>OY992855.1:0-1480000 GCA_963921415.1 Pyrausta despicata | reverse complement strand
AATAAAACACGATATTGGCCTGACCGAAAATTGAACCCGGGGCCTCAGAAATGACGACCTTATAAACGGCGTCTTAACCACCCGGCCACGGAGCTCGTCTAAAGCTACTTAACTTACATTTCGAATAAACTTAGGGTGCATTTCCACTGCACCAAAGAAAATCGTTCTCTTATATCTTAGGTAGGTATCTTGCCCTTATTTAAATTCATTTTGTACTTACCTATACCCTGGTTTAAAATAACACGATTGTGTTAGGGCATACCTAACACAGTTTGCCAGTTTCAGTGCCTACCATACTAAACCACGTAGGCACGTACGTACCTAGGTGAATGTTAATCATTTCGATTAAACTGAAGCTGAAATCCAGTCATTATTATTTACAACGCCTTCTAATTCCTTCTTTTAAACAATATTAGGGCGCAAATCAACTGTACCTAACAAATTTAATCATTCCTATAACCTCACCTTTATTTAAAATCAAAACAAACTTTGATGTGCCGCCTAGCCTAAAACTAATCTTTGATGTGCCGCTTAGCCTAAATCAAAAAATCTTTGATCGTGCCGCCTAGTCTAAGGGATCGTAAATCAAATAATTAAGGTTTCACTGATTAATTTGCATAATACTGATATTATGCAAAAGAACATCCTCAATGGGCATAGGCATAACAAATTATTTATGTAATTGTTGGGTGTTATGCGTATTTACATTATGAAGTGCCAACTAAGGTAGACGGTCCTCAAAATGGCATTTCATTATTAATAATTTCTAGTAAAATACCTACTGATGGAAACTTATCACTACGTTAAATTAATCGATTTATTATTCAATATCCTTAGGTATCGTTTGACAAAAGTAAAAACCATTTGAAAAGTAATAAACAAAAAGTTGGGTGGTAAAAATGGGCATAAGCGACATAAGTGTAGCTCTAGGCTCCTTGCCTAAACCTATTGTTTACATTTCGTTTGATCCGCGGCGCGACAAAGCGCGGCATGTCCTCAAAGGCTTACAGGTGCCAGGATTGGTCAGCGCGGACTGCAAAGAGCGCGCGTGCCGCGTAGGGATGCCCGATCTTTTGCTTTGAATCGATCTTTTAAATCGTAATGGATCGTAACCCTGTGAACCGATTCACGCTTACGCAGTGTTTAATCATTACTTAATTCGAATTTTATACTACTACTTCGTTCGGAATCTACGAAAATTAAGTGAATACGAAAATGATTCCTTTGCAATAACAATAAGTTGTGGTGTTTGAGGTTATGGGCTTTAAAACTTAATATTTACAGATTCAAACTCAACTAAAATGATAAGTTTATTCCGAATTCAAACAAAATGATACGTTTATTTTCATACGATACGATCTCCAGGCATACGATTCGATCTTAGCATCCCGTTGAATCTATTCAAAAAATCGGCAGATCGTATTGCCGTGAATCGACCTTCAAACAAATCGATTCAGATCGGGCATCCCTAGTGCCGCGCAATAGTAAGTGAGTTATGATGTGAGTTAGTCGGCCAAGCAAAATTAGGGATCCGCAATATCTTAAAAGTATCGATACCTACTCGATACCAAGTATCGTATCAAAAGTATCGATACCGATAAAAATATCGGATCAAAAGTATCGATACTACTCAGTATCGAGTACTTTTTCTTTACCTCTTGAAACGTGGTTAAAAAACTCAAAAATCCATAGTATTCGTGATAAGTTGAATAATAATAATAAAATTTATTTAGTTTCATTAAGATAAATTACAATTACTTTGGGCTTAGGATCGAACTTACAGGCTAATTACTTTCTTTACCTGAACTAGGTTAGATATAAACCTGTATCTCAGGCTAAAGAGAGCACACATTATTTTTACAATAAGTATAGGCTTATGAACAACTGCTTGAAACTACATACTTAATACGAAATGAAACAAAGAAATGATCTAAATTAAGTTAGTAAATAAGTGTCAGCACTTTGCAACTCAAGTCAACAGCGTCAGCAGTTTTCTTACGTATGTAGGCTAAATATATTATTGTATGCATCACGTTTATATTATTTTCTGCCTGTATTTAAATTAATGATTAGTGTTAGTAACATATTATTTTGCCTAATTAGCACTAACATGTAAGGAGGACAATGTTAGGAGGATTCCCCTAATAAAGACAATATAGAATCTGGATCAATAATAGTGAAGGGTAAAAAGTATCGAGTACATCAGAAAGTATCGATACCTAGTAAAGTATCGGGATAAAAGTATCGAGTACCAAAATACTAGGTATCGCAACGCAAGTATCGATACTACTCAAGTATCGATACTTTTTGCGGATCCCTAAAAATAGTACATCAATTAAAATCTTTATTAAAAGAAAACTACATTCTGTGCGTAGAACATAATTTATATAATAATAACCAATTTATTGTGCGATTTATGCGAGAGCCCAGTCGTTTTCATTACAATCTGACATAAATAATAATTTATTAATGCGTGAACCGGTAAGACGGTTTCTAGCAGCCGTTACCAAGCCCCCAGCCTTCGAAAAAAGTCTTTCAGATGGCACTGATGTGCCGGGTATTATTAGGTTATATGGTTATAAGGTATGGTTATAGATTATAAGGTTATTTTCAATTTGGCCAAAACGGCTGTTCAGTTCCTTAATAGCTAAATCCTTCAGTGGAGAAATAATTCCATTTTCGTCGCCTTGTGCTCTAATGTCGTTGATTTGTGCTCTTAAACAGTTTACTGCAGGTATAATTTTGCTGGTTGTTGCATATTTATCTCCGCAAATTTCCTTGGAACATATTCGAATGGTTGCAAAACCAACATTACTTTTTGAAGAACATTGTTTTCAAAAGCAGTCAAAATGTCAGGCGCATTTGGATTTTCCAACAAAATTTCATTTATAACACTTCTCATTTGGATATAGCGCTCAATCATGTAGAACGTTGAGTTCCAGCGGGTTTTTACGTCCAATATTAGTTTTTTAGTGTTTATATTATTTTCTGCCTGTATTTAAATTAATGATTAGTGTTAGTAACATATTATTTTGCCTAATTAGCACTAACATGTAAGGAGGACAATGTTAGGGGGATTCCCCTAATAAAGACAATATAGAATCTGGATCAATAATAGTGAAGGGTAAAAAGTATCGAGTACATCAGAAAGTATCGATACCTCGTAAAGTATCGGGATAAAAGTATCGAGTACCAAAATACTAGGTATCGCAACGCAAGTATCGATACTACTCAAGTATCGATACTTTTTGCGGATCCCTAAGCAAAATCATTTCGTTGAGATGTGCGTGCGCGCGGCGCGTAGCTAAAATGCCGTATCGGTTTTCCGACCAGGAGTACCTCAATATGGCTTTATGCTATCATCATGACGCAGGGGATGTTTTGTTGCGGGCGCAGCAGCTGTACGCTGAGCGGTATGGTCGCGCACTCAACCAGCGCACCATACTTGGCTTGGCTGTGCAGCGCCATCGAGAGAGTGGGAGGAGCTTCTGTCCACGTCAAGGCACGGGTCGACAGCGCTACCCAGCGCGGCTCAAGGACGACGTCATGGATTTTTTCCACCGGCACCCAGTGCAGTGGCGAGTATCGCACACTGCGCACTTCAGCCTACGGGTCGGGCGTACCTGGACGAGGCGTTTCAAGGTCGGTGGATCGGGCGCGGTAGCGTTATTCGCTGGCCGCTACGTTCACCTGACCTGACGCCTTTGGATTTCCATGTGTGTGGTAGGGCCAAAGACCTAGTTTATGGCAACGACGGCCATACAATTCTAACTGTTAGTGAATTACGTGCCAGGATTGTGAGTGCGTTTGACGTGATGTCCAGCGAGGTTTAAGTGCTCAGTGCAGTTCGGAGGCATTGCCTTGATCGTGCCAGACAATGCGTGCGTCATCATCAGGGAGGTCAAGTACAATACAACACTTAATGTACATAAATGTTTTGTGTGTAAATAGGGACTGGTAAGACTGTAAATATATCAATGAATTAAGACTTTTAAACACGCCAAGTTATCACAAAATCTATCAGCCATTATTGTTAAGATAATAATTTAATTAACTGTTATGTGATAGTTATTTTATGTTTTAACTTGTCAGTCCAAAGCCTGAGAAAGTGTGATGTTTGTAATAGTGTTTAACAATTTAAGAAATTTGTTGTGTTTTTTTAATAATAAAAATAAACTAAAATTGAAACAGAGTTGTCATTTATTCCCGAAATTCCTGTTAGTTTGTGGGTAAGTATTAACTGAAATAGCTACGTTAAGTTATTTAACACATGTAGATAGGGTTTTCTTTTACCTAAGTTAGTCTGTTCAGTCTTAGCGTAGGTTAGGTTAGGTGTAATACGGTAAATGAAATACGGTAAGTAAATATGGTTTTTATAGGTTAGAATTTTAAAATGCTTGAATTAATAGACGTAGAGCCTCATTGGTGCATAGTAGGTTATTGGACAAACTGGAAGTATTGATAAATATAAAAACATTAGTCTAATTTTTATGTACTCATGTTCGTAATCTTCGATTTGTAATTGATAAAATGGCGACAATTTGCTAAGCAGCCAAATATCTATTTTGATGGTCTTATAGCATTAATAGCTGTACTATGTAGGTAATGCATACTAGTATTCAGCTTTTAGCGGTTAATGGGCCATATAAACGAATAAATTTAGTATTAATGTTGCATAGCAGTGTTTCGAACATAACCTGTAACTCTTTTTAGGGATACGTAATAGTAAGTGAAAAACCAAAATGCACTGAAAGATCATAATATCATGTTTTCGAAAATAAAGTATTAAAGTTATTGTTTTGTATTTTCAAAGCAATTATTGTAGATTTGCGTCCTAATATTTGTAAAGAAAAAAATGAGTCCAAAACATATAATTCATCAATTTTCACAATGCACCTTCTCAGCTGGGAAATTATAGGTTTAGGTTTATGAATATTACAATAATACAAATCCACGATGAAACATTAAACAGCGTCTTCTACAAAAGCCTAAAATCTTTGTTTACGAATTTGCGATGCTCAGTACACACACATAGAAATCATATCGTTTTATTTGACTCTTTAAAGTAAACAAAAGCGTCCTTACAGTATTATCGGCATCTCTTTCTTTCATAGAATAAATATTTTATGTTTCACTCTGCCCTACTCGTAAGGTATCGATATGTATTGCTGAGTTGCAAGTGGCTGAGGTAGGTACGTACTCGTATGTGTATAATATTTGGTTTTATTTAGTAGCGGTCAAGCGCACACGCCGCGTGCCATTTTTAGATTTTCGCTCGCGGTATCATACTTGTGCACAAACATACTAGGTACAAAAAAACTAAAACAATTAGATATTTTATTTTAAAGCTCGTGTAAATTAATTGAATTCGGCAGTAATATATTTCAGAGTGTATACTAATACTATTCACAAGCGTTTATTTGTGAACGTCAGGTGAGCGGGTGTATGAGCTTTAATTGTGAGCAGATGTAAATGAGAGGAATGTGGGGAATGTGCTTTAAATGAAAAGCAATTGTGTGGCTATCGTAGAATAACCGCTTTAAAAAAATTAAGAGAGCTTCTAGCCTGATATCAGGCTGGCGAGTGTATCCTGAATTACTAACTATTCAAGGCACACTTATTTTTTTTTCTGGAGTTTTAAGCCTCACTAGTACCAATACTCATAACCTATTATCGATCTGTCTGAAATAGAAACTACCTTCATGTTGTTTGATTGAACTAAATATTTTTTTTGAATACACTTGTAAATTACATAATAATTTTAGGCCATAGAGTCAAAAATAATTAAGCCAAAAATAAGGGCTTTTTTTTTTAAAAAACTTTTTATAATAAGTACTTACATATTTATTTATTTTTTAGGAAAAATGCCGTTCAAGATTGTGGAAACAGTGGAGAAAGGAAAAAGTTTACTTTTCATTGTACCCAGTTTATGGGAAATAAATGGCATTTTGAAATGGCCTAAAAACCGCTCAGATGTGGGCAAATTGGTCATGAATGAAAATTGCTTACCTGCAACTGGGTGGTCAGCCTCAAGGTGTCGAGTAAAAAGACACTCAATACCGTCCTTTTCGGAAGCAGAGAAAGAATTACGGTTTATGCTTGAAAGAAGCGATACGGATGATACCGACAGAGAAATACAAAACAGTAAAGTGCAATGTCAAAAAGAAAACGTGAACTATAACGCTTTAGCAGAGCATTTGGTTTGTATATATTCTTCTTACATTATTTTGATTAGAAGTGTGGTATATCTCAGCAAGTAAGCAGACGTACTGAATAAGTTGTTTTATTGACGATTGTCTTAAAACTTGCGAGGTCTTTTAGACCTCCTTAATGCTACTCTTCGCAAAATTCTTACTTTTTCCGTGAATGTCTACTAACTGTAAACTTAATTAAATTAACTAAAACTAAATTATGGGCCTAGCAGTTTTTGAGGTTTCCTACGCTTTAATAAATAAGGCACAGAGCCATATTTGATATTTGACGCTCGTTCAGCGACTCAGGCTAGTTGACAAGCGGCGCGTCGTTCGGCACCGGCGCGCTTTATACCTATTCAATATGAATATTTTGTTTGAAATGTTTACATTCCGTATTAGACTTATAAATATTTTGCAGTTTTGATAACATTTCGTGATGTTTTTAATAATATTTATTTAATGTTGTTTATTGTTGGTTTCAGGTTTTTAAGAAACCAACACCACCATCCATTTCATCAGCTTCAACCAAAATACTCGAACCCTTACATCCCGATCTGGACGCTTTAACTGCAACGGAATATATTGTTCAATACGTTGTGAATGAACCAGATGTAGAAACAAATTCGGAGAGCATGGTAACCTTGCACAATGAGTTTGAAAATCAAATTCCTATTCAAACCCAGCAAAATAATGATGGTAATCAGACTATTGAGTATTTACAAAAAATCTTGCAAAATCAATATAATATGGAACAAAAAATAAACATTCTGGAAAGTAATCAAAAAAAAATATTTCAAAAATTGGCAAGCTTATCTGTACAGTTAGACGATGGATTTTCCAAGCAGGATCTGAACAAGAATGCAGATGTGGTTGCATTGGCCGAATCCAAACTTCGATTTGGTAGTGAAGCTTTCATCATAAAACCTATTGACTCTATTTCAGACCTAGAGAAGATGGAGTCATTTCTGTTGGACAAAAAAAATAAAATTAAACTTTTCACACAATATTCTTTTGTATGTCCAAAATCAGAGGGCAAAGGGGCAACATGCGCCTATAAAATACTAGACATGTTTCTAACTCGGGATTTTTTGTGTAAATGCTCTTGGACAGGGGGGAGCAGGAAGAGCGAAGAGACCAAATTTGGTTTGAAAAAGTACAAAAACTTCCTTAATTTTTTCTTTGAACTTGTAAGGTCATGGGATGACACTTACACCTTGACTGATAACGAAGATTTTTTCAAGTCTGTGTTAAAAAACTCTGGCAAGAGGAAACTAAATAAAAACGAAAGAGCCTCTACAAAAAGAATAAGGACAAAAAAAACTGGACCACGACAAGAAAACCAAAAATCCGAAAATCAGAAAAATCTAAAAGCTGGAGATCAAGAAAACCTAAACGCCGGAAATCAAGAGGAAATACAAAATGATATGGAAACGAACGAAGAAAGCTCTGAAAATATAGCAAATGACGCAGAAACTATTGAAGAAGAGGAGGATGAAGAATCACTTTGTTAATAGATAATAAAATTGCTTAGCTATCTAAATCGGTTCACGAATAGTAGAGTTAAGTACACGTAATCTCGTGACTGTGATTTTCTTATGAGACAAAGTAGTAGTTAAACTATTATTAATTAGTATGTTATAAGACTGACGCAATGCAACGCAAAACATTTTGTTAAGCTAACCTATTTTTTAAGAAGATAGGTACATAATCTTGTGACTGTGATTGTCCTTAAGACAAAATATATACCATTTTATAGTCTTTTACTTAGTATGTTATAAGAATGAGGCAATGGAAAAAAGTGTGTAAAGCTACTTTATTTTTAAGAAGATACATAATCGTGTGACTGTGATTGTCCTTAAGACAAAACATATACCAAAACTTATTTTATAGTCTTTTACTTTATGTTAGTTTAATACTTACCAAAAACACATGTAACTACTAGAACTTCTTTTTATCTTTTTATAGCCCTTAATTTAAATACTTATTACAAAATCTTTTACTGTGGGACTAACTCTAGCTCATATTCAAAAGCCAGCTGTTCGATTACAATAAATGGCATTCTTACTTATATCAATACTTATTCGACTAATTTGTATAAAACAGATATTTTGTTTAAGATTAGTAGTGGTAGGCCCTTTTGTGAAAGTTGTTTATATTCATGGTTCTTCTGACAAAAGGAACCTAATACTAAAATTTCACGGTTTATAGATAATATGTAGAAATTTACTTCGCAATGTAGGTACCTATTGTTCAGTTTAATATAATATTTTGAGTATTACAATTGTATTTGTATGACTATTAGCGAATACTGATAAAAAATAAAAAATCTATATAAATTAAAATTATTTTTATTTCTCTATCAAACTGTGTGCAAAAGGGGTATAAAATATAGTTGGTTTTTATGTTCTGTACATACTAGTTTCATTTTTACATCTTCAGGATTGACAATGGTCTCAGTTTGCTCAGAGGCTTGCAATTTGGCTTTGAATATGTTCAAATATGACGATTTTATTGGTGATTCAAAAACTTCTGCTAAGTCTGTAATTATAAGAGCGCATATTTTTATTTTTTTCTCCATGATATATATTTTCTTTACCTCGAAAACCTGACCATTGTTATGTAAAAAATATTTATCTTTCGATTTTGGTGACAGTTTATAGTCTTTGAAATGTAGTGCAGTTAGTTTTTTATTGTTAGTACTTACAAAGGGTTCATTAAATACATTTTTTTTTCTGCTCTGTACTATTTCTGAAGCTACTGAATCTTCACTAAATCTTTTCGCCACTTGAGCAAGAGGTTTGTGTCCGTGCCTAAGCATCCTTTTAATTAAATAAAGCTTGTTCTCGAAAGGATATGCGCTGAAAGTATGAAGCGAACCAAACCGTTGTACTTCATCCACGATATGTGCCACATTGTGAATGTTACTTGTAATATAATCTACTCCGTAAAAGTCTTTAAAATGTTCAACAAAATACTGTAGGAGCTCTTTTGCCAACGAAAGTAAATGAACATAGTTTTTACTAGTACATATTGTTATACCGCAAAAAAAAGTCAAAAAATGACACAACGCGTCATGTGACAACACATGTGGAAGTATAACAATGCTTAAATAAAGCAAGAATGATCGATATTCAGATGCTTTCCAATGGGAAAGACAATCTAGTCCTCTCACTGACCGATGAATTTCAGATGGCAATTTACATTCAGAGAGAAAATTAGAAACTGTTTCAATATCTTTAGCGCACCATTTGGTTATGTACTTGCCAAAATTACCATTGCGCCAACCAACTAGTAACCGTTTCATTATGCCCAAGTCGACTAGATGCAAAGAATCTGCTACCGGAAAGTCTTCAATCATATCGATTTCTAATCGTAGCAAAGGTGAGTCTTTTTTATGGTGAGGTCCATACTTCTTGTAACGAAATTCTTGGTCAGTCCTTGGACGGCAGTTCATTTCAGGAAAAGTCACTGTATGGGATGTATGTGAATATTCTCCTACGGTCACACATTTTAAGCAGCCATGCTTTGCATTAAAATTACAAACACCTGAAAAAAATGTATACCATTATCAAAGTGACTAGTATTTATATTATTCATATTTATTCTCATAGTTCATTACTTAAGTGAAAGAAAAGTAGTAGTATTACTTAAGTGAATCGCAATCTTCTTATATATATTATTATGCATAATGATTGACTTATATTCTACTGTTTCAATTTTATTACCTTTAATGTAAGCTCTCGCAGGAGAATCGCATATAAAACATCTTATTCCTATACATACTTTACTCTTGATTTGTTCAACGTACATTCCATTTTTAATTAGGTTGTCAATTTCGTTTACAAAATCATTTAAATATTCGTCAATTTGCTTTGGTTTTCCAACACCAAAATAAATACCAATCACCAACGGTTCTACATCAGGTCTTTCAAATATAGTACATAAAATCGGCCAAAACTCTTTATTAGAACTATTAAATATTGGAAGACCAAGCATTCTACTCAATTAAGGAATTTGTAAAACATAAAGAAACTGAATATAGTCGATGCAAAATCTAATTTAATAAAATCTTATAATAACTTTGTGGAAAATTGACGTACAAATATAATTTCTACTCTTGACATTTAAATAAATCAATTAATCAATAATTTCTCCATAAATGTATTAATATTAAACTTTTGCACGCTATTTTATATGGCTAAATAGGTCAAAGCTCTATTTTATGTATTTACGACCACATCTTTATGTTATGTACCCTATTTAAAAGCAAATAAAGAAATTTGAAATTTGAAATTTGACCGTCAAAATTGAAATTCAAACAAATTTTATTCGGAACGTCAACCCATTTTTCTAATACATTTTTTAAAGATTTGGTTAGGCCGTTATGCCAATATTCACCTCCTTGAATCGGTTTGATTTGTATTTTCTTTGCAGTACCTAAAATTGTTCTGGCATCGCATGGTAAAATTCCTGGAAATCTTATGTTTATGATAGTAGCTAAATCATTCAATGCTACTTGAGCTATGTTTCTTTCTCTGGCCCAATTCTGTATTTGTTGGCGAAATAATATATTTTTTGCATATTCACTTTCACCGTCACTTGAACTACTGCATGATAAAATGTCGTCATCAGTTGCAGAAGGTAAAGCTAATAAGTTACACCTGATATAACTATGATCATTCACAATATTTTCTTCGGAACCCCTTTCGTTAGATGTCGACGGGATTGACGCTTGACTAAAGGTGATCTGATCTGTTGCAATATCTCCATGTTCTTCGGCAGTAATTTCATTTTGTTGATAATTTGTAATATTTAAATATTCCTGTTCAATCTTTCTTCTAATACCACCAAATCTTTTTCGTTTTTTCCACATATTTATAAAACAATCACAAAACACATCATCGCAATGCACAAATCATTCAAAATGGCGACTCTGTCACTTATACGGATTAAGGCTGTACTATAGGCGTCATTTATTTTTGTTGCTGTTTATTACTCTCAGATATAGAAATTAGACAGCTATTGTCTATAAATAGGTGTACAATTACACCATAAAGAGAAGCTGTAGAAGAGAGTTTGCTTACTTCATAATACAGAAATAAGATTTGAGGACAACCATAATACAGCTCTAAGCTGTATTAAGTAAGTGACGGTATGCAAAATGCAGCTATTGTACAGCTTTAATACTAAAATGAGATTAAAGCGTTACAGGAAAGTTAAAGCTGTACATGACAGTTATCATACACTGATTTAGAACTTTAAGCGTACTTTGACTCCTTAATACAGACTTTATACAGTTATAGCCGAATAATTACTCCTAAACAGACATTATAACACTACAATATCTTTTCAACGTTCTTATACAGCTGTAAAACAGCGTTAAGTGCTATACTGGCTGCTTTTTAGGTGTTCATTACGCTTGGTTGCTGCTTGGGTAGGTTGTGCGCTTACAGCGCCTTGTTGTTTTAATCTTTGGCCTGATAATGGATTCATTACCTTAAATTAACGTACCACGGCCACGTATCTTCCTAGCAGCCTCATCTTGCAAAATGAGCTTGTGTGCTGTGAATGAAAGTTGGAGGAGGCGTGGCAGCAGCTGTCATTTTGCTACTTTATGAATTACTTGAGGGAAGAAGACCGATAGAAATTAATTTTGTGAATGAAATGTGGTAGAAGAGGCGTGGCTTAAGGGAAAGAGTAAGACTGATAGATATTAATGAAATGATAGAGATAGGTAGTGTAAGGGCCATCACACATTAATTACATTTATTTTGTTTGGAAAAATCAAATAAAAAACTAGCGTATATATGTCGTGGCCACATCGTAGAATTGATCACTTCATGAAATGCTTGAACATTTCATGATATGGTCACATTTCATGAAATGTTTCATTGTTGGTTGGCCACATCATGAAATGTATTGACCAGATCGATGATAACAAATCGTTTGTCGATATGGTCAATCAGTTACGTGACTACTTCATGAAATGGCCAACTTTATTTGATCATATCGTATAATAGTTGCATTTTCTGCCACTAGAGGCGCTAGTTGTGCTTAGTTTATGTCTAAACATGGCGGCGACTATCAACAAAGTGGTTTCGCGCAGTGAAAATATGACAAATTGTATAGTAAATGTGGAGGAAAATAGAAGTAAAAGACTATACGATCAAAAGGTACTCGCATATTACTCGAGTCACGCAAGTACCTACGTCACAAAATGTGAAAAGGCCTTGGAGTTTGGATCGCATTTCTCAGGTTAGTACTACTTTAATGAAAAATTGCATATATTTGTACTTATTTCAAGTAAATGTCGCGTGCTGTCTTAAATATAGTGTTCATCTATTAAACTGGCGTTATTCTACGTTTGAATAAAACCAAAAATTTAATTCAGTTTTTATTTCCTTTTTAGGTTATACAGCAAATAAAAAACAGTAGGGTGACCATACAAAAAACATCGAAGGACTATTACTGGCTTTCAAAATATGATATTTTGGAAACTGCGGATGAGGACCACCTTATATTTAAGAAAAAATGCGTAGAAGATCCTACAGTTCGCATAATTCCAATGGAGAAATATTATGATATATTAAATGAAGTGCATAAAAATCTTGGGCATGGAGGACGATTGAAAATAATTCAGCACATTAAAAATAGGCTTTATATTCCGAAAAAACCTATAGAGTTATTTGTCGATCTGTGCGCTGTTTGTGAAAAAAAACGGTCGGGCCCAAAGAAAGGAATAGTGACTCAGCCAATAATTTCGAAAGATTTTAATTCACGCGGGCAGGTTGACTTGATAGACTTACAGTCTGCACCTGATGGTGAATACAAATGGCTGTTGAATTATCAAGATCATGCAACGAAATTTTTACACCTCAGACCACTTAAATCAAAAAGAGCTGCAGAAGTAGCCATGGAACTTTTAAAAATATTTTTAGAATTCGGCGCTCCATTTATATTACAAAGTGATAATGGAAGAGAGTTTACTGCCCATGTCATAGAAGAATTAGTGGCATTGTGGCCCGAATGTAAAATCATTCATGGAAGTCCTCGACGTCCTCAAACGCAAGGCAGCATAGAAAGATCTAACCAAGATGTGGAAAACATGTTGCGTTGTTGGATGCAAGACAACAATTCTACTAATTGGTCCAATGGTTGCTTTTTTGTGCAATATTACAAAAACTCCTCATACCACCGTATAATTGGCAGATCACCATACCGGGCGCTATTTGGTTGTGACCCAAAAACTGTGTTGAAGGGGTGTAATATTCCAGGTGTGTTGAAAGTATTGCATCAATTAGAACAGAAGAAGAATTTAACCTAATAAATCAAAAAGAAGTTGCTAATCCTGATAACAACGTATCAGTTGATGCAACGCTTCCAGAAAATCATAACCCTTCTATCGCAGATATATAGATAGATAATGCAACGCCTACTGAGGCTGTGAATTTGTCGGTTGCTGATATAGCTAATGAGGGCACAAATATTAATGTTGTTGTACTGGAGGTGCAGAATATGGAATCAGAATCAGTTGTTAGTCAGATGTGCCCTAATGACTCTGCAATACTGGATGTAGAAAATATTGAATCAAACTCAGCTAATAAACAGGTGTGTCTGGTTTGCGGCAAGGATACTACCGGGGCACATCACTGTATTTCGTGTTCCAAGCCAGTGCATGCGATTTGTGGTATTGCTCTTGCAGAAGAAGGATATGGATCTTATGTTCAGTGCTTTCATTGTCAACATGAACAATCAATTATTAAGGAAAGAGATCAAGCGCATGCCGGCGTTAAACGTGCTGCCGAGAAAATGATTGCTAACACCGCTAAAAAACTTCCTTTAATAGATATTGGAAATTCAGTATTTTTAAATGTTCCTAAATTTGACCGTGGACCTTTAGATACAAAAAACATTGCAGGCAAAGTAGTTGATTTCAGAAACGGAGTTTACAAAATTGGAACTACATCAGGGACAATTAAAAATTGGTTTTCTCGGCAAGATCTACAGCTGTCGTCTAACGATTACAGCGACTTGATATCAGAAGTTCCAATATCATTGAGGGAAGCGGTAAGTTTTCAATCTTTATTTGGAGGCCAAGGGTTTCAAAAATGCTTATGTAAGCCGGCCAAAAACCAGTGCCGTACGAAGAGATGTGCATGTTTTAAAAACAAAACACTTTGTACTTCAAAGTGTCATCAAAGTCTGTCATGCGCGAACAAATGAGTGAGAAATTGTATTTTTGAAGTGAAAACTTCTTTAGCGGCGTTGAGCACTTTTGTGGCATGGGTAGAAACTGTGAAACTCGCGTCAGGTCACGTGATGCTGATCGAAAAACCGTAAGACGGTTGTTAAGTTTTCACTTCTGCCGGCACTCCCGGAGTGCAACCCGTGTTAGTTTTTTTTAATACCATTAAAATGATTTTAGCATTTTATGTTTTAGTTTTTGATTGTTGGTAGAGTTACCTAAGAACCTACTTATTCTTAAAGTGGTTTCCTAAAATTCAGCTTACGATTGTTTTAAATTTTCGATATAATTTTCGAATTATAGATATAAAAATTTTAGTAGGTAGTAAACGAAAATTTAGATTTTTGACATTAAAGATAAGTGATAATGTCTATTTGATTTGTGAAATACAACAATGTGCCATTTTAGATTAGTATGTTTAAGTTTAAAATAATATTTTTGTAAAATTCCTAATGAGACACTTTCCGAGCCACGTTATAACGGTAAATCATAGATGGCGTGCTATCTCACCCCAAGTTAAAAAGCTTTGGTTTGTTTTTGTTTTACTGATAAAGTTTTGGTTTTACTGATAAAGTTTTCGTAAGAGACACTTACGAAAAGTTTACTATCATCATCAGAATAACGTAAAAGACGCCAGTAATTCATAAAAGCATTTTCCCATACATTTTTTGTGTTTTCTTGAACAAATTATTTATTATTTAGTCAGTAGATTTTATAAAACTTTTAAACAATGTGAATTATTTGTCATTGGAAAAAAACTAATCAGTAAAGCGAGAAAATTAAAATAAAGCTTTTTAACTTGGGGTGAGTGAGATAGCACGCCATCTATAACTTTCCGTTAGAACGTGGCTCGGAATGTTTCTCATTTCAAGTGATATGTTTAAGTTATGATACATTGTGTCATTTTTAATAAATATGAGTATGTTCGAATTCATAGTAATAATTTTCTATTGCCTATAACGTTATTTTAATACTAATATTATTAAGTTTATTGTGATACCTCAAGGCATTTATGATAAGTAGTAATTTTCGAACGTGTCTTATTTTAACACTTATATGTTTAATTTTAAATACTTTCATGAGTAACCTATGTTTTTGATTATATTTCACCAAAGGCTAAATTTTTAAAAAGTATAATAAAATGTTCATAAAAGATTTGGACTTTTATTGAACCCTAAATTCATCAATTTAATCCACGTGACATAATATTATTAACAATTTTGTGTTGTGTTTATGTATCAAACTCATCCCAATCGTTCTAATAGTTTCCTTGTGATTGAGGAAGTATCAATTTATTGAAACGTGGTTAGAAATCCTAAGCATGGACACCCTACTTCACGATATGGTCAAACGTGGTTGACCAGATCGTGAAATGTATATGATTAAACGATATTATCAAATTTAGTTGACCATTTCATGAAATGTGACCACTTCATGAAATGCTCTAACATTTCATGAAATGATCAATTCTACGATATGGCCACGACATATACACCATTTTTTTATTAAGATGATTTATTTAAATTAATGCATAGAAGCTACCCTTAAAATATTTGCGCTTAATACGAGGTACTAGCGAGACAGCCTAGAGGGAGCGGAGCTCACTAGTGCGACCGTCTCGGTCGGAAACTTAAACGCCAAAACTAGAAAGTATTCCTATAAGCTGCCTGTAATGGCGCTAGTGTTGCATCGTGGCGTGTTAGTGGCTGTTAGCGGATCATGAGTAACCAGACAAGTCAAGAAAAGTACTAGAATCGACCGGAGTCGGATACGCCGCTCTCATTATATAGGCCACTGACCTCTATTACTACACACTGGACCAGTGTTGCCAACGCAAATTTTGAGGCGGCCGTGTACGTTACATAAAAAAGCCGTGTTTATAAGGAAAAGCATCGATTGTCGGCCGTGTCATTAGCCGATCATATGTAAATGTTTAGAAAAAAAAAAAGCTTTCTGTAAATTTGGTGTACTGACGATAGTTGATCGTGACAACGTCTTTGTGACGTTGCCTCTTTGTCACTCGTTCCGCGCTCTCGCTTGTAGTTCAATTCTTGAATGGAATGCTTCAGAGTGAGGTAACGCCGCATGTGTCATGTTTTTTGGTGCGTGCAGCCGGCTCCATCGAAATATAAGACGTTGTCACGTCATTTTTTTTTTCATTTTTGTGTTATATCCATTGTCCACTGAATACTGTCATATCCATTGTCATATCACATTTTATCTATGGAGAGCGCGTTGCCGAGAACGTGAAAATCACTCAGTGAACAATTTGACAACAGTCTGTCTCTTTTAGAACAGCAATCACTGACAAGGATATATATATTCTTGTAGATTCATTCACCCCAGTGATTTTTGCTTTTTGGAACACACTCTAGTTTCCCTAGTGTTGCGCACTGCAAAATTTAATTTCCTTATTTGTCATGAGATTCTGGTAGACCTATACCTACTCAAAAAGTAAACCCTCAATAAATTAATTGATATACTGTAGGATCAATTAATTAATAACTGTAGAACTTGCGAAAAGCCGTAGATTCTGCTACGGCCTTAGAGTGAAGGCCGTAGCCCGTAGATTTAGTGATTTTCTGACCTGAAAGCCGTAGAACACGGTAATTGCCGTAGCATTGGCAACACTGCACTGGACAGGCTGTTCCATACAAATGACAGCTAATTTTGTGTGCCAATTTGAAGCGCCACTGCGAGTGTCCCGAGAACTAATTTTGACGTTTATTGCAAATGGCCACCGTAGAAGATTGCAACAGCGTTGAGGTTTTTAAGTATTTTAATTTTATTTCGTGGTATTTCATATCATATAGTGAAAGTTAAGCTAAATAATCATGAGGAAATGTGTGTTTTGTAAAATTCGCTACAGAAAAGGGAGTAAAATCACAGATTACCTAATAGTTACTACGTAAAACGTCACTAATTTTAGTTCCATGGACACTCGTATCTGCCTACAGCGCCAAAATGGCGACACTCAAATAGGCACAAAAATATTGTGACAGCAGCCAGTCCAGTGTAAATAGAGGTCAGTGATATAGGCTTTGAATAACGGTACAGTACTGTTTAATATTGCGATTCGATTTGCCAGAAACGGAACGGTTTCCTTATTTGAATTTGAAAACGGAAAAAATTTTGATTATTAACCCACGAATTGGCTAGACGACACCACCAATCGTTGACATACTTTTTATTATCTGTCAAAACGGTCTGCCTCCATAGATTTTGTATGGGAATAAATGAACGTGACGTCACGGTCATATATTAGAAATCGGAGTCAATTGGCCGAATATTTATTGAGTTTTGTGTGTTTAAAAATTGGTTTCGACAGCTTTTTGGAAATTAACTGGTTATAATTACTTCATAGGGGCTATGTTTTTTAAACGCCATGGTCTTGAAAATATTTAAGATAGCTGTCATCATGCCAAATGCGTATTGAAGGGGGGGGGGGGAGGGGGAGACATCCCCCTGTGCTATCCCCCCCCTCGGAACCTCATAGTTTTTAAGATATGAATTTTTAAAAATTAATAAAAAATAACCTCAAAATGTATGAAAAGCTAAACTATTTCGTAGTTTTTGAAAAGGGGAGGGAGGGGAGACACCCCCTAGCACCGCCATACTCAACCTGCGGCCCACGGGCCGCATTTAAGACCTAATAATTTCTCGCTTGCGGCCCGGAATCCCATGACTGCTACGTTTTTTGGCCCTAATAAAAAAAAAGTTCTCTCTTCTTTTTCTTTCTCAATCTTTTTTTTTTTTTTTTTTTTTTTTTTTTTTTTTTTTTTTTTAAAAAGATTGAGTATTGTTGCCCAAGCCCCTCAAAATGTATAAAGCAAATCTACTTTAGTATTAACATTGAAAATAGCTTTAGATTTCCGCTCAGTTACGCCGGCATAAGTACCCAACTACACTACCTGTGACCACCGACTATGTTAGAGAACAAGCACATGCAAAAAGCACCGCCCGCCCTCCCACAAATCACATGCAAAACAGATAATGCAATAATTAGTACCACACAACACAACAAGTTACACAACGTCCCCACTATTAAATATTTTTTCAAATTTTTCTAACCGTCAAAATAGTAATAATATCATTAGTAATAATAGGACCGGATCGGTCGCTAGTACGTCACAACAATAGTGGGGGAAAAGTATAAAAGGCCTGCTCACCAGCGTGCACAGGTTGTAGGACGTTGGATGTTCGTTGCGCACCTCCCTTCACAGGACGCTGGTCGCAACACAACCTCCCTACAGTGCCCGCGCACCGCGAGTGCCGCCTTACACTCAGTTTGAAACAATATTCCGCGACTTAGACGCTTTGTGCTTGTTTAGTTTTAGATTTAGAGTGTTTATTGTACGTGTTATTTTAGTGTTTAAAATACCCCGTGCAACCATTAGGTTAGCCCATTTTGTCCCACTACCTTCTGTAGTTTTTAGCACCTACCCTCCCTTTTGTTTATTTTTTTTTTTTTTTTTTTTTTTTCTTATTCTGTCCCCCTCTTACTTTTCGTCTCTGTCGCGCATATTGTGAATATGTACGGCAGAGACAGCACCCCTCCGGACCCAGGACGCTCGTGGCGCCGTAGGCCCACAGCGCCCCCCGCCATCAACCCACCAGCAAGATCGGCGATCCCGATCCCTGCCGCACCCTCGGCCAGGCCGTCCAGAACGGGCACTCATCGCCCGACTGCGAGGCCACAGCCCCGGCCGACCCAGCACCATGAGCCATCACCGGTTGTTGAACAACCACTCGTGATGGCTCAACGTCAGGCGCATCCGCGCGATCCGCGCAGACGGCCCCTTCCCGAGGACAGCTTCGGCTCGGCCCAGGATGAGAAGCGCCTCTGCGCGGAAGCCGCGTTCATTTCGCTTGCCTCCGAACCGGACAGCGAGCCCGACGAAGCGGTCGAGCACCCGCTCCCGTCCACGTCGGCCTCACAACCTTCGTCATCGTCCGCTATGGCGTCCTCATCGACGTCGTATGCGACGATGGCGTCTCAGCCGCCATCTACCCGTGCGCTGCGGGAACGGACGAGCCCGCCAGCCTCCACTCGCCGCACTCCGACGCCACCAGCCGCCACCGGGACCAACGCCCAGGCTGCCACACCGACCACACCGCCCAAGGTAAAGGGGTACCCTCCCATTGTGGTCGAGAACCTACCCAATTGGTGCGTTCACTTTGAACGCATCAAAAATACCTTGGGCCACCCGCCGAACGCACGGCCCTTAGGCAAGGGGATACGCTTCATCCCCAAGAGCCCCGAGGAGTTCCGCGCCGTCCAGGCTTACCTGACGGAGGCGGAGAAAGCAGACCCGACAGTAGCGTGGTTCTGCTACTCCCCGCCCGAAGAGCGGCCGACGAAGGTGGCAGTCAGGGGCCTGCCTGCCGACACGCCGCACGACGCCATCCGAGAGGCCATTGAGGACCTCGGGTTCAATGCCACCCACATCAGGGGGATAAGGGGCAAGCGGGGCAACCCAGCATGCCTCTTTCACGTCGAGCTGGAGCACCTGCCCAGACAGGAGCTCGCTCGGCTGTATGCCACGAACGAGCTGCTGAACATGCCAGGCGTCACCGTCGAGGCATGGCGCCCCCGCAAGGGCCCCGCGCAGTGCCACCGGTGCCAGGCGTTCGGCCACTCGTCGGTCAATTGCCACCGACCGACCAAGTGCGTCCGCTGCGCCGGGAACCACCCTGCCGCCGACTGCCCTCGCCCGAGGACAGATCCGCCCACCTGCGCCAACTGCGCACAGGCCCACGCAGCGAATGACCGTCGCTGCAAGGTGTTCTTGCGCACGGCGAGGCGAATGGGGGCCACTGTCCCCCCACCGCTCCCGAACGCGCTTGCGCGCCAGCTGCCCCGCCCGCACGCCGTCGATCAGACGCGAGCCCCAGCACCGCTGGCACAAGCTGCCGCGGCGCCCAAGACCACCCAGGCAGGGACCACCCTGGCCACACCGGCCAATCCCGCCACTGCGAGGGGCGCTCCCGCCCCCGCCGTACCCAAGCGCAGACGCCGCCGACGCCGCCGCCGCACGGAGGCAAACACAGGCCCACCTGCGGCTGCGTCCACCCCGACGCAAGCCGCCAGACCAGCCTTCCCCCCCCCAGCACACCAGGATTTTGCCTGCGGGGGGACCAGCACCTTTACAGCCAACGCCAACCCCCCACAGACAGTGGCGTCCCTTCCCGCTCCCCGGAGCACCGCGGAGGCAGTACAGCCTCCCCGCCTATCTTCTCGGCCTCTACAGAGGCCGACATCGGCCTTCCGGCCCCCCCGTCCGCTATCGCCTCCGCAGCCCCCGAGCGGGCTGGCAAGTCGGGTGCCCCAGGCCCCGATCTCCTTCACGAGGCCTCCACCAACAGAGGTACCCCACGGTACCATCCCACTGCAAGCAGTGCTCCAACTGCTGCACACCCTGCTGACCCAGATCCGGCAGGGTATGGATCCATGCGCGGCAATACTCAACGGGCTGTCCGAGCTCGTAATGAGTCACCGCGCGGGATGAGCAGCAGAGGACCTGTCGTCGAAAGACGGCCGCGCACACGCGGCACCAAGCACCGTGGGCCAGTGGGCCCGCGAGATGAGGCCCGGGGAAGGAGCAGCAGCTCGAACCCGAACCGCCCCTAGCGGGGCGAAGAAACCCGATGATGATGATGATGATGGTGCACAGGTTAGTCGTCGGAGCGCAGCCGAGGCGACAACATCTCCTCCTGAAGATGCCGCGTGAGGCGGCGAAACGCGTTGAGGTTTTCTTTTGCACGTCGGTGTTGGTACTAATTATTGCATTATCTGTTTTGCATGCGATTTGTGGGAGGGCGGGCGGTGCTTTTTGCATGTGCTTGTTCTCTAACATAGTCGGTGGTCACAGGTAGTGTAGTTGGGTACTTATGCCGGCGTAACTGAGCGGAAATCTAAAGCTAAGTAATTTTTCAATGTTAATACTAATTATGGATTTCCGCAAAGTAACGCCTGATACTATTAATTATATCAAATCTACTTTATAAGTCCTACATGAGTAAAAAATTAGGAAATGAAATAAAACATGTTTCTGACTAAAATTTTCTTTATAAACATATTTTACACATTTTAATAACTCTTCAAATGGATCTTAATGATTTATTTTAATTCTTCTCCTCCATATAATTTCAATCAACCACTCAGTAAAATTTTCTTTATAATTTTCTTTTGCAAATAACCTTTTTAACACTCGCCAATGGCTCTTAATATGTTGAGTGTGGGTCCCGTCTGTGGCAAATTTGTTTACAGGGTCGCTATGATTGACTTTTTTATTAATAAATCCATGTTCAGGAAGGCAATCATATCCTTTCCAGAAATCTGTATGTATAGTGGTGCCTTCCCGAAAATGCTTTTTAATTAATGTTACCAGGACCTCAGCACTACGCTCATTATTTGGGCAAACTTCAAGACAAAAGTCATCGCTGCCGTCTTCAATAAGGCCTACCACCCAATGCCCTTCAATATTCCGACCCCGGTTATATTTTTGTCTTCCGAATTTGGACTCATCATCAATTTGTACTATTTTCCCGGGGCCACCAATTTTTTCTTGTTCAGATTCATGTTCTAGTTGAAAGACAATTACTGCTTCCCTACAATAATTGAACCATACTTCTGTGACTTGAAAAATTTTGAGTGATTTTATAAAGAACATTGACATAGCCGAATTTTTGAAGGCATTTTGTATAGAGCCGAGACTTAAAAAAATTTGAGTGATATTATATGGAACATTGACAGGGCTGAATTTTCAAAGGCATTTTGTTACAGGTTTAAAAAAAAAAACCTCGAAGGTCAAGGCGTGAGCTCCGCTTCGCTTCGCTCCCGTCTCAACCTTCTAACCTAATCTATCCGAGTCGGATGAGCCCTAAAATTCTATAAAAGAAAAGTTACTTGTATTTTGTTATTTTCTAAGTCTCGGCTCTTTACAAAATGCCTTCGAAAATTCGGCTATGTCCTGCACCCCCTTTGCGACACCCTAACCCTGAATTGTTTCACTTCAGATTTTAGAGATAAATAATACTGAATACAATGACTTACTTACCTAGAGTTGAAAATATCTTATATAAATTCGGACTGTACTTTAAGGGACGCTGGTCTGGCGGTTCGTAATTGTTTGTCAGAAACTACATGATGCAAGAAGTCTTTTGGTGAAGTCGTTTTTTGAAGCAACCTTGTAGTTTTCGAGAAATAAATTATTTAAAATCGCAAAATTAGATCTATTTTACGTCACTATGACTGACTACCAACCTTAAAAAAACTATACGATCTGACATTTGCGTTCCGTTAAGTGAAAGTTAATTTAATACAGTCAATTTGGACACAAATTTGGAGTCTTTTTGGGATATTAATGTTGCAAATACATTTTAGATGTAAAATTTTATGTATTTACGTGTAATTTTTTAAAAAGATTAATAATTCAATTTAATTTAAAATGAAATATCGTGTTTCTACTGTGCAAGAACGAAACGCAACGACGCCAATTTGTTTATTCCCCGTGCGTGTGCTGCATCACAGAGTAAGTTTTTTTGCTGCATTTCTTTCTGCAAAATGCAAATATCCACTGACCTCTATTTAATAGAGGTCTAATAGAGGTCAGTGGCAAATATCAGTCATCGAGATCGTTTTACGTACTCCTGCCTGCCTGCCTGACTACATACGTATGACTACCATGGAGTCTCCGAAGCCCCAGTCTTCGAGTTCCGCTGAATCGCCTGAAAAGTTGAGTGAAGTGCAAGTGTTGGACTCTGTTGAGCCGCTTGTTACGGCCTCCTTTTCAGTGCCTTTGTGTAGTGCGCAAGTGACGGACTCTAGTGAGCCGCTTGTGCCTACTTCGCCTGCTGGTCCTAGTGGGATGGCTGGTCCTAGTGAGATCGCTGGTCCTAGTGGGATGGCAGATCTCATCATGCCAGTTTCCTCGTCATCTGGAGACTTGCACGAGCCAGCAACCCCTTCTGGTTCATCGGGAAGGCGAGTCCATTATTACTCGGAAGAGTTGAGGTTAGTATCTTTCTCGGCTTTTTTTTTGTTCTCAGCACGGCTTGGTGTGTTAATAGATGTTTAATATACTGTAATAATAATATATTGTACTTTGGGTAGCTGGGAGTTGTGTAAATCTTTCTTTTTCAACTTGTCATTTATGTTGATTTATTTTTGTTTTAGATCAATGTGGAACTGGAAAAAAGTCTTCACAAGACTTGGGACTGCACAGCAGTGTATCCAGTTTGCTGAGGAAAGAGGATTTATTCCTACGGAGAAAATGTGCCACATCCACCACTAGTGGTGGGTCGTCGACGCTTTTTCTGTCAACGAAACGAGACCGTTTATCGTTTGTGGTAAACTAGTCGAAAAAACAGTTTCTTTTTTCGACTAGTTTACGTCGTTGACGGAACATTGAGAACGTGTAAACTATGACTATCATAAGTAGTCGAAGTTTCTTTTAACGGTTGATAAACGATGACTAGAAAATTAAACGGCGTATATAAACGCAACTATACTATTTTTTATAGAATTTCGAAGTTAACGAAATTAAAATGAACCTTCCTTCATACTTTTTCCAGGCTGGCAGGTTAATTTCATAATAAATGTTAATATATGTTCTTTGATATTAATAAATATTTATCTACGTATTTATTTGTTTTGTGGTATAAATTACTTGATTTGTGTATTTATTTATATCATTATATATAACGAATGAGCCCGTCGGCCGATGCGAAATGTCGTTCATGAGTAAACTGGTCTACGAGTGGACCGTAAACTAGTCTATCCGTTGACGCAACGTAAACTGTTTATGTATGCCTGCCCGTCGTCCGTCGCGTCGTCGCTCGGTTGTTCCGTTTCAGCAGAGAACTGGCATAGAACGCGTTCACGCATAAACCAGTTTATCAGTAGACCATAAACTAGTTTATCGGTTGATGCCCAATAAACAGTTTAACAAAACGGTTCGTTCATTCAACGCTCATCCCTATCCACCACAGACCAATGACACTGTCTACAGAAACCCAGTTTGGCAGATTTCACTGCAGAAAGAGCAACTGCAGGAACAAGAGTGTGAGCCGGGTTCAAGGAACCTGGTTTGAAAATGTGAGGTTGTGTATCACATTGGTGTTCCAGATAATGTATGCTTTTAGCGAGGGCTTGTCATATATGCAAGTACAAAAACAACTTGCTACCGAAGATGAGCCTGTGATTTCCATGAAAACTGTGGCAGACTGGTACAGTTATTGCCGAGAAACAATTGTCATTTATGAGCTGGAACACAACCAAATAAGAGAGAAAATAGGAGGACCAGGAAAAATTGTACAAATAGACAAATCCAAATTTGGCAAAAGGAAATATAACCGTGGTGGACAGATCGAAGGTCATTGGGTGATAGGGATGATCCAAGATGGGAGTGATGATTTACGGCTGGAAGTGTGTCCTGATAATGAGAGGTCTGCGGAAATATTGGTGCCACTCATCAAGAAGCATGTTCAGGAAGGTTCTATCATCCATACTGATTATTGGAGAGCTTACATGAGCCTTCCTGAGCATGGATATACTCATAAAAGGGTTAATCACAGTGATCCCACAAACAAATTTGTGGCACCAGATGGGACACACACGCAGCGCATTGAGATGAGAGCCAGTGGAGGGGACTCAAAAACAATTCAGGCAAGAACAAAATAAAGCAGATTTCACTGATTGGCTATGCGAATATTCATGGAGGCGGAAAATAAATGTCAACCATACCGATCCATTTGAAGAACTTTTAAAGGAAATTTATCATGTATATGTGGAGAATAGAAATTAATTAAAATGATTGACTATTTTTTTTTTTGTTTTATTTAAGATAATGTCTGCCCACCTTTGACAAAACCGAGTTAGTCAACCCCAACCCCACGTGGTACTAGTCTGCCCTACCCCTAGAGTGTTTATAAAAGCCTGGAGACGTTCGGAAGCCTTCAGTTTGCCAAAGTCCTGTAGGTCACGTGATAGGTTAGAAACTTAAATTTCGTGGTTATTTTTTTTTAACAGACAACAGTAATCTCTTTATTATACCCCTGAAAGGGGATAAGCAATTTTGTAGGGAATAGGCATATTTAGGCAAGTCTTAACTTTTACCCTCCCCCCTCCAAAGGGAAAAACTTCCTCCTCTATCCCCCTCTCCTAACACCCCTTAATTCGATGATCTATAACTAAATTTTAACACTTTTAGTACAGTTATAACCTCAACTACAGTACCCCCTTTCCCCCCCCCCCAAGGGAAATACCTCCCCCTCTATCCCCCTCTCCCCCCACCCCTTAATTCGATAATCTATAGTTAAATTTTAACACTTTTAGTACAGTCATAACCTCAAACTTCAATCATGAATATCTCCGAAACCAAGAGCTTGCTTCAAGAGGGGGGGGGGGGGGTGTCAGGGGGTAGCTAATGTCAAAAACCACTATCATTTAATAAAATTTTCAAATCGTGAGATATCGTATAAGGACGAATTCAGAGCCGTGGTTCCTGGAAAAAAAGAGGATTGTTATAAGTTTTACCCTTATGTCTGTGTGTGGTGTGTATGTGTTTTTATATTTTGTGTCTGCCTGTGGCCACGTAGCTCCCGAACGGATGGATCGCTTCCAAAGCGGTTTTTTACCCGAAAGATAATTAAATCACGGTTGTTCTTAGCTATGTGTGCGGGACTTTTCAGACTACAGTCCCTTGTGCACCTATCGCTGGATTGCGCCGAAGACTCGATGCCCGCAGATCGACTCGACCGAATCTCGAAGTCGAAGACACTGCCGGAGAGAGGTGTTCTTCAATAAAAACGCCACTATTTTGATGTACTTGGCAATCTTCCTAACTTTCCTGTTCTGAGTGCTTGAGTGTTCCGATGTTTCTTGTACTTCTGCCTGGAGCGAACTGAATGCTCAGGCCACCACGGGTTTCTTCACCCGGCTAGGGGCGGTTCGGGTTCGAGCTCCAGCTCCTTCCCCGGGCTTCTTCTCATGGGCCTACTGGCCCACGGTGTTAGGTGCCGCCTAGGCGGCCGTCTTGCGACGACAGGTCTCTTACTTCTTCTTCGGCCAGAGCCGGCTGCACAGTCGCTGCGGGCTGCCCATCGGGTGAGACCCCGTTCGGGGAGGCCCGATGAACAGGGCAAGCTGACTGCGGCTGACTCTGGCTAGGGAGGGGAAGAGAGTAAGTTGAGAGGGGTCGGGATTGGGAAGTGGGTAGGTGGGAGGGCGGATTTAGGGAGCAGACCTGTCGTGGGGTTGGCATCTTGCTCGCCTGTGTAACCGTGGGCATGGGGGCTATGTTGTGTAGCCCAGCCCAGACACACTTGATGGGTCGGTGGCAGTTCACCGACGAGTGGCCGAAGGCCTGGCACCGATGGCACTGCGCGGGGCCCTTGCGGGGGCGCCATGCCTCGATGATGACACCGGGCATGTTTAGCAGCTCGTCGACTGCGTAGAGGCGAGCGAGCTCCTGGTTGGGCAGGTGCTCCAGCTCGACGTGGAAGAGGCAAGCCGGGTTGCCCCGCTTACCTCTAATCCCCCTGATGTGGGAGGCGTTGAATCCGCGCTCCTCTAGGGCTCCGCGGATGGCGTCGTGCGGCGTGTCGGCGGGTAGGCCCCTGATGTCCGACGAAGGTGGCCTTCGGGCGGGGAGTAACAGTACCACGCTACTGTCGGGTCTGTCTTCTCCGCCTCCGTCAGGTAGGCCTGAACGGCGCGGAACTCCTCCGGGCTTTTGGGGATGAATCGAACCCCCTTGCCGAATGGACGTGCGTTGGGCGGGTGGCCCAAGGTGCGCTTGATGCGTTCGAAATGAACGCACCAGTTGGGAAGGTTCTCCACTACAATCGGTGGGTATCCCTTTACCTTGGGCGTCAGGGGCGGTGTGGCAGGCTGGGCATCAGTCCCGGTGGCAGCCGGTGGCGTCGGGGTGCGGCGAGGGGAGGCCGGCGGGCTCCTAGTTTCCCGCAGCGCACGAGCGGACGGCGTCTGGGAAGCCATCGTCGCGTATGACGTCGATGACGACGCCATAGCGGACGATGTTGATGGCTGCGAGGCTGATGTGGACGGAAGCGGGTGGTCATCCGCTTCGTCGGGCTCACTGTCCGACTCCGAGGCGGACAACACGGATTCGCTGGCGACTTCCTGGCAGAGGCGCTTCTTCTTTTGGACAGTGCTGAAGCTGTCCTCGGGAAGTGGCCTCCTGCGGGGGTCGCGTGGGTGCGCCTCACGTTGGGCCATCGCGGGTGGTTGTACAACAACAACCGGCGATGGGTCCGATGAATGGCGCTGGGCTGGCCTGAACGGCGACGGGGCAGTCGGGCGCTGCTCGGTCGCTCTGGGTGGCCTCGGTGGTGCGGCTAAGATTGGTATAGCCGATCTAGCGGGTGGGTTGGTGGTATTGGGCGCTGTGGTCCTGCGGGGCCACGAGCGTCCTGGGTCCGGCGGGACACGGTCTCGGTCACTCATATTGACACAATATGCTGCCGAGACGGAGGGTACACGAACAAATAAAAACAAAAGAAAGGAAGGGTAGTAAAATAAAAACAAAAACAAAACTTTTTAACACCTACCCTAGGTGTTAAAAATTACTGAAGGTAATGGAGGTGGCTGGCCTACTGGTCGCACGAACAATTTTAGTCACTAAAATTAAACGTACACTAAATCACTATTTAAAACTAAACAACACAAAGCGTCAAAATCGCGGAATAAGTGTGCGTCCACACTGCGAGCCTAGGGCGGTTGCGACGACGGGCGCGAAGTATCAAACATATGAAACGCGACTTTGTGTCCATATTGTAGTGACTAAGGCGGAAGCCTAGTGCGACGGGACTGAGCGAGACAGCGCGCGTAGTTTTCAAACGCTCCTGTCCGCGCGCTCTGGCCGCACTACGGGCCTAGTCAGCGAGCGACCCGATGCGCGAGCGGCGGGGGTAACAATAACAAACCAGTTCGGTCTTGCCGCTCGGCGTATATACGTGTCTGTATTATATTTGTCATAAAATGGCGATAAATACTGATTTGTTTATAAGTGCGATTCAATCTAAACCACCTATATGGCAAAGTAAACATCAACACCACAGTAATCGCACAATAACAAGAAAGTTATGGAGTGAAATAAAAGATCAATTTCCTGGAAGTGAAGGTAAGTTTAATTTAATAAAAGTACCTAATAGTTATTTTACCTCCCATCTCAGGATTGGACTGTCTAGTAAAAATAGCAAATCCTCGTCCATAGTTTGCAACACCTGATACACGTCGAACCGCTACAAGAACTCGCGCGTCACTGTGGCCACCGCACGCCCCCGCCCGCCGCGCCCGCCTCAGGCTCTAGTCACCGCGCATTCAGTGTGGACGCACGCTAAGAGTTTCAAAATAAGTGAACGTAAGCAGGCACTCGCGGGCGCGGCTGTGTAGGGAGGATGTAATACGACCAGCGTCCTATAAAGGGAGGTGCGTAATTAGCATCCAACGTCCTACTCGTACAACGACTCGCGGGCAACTGACATGCTCAGGCTAAAAAACGCGCTATTAATAAGCCCCCTGGTGATGGCCTGCTTGATGGATGTGGGCTATGTACAACTGTGTAATGTGATGACGTCCATCCAGTATGATCGGTCTCTTCACAGCTTCTGGGATGCCTACTGCCTTTTCTATTCTGGATTTCACAACCAGCATTCCGTTGACAAGCTCTGTAGCTATTTTCCTTAGCTTGCTATTGTTGTTGACTTGTCTGTTTCTTGACAAGTTGTCTATTTCTTCTGGGAAACTATCTTCTTGGCTTGCCCTTATAATGATGTCTTCAGCCTGGAGGAGAAGTTCAGCTGTTAGTCTTCTGTATCTATCTTCCTTTTGTTTTATTTTCTTGTTCTTCTCAGGCTTCTTTTGCTGTCGTTTTCCCCAAGTAGGATCTTCTGTGTTATTTGCCTTCGTTCTTGCGTATGCGGTCTGGTTCTTATTCGGCTTGCATATTTGTATGAATTGTAGAATTCGAGCTGTGGTTCTTACAAGTCGTTCCCATCTGGAGAATCTGTTAAAGTCCGGAATTGCTGACAAGATTGACGGCTTCTTTTCTTCTATTTTCAATGTTTTTTCTTCTCCAGTGGCTTGATTTGACTTTACTATTTCTGTAGGCCAGATGGCTGGATCTTCTTTGAGAAAACTCGGACCGGTGAACCAGCGATGACTCTTGTCGAAGTTCTTAGGAGTGTCTCGTGTTCCATCATCAGCCACGTTCATCCTTGTGGGGACCCAACGCCATTCGTCGGTCTTCGTGTTCTCTTCTAGTTCTGCTATCTTGCTTCTAGATCTTCTCTGACTCGAGGCCGAAGGAGAGCTCCGTTGTTTCTGTTTCTTCTGCTAGTTCGCCTAGAACCCTCGTCGAGTTTGATGCCCACTTTCGTAACTTGAAATGAGCCTGACTATGTATGAGTCGAACTTGGCGCGCTGTTTCGATGGCATTATCCTCTTCTTCAAAGCTCTGTATATAGTCATCCATGTAATGGTTTCGCTTTATGGCCAAAGTCGCTGCTGGATACTGCTTCTTGAAGTCTTGAGCGTTTCTATCTTTGACGTATATTGCCGTAGCTGGGGATGACGTAGCGCCGAAAATCAATGATGTCATCCTGTACTCCTTTGGTTGTGCTGTGCTATCACAATCTCGCCAGAGGTATCTTATTGCGTCTCTGTCCTCTGGCGCTATCTTGATTTGCAAAAACATCTCCGCGATGTCTGCTGAGATCGCGATCTGATGTTGCCTCATTCTCATGAGTACGCCGGGAAGTGATTGAAGGAGATCCGGACCGGTGAGTAGGACGCTGTTCAGAGATACGCCCTTAGAGGTTGCCGCTGCGTCGTGTACCATTCGCACTTTCTCCGGTTTCATAGGATTGACAACCGGGAAACACGGTAGGTACCAGGTTCTATCTTCCTTGCTATCTTCTGGCGCTGGCTCGGCGTATCCTTTCTCTATCAGTGCGTTCATCTGTTCTTTCACCTTGGCCTTCAGTTCTGGATTCTATTCTATCTTCTTTTCTGTGGCTTCCAGCCTCTTCAAGGCGTATTCTTTGTAGTTTGGCATCTTCACATCTTCACTTTTCCACAGGAGAGCTGTCTAAAATCTTCCATCTTCCAGTCTAGATGTCTTTTCTTCTAATATCTTCAGAGCTTGGGCTTCTGGATCATTGCGAGGCAATTTCGGTGCTATTGACAGGGCCTCCAACGAGAATAAGTTCTTGAGTTCTGAGTCTAGGTTGCAACTATCTTCTGTTTGCTGTATGAAGTGTACCCTGTGTCCTACGGTACGTGAGCAGGCTCCATGTAGAACCCAGCCAAGCGGAGTTAACGACGCGATGGGCTGGTTCTTCTTTCCTATTTTGCTGTCTTTCGCGAGCAGTAGTTGCCAATTGTCTTGGCCTATCAGGACTCGAGGTCTAGCTTCCTTGTACTCGATGGCTCTTGCGATGTCTTGAAGATGTTCACACCCTTCTATGTCCTCTGGTTTAACAGACTGCGGTGACAGCTTCAAGTTCTTGATTGACCTTGCTTGTATTCTATACTCCTGGCCTGACCCGCTGAGTAGGACGTTCAACCTTCTTGATGATGAGGTGTCCACCTGCGTATCGCCGATTGCTTCTATGCGGAGTGGCTCTCTGGGTCCACGCAGACCAGCTCGCTGTGCTAAGTCTTCATCGATCAAGGTAACGGTTGATCCGTCGTCCAGCAGCGCGTACGTGTCTATCTTCTTCTTGGGGCCAATAATCTGTATCGGTACTATTTTCAGGAACGCTTGCGTGTTCTTCCCCGTCCACGTTGAGCTGACTACTTCATTTTTCCCTTCTCGCTTGAAGTGAAGCATTCGATGGTGCCAACTGCTGCATTCTTCAGTGTTGCATTTGGTTCCCCGGCAGCTGTGTGTTCTATTTCGGTAGCGAAGACAACGGAAGCAGAGTCTCTTCTGTTTTGCTATGTCCAATCTTGCTGAGGAGTCTGCGTTGGTGAATTCTTCGCAGCTCGTCGCGTTTTTCCTGTTCTTGCACAAACTGGGCATACTGGGTTCTTGGTCTGCTGTGCTTCCTGCTGTTGTGCGGACTCTTGAGTATTGAAAGTCTTCTGTGTTCTTCTATTAGTGGTGACTTCCTGTACCCCTTCTGGCTGTGCGTATGGCCCACAAATTTCTTCTTCTCTGTTCAGGAAACACATCAGCTTCTCTATGTCTGCTTCTTCTGTTGGATGTCCCGCGGCGAAATCGTACCACCGATACTTGAGGGTTGGTGGTAACTTTTCTATGGTGAGCTTGCTCATCTCCGGGTTGTATAGGTATTGATGCTTCCCGATGGCTCTCAAGGTTGCAACTATATTGGAGACTTTGCTCGCAAATATGCATAAGTCCCTGGGAGCGTCTGTTAAACGAGGTAAGCTTCGTAACTTCTCTATTTCGGCTATGGCTATCGCGTCTGGTCTTCCGAATCTCGCTTCCAGTGTCTTCATAATGTCACGTGGATTCGAACTATAGATGAGGAGACTCTCGACGGCTTCTTTGGCCTTTCCTTTCAGGCTTCTGCGAAGGCGTGCTAAATTCTCGATATCGGTGAAGCCACTCTGTGATTCATTGTATGCGGCTCTAAAGGAAAGCCAGTCTTGATGTGACCCTCCGAAGTATGGCAGCTCGTTGAATATTCTCGACGTGTGCTGACCAGATCTTGCGGCTTGAGCGATGGCAGCAGCTAGCTCGGTTAAGTCTATTTGGTTCTTCGGTGCTGCTGCTGCTGCTGATATTGAGTGGACTCCCGCCGGTACACCAGGAGCTTCTGTGGCTTGAGGCCTTCTATCTTCTATTTGCTTCTGTGGTAACGGCAGGGCTTGCTGTTCTGGCTGATTATGTGGCTCATTGGTGATGGCCAACGGATGTAGACTATCATTCAACCAGGTGTCCACTCTTCTATGTTGCTCTTCATCTTGCATGACAGTTTCCAGGTCTTCCTCAGAATCAGACTCAGCTTCTATTGCAGCTATCTTGGCGGTAGCTAGGTCTACTTGGAGTTGCAGCAATTCTTCTTTGGCTTTCCTAAGCCTGGCTGCTCGTTTTGAGGCCGTCGTGGACGCCCTTGACTTGGGGGGCGCTGCTATACGGGGCGGCTGTTGAGGCTTCGACGATGATAACGACGGCTGCTCGATGTCTATTAGCTGTTCCGGCCGTGACTGTACTGACGTCGACGGCTGCGGGGGGTGCTCCCCCCGGGGCGGGGACGCGGTCACTGGCATCGTAGATGTCGTTTCGCGGCTAGTGCGCGAAGTATCTGTCGCCGTGGTTGCGGTGTACTCCGTCCCAGTCAACGTTTCTTCTGTCGACGTCTCTTCTCTCGACGTAGTTGTATTTGATCTTCCCGATTGCGATCTTGTAACAGGCATTCTTCTATTTGTTCAGCGAAGATCCGGCTCGTTAGGACCAAAAAATGTGCGGGACTTTTCAGACTACAGTCCCTTGTGCACCTATCGCTGGATTGCGCCGAAGACTCGATGCCCGCAGATCGACTCGACCGAATCTCGAAGTCGAAGACACTGCCGGAGAGGGGTGTTCTTCAATAAAAACGCCACTATTTTGATGTACTTGGCAATCTTCCTAACTTTCCTGTTTCGAGTGCTTGAGTGTTCCGATGTTTCTTGTACTGCTGCCTGGAGCGAACTGAATGCTCAGGCGACGACGACGGGTTTCTTCGCCCCAGTAGGGGCGGTTCGGGTTCGAGCCTTAGCTCCTTCCCCGGGCTTCTTCTCGCGAGCTTACTAGCCCACGGTGTTAGTTGCCGCTTGCGCGGCCGTCTTGCGACGACAGGTCTCGTCTAGCTACATCTTCTGCCAGAGCCGGCTGCACAGTCGCTGCGGGCTGCCCATCAGGTGAGACCCCGTTCGGGGAGGCCCGATGAGCAGGGCAAGCTGACTGCGGCTGACTCTGGCTGGGAAAGGGAAGAGAGTTAGGTTGGTGAGGTTGGGATTGGTGAGTGGATAGGTTCCCCCCTGTCGGATCTCCACCTTGTCGTGGTGGGGGGGCTCAGTAACCGTGGCTTTGCCACCCACGGTGAAGCTAAGAGGGATCCCGGGAGGGGACGCTCCACGTGGGCTTGGGGAGGCCTGCGCAGGATGCGTCCAAGAGTGCGGGTGTGGGGGACGGTTTGGGCTGTCCCTCGCAGTCGGGTGCGGTCGCGGGAGGAGAGTCGTCTCGGTGTGTCGTTGCCGTGCGGCCTATCTCCCGCGACCAAACGGGGGCGCACCGTTTGATGGCGCTGCGGTGGGGCCGCAGAGGAAGAGGAGATGCGGTGTGTCGTTGCCGTCCTCCCTATCCTCTGCGGCCGTGTGAGAGTTAGTTTTGGTGGCGGAGCCCAACACCTTGCTCCGCCGCCAAGGAGTTTGTGGCCCTCGGGCTATCCGCCGGGGTGCCGTGGTGAATGCTCACGCGACCCCATGGTGCCCCACAATGGCGGAAAGGCGGAATGCGCTGTGGTTTTAGTGGGTATTACGGCCTTGCACACCAGCCGTTGAGTCCCACATACCCCCTGCAGTTCTGTGGGGGGCATGCGTAAAAGCATTTCCACAGCGAAAAAGAAAAAAAAAAAAAATGGTGAGTGGATAGGTGGGAGGGCGGATTGAGGGAGCAGACCTGTCGTGGGGTTGGCCTCTTGCTCGCCTGAGTTACCGTGGGCATGGGGGCTATATATATTGTGTAGCCCGGGGTGCGGCCCGTGGTCCGCTCTTTCGTCCATCCTTCGGGATGTGCGGACCACAAATTCCTCCAGGGCCTCCATCTTGAGGTCCCTGTGGATTACAGCGTTCTTAACATAGCGCCCGGCCCCCGTTATAATTCGGAGCGCTATGTTTTGCTGGGTTTGGAGCTTCGTACGGTGGGTTGCGCTGATCATTGCGTACCAGGCTGGGGCGTATGTTAGCCTGGAGCGCACGTACGTTTTATAAATGCCCACCTTTGTTCTGGTGGGCAGGCGGGACTGAAATACGGGGCGCAGTCTTGCGCGCTGGATGGCCCCGCGGCTGGAGTTGACCAGGTGCTTGACCTGGTCTTTGAGGGTGAGGCGCTGGTCCAAGTGGCAGCCTAGGTACTTGGTACTCGGCTGCCACTTAATGTTCTGTCCGTTGAGGACCAGCTCGGGCAACTTCCTGCATTTGGGGCCCGTGTAGATGGCGGCGGTTTTACCCACGTTAACCGCTATCCGCCATCTCTCCAGCCAGTCCGGCAGTAGGTCGAGCTGCTTCTGCATCCTATTCACCGCCGCCCTGACCCATGGGGCGGTGGTGAAAAATGCGCTGTCGTCCGCGAACAGCGCCAGCTCGACCTTGGGTTCCCACTCATGAAGCTGATCGTTGATGGTGGGAACGTCGTTGGTGTAGGCAGCGTACAGGGTCGGTGAAAGGCAGCTGCCTTGGGGGACCCCTGCTTCGATGGGGCCCTCTGCGGACGTAGCGTCCTCCACAGCGACCTGGAAGGAGCGTCCTCGGAGGAAGGACGCTATCAGGTGGGCTAGGGCTGGGGGCAGGGCGGTCGTGGAGAGCTTGAAGATGAGACCGGGGTGCCAAACCCGGTCAAAGGCTTTCTCCACGTCTAAAAAGACCGCCACCGAGGCTTTCTTATTGTTGAGGCCCTCGGCTAGGTGGTGGATCACTCGGGCCAGCTGGAGCGTGGTGGAGTGCCCGCTGCGGAAGCCGAACTGCTCGTCCCTCGGGACAAGGAAGGGGCGCAGTCGGCGCAGCAGGGCTCGCTCAAACAGCTTGGCGGCGTGATCAAACAGGGTAATGGGCCTGTAGCTCTCTGGGCGGCGGCGGTCTTTCCCCGGTTTGGGGATCATCACCACCCGCCCTTTCTTCCATGGCGTGGGGAAGTGGTTCGTCCTAAGGGCGGCGTTGAAGATGCGGGTCAACGCCGCTATTCCCCTCCTGGGTAGCTCCGCCAGGGCTGCGGGTTGAGCCGGGCGGCAATCTTCTTCACCTCCGATGGGGAGATGAAGGTGTCGCCCGGGAGTGGAGGTGGGGTGGTGGCCAGGAATTCCTCCACTCTTGGACCACGTCTGCGTGGTGGTGGAGGGCTCTGGGGGCTGGCGGGTGGGGCCTGAATTGGACGGTCAGGTGCTCAGCCAGGATTCGGGCTCTGTCCTGGGCCGCGAATCTCCTCTGACCGTCTGCGTCCAGGAGGGGACATGTGTGGGACTTCTCCCCGGTGAGGGCTTTGTTGAGGCGGTGCAGTGTGGGCAGGTGTTCTCCTGCCCTGTCGATGAGGTCGTCCCACTCACGACCTTGCCACGTTCTCACCGCCTCGGTCACCTTGGCCGTCATGGCATTTAGGTCCGCCTTGACCCTTGGGCATCTGGTTTGGCACCATAATTTCTTGAGGGCTTTCTTCCGTTGAAGTTGTGCCCTCAAGAAAAGCGGGAGCTGGGAGCGATTCTGGGAGGGCGGCGGTACCTTCTCGGTATGAGCCGCCTTCGCTTCCCTCATCCGCTGGGTCAGGAGGGCCACTGCGGCGTCAATCTCCTCTGGCGTGGAGATTGGGCCCTCGATTGTCAGGTCCCTGAGGGCCGTCTTGTAGGCTGGCCAGTCTACGCGGGACCTGGGCGGACGCACTCTCACCGCCGCTAGGGAGGTGGGGACTGTGATCAGCAGGGGGAGGTGCTGGGTGTCTCCCTCGTACAGCACCTCTGCCGACAGGGGGACGTGCAGGCCCTTGTGGAGGACCACATCGATCACGTCCGCCTGGTGGCCTTCCTCGGTGGTGGACCGTCGACAAACACTTCGTCGAGGTCAGACGGGTGGAATGCGGCGGTTGGTGGGCGGTAGGCGGCGAAGATACGGAGCTCGTGGGCTGGGGTGTGGACCCTAACCCCCAGGGAGCTCAAGAGTCTTGAAATCCGTCCACGGTAGCTCTTCGTGGATCACGTCCCGCCTTACCGCTACAGCTGTGCCCCTGTAGGGCGCATCCTGTGGGCTCACCTCGTCCTCCGGGGTTCCAGTAGATTAGGCGCAGCGACTCATAACGAGCTGATTCAGCCCGTTCATGATCGCCGCGCACGGGTCCATCCCCTGCCCGATCTGGATCAGCAGGGTGTGCAGCAGCTGGAGCACTGCCTGGAGAGGGATCGTGGGGATTGCTCCCGTCTGCTGTTGGTGGAAGTGGGGTCGTTGGGCCTCTAGGGGAGGCTGGGGCCTCGTGAACGAAATCGGGGCCTGAGGCACCCGACTCGCAAACCCGCTCGGGGGCTGTGGAGGCAACTGGGGACGGGGGGGCCGGAAGGCCGGTTGGGGACAGCTTTGTGGTTGGGGCCCTTGTTGCGCCGACTTCGGCCTCAGTGAGGGCTGAGAAACTGGGCGGGGAGGCTGGGCTGGTCCAGTGGCCCTCCAGGAGGAGGGACGGTGGGTTGACACTGCCTGTGGGGGGATAGCGTGGGCTGCGGTGATGGTCCCCCCGCAGGCAAAATCCTGGGGAGCTTGGGGGGGGGTCGGTGGTCTGGCGGCTTGCGTCGGGGTCGACGCAGCCGCGGGTGGGCCGGTGTTCGCCTCTGTACGGCGGCGGCGTCGGCGGCGTCTGCGCCGGGATGCGGCGGGGGCGGGGGCGCCCCTCGCAGTGGCGGGGTTGGCCGGGGTGGCCAGAGTGGTCCCTGCCTGTGCGGTTGGGGGCGCCGTAGCGGCCAGTGCTGGCGGCGCTGGGGCGCGCGTCGGGCCGTCGGTGTGAGGACGAGGGGGCTGGCGAGCGGGCGCACTTGGGAGGGGCGGGGGAACAGTGGTCCCCATTCACCTCGCCTCACGCAGGAACGCCTTACAGCGTCGGTCGTTGGCTGCGTGAGCCTGTGCGCAGTTGGCGCAGGTAGGTGGGTCGGTCCTAGGGCGAGGGCAGTCGGCCACAAGGTGATTGCCGGCGCAACGGACACACTTGATTGGTCGGTGGCAATTCACCGACGAGTAGCCGAACGCCTGGCAACGGTGGCACTGCGCGGGGCCCTTGCGGGGGCGCCATGCCTCGATGATAACACCGGGCATGTTAAGCAGCTCATCGACTGCGTAGAGGCGAGCGAGCTCCTGATTAGGTAGGTGCTAAAGCTCTACGTGAAAAAGGCAAGCCGGGTTGCCCCGCTTACCTCTAATCCCCCTTATGTGGGAGGCGTAGAATCCGCGCTCCTCTAGGGCCCCGCGGATGGCGTAGTGCGGCGTGTCGGCGGGTAGGCCCCTGATGGCCACCTTCGTCGGGCGCTCTTCGGGCGGGGAGTAGCAGTACCACGCTACGGTCGGGTCTGCCTTCTCCGCCTCCGTCAGGTAAGCCTGAACGGCGCGGAACTCCTCCGGGCTCTTGGGGATAAAGCGTACCCCCTTGCCGAATGGTCGTGCATTGGGCGGGTGGCCCAAGGTGCGCTTGATGCGCTCGAAATGAACGCACCAGTTGGGAAGATTCTCCACTATGCTCAGGCTTGAGTCTTCGCACCTGACCCCGTAGGGGTCGGGGGCGAACCGTTCGGGGCAACGGCCCCTTTCGGTGGTTTCGTGTCGCTGTCCGTGAAGACGGACAGGTCCTTGGGTTGGGTGCAGGAGTAATCTCACTGCTGTGGTGGTGGTGACACTGGCGAGCTTTGCAGCTGCGAGCCAGCGTCATGGGTAGTGGTGATGTTGGGTTGGTGGGTGTCAGGTCCGGTGGTGGAGGATTCGTCGCTGCTGGAGACGAGGTCGCGTGGGAACGCTCGGTATCGAGCTGAGCCGTGGTCTGGGGGACGCGAGTGATACGGGGCGATGCTCCTCAAGTGCGGGTGCCGGGATCCGTCCGCTTTTCGGAGCATTCGCTTCGCGAGGTGTCGGACGAAGTCCTCCACGGTCTCAGTCTTGAGGTCCCTGCGCAGAACGTCATTTCTGACGTAGCGGGGGGCAGCAACGATAGTCCTCAGTGTCAGCGACTGCTGGGCTTCTATACGCCTTCGTAGGCTCCGGCTGGTGAGCGCAAACCACGCTGGTGCAGCGTAGGTCAGGCGGGTTCTAATGTAGGCCTTATAGACGCCCAGCTTCGCTCTCGTGGGGAGGTTGGACGACAAAATGGGTCTCAGCTTGGCTCTCGCTACCCTCGTGGTGTTTACGAGAGCCTTGACGTGCGGTGTCATCTTCAGCTTCCGGTCAATGGTCACTCCCAGGTATTTCACCGTGGTGGACCATGAGACAGGCTCATCTCGGAGCTTGAGTGGTGGCGGCATGTTCCTCGCGCTGCTCACGAGAATGGCTTGGGTCTTCCTCGGGTTTGCTGAGAGCTTCCAGTCGTCCAACCACTGCGGGAGTAGGTCCAGGGTGCGCTGGATCTTCCTCGCAGCGTGGTGAGGGTTCATCGAGGATGCCACATAGGCCGCGTCGTCTGCGTACAGCGCGAGCGTGGCTCCTTCCCCTACAGGGATGTCGTCCGTGTATTTGGAGTAGCACACGGGCGAGAGGCAGCTTCCCTGTGGGACTCCTGCTAGGATCGGCCGTTCAGTAGAGGTGGCGTCTTCCACTGCCACATGGAAGCGCCGGTTCTGGAGGAACGACCGAACCAGCCTCACGATTCGTCGGGGCGCAGAGGAATTTGCAATTTTGAACAGCAGTCCTTCATGCCAGACGCGGTCGAAAGCCTTCTCCATATCTAGGAACACACCTACTGAGTGCTCCTTTCGGTTCTGGGCTGCCGCTAGTTGGTGAAGGACGCGGGCAAGCTGTTGGGTAGTGGAGTGTTCGGCTCTAAAGCCGTATTGCTCTTCTCTGGGCTCAATATGTGGTAGGAGATGAGGAAGCAGCAACTTCTCTAGCACCTTTGAAATTGTGGGCAGCAGCGTGATGGGCCGGTAACTGTCGGCTCGCAGCACATCTTTCCCCGGCTTGGGGATCATGATGACCCGACCCAGTTTCCAGCTCAGCGGGAAGTGTCCAAACCTCAGGATTCCGTTGAAAACCCTGGTCAACGTCGCGACGGAGCGCGGGGGAAGGTGACGTAGGGCTTCGTTGGGGATGCGGTCTGGGCCTGGAGCTTTCCTTAGCGGGGTTCGCAGCAGTGCCTTCCTGATCTGTCCAGGTGTGAGGACGATAGGATCTTCCTGGTTGGGGACATCGTGTCCAAAGTAGTCCTGCAGGAAGTCTACCACTGCTTGCTCATGGCTGCTATTGGCTGTAGGGTTCGGTTGGAACTGGGTCTCTAGATGGTCTGCGAATATCTCGGCTCTCTCTATGGCCGCGAACTTCTTGGTCCCATGTTGGTCTTTGAGGGGTCGTACGGGGGGGCGAGCGCCCGTAAACCTGCGACAAAGCCTGTGGACTTTGTTAAAGTCCGCGCTGGCGTCGTCGACCTCACGCAGCCAGGTGTTCTCCGTCTATGTTGCCAGGAGAGCGGACACCTTCTCGGCTATGCGGTTGAGACGAGACTTCAGGGTTGGACAGCGGGATCTCATCCATGCTCTTCTGAGCCTCCTTTTTTCCTCTATCATCTTCTTGATAGGGAATGGGATGTTCGCGGAGTTCGCTCTGCCTCTAGCTGCTTCCTCTGCTGCAGCGAGTGCGTTCGCCGCGCAGGTGGTGAACTGCTCTGCGAGGATGTCAACTTCCTCCGCTCTGGTCACGGGGAAGGATGGTGAGTGTTCTGCCATATGCGCGGCGAAAGTACTCCAGTTGTATCTCCTACGGACGGGTGGGGTGGCCTTGATCGGGTCAAGGGCATACGTAATGAGCAGCGGCTGATGATCTGAGATCAGATGGTAATCCAGGACCTCTACCGTCATGGTGTTGGTCAGTCTCTGGGTCACAACCAGGTCTATGACATCTGGTAGAAAACCGTCTTGGTATGGGTAGTGCGTAGGCGTCTCTGGGCCTATTATTTGGTAGCCACTTCTTTCTGCGTCATTGAACAGCCGGTTCCCGTCGAGACAGTTCCTAGTCGAATTCCATGACGAGTGCTTGCAATTAAAGTCGCCCGCAATGATGACAGGTGTTGTGCCGAGGATATTATGAATATCCTCGGTGTCAAGGCGTGCGTTGGGCGGCTTATAAAAAGAAAACACTCGGCATGGTTCCGACTCAAGAAATATCTCGATTCCAAATGCTGTGGATGACTGAAGGGCGTTCTGTGGGAGGATCTGATGCACTATATTTCTACGCACTAGGACAGCTAGTCCTCTGTAGGCATGTCCTAGTGGGGATGTCTCATCAGCTCTATATGTGGCGTAGCCCGCAAAGCCACATTTCTTCCTGCTGCTCAGGCGGGTTTCTTGTAGGAGAGCGATGTCTATCTCCTGTTCTTTAAGTACCGCCTTAAGGAGTTCTTGCTTAGTACTGGAGAGCCCGTCGGCATTCCAGGACATCACTCTAAGGAGGGGACTACACATCGCTGTAGAGATCAGCCAGCCCTCTTAGGATGATGGGCACGGGGTTGTTCCTGGCCTCTATGGCTTTTAATACTGCGTGAAGTATTTTCACGCAGTTTGCGATGGCGTTGCTCTGGTCCTTCTGTGGTTGCTCTGTCCGTTTAGCTGTTCCATCCAGCTTTGCCTTCGCCCCTACGGGGGCGATGGCTAAGGCTGGTGCCGGCGCAGCAACGGATGGCTGGTCCTCCTCCTTCTTTTCCCCACGCCGTCGTCGACGTCGTCGGGTGCTCCTGCCTGTGGTTGCAGGGGGATTTGCCGCGGCCATCAGAGAGGATGGTGCGTTCTCTGTTTCGGCCACGGTGTTCTGCGCTGGTTTCGAACTGGTGGTGCGCGCAACAGTGCTGGCCCTCTGGTTCTTCAGTTCCTTGAGGAACACCGGGCACCGGGTGTTGTTGGCTGTATGCGCTGCACCACAGTTTGCGCAGGTCGGTGGTTCTTCCACCGGCCGCGGGCAATCCCTTGCGGTATGCTCCTCGCCGCAACGCACGCATGCCAGGGGGCGATGACAATTGTGCGACGAGTGCCTGAAAGTCTGGCAGCGGTGGCACTGTGATGGGCCCTTCCTGCCCCTCCAGGCCTCGATACGGACTCCTGGCATGCACAGGAGCTCCGAGACTTCATAAATGGCAGGTGTCAGTTCCGGTGTGCGGCGCAGCTGGGCGAAGAACAGGCACCCCGGTCTGCCTTTACGTGCGCTGATCTTCCGCACGTATTCGGGGTCGAAATCCTGTTCTCGGAGTGCGTCCTCGATGTCTCCTGGTTCCGTGTTCTCAGGGAGGCCTCGTATGGCCACCTTGAGGCTCTGCTCTGCTGGCAGTGAGTAGCAGAACCAGGAGATGCTGCTGTCTTGGTTGGTGAGCTGCGTAAGGTATCGCTGCACCACGCGGTACTCATCCTCATCCTTGGGGAGGAAGCGGATTCCTCTCCCAAAGGGCCTCGCGTTGGGTGGTCGCTTCAGCAGCTTTTTCAGCTCCCTGAAGTGGGTCGCCCAGTCCGGCAGCCTTTCAACAATCAGAGGAGGGTACCTCTTCTGCTGATTAGGCGCTGGTTTGGTGGGCGAGCGGGGGGCGGGTGTTGGAGCGGTGGCGGCACTGATGACACTGTCGCCTATGGCGTTTGAGGTGTCCATAGGCGAAAGGCTGAGTCGCGGCATGGAAGGTGGTGGGCGCATGTCCGGTGAAGCAGGGTCACGGACGCGCTTTTCCGCAGTGGGCGAAAACGGGACTATGCTCAGGCAAAAAAACGCGCTATTAATAAGCCCCCAGGTCGGTCTCAGGTAGCGACTAATGCGCTATAGCGATGTGCGACAGAGAGCCACCGAGCGAGATGGGTATAGCGGGGGTGGTCTGTCCGGCAATACCGTAATGAGAGCCTATTAGAGCCATAACGAGAGATCTATATATCGGAGGGGCGTTCGCTACGTTCTTCGCTCGGTGCAGAGTCGGTGTCGTCATCCATGGCGATAGGATTTCCAAAATAAATACTCCAACGTCTTCTCGATATCGATTTAATCAATCACAGTCTCTTAACAATTAAAATAACACGCGTTTATCGCAATGGAATTGGATTTAGTTTTATTCCGTGAAAAAGTGTGTGTTCGTCCTTGCCGGAAACGGAAGTGCCCCCAGACGAGCCGGCGGAGGGAGGTAGGCCCGATCCTTGCTTGACGCTTGCCACTGTGACAGCTGTCAGAGCGACAGATGACGTTTAACGTCACGCTATGCGTCACGTCTGATGGTGCCGCGCCGACACGGCCATTCTGACGGCTTACACGTCCTCGTGTTGTTCACCTGGAATAGAAACGATACCAAGAAAGTAACACATTCTCTCGGCCTTTCCTGCCCAAGTGGAAAGAATGATGGAGTTACCAAATAAAATTATTTTCAACTTCATAACTTTCATTTTTATAGTCCATTATTATTCCAATCAAACGGATACTCATTGACATCAAATTGAGACAAAGATCTTTGTTAGAACTGAATTCATTATCCTATGCTCAGTCGCTTAACCAGCGGCTTCGCTTTACACAATCACTTAACCAGCGACGTATCGTCATAGCCACTTCACCAGCGACTTGACGTAATTATTTGGTTCGTCACTTCACCAGCAACGTATCGTCATGGCCACTTCACCAGCGACTTGACGTAATTATTTGGTTCGTCACTTCACCAGCGACGTATCGTCATAGCCACTTCACCAGCGACTTGACGTTACTATTTGGTTCGTCACTGATCCAGCGACAACCATTTTATAACACTTCACCAGCGTTAAAATTCACATCATTCACGAGTCAGATGCGCACCGCGCACTCTACACAGAAACTGCATGAGCTACGGCTACAACTCACAAGTGAGACTAAAGAAGTAATGAATCCGGTTACCAACGTTACTTTTAACACAAAATTAAAAAATGAAATCATTCAAAACTTTATCCATCAAATCAAACAACAATGGCAGGTATAATTCACAAACATTTTAAATAAACTCTCTATTAAAACACAATCTAACACACGGTCTAAGAATCATTATTTTCTAAGTCATATTCATCGGGGATGCAACTTCGAGGCATTCTTTTTAGGCGATCATGAGCGTACTTATAAGTTCTGTTACTGGTCAATGATTTCAATGTGTGTTGATCACCATCAAGTGCTTCTACAATTTTAAATGGACCCTTGTATTTAGGGTCAAGTTTGGTCTGGTTCCTCTCCTCATTTTGGATAAGGACCAAATCACCAAGTACAAAATTATCAAATCTAGCCTTATTTCTATCAAAAGAGATTTTTCGTAAGGAGCACTAATTTCGATATTTTGGGCTGCTTGTTCTCTTGCTTTAGTAAGATCGATCTCGGTTTCAGTATCAGTAAAAAATAGAGGTTGTGCTACACGACCGATCATAAGTTCAAGCGGGCTCGCTTTAGTCACGTGGATTGTTGTCAATTAAATGCAAACTGAACTTCTTCAAGTACGTCTTACCACAACCTATCTGAAGTCTCCACAGAGGTCAACATTCCCTTCAACCACTCCTCTTGACTATTCGCACGACTCGAACCTGTCGCGATTAAATGCAACTGACTGCCGTGTGAATCACGTAATTCTTTAAAATCCTTACTCGCAAAGCAATGACGTTGATCTGCTATGACGCGCGTAGGGGTACCAAAAAAAGGAGATACTAGACTTTAAAGCTACAATGGCACTGGGAGTATCAATACGCATAGTGTGATACAAGAGCACGTACTTTGTGAATGTGTCTATCAAAACTATCACGTACTCTTTTTGGTTATTATTGCCGCTTAATTTGCCGGTAATATCTACGTACACCGTGTGCCACGGGACAGCTAGTTTTGGTATTGAGTGAAGTTCGGCGGATACTTTCTAAGAATGAGACTTTGAAACTTTACAAGTGATACAATTGTCAATGAATTTGAAAACATACTTTGCTATTTTGTCAAACCAATCTAAACACGTTAAATGAAATTCAAACCATGCAAACGAGCTACTTGGTCATCAATACGCGGCAGTGAGAATCGATCGGAACCGTATTTTCATTAAATTCGCGGTAATCGACCACCATACTATTTGCTTCGTCACGATAATCTACGAGTAGTACATATGGGATGGGACTCGCAAAAGGAGAACTACTTGGTCTAACTATGCTCGCATGCTCGCATTCAATAGTTCGTTTAGAAGGCACTACATCTCGCTCTTGCGGACTCAGACGACAGGGACGGCGATACAAGTACGGTACGCGCCGGGCTGAATGACTAATTCACCTGTTGTCACACGCGTTTGCGGTAAACCTTCAATAAAAGCAAACGGAAACTCTGATAGAAAACTTACTAGGTAATTTCGTAACGCAGGTAAGATATTGGTATTGATTTACCGAAAATCTATTTCTGTAATTGCACTAAAACAGACAGGTAATTGATAGCCGCGCACTTGATAGATTGACGGTCAGACCTAAGTTTAAGATACCCGAACCTATTATAATATCATACGGCATACTATCGTCTGGCAAGATAAGAATAACAAATTTAAACAATGCCGGTAAATAACTACCGTGCACGAAATCTGTTCGGTACAATAAATGTGAGCGTTGCCGACGCCTGAAAGACGCACGTTAGTTGCAATACGAACTTCAGAAAACCGGTTTGCTACACTTTGCTTTACAAGAGAACATTCAGCACCACTATCAAAATAAAAAGGTTACGACTCACCGGATTGTGTTAGTTCACCGCGAACACCGCGCACCTCGCAGAAATTGACTCGTCACTCGAGCGAGGCACCGCTGGCATCCCCGCCGCCACTGCCGGCGCCGACGTTCTTGCTTGATGCGCCGACTACGTTGCCGCCTTTCTTGACGCAGAGGGGAGCGATGTGTGAAAGCCAGGTTGATGATGATCCCTTTAGGGCCTTACTCAGGGCAATGATTAGGGCTCCTAGTAGTGGATTATCCGAGAGGCACATGTCAGCAGTCACACGCCATGCGTGAGGATTCGCTTTTCGCTTGTCAGGGTCGAACTCAGGCAGGTGTACGACGTGGTAAGCAGCCGGGCTTCATGGCCTGTATTAGAGCCAGGAAGTTTTGGTTTTGCTGCTCCATTAAAATTCGCCATTTGTCGTCAGGATAATTTGTCGTCACTTGTGTACGTGCGCAATCCCGCTTCTGATATCGGAGGGGCGTTCGCTACGTTCTTCGGTGCAGAGTCGGTGTCGTCATCCATGGCGATAGGATTTCCAAAATAAATACTCCAACGTCTTCTCGATATCGATTTAATCAATCACAGTCTCTTAACAATTAAAATAACACGCGTTTATCGCAATGGAATTGGATTTAGTTTTATTTCGTGAAAAAGTGTGTGTTCGTCCTTGCCGGAAACGGAAGTGCCCCCAGACGAGCCGGCGGAGGGAGGTAGGCCCGATCCTTGCTTGACGTTTGCCACTGTGACAGCTGTCAGAGTGACAGATGACGTTTAACGTCACGCTATGCGTCACGTCTGATGGTGCCGCGCCGACATATATTTTTCTATTTCCTAGTCCCCTTACTAAAGAGGGTGTGTACCTAAGTCCTCGTTGAGGGTGTGTAATTAAACAACCTGATTGCCATTCTTTATTAAAATATACACTACAATCAACATACAAAACAATTTAACTTAATCTACATATAGGAACATAAACAAACTTAACTATCTTAACTATTAAACTATTAACAAAATCTATTATCTATTGGCCGTCCGGAACACTATGTCTTGTCAAAATTAGGTTTTTTTAACTATCTTTCGACCACTCTTCTTTTGAAACTTCCAAACAAGGAAAACGTAAGGGGATCAAAAAAATAAATACGAACGTGTCGATATGCGTTCGTCGGTTTTTTGGATATTTGGATTTGGATTGCATGGACATGCATATTATTAGGAAGTTTTTAACTCTCCCTACAATTTGCCTTCCGCTATCCTGAATATACGTTTGCATACAGCCTATGCTATAACCTGAAGTCCTGAACTATTGCAATAAAAGTGGTGAGAATCGATTTACTTTCAGGATTCGTGGTGAGAGAATGGAGGGTTTTTGGCGTAGTCCTTCGCTGAGTATTTGGGCTGCTTTGTCATCGTATGCATTCAATCAAATAATATTGTATGAAGATAGCTATTAATTAAAGACATTAAAATCAAATATTTACATTATAAAATTACTACTTATTTACTATGATTTAACTCCCCAGATTGGGGACGCCAATTATAAAGATTTGATTGGTCAATTTGGGTGTAGCTGTAATATGCTCGGTATTACCCAAAATCCCAAAATATTAAATAACCATGTAGCTTTCTACAGGTTGGTAGTCCATTACCGGTGTCTAGTTTCGATGCTCCAGTCGATCTACGGAAAGATGTCTACTCCAGGAAATCTTCAAGAAAAGAACAAAACCGCACGATTCTTCTTTAAAATCTGTCAGCTGATCTTTCTTTTGGGATTTCCCAATTTCTGGATGGAGGACCTTAAGTTCTCAAAAAAGTTTACTACCGTTTATGGAAACTTCGCGAAAATAATGAATGGAGCAATTTACTTTTTCATATTATCGGAATGGGCGGCGATGTTCACTCAAAACAATTTGTCTGAAAAGCAAAGCAATGATAGGCTTGTGTTTTGTCTTTCACACCCCCTCCTCTGTTCATATCGGCTGATATTGAATTATCATGAGGACAAATTGAGAGAATTGTTGCATACTCTCTGTGTAGAGGTCAAAGAGAAGATTAATGACGAAGCTATAGAAAAGAAAATGATCAGAAAAGCTTTTGTCTATGCTTCTTCATTCGTAGGGCTGTGTAGCATCACACTTATTCTTTATGGTGTTGATGGGCTGGAACAAACGATCAAATCAGGTTAGTCCTAATACACTGTGACGTCAACCTTTGTACTTCACCAAGTCGCCTATTCTTCGCTAGCATCCATCATACCGCCGAGATGGTATTTTGGTATTGGTTTTGGTAAGATTATGTTTGCAGGATTATGATTAAGGTTGCAGTAGAGGTTCTTGTGGCGCAGTGGTTGCAGCGCTTTGGTAGTGATACCCAAAGTTAAGCAACCTACGGCGCGGACATGTTTGGGATGGGTGACCATTCTGACCATACAAGTGACGCCTATTTACAAGCATCTCCGTGCTTCGGAGGGCACGTTAAGCTCTTGGTCCCGGTTAATATCGATAGATATTAGTCGTTTAGCCTGGTCAGAGGCCCTCGGGCGGCTTAATAACATACGACAGTAAGGTTGGTCACTTACCTTACACACACCCCTCCACCAATCCGCACTGAGCCCGCGTGGTGGAGTATGGCTCGCACCACCTCATAGTTGAGGTGAGGCCTGCGCCCAGCAGTGGGACGTATATAGGCTGATGATGATGTTTGCAGGAGCGTCATTCACAACGGTGATAACCGCATGGCCGGATGTGGAAGACAAGAGTACGGCAGCAGGAATAACTCGGATTCTCTGCTACATCATGTGGTGGGTCTTCATGTCCCGGCTCTTCGGAGCCTACACGATGCTCATATCTCTAATCGTCGCCCTTGAACACCAGTACAAACAATTAGGAAAATATTTCCGCGATCTATCCGGCATTTTCGAGGAAGATATAAGTCAAGAGTTGAAGGACAAAAAGTATGCTGAATCCGTCAGAGTTGGCATTAAAATGCATGCGGTATCTTTACGGTAAGTGAAAGGTCCTGTAAAATATTATAAGCAGCGATTAATAAAAGGTAAATAATCGTTACATTTTTTCAGATGCACTCATCTCGCCCAAGATTCCTTCAGCACAATTTACGGAGTACAAATTCTGTTGAACACTTACGTTGTAGTGTTGCTCTTATTTCAAATGGTGGTAAGTATTATCATCAAGTGTCAATAGTATTAGGTCCTTACATATGAAATTGGCGTTTTGTCGTACTGGCCACTTTGATCACAAATTTTTCCTATTTGGTTAGGAATTCGAAATTCAAATTTATACAGCTATTTCCACATGTAGTTGTGTTTCGTAAACCGTCATTCATTTGTTTTTTTACTTATCTTTTTTCTGTTTGCATCGCTCAATTTACAAAATGGAAAATTTGAAATATCGCGTTATTTACGAGTACGAGTTCCACCGTGGCACCAGTGCTGCGGAAACGGCTCGAAGGGTTAATGATGTGTATGGCGGTTGTGTCGCAAAAGAAAACACAGTGCGTTTTTGGTTCCAACGTTTTCGTTCTGGAAATTTCGACCTGCAAAACAAGCCCCGTGGACGGCCGGAGACCCAAGTTGATAATGAAGAATTGAAGGCTATTGTGGAAGCGGATCCATCGCAAACCACGTCCGAGTTAGCTGCAGGCTTTGGCGTTAGTGATAAAACTGTTTTAATCCACTTGAAGCAAATTGGGAAGATTAAAAAACTTGAAAGGTGGGTTCCTCACGAATTGAGTGAAGCAAACCGGCAAACGCGCGTCAACTGCTGCGTTACATTACTTGACCGGCACAATAACGAAGGGATTTTAAATCGAATCATTACCTGTGATGAAAAGTGGATTCTCTACGATAATCGGAAGCGCTCATCGCAATGGCTGGACCCTGGCAAGCCAGCCAAAGCCTGCTCCAAGCGAAATTTGACCAATAAAAAGTTACTTGTAAGCGTTTGGTGGACTAGCGCCGGTGTCGTTCATTACAGTTTTCTCAAATCTGGCCAGACGATTACGGCAGATATCTATTGTCAGCAATTGCAAACCATGATGGAAAAGCTAGTTGCTAAACAACCAAGGCTGGTCAATCGCTCTACGCCACTGCTGCTTCACGACAACGCTAGACCACACACTGCACAACAGACGGCTAGCAAATTAGAAGAACTTCAATTGGAATCTCTAAGGCATCCACCGTACTCCCCGGACCTTGCTCCAACAGATTACCATTTTTTTCGAAATTTGGATAACTTCTTGCAAGGGAAAAAGTTCAACTCAGATGGGGCAGTCCAAGTCGCCTTCAAAGATTTTATTGATTCCCGTTCGAATGGTTTTTTTAGTAAAGGGATCAATGAACTACCTATGAGATGGCAAAAGTGCATAGATTACAATGGCTCATACTTTGATTAAATAAATATGCTATATAAAAAAATTTCGACTTTTTGTTCCTCCCATACAAAACGCCAATTTCATAGGTAAGGACCTAATATTAATAATTTCTACGAGTTTCTTGGTTATAAATATTGACAAGAAAATTAGTAGTTTTGTCTTGAGTCAGGAGTCTTGCGAGCGGTTTGCAGCGATAATAACAATGCCGCCTTTTTACATGTTTAAGAGCTCAGAAAGAACATTGGGAAACGTGTTTGCGACTATTGCCACCGGAACCGCCATGTTGACCAGCACTGGCTTCCTGATGTGTTCAGGAGGAGACATCACTGTGGAGGTAACCGCCTTTGCAATGATTATTGTGCTTATAGCGTTCTTCTTTTGCAAAAAAAGACACCTCTCATTCCGCTCCGGGTCAGATCAAAGTCACATTACAAGATACAATACACACTTAAACCTTCATTTCATCATTATATCAGCCGTTCCACGCTACTGCTGAGCGTAGGCGGGTCTTTCTTGGGATTTGGCTTATTCCATTGATTCCTCTGGTGAGTTTTCAAATCTGAAATCACTAAAAACAATTTTAAGTACAAAGTGAAAGTGAATTGAAAGTAAATTTACTTTCAAACGTTATATTGCGCGGAAGAATCTGTTTAGTGGAAAAAAATAAACACATTCCACCTTTCGTTATCAAAAAAAAGCGATTTTAACTAACAAAGCCAAGAACTGATTTGAATGCAAATCTTCAAACAATATATGTTATATAATAAATACATATATATATGTACATAACAAATACATATACATATACATATATATTGCGCGGAAGAATCTGTTTAGTGGAAAAAAATAAACACATTCCACCTTTCGTTATCAAAAAAAAGCGATTTTAACTAACAAAGCCAAGAACTGATTTGAATGCAAATCTTCAAACAATATATGTTATATAATAAATACATATATTTCTGGTCTAAACTACCCCAGAAAAGTAAAAAAGAAAGTGAATTAATCGATTACAGCTGATTGCCATTCATTACAGAGAAGGTTATTTCAGACTAGGAAACACAGCTGACGAGCTTTTCTTAGCACCATTTAGGTGCTGTCTTAAAGTTGCAATATAGTACAGAGTGATTAATTTTAACGGAACCAAGCCCAAAGAAGTCACCTGTTTACGTTTATAACTCCGGAACCCCGGTGCAAAACGGGTACCTAGCTATCCTATGGGTACTTAAAACACCACTAATTGCTGTTGACATGTAGAACAAAAACCCATCTCCTACGCGAATGCTTTGGAAAGTGTGAGAATTTGAATGCCATCACAGAGGTGTCAACTAGTGACCCGAGACAAGAGTTTAAAAAAATATTTGACGAAAACTTGAACTTGTAACTGTTTAACTATTTTTTGTAACTAAACGATTGACTATTCTATTTTAAATATAAAAAAAAACAATTATTGCGTTAAGATAAGGATTTTGACGATAGCACCTTGAGTTCGGGAGCTTGGGCACACCAGAGGAATACATTTTCTGCAGTTTAAGATTTCTGCCACTTTTGCAATGTCATCGACCCAAAGGGTGGGTTGTCTCCCAATTTTTCGACGTTCCAACCAGGGTTCAGTCGCCTCAGCAACCTTAAGGGGCTATATGGCCAGCCCATCTCCACTTTAATCTTAACTTGGTTAGCATGGCCATAACAGCGAGCAGTAATAAGAACCTCTAACTGTCGGCAGGCGGCGAGTGTGCCCACGGACATGTACCAGTCAGGCTGGCACCGATGCCAGTCTGCCGGCACCAGGAAGCTGCTGACGCTCGCCGTGATACAAGGACAGGTAAGGAAAGTTAAATAAAAACTAACTTCCAAGTTAATAAAACACCCGAATGATCTAGGAAAAAAGACGGTGAGCTTCTGCAGCTTCTTCAGCCCTTATTCATGAGCAGATAATACATTTCATTCATTCATTCATTCATCAACGGCTGGACGGAGTTTTCCCAGCCATAGCTAAGAAACACGTAGGTTATATTATCTCTCCAATAAAAAAGCGCTTTGAAATCGGGCCATCCGTTTGGGAGCTACGATGATACGGACACACACAAAAAAATAAAAGAATTATGGGTCAACCATATAACACCTATATTTTTAGTCGGTCTTAAAATAAATAAAGTCAAATTAGATACACGAACATACTTCATCATACCTACGTCGAAAGCATTCGACGACGCGACGACGATCAATAAATTGGTCTAGCAACTTTTATTGCTGTTAGAATCTATCGGCACTTTTGTTAACGTCGAATGATCAATTTAGCGAACAATAACGATGAATCGATCGATCCATCGATAAGTCTGGTCTGATTGAACAACGTCGACTAATCCATTCAAGAATGGATCAAACGATCCATCATTATCATCTTCACACACAATCATCTTAGAGCACTCAAACTATTGCGAATACTTTAAGTTTTAAGATTTTGTTCAATGGAATTACTTAGTTCGTATGTTTTACTTACAGAGACCCGTATTTATAAAAGGTCTTGGAGTTTTGACGATTTCCTACTCCGCATATCTTTCGGTAAATAATATAGCCATTTATATTTATCATCATGACACACTTATGTAAACATTACTACCTTAATATGCAATACTAATGAAATTTCTTATTTTCCAGATCGTGAAATTTTCTTATTCAGTATTCTCAGTTTTATACTGAAAAAAACAAACATGATATTACATTAATTACGCATTTTAAGTTTAAGTGGTCTTTTAGCTCTTAATTAACGGATGGCTATATATATTCACCCACATTTTCAAAATAATTTTCTCTATTTCTTTCTTACCCCATTCAAGAACAATTATGAAAATTTGTCTTATTTGGCACTTTTGTAATTAATCCCTTGTAATTAAATAGCGAATTGAATAATAATTGTTTTATTGTCCCATGGCATTTAGTGCAAATTATCTGCGATCAAGGAATACCCAAATTACGTTATAACTATCCTAATTCCTTTGCAATTTAACCAATCAATCAGGTATGGTAGGTTATTTAATTTTGATGGATAATTGACAAGATTCAATTATCAAAAACCAGTAACCACGTTTCCGTTGGTTAGGGTCAATACCAAATATTCCTAAATTATCGCCATAAATAAAAAAAGAAGAAGAAGAATACCAAATTTTATGTACAAAGCTTCAATTTTTTACAAACTTAGTCTAATAATTATGTACCTTGGTGTTTCAGACGGAATATAAAAGGGTCCTCTGAGTTCTCTGGAACTTGTAAATCCTTCATGTGGTCTATCAATGATTTCTGTATCTTAAAGGCACTAAGTATTTACGTCATCAAACTCAAAATATTGTTACGCCGGTGGGCTAGTGCTAAAACTTTAATCGTGTTTTTTCGTGCCTTGGAGGCGTTTTCAGCAGGCTGAAATACCATTTCAGGCCGTTTCAGAGAGTGCTCTAACACATACTAGTTTATCGAAATTTCACCCAAGTTGCCGTTGTTTTCAGGCGCCTGAAACATGTTTTCAGTCCGTTTCAGGCCACCCTCTATCAGATGGCGCCATAACCTGAAAACCCGTTTTCAGGCGTTTTCAGGACCCCTTATGGGCCTTTGAAGCCCACTTCAGTATATGACGTAATTTTCAGTAGGAGTGAAAGAGATAGCACGATTAGAGAGAGGCAGCTATACTAAGAACATTCCAGAAAGGTGTGACAGAGACAGCACAAGACAAGGATAGCACTATGATGCCGAACATTCGAGAAAGGTCTAGGCTAGGCAAGACGGCATTTGGAAGGATCCCGAACAGTCTCGTACTGGGTAGTAGGTACCTACCGAATATTCGGGAGTCCTTGACGGCCGGTATATAAGGAGCCCGGGAATGCGACCGAGTTGGATGTTCGTTGCGCACCTCCCTTCACAGGACGCTGGTCGCAACACAACCTCCCTACAGTGCCCGCGCACAGCGAGTGCCGCCCCCCTTACACTCAGTTTGAGACAATATTTCCGCGACTTAGACGCTTTGTGCTTGTTTGTTTTAAATTGTGTGTAGTGTACGTGTTATTTTAGTGTTAAAATACCCCGTGCAACCATTAGGTCAGCCCCTTTTTGTCCACTACCTTCTGTAGTTTTTAGCACCTACCCTCCCTTTCTGTAATAATTATATTTTCTGTCCCTTTTTCACTTTTCGTCTCTGTCGCGCATATTGTGAAATATGTACGGCAGAGACAGCACCCCTCCGGACCCAGGACGCTCGTGGCGCCGTAGGTCCACAGCGCCCCCCGCCACCAACCCACCAGCAAGATCGGCGATCCCGATCCCTGCCGCACCCTCGGCCAGGCCGTCCAGAACGGGCACTCAGCGCCCGACTGCGAGGTCTCAGTTCCGGCCGACCCAGCACCATGAGCCATCACCGGTTGTTGAACAACCACTCGTGATGGCTCAACGACAGGCGCATCCGCGCGATCCGCGCAGACGGCCCCTTCCCGAGGAAAGCTTCGGCTCGGCCCAGGAAGAGAAGCGCCTCTGCGCGGAAGCCGCGTTCATCGAGCCGCCCGCCTCCGAGTCGTACTGCGAGCCCGATGAAACGGTCGAGCACCCGCTCCCGTTCACGTCGGCCTCGCAACCTTCGTCATCGTCCGCTATGGCGTCCTCATCGACGTCGTATGCGACGATGGCGTCTCAGCCGCCATCTACCCGTGCGCTGCGGGAACGGACGAGCCCGCCAGCCTCCACTCGCCGCACTCAGATGCCACCAGCCGCCACCGGGACCAACGCCCAGACAGCCACACCGACCATACCGCCCAAGGTAAAGGGGTACCCTCCCATAGTGGTTGAGAACCTACCCAATTGGTGCGTTCACTTTGAACGCATCAAAAATACCTTGGGCCACCCGCCGAACGCACGGCCCTTCGGCAAGGGGATACGTTTCATCCCCAAGAGCCCCGAGGAGTTCCGCGCCGTCCAGGCTTACCTGGCGGAGGCGGAGAAAGCAGACCCAACAATTGAGTGGTTCTGCTACTCCCCGCCCGAAGAGCGGCCAACGAAGGTGGCCGTCAGGGGCCTGCCTGCCGACACGCCGCACGACGCCATCCGAGAGGCCCTTGAGGACCTCGGATTCAATGCCTCCCACATCAGGGGGATAAGGGGCAAGCGGGGCAACCCAACATGCCTATTTCATGTCGAGCTTGAGCACCTGCCCAGACAGGAGCTCGCTCGGCTGTACGCCACGAACGAGCTGCTGAACATGCCAGGCGTCACCGTCGAGGCATGGCGTCCCCGCAAGGGCCCCGCGCAGTGCCACCGGTGCCAGGCGTTCGGCCACTCGTCGGTCAATTGCCACCGACCGACCAAGTGCGTCCGCTGCGCCGGAAATCACCCTGCCGCCGACTGCCCTCGCCCGACGACAGATCCGCCCACCTGCGCCAACTGCGCACAGGCCCACGCAGCGAATGACCGTCGCTGCAAGGTATTCTTGCGCACGGCGAGGCGAATGGGGGCCACTGTCCCCCCACCGCTCCCGAATGCGCTTGCGCGCCAGATGCCCCGCCCGCACACCGTCGACCAGACGCGTGCCCCAGCGCCGCTGGCACAGGCAGCCGCGGCGCCCAAAACCACCCAGGCAGGGTCCACCCTGGCCACACCGGCCAATCCCGCCACTGCGAGGGGCGCTCCCGCCCCCGCCGTACCCAAGCGCAGACGCCGCCGACGCCGCCGCCGCACGGAGGCGAACACAGGCCCACCTGCGGCTGCGTCCACCCCGACGCAAGCCGCCGGACCAGCCTTCCCCCCCCCAGCACACCAGGATTTTGCCTGCGGGGGGACCAGCACAACTACAGCCAACGCCAACCCCCCACAGACAGTGGCGTCCCTCCCCGCTCCCCGGAGCACCGCGGAGGCAGTCCAGCCTCCCCGCCTATCTTCTCGGCCTCTACAGAGGCCATCGGCCTTCCGGCCCCCCCGTCCTCAATCGCCTCCACAGCCCCCGAGCGGGCTGGCAAGTCGGGTGCCCCAGGCCCCGATCTCATTTTTGAGGCCCCAGCCACCCACAGAGGAACTTTACGGTTCCGTCCCTCTGCAAGCAGTGCTCCAGCTGCTGCACACCCTGCTGACCCAGATCCGGCAGGGTATGGATCCATGCGCGGCGATACTCAACGGGCTGTCCAAGCTCGTGATGAGTCACCGCGCGGGATATGCAGCAGAGGACCTGTCGTCGTAAGACGGCCGCCTACACGCGGCACCAAGCACCGTGGGCCAGTGGGCCCACGAGATGAGGCCCGGGGAAGGAGCGTCAGCTCGAACCCGAACCGCCCCTAGCGGGGCGAAGAAACCCGATGATGGACCGAGTTTGAGTTTAATTTGGGAAAGCGACGAGTAAACATCGAAGCGAAAACTGCGACAAGAAGATTTTGGAGTGCGATATAAGTGTTTATGTACTAAGTGTTGTAACGTAAAGTGTGTACAATAAATCCTAGTCTACTTCATCGGTTTAGAAGTGCATTTCAATCTAGATCCCACACCCCTAGAACGTAACATTTGGTGTCAGAAGTGGGATTAAAAATGCCGATTACTCCGCGAGAAGAAGAGAAGGAGGGGATGCAGACCCGAAGCCGCACCGCTGCTGGAGACTCTGCGGGGACCGCCGGAACGTCAGACACAGCGGTACCAGCTTCAAGGACGCCGGAGATAGACGTCAACGCCATTCTGATCCTCCTGAAAGAACAGGCTAGAAGGCAGGAGGAACAAGCCAAAATCCTGCAACAAGAGCTACGGGTTCAGCAGGAGGAACAGGCTAGAAGGCAGGAGGAACAAGCCAAAATCCTGCAACAAGAGCTACGGGTTCAGCAGGAGGAACAGGCTAGAAGGCAGGAGGAACAAGCCAAAATCCTGCAACAAGAGCTACGGGTTCGGCAGGAGGAACTGGCTAGGTGGCACGAGGAACAAGCCAAAATTTTGCAGCAAGAGCTACGGGACCAGAAAGAAGTCCTCCGTGAGGTACACGAAGTAGTTGCAGAATGGAAAAAGGAGATGGCTGAGCTGCAAGATAAAATTGTGGGCGTTGAAATTAAAGTCGAAAACCACGAGAAGCGCCTCAATGGACTGAACGAAAAAGTGGAGGGCCAGGAGAATCGCCTCCAGAAGTTGGAGATCAAAGTGGCCAACGGCACCACCAGTGTATCAGGTGCACCAGCCACAGGAGGTGAAAAGTTAAAGGTACCTCCATTCGATGGTACCTCTTCGTGGGCCGCATACAAGCTCCAATTCGAGATGGTTGCCGAAGCGAATGGCTGGAGCAAAGACTATGCTAAAACGGCACTGAGTTTGGCGCTGCGGGACGAAGCTCTCACTGTTCTGGAAGCGTTAGGAAAGGAGAAGACATACGACCGTCTTCTTGAAGCTTTAGAGGCACGCTTCGGTGACAGCCATCTAGAGCACGTTTACAGAGCTCAGCTGAAGAATAGGACTCAGGGGCATAATGAGTCGTTACAAAAGTGGGCACTTGAGATAGAGAAGCTCGTCCGGAAGGCGTACCAAGGTTCCGCAGCGACTTTCATCGATGGAACGCTAGTACAGGCATTCATAGATGGGATTCGGGACTTTGAAGTGAGGGCTGCTGTACGGCTGAGACACCATGGGACCTTGAAGGATGCGCTCGCCCATGCCCTGGAGGTGGAAGCTGTACGCCAAGACTCAACAAAATCCTTTAGGGTGCGCGAAGTTGCGGCCAGGGAGACGATTGCTCCACCTCGAGAAACTGGGCCTCGATGCTACAACTGCGGGGAAAGAGGACACATACAATCAAGCTGCCCAAAAAGATCTTGGAGGCAACGGGACTCGGACCGAACGGTGAAGACCAGATACAACCGGAAGTCTAACCAGACGAGGTTTGAGGAAGGATCATTCGTGTGGCTACATAACCCTATGCGTCGAAAAGGAAAGTCACCGAAATTGTCGCCGAGTTGGGAAGGGCCGTACAAAGTAGTCACAAGGATCAACGACGTCACTTATCGGATACAGCGCAACGCACGTAGCCCCTGTAAGATTGTTCATGTTTATCGGTTGGCCAAGTACCATGGAACGAATGATGCTTGGGACGAGCATGTCTAAGGAGGGGGTAGTGTTACGCCGGTGGGCTAGTGCTAAAACTTTAATCGTGTTTTTTCGTGCCTTGGAGGCGTTTTTAGCAGGCTGAAATACCATTTCAGGCCGTTTCAGAGAGTGCTCTAACACATACTAGTTTATCGAAATTTCACCCAAGTTGCCGTTGTTTTCAGGCGCCTGAAACATGTTTTCAGTCCGTTTCAGGCCACCCTCTATCAGATGGCGCCATAACCTGAAAACCCGTTTTCAGGCGTTTTCAGGACCCCTTATGGGCCTTGAAGCCCACTTCAGTATATGACGTAATTTTCAGTAGGAGTGAAAGAGATAGCACGATTAGAGAGAGGCAGCTATACTAAGAACATTCCAGAAAGGTGTGACAGAGACAGCACAAGACAAGGATAGCACTATGATGCCGAACATTCGAGAAAGGTCTAGGCTAGGCAAGACGGCATTTGGAAGGATCCCGAACAGTCTCGTACTGGGTAGTAGGTACCTACCGAATATTCGGGAGTCCTTGACGGCCGGTATATAAGGAGCCCGGGAATGCGACCGAGTTTGAGTTTAATTTGGGAAAGCGACGAGTAAACATCGAAGCGAAAACTGCGACAAGAAGATTTTGGAGTGCGATATAAGTGTTTGTGTACTAAGTGTTGTAACGTAAAGTGTGTACAATAAATCCTACTCTACTTCATCGGTTTAGAAGTGCATTTCAATCTAGATCCCACACCCCCAGAACGTAACAATATAACTTCCACCGAAATCGTACGCTTTGTCACTCACCAAGGCCCAAGAAATGGGTTTTTAATACCAGTTAAATACCACCTACAGTGTCAATGCAACGCTATTTTAATCATGAATTGTAAATACTACCGCCACAGGGATGTAACGGTAATGGGGCACATCATAATTATAAAATAAAATAACCAGAGTTTGGTCGGGAATTTTGTTAAGGTCTTTTTGGAGCAATATTGACGCCTGGAATCAATAATTAAAGCTCTAAAATCAATAAAACATGTGTAAATACAGTCATTTAAGAAAAAAATAACAACACGTAATCGTACTCGTTAAGGGTGGTGCCTGGCACTGGAAACGGCCGCCATTTATAAAGTTTAATATAAAAGTAGGGTCGAGCATTTCCAAATCCGTCTCTGGTACCTTATTGCTCACTGGGACACAGTACTGACAGCCTTAGATATAGCCTACTAACACTAGTAGGTATTAATTTTAGTGCCCGTCATTCAACTTTTGAGGCCGCACTAGGCCTTGAGACAAGTGGCAATCGATTAGCGAAAACGCTCAAAGATTTGTATGGAAAATAGTCGTAGATTGATATGTCACGTGTCCTAGTCGTAACAAACTGTAGATTGGTAGACAAGTGTACTATAAACTTTCGATTAAATAAAACGAAACATTAGTCGTTCGCCTAACTAAGCCAAGTGGCGCTTTTTGACAATCGTAGTCGATTGTCAAAAAGCGCCGCTGAGTGAGCGTATCATCGCTACGTTAGGCAGCGAACGCCGACCACTTGACGATTACGAAAAATAAAATGGCGATTCTTAATTCATCACCTCAACCTAAATGGCAAACGCTAATCGAATCGCTTAATTAAATGTATGGGAAGAAATAGTCGAACGAAAATGTCACGTGACCTAGTCGTAGCGAATTGTAGATTGGTAGACAAACGTACTTGAATTTTCTATACAAAACTTTAGTCGTTCGCTAAATTCAGCCAAGTGGCACTTTTTGACAAGCAATTACGCTCCGTGAGCGTACAAACACTTCAACAGTAAGCGAACGCTAGACCCCTGACGCAAACGAAACAAAATGGCGATTTACTAGTCAGCTGGTTACGGTGTATGTTGAAATTCGGTTGATTTTGACGTTTTTGTGTAGAAATGCATAGTTTAAGACTATTATGACGTCTGAGGCTGAGTTGAGGCGTCAACGGAGAAACACTTCTTGCCGGTGCTTAGAGCAAATTGAGGAACTGCTAGATATCTTATTTACTGAGCGATTTAGGTTGAATAAAACATTGTTTAAAAGCCTATGCTTCGACCTTCGAATCCACATTACTTTACAAGAAACTTAAGACATCCCTCTTGAAGTAAAAGAAAGTAGGTGTTGATTGATTTGTTAAGAAGTGAATTGACAAGAGTTGATTTGTGGATTTCTTTTCCTGAAGTATACTTGTGGCCGATTGCTTTATAATTAGATAAATTAACCGTCACAGGTTCTTTGCACACTGAGTTTCTTGGCTACAGGTTTATATCAAAGAATTGTGGGTGTAACACAACATTTGCCACAGCGTACAACAAGTCAATGCATAAGACAAGTTGTGGGAGCTCTAAACCATGACAACATTTTAAGTAAATGGATAGTTTTCCCACAAACTGTGCCGCAAAGAACAAGATAAGACAAGAGTTAGTATAAAGTCAATTCAACAATATTCTAAAATATCAAACATTTTGATCTTTTTTGACTTACAACATGTAATTTACGTGTATCAAAATTTCACAATTTCTTTTAACTAGGTTTAGCTTCATCCTTTTTATTGCATGTGACTTGGCAGGAGCATCTAATATTAACTATAGGGAAACATAAAATCTCTAATTTTATTTCACTCCGTTCACCCTCACTTTGTTGTGATGGTATCTGAAAAAATAAATATTTAGGGGTTCAATCATTTTCATATCTACTTTCTTTCAGATAAAAATCAGTTCAAATGCACAACTTTTAATTAATATTTAAAACAAAAAGACACTTTAAAGGAAGTACTACAGTGATATTGATACTGACATTAAAACCCTGGCCTGGACAATTACAGTGGACACTCCAATAATTGCCACCACCCGTTCCTCTGGGCTAGCTCGTAATCTTGCCGTTTCCACTGCTAAAAAATACGATAATATAAGTAATTGTTGGTGACTTACACCAAGACACAACATTATTAACTATTTTTGAGATAGGTAACTTGCAAATGTGCACTTGTTTTGAAGTACTTACCATTGCAAAATAGGTATATATAATGTTGATCCCACGCATATCACATTTTCTAGTAAAAAGTATTTTTACAGTGAGTTTTTACAACTTTAAAAACTTTTTGACTAAAAACTACGACGAGAACTCCAACACTCGCGCTCTTATTTAAATGTCAATAACGTCAAATGATTTGACTGTGACATTTCGTGACGAAACCATAGATAAAGTCTTTATTTTTATCGAAAGTTTGAAGAGACTAAGCGTTCGCTACGATTTGATCATCTTGGCTACCAATCGATTAGCGTTTGCGACAAAGCGTTTAGCGTATCGCAAATTCGATAAATTTACCTTAAATTTCGGGGAATTCAAAAGCTCATCGATATTTCTAGACTTTCGAAGGACGATGAAACGCGTAAAAAATGCATCGACGGAACTACATAGACCGCGCGCGCACGCACCGCCGACGGACGTGTCACAGAATTATTAAATATTATAAATTTTTTGTTAATTTTTGGCATTCAAATTTCGACCATAAAGCTAGGACGTTGATTTCAATTTCTGTTTCTGGCATATGTGTGCTTGTTATCTTTCGAACCTCCTCTAAGTGCAACTCGTGTATTCGTCGGTGAAGTTCGTTCAAGCTCGGGGCGGCTCGCTTCTTACGGCACCTATTCCGCCACAGACTTATTAAACTTAAGAAGTGTCATCTATAAGCAAAATGCAGCGCTCACCGCCCTCAACTAAGCGTTATGATTCAGACCCTGATTTGTCAAACATCACCGCTCGCAAACGGAGGCACGACCACGACCTCACAGAAACACTTCAATCATTCACAGACAGTATTCGGAATGAAATAAACAGCTGGAAACATGAAGTTAACGCTAGTTTGTGTCAGATCAATGAGACTCTCAACAGTGTGATCAAGGAAGATTTGTCTAAACTAAAAGAAGATGCTGCAGAACTGAGGACAGAGGTGAAAACCATTCGGAAGGAATACACCGAGCTTAGGTCGGGCATAGAAAAGTTAAATATACAACATGCTGACATGAAGAGGGACATAGCGGAGCTTCAACGATCAGCACAATTTTCATCGGACTTACACGATGATGAGAAGAACAAAATAGATGTCCTTTCCAAAAAAACAAATAAAATTGATGATCTTGAAGCTGAATTAAAAACATTGAAAGATCAAAATAAACAGCTTTCGTTACTGATACACACAAACGATCAAAGGGACAGACAATTAAATATAGAAGTGGTTGGTATACCCGAAAACAATACTGAAAACTTATGTGAGTATATTATGAATATATGCAAGTATGTTGGAATGAATATTGTACCTAACGACATACTACAAATAAATCGAGTATCTCCGAAAGTAAAGCTTCAAGGGCGTCCGAGGGTAATTGTCGCTAAGCTAAGGACCAGGCTACTGAAGGACAACATGATGTCTCTCGCACGTAAAAAACGTTTAACTACCAAAGACATTGGCATCGTTGGAGACCCTAAACCAATTTATGTTAACGAGCATCTGACATCCCTAAACAAGCAACTGCTCAAGAAATGTAAAGAGGTAGCTAAGAAAAAGGGGTACCAGTTTGTCTGGGTAAAAAACGGCCGAATATACGTAAGGCAAAACGACACCAGTCCGCCCATTCAAATAGTCGAAGAAGAGGATCTTACAAAAAAAATTGGCCCGGTGTAATAACCACCACATGGACTATGCCAATTTTCCTCTTACACTTTTTATACTTAACTGCAGATTACACTTGTCAAATGATGCCTCGACGTGCTACTGTATTATCGACGTTTGTTGCGTTGTCTGTCACCTCTGTTCTGTTTCATACGCCTATGGTAGCTAGCAAGAACGGGTCGGTTAATGCGTTACACGCCACACACACAATAAATGTGCGACGATTTGTCCCTGCAAGCTGCATTAACTTTAATTGTAAACTAAACTATGTAAGTTGTTTTCTTTTTTACCGCTCTAATATATTTTATAGCATGTCTAGTAGGATTAAAGTAAATTATCGTTATTTGATGAGAATATTAATTTATTTTTTTGTAAATCTGTATTGTATTGTGTTATCTTTTATTGTTTTTCATGAACCATTCGTATATGAATTATATGTTGATTACTACAGCATGATGAAACTGACTACTTTTCTTAATCTTTTTTGTCGGCTTGAAAAATATATTTTAACTATTACCAATCACAACAACAATTTCCAAATACTATTTATAACAAACGCGTCATATGTCGCACCTGTGTACAGTGAGCATGTCATGTTTAACTTCGATTCTCACGGTAAGTTGATAACAAACATTCGCGCATTCGCTTCAGACTACCGCCGATATAATCATAGAAATGTTGGAAATATCGCCGATTCTGCTGTTCTTTTATGCAATAAATTATGCTTCGTACAAATACAAAACTACTCACTTCCTATATCACAAGCATTTATGAATAACGCAATTCCAAACGGCCTTATTTGTATCGCAGTATTTATTTTTATTTTACAACAAAGTATTCAATGCAGGCCTATTTTTTATTATGATCGTACTCTAATTTGTAAATCTATACGTTACATTGACATACTGTTTTTAAATTTTAGCTATAGAATTCGACACTCAAAAAAATCGTGATTTAAATATTTTCTATCAAAATGTGTGTGGATTGCGTACGAAATGCTTAAATTTGAAACAGCAGATTTTGTGCAATGAATATGATATAATTGTAATTACGGAAACGTGGTTACATTCTGGGATTTTTGATGGAGAGCTTTGTGATTGTCGGTACGATACATTCCGATACGACCGGGACGTTAGCTTAAGCAGTAAAAATTATGGCGGTGGCGTTATGGTTTTAATACGTAGCGAGTTAGGAGCATCGCGGTGCACTTTTAAAGATCAGCCTGCGCAATTGGAAATGTTAACGGTTTGTGTGCCGGCTCGTGCGATTTCGGCGTCTGCTGACTTGTATATAAGCGTTGTTTATATTCCACCGGAACCTGATCGCATTCCGTGTGACGTGGATCGCGTATTGAGCGTTGTTGAAAATCGTATACACTGTACTCAATCGCAGAGTAATTTATTGTTAATCGGAGACTTTAATTTGCCTTGCATATGCCGTGGAGTGAGATTGGCCCGACGCATAATAAAACCGGCAAAACTGAAGTACAAAGTGCAGGTATAAAACTAACAGATGAATTAAGCTTTTTAGGATTAAAACAATATAACACTCTTAAAAATTATGCCGGAAACACCCTAGATTTAGTCTTCTCAAACCTTCCCCTAAACGTCATGAACTGCGAATCACCCCTTATCAAACCTGACCGTGCTCATCCAGCTTTTGTATTAAAAGTCCATGATCTCACGATTTCACCACTGATAGAGGCCACAACGCCTAGGAGAAACTTTAGAAAATGTGACTATGGCGTAATTAATGAAGCATTTCGTAGGATAAACTGGCAATCTACCCTAGAATCTTGTTCAGTCAATGAAGCAACAGAAGTTTTTTATGATATTATAAATAAAACGATTGAACAGCATGTTCCATATAAAAAACTGCAAGGTAAATATAAATATCCGGTTTGGTACAGTCGGGCATTAATAAAAATTATAAAAGAAAAATATAAGGCACATAAGAGATGGAAAAAATTTGGTAACTTATTAGATTATGACGAATTCTCATTATTACGTCGACGTCAACAACGTGTTCAAGAAGAATGCTTTGTGAAGTACACAAAGTTGGCTGAGGAATCTATTGCACAGAATCCAAAGGCCCTCTGGTCATACGTTAAATCATTACGCGGTGGATCAGGTTATCCTAAAACGGTGACATATAATGACGTAAAAGTTACAGGAGGTGTGGAAATATGCAATGCCTTCAATAACTTCTTCCAAAGTGTTTTTGGGGTGCCATCACATGAAAATGTCGATAGCAAATGCTACAGTGTATCAAACGACGACATTTCTAAAATAACTGTATCTGTGTTAACAGTCGAAAGACACTTAAAACTTTTAGATCCATTTAAAGGGGCAGGCTGCGATGATATACCACCGGTTTTCTGGCGTAACTGTGCTGAAACACTCAGTCTCCCGTTGGCTCTTATATACAACATCTCTCTGAATAATGGAGTATTCCCCAATATTTGGAAAAAAGCGCATATCGTACCCATTCATAAAAAGGGGGCTAAATCAAAAATTGAGAACTATCGGGGTATCTCAATATTAAGTACAGTCGGCAAAGTTTTAGAAAAAATTGTTTTTAATGTCATATACCCCGTCATATGTAAGGCACTTCCGGAAAATCAACACGGCTTTCTCAAGCGTCGATCCACAATTACTAATTTAACTTGTTTTTCAAATTATGTTTTGCCTAATATGGAAGGGGGTGGGCAGGTTGACGTTATCTACACGGATTTTGAAAAAGCTTTTGACCGTGTGGATCATGACATTATAATTCATAAATTATACGGAACGGGTATACACGGTGATTTACTTCGGTGGATTAAGTCCTATTTGTACAATCGCTCGCAGGCTGTTATTATAGGAGGCTATAAATCAAATTTTGTTAATATACCTACCGGAATACCACAAGGATCTCACTTGGGGCCACTGTTTTACAATGTGTATGTGGCAGACATTATATCATGTTTCTCATCAGCACGACATTTAATGTATGCGGATGACAAAAAAATATTTATGAAAATAAAAGATGAGCAAGACTGTTTATTGATACAGTCAGATCTAAATAATCTTTCAGATTATTACAAAAGAAATAAAATCACAGTAAATATCAGTAAGTGTGAATGCATCAGTTTTACTCGTAAACCCAAACCCATAATTTACTCATACACCTTTGACGGCATTCCTATCCACAGAACTTCTTTGGTTAGAGATCTGGGTGTATATTTTGATAATAAAATGCTTCTCAGGGAACATATAAGTAAGATTGTAGATAGGGGTTACAAAAATCTTGGTTTTGTAATACGGACTTGTAAACCTTTTAGGAACGTAAAAACAATTAAAACTATATATTTTGCTTATGTTCGAAGCGTTATTGAATACGCTAGTTCTATATGGAATCCGGCATACGCTGTTTACATAGATCGCCTGGAGCGTCTCCAAAAAATCATGATTCGTCACCTTAAATACCGTTTTCCAAAACCAGAGGCAATGACATACAAGGAAAGTTGTATTCAATACGGTTTAACCCCACTCGAAGACAGGCGTAAAGTCCTGGATTTGTGTTGGTTGTACGATATAGTTAACGGCAACCTAGATTGCCCCGAACTTGTCGAAAGCATAAAGTATAATGTACCATCTCGGCGCAGCCGGCGTCGCAACCTGGATTTGTTCGCAGTCCCCAAAACGAGCACTAACTACGCGCGTAACGCACCCTTGTCCCGATTGCCACGAAGTTATAACAATACCTTTTGGGAAATAGACATGTTCACTCACAGCAAAAACATAGTTAAGCACAAAGCGATAGAAATTCTAAATAAAGCCGGAAATTAGATTGAAATCAGTTAAATTAAGTCATCATCTGTTAATCAGTTAAGTTAATATTTAGTTAAATGAAAATATTGAAAATATTATATATATTCATGACATGTATCGTATTGTATTTATGTATATATATGTAGGCATATTTCTATTTCTTTTACTTTTATTAGTGTTTTTGTTTCACGTCCTATACTAATTTTGTATAAAAGGGAAACCTGTAATTAGCCTTACTAATAGATGTAAGTACTACTTGCTATAATGTAAAATATGTAACGCAGTTGGTTTTCTTAATAAATAAATAAAAAAAAGAACTGGGAAAAACAATCGGATACCACACAAGTATTTGCGTCTTTGTTCGAATCATTTTGAAGAACATTCTTTTAGAAAAACACAAAAAATAACTTACATAGAAAAGTTCTCTACTCAAAAGTTGTTCGTTAATTTAAGTTGACAGTAAATATTAATAAAATAATCATTTTGTATGATACTTGAAAAAGGATGATGTATGTACAGTTATGTTTTATTACAGAATTGTCCCGGTATCCCAAGTCGGTCTCAAAGATTTTCCTGGATGATGAATCTCAATGGATGGTGGAACTCAATTCTTGTAAATATATGTTTTCAATTAAGAAATTACTTAAAAAGGTTATCCTTTATTACAATCACACAATCTCATATCAATTAGCTGAGTTTTCCCCAGCTTATTTAACGAAAACGCCGCTTGACAAAACTTCGAATATCAGAAATGGTGGAGAGAGATTTCACACGGGATTTTATGTCATTCACTCCAAACAAAAATTCACTCATTACGTAATGCGAGTACCTACTTGCGAATCTAATGACTTGCAATAGTTGCAATGTTTTCAACTATATTTGGGGTATTTTTTTGCGACTGTGGCAGCCCATATTTTGACGTTAATATATAATATCTTTCTCTTACGCCCGGTCGCCCGGTGGCGAATCTATAACATAAATACTACTATAACAATGGTATGACAGCTCAACCACAGGTCTCTTTAACCTTGTTACGTCGTCATCTTTTCAAATTAAAATTCTGAAATACCATATCCTTCTAACTAATTACAAACAAAACTAATTACATTATGATAACTGTAACCTAAAAAAATTGATTCCTATTATTGTCATCATTTTAAATGCTAAAAAACATTTTATTACTCATACTGTAATACGCTCCTGCAAGCAGTTATTATCATAAAAATCAGGGTTGCCGTATCTAAAAACTGAAATTGCCGTATTTTTTAGAAAAAAACAAAAAATTGCCGTAATATCTTTATTATATAACCAATCATTTTAAAATAACTTTAAAACAACTACAAAAATAATTATTTACTAGAGAAAATAAAAAACATAGCTTAAATATACGATTGACGTTGTAGAATCAATTAGAAACCTTGAGTCTACTCGTCTATAACTTCTTCACCATACAGGTTTTGAATAGATTCTACAATGTCAATCTCATGTTTGTCCAATGAATATTTATCTTAGCTTTTCATTTTGACACGCATATCTTGCGACACCTGAAATTTTGTGCATCCTCCTTGATTTCTTACAGCTTGTTTAGCTAAAAGAGCCCCATTTACTGTTGATGTTATTAGCTTGTTTCGTAATTTCGTTTTCATGTTATTCACTTCGCTGAATATTCTTTCACAATCAGCGTTACTATGCGGTAAACATAGAACATCAAGAGCAAACTTTGCCAGTGTTTTGCAGTCTGTTTCATCATGTACTTTCATCCAAAATTCGTGTGCTTTCCATTGACCGATTTCCAATGCTGAAAACCTGTACACATTTGGCAGTATTCTCCATTCGTCATCGATTTGTTGCTGGACAGCTTCGTTTTCCACAATTCTTGGCAATTGCTGAGTTAGTGGCAACATTGACGGAAAGCTTCCTCTAGCACTCTGACTCACTGCCTCTTCTGGTGACAAATATTTGAGGAGTGGAAGAACTTTATCTGCAAAATTGTATCTTTTTCGAATTTCCTTGCAACTCGTTATTAAAAACTTGCGGCACCGAGTGTAAAATTCTTTGAGTTTCTCTTTCTGGTTCCAAATGTATGGTTCCCAGTTTCTGCAAGAATTTTAACACCCAAATAGATTTGTGGTAGAAAATGTTGAGAACTTTGTTTCAAACTTTCCCACTGCTCTATCAATCTATTTACCACGGACAATAACGACAACTATCGAGTCTGAGACGGGTGTAGCAATTTGTGTATTTTTGCGTTCATGAATAGTTGAAATTCAACGTACTCTGCTTGTCTTTTGAAGCTTTGTTTAAAAAATGCAAATACATTTCGGGCCCAATTTTTGCAACGTCGCGGTAGTTCTTTGCAAGCTTCATTTGCACACAGATGCATCGAGTGACAAATGCACTTTATTATTTGTATACCCGGTAATTCGGATCGTAGTCGACTAGCGACTGAGTTGTGGGCACCCATCATGACATTGCAGCCGTCTGAAGCGAACCCTATTATGTTGTCTAATTTTACATCACGTTTAGTAAATGTTCCAATAATCGTTGAATAAAGTGACTCTGCAGTACACCCTCGTGATGTCGCTGCTGTCTCTCCTGATTTTTCGTGCAATGGCTCCAGTTGCCACAAGCAAGTCACAATTTTTTTGTAATTTTGGTCATAATAGCGCACAACAATGCATATTGTTTTGCAGTATGCAATGTCTGTGGACTCATCGGCAAGTACGCTGAATTTTTGTTGTTTTAAATTTTTTTCTAGGTACTCTTTTTGGCTTTCACCAATCACATTTTTTACAGTTGCTGTACATTTATTTTTTTTCATTGCAAAATCAGCAGCGATTTTGGAATCGGGGAAGCAAGATTTTAAGACGTCCGACAAATGGTCCATTATTGCCAAAAAAGAAATATTGTGTTCAGCCACAAAACCTGCTAATTTAATTTCAGCCTCAGTGACTAATGCGCTTGTGTCCTTTTCCACTGGTCTAAAATACGCACTTACACTTTTTGAAGAAGATGCAGCCTGTGTCTTCTTTCTATGTAGATTATTTGTTACGTGTCGTCGCAAAGTTGAAACTTCACATGATAAGGTCACAACATCGCATACGGTACACTTAGCTCTATATGGATCATCATGAACAGGAGCAATCCACTTTTTGTGAATGTCTTCATTTTCCCATTGTTCCCGATATTTTTGTTTTATGTGTTTACTTTTTTTAGTTTTTTTTGGCGTTGCTGGGCCTTCTGTTTCACTTTCACTCATAATGGTATAATTGGTAAAATCAGAATATAGTTTCAAACAATTCTTTATTATCGCAATGTAAAAATTGAACTAGCACGTCACACTCTAAACAAAATAAATGAGTCGAGTGAGCGAAACACAGATTAATAATATGTAGCAAGAAAGAAAGACTGGCTGACCCTTGAAAACAATAGGAATAGGGGAATAGGTATAAAGGTATAAGTGCAGTAAGTATTGGTCAACTTCTGTCTCTTTCGCAATCATTACAATTTTCACAGACCGATGGGATACATAAAAGAGACAACATGAGAGTTCAAGTGTATAGTAAACAAATTTTGGGTAATCCCCGAGCAATGTGAGCATGTGTGTGAGACTCAGTACATTGTGCGTTTCGTTTCATTTGTAATTCTTTAGAGATTCTCGGTTGTAAGGTAAGTGCTTTAAAATTATAGGTTTTGTGTAAGGCATGTTGAATTGCCGTATTTAATGATACGGTAATCGAAACCCTGCCGTATACCGTAGTTTTGAAAAAACATCCTTAAATTACCGTATATTACGGCAAATGCCGTATCAATAATAACACTGCCTGCAAGGTTATATCGTTCGGACGCATATATTTTTAATTGCTAGTGATGTCATCTCAAATAACAGTATAGTACGACGACAGTAATAGAATCCTGTCAATATTGAAAATAATAGATGGTCTTCTCAAATACTGAACTTTAAAAAAAAATGGAACCAATCATTATTTAAGCAAGTGTTTTTTTTTAATTTGCCATCTCAACTATAGCAGACGGGCGCACGCGCGGAGCAAGAGGAGATCCATGCTTGCCTCTCAGTTTCAGTCGTCCATAACGCGTTTCCGTGTACAGACTACGTTCTCCTGCTCTCGACATCAGAATCAACAATATTATTGACAACGAAATAATTTTATATGTCACTGATAACAACAGCGATACCGATAATTCTGACGATGAATCCGCATAATAAAAAATTTATAATGTTTTAACGTGTTTTATTCTATGTACAAAAACCTGTTAAACAAAATAAAGTAAGAAGAAGCCAAAATAATTAAAAAACTGTTAATTACGTACATAGTATCAAATAGTCACAGCGATACAAGTACCTATAGAGTAGGTTTACATACATCACTAGTAATGCCAAATTAACTTTGATATTTGCGTATGACGTCGAACGCAACCATAGACAATGGTCGTATTTTTAGCGTATTGTAGAAGAGAACAAGCGTTTGCCACGTTGCATTTAACTTGGCTACCAATTGATTAGCGTTTGCGACAAAGCGTTTAGCGTTTCGCAAATTCCATTCGCTGCCTAGCGTTTGCCACTTGTCTAAAAGCCCTGGTAGCAAACATCACAACAGAGATGATCACTTTAGGGGCGCCGAGCGAAACGACCAAGTTTTTCAAAAAAATAAACAAAATCAATTATCTGTTAGGGTTGCCAAATTTATGGGTCGAGGATGTTGAAGTGCCTTTTTTTATTCAGAAATTCCATAAAGGCTTTAGGTACGCGTCGAATTTTCTTGTGATAATGTTGATATTTTGCGAATGGATCGCATTATTCACGCAAAAAAACCTGACGGAGAAGCAAGCTTCTGACTGCATATTGTTCGGAGTTTGCCACCCCTTTGTGTTTTCCTACGTGATCGTCATTGAGTACCACCAGGAGAGGATAACGAAGGCACTCTATGAACTGGTAGTAGCCCTCAAGGAGGTGAACAACGACAGTGATATTGAGAAGAGGATGATCAGCAAAGCCATGTACAGTGCTTCAGGGTTCACCGCTTTATTAATGATGGCTCTGGTATTTTACGGATACAACGGTATCATGCAAGTTTTGAGAGGCGGTAAGGAATATTCAGCTTTATAGATACAAGCATTTTTATGTGTTAACAAATCCGTACCCACAGTAGTAGAGCACCGCGAGCTCTATTGATCCTTGTTCTACTTGACTTCTAAGAGCTGATTGTAGAATAATTTTCGATGCATAAGATTATCCTGTGTCATCTATTTATCCTCCCATTAGCTACTTCAAAGGCTACACAAATATTTTGACTTAACTTCACAGAAGAAGAAAACTTAACTTCTCTCAGAGATTGAAATTATCGATCGTAAAACCATTACATAAAAAAGGCTGTAAAAAAGACGTAGCCAATTATAGGCCTATAACTTTAGTTCCTATTATATCCAAAGTCTTTGAAAAAAGTATGTTCATCAGACTAATGAACTATTGTACTACGTTTAGCATTATAAAAAAACTAACACGGGTTGCACTCCGGGAGTGCCGGCAGAAGTGAAAACTTAACAACCGTCTTACGGTTTTTCGATCAGCATCACGTGACCTGACGCGAGTTTCACAGTTTCTACCCATGCCACAAAAGTGCTCAACGCCGCTAAAGAAGTTTTCACTTCAATAAAAACCAATATGGCTTTCAGAAGCGAAAATCCACAACCCTTGCAATGTTTGCGTTGTTGCAACAAGTTTTAAATAAAGTTGACGCTCGAAAATTGATTACTGTTTTATTTTTAGACATGTCAAAAGCGTTTGACACAGTTAACCATGACATATTATAAAAAAAAACTAAATCAAATAGGTGTTAGAGGAGTTCCTCATAAATGGTTTGAGTCGTATCTTAGTGACCGACAGCAATCAGTGCTGATAACTAAAACGGTAACAGACAATGTAAAAGAGTCATATTACTCAAGTTATGCATTTAATAGATTTGGTGTACCTCAAGGAAGTGTATTGGGGCCACTTCTTTTTATAATTTATATAAATGATATTATAAATGCTACTCCTCATCAAACAATATTATTTGCAGATGATATATCAATTATTGTAACAAATGAATTGGATGAAGGTTTGACGAAGCATGAAGCTGAGATTAATGAGACGTTATCTGACATTATTGCATGGCTTGAAATAAATAATTTAAAAATAAATCTATCCAAAACAAATTATATGCAGTTTAATAATATCAAAAACTATAAATTTAATATCTTATTTGAACATACAAATATTGAACAAGTTGACACCATTAAATTCTTAGGAGTACATCTTGACAAAAACATTAATTGGAAAACACAAGTAGAAAAGGTTTGTGACAAAGTAAATCGATTTGTGTACGTTTTAAAAAGACTTCGTCACATAACAGATAAAACAACGATTCTTACAGCATATCATGCATATGTGGCATCGATATTAAGTACGTTATGGATTGATTCTCTGGGGTAATGGTGTTCATGTAAATAAAGTTTTTAAAGCACAAACAAATGCTTGCGGGCTATATATGGTGTTCCACCGTATCAGACTTGTAAACCACTTTTTAGCGAACTTAAGCTCTTAACATTGCCAAGTCTTTACATATTTGAAATTTGTAAATTTGTTAAGAATAACCCTAGTCTGTTTCTACGGCTCGTGAAATTTACCTAAGAAATACGAGAAACTCTGATAGACTTGTCCTAAAATTTGCACCCAGAACTACATTGTTTTTGAAAAACTGTCTGAACATGTATATAAAAATATATAATAAAATACCTAAAAATTTAAGACCATTAAGACCTAGTCTTTTTCAATCAAAATTGCATTTAAAAAAGATTTTATAGTTTAGATGAATTTATGAATAATGAGAAATGAACTTTTTGATATATTACAATTTGTGCATGTCTGTGTTGATATAATATAATTGATATTACACCGCAGCTCCTACAGTCTTCAAGAATTTATTGAATATAATGAAAGAAAATGTAATAAATGTAATAAATCAAATTGTAATACTATGTCCATGACTGTTCAGTATAATTATTGATATTTGTTGTTAACTACTATATATTTGCACGCTATTATAAGGCAGAATGCACGGGACTCACGCTATCTTTGTCAAATGATGTATTTGATTACTGTATTCTTGCAAATAAAAACATTTGAAGGGACCTTCACGACACTCATCACATTCTGGCCAGACGTCACGCAGACCTCTCCCGCAGCCTCAACAGCTAGACTGATCACTTACCTCATGTGGTGGTTCTTCATGTCGCGATTCTGCGCGGTCCACCTCCTCGTGATCCCCACGATGGTCTGTCTTAGCCACCAATTCATGAATCTGCAAAGCTACTTCTACTCACTCAAAGATATTTTCGAAGAAGAAATTGATTCGATCGAGGTTGAGCAAAAGTATAAAAAAGCTTTCAAAGTTGGCATTGAAATGCACTCGAAAACCTTAAGGTAAGCGGCTACAAAGGTATTTCATACATATATGTGGAGCTGGATATAGATTTTTTAATGTATCTTATGTGAAGCTCTTTCATAACTCTTTACAATATAATTTCTGTTTCAGGTGCACGTCAGAGTTTCAGACAGCGTTTAATGTAATATTCAGCAACCAGGTGCTGACCACAATGACTACTCTTGTTCTGCTAATGTCACAAATGATGGTTTGTATTTATTTTTTCTCTCAGCACCAGCCTTCAATTAGTGGGCACATTCACAAACTTCAAGTCCTGGCAATAATATAATACTACAGATTTTTGGAACGTATAAATGATACGTTTGATTCCATGTGCAAAGAAAATGTATTTTTATTTACAGAACTCTGAGCGAACGTTGGAAAATATTTTGTCAAATGTAACCTGCGCATTGGTCGTACTGCTCAGCAACGGGATCTGTATGTGCACCGCAGGTGATGTTACTGTGGAGGTAAACCATCTTTATTCAATTGTACCAATACTATTGTTGCATACTTTGCACTGTGTTATTTCTTATACATACTTATATTCCTGTTAAGCTCTAAATTGTCGTAATATCTTAAATCTTAATTTTTGGTCCTTCGGACTAATTATTACGACACTACAATAGGGCCCAAGTGGCGGTTATTATCTTTTCTTATGGAACAAGTGGACGAGCAAAACACATGTGCACATTTTGTTCCCTCACTCTCATAGTATGGAGAAATATAATTCGACTTGCTTGCAAACAAAAAAAGGCTTTTCTGAAGACAGATATACAGAGTATGGCTATTAAAATAGGACTGGCTGGACGTGCATTTAGCACGGTATGGCAACTGTTGTGTGTTCTGTGTCGAAGCACAGTTCCTCGTAAAGATCTTCATGAGCTCGTGGTCGAGACGCGCGTAACTAAGCGTACTCTCTAATGTTTATTTCGTTTTTCGGGTCTAGACAGCGCGTTCGCTCGCACGTTCAAGCTTGCAAGCGTGACAGGGACAGCTACATCTGAAACTACGGAAACGTCTTAGAGAGGAAGATGTCTGTTGTGATCACGGCCTGTGTGGATATAATCCCTTAGTCTGTGAACCTTTCCTGTGCAGGCAGCAGACCTGGCGACGGCGGTGTACAGCTCGGGCTGGGCGCGCTGCAAGCACGCGTCCCCGCGCGTTCGCCGCTTGGTCGTCATCGTCATGATGCAGGCTCAGGTACACAACTAGTACACAGCGGGGCTAATTTATTGTGTAGTCGGTGGACCTCCTGTGTGTGCAGGTGGCGGAGCTGGCGGTGGCGGTGTACTGCTCGGGCTAAGCGCTGCCGGCGCGCGTCCCCGCTCGTGCGTCGCTTGCTCGTCATAGTCATGATGCAGGCTCAGGTGAAGAAATAGCACAGTGGCCAGCACATCAGGCTACCCACTGTTGTCGCAAAGTCACCCGTACCACAAGCGTATAAGACCACCACCGTACACGACTGGGCTAACTAATCGTTAGATAGCTGATGTTCTTAATTAAACTTAACTTACAGCCTAACAGAAGCGCTGCTCATCATTATTTTTTATTATTTTTTTTTAAATAAGAACGCTGTCCCAGCAAGAAAACAAGATCAGATAATTAAGTCAAACGATCTTGCGGCAGGACCAATATTCGTAGGACCCGACCCGAGCGAGCGGATTACATAAGAAATTGTCAAACAGTATTTTTATTCATTACTATAAAAATGGGTATTTACTCCGCAACTAACATATTTTTTGTTCTTTAATAATTTCAGAAACCTGTTATACTATGGGCGCTGGGCAACGTCCCGTTATCTTACCAGTCTTATGTATCCGTAAGTTATAAAATTGAGAAACATTAATTTAAGCATCTGAAGTTCGGAGCTTACAGTTATTTTGTTTAATTTCAGATCGTGAAATCATCTTACTCTGTTTTCTCCGTGCTTTTTTGAGATAGTTTTGGAGTTTATACGGCATTCATATAAGACTATTGTAAGGATGAACACCAGTCAAACAGCAGATCTTCTTTTCAGTATTTTATTTCTGTCACCTCGTTAAGTACACTTTTACTACCACACGACTGTCCGACACTACGCACCGACACTGAATGCCCAACCCGCCGAGTGAACCAATCCCCCACTGCCGTTACCGGAACTCGCATTTTTAAGTCGCTCATTTGACTGCCTGGAAATGAAGTTCCGTGTTGCCAGCATAGAAAAACATTATTCTATTATTTTAATTATTTATTTTAATGTATATTTAATACTTATTAGTGAAAAATATATATTCGAGATTGATAAATAAAATCAGACCTTACACTCGACCGTCCTGACAACGTGTATGACCCCATACACGCACCTATGGTATACCTTACACTCGGCAAGTTGTGTCATTCATTATAGTTTACAAAAAACGATCACATATAAATCATTTGTCTTAAACTAAGTTTACGCTTGTTCCAACCCTAGCCGGCCCAAACCGAGTAAAAGAACAAGCAAGAAACCTCTCGGTGGGTTTTATTCTTTTCGCGAATACCTGCCTAGTGATCTCAAATCTAACTTACTATCTAACTATATCTAATCTAACAAAACTTTTATAAAAGGCCATGAGTATTATCTTACTTTATTAATTATATATACATGAATTAGTTTGAAATATTTAAAATTTATTTTATAATTACTTAAATTTTTCTTTATAGGCAAAATCAGAACATTTTATTGTTTATTCAATGAGTAGGTATACAAATCAAAAATTTAGCAATATTAAGGCATTATTAAGGAAGGATAATACTTTTAGAAATACTAATAACGTAACTGTTATATTTAAACATCCTAATATAATCATTCTGCTAACTCGCTCGCTCACGAGTCTCACAGCTCAACTTTTAAGTGAATGGAGAATTCTCTGTTTAATTCTACCATTCCTCTCTAAAATGCCAAACCACGAACCCGCTCGCTCACGAAGTCTCGTGGCTGGCTTTCGTCTATTCAAGGGTAAACTTTTCATGGAGTTGGACACGAACCCGTTCGCTCGCGGAGTCTCGTGTCCTTCTCCCTCTTCACATACCATTTAATAACGGAGTCAAACCACGAACCCGCTCGCTCACGAGTCTCGTGTCTGACCTGGAACACAAAAACAAATTTCTCTGTAGCATATAATTATTATGACTTAGCTTTTAAATGTAATTTATTCTGAAATCGGCTTATTACTATAATAAAATTTGTGATAGTATATTTTATTTTTATTTTTATAGTAATTCATATGTATCTTCGTCACTTTTATCATCCAAAATCTCAGCGTTGTCATTGCCTAATTCTAGGGCAGCTAAATGTATCCATGGCAACATCCGATCTGCCGCAACAGTAGTCTTTCGCCTGTTTTTCATCACAACTGCATTAAGTATGTGCCGAATACCTCTATCTATGCAAAACTTTTTGAAAGCGTGAGACGTGAAACAGCTGCCACGATCACTGATCAAGCGATCAGGGTTCCTAAACGTATCAAAAATATCTCCCAAGACCCGTATAACATTTTGAGCATTAGTATTTTTAACTGGTTTAATAAAGACAAATTTAGTAAAAGAATCTACGGTCACAAGTAAATGTGTATTGCCTCTTTTTGATCTCACGAACGGCCCGAGATGGTCTGTATGTAGGGTGTGGAATGGAACTTCAACTTTTGAAATGGGATGTAATAACCCTTCGCCTTTATTAGCAGTTTTTTTTGAATACGGACAGTCAACGCAAGCGCTAACGTATTTTTTTATAAATTTCGTCATCTTCGGGAACCAGTAGTATCTTTTGACTCGATCTATCGTCTTCTCAAAACCTACATGCCCTATATCGTCATGGTTCATCCTACATACCTGCCATCTCGCACCCTTCGGAACCACCCACCTAACGTTGTTTTTGTCCCCATCGAGATATCTGAATAATTTGTTATCTTTAATTGTATAATTATCTTTTATGTAATCTAATCCTTTTGAGTCTAAATGGCTATTTACGATGTCCCGAATTCTATTCAATTCCGTATCACCCAATTGAAGTGTAAGAAGCCAATCCTCACTACTGATTGCTAAAATAGTAGGAAGATGTTCCGCGTCCTGCGCCTCCGGGGCAAAGACAGGGTTTCTTGATAACGCGTCTGCATGTGCCATTTTTGCACCGGCCCTATACTCCACTGTGCAGTCAAACTCTTGAAAGGCGAGCCACCATCGTGCCACACGGGGTATAAGGTCACGCTTTTGGAAAGTGGACCGCAGCGCACTGCAGTCGGTGACAATTTTAAATTCCTTCCCTAAAAGGTATACCCGAAACTTTTTTAATGCATAAACCACGGCCAATGTTTCTAGTTCATAGGAGTGAAAGTTTTTCTCCTCAGGAGTTGTCTGTCGACTGTAGTACGCTACAGGTTTCAAGAAACCATTTTCTCCTGGCGGACACTGTAGGAGAATGGCACCGATGCCAAGTTTGCTGGCGTCGGTATGAAGCTCAGTGACCGCAGAGTGATCATAAATGGCTAGGATTGGTCTTGTCACCAATCTGGATTTAAGATCTACAAACGCCTGTTGTTGAACATCCGTCCACTCCCACCGTGCGTCCTTTTTTAATAGTTTCGTGAGTGGAGAGGCTAGTTCAGCAAACCCCTTTATAAATTTTCTGAAGTAGCTCACAAGCCCTAGAAACTGTCGTACCCCGTGAACGTTTTCAGGCAATGGAAACTCTTGGACACATCGGATCTTAGTCTCACCTGGCCTTATTCCTTCGGAACTGATCTCATACCCTAAATAGTCTATTTTTCTTTGTAGAAAACTACACTTTGCCAAGTTTAATTTTAGGTTGGCACGATCGAGAAGCTGCAAGACATCATCAAGTCTTGTTAGGGCCTCGTCAGGATCCTTACCGTATACTAATACGTCATCAATGTAAACTGTAGCTTTATCGAATCGCGCAGGTCCCAGGACATGGTTCATCATCCTCTGGAACACCGCCGGAGCGTTTGCCAACCCGAACGGTACACGATTGAATTCGTACTGCCCGTCCGGGGTGACAAACGCCGTAAGGTGCTTACATTCCTCAGCGATCGGTACCTGAAAGTAACCCGACATCAAATCCAATGTGATGAACCATGCCTGGCCCGCCAGTCGACTAACTTCATCGTCGATAATCGGCATCGGATACCTCTCCTTGATAGTAACGGAATTCAACATCCTATAATCTATGCACATTCTAATGTTCCCATCCTTTTTTCTAACCAATATTACAGGGCTAGCATAATTGGACACGGATTCTCTGATGATGCCTGCCTCTAGCATATCACCTACCATACCCCGCACCTTTTCACGCTCATTATGAGAAAGCCTATAAGGTCTATAAACTACTGGGCGGTCACTATTTAATTCAATTTTCATTTGAGTTACATCGGTGCAGCCTAGCTCGTTTAAACTAAATGCAAAACAACGTCGATAACGGTTCAATATTTCAAAAAGCTTACATTTATTAGTTTCAGATATTGAATCACCAAGGTTGATCTGTTGCTCATCAATAGAAAAACTATCAATCACTTGGTTAGGGATTATTTCAGGGACAGTTACGGATACTACTCTATTAACAACTTCTATCTTCTCGGCCCGGGAGAACACAAAATTTTCTTGTAACGAGCAGGGAATCGAGCATGGAGAAATCATCACATTCAGTATGCCATTTTGAACTTTGTATATTCCACCAATAACGACATATTGCTGATTTGGTTTTCCGACTACCTTCGTATTGATAAGAACATTTCCACTGATCACAACCTCTGTTGCGGCCCTAACACTAGCAATGCCGTGTAATGTAGTACCTGCTGATATTCTTATTCTAATAGATTGTCCTTCATCTTCATACATGTTCGAAGGAACTTCTTTACCTACATCCAGAAACCTTAAACTATTCGAGTCCTTATAAACTATGATATGAGGCTGCTCAGAATACGTTTGACCGACGAGCATTGGTTTGTCAAGCAAGATATCATCTACGATCTTACAGTTTACGGTAGCGATAACCCCATCAATGGATAACTTAACTGTCGCCGAACCTAAAGACCTTACGAAACCATTACCAAACCCTTTCATCAGCACAGACTCCCCATCACTTACGATCCCTATCATAGTAGCATTTGTTTTCCTGATTAAAGTTACTTCGCTTCCAAAGTCTACAAATGCTTGGAGAGGAACATCATTGACTAAAACTTCTTTAATAAATTTTTCGTTGGGGTTCGAGCTAGAAATTATCATTGTTTTAGGTACCGCAGTAGTTTTTGTAGACTCCTGTTTAAATCGACAATCCTCAACTTTATGCCCTATTTTATTGCAATACTCGCATTTAAGTAGAGGTCTAGTGCATTTTACAAATAAGTGACCTCTCTCCCTACAATTATAACAAAATATAACTGTTTTGCATTACAACAAAACAGGTATTATGTGTCGGATAAAACACAGTGTTGGGTGAAGAAGCAGTCATGATCTTTGCGTATATTTAGTCTATGGAATTAAAAACTTACCAGGTTTGTCTTTGATTTCACTTTACCTTCCTTGACACCAGGTGGCGCGCCTCGGTTTGAAATGGCAAGTTGAAACCTGTCACTGTCAATAGTCCTTCACCAGCAAGGCATTGCTGCAACACTGTGTTTTATCCGACACATAATACCTGTTTTGTTGTAATGCAAAACAGTTATATTATGTGCCTTTCTAAAACACAGTGTTGGGTGAAGACCTGTTTGTTATCTGCTGGTGTCAAGCACAACGCTATTGATATTTTACTACAAAATGAAAAGTAAAACAAAAATTACATGAGAAACAAATTATATTACTTTAAAAATTGAATTAAATTCAATTAAACTACTAATTACACACAATTAGAAACTCAAATATTATATGTTATAGCTTTCATTGAAATCAAATGAGATCATAAATTTTTGATACTCTAGATCTGAGCTCTAGAGTCAAATTAACAAGAATTATCTAAGAAACTTAATAAATTCCCAACTGAAAACATAAACTTAAACACTTTTAAAATTATTGTACAACAAATCAGCACCAGAAGTATCTAATGTAGTTTCAATCTTCCTGCAGTAATGCTTTCTGAAAGTTTCAGCACATCTCCAATTGGCCCTTTCTAGAATCTCATCTATTGGCCTGTTCTCAAACCAACTATGAGAAGAAACTGCAGAACGGATACTACCTGGAGGGGCATCAATTCCTACCTCTCTGAGAATTGTCCGGATCCAATTTCCAATGTTTGTTCTAGATGCAGGCTTAACTATACCAGTGCAAGAAATAAACAAACTACTGATTTGTGTTTGAGATCTGCGTTCTCTTGAAAGTTGAATCAGCTTTTTAATATGGCTTACAGGGCAGATATTCTCATCAGGATGTTTAATCAGAGCCCATCCTGACTGTCTGTGTGAATTGGAATCTGTCTTAGATCCAAACCGTGGCCATAATGTTATCTTATCCTCTTCTAAAGTAAGGTTGTCTTCAGACATATCCAACAAGGTAAGGTCATGGACTCTGCGTCCAGAAGCAAGAAGAAGGATTAGAGCAGTCCTCCTAGATATACTAAATAATGTATCCACTACTGGGGTACTTAGAAGCCAGTCAAATAATAATTTGATGTCAAACACTTGAGCCCTTTGTATATTTGGCCTTGCAAGAGAAATGGCTTTAAGAATCTGGTGAACAAAAAAGTTCTTAGTAATATCTTCAGCTGATGTCGCGCAGAAAGTAGACACAGCCGACTTGTGCAAGAGTATTGTTCGATAAGCTAGTCTATCTTCTAAAAACAATTTTGCCAAAAACCTAGCAACATCATTACCTGTTGGTGTACTAGGGTTTATATTGTGAGTCCCACACCAAGAAATCCATCTTTTAATAGGGGCTTTATATGTTAATAAAGTGGATTCTCGCCAACTTTGTTTTAATAACTCTTTCTCTCCTATACCCCAATGGGCTATTTGAGCTTTCCACCCCCAATTTTCCAAGCTAGGAGAGAAAGTTTGTCTACTTGTGGAGGGCTCTGCCCCGTTGTCAAATCTACCAAGGTCTTCCGCAGATCTTTTATCGGTAGAGGGTCTGTTAGAGCCCTGGCCCGGAGATCCGGCAGCCAAAAGCACTGTGGCCATTGGGGAGCTATTAGAATGAATGTCCCTTTGGATATATTCAGGTGTGCCAGAACCTGCGGGATCAGGTTGGGAGGTGGGAACACCCATCCCAACTGACAGTCCCATGGACGACTGAAGGCGTCGCAAAAAATTGCGCACCCATCTGTCGAGTCTAGAGTGACATATCTTGGTACGACTGCTGACACCGCCGAAGCGAACAGATCCGTATCTGGTACGCCCCATACTCTGAATATGGCCTCCGTGGCCTTGGGCAACAGGTGCCACTCGGGTGGTGCTCGACCTCTGGATAGACGGTCTGCAATTCCGTTTAGTCTTCCTGGTAGGTACCTTGCCGTTAATGTTATTTCGAGCTGATCCGTCAACTCTAGAAGTTTCGTGGTCAGGTTTAGGAGGGCAAGAGAGCGAGTGCCTCCCTCGTTCCTGACGTAAGCTACCAGTGTTCTGTTGTCTGACTGTATCAGAATGTGGGCTCCTCTCAAACTGTCTTGTTGGTCTAAGATTGCACCATACACTGCATACATCTCCTTGACGTTGGAGTGCCACTTGCTCTGACTGGAGGTCCACATTCCTGACAGATACAGCCCGTTTAGCTGAGCGCCCCACCCTGCATCCGCTGCGTCGGTGGTCAAGAAGTGTGTGACTTGCTTTAGGTGCAACGGTCTGGTAGCATGATCTACTGCTTTTTGCCACCATTGAAGATCCTGCTGGACCGGCAGAGACAGAACTCTCTTCTCCTTTAGATGGCCTCTTTGGAAACCTCTCAGAAACAGTTGCATTCTGCGGCAGTGAAGGCGTCCTCCGTGGACGGTCATTGACGCAAAATTTAGATGGCCCAAAAGACTTTGAGCGTTCCTTAGAGTTAATGTTTTTGTTACCTCTGTCTTTGATAAAATGTCCTTTATTTTTTGAATTTTTTTCTGTGGTAATGCTATAGTCTTTCTGAGAGTGTTCCAAGTTATGCCTAAATATTCCAGTTCCTGCGTAGGATCTAAGACGCACTTTGGATAGTTGACATGCCATCCTAAAGTCTCTAGCAATCTCAGCGTCTCCGCAACCTGAGTGACTAGACTGGACCGATTTTGATGAGCCAACAAGTAATCGTCTAGATATACGAGCATTCGAACACCTCTGGCACGTAGGGTTTCCGCAACCCAATTTGATACTGCCGAGAAAATCTGTGGTGCCGAAGAGAGGCCAAAAGGTAGTGCTGTTAACTGCAGTATTTCCTGGTTGTAAATGACTCTCAGAAACCTTCTGTGAGCCTCGGCTATTGGTAAATGAAAATACGCATTCTGAAGGTCTATCTTCACTAACCAGTCCTGTTCCTGCAAGAAATCTACTACATCTGCCTGTGAAATAAGGTGAAAATGTTTTGTGGCTATATGTGCATTGAGTTGACGAAGGTCGAAAATTGGTCTCATTCCACCGTCTGATTTTTTCACTAAAAACATTCTGGAATGGAATCCTGGATTCAGTACTGGTGGTGTTTCCAAAATCTTTTTGTCTTTCAGATCTTGGATCATATTTGTCATTTCCGGTGATGTTTTGGTAGAAAACTTTTCCAGAACCTTTTTGTAGGGGAACATCAATGGAGGCTTTGTCTTCCAAGGAAGTCTGCAACCTGAGACTATTTTCAAAATAAATTGTGTTGCTCCCATTTGTTGCCAACACGCTACATGGTTCTTTAGGCATCCTCCATTGAAATTCCCTAGCCGGCAGTCAATTTTGTTTAGGATTGGTATTGGTCTGATCTGGGTTTCTGTTTCCACGAAAGGGCTTTTTTGCAACAAATTTAGGTCGTTTATCATGGCCTTTAATATTTGTATTTTTATTTGAAGTGGGTCTACTGTTTTGCTTGTGAAAAGAATTTGGTTGATAGGAATTCTGTGGTTTCTTCTTTAAATAGTTTGGTGTGTCTAACCAGGTCTGTGATCCACCTAAAGAATTAATAATTGGTTGGAGGGCATCTCGGCTAAACAAATATTCTGAACTAGGAGGAACATTTTGCAAGGTTGCTCGGAGGTTAGCGTTACCTATTTCCTTTAAAATACGATCACGCCTGAGCTCAATGCACTCAGCTCGTTTACCACAAACCAACTGCAAGGCAATTTCAAAATTTTTGGCAGAAGCAGAGCCTGGACCAAACATGTGAGTAAATTTTTCGAGTAAATTATTCCCGTTTATTTCTGATGGATTTTTAGAAACCCAGTCCAAAATGTCCTGAAGAGATCTTTGAATAATATTCTTCTGTTCTAAAACAACATTGGATAAGCTGGCCATAAGGGTCTCAGTTGAAGCTAAATAATCTTTTGTCTTGTTAAAATGACATAACTCCTCATTTATTTTTAACCCTATAAACCCAGGGGTGGCTGCCTGAGATTGCATTACTTTCTTATAACGAATACCTTTCCAAGCTTGAGAATCAAATTGTTGCAATTTACATAGTTCTTTAAGTCGCTCCGAGTTTGCCGGAGGCACCACTCTCCTTTCATCATGATCAATTTTGACCTCACCAAGTGACAAGGTTGTTGTACTTGGTATAGATAAACTCAAAAACTGATTGGATGGTGCCGTATCTGATCGTTCACTAGTCTCAGTAAAGTATTGTTGTTGTGACGTAGAAGGTAAATTGCAAGCAATGTAGTTCGAAATGTAATTCATTTGAGACATCAAAGTATCGACTCGGGGGTCGCAATAAGCGAGAGGCTGTGTAGAACTCTTAGACTTAGAGTACTTACGTCTCTTATTTGGTGGTGGTGACGCAAATCTTTCATCCTCCGAGGATGAAGATGAGGAAGACGAGTCGGATTCCAACTCAGTCCGCGGCTGTCCCCCGTCCGGGGCGACAGACGCCGACCTTTCACTGTCACCCTCCATCATATAAAACACTAAAACAACTGCGTTTTATCACTTAAATTCACTTTCTAAACACATAAAAAATTTTTGCTGTTTACGCGGCAAAAATCACAACGCTATTGACAGTGACAGGTTTCAACTTGCCATTTCAAACCGAGGCGCGCCACCTGGTGTCAAGGAAGGTAAAGTGAAATCAAAGACAAACCTGGTAAGTTTTTAATTCCATAGACTAAATATACGCAAAGATCATGACTGCTTCTTCACCCAACACTGTGTTTTAGAAAGGCACATAATATCCCCGTTTTATGTATATTAGATTTATCATTGGTTCTACTCTGTTGATTTTCGGTAGGCAAAGAGAAGTTACGATTTCTAATGGTTGGATGAAAACTTGAATCTTTATTGCTTAGTAAAAACTGTAAGAGTTGATCGGGCTCCGTACATCGCAATGCAATGGCACTTGATTTGGTAGTTTTATCACTGAGACCATGGATGATGCAGTCAACAGCACGTTTTCCCGTTATTTCGCACTGGTTAATGAGAGCAAGCTTTTCGTAAAAATAATTCTCAATTGGTTCATTGAACCTGCTTCTACGCTTTAGCATTTCCTCCAAGGACTGGCCATAATTTTGTTCACTAGGAAAAGCTTTTAGAAGCTTTGTTTGCCACTCAGGCCACGTGAAAAGAATAGTATTTAAGCTTTGATACCAAACTTTAGCCAGTCCTTGCAGTTTTTGCATTGAAAAGTGAATAGTTGTTTTGTCGTCCCAACCGTAGACAGATGCACATTCATTTACTTTCCTAATCCATACATCCATGCGCTGACTTTTAATAGATGGATCAAATTCTGGCAAAATATTTTTATAATCAAGTTTATTAAGTGATTGTGCACTCTGTTCTACTGGTTGCGACGCCGAACAGTCTTTAAATGATTGAAATATTTTAACAACATCTTTAGACGAAAATAAAGGACTACATGACCTTGAACGATGACCGAGGCGGCGGTCATCGTGTTTTCCTTGGCTGCTCCCTCGATCTTCGCAGCGACGCTCGGTATCCAGACGACTACGCCGATGCTCGTACCGGCGCTGGTAGTCAAAACAGCTCCGGCGTTCTTCACGGCGGCGCTCGCTGCTCCGACGGCCCCAGGGTTCCTCGCAGCGGCGCTCGCTGTCTCGACGGCTCCGATGTCCCTCGTTCACATCCCGCGCCTTCTTGAGCTGAGCACGTTCCTCGTAGTCACGATCTTCTCGAATTTCACGTTCCAAACGACGAAGACGTTCACGCTCGCGTTTCAGGTCCCGTTCTCGCCTATGCAGGCTTGGCCTATCACGAGCCCTGGCTTCTTGTTGTCGGCTGCGTGATCGACTTTTTCGCGAGGTCTCACGTGGAGCAGGCAGCACCTGCTCCTGAGTCTGGAGTAAGGGGCTGCGGTCACGTTCACTCCGGCGAAGGGGGCTCTCGAAGTGACGACTTCGGCTTCGGGTTGGGGTCTCTACCCGTCGACCCACGCCACTGTTGTTAACGCTTGCTTCCTCCATTGGACCTCGAACAAGACAAGAAAGACATGTAGTTAGTGTTTTATAAAGTAAATTGGTTCCCCTGGAAAACACTATAAATGCGTCTTATATTTGTGCAGGAAAGTCTTTGGATAAAATAAGGCTAAAGATATATTTATGTAGCACTTTTGAAATTAAAATTCAAATTAAACATCATTAATATAAAATAGGTGTCATATCAAAAATAATACCATAAATATTTAGTAGACCACAGCTCAAAACAAGTAAATACGTGTAGTCGTGAATAATTATCCGATTGCAAAGATATCTACGGATGTAGGTATATATTAAAAACGAAAATTTTCATAAAAACCCAAAATATGCTATTATTCCTTAGCAGTACACGTTTTACAACACGTGGCTGTGGCCATTTTGTAAGTATCCAAAGGATTGCCAAGATAAAGATAGATTCAGTACGTAAAATTCAAAGAACAGTTGTATTTTCTTGCAAAATACATAAATATGTATACGTAATCAAGGATCTGCTTACGCTACTTAAAATCTGATGCCTATTACAAAATTAAAATTTAAGATCCCGATGATTTTAGCGGATGTGAAAAGAAAATATATATTTACCCTCAATTTCTTTTTAAAATAAAAATGGATTGAAATCGATGTCTGTTTTTAACGATGACAATTTCAACCACACGAATCGAAATCCGGCTGCTTTTTATTGAAAGTAACAATCTAATTTGGAAAACTGCAAATTGATTTTCCTTATCTGAATCTTGGCAATTAGGAAGTTTAAATAAGATGTACTCACGCTTAGACGCCGAGTGATCCCACTTCTGACTTGTAGGGATGAACACCAGTCAAACAGCAGATCTTCTTTTCAGTATTTTATTTCTGTCACCTCGTTAAGTACACTTTTACTACCACACGACTGTCCGACACTACGCACCGACACTGAATGCCCAACCCGCCGAGTGAACCAATCCCCCACTGCCGTTACCGGAACTCGCATTTTTAAGTCGCTCATTTGACTGCCTGGAAATGAAGTTCCGTGTTGCCATCATAGAAAAACATTATTCTATTATTTTAATTATTTATTTTAATGTATATTTAATACTTATTAGTGAAAAATATATATTCGAGATTGATAAATAAAATCAGACCTTACACTATGTAGACGTAGATAGAGTTTAGCTGATTCCCGTATAATTTATGTAGCTATTACATGTCTACCAAATAAAATGTTGCTTAATAGCCAGCGCAGAAGGCCGACTTAGTAACAATTTTTATCACAAGATACCGAGGCTCGATCTACTCTGTAAAGCTGACGTCCGTTCTCCGTCTGAAATATAATAAAACCGTTGGGGCATGACGATGCTAGTAGATTCGAAAATGCTGTGACTGCCGCTCTGGATCACTAAACAAATGGAATTTCTTATAAACATAAGTAACATAATTTATATTAATAGTCTTTGTGACATGGACATTGCGGGAGGAAGAGTTTTTTCGTACGCAGACGACACTGCTATTGTCTTTACAGGTGATACGTGGAGCTCTGTTCGCACTGCTGCTGAATTAGGTCTTGCTAAGGTTAACGCATGGCTGAAATCAAATTTGCTTACGTTGAACACAGCAAAAACCAACTATATAGCCTTCACAAACTATAGCTCATCACAACCAGAATCAAATTACGTAGTTAAAATTCATTCATGCCGAATGGAACAATCCACATGTGACTGCCCGTCTATAATGAAAGTAGCTGAAACCAAATATCTAGGGGTTGTAGTGGACCAAAGACTGACCTGGCACGCTCATCTTGAAATCATGATGGGACGAACGAGAAAACTTATATGGGTTTTCTACAAACTGAAGAATTTAATGGATAAAAAACTTTTAAAGACAATATAAATATTACACTGGCTCAGTCACTACTGGTGTACTGTATCCCTGTTTGGGGTGGGGCTACTAAAATAAAGTTTTTGGACTTGGAAAGAGCACAGAGAGCACTCCTAAAAGTAATGCATTTTAAGCCACATAGATTCTCTACTAGTGAACTTTATAAATTAAGTGATGTTCTCTCGGTTCGCCAGCTCTTCATATTAAATACAATTCTAAAAGTACATAAAGATTTGCCTTTTGATTCTTCCAAATTAAACAAAAGACTAAATTTTAAAGTAGCACCTACCGTCCCGGTTAGAACAGTGTATGCTGAGCGACAATACTTAACACGATCGGGTAAACTATACAATAAAATCAATAAAATTTTAAACATACAGTAGAATTCATATATAACGACTTCGCTTAAAACGACTAACCGGTTTTAGCAACGACAATGTTTAAGTACTCAAGTTAGGTTCCATTGTTAGTTACTACGAAAATACATCCGTTTAGTGCGACTCTGGTTTAAGCGACCAACTGCTTATATCGACCGTTATTATAAAAATACGTCCGGTTAAAACGACGCGCAATGTTTTGTTTATGCCTACGCACCTACACCTCGGCTGAGCACCCTCACCCCGCGACCCCGCACGCTTCACTTCTCGATATTGGCGCGCATAAACGCCAGTTGAGTGTTTGTAACTGTTATGACAAGTTCATAAAACTTGACAAAATGAGTTCTGTGAAGCGAAAGTGTTTTACGATTGAAGAAAAAAGTGCAATATTACACCGATTAGAAGCCGGTGAATCGAATGCTACACTCGCAAAGGAGTTTGGTGTATCTCATTCTACAATATCCACAATAAAGAAGAGTAATAAGATCGAGTCGCTGTTTAATGCTAATGTTTTAAAATGCAAACGTGTAAGGACTGTGATTCTTACTAATTGTTTTATTTTACTTAATAAGAAAATCAAACTTTCGCATTTATAATATGTAAGTACATACATATGTATGTAATATGTACATACATATGTACATATGTATTTAGCTCAGAAATAATTTTATCGTTTTGTGCGTCGTCCGGTTAGTACGACATAGTATCTGCGGTCCCTTGAAGGTCGCTATATCCAGATTCTACTGTATATACAATGAATAAATACAGATGTAAAACGGCTACAACGGCATTTTTAAAAACTCTAGATTACAAAGAAACAGAAATACTTCTTTGTGATTAAATTTTTATTCCATTCTTGCAACTAAAAGAAAAAAAGGTAATTTTTACCTCTGCCTAAACTTAAATAAAATAAACTTTATTATCTTAAATATATTTACAATAAATATGTTATTTACTATGTTGTAAAATATATGTAATAATGTAAATGTAAGTTACACATACACACACATACACACACACACACACACACACACGCACGCACGCACAATAAAATTAGCGCATCTCTTGCTCAATTGTTTCCCCTACAGCCTAATCCTTTTTTATTTTTTGATCTTGTTTTCTAAAGGTATGTTACCCATGTAATTGCTATGGAGAGCGAGGATCTTCTAACACAAGTATATCTTTACTTAAAAGAAATCCTCAATCGTCAACCTGAACTGTAATCCTGCCTATGAATAAAGAATTTGTATTGTATTTGTATAATATTTACTGTGAAGTTTTCTGTATTCAACATTGCTATACCGACGGAAGAAGAGCATAGATGAAATAATAGTTATCAAAAGATATATGGCCATAAAATAGTTCAAACTCCCAAACTAAATAGAAAGACATACTACACAACCATAAGGTCAAATATTTCGTTTTTGATACATTTAACGCTAATGAATTTCTAGAGAGCCAGTCGAATACTTTATTCAGCCCTCCCTGAGCATATTGGTATGCTTCACACCAGTTACTAGCATGGAAAAGCAAGGCAGTGTCATCGGCAAATGCTATCAGTTTCCCATTTCTCAGTTGAGTCTCACATAACTGGTTTATATAGACTAGAAATAGATAGCGTGGGTCCCAGGCCACTGCCCTGCGATACACCAGACGTAACAGGAAGCTCAGAACTTGTCAGTTGTCCAATTTTTACGACTTGTGTACGGTTCTTTAAGTAACTAGAAAATAGTTGATGAGCCACACCCCTAACACCTTTTCTTTCCAACCTATCCAGAAGAATCGTGACAGGGACAGTGTCAAAGGCTTTAGCCAAATCAAGAAAAAAACACCTATAGTTTTATCTTTAGCCTCCAATCTCCTAGCGACTGTAGTGTGTGTGCACCTCACCCACACATATGTAATACTACTTAAGCTCATGACATTACTTATTTGACTCATTAAACTCGCATCAGTTAACATAAAGGTGTTTCCTTGAGTCTACCTAAATCCCCACATCGCATGGCGACCCTGCCAGTGCTGCCTGTGGCGGCGCTGCGCATGGGAACAATTAAAATATATCGTGATTTGTGAAAAAAAAAACTGAAAAGTTAAAGTGAAACAAAGTTAAAGTAAAAACAATAAAGTTAAATCAACATTTTACTGACTAAAACAAAAACCGGAAAACGTGCCGTTGCGAAGAAGGAATAAAGCTGGCAGCAGGGCGTTGATGGCGTCAGATGGAAGTGCAGTTGCTGGGTGCCGGGAGTTGTAGGAGTCGAAAGGTTTGTGGCTGTTTTGTTGCTGGGCGCCGGGAGATGTTGGCGTCGGAGGAGGATTTTAGGTGCCGGGTGAAGGAAGAAAGACAAAGGAAGTGAAGATGAAGGACGCCGCCAGAGGTTAAAACGGAAAGTTCTAGTGTAAATTTAATATCTACCCAATTAAGATTTAAATATATGTGTAATCCAATACTATATTAATGGATAGTGTAATCATAATATAACATTAAATAGGTGGCCACCATTAGGAAATATTACCGTTAAGAAATATCACCGTTAGGATATATTACCGTATATAATATATTATGTTACTCGTATTTTTTTTTCATAATATATTTTCACGCGGACGTGTCAAATGCAAAAAAATTAAGTAGCATTTTTATAGCAGTCAAGTGTATTAGTGGATAATGTATAATTAATTTCAAGATAAATTCAAACTCGAACTAAAAGAATGGAGCCATCTTTATTTGCATCGACAAGTTTTATTAACTAGCTTTTACATAAAATATTTTAAAAGGAATGTACTTTTTAATACTTATCCATTTTAATATTCCAATATAGTTTGTATAAAGTAATATGTTGATTGGAAATTGTCATATTGTTGTGCAATTTAGCTTTTTGGAACTTTTGTTACCATTTTAACAATGCTTAAATTTTAAAAACGTCAATATTTTTAATGCACCATAATTAGGTACTTAGATTTATAGCACAACACGTGTTAACGCATCAGCATTATTATTTGTAGCCGACAAGTCTTAGAAAGAAATATGAAGCTAGCCTTTATTTATGGCACTCATCGAATAGCTCTGTAACATCAGAAGTTGTTTTTGCATACCAACATGATTACGATAACTTATGTATCGTATTAGACTAAAGTTTAATAAGTTTAATTTGCTACATCAACCTAGTGGATACCTAACATTGAGCAATTAGGAGTATTATTTCAAATAGATATTTTATCGTTTAATTATTTTGAAATTTATATCATTGATCGAGGTAAAACTTTTGTCAGGATCAGTTTGGATTGTTGTGTATATTGCGCACATTCAAGGGAGACAACAGTTAGGAATAGAATTTAATTATGAATTGATTATGAACGGAAGTATGATATAGTATGGATTTTGTACGTTTGTGGGATATTTTTGCAAAGGTATTTAGAAAAGCTGGGAATACTTTAGTAAAAATGTGTTGTCATGCAATTGGACTGATCACCCAAGAGCAAACCATATCATTTATACTGAAGGATTCATTTGAGTAGTATTTTTTGTTTATGATTTTTGAAAGTACTTATGAGTGATAATATAATAAATGGAAATGTATTAATGGCACAATATAAAGAAGATGGTGTTAAATCCTTCAGTTTGATCATGGTGTAAACGAGATTTCTCCGTGAAAACCGTTGGAGGTCGAAAAGATCTTAAATGAGGACCCAATCTATTATGTTATTATAATGGTACAAGGTACAATTATCAGGGGTATCAGATCCTTCATTTGATCATGGTGTAGACAAGCTTCTCTCTGTGAAAATGGTCGGAGATCAAGTGATCTTAAAACGTGACCCTAATAAATAAGACTATGCGCATAGCAGATTTTGTTGAATAAATGTTATTAAAAAGTCGACTATAAATAAAATATGTACCAAATAATTAACATGTACCAATTAAAAAGGACCGGCCGGCCTATATGTGGAATTGCCCAAAGATGTGATAAAGTGCTAGAGTAGGATGTAAGGTTTATGATGATTATGTATGATGATTGTGTGATATTGATTTTTTATCGAGATTTACGTAAAATGTATACGAATAGTGATGTTTTTTTAATGGAATATAATGACACATGACGTTCGAAATCTAACTATTAATATTAGATATTTAAATTTGTAGGTATTAGGTATCCACATCATCAAGTTAATTTTTTTTTTCCATCAGATAATGCCGTCATATGGTAATTATATTATCAGTTTTTTTCCTTAGGTAATGGATTATTGTTAGAACATTTTGGTGGTGACTGTACAAATTGATTGGCTAATGTTATTATTATGACCACGTTGACAAATGTAATACTTACTCGTAATATTTTTATTTTTGAACTATTTGACCTGTCCGGCCGTGTAAATTAAGAGATTATTTTGTTAGATTTTAAGTACCTATATGTAATATAATAATATACATTGTATACCCATTAATGTAAGAAAAAAAAACTTTTGCGGTGTTAATGAAAAAAAAACCAGTGTATTGTTTTGTGACTAACTTTCAGTATCAACTAGTTTGTTTTTTTTAAATTTTTTTTAAAGATGTGTAAAGGGTAATTTAATCTTAAGAAATGACTGTATTCGCATTTTATAGATGAAACTTATTGTAGGAAATCTATTGTCAAACGTTAGGTAAAGTTTGTTTTCCATATATAAAGTTTGTTTGATTTAGAAAAATACTATTTCATTATTATTTTTCAAAAAACAACGGGGGAGGTGTAGTGTGTGTGCACCTCACCCACACATATGTAATACTACTTAAGCTCATGACATTACTTATTTGACTCATTAAACTCGCATCAGTTAACATAAAGGTGTTTCCTTGAGTCTACCTAAATCCCCACATCGCACGACAAATACAGTCAATTCATGAACTGCGTCATCGGTCGACCTACCTGATCTGAAGCCATATTGACATGATGAGAGTAAATTGTTGCTATTTAGGTAATCGACTAGACGATTGTTAATTTGCTTTTCAAGTATTTTTTACATAATTGGGTGAAGGGATATATGGGCCTATAATTTTCAACACTGTCCCTGTCATCACTCTTGTGGACAGGCGTAACTCCAACGGAGTACGTTGTCTCAATGGAGAGGTTGCAGATAAAAGTGATTGCTGGTAGTAGTTTTCCCCGGTATTGCTTTTGCTTTCATGTCCGTGACGACGGCCTCAACCGTTCTGATCAGCACCGGATTGTTTCTGTGGAACGCAGGAGACTCATGTGGAGGTAATTTTGCAGCTTTCGTATTAAATTTCAGTAATCATTTTTACATGAGCATAATAGCAGACATAGTGGCATAGCAGCAGACAGACAAATAGGCACAATTCAAAATTTTAGACCCTTCGGGAATTTATCGAGCAAACTTTGTCCCTAATAGCTATTCGAATCGCTTATGTTTGCAATACTCATTCGTCCCCTGTTGTACAGCATAAAACATATGTGTCTCCTGGGCGATGCAAAAAACTTGCAATATTTCACGTTTTAACCCTATAAAGGTACGAAATAATAACGTGGTGATGGAGACCGCTTATTAATTTATTTTATTTCAGATCGTGAAATCATCTTACTCAGTTTTCTCCGTGCTCTAATAAAATCGTGTTGAAGTAACAAATAAAATAGGATAATTTCGATTATTGTTAAGTATTTAGGGACGTCTTGTAAATATTGTAATATTTCTATCACGCCTATTATTTGCAAGCTGAATACACGACTGGATCTGCACTTTGAACATATTGATTTGAATTTTATTATATCCCAAATTAAATATAGGGTACCTACTGTGTCTGTTTTCTAAGCTGTTTTTTTATTTATCGAAAAAATCAATCAAAAACTATATTATTGTTACGCCGGTGGGCTAGTGCTAAAACTTTGATCGTGTTTTTCCGTGCCTTGGAGGCGTTTTCAGCAGGCTGAAATACCATTTCAGGCCGTTTCAGAGAGTGCTCTAACACATACTAGTTTATCGAAATTTCACCCAAGTTGCCGTTGTTTTCAGGCGCCTGAAACATGTTTTCAGTCCGTTTCAGGCCACCCTCTATCAGATGACGCCATAACCTGAAAACCCGTTTTCAGGCGTTTTCAGGACCCCTTATGGGCCTTGAAGCCCACTTCAGTATATGACGTAATTTTCAGTAGGAGTGAAAGAGATAGCACGATTAGAGAGAGGCAGCTATACTAAGAACATTCCAGAAAGGTGTGACAGAGACAGCACAAGACAAGGATAGCACTATGATGCCGAACATTCGAGAAAGGTCTAGGCTAGGCAAGACGGCATTTGGAAGGATCCCGAACAGTCTCGTACTGGGTAGTAGGTACCTACCGAATATTCGGAAGTCCTTGACGGCCGGTATATAAGGAGCCCGGGAATGCGACCGAGTTTGAGTTTAATTTGGGAAAGCGACGAGTAAACATCGAAGCGAAAACTGCGACAAGAAGATTTTGGAGTGCGATATAAGTTTTTGTGTACTAAGTGTTGTAACGTAAAGTGTGTACAATAAATCCTACTCTACTTCATCGGTTTAGAAGTGCATTTCAATCTAGATCCCACACCCCTAGAACGTAACATTTGGTGTCAGAAGTGGGATTGAAAATGCCGATTACTCCGCGAGAAGAAGAGAAGGAGGGGATGCAGACCCGAAGCCGCACCGCTGCTGGAGACTCTGCGGGCACCGCCGGAACGTCAGACACAGCGGTACCAGCTTCAAGGACGCCGGGGATAGACGTCAACGCCATTCTGATCCTCCTGAAAGAACAGGCTAGAAGGCAGGAGGAACAAGCCAAAATCCTGCAACAAGAGCTACGGGTTCAGCAGGAGGAACAGACCAGAAGGCAGGAGGAACAGGCTAGATGGCACGAGGAACAAGCCAAAATTTTGCAGCAAGAGCTACGGGACCAGAAAGAAGTCCTCCGTGAGGTACACGAAGTAGCTGCAGAATGGAAAAAGGAGATGGCTGAGGTGCAAGACAAAATTGTGGGCGTTGACATTAAAGTTGAAAACCACGAGAAGCGCCTCAATGGACTGAACGAAAAAGTGGAGGGCCAGGAGAATCGCCTCCAGAAGTTGGAGATTAAAGTGGCCAACGGCACCACCAGTGTATCAGGTGCACCAGCCACAGGAGGTGAAAAGTTAAAGGTACCTCCATTCGATGGTACCTCTTCGTGGGCCGCATAGAAGCTCCAATTCGAGATGGTTGCCGAAGCGAATGGCTGGAGCAAGGACTATGCTAAAACGGCACTGAGTTTGGCGCTGCGGGACGAAGCTCTCACTGTTCTGGAAGCGTTAGGAAAGGAGAAGACATACGACCGTCTTCTTGAAGCTTTAGAGGCACGCTTCGGTGACAGCCATCTAGAGCACGTTTACAGAGCTCAGCTGAAGAATAGGACTCAGGGGCATAATGAGTCATTACAAAAGTGGGCACTTGAGATAGAGAAGCTCGTCCGGAAGGCGTACCAAGGTTCCGCAGCGACTTTCATCGATTGAACGCTAGTACAGGCATTCATAGATGGGATTCGGGACTTTGAAGTGAGGGCTGCTGTACGGCTGGGACACCATGGGACCTTGAAGGATGCGCTCGCCCATGCCCTGGAGGTGGAAGCTGTACGCCAAGACTCAACAAAATCCTTTAGGGTGCGCGAAGTTGCGGCCAGGGAGCCGATTGCTCCACCTCGAGAAACTGGGCCTCGATGCTTCAACTGCGGAGAAAGAGGACACATACAATCAGGCTGCCCAAAAAGATCTTGGAGGCAACGGGACTCGGACCGAACGGAGAGGCCAGCAAGCTCTGATAGTTCAGAGCGGCAGCAGCAGGGAAACGAGTAAAAGCCAGGACTGAGGGACGAGTGCTGGCTGGTGGTCAAAATGACCCAGTTATGATCTCGCAGGCGAACGACGGGAACAGTCTGGCTGTCAAAGGAGAAATTGGTGGAGTACCATGTCACCTTACTATTGACACCGGAGCTTCTCGGACCGTGATCAGTTCTCGACTGCTGAAACACCTGTCCAGGGATCATCTAGTCCGACCAATGCATCTTCAGCTGCAAACGGCTACCGGCCAGTACATCTCCGTCCAAGGGGAGCAGGAAGTGTCAGTGAAGATTGGAGAAAAGAAGTACTGGCACAAAGTCATCATTGCTAACATCGTAGATGACTGCATTATTGATCTTGACTTTATGAGGAAGTACGAGTGTAAGATCGACATGAAAGGAGGCGTGCTGAAATTTGGGGCTTATGAAGTTCCTATGGATGGTGGAGTGAGTGGACATGTCTTCTGCGCTAGAAGGACTACACTTCAACCGAGATCGCAAGCCCTAGTTCCGGTGACATTGCCGCACGGTGCGAGACAAGGATCTCATTCCTGCGTGTTAATAGAGAAAACGGACAGCAGTTCATGAAAGCACGGCCGTAACTCCTGCGTGTGCTAATTTTGGAAGAGAACTACGTTTACCTGCAGACCTTCTGACCGGACGTCCTCCAGATGCACCAAAGACGGTTTCGGAGTATGCAAGTGAACTGCAAAACCGGCTTGATGATGTTCACAGGCATGTTCGTGAACATGGATTGCAGGCCAGCGAGAAGGTGAAGACCAGATACGACCGTGAGTCTAACCAGACGAGGTTTGAGGAAGGATCATTCGTGTGGCTACATAACCCTATGCGTCGAAAAGGAAAGTCACCGAAATTGTCGCCGAGTTGGGAAGGGCCGTACAAAGTAGTCACAAGGATCAACGACGTCACTTATCGGATACAGCGCAACGCACGTAGCCCCTGTAAGATTGTTCATGTTGATCGGTTGGCCAAGTAAGTACCATGGAACGAATGATGCTCGGGACGAGCATGTCTAAGGAGGGGGTAGTGTTACGCCGGTGGGCTAGTGCTGAAACTTTGATCGTGTTTTTCCGTGCCTTGGAGGCGTTTTCAGCAGGCTGAAATACCATTTCAGGCCGTTTCAGAGAGTGCTCTAACACATACTAGTTTATCGAAATTTCACCCAAGTTGCCGTTGTTTTCAGGCGCCTGAAACATGTTTTCAGTCCGTTTCAGGCCACCCTCTATCAGATGACGCCATAACCTGAAAACCCGTTTTCAGGCGTTTTCAGGACCCCTTATGGGCCTTGAAGCCCACTTCAGTATATGACGTAATTTTCAGTAGGAGTGAAAGAGATAGCACGATTAGAGAGAGGCAGCTATACTAAGAACATTCCAGAAAGGTGTGACAGAGACAGCACAAGACAAGGATAGCACTATGATGCCGAACATTCGAGAAAGGTCTAGGCTAGGCAAGACGGCATTTGGAAGGATCCCGAACAGTCTCGTACTGGGTAGTAGGTACCTACCGAATATTCGGGAGTCCTTGACGGCCGGTATATAAGGAGCCCGGGAATGCGACCGAGTTTGAGTTTAATTTGGGAAAGCGACGAGTAAACATCGAAGCGAAAACTGCGACAAGAAGATTTTGGAGTGCGATATAAGTGTTTGTGTACTAAGTGTTGTAACGTAAAGTGTGTACAATAAATCCTACTCTACTTCATCGGTTTAGAAGTGCATTTCAATCTAGATCCCACACCCCTAGAACGTAACATTATATATACCTATTCTTATCACAAACCGCAGAAAAAGGTCAATGAAAGACGGTTTTAGAATACAAAAAATATGTTTGTTCGTTACGATTACACGAATCCGCGATTGGAAGATTCCTTCATAGAAATACAAGTTATGATTGTTTAATAGTTGTAACGTTAGCCCTGCAATTTTAGTAATATAATGATAGTTATAGTGGTAAGTGCAGACGCAACAAACGCCTTAGGCAGAAAAAGCTTAATTATTTACCAAAAAGTTTAGTTTCATTCGTAATGCCAGAAACCTGTTATATTTTGGGCGCTGGGCATTACCTATTCAGTTATAGTACGTGTCATACATAAAATTTTCTATACCTAGTTAAATTGTATACTTATTTAATTCTTTCATTTCGTCAAATCATCTTATTCAATATTCTTCTTTCTCTACTGAATTGGTTTTATTAAAGTTTAACCACCCCACGGATTTCCACAATATGCCACAGGAAGTTTCCAGGCTTCATCGGTCATATTACGCAATCTCCTAAGCATGGTCAGAGGAAGTTTATATTACTGGGTCAAGTGGAGGAAAAACGCGCTAGGGGAAGGGCTCCAACAAGATGGTCTGATGCTATAAAATAAGTAGATGGCAGTCCGTGCCTCATAAAACCAGAATGGGTGGAGGAATTTTAGGTGTGGTCGCGATATTTTCTTTTCCCTCAGCATTGAGGGAACGAAAAAGAAGAAGAAGTTAATTGTAGTCGCTTCAATTTTTTTTGAGAACATAACATAACGCGATAAAAATAAATGTGAAAACCTAAACTTACTAAGTATAAAAAATAGCCCCACGGAATATGTAAATTTTGTAAATGACTATTTTGCTAATATTCACTTCAAATTAAATCTTCTTAAATCATTGTCGCAAAAGAACTCCTTTGTTCTACTTGATGTTGACTATACTGAAGGCACGGTAATGAGCCTTAGAACAAATAGTGCACCGGGTCGGGACGAAATATCAACTAAACATTTAAATATATTAGCAACGAGGTTATTCCTATTATAACTCATGACATGTGACATCACTCTCAAACTGCACTGTTCCATCACTCTCAAAGTTCGGTGAGACGGCAATCTGACATGACCAGAGAGAGATCAGGCGCAGGACCAACGGCTTAACGTGCGAACCGAGGCACGGGGGTGTAACACCGCCAACTTCTCGACTCCGAGCTGTTTTTGAGAGATTCATGACAGAAAATCTCAGAAACAATTTTGGCTCGACCTGGGATTCGAACCCAGGACTTCTTGGATGTTAGGCAGAAACTTTGCCACTACACCAACGAGGCAGTGGTAGGGAGGTAGTATAACTTTTCCTTCAAAGTTACTTTTAATAAAAGACGGGAAAGTACCTACCTCATTTTGAAAATAAAATAGCAATTGAACGAGATTAAGGATTAAAAGTGAGTAAAATTGAGGACTTATACTCCTGGCCTGACCTGACCTGGAAAAAGTACTGGGCTCATAAGAGCATTTTCAAATCGAATCTTCCCCTGCCTTCAAAGAAGTTAGTCATGGACTCGGAAATTTTACCATTTCTCACCTATGGATGCCAAACTTGGACGTTTGATATCAAGACTAGCAACAAAATTCAGACCACGCAGCGAATAATGGAGAGAAGCTACTTACTTATAAATTGAAAGATAAAATAAGGAACACTGTCATCGGCAAAAAAACCCGTATAAAAGATGCACTTAACTATTCTCTCCAAAGAAAGTGGAGGTGGGCAGGTCACGTGGCAAGGTCCACTGATAATAGGTGGACACAAAGAGTGATAAGATGGACGGGACCACGAGGCACCAGAGCGAGAGGTAGACCGAATGCCAGATGGGCTGACGAAATCGTGGCTGCAGCAGGTCGTGGATGGCTTCATTTAGCCAAAGATAGGGAAAAATGGAATTCTTTGGAGGAGGCTTTAACCCTGAGGGGGTCCATACAATTATAAATTATAAGTTAAGTTATTAATTATAAATATAAAATCATGTTAATTTAATTAGTGTCACTTTATTTTATTGGAATTTTAATTTTTTAGTTACTATTTTTATGGAATGAAATAAAGCTTATTATTATTATATTATTATTTAAATTGAGTACTTTATATCGAAAGTTTACCCTGAAATAAGCGAAATAGAAAATAAAGATCATCAATCGATGTGTCAAATTGGGAGTGAGAAACTGTAGCGTAGACGAAAAAAGACGAATTATTTTATAAAAAAATAATTTTTTGAACACAAATGACCTTCCCCCATATTCCCTAAAGTTAAAAATAGGTGCCCCAATAATTTTACTTAGAAATCTTAAACCACCGGGACCCGACTTCAAATCTAATTTTTTCGCAATATGTATGTAACGTGGTGGTTGCAATAGTATAAACTGGTCTATCAATTGGTCAAACAGTGCTTATACCTCGCACCTCAATGATTCCAAATTATTTACCTTTTAATTTTAAAAGAACTCTATTTCCTGTTATGCTATCTTTCACCGTTACAATTAATAAATCACAGGGGCAAACATTTAAACACATAGGAATTAATTAACATCAAGACTGCTTTTCACACATATGTCGCGTTGTCAAGATCAACCTACAAACGCGTTGCGGACAAAACCAATATGTTCTTTTGACACAAGAAAATAAAACTAGAAAAATAATTAATGCAGAATTACTTTAAGCTAATTATGTTCTTTTAAAAACTTAAAAAATAAATTGTCTTAAATAATAATAGAAAAAAATAAATTTGAAAAAATAAAATGATGCCCACAATAAATATTCCACGCGGACGAAGTCGCGGGCACAGCTAGTTATGTATAATCCCTTGTAATCAAATAACGAATAGAATAATTATTGTTTAATTGTCCCGTGGTATTTATTGCAAATTATCTGCGATCAAGGACTGACTAAATTACGTTATAACTATCCTTTACAAATCACACCAATCTACCAGGTATGGTAGGATATTTAATGTTAATGGATAATTGACAAGAAATACAATTATCAAAAACCAAAAACCACGGTTCCGGAGGTTAGGGTCAATACCAAATTTTCCTAAATTGTCGCCAGAAATAAAAAAAGATGAAGAAGAATACCAAATTTTCATCATCATAGTGCTATATAAATACACTCGTTACAAACTTGTTAATAACTGGAACGAATAAAAAATGTACAATTTTTACAATGATTTTTGAAATTTATATATTTTGAAATACAATATATATACTTATGTACAAAGCTTCTTGTTTTACAAACTTAGTCTAAAAAATATGTACCTTTGGTGTTTCAGACGGAATATAAAAGGGTCCTCTGAGTTCTCTGGAACTTTTAAATCCTTCATGTGGTCTATCAATGATTTCTGTATCTTGTACTTAGTACTTACGTCACCAAACTCAAAATATAACATCCACCGATTTTATTCACTTTGTCACTTCACTCACCAAGGCCCAGGCAATGGGTTTATAATACCAGTTAAACACCACCTAGCGTCAATGCAACGCTAGTTTTATCATGAAATTGTAAATACTACCGCCACAGGGATGTAACGGCACATCAAAATATAAAATGAAATAGTTTGGACTTCATGCAGGAATTTTGTTAAGGTTTTTTATAAGCAAAATTGACACTTGGAATCAATAATTTAATCTATAGAATCAATGGAAAGGTGTAAATTCAGTCGTTTACGAAAACAAACAACGCGTAATCCTATAGTACCAGTATGGGGTGGTGCTGCCAGTGGAACTGGACACGGCCGCCATTTATAAAGTTTACAAATTAGGCTCGAGCATTTCTAAATCCGTCTCTGGTACATTATTGCACATCGGGACAGTGATGTCAGCTTAGCCTACTAACACTGTAGGTATTAATTTTATTGCCCGTTATTCAACTTTGGAGGCCGCACCACTAGCAAACATCACAGCAAAGATGACAACATTAGGGGCGCCGAACGAATCGACGAAGTTTTTCAAAAAAATAAACAAAATCAATTATCTGTTAGGGTTGCCTAATTTATGGGTCGAGGATGTTGAAGTGCCTTTTTTTATTCAGAAATTCCATAAAGGCTTTAGATACGCGTCAAATGTTCTTGTGGTGATGTTGATATTTTGCGAATGGACCGCATTTTTCACGCAAAAAAACCTGACGGAGAAGCAAGCTTCTGATTGCATATTGTTCGGAGTTTCCCATCCTACTCTGTTTTCCTACGTGATCGCCATTGAGTACCACCAGGAGAGGATAACGAAGGCACTCCATGAACTGGTAGTAGCCCTCAAGGAGGTGTACAACGACGGTGATATTGAAAAAAGAATGATCAGCAAAGCCATGTACAGTGCTTTAGGGTTCGCCGCCATATTTATGATGGCTCTGGTATTTTACGGATACGACGGTGTCATGCAAGTTTTGAGAGGCGGTAAGGAATATTCAGCTTTATGGATACAAGCATTTTTATGTTTTGCGAGCTCTACTTAATCCTCTTCTACTTGCCTTTTTAAACCTGATTGTAAAATAATTTTCGATGCATAAGATTATTCTGTGTCATCTATTTATCCTCCCATTAGATACTTCAAAGACCACACAAAATTTTGACTTAACTTCACAGAAGGGACCTTCACGACACTCATCACATTCTGGCCAGACGTCACGCAGGCCTCTCCCGCAGCCTCAACAGCTAGATTGATCACTTACTTTATGTGGTTGCTGTTCATGTCCCGAGTCTGCGCGGTCTACCTCCTCGTGATCCCCACTATTGTCTGTCTAAGCCACCAATTCATGAACCTGCAAAGGTACTTTTACTCACTCGAAGATATTTTCGACAAAGAAATTGATTCGATCGAAGTTGAGGAAAAGTATAAAAAAGCTATCAAAGTTGGCATTGAAATGCACTCGAAAACCTTGAGGTAAGCGGCTGCAGAAATATTTCGTACATATACCTATGTGGATCTAGATAGAGATTTTTGAATTTTACTGCTTTGAAGCACTTTTATGACTCTTTACAAAACAATTTCTTTTTCAGGTGCACGACAGAGTTTCAGACAGCGTTTAATGTAATATTAAGCAACCAGGTGCTGACCACAGTAACAGTTCTTGTTCTGCTCATGTCACAAATGATGGTTTGTATTACAAAAGCATTTATTATTCCTCTCAGCACCAGCCTCCAATTAGTGGGCACATTCATAATCTTCTAGACCTAGCATTTAATATTACAGGTTTTTTGGAACATCTACAAATGATACATTTGATTCTAGGGTCAAAGCAAATGTATTTTTATTTACAGAACACTGACCGAACGTTGGAAAATGTTTTGTCAATTGTAACCACCGGATCGGCCATTCTAATCAGCACCGGGTTCTTCATGTGGAACGCAGGTGATGTTACTGTGGAGGTAAACCATCTTTATTCATTTGTACCAAATCTATTGTTGCATACTGTGCACTGTGTTATTTTTCAATACATACTCGTATATCTGTTAAGCTCAAGGTTTGTCATCAAATCTAAATTTTTGGTCCTTCTTACTAATTATTACGACACGCCATCGTCTCTGCCTGCAAACTTCGGCTACTCAAAATGTCTCTTTGTTGGAAGAGGATGCAATGCTAGGGCACAAGCGGCGGTTATTATCTTTTCTTATGGAACAAGTGCGCAAAACACATGTGCACATTCTGTTCCCTCAATATCATAGTCATTCTGATATCATATCTGCTGCACGATTTGATGACACCACTGCTGTGCCAATAGTGAAGAAAGGGACAGGTGACATCTCAGACAGAGGTAACTACCGTCCTATTTAATTAGCTAGCCACATCTATTGCCAGGGTATTTGACAATCTACAGAGTGTGCGATTGAGGGACTCAAGCACACTGTCAAATATTATACTGATCGAAGGACATCAGTGTATGCCTGTTTCCTGGATCTGACCAAGGCCTTTGACTTAGTGTCGTATGACACGCTTTAGAAAAAGTTGAAGGACCGGCATGTACCGGATGAAATGCTGAATATTTTTCAGTACTGTTTTGCTAACCAGACAAATGTGGTTAAGTTGGCGAATGCCTGTTCGAAAGAGTACAGATTGGAGTGTGGAGTGAGGCAGGGTGGCGTGATATCCCCAAAGCTTTTTAATTTGTATATTAATGACCTCATAGTCGAGCTGAGTGGCATGGGAGTTGGTTGTAGTATTGCCATCAATAACTTATAATAATTGCGTAACTGATGTTGTTTATGCTGACTCCATAGTAAGCATAAACAACATCAGTTACGCAGACGACATGGTGCTGCTCGGCCTGACTATGAGGGCCATCACAGATATGTTTTGAGTGTGTGAGGGCTACTCTGCTGCTCATGGCCTAGTTTACAATGTCAAAAAGACAGAATACGTGGTCTTTAGGGCCGTCAGTGGGCCTCCTCTCAAACCGCGTGAAATTACAATTAATGGCTTGAACTTAAAACGCGTCACGAAGTTCAAATACCTGGGACACTTTCTTGCCAACGACCTTAAGGACGATGTCGACATTGAGCGTGAGCGTAGTGCGCTAGCTGTTAGAAGGAACATGCAATATTTTTGTAACTTACTCACCATATTATAAGCTTCAAGTTGCTCGGAATAAACAATTTTTTATTTTATTTATAGTATGGAGAATCATAATTCGACTTGCTTGCAAAAAAAATTAGGGTTTTCTGAAGACAGATAGGAGTATGGCTATTAAAATGGCTGGACGTGCATTTAGCACGGTATGGCAACTGTTTGTGTGTTCTGTGTCGAAGCACAGTTCCTCGTAAAGATCTTCATGAGCTCGTGGACGAGACACGCGGTACTGAGGCCGTACTCTCTAATGTTTCGTTCGTATTTTCGCGTCTAGCTAGCGTATTCGCTCGCACGTTTAAGCTTGTGGGCGTGACAGGGACAGCTACATCTGAAACTACGGACACGGCTTAGAGAGTAAGGAGGCTGTTGTGATCACGGCCTGTGTAGATATAACCCCTTAGTCTGTGAACCTTTCCTGCGCAGGCAGCAGACCTGGCGACGGCAGTGTACTGCTCGGGCTGGGCGCGCTGCAAGCACGCGTCCCCGCGCGTTCGCCGCTTGGTCGTCATCCTCATGATGCAGGCTCAGGTACACAACTAGTCAAAGCGGGGCTAACTCATTGTGCAGTCGGTGGACCTCCTGTGTGAGCAGGTGGCGGAGCTGGCGGAGGCGGTGAACTGCTCGGGCTGGGCGCGCTGCCGGCGCGCGTCCCCGCTCGTGCGCCACTTGCTCGTCATGATTCAGGGTCAGGTGAAGAAACAGCACAGTGGCCAGCACATCAAGCTACCCACTTTTGTTGCAAAATCGTACGCATCACAAGCGCATAGGATACCGCAGTGTTAACCGTGACATGCTGACCACAATATGTCCCCTTGGGACAGTACCTTGTGGGATAGTACCCTTAAAATGGGGTGATTAAAATTTTTCATATTTTTAAAAATGACGTAGATGATATTCTGCTGTGACAGGCTAGAATGGACTGAACGATCTTATAAGGGTTTCTCTCGGACTACGGAACCCTGAAAAGGGGTATTTACTCCACAACTAACATATTTTTTGGTTTTTGGTAATTTCAGAAACCTGTTATATTATGGGCGCTGGGCAACGTCCCGTTATCTTACGAGTCTTATGTAGCCGTAAGTTATAAAATTGAGAAACATTAAATTAAGCATCTGAAGTTTGGAGCTTACAGTTATTTTGTTTAATTTCAGATCGTGAAATCATCCTACTCTGTTTTCTCCGTGCTCTTTTGAAACAGCATTCGTATAAAACTACGTTGACGTAGATAGAGTTTAGCTGATTCCCGTATAATTTTTGTAGCTATTACATGTCTACCAAATAATATGTTGCTTAATAGCCAGCCTGAAAGGGCGACTTAGTCAATTTTATCACATTTGGATCACAAGATACCGAGGCTCTACTCTGTAAAGCTGACATCCGTTCTCCATCTAAAGTATTGAAATTTGCCATCCCGACAATAATGTCAGTTTATCATAAAATAAAACAGTAGGGACATGACGTGGCTGGTAGGTTCGAAAATATTCCGACCGCCGCGCTGGATCACTAAACTCAGTAGGTATACTCCTTTCTCTACTAAATTGCAAAAAGCCGTGGGGCTTTCCACAATATGCCATTATGCAATCTTCTAAGCATGGTCTGGAGAAGTTTATAATACTGGGTCAAGTGGAGGGAAAACGCACTAGGGGACAGGCCCCAACAAGATGGTCTGATGCTATAAGATCAGCAGTCGATAGCAGTCTGCAACGAGCTATCCATACCTCATAAAACCGGTATGGATGGAGGAATTTGTGGTGTGGTCGCGATCATTTCTTTTTCCTTAGCATTGAGAGAACGGAGAAGAAGTTAATAGACATGATGACACCTATCGTAAATATTTTTAAGACCATGGTGTTTTATAAACATAACCTCTATGAAGTTATGAAAACCAATTTATTTCCAAAAAGCTGTAGAAAGCCATTTTTATTTACATAGAATTAAATAAATAATCAGTCAATAAACTGATTTACTCGATTACTGATACTATATTATGACGTCAAATTATAGTATTCCCATACAAGATCTATTGAGGCAGATTGTTTTGACAGATGATAAAAGTATGTAAACGATTGGTGGAGTCATCTAATTGTAGTCGCTTCATAATTTGATCAGAAATAAAACATCGTACTCTGTATAAACGTGGTTTTATTCATACAACATTGCCAACTCATAATAACAAATATCACATTTGCTCCCTCATCCACACAACTTTAACATTTTTGCTATAATTTATAGATTGTTATAGCAATAACGTATCAAAACCGCTCGAGAAATCTATCGCTTTGTAAATAATGGAAGGATCCCAAACAAAATGTAAGTATGGCTTATTACTAATACTAAAAATAAATGCATCTTTTTTTATTGTCTGCTATGACATTAAAACTACAGCACACTTGTTTATGATGAAATCTTATAGTAATTACAGCTCATTTCATTCATCAATAAATTGACTTTCTCTAAATTTGTCTCTAAAAAAACATGCATTTGTGCACTTTTTCTTAAACTACAAAAGAAAGTAATTTCTGTCTGAAGGTACTCCTTTTAATGTAAGCATTTTTAGGAGTCTCAATTTGATATATTCTCCAGCATTGCAGTGGAAATGCTCTTGCATTAAATACATCACATAAACAGACTACTAATAAAACAGAATAGCTCTCTTTATGTTACAGTTTAGACCTCGCACCGGATCTCGCTCATTAATTAATTGAAGTTAAACTCTCTATACCCACTATTATATGACACGGGCCTATGTGACTAAGCGCCAAGTTCATTTGAACTCATTTATGTATGACAATTAGAAACACCATAGAAAAATACAACAAAACAATAGTTAAAAATTATAAAGTACCGTCGTTTGGGGTGACTTTGTGCCGGGCAGGTGAAAATGTGCAATGGACCCTTTGGATAAAACTTCAATTCATTTTCTGTTTCGCTGGGAATTATGTCACTTTTTTATACATTCATTCAATTCTACATTAGTTATGGTCTTTTAGCAATTTTTCTTAATACTCTATGGCAACACTAAATGTCATTCAGTACGACGTTTGCGTAGAGGTCATAGGTTAAGTCTTCTCAATTGTGTCTAAACTTTACTTTGTGCAACGAAAACTGTAGCAGTTGTCGCTATCAAGGTAGATTAGCCTAATACTACAATATATTATTATCTTAATGCAATAATAGTAATCCATAATCTCTTAATTTAGATTTAATAATTTCATAGGTTATAATAAATCATAACTACGCAGGTGAAAATGTGCCATCACCAAAGTATTGCCAGATCTTTTTTTTTCAAATATTCTATAAAATCAAAAATTGGCCCGTTTCAGAATTGCCATAATGCCACGGGATTATAAGAGGCTTCTCGGGAGTAGGCCGTACAAAAATTATACCGAAGAAACTCTCCAAAAAATTTTAGAAGAGATTAAATCTAAGCGTATTTCAGTGCGATCTGCAGCTGAAAAGTATGGGATACACAGAAACACATTGTCATCCAAATTGAAGGGCAAGGCACCACTGAAACCTGGAGGACAACCAGTGCTCAGCGAAATAGAAGAACTTAGCTTTATATCACATATAACTGCAATGTCTTCTTTTGGATTTCCAATCACACCAATGGAATTGCGTGTAATAGCAAAAACGTATTTAGATAAACAGGGGCGGAAAGTAAAGGCTTTTTCACACAATTATCCTGGAAAAGAGTGGGTACATTCATTTTTGAAACGCCATAAATCCCGCCTGTCCCACAGAGTGGCTAGAAATATCACACATGGCCGTGCAGAGATCAACGAAGAAGTTGTGAACGACTTTTTCGACAATTTTGAAAAAGAAACTGAGAACATTCCAGATACCAATATTTGGAACTACGATGAAACCTGATTAGTAGAAGATCCTGGTGCTGTAAAAGTTTTGGTGAAGCGAGGAACCAATTACCCCGAGATAATAAAAAATTCTTCAAAGGCTGCAACGTCAATTATGGTATGTGGTAGCGCTGCAGGTGAACTAGCACCTGTCTATGTAGTCTACAAAGCTGAAAATATGTGGGCGACTTGGACAGAAAACGGGCTTCCGGGCACAAGGTATAATCGCTCAAAATCCGGGTGGTTCGATGCCCGGTGCTTTGAAGACTGGTTTATGTTTACTATGCTACCACTTCTCAAAAAACAGACTGGTAAGAAGGTTTTAATTGGGGATAACCTCAGCTCACATATAAGCACACTAGTTATTGCTGAACGTGAACTTTGTTGCCTTCCCCCAAATTCAACGCACTTACTCCAACCGCTGGACGTAGCGTATTTTCGTCCAATGAAAATTGCTTGGAGGCAGACGTTAAATCAATGGAAGAATAATACCCGCAATAGCCGAAGCTCGTGTGTCCCGAAAGACCAATTCCCAGGGCTTTTGAATGAAATGCTCCAAAAAATGAGTGCAAATTCCGCCCAGAACCTTAAATCCGGTTTTCAAAAGTGTGGTTTGTTTCCTCATAATCGCGATAAAGTGTTGCAAAGATTGCCGAACAAACAAATAGAAGAAAATGTAGCGGTTCGTGAATTGTTGAGCGAAAGCTTTTTAGAGAATCTACGAGCTACGAGGATGCAAGTGACTACGACAAGACCATATCGAAGAAGAAGAAGAGTTAATGTTCCAGCTGGAAGAGGCATAACAGGTGAAAATTTAGAGATGGAAACAATAAATCATGCTTCTCGCTCAGTGCACTCTGATTCTGAGCATTCTGAGTTAGAATTGGACGCAACAACAACAACAGGAAATAGAGAGTTTGTAGAGCCCGAGCACTCTGACTCTGATCAATCTGTATCTATCTTTTTAAGAAACGCTGAAGCGGCAAGTTTAGTATCAGATATAGAGACAATAACTCAGACTGTTCCCTCATCCTCCTGTCAGCCGAACGCAACCACTACAGAAAGCACCAATGACTCTCCGCCCGCACCAGCAGAGGCTCAAACTGGAACATCGACTACGTTTAGACAAAGTGAGTCTCAAATTAATGCATCGATAGCATCAAAAAGACTAAAGTAACGGCATTCTAGCTCATCAACGCCAAGTCTAATTAGGAAGCCTATCAAATCCCGCTCAAATAAAAATAAATTTAATGAAGATTCTGATGACAGCACTAGTGACTCGACTATGTCTCTTCAGGAAAGTGACTGCAGTTTAAATTGGTGTGAGTTAGAACATTCAGATAAAGAGAATGACGTGGAAAATAAAAGTACAGGGAAAGAGTCTCAAGAATATACGGTAGATTTGTCAAAACTAAAAGAAAAGAGTTATGTTCTTGTTGAATATGATGGCAACATTTACCCTGGAACAGTACTCAGAATATTAAATGACTCGGCCCTCATTTCGGCTATGCAAAAATCTGGTTATAATGTATGGAAATGGCCTAAAAATGCTGATATCATTTGGTATCATCATTCTAAAATCATCGGGACCATTGAGGAACCCAAACAAATTTCCAAAAGAGGTCTTTTCATGATTCCCGAATTAACAGAATAGTATTTGTGATCATCTTTCTTTTGCTTTGATTGCTTGCTGCATTGAAAAGTCAATAAAGTCTTTTTTTATTTTCTTTAATTTATTTACACCTTATCAGGCTTGTATACCTGTAAAATACACTAAAAATCAACATAAAAGGAGTATAAAAGAAACCCCTAGGTTTCTACCATTCATATTTCAATTTTTTTTCATGGCAACATTTTTTTTTCCTCCACATATATGAAGATTGATTCATATTTTTAAAACCTAGGTAGGGGACATTGTGCCATTCGTAATGTTTCAAGAGAAATGTAGGAAATAATGAATTGGCACATTTTCACCCCAACCTAGCAGGCGAGAATGTGCCATGTTTTTTTTTTTCAGTATTTATGATAGGCAGAACATTTCTAACGTATTGATCTTTCAATTAAATAGTTGGAAGACATAGATCTATTTTTTATTGTACGAAATAGCTTTAGTTTCTTTGTAAAGACCAAAAAACCTTAAAAAGTGGCACATTGTCACCCCGAACGACGGTAGTAGTAAGTAGTTAAATTATTACGTATAAGTACGATTGCAAAAATGCATGAAATATCCGATAATTATGTTACAAAGGTAAAAAAAAATCGTCATTAATAAAATGGATTATAATATGTTCGTTCTTAATTTTGGAAATACTCCAAGAACATTGATTTATTAGGCAGTCTATATTTTGTTTGCCTTTTATTAGTAAAAAAATACATAACCTAATTGCACAAAGCAGTTTTGCAATTCAGTTTCATTATATCTGATGACCACTAAGCTAAATACTCTTTCACCCTGTTGCACTTAATCCAATCTACCAATCAAATTAACATTCACAAAGTTATTTGTAAAACAGTGTTAACCTCCTACAAGCTATATCTTTAATGAGAAGGTATCAATCTTTTGTCAAAAATATTAAATAACACCTTTTCATGGCTTCAATCCTTTGAGCTTCTATTTGTATGGGACAATCTAAAACGGTGCCTTTAGAAGATTTTTAATGATTAACATGATCCCAGTCAGAAGCTATTAACCATAATGAGGCGCATAATTTTTATGTTATTTCTGCTTCATTGAGATTTCGACTTTTTGCAGTCGTTGCTATTTCACAAATAACTGTCATTGTTCAAGGAATGTCCAGTAAATAAAAGCCCTGTTCTACAGAATATATGTATAGGAAATGCAATTTTTAAATAAAAAAGGTTAAAATTAAAAAAAATATATGAAGCTTCTTTATATAGTAGTATTGGCTCATAGTAGGTCAGAATTAGCTTTTAGCTAGATTCACTGGACAACCCATAAATTAAGCTTCACCAAATTGCTAACTACAACTAAAGTATAACGTCTCACGTCTAGAACTTGAGCTCCTTATCTTCTGGCAGCTTCTTGAAGTAGCTCTCGACGTATTCGTCGTCAACTTCTGCTAGGGACTTGTGCTGCCATTGAGGTTTGTTGTCCTTGTCTATGAGAAGAGCGCGCACGCCTGCGGTAGAGAGAGAAGAATATAATTTCGAAGACATCACCGCATAACACAGCTTTACTTCGAGGATAGATGAACGGATGATACTGTCCAGATGCCATCTCATTAAAACTTTATGTCGCAAATGTTCTTTGCTCTTCATCTTACTTCTTCGACAAGGAAAGTTTATTAAATTAATTCATTATGTGTATTATATTTTAGTTGCTAATGTTCAACATCTTGTATTATTAAAAATATGATGTTTGCACCAAACTCCCCTTTTCTGTAAATAACAATATCCTTAACCCGAAGGTTGACTGGAAGAGATCGCTCGCGATAAGACCAGGTGGTCAGATGTACAATTTAGGTAAATTGAAAATCTTTCTTCGTATGTTGCTTTTGTATCATTTTGTTGTGGTGTGCAATAAAGTGTAATCTATTTAAAGAAAGATCTATAACGACGGTCGCAATAAAGTAAGAAAGTGGGTGAAAATATATTATCTTAAGTTTGCAACGCAAATGCATGTCTCGATAATTCATGAAACCTATGAGCTATAGTATGTAAGAGTATTAACATGTTCACCATACTGCCTTGTTAAAATAAAATATAGTTAAGGAAGAGCGGACCCCCAAACACAGGCAAATTTTGCTTAAATGTACTTGGATCCAATGTACTAGTTTTAAGGCAACTCTATAACGAAATAAAAACTTTATTATTATTATTATAGTAGGTTTTATACCTTCGGGGAAGTCGTGGTTCTCTGTGGCGCGGCAGGCGAGGCGGTACTCCATGCGCAGGCACTGGCCCAGGTCCAGCTGCGCGCCCCGCTGCAGCGCTCGGAGCGTGATCTTCACCGAACCAGGGCACACTTGGTGTAAAGTCTGTGACACATGACATGATCAAGTGTTAGTGGCCAGTGTCTTTGAATTGATTGGCGAAAATTAATGATGACTGGAACTATGATAATTTTCAGTTGAGATACATACGACACCAACAGATAGCAAGCACCAAACTTTTTTAAATAGGGCATTCTTTACCAGTCATACCTTTGGGTCATACTTAAGCAAAAATGATAAGTGGTGGATTTTTAAAGGTTTGTGAGTTTATTTATTTATAAAGGAGTAATATTTATATATATATATCTTACTAATGAAAAGCTATGCTACAGGTGATGGTTAAGGCTTTATTAAATTTGCATGGACTAAGTCGCATTTGATTGCTTGTTTTTGTAAAACTCTCATAAAACTTGTTTTGTTGGTGGTGCCATCTCCAAACCAGCGCCATGATACCTACAAAAAACCAGCGCCATGGCTTGCCATGACAATAATGCTTAGTGGGGGCCAATTTGGTTACACATACACTTTTTTCATTTTAGTTTTATAATATACTTAGTCCTAGTCTTGTGTAAATTTTGAGTTTATAATCCAAATAAACATGATTTCTTTGTTTCTATCTTTCTTTCTAAAACTCACCTTTAGGGTTTTATCTGACCAGTCATTCTGGACTTTTTCTAGCCTTTCAATGATCTCTTCAATCGTTGATGCAGCAAAGCAGTAGTTTATGTGTTTGATGTGCGGTGCTAAGGAGAACTCTTCCAGGGGTTCATGGAACTTGTTGATCAGGGCGTCGACCTCATTCTCATTGGTGCAGCGGGAGAGAAGCATTTCCAGCTCGTGCATCCGTTTGGACGGCACGTAGTGTGTTGCTATGCCAGACTTTACTACATCACTGCCTTTTAGTCTGTCACCTGAAATATTTCCAGGTGTTGTTATGGTCACACTAAACTTATTGAGTTACAAATCACAAGCACAATTGATAATTGTTGTCATGGTCAAATTCAACCATGGTTAAAAGTTATTTCACCAAAATCATGAACAACCTTCATTTGCAATTGTAAATTTAATATTTAAGTCGGTTCATAATACATTCTGTACTAGAATAAAATTGGAAGACTGGGTAGAATAGTATTAAGAAACAACTTTAAGAGATCTTTTTACCCGACTATAGCGAAGCTAAAGGGAGGGTTATGATTTTGACTGGTATGTATGTATGTATGTTTGTATGTTCATCTGTTCTGTGTCCAACTTCTACGAGTAGACCCTTCACCATATTTTGACAAATCGAAGTCATTTAAAGTCTAATCTAATTTTATGTCTCTAAGACATATTATAGAGTAATTATGAAATATAAATAAAATAAAATAAAATTAAATATTAAGTCCTAAACTTCTTTTTACATCTTATATGTTACAAAAAACCTATGTATAGTGCCACACCGAAAAGATCGGGAATAGAATACTCAGGAATAAATTAGATTAAAACCTCTTTGGTGTATGAAACGTAATGTTATTTTTTATTTTATTTTATTTTATTTATTAGGCACACCAACGACAATTATAATTCACCAAACAAAAGACTTACATGCAGTAAAAAAGTGTTGCAAATTGCACTATCAATTAAAGGTGTACACAGCATGTTTGATAACTTTGGCGTTACAAATTATGATAAAAATTTAAACAATTTAAATCCGAATAAATAGTTTTGACAAAAATGAGATATGAGAAAAAAAACAAACAGGATAACAAAAAAGCTAAAATAATAAAAGAAAAAAAAACACAACAAACTTTGTCCCTGGCCAGGGACATTGAATGAACATCGATCCATCCACTGCACCTATTATACAGCTTGCTTATTCTGCAGACTGGTGAGTTAGCTCCCAGCACGGTCCTTCTAAACGGAAGACGAAGAGGCTCTATAGGCTGGCGTGGCATACGCAAAGGAGCTTTGAAACTAAACTTCCCTAGAAGATCGGAACAACGTAGCTGGTAATTAATGATTTTGTAGAAAAAAGAAAGGTCCAGAAGGTCTCTAAGTTTTTCCAGTTTTTTGATTTTAAAAAAAATTAAGAGATCGTCGTAAGAGAGGGATTTTTTGTTCCTATAATGACAAAATACTAAATGCCTAACCAGCCGTTTTTGTATGCGCTCAATTCGTAGTATGTGGGTTGCGTAGCGAGGACGCCAAACTATACTTCCATACTCAACAACAGAGCGAACGAGACTATTGAATAATTTAATTTCTGAGATTCTGATTTAATAATTTAGTTTCTGAGTGATACTTGTCCAGTGCTTCGAACAGTAGGGATGATACACGTCTGTTAAGAGAGGCCATGGTCGAGCGGACAAACCTGACCTTAAGTAGAGTCTCCCAGTGGGGAGATGACAATCTGGTCAGCTTCAACGCCTCGAAAACACAAGCCTGCCTATTTACGGCCAAGAGGAGCCCCTTTCATCTAGCTCCTGTCTTTCAGAACTCGTCCATTGCTATTGCAGACCGTCTTGAGCTTCTTGGCGTGGAGTTGACGGCAAATCTCAACTTCGGCCCCACTATCGAGATCAAAGCTCAAATTGCAGCAAAAAAACTGGGAATCCTGAACAGAGTCAAGCGATACTTCACAGCTGATCAGCTTTTAACTCTTTACAAAGCGCAAGTCCGATCCTGCATGGAGTATTGCAGCCACCTCTGGGATGGTTCCGCCAAATACCAACTTGCTGCTCTTGACTCGGTTGAACGCAGAGCCAAGAGGCTCATAGGTGACGAGAGGCTTGTAAGCACGCAGCTCCAGAGCTTGGCTCATCGCCGCAGAGTCGCCTGCTTGTCAATCTTTTACAGGCTTTACTTCGGCGAGTGTGGTCATGATCTACATCAGCTTATTCCGCCGGCCCCCTTTTACCATCGGACCACCAGACGTACCACAGGATACCATCCGTACCGTGTCGATGTTCCACGGTTACGAACCAAGCGCTTCTCATCTACATTCCTGATGCGCACTGCAAAAGAGTGGAACTCACTACCTGCGTCAGTGTTTCCCTGCAATTACAACCTAGGAATCTTCAAAGCTAGAGTGAACAGGCATCTTCTAGGTGAGCTCGCTCCATAGTAGACTCAGTCTTTGCCTCGTTGGGCTTAGTCTTGGGTCAAGAGCAAACCTATCCCAAATAAAAAATTAAAAAAAAATTATCGTCGAAGGCCGTTTAAAAACTTTAGCATTTCTTAATACGAATCCCAGCATTTTAGAAGCCCTACTGATAATTTTATCGATGTGCGGTACGAAAGTCAGTTTACCGTCCAGCAATACTCCCAGGTCTTTAACTACAGTAGCCTCCGTGAGCTGAACATTGTTTATGCTGTAAACAGATGGAATAGGGTTCAATTTTCTTGTGAACTTAATATGAACACATTTTTTGACTTTAAGTTCCATACCGTTATTAAGACACAACCTAACAAGAGCATCAAGATCACTTTGCAAAAGTGTCACATCGTTCAGTGTTTCAATAACCCTCCACAGTTTGAGATCATCGGCAAACATACTTGGCTTTGAATGCAGCATACAGGCAGGCAAATCGTTCACAAAAATATTAAACAAAATGGGGCCAAGGTGTGAACCCTGTGGAACACCAGAATGGATGCATGACAGGTCTGATCTGAAACCACATAGAAAGAGCGCTCAGTGAGATAAGACTCACACCAGGCCCACACAGACCCACTCACTCCATAAGCAGATAGCTTTTTAACAAGTAATCCATGATCGACTCTATCGAAGGCCTTGCTAAAATCAGTGTATACCGCGTCCACCTGCTTGCCATTGTCAACAAAAGCTATGACATCTTCTACATAATTAACCAAGTTGGTGTCAGTAGATTTACCTTTAGTGAAACCATGTTGGTCACCACTTATATATTTATCAAAATGGCTTTGGAGAGTAGGACAAACTAAGGACTCAAATACCTTTGCCAACGTAGATAAAATGGGAATGGGCCTATAGTTGCTAACCAGCTGGTTGTCCCCGGACTTGTGATAGGAACCACTTTGGAAACCTTCCATGCAGTGGGAAAAGTTCCATACGTCATGGAGTGATTAAATATTATAAAAAGTGGCTCGACCAGTTGTTCAGCACAACGTGAGAGGAACAATGGAGGGATTTCGTCGTAACCAGCTCCCTTGGTCACATTCAGTCCGAACAACTTCTGGAAAATGTCATCGCGTGAGAAACTTAGACTTGTCAGACTGTCAGAACAGATCTCTCAGGGGGGGGATCGCTGAAACTTCCACCGTCTGTATTCAAGCAACTAGAGGATCAGAGGAAAAGTAGGTCGCAAAGCTATTGCATATGTCAGTGCCGTTACTCGACTCAGTTATGCCGTCAGTCATGATAGCTGGATAAGACCCGGATCCGCCTCGCCTAGATTTAATGTAGGACCAAAACAGCTTTGGGTTATTGCTCACTATTCCATATATATTACTACAATACTTTTTATATTACTACATTGTTTTAAATTATTAACATTAACAAAATCTACAAAAAGTTCGTATAGCTCACATAATGTGTAGGATGGACTCCCAACCAATTGCCAGTCTAATTTCGCTAAATTAAAATCTCCTATAACACAAATATGTATGTATGTGTTACAAAGTTCAGAAACTCGATTGAAGTTGTCAATAAAATGAGTGACCACTGATTTTTGAGCTGGTGATGGAATATATGCCGCACAGATAGTAATAGTTGAAGAGCCACTAATAACTACCCAAAGGTCTTCACAATCACTTTGCCAACTGCCCATTCTTTGTGAATTGAAACGATTCGACACTGCGATTAACAAATATAGACAATCGGACACCTGACTTTAACGACGATAATAAATTCACTTTAGTCTCCAATAGGAAGACGCACCGTATGCGTAGCCGAAACATGTTTGGTACAGCTGAGGGGTCGACTAAGCTTATTGTAGCGGATTTACCGAGCGGAGTGTATCTTTCTCGGCTAAATAAGACTACTACGGAGAATGATATAAAGGAGTATATACAAACTAAAGGCGAGGATTGCATTGACGTGCAATTGTTATCACAAAAGCAAGATTTAGATTTCAGCTCCTTTAAAGTTATCGTTCCTAAGCAGAAAATATTGACGTTCTTGCAAAATGATTTTTGGCCTGCTGGTATTATTTTCAGACGATTCCGAGAGCGACCAATAAATGTAAACAAAACAAACAAATATGAATAAGTCCACTATAGACATGATCTCTTTCAACTGCAAAAATCTTAAACGATCTTCGCAACAGGTTTCTCAACTGTGTAATCAGGCAGATCTAGTGGCACTCCAGGAAACCTGGTTACTTCCGCATGACTTGAACTTTGTGCACGGAGTGAATAGTGATTTCGATTGCATAGCTAAATCATCTGTTGACACTGCGGCGGGAGTATTGCGCGGTAGACCCTATGGGGGACTCGCACTTATGTGGAGGAAAGCTACGCTGCCAAATGTTACTGTTGTGGAGTGTTCTAGTGACAGGGTGATAGCGATGCTTGTTACCCTTGGGGGCAGATCTTTTTTGGTTTTCAGTGTGTATTTGCCAGTAGATGATAATGAAAACTTACCGGAGTTTACTGACTGTCTCGCACTTGTGAGTGCAATCATCGACGAGAAGAATATCTCAGTTGCGTATATTCTAGGCGACTTCAATGCCCACCCAAATGCTCGTTTTGGAAAGGAAATGTTATCTTTTTGTAAAGAACAAGATCTGGTGTGTGCGGACATAGAATTTTTAGGATTAAATTCGGAAACATACACGTTTGTCAGTGATGCCCACGGCAGCAGAAGATGGCTCGACCACTGCGTGACCACTGGATCTGCTAAAGCCACTATTAAATCTATAGATGTTATTTATGACGTATACACCTCGGATCACTATCCGTTGAGAGTAATCTGTAATTTGAGTGACATTAGCTTAGGTCTTTCTAATCAAAGCACTCAACATAAAAATAAAATTATTTGGGGTGTAAGAAATGCTAGTCAGATAGACGAGTACTTTAAGTATTGTAACTATATGTTACAAAATGTAAATGACCGATTATTTTGTGTTTACTGCGAGAGGAACGAATTTTGTAATCAACTAAATGACCAAAATATATTTATTAATAAACTGTATTGTGATATTGTACATATCCTTCAGTCAGGTGCTATTCAAACCGCAGATCCGCGTCCCTATCGACTAGGGCGTAAATCAAAAATTAAGGGGTGGAATCTTCTCGTATCAGAACAACATAAAATTGCAAAGCAATTTTTCAGGTGTTGGGAATCTGCTGGGAGACCGTCCTCGGGTAAAATATACGATGATATGAAACAAAGTAAAAAAGATTTCAAAAATAAGGTCAAATGGTGTCAAAAAAATCAGGAAATGATTCAAATGGACATGTTAGCCTCACTGCATAAAAACAAACAATTAACTGTGCGCATTATTTAATCTTTGTTTGAGATACAGCTATTTACCAGAATCTCTGATGAAAACAGTAATGGTACCCATCGTTAAAAATAGAACCGGAGACCTAAACGCAGCAAATAATTACCGACCAATATCCCTTGGCACGGTAATAGGCAAAATTTTAGAGCGCCTTTTACAGCCCGAACTGCTGCGTGAAGTTAAGTTAGATGAAGCACAGTTTGGTTTCCGTCCAGGTTTGTCAACTGACTCAGCTATATTAAGTCTAAAACACACAGTCAATTACTATCTCGGTAGGGACACTTCAGTCTACGCCTGCTTTTTAGACCTGAGCCGCGCGTTTGATCTGGTGAATTATAATATTCTCTGGAGCAAACTACGTGCTTCGGGTGTCTCGGTAAAAGTTATCAATCTGCTCGAATACTGGTACGGAAACCAAACGAATAATGTGAGATGGGGCGACGCGACATCTAATAATTTTCGATTAGATTGCGGTGTTCGTCAAGGCGGGCTTACGTCCCCGGACCTCTTTAACATATATATGAATGACCTGATCGCTGAGCTGAGGATCACCGGAGTGGGCTGTCATCTTGGAGGTGTAAGTGTCAACAATTTGAGTTATGCCGATGACATGGTGCTTCTCAGCCCATCGATTGGAGGACTTAGAAGGCTTCTCTCAGTTTGTGAGCGTTATGTTAAGGCTCATGGACTGAAGTATAACGTTCTTAAGACGGTAATGCTAGTTTTCAGGTCTAGAAGGGGGCCGGAGAATGTTCCCGAAGTTCGATTAAATGGCTCAGCGGTACGGGTTGTCACCTCATTCAAGTATCTGGGCCATATCCTAACAGAAGATTTGAAAGACGAACTCGATATTGAACGCGAAAGACGAGCGCTCTCGATTCGGTGCAACATGATTGCCCGAAGATTTAGCAGCTGCAGTGTGGAAGCTAAGAAAACTCTTTTCAGGGCATATTATGTCAGTGCTTCTATACGTCGCAGCTATGGGTGAAGTACAAACAATCATCTTTTGGCACTTTGAGAGTGCAGTACAATGATGCTTACCGCATCCTCATGAAGTTGCCGAGATATTGTAGTGCTTCTGCTATGTTTGCCGAAGCGAGAGTGTCTGACTTCTTTGCGGTAATCCGACGGAGGGTTGCGTCGTTTTGGGAAAGACTTCGTAGCTCCCCTAACGGTATACTCGCGGCGGTCAGCGAGGATCTCTATTGTAGTCCTATCTACGGACATTGGCTCGATATTCACCGGAAGGCAAATCGACGTTGAATTATTTTATTGCATATTAATTAATTAAATTCTATTCATTTTATAACTGTATAAAAATTTTAATTTAGTATTATTTTATCCATTTATATACTTTTACTGTATTTTATGTTATTCATATATATTTGTGATGTATAATGGGACTTAGCACCTGAATAAAGAAATTTATTATTATTATTATTAACGTGCCGTCGCCGCCGTCAAGCTTCTTGCTGCCAGACGTTTCTCTATCTCGTCTGTGAACGGCATAACCATTTCCGAAAAGTTCACTATCGTGTATATTACCGTTAAGCCAAGTTTCCGTATGCACTATAACATCATAATTAGAAGTCAAAAATTTTTTATAAATGTATGAGTTTTGGTACGTAAACCGCGAGCATTTTGGTAGTATACACGTAACAAATTGAATTTTAAAAGTTATTCTTAACACAATTCCATTTTTGAAATTTAAAAAAAGTAAAAAACAAAAAAGTAGTTGTCATCTGAATTTGATAAGTCGGTGAGGAAAATGGAGCTTACGCGGGATCATTTTCGTGCGATAATTTTTCACAACTTTCGTCGAGGTTTATCCTAAGAACAATGTCTTGCCGAGCTTGTTTCTATTTATAAACTTGAAGCACCTAGTAAAACGACTATATATCGTTGGTATTCTAAGTTTCGTCGTGGACGTTCCTCTCTCACCACAGTTCCTTCTACTGGTTGGCCAAAAACAGCAGTAACACAAGAAAACATCGATGCTGTTCGTCAACCAATAATGGAAGATAGACATGTGACATACGAGCAGATTCGCGCTTCTATCAGCATTGGTATGACAGCCATTCAAAACATTTTGCACGGAGAACTGGGTGTCAAAAAGTTAGTTTCCCGTTGGGTGCCCCATCGTTTGACCGAGGAACAGAAGTCGACTCGTGTTAATTGGTGTCGGTCTGCTCTACGACGGTCCAACGAAGGGAGCTCAAATGCAGTGTACAACATCGTTTCTGGTGACGAATCATGGATTTATTCATATGGGCCAGAAAGGAAACACCAATCGGCTGTTTGGGTCTTCGAAGGTGAGGTCAAGCCGACAAAAGTTGTTCGCTCGCGTAGCGTATCAAAAAAAATGGTCGCCACTTTTGTATCGAAAACTGGGCACGTGGGCGGGGGCAACGTCAAACAACTTAATATAACATTTTTGCTTGCATCCTGCTTTCGCTTTCTTGTTTGACGTCTCCCCCATTCCCAGCATCTGTCCGATGCTGGGTCTGGCGAATGGTTTAGGGAGGAGCGCAGGTCGCTAAGATCCCCTAAACAAGGCCAGTGGACTATCCTTCTCGAGGTTGCCGCCTGTTATTGGCCAATTACCCTAAGTAATTGGCATAACCGAAACCTCTGGCCGACCCCCCATTATTTCCCCCCCTATAACCCATCCTTCTCCCAGTCCAATCCCGCATAGCCGAACCTGTGGCGGCGCCTATCCACACTCCAGGCTCACACAGCCTTGGGGAATTAAATACCCCCAAAAATGTTGTACCACACTCACCATGGGCAGGTAGTGTGCGTCCTCTTCGCCCAACCAAATAAAAATGTCAGCACAACAAAAGAAAGATATACCCCAGGAGGGTACCACGCACAGTGGAGAATCCCTCACCGAGTCTAACTCGGTCTGTCCCACGTATTCTGGGGGGGACAACTTGTGCTCAACACCAGGCCCAAGCCTGGATTTATCAGGCCTAGCAGAGGCCATAACACTGATACCGTCAACCTCGACTACCGACACCTCCAGAGTGTCAGAGTGGACGGTAGTAGCCCACCACAAGCGCCCCTCTAAAGGGGCCGCTAAACCCACCCCAAACAACCATGGACCGGTAGGACACTCAGAACGCAGTCGCCCCACGGCGCGCGAGACGAGGGAGTCCCAGCGGTCCGAAGCACCAACCACAACAAACCAAAGGTTGCCAAGCCGACCAGAACGCAGTCGCCCCACGGGGCGCGCGAGAAGGGAAGCTCAACAACCTGTAAAAACAGGAGTGACACCGACCGCAGCAGCGGAAACGCAGCGCGAACCTGTGCCATCTACCTCCACGGGGGTGACCTCCGCAGGAGTGGCTCGGCACAGAACGGAGTCACCGCCATCACTCCACGGACCACCGAATCAGCTGAAGAGGAGACGGAAACCGAGAGGCGGCCGAGGTCGACGTATCGAGGCGGTGGCTTCCATTGCTCCCGCAGGGGAGCAAACTGGGGCCGGGAATGGCCCGGACGAGCGTGCTTCCTCGAAGCGAGCTCGGCCGGACGAAACCCAGACTCCCAGGGGAGAAGCCAAGCGCCCGAGAACCGACACGAGGCAGAGGCGGACGGTGAGCTACGCAGACGCGAGCCAGTCGCATCTGAGAGTAGCGGTTATCACTGTCCCCCCACGCGACCTCTCGCAGGAGCAGGCAGACCAGCTCAGGGAAACTATCGATGATAGAATCCTGCAAGCGGTACTGTCCCCGCCGTCTCCGAGCGCGCAAGCTCCATCTTTCCGGGGGCGCCCCTTCCTCATGGATGGGGTGCTCGCGATGTGGTGTGAGAACGCGAACGCTCTGACTTGGCTCGAGAGGGAAGTCCAGAACATCGAGTCACCAATACCCGAAACCACTCTGGCTGTCATCAGACAGTCAGACTTAAAAAAGAGGCTCAGAGCAGGCCTCCTGATACATACCCGCATCACCGACTCCGCGATACTGCAGAAAGTCCTTTGTGCCCAGAACCCCTGGTACAAAGTCGACTCCTGGCAGTGTTACGACATGTCGGTGAGTGACCAAACTGGCGAGGCTGGCTCCAAGGAGAAGGTGGTTCACCTTGTCCTGGGAATCCCCGAAGACCAGAAGCAAACCATCCTGGACAGAGACCGCCGGGTAGCCCACATGACGGGAAGTGGGTACATTCGCTTCTTCCCTTCAGTAGAGGCAACCACGGCCGAAACAAACCAAGCGACAGGGCAAGACGACACGACGCCAACTCCAGGGCCTTCCACCTCCGCTCCCCAACCGGGTCCGAGCAAGATGGAGGCGAGCTCGCCGCTGATAAGCGCGGGGGTAACTAGCGACGAAGATGACGTGCTACGTAGCCCCAGCCCTTAGCTCCCTCACCGTCATCCAAACCAACCTCCAGCACAAACAAATTGCGGCGGTCACTCTACGCAGAGTGCTGGAGGAAGACAAACAAACCGTCGCACTGATCCAGGAACCCTGGATCAGAAACAACAAAATACTCGGTTTGAACAACATCAGTGGTAAGTCACTACTATACACACCAGCAGAAAAACCAAGAACGTGTATTGTCATACCCAAAACCATGAATGCCACCTTAATTAACCCTTTCTGTTCTAGAGACCTTACAGCTGTTAAAATCAACCCTACAGAGGACCAAACAACCCTAGTGCTTGCTTCGGTGTATATGCCAGGCGAAGGCGAAATTCCCTCAAAGGAACTAGTCGAGCTGGTACAACACTGCGAAGCCAGTAACTGGGACATCATCATTGCAGCAGACTGCAACGCACATCACACTCTGTGGGGAAGTAAGGATACAAACAAAAGGGGTGAGCAACTAACTGAATATCTATTCCAAACCAATCTGAACATTATAAACAGAGGCACAGAGCCCACCTTTGTAACGTCCAGATGCCAAACCACTATCGACATCACTCTGGCAACACACTTGGCGGCAGATCTCATCGAAAGATGGCAAGTATCCAACGAGCCGTCCTTCGCAGACCACAGACGCATCTGCTTCCAAATAAACATAAAACCACCAAACCCCACCCCATATCGTAACCCCCGTAAGACAGATACAACAAAATACACAAGCACACTAACCAAAAAACTAAACGACTTCGAACCCTCTGACGTGACACTCAGCACAGACAACATAGAAACCAATGTACAGTTCCTGACCGCTGCCTTAACGAGCAGTTATGAAGAAGCCTGTCCCGCCGTCATACCTATCGACTCGGATAAAAATCGATGGTGGGGGCCAGAGCTTGAACGGCTCAGGAAGACACTCAGGACACTGTTCAATCAGGCAAAAAATACCAGGACCACTGAAGCCTGGGACAAATACAAAACAGCACAGAAACACTACAAAAAACGCATCAGATTCAGGAGGACGGAAGCCTGGCACAAATTCTGTAGCAGCATAAACTCAACAAACCAAGCCGCGAGAGTCAAGAAAATACTGTCCAAAGGGGACACTAATCTCCTGGGCTCTCTCAAAAGAGAAAACGGCACTTACACAAATACAGACCACGAAACCTGCAAACTACTCCTAGAGACCCACTTTCCCGGAAGTCAGATTGTATCAGACTCCGAATGGCAAGATGAACACAAAAAAGCACCAACTATCCAAGAATGGGAAACTGCAAGTAGAATCGTAACCACGGATAAAATTGGCTGGGCCCTGAGAAGCTTCCAACCATTTAAATCCGCTGGACTGGACGGCATATTCCCAGCGCTTCTACAATGGCACTCGAACCAAATCACTCATCACCTATTACAAATTTATAGAGCCTGCATAGCTTTCAAATACGTACCGAAGCAATGGAGGGAAGCAAAAATAGTCTTCCTGCCTAAACCAGGCAAAGAAGACTACACCCTAGCCAAATCCTTCAGGCCTATCAGCCTAACCTCATTTCTCCTGAAAACACTAGAAAAACTAGTAGATAGACACCTAAGAGACGATGTGTTAAAGACCAGATCTCTTCACCCACAGCAACACGCCTACAGGAAAGGCAGATCAACAGAGTCAGCACTACACATGGTAGTGCATAAAATAGAATCGGCCATTAACAACAAAGCATCAACACTTGCCGCTTTTATTGACATAGAAGGGGCATTTGACAAAACAATGCACAACAGCATCAACCACGCCCTACAAAAACTGAAAGTAGAACCAGTCATAACGGAATGGATAAATGAGCTGGTCAGTAAAAGGGCGGTCCAAATTGCGGTAAAAACGATCACCCGTGCAAGGGTGGTCAGGGGGTGCCCCCAAGGGGGCATTCTGTCACCACTCCTATGGAACATAGTAGTAGACAGCCTCTTGAGGGCATTGAACGAAAGAGGCTACACTACCATTGGTTATGCAGACGACCTAGCAATTCTGATAAATGGGAACGCAGAGAACATCCTCTGTGATGTAATGCGTGCTGCTCTTCAGATTGTAGAAAAATGGTGTGAGGAACACCAGCTGTCAGTCAACCCCAAAAAAACAGAGCTCATCCTTTTCACTAACAAAAGGAAGCTACCAAATCTAAAACTACCAAAATTATTTAACACCGAATTAACCCTATCAACTCAAGTAAAATATCTGGGCATCACTCTCGATAGCAAGTTGAACTGGGGAATTCACATTGACAACAAAATTAAAAAGGCCTGTATAGCATTCTATCAGTGTAAAAGACTCCTTGGCAGAAAATGGGGTCTTAATCCAAAAATCACACTTTGGCTATACACGTCAGTTATCAGACCCTCCTTAACCTACGGATCAGTTGTGTGGTGGCCCAGAACGCAACTGTCCACTATCAAATCCAAACTACAAAGCTTGCAGCGCCTAGCGAGCGTGGCAGCTACAGGATGTATGAGAACCACTCCATCAGCCGCCCTAGAGTTCCTATTGAACCTCAGACCTCTTCATCTGGTCATACAGGAAGAAGCAAAGGCAGCTGCCTTAAGACTAAGAGCAAATGGGCTATGGAAACAAAACACTATGACAACGCACTCCAAAATCATGGAGGACATCACGAAGGAAAGACCCCTTCTAGATGCACCCATGGACAGGATACCATGCCACTACATCTTTGATCGAGAATACATTATCCAACTTACCGAAGAACGGAAAGACAACTCTGGCGTCAGAGAAGTTAGGATATACACAGACGGCTCCAAAACCTCACTAGGAACTGGAGCCGGAGTATTCTCGTACGACTTAAACATCAACATATCAACCACCCTGGACAAACTAAACACAATTTTCCAAGCAGAATGTATCGGAATTATCAGAGCAGCACAGGCGGTTGCAGCCAGAGACGTCGGAGACCTCAGCATCAAAATTGTCTCGGACAGTGCATCCGTGCTTCAAGCTCTACAAAACAACACCATAACCTCTGCCCTCATATTGGAATGCCACAACGCACTCCAACACATTGCAAGGAAAAATAAGATAACCTTGCAGTGGATCAAGGGACACAGTAACTCTCTCGGCAACGACGCAGCCGATGAACTCGCGAAAAAGGGATCCGCGACAACAGTGTTTGGCCCAGAACCGCTACTACCTATACCGCAGGCCCAAATAAAAACATGGCTGCGAGAAGACACCGCAAAAAACCATCTGCTAGAATGGACAAACAGTGAAGGCTGCAGGCAAACTAAAAATGCAGTTCAGATGCCATCTAAAAAGCTTGCCCGCAACCTCGCCAAACTAAAGCGCGACAATCTACGCAGAGTTATAGGGATAATAACAGGCCATTGTCCCCTAAACAAGCACCTATTTAACATAGGTGTAACAAACAGCCCTCGATGCAGAGGATGCCTCGAGGAAGAGGAAACGCCACAGCATGTACTCATGGAGTGCACAAGTGTGGAAAAACAGCGAGCAGACATTCTAAAAAACCCAACATCATTCCCAGAAATCTTTAGTAGCCTAGGCAGGCTGCTAGCCTTCTGGGAGGACTTGGGCTGGTTGGAATAGAGGCAAACACGCACAATGGCCCAATCGTGAGGCTAAGTGCGGAAAAAGCCCTGCAAAACTAACTAACTAACTAACTAACTGGGCACGTGGCTACGATCCCTTCACAGGAACAAAGAACGGTTACTGCAGGTTGGTACACAACAGTTTGTTTGCCGGAAGTCATAAACGAACTACGTAAAAATAATCCGAACCGTCGCATAATCCTTCACTACGATAATGCGAGCTCACATACCGCTGGCAAAACGATTGCGTTTTTAAATCAGGAAAACGTGGAGTTGATGGACCATCCTCCGTACAGCCCTGACCTAAGCCCCAATGACTATTTTACATTCCTAGGAATCAAAGATATGATACGTGGTCGACGGTTTCAAGGCTCAGAAGAGGCAGTCAAAGCTTATAAATCGGCCGTTTCGACTATGTCCACTTCAGACTGAAATTACTGTTATAACAATTGGTTTGATTGAATGCAAAAATGCATAGATTGTCAGGGAGAATACTTTGAAAAACAATAAAAATAAAACCTATTGTATTATCTTTGTACTATTTTCTATTCCCGATCTTTTCGGTGTGGCCCTCGTATTCATCAATATGAATACTTTTGAGTAACTAGTCAGGTTGTATTAGTAGTAATGGTTACTAAAAATAAAGATATTTCATAAAGACAACTTACCAGTTAATCCTAAGTACAATCCCAAGTTGACCTGCAACCGTGGCAAGAAGTATGATCCTCCAACATCGGGAAACAATCCAATCTTTGTCTCAGGCATGGCTATCACTGTCTTCTCAGTTGCCACCCTGTATCTCCCATGGACTGACAAACCCAGACCTCCACCCATTGTGATACCATTAATAAGAGCTATGTATGGAACCTTGTAATTCCCAATAAGATAGTTCACTTTATACTCAGTCTTGAAGAACTTTGGCCCGGCCACCTTGTCAATAGCTTCTTTGACATCACCACCAGCACAAAATGCTTTGTCTCCGGCCCCTTTGACTATGACAAGGGTTTTCTCGTATTGCCATTGCTGCAGTTGTGGCAGAAGTTTAGTAACCATTGAGTCATTAAGTGAGTTCAGTGCTTTAGGACGGTTAAGAGTGACAATGCCAGCATTGTTCAGTGTTTCAAAGAGTACATCCGTTTCGTGGGACATGGCACGTTTAAATGCTAAGGAAGTAGTACTTCTAGTCAACCTAATGCTTAGTTTTAACATCTGAAAGAGGAGTTTTTGGGAATTGTTATTTGCAATATTAATTCAGGGCCAAGGAGGGTAATGGAGCTCAATATAAGCATCAATACATAAGACTCGATACATAATTATAATATAAGTTCAAAGGTTTCGGAGCCTAAAATCGCGAGTTCCCGAGCAGAAAAGATAAGATAACGAGATCGTTTGTACAATTCATTTAGTTTGACCTTGGTCTTCAAATCGCTTAAACATACGTAGCAGAATTCACAAATATCCATTGCAATGCAAATAAAGGTGTTGTAATATTATTAAACTTTGGTAATTACTTAACTTATACACTTGTCACGACAACTAGCTTACCTTGAATGTTTGGAATTGAAAATTTACACACAAAACACTTTTATTCCACACACTTATTCTTAATTGACATTCATTAAAATGCAAATAACGACACTACACAAAAGGTTAGGTTCAAAAGTTCAATAAATTACATGAAAAATCGAGTAAAAAAATTCAAAAACCCGGTGGGCCTTCCACCTTGTTCGACGAATATTGACTGACAGTGACGTTTGGTTTTTTCGTTCGTGACAAGTGTCAAATTTCTTTACAAGCAGATGGCGTGTGTATGTACCTGCAGTCAAAACAAATATTTTCTGCTCTCTCTAAAAAGCAAGAAATATTCAATATGTAGTTAATACATATTGTTAACATTACGTTACTTTAGTTTTAGCACTAACAATGCAACTTTCTTTACAATGTGATTTAATTTCACACAGAAAAATGGACTGCCATAGGCGGGACTCGCTAATATTACTACCAGTTTCAATAAATAATGTAATTATTTACATTTACGACAAATCGTAAGAGGAAACATGGAATAACTTGAAGAGAATCATGTCAATCATACCTATGTGCTGTATCAAAATCTACGTAGAACGAAAGATAAATAGGTAGGCCATAGAGAAATATTATGAGGTAGGCTGTATTTATTTTCTTGGGGCTGCCCTGTCAAATAGTCAACAGTCAGCTGATTGCAAAATAACCTATAAATTTCAAATAAATAAGATTTTTTTATCTTTTACGTATTCCTTGTCAACTATAAATACTATAATTGAGAATGGGTGTGTCAAGAAAAGTATTAAATTGGTATGCTCGTCTATCGCCCGGTCGCGGCAAAATATCTCCTCCATACGAGCACGTCGTCCAAATCGGAGATCCTAGGTTACGTAAAGTATCAGAGCCTGTTCCATTGGATAAAATCAATACTGATGACGTTCAGAAAGTGATACATAAGCTGCGGCATGTGCTCGACAGATACGGAAGCGTCGGCATGTCCGCGCCGCAAGTTGGGGTCAACATGAGAATGTTTGTAATGAGACACACCGCCAAGCAAATCGCAGCAGTACCTCCTGAAATAGTTAAAGCAAAAGGCATGTCTATTATGCCTTTCACTGTGAGTAAGTACAATAAATAAATAGTTTTATATTTTCTTTAAATAAAAAAACAGTATTTTATATTACCTTACTATTACAGGTATTCATAAACCCGAAATTGAAGGTTGTTGATTATCAAAAGATTGTATTCATGGAAGGATGTGAAAGTGTTCAAGGATATTCAGCAGAGGTTCCGAGATATAGAGAAGTAGAAATTACTGGTAAGACTATTTCATCATCCCCACAAGATATGTATATAAAGATATTACTATTTACTCAGTAATCTGATTTTTAGGCTACAATGAAAATGGCGAGAGTACCAAACAAGTTTTCAAGCAATGGCCAGCTAGGATAGCACAGCATGAGATGGACCACTTGGAAGGCAAAGTGTTTACTGACATCATGGAGAGGAGAACACTCATATGCACTTGCTGGGAAGAGGTCAATCTGTCTAAAGGAAGAGTTGTTATACCATTCCACCCTGAATAAAATGACTTATACATCCATCAAAGTTTCATTTTGATAAGAATAATTTAATATAAACTTGCAGATTGAGTAATGCACCACTCCTTCGCACAATAAAATATATTTTTGAATCCTTCATAACTATCAGCAAAGTAATAAAAGACCAGATATTTGTAAGCACATTTTATTACAGTATCTTTTGTTAGAGTAAAACTGCATTTATATATCAACTTGCTTTACAATTAAAATAACCTGCCTTTTAAAATAAATATTTAGAATATAACATCCATGTACTAAATTGCAGAAATAAAAAATGAATGTAATCTCAAAATTCAGTACATAAGATTACCAACTATGTGATTTACATCTAATATGGTTCAAATAATACAGTGATTTTAATTCAACTATACACATAGGTGTTAGGTAGCTGCAATAAAAATCATAGCAATAAACTTGGGATCAATATACTCATACACAAGTGAATAAATTATAATAATAATTTATTTCATTATAATAAGATAGAGTATTTTATCATGTTAACTAAGTTACAAAATGTTCATGTTAATATGTGTTTGAGAAACTTTATATTAACTCTATCCCAAAATTGATATTTGTGTGCAGAGTAGGCAATTCTACATGCTAAAGAATCATTGAAGTTTGAATATCCAATTATTTGTTTTACTACCTAGCTAAACTACTCAAAAATGTATAATGCAATTGGATGTGTATCACATAACATTTGCTTGACAATCCAGGGTCACGATATTGAGGGAGAGTAAAGATATTGAAATAATCGCTTTAATACCATAAAAGTGCGAATTTTCCTTTCGCTACCAGTATGAAGAAAGTCCAGCGTTATCACTAAAGTGTTAAGAGTCGTGGGTGTAACGTAGAAGGCCTATTCCGAAAAACGAAATCGGTCAAAACTATAGCGTTTACAGACAACAGCACATCAAGCTATGATTTTTTAATTGCAAAATCGCCTTTATTACATTATCCATGTGATACATGCCACAGATTTTAACTAAACGTGCTGTCCTATGCACGTATGACATCTATCGAAAATAACGATTATCGTTTTGTCTAGTTAGGCCTTCAGACGCTAGCTTGCCTCACTCTCTATTTCGTATTAAACTTGGCTCCCTTTGCTCGCTATTCGCAACGAGTTACAATGCTACTCTTGCTTCCCTTGACATTTTTTAATCTTCATTCGTTTTCGTTCTGTATGTTCATTAGTTTGTTTACCGCAGCGGGTTAGCGAGTGACGTGAGCGAGGCGAGCGAGGGCGGCCCCGAGGCGGCGAGGCTGAGGCGGTCGCTCTCCTCGTCGGCCTGGTTGTTGCGCAGCTCCTGGAGGGTGTACACGAACTTCGTCCACTCGTCGTGGCGCGGCTGGGCGACGTGCTGGAAGTTTTGGTGTTACTAAATTGGTGTTTTTTTTATATATGACATAATAGAAACACTCAGGTTATCGGCTAGGATATAGTTAAAGGGCTTTATTTCAAAAAGCGCGGCACATCAGCGCGCCGTCAGCATTTTTCAGGTCTTTTATAATTAGTTTCAATATTTTACTAGTACTCTACGAACCATCAAAACCTTCGCGCGTGCTCATTCATGCCATTTACCATATTAGTGTAGTAGTTTACAAGAATAGAATAATTTATTATCACGTACCAGTGACTTTCAATTAGCTACCAAACTTTCTTTGAATGTACCCCGTACACAAATGTTAAAGGCGAACTTTTAGGGTCAATTTATTTAAGCAGCTACTTTTACTGTAGACACTTCAGACGTATAAGTCGCGATAAAGGTCACTTGCGCACTGGACGATATGTGAGTTTGATTGGTGGTATGTACTGCGTGAGAGGCTGCGGGCAACTCTCCTATATATATAGCGACTGCTCCTATTCGCTCACTCCTGTCATCCGTATTTTTGATATGGGGCGACTTATCCTTGTGACGGATTAAAGCGTGATTGGTTACCTCAGCGAGCTCGTAGACCCAGATCTTGCCGGCGTCGTCGCCCGCCGTGACGTGCGTGCCGGCCGGCGTCCACGACACGCGGTTGAACGCCACGCCACCTTCCGCCTGGATCGACGCCACGGGCACCTGCCGACGATCATAGAAATATTTCTTTATTTACTTTATTTACTACACATCAAAATTTAAGACTCACACTTTTGACGCCTTCTCAATAACTTGAGATATTTTCACATATACACCTTTTAGCGTCGAAAAGACATAACACTTAAAAATTCTTTTCGGCTCTTGTTATCGGAGGAGGATTCGAACCCCCGACGTTTGGAAGTCCGGTAAAATGGTCTGACCAACTGAGCTACCGAGAAACTTAATGGAGTCGTTGAATTTTGTAAGTGCTTTTTAACGCTTTGAGCCAGCGTATGTTTCATCAATGACTGTGGGAGACACCCTCAAATCACCAGAGATTTTTTACAAATATTATCAATCGGTTAAGATGAAACAGGCTAAATTTCATTTGTTAAGTTTTTTTTAAATATCTCACATCGACGCTGACAACGTGAGATATTTTTTTCTTCGACGTTGGCGAACAGCGCGGGGTGCGTGGGCGACCAGCGCACGGCCGACACTAGGTCGCGGCTGTCCTGGACCGAGTACAGCGCCTTGTTCTCCTGTCGTATACCTCACCTCTGTGTCGCGGTTCAGGTTCCAGAGCGCGAGGCGGCCGGCCGCGTCGACGTTGGCGAACAGCGCGGGGTGCGTGGGCGACCAGCGCACGTCCGACACGTAGTCGCCACTATCTTCGAATGAGTACAATGCTTTGTTTTCCTGAAGAAAAGAGAAGAAATGGTTGAAAATTGTTACAGTGACATTTAAAAAAATGAAGCTATAAATCTGTCTTTTAAGGTCTCAGGACGGCAATAGTCATGCATGCGACCGGGGCAATGTGGCACCACAGCGCTGTTTCTGCCTCTCTACTTTTTACTCTACTGCTGTCTGTAGTTTTGGGTGAAGCCATTCCTTACACTTTTAAAAGCTTGAACATGCCAGCGAACGCCCTGGCTAGACCCAAAAATGCGTACGGAAAGTACGGCCGATACCCCAGCTTATGCCCATATGAGCTTCCCGTGACTGTAATTTATTTAGTTCCCGAGGGTTATAAAACCTTAGTTACCTTTGAGCTTCACAGCTTGACCCTGCAGTCGAATCAACCTGGACGCAGTGAGTTATAGGCAGGTGGGCTAAGTCAAACGCGGCCGGAGCCATGTGATGATGATGATGATGACAGCGCGGTGCCGGCTTAGGTTTCGATGCAGTCTGGCACGCCAGCTCGTTGCCCTCACAAGCTTCATGCGATATAAACCCTTACCTTAGAGCTCCACAGCTTGACGCTCCAGTCGACCGACGCAGTGAGGTACAGGTGAGCCAAGTCAGACGCGGCCGGAGCCATGTGGCACGAAAGTGCGGTCACAGGACCAGCGTGGGCTTCGATGCAGTCTGACACACCGGCACGTTGACCGTATAAGCTTCCTGTGGAACAGAAAATTGACGATACATGAATAAAGGTCTAAACCTTACGTAGTTACACACTTGTCGCTTGAAAATCATAGTATAGCGACGGAAGTTTGAGATGGTCAAACACTGTCTGTGTGTGTATTTCCTTATAAGGGTCCCGTTAACTCGCATAAAACATGAAAATTAATAACTAGAATGCCTTATGTCGAAAAATATCTGCAATCAACAGTAGAAAAACTTCAGGAGTCAGTGGGGTGAGCACGAACAACTATTGTCAAGTATTCGTAGCGTTTACCTATCGTTAACTTGTCAATTTGTATAGGGAAACTGTCAGTTTCTGACGTTTGGACTACAAGATTACGTTACGATAAAGTTCGTGCTCACCCCACAGTAGGCTTGTTTCCACTATGAAAGAAATATTCAAAAACTGATTTTCTCTAAAATAATTCATAATTTCAGATGCCTTTACACTACTATTTTTCTGCAGTTCGTATTATTTGATTTTTAATTGGAATTCAAATGATAATTAGTCACTCAGTCGGCATTGCACGCGGTGACGTCAAAGTGTGTTATTCCCATACAAGCTCTATGAAGAAAAGCGTTTTGACAGTTGATAAAAAGTACGTCAACGATTGGTGGTGTCAACTACCGTGTTATAAGCGACAAACTCGTGTGCAGGTTGCTTTTTGGTTGGCTGGCAATAAAAAGTCGAGGAGATAATTAGCCAGTACATCAGGCCACCTACTTTTGTTGTAAAATCGCCTGTATGACAAGGTCATAGGATACCGAAATGTTTAATGTGACGTGCTGGCCACCGTACACCTATTCCAAATATTGGGGATGTGATTTTTGTACTAAGCGCGGTTTCTTACAACAGTTACTCGCTGACAGCTTGTGCAGTGATCTAGTTCTGTCTAACTTTACTGCTGCTCCAGCAACACGTCACTGGAAACCAGCGTCATGAATGACCTTCGTGAGTCATGGCTTAAGCTGAGTAGAGTCGAATTAACCTAGACATTGCGGGCACACATTTTCACGGCTGTTCGTATTGTTTTTGTTAATGTGTAATTGTTTCTTGTTACCCTAGTAATTACTTTAATATGTGTGATTGTGATGTTTATTGTTTTAAAACTCTATATCTTTCTGTTTGGAATTGTTATCAACCACCCATATTATTTAAGTTCTGTATGCCACCAACTGATGGCGCTGTGTGTCTATTGAATCGCGCAAACATTATTCAACTCGTGGCTGTGAGATCCTGTACCGATATTGTACTTTTATCCTTAATCAAAGCAAGCAAGGATAATTTACTAGATTCAGGGTCTGCCGAGACCGAATCAGATAGAAGACTCACCCGTGTACACGTTCCCGTCCTCGCTGCCCAGCACGAAGTTGTTGACGTCGCCGTGCGGGAAGCCCATGCAGGTGACGGCGACGGCCTTGCTCTGCCTGTGTTGTAGCTCGAGCGTCTCCTGCGGCTGCGACAGCATGTCCAGGGACCAGGTGCACATGCGCCCGTCGGTCGACACCGAGATCAGGTTGTGGGCGTTCTGGCTACCCACCACGGATAGGCAGTACACGGGGTGCTGTGGGGGGAAAAGCATATTTACTTTTACATTTAATGCCTCGTAAAGATTCGTTCTCTCATTTGCTATTAATATACTACTATTTACTTACAATTTACTTATATATTACTATTTACTACAATTGTTTTGTCAGTCAACTGACATAGTCAACGTTTGGGGTTTTGCTTTCTACCAACATTTTCACCGCAATTCTTCAAAACCATGTTTTTTATGATTAAATATGTACACTATCGTTTTAAGAACGTCTTGAATAGGGCAGTTAAATAAGCAGACTAAGTCGATTTTCACGTTATCGCAGTAACTTGCCGTGATGTATACCGGGATAATGATAGAGTTTGTAGTTAAAGAGATCACAAGAGACATCATTTTCGACATTAAATTACTGTATTGTACCACGCGTATTGTACGGTGCCGTAGTTGCGAGTGTCAACTTTCAGTTCATATTTTATTTATACAGTATCCTTTTTTGTATATATTTTTTTGCGTTCACAACGCTATTTTTAAATTACAAAAAGACATCACACGTAATTTTTTTCGGCTCCGGTCATCAGGGAGGTAATTCAGCCTGTTTCATCTTAGCCGATTGTTAAATATTTGTAAAAATATTTCTCTCGGGTGATTTGAGGGTGTCTCCCACAATCATTGATGAAATATACGCTGGCTCAAAGCGTTAGAAAGCACTTACAGAAATCAACGAATCCGTTAAGGTTCTCGGTAGCTCAGTGGTCCAGAGCATTGGACCGGACTTCCAAAGGTCGGGGGTTAGGATCCTCCCTGATGACCGGAGGCGAAAATATTTTTTTAAGTGTGATGTCTTTTCAGTTCACACTCAAAAATATCTAAACACACAGCTGTCAACTAATTTTCAATCGATTTTGTATGTTTTTTTTCCATGTACATTTTATAAGTTGGTCGCACAGACGGAATATGGTGAAACTATATATCACAGCTGTGAAAATTTAAATCTGGAATGTAATATCAGATACAGTTAGGGCAAAAGCTACGTGTTACCGTGTGCGCGAGCGACGAGAGCGGCGTGCGCTGCACGGGCGTGCGCTTCTGCACGCGGTTGTCCCACAGCACGATCTGCCCCGAGTACGTGCCGCCCAGGATCAGGTTGGGGTGGAATCTAGACAAAAAAAATACAGTTTTTTTATTTATTTTACGTTTTATGTAATAATAGTCCTTCTGGCCGATTTCGACCACGGCGGCCAATCTCAACAGAGATTAGCCAACTACGCAGGAGATATTACACAGCACAAGTGTCAGCGCAATACACAGGTGCACCCACTGTTCCATCACTCTCAAAGTTCGGTGAGACGGCAATCCGACATGACCGGAGAGAGATCAGGCGCAGGACCGACGACTTAACGTGCGCACCGAGGCACGGGGGTGTAACACCGCCAACTTCTCGACTCCGAGCTCCGAGTTTTTGGGAATTTCATGACAGAAAATCTCAAAAACAGTTTTGGCTCGACTTGGGATATATGTGTATATGGGCTGTAGCTCTTAGCTCAGCAAAAGTCCTTACTTCAAAAGTGATAATTTGTTCAAAGATTTAATAAAAAAAACTTTTTGGCTTTAACTTTACGACCTACTAAAGAGAATCAAATAAAGGATCTTCTTATTTAGCAAACAGCACAGAATCTTAATACATACAAAAGCAGAACCAATAACAGGCGTCTTCAGGCGTGTCTTCTTAAACTTGGTATTCCACACGAGACACACTCCATCGGGGTAGTTTGGGGCATCATATCATAAGTAGTGCTAAGACACCAGCAGTAGCTCAAAGTAAACCCTAAAGACGTGTTACAAGGTAGGAGAGAGTACTGAGCATCCAACTAACCTGGCGAACGTAGCGCTCATGACCGGCGACTGACAATGAAAGATGTCTTCAGGCGTGCTCTTCTTAAACTTGGTATTCCACACGAGACACACTCCATCGGGGTCGTGTGGCGCGTCATCGCTGTTGTGGTAGGACGCTAGCATGAGTTCATGTTGAGCAGAGGACCAGTCGAGGCAGGTGGTAGAACGCCAGCAGCATCTCAATGTAGACCCTAAAGACCTGTTACAACCTAGGAGAGTACTGAGCATCCAACTAACCTGGCGAACGTAGCGCTCATGACCGGCGACTGACAATGGAAGATGTCTTCAGGCGTGCTCTTCTTGAATTTGGTATTCCACACGAGACACACTCCATCGGGGTCGTGTGGTGCGTCATCGCTGTTGTGGTAAGACGCCAGCATAAGTTCAGGATGGGCCGAGGACCAGTCGAGGCAGGTGACGCAGCGGCCGCGCGACCAGCGCTCGTCGTAGAACGTGCGTACTAAGGAGAGACGGGCGTCCGATTTGTCGTCACTGGGGAACATTCATTGGGTTAGAAGAATGAACAAATAAATTGATGTACTTTTCCTAAGCTTATCAGATCATAGACATTTTTTTTTACCTATGACCTGTCACACCTTGATCCTAGTAAGCCTGGAGTAGTTAGTCAACTCAGGTATCTACGTTTTTTAACCATAATACATTGATCCTGTGGCTCTTTATTAATTGCTAGATAGCGGCAAAAAAAATTAACTACCAATTAGCAAAAGGTTAAGAATTAACCTTTGTTGGCAAGCTATGTCGTGTGCAAATGTGTGTGCGTGCGTGTGCAATAGGGATGTGGACTGTACTCAAATAAGTATATAATTCTACCATTAAAAGGTAGTTTCTATCATAAAAATAATAAAAATCATATTTTTTTCTTCAAAAACCAAAGGATTAATTTTTTATTTGATAAAATGTAATTAAATATTTCACCCTCAAGTCACGTGACAATCAACACCAATCTAAATGCGTGACGTTACTTGTTGCCAAACAAGAAGTTTCACTGTCGAGTACTATGTGTTTGTTGATATTTGGATAATATTATTTTGATTCCCGTGAAATTTCTTCGAAATTCGTTTAATTATCTAATAGAATCAATTTTTAAAGGCTTTCCTATCATGGTTAGCGGATATGTTAAGGCAGATAGTTCAAATTTGCCATATATTGATTGCTTTACGGTGGCTATTTCTTCGCAACAAATAGTAACTTCTGCTCGGCTGAATTTAGAAATGTGAAGACCTCTATGTAAGTAATATACTCAGTATTACTCAGGATACACTATAATAGTCTTCTTCTTCTTCTTTCGTGTCGGCACTATAATAGTAATCGTAGGTATTTATAAACTCCAAAAGTAAAATTGAAGGTCTTGAAGGAATTGAGGTTCTGTCTTTTTAACAAATTGTTTCATTCCTTTTTAGTTGCTCAGCAGGCAGTCATATAGGAGACGATGCTGTGGGATGTACAACTTCGTCGAGATGCAAAATTGTGCACAGTTAAGTGCAAAATTTGCCCGGAGCATAAAATTTGTAGTAAACCATATTCAGCCACTATTGGTTGTGGATAAAGAAAACGGTGTAATAGTGAGTGATGAGTGTCATGATTGTGCTGCTTCTCAAGAAGGTTGCAAACATGCTGTGGCATTCATCATGTGAAAAGGAATGAAAGAAAAAACAATTAAAAATGTTCAGCTGTTGAAACACCAGTCAGATTTCTACAAAGATGATGTTATAATGTGTTCAATGCACCAACTGTGCTTGAAATACAAGGATGCTGACTGTGAGAGTTTATTGGTAAAGCCAGCTCCTTATTTATTAAAAATACCTAAATGGAAATCAAAGACACAAGTTGAAGCCACATTTTCCGCATCGTTTTTGTACATGGAACAAGAAAAGATAGATTTTAGGTGTTTTAATAGTAGTAATAAAAAACTCAAAACTCAACTACGAAATAACTTTCTATTACATACAACTTCGACAATGTTTGTGAACAAGTGACGTTACAGCGGGCGTTTGACAGGTATCCACGTTTTGGCGCGAAATTTGGAATGGAATTTTAAATAACTTATTTTCAAGGCATTAGTTGTATTAAAAAAATAATAACAACTAGTTTGGGCTCTATTTGGTACTTATGCATGGTTTTAAACACTTTCCCAAAAATAGTCCACATCCCTATTGTGCGTGCGTGCGTGTGTGCGTGCGTGCGTGCGTGCGTGCGTGCGTGCGTGCGTGTGTGTGTGTGTGTGTGTGTGTGTGTGCGCGTGTGTACCGCTGGAACTCTGCCGAGAGCATGATCGTCTGCAGTGTGTACTGCGTGTGCGCTAGTGTAACGTGCGTGTGCTAGTGTGTAGGCGTGTGCACTCACAGCGCGTTCTCCGCGTCGCCGCCGCCGGTGTAGTCGGTGTAGATGTCGACGGACTCGGCGAGCGCGCGTTCGATGACGCGCCCGGCGCGGCTGATGAACCGCTGGAACTCCGCAGAGAGCATGATCGTCTGTTTCTCATCCACGCTTAGCTCGCGAACTGCACATGATATGAACGGTCAGTAACATTTTTGCGATAGGCATTCTGCAGTAGCAGAAGGAATAGCCTAGAAACACCAACAAAAAATTATTTCGTCAAGCGAATCTTTACGTTCTAACACTAGCGAATGTATGTTTGCTGATTTTAATCGATTAGCAGCAAATCACAGTATTTTTGGAAATTAATTTGTTATTCCATCGCGATAGACCACTATTTGGTAGGTAGTTGCGGACTGGGTATGGTTCTCCATGAACGGAAGTGTCGCTTGGGTTCAACGATCCCAAGGAAGAAAAAACGAAGTAATGGAACATTACATGTGTGTGATGCTATTGGGACACGTTATTCATGTTGCATGGTTTGACACCAGCTTCACACCTAAAAAGCAAATCGCACATCTAGTTCTTCAAAGTCATAAATGTCAAAAAATCTAAAATTCAGTTAACTATGCCACAACTCTCCTTCGATACGAATTTATCGAGTGCTTAATGAACTTTTTTTTTTTAATTTTACCCTACCGTACGTACCTTTCTTCTCTTCCTTCTCCTCCTTCTTCTCCTGCGGGGCAGCTGTGACAGCCGGCTGCACCTCCTTGACGGTCGGCAGGCCGTGGGGCAGGATCCCCGGGGGCAGCTTGCCGTGGAACGCCGCATCCTCCTCGTCGCCTTGCCGCGCGGCGTCGCCGTCGAATGTAAGCACTGGACGGTGAATAAGAATGGCCCTTGCCGCCGACGCGGGACGAACGCCCTTGGGTGCGCGGCTGATTTATTTAGATTCGTATATGGATGACTTTTTGGTTGTGAGAAGTTACTTGGTATTGTTTCAACGAGTGATATTTATTTATAAAATTTATTTACTTATAAATCGGCTGCGCTGAATTTCATCATACATTCCATGAAGTTATAATTTACCTAAATGTTTTTGTTTAATTAAAAACATTTCGACACAATTTGACTCGTTTATAAAGTTCATCTGGACTTAAAGAGGGGTTTATTGATTAAAGACTTGTAACTTCATGAAAATAAGATTGTTTAAAAAAAGTTGCACTAATAGATGATAACTACTTGTGCCCTACTAGATTATTAGTTTGGTGATATGTAAGCAGCCTCTAAGTAGTTCTACGTTTAAAAGGAGTGAATGAAATAATGAGTTTAGCAAGAAATTATGAAAATTATTTGTATTACACACTGTAAAAGAAAATAGTATACTTTTTTATTTGTATTACAAACTGTGAAGGAAAGTAGTATACTTTGTTATAACGAGAATCTCTGAGTTACCGCTAAGGCTACCAATGTCTATATTATGAATTAAAACTAACTGCTTACATAACAGTCAAACTATGAAAACTACGTGTGAATGTATGCTGTATGACAGTATATTAGACTACGATGGTTCGAAAGTATTAGCACATAAGCGCGAGGCCTAACAGATGACACACTATATGTACCACACACGTTGTAGACTGCCAAGATCAATAAAAAGTTCGAGATTGGAATTTTAGATAGTATTTAAGCCTTGTCTATGACGTAAGGAATTGATATTTTGTGCACACGGTAGATTTTTACCCCCAAGTTTTCGTTGGATCAGATTGAAAAGAGGAAGAAGCCCCTCGCTATGGTTTGTTGGTAAACTTTAGAAATTAAAATTAAATTAAATTAAACATAGTAAAAGGCAGGCTTGTAGAGGTTTTGTGGACTTTTCTGCTTTGTTCCTTGAGTATTTTATAATAAGGACCACTATTTTTTTAAATTTATTATCTGTGTTCAAAGGATCTCGCTCAAGTGCTATATTTTACTTTATATGGACTATGTGTCTGATTTTTTTTATTTATTTATACAAACTTGTTTTGACTAGATTAGGTACTTGACAGACTGCAACATTTATTTAATAATGATGCAAAAGTATTGTGGTGTTTGTTTTCATGATGATGATAATGAATAATGAGACTAATAGTTACAGTAATAACAAAAAAAGAACGAACGTCTTGTAATCGACTATTCTGTGGAAAAATGGATATGCTTTGTTTTTTTAGGGAGCCTGTTACTTCATTTCAATGATCGCTTTCTCTTGTTTTGATCCCTTATTGGCGATTAATTCTAATCTTAGTGTTCTGTTGTCGCAAAGTTTATGTCAAGGAATGTTTTCTCACCAAGATTTCTCAGTAAAAAAACAGAAAATAAACCTTTTTAACATAATATGAAACGTAGGAATTCAATATGAGTTCTAAACTACATTGGCTGTGGGTCTACATGCATGCATCGTTAACTGAAGCCGTCTCATACCACGTTTCATTTTATACCTTCTATTTAGCAGCATTAAACAATAAAAGCATTACTGTAACTATACTCTCATGGATAATTATTTCAGTTTTCTGAAGTCGAGTTATAGAAAAATTAAAAAAAAAAGATTTACTACAAATTAAAACATGTAAGAACGAATAAATTAAAAAAAAAAACAACTACCCAATACGTCTGCTACAGAAAACTGAATATTGTGTACGGTTGTCCTAACATTAATAAAGCAATTTGAACTCCTATAATTATTTTTGTAATCGCAATCTAATTTATCGATGGATTTAAATGTCACCTTAACTGTATCTGTTCTAAGCTACGAATTATATTACTGCATACGCAACTAATTACACAAATCAGTTAAATTAAGCATCAATATTAAGTGACAGAAAGCTTCCAGTTACTTAAAAAAATAATGCAAAAAAAATAATCACAAAGAACTTCCCGAGCTCTCCACTAGAGAGATACAAAGTCTCACTATAATAATAATAAATATAACCATGATAAAATATTATTTGTTTTTTTTTACTTTAAAAGGATGACGAACGTTCATGCAACACACATGAAATAATATTCTGTCACATGCACAAAATGTCCTCAAAATTATAAAAAAAAAAAAATTATGACATACTGACAAGGTCATTTTACTACTCATTGTTACACTAAAATGTAATTTGGTTGATGAAATAAAATGTTACTTGTCAGGGCTACTACAAAGGACAATATACAGGCTGTGGATTTTTTTAATTAAAAAAATAATATGCACTTGGTCGTTTAAGCCTGTATACTATCCAAATATTATATGTATAATGTATGTGCTAGAGTTAAATGTTTTTGTTAGCTATTATACTCATAAATAGCGTTACATATATGAAGAATAGGGTAAGTAACACAACAAAAACATGCTAAGTGACAGTGGCACAGGCTCTACAAGGGCAATTTTAGTTCAATAATGATTGATTATGTTTCGGATTTGAAACCTACCTGTGAACTCGTCCTCCCACTCTAAACCCGGGTTTAGATTGTACTCATCTTGAAAAAAAAGGGAGGAAAACAAAAACAATGTCAGTATCTTTTGACCATTATATATAAAAATATATCAGACTATACATAGATTAGCATATCCACAGTGCTCTCATTTACAGCATGACCTATCGAGCCTCGCTTGTGAATCTTCAGACTTACAGCGTTAAGGAAAACGAGTTCTCGCTAACCCGACGCTTTTAATGCGACAGAATCATGTTTTTGTTCCTATATTGAAAAGAAACCACCATTTAAATAAAAAACACTCAATATTAATTTCAAATAGAAACAAAAAAACATTTCAGCCGCATAGATAAGTCTGAGTTTCACAAATCCCGAGCTCATGTGTTAAGACCTGTGCAGTGTTGGTTAGTAGAATTGGAAGGGTAAGTCAGCGTGAGATGATATGGCGAACCCCATACTACCACCATAAACGATATACACAATATTATTACTTATTATATTCGTATAATTTATATTTTTTTAATCAAAATATTTGCGGCCATATCGGAGAGTTTCATTTCGAAACTCTCGTGGAGAACTCTGGAAGGCCACATTATATTTTTTTAATTTATTAGAAATGGACATCACAACAAACTTGTATTAAGTGAGTGTCACTCAACCCCCGCATGAGATTAAAACCTATTCCAGATTATTTGATAAAGAAAAGAATGAATTGTGATTTGTGACCATCTATTTGTCTATTAACTATCCATACATCCACTATAAATTAAAATTTTATCAAGTAATCTGCTAGACGCGCCTAGAGCTTGTTAGTAAGGAATAACTAGAAGCGTGAAAGAAAGGATCATTTATATACAGGTCTAAGTCGAAATGAGAGATATAATACAACCGACACCAGTTAATCACCGACATGACAGACAGTTAACGTTAGAGAACGACAGAAAGCGACCGGGAGGAATAATGACTTACCGTAGTAGTCGGTTGCGTGCGCTAAAAGAGGACAAAAAATAAAAAACAATACGTCAGTCAACATTTCGAACTCTTTAAAAAGGAATAGCTCAAGATATTGAAACTTTTAATCCCAAGTTGATCTGTTCCAAAAATAAAGTTGTATTTACATAAATACTTATTATACCCATAGACAAAAACAAAATGATATTAAACAATGACACAAGTTTTGTTATTTCAATTCTCATGAGCCCATGCGTATGTTTCTTGGTGCGTTAATGAAACATGCTGGGAACAATTGATTCCAAAATTTCAACCCCAAAATTATTAAGTGTTTAGTTAAGTAAAAAGTTATACAAATAAAATTGGCATGCATTTTTTTCTTATGCTTAGACAAAAACAATAAACACGGTTTAAAAAATCTGTTTTTGGCTGAGCATTTCGAAAATATTGTCCTTTATCATCAAATAATTTAAAAAAATCAAAATATTCACGGACAATATTTTCCACGAACAATGTACGAAATGTCCAAACTGGCCAAAACAAGGCTTTTTTTATTGAATCATTTCAGTGTATATTCAATATTCAGGTATAAGACAATTTGTACTTTAAATTTTCTTATACCTGAATATTGAATATACACGGAAATGATTCAATCATAATCTCATTTAATTGACTGATAAACTTCATAATGTAATGGCGAAGCGCTAGATCATATTCTACTTAACAACCTTGACGCATATTTGAAAAAAAAGGTACATTGTGCGTGGTTTATGGTATTCATTAATAGACAAATAATTGAACGTGTATTACCTTTGCGCGGCCGCCACCAGTCCTCCATGTATCCTGCAAGCGGTGAGGCATTGGAAGAGCAGCCTTGTATATGGTAGCACGAACACAAACATTGCACCGAAACTCATACAGTATTTACTTTTTGTTAAGTCGCGTAAGAAGAGAACACCACGACAGTGAGACGGCACAATGAGAAACGAAAAAGCTTTTTTTTTTAAATGCAGCTGCGCCCTGAATTGAGAAGAATTACAGAGCTTCTTTGGAAAGTGACGTTTTAGATACCTGAGAAATTAATTCTTCTGACAATGATTATTGATCAATTAAAAATGTTAAGCAGTTAATAAGAAGAAGTCCTGTAATTTTGAGCAACATAAACAATTTTTAAAACAGTTAGGGTTTTTGTCTATGACCCAACCAACAACCATGCATTTTAAATTCTTTTCATTAAACCATTATAAATGTTGTCAGGCTAGGTAGGCACGTAAGATAATATTAAATCTTTACGTATATTTTATATGAAATAATCTCGCGCGCTGTAAATTCGATAAAAAACAATTCAGGCAACAAGCTGAAGGGCAAATAAATTAAAACATGATAGAAAAGTAAATACTGTTAAAGTAACTACAGATGTCATTGGTTATTGTGAGTAAAATCATTTGCAAAACACTGAGGACTGTCTCTCCATGAAGAGAATTTCAGATGGAAATTAGTAAATGATAAAAAAAAACATTATTTAGTATATTTAATTCAAAATGTAAAAGTTGTTTGTTTAGTTTATGGCTTAGATATTGTTTTAGTTAGAGTATGTTAGGCACATGTTTATGTTCAAACAATATCCAGTCCATAAAGATGTTTGCAAATGACACAGTTAAACCAACACCCAGACATCACAGGTAATTAATTAATAAATCATGACTTCACAGTGTAAAAACGCAAATTCTCAAATCATAAAGAAAACAAAACAAAAAACAGAAAACATACAAAAATATATGCGATTGTCGAAATACAAGTCTGGAAACAACAAAATCCTACATAAGATTACAACTCATCACATCATTAGTTATACAAAATAGAAGCACACTTTGGATAGGTTTGAACTCAATATATTTCGAGAATTTGCATAACACTAAGTTAATTGGGAAATAAATAATTCATTAGAACCACAAACAGAACATTCTGTATAAATAAATACAAGACTTTTTACAAAAAAAATATCTTTTGCAAATAACAAGTGGAAGATTAACTTAGAATTTAAATTTTTTCCATGTTTCAAACCTTTTTTTTTGTATCTCTAGACACTCTAGTAATATACAAAATTAAAAAGAATAAGTTGATGTCAAAATAATAAAGTCAGGCTTACCATCTCTCAGCTCTGTGACCCCAGATGTTGTGGTCTGTGTCTGTTTGGCGTATGTGACATTCTCCTTTGGCGGGATGTCAGTCGACTGGACCGACACAACTTGCAGTTGCGAAGGCTTCTTCAGGCTACTGTACATACAAGTATGACATTACAGACAGCAATACTGATTTACAGTAATTTTAGTTTAATCAACAGATAGTGAACACTGCATAGTAGAAGAGTACAGGTGTGAATAAAATACACAATAGTGTATTTTATTCACACCTGTACTCTTCTAATTAATAGATTACTCTTCTTAATAGAACAGAAAATTGATCAATCTTTAGAAGATTCAAGGAAAATATAAATTTTTGCTAATTTAGTTTGACCAAATCTTTTAAAATGTCAGTGCTATGGTCAGATACACAAGTTAAAATAAAATAAGATTGGAATAATGACAAGGCAATATGAAAAATATGATGGTGATTAATATTTTCTACACAATGTTACAAATAATTACTGACCCTTGTATTGGTAAGCTAGACTTATCGGTGTGTGGAAGGCTGGCATCTGGTGATGCTGTCTGTGGAGGTGTTAGAGAGGTCATTGAGGACAGAGATGACAGCACATCCTTCACAGGGGCCACCCCCAAAGATGACAGCATCTCGTCCAAATCGCGACGGCTGTCCAGACTGGACGCTGCTGAAGCTCTTTGCTGAAAAAATAAATAACAATAAATCTTAGACTTTATTAGAAAGCTTATCTAAGGCAGAAACAAAAAGAAAGTAATATTAAGGTAACAGAATTGAACAATCAACATTACTCCTATAGCTGATAGCACTTAGGTTAAATTTTATCAAATGAAGTCTCTCTGCCACTTTGATCTGGTGCAAACAGTATACTACAAGTGCAGATAATATCAGATATTGTGTCAGTTGATTAAGTGAAGGTTGTCTGGAAGAATTCGCTCTTAGCGATAAGACTGCCTAAATTTTGCATCTTTCTTTGTATGTTGATTTTGTATGCGGTGCGGTGGAATAAAGTGATCTCTATTTGACGACAGCTTTGGTCTAGTGGTCTGAGGTCCAGCCTACAAAACCGTCTGTCGCGGGTTCAAATCCTGCTAGGAGCAAATGTTTGTGTGAAAAGCATGATCATTTGTAGGTACCTAAGTCATGAGTGTATATAAATGTATTTAAGTATTTCTATCTGTTATTCTAGCCACCATAGCACAAGCTAACACTTAGTTTGGGGATAGGTAATTTGTGTTTGTTGAAACAATTTATTTTTTATTTATCTATAAGCCCTTGTATAAAAGAAATCCACAGTCATAAACATATGCACAAATGAAACTACTGTTTCTTGTATTGTAATAAGTAAGATGTATTTACCAATGCCTCTTCAGCATCTTTTTGTTCCTTCTCCCTCCTGCGGCGGTCCTTCTCTTCCCGGAGAGCTTGGAGCTTAGCCTTCTTACGCTCCAGCTCAGCTTTACGGTCTGACATGCTGGACATTGTTGCTGCTATAACAAAAAACATGTTGTTGATGAGTCAAATAAGTCAATTTTGACCATAGAGGCTAATCTCAACAGAGATCAGTCAAATGATGATATTGTAGTGCACAAGTGTTTGCACAATGGATAGGTGCACTCACTGTTCATTCACTCTCAAAGTAAGGCTAGTTATAATATATTAAACTGATAAATAGAGGCCTGTAAGTAACTGTTTACTTTAATGTTGTGCTGGATCTTGGCAAACACATTCTTATAAAAAAAAAATATATACATATTTCTAACACAAATTTACAATTAATGAGGTGCATTTTTCAAATAAGCTAACATGAAAAAGCTATAATAAACCAACCTTTTACTTTAAGATTTTTATTTGTACATTTAAAATAACTACCTCTACCACTACTTCATTGAAATAACACGAGTTTAGTTTTAGAACTGTTACAATTGCATCCCTTCCCAATATTGATTGAATTGGATCCTAATAGGTATACACTGAGATACTATAACATACTCAGGGGACAACCTTTGTGTACGATCTCTCTTATCATATGAAGATTAAAATGAGCCCCCGAAAATAAGTACTAGGCTGGCGACCTAAACAATACGCTATGATTAAATAAAATAATATAATATCTGCTGCTAATGAAATGCACGGCCGAGCTGATGTCATCATGTCGTTGGTGTAGTAAATGATTCATATTTTGCATAAGTAAATGACTTACCTGATTCTGATACAAGTGTTTATTAGAAAATATACATTTTATTTCCTTCAAACACGGTTCACGATAGAAATTAACGTGGCAGAAATTCTGTAGAAAGAAAACACTGCAAATAACGGGACCGACAGTATATCGAAATACAAAAACATAAAAGCTGGTTTATATCAAGTTATTTGATTTCGGTCTGAAAATTATGATTTCTAGGATCCGACTTGCACGCGTTATTGAGTAAATCACAAGAAAACTTGGAAAATCGGGGAAAGTAAAACTGCAGTCAGACAGACATTTTCTTCTTCTTTAACTTTTTTTTTGGCTGGCAGGCACAGATTAGTGGTGCAGTGTTTTTTTAACAGATCTTAATTTGATTGTTTCCCTTTTAATAGAATCCCTATGAGAGTGCTAATAAAGCCACTTTGATGTATAGTTTAATAACATTTTTCGTCACTAGAAATAATATTCAAATAAATGGTTGTCTCCGTTTTAAGATTTCTACTATTTGAGAATCTTTTTTTGTAATGGTTACACTCAAAAGTACGTCCAAAGTACTGTAATCCTACTAGAACAACAATAGTTAATGTGGATGATAAATATTTTTTGAATATTTACTGGATTTTTACTGAATAGAACATAACAAAATTTTAGATTTCTAGATAGAAAAACACTCAAACACGCTTGGATCAGATTTGTGTAAAATAACTTTATTAATGCAAAATAAATAACAGAATCCGGTTTTGGAGCAGATTTCAAAATAGCCCGTTTCCATTGACAAAAATTGACAGCTTCTATTTTTAAAATACGATTGGTCGAAAAACCCTCAAGTTTTGAAATAACCAATCACCTTTACGTTGCCTGACATTAGCCTTGCAACTAGGTTTGCAAAAGTTGTTGTTGTAACCAACGCAAACAGAGTTGGGTGTTGTCCGGCTTGATGATTTCTGTGACAACGCTAACGTAATGATCAAACAATTTTGTTCGTTTTTCTGACTGATTGAATAAAGTTTCTGTTTCTTGATTTTGTACAACATAATTATGAAATTATGATGAGTAATTTTGTGTGCTATTTAGTTGTGTTACTTTGCTTTTGCAATTCAAATTCATATGCAGGTTAGTTTAACGTTATTTATTTCAACTTTTTGTTATATTTTCATGCCTGATGGCATCTTAGATCTTTTGAACTGTGCAAATGTACAAACAGTATTATTCCTGTAATATATGCAATACTCTCAATGTACATTTTCGACAAGAACTTAATTTATGTTTATGCTGAAGACGTATGACTTCATGAAAAAGTCGTTGCAAGAGTTTTACTACTTTTTTTCATGTTATTTTCGTTACCATGAGTACCCGCTACTGTACTAGTATTACTTAGTTTTATTTTCACACAAACACTGTGATTAATAAAATACCTAGGTTATGAGAGTTGTTTAATTGATAAATATTCGCAAAAAACCTTATACATGGCCCTTATACTGTCACAAAGTTACAGATAGGACAATAAAGACCCTCAACATGTTGAGGAAACACCCACGACCAATTATAACGTATTAATATATACTTTTTGTATTTCAGACTCAGTAAGGTACTATTTTGATTATGAGTGCAACGAACCACTGCTAGCTAATGCTAAGTTGACAGCTACATCCAGCCTTAGAGATAGAGGACCAGAAAATGCCAAATTATATGGTAAGTCACCTTCAACTAATAATTATTAGACCAAAGTTAGCAATTTTGTTCTGCTCATTTTATTTTCTGTTGCCATTAATTTGATATTTTTTTATGTCAAAAGTTTGATCAAAATAACCACTGTCCAGTTAAATCAAAAGACAATACCTAAAACCACTTGTTATTATAAAAAAGTACAAACTTTAGACATATTCTTTTTCTTGAACTTGATACTCTCGCAGTGAATGAGTTTTGATTAATTTTATTACTCAATGTTTTGCATGTTGATAGAGCTAAGACAGTGTTAATGATAGTTGCTAGATTTGTTGCTGTATAGAAGCTTTGTAGGTGTGTACAAAATAAGTGTTCAAATAAAGTTCTTAATTTCAAACCAATACTGTGGAGGGCCAACTGTGAATGAGGAATAAATCATGTTAATTAATTCCTCAACAGGTCCACAAAGTGTATAATATACTGAACAATTGGACCAAAAATAATATTTGGAGACATAATCTCAATACTAAAATAAGTAACAAGTTCAAAATGCTGAAAGCGTACAATGTGAGATGGGCATTTAATGCCTCTGCATGGCAACCAAGCGAACAAGATATGTTACGGGCATCAAGCTTAGTACAGCCTGAAGAAAAACACAGAATTTCAAGATTTTTCTTCCAAGATGATGCTAAGTCCTCTTTGATTGGACGTCTTATGATGAGAAAGTTTGTTCATCTTGCTACATCAATACCCTATGAGGATGTAAAACTAGGCAGGGATGGCCATGGGAAGCCCTACCTGATGGGAGCAGGTGAAATGCCTTTGAGCTTCAATGTGTCTCATCAAGGGGACTATGTGGTCTTGGCTGGCAGTGTAGACCATAGCATTGGCATTGACATCATGAAGATAGAGCCACCAACCAATAAAGATATCCCAGATTTCTTCAGGCTCATGAATAAGCAGTTCTCCAGTCATGAATGGGAAACCATAAAAAGCTATTCCACAGAGATGGAGCAAATCGCGTGTTTCTATCGACTATGGTGTTTGAAGGAGAGCTATGTGAAAAACACTGGTTTTGGCATCACTGTACCACTTCATGAAATCAGTTTTGATATAAAAACGAAGAAGTTGGAAGTAGGCAGCTTTGTCATAGATACAAAATTGTATGTGAGTGGTGTTTTGAAGAGTGATTGGGTGTTCGAAGAGACTTTATTGGATGATAAGCATGCTGTAGCGGTATCAATACAAGCGGGAAGAGAAAATGAGCTCCCTGTCATACCCTTCACATACTTATCCTTTGAAGATATCATCAAGGAAAATAAACCTTTACAATCAAGTGATTCAAACTTTGCCACAGATTTTTTCAAGAAGAAGTTTAAAGATCAGAATATATGATGTGTTTATTTTAAAATTTGATTTGATTTCTAAGTTATTTTAAGTTTAAACAAAGGGGTTTTTGTTAGTTAAGTGTGAAGTTTTATGTTTAATGGAATGTGGGATAGTTTTACATGTTATGTTTCATCAGAGCATTGTCATAGGAATGCCAAATAAATCATGGAAAGCAAACTGACCATTCATTTACGCGCTAACACCATCACGTTTACTAACACGCGTCGCTTAGCAACGCCTTGAATGTTCCTTTCGCACCGCAAGGTCTGAACGCGTGGACGGCCTCGGAGAACGATTTTGACCAGCAACTGATAATCGACTTCGGGTCGGTGAAGAACATCACGCGCATCACGACCCAGGGTCGCGCGCACTCACAGGAGTACGTGCAAGAGTACCGAATCAGCTATGGGTCGAACGGACTCGACTACGTTCAGTACAAAGCGGCGCAGGGCGAAGTCAAGGTAACGTATTTGAGATACTCGGATTTCATGGGGCTGTCTAAGGGCATACAAAATTAACAAGAACATGCTTGCCTGGAATCACTGGCTTAAAGCTCGGGATCGTAGGCAGTTTAACATGCATGTTTTCGCAGTAGTATGCTTTACGCTTTGTAGTTGGATTAGTGAGGGATTTGGAAGGTTTTTAGGTTTCTTATATTAGTCACTTATTTTAAGCTTTTCTCTGTGCTTCTTCTATGCAATTATAATGGAGATGGTCACCTAAATACTAATAATTAACTTTTTTCTAACTTAAAATAATTTATCTGCTCAAATCATTCATACAGTCTGATGTTCGGATAGCAAAGCAAAAAATTTGCTACTCCAACACCACAATCATATTTCAAATGTTTAATTTGTTTCATTTCAAGGGTATCATATAATATTGGTCAGAGGAAAAAATCACTATGATAATAAATACTGATCAATAATATGTATATAGGATTTACTTTTCTACTAATTCAGTGAGGTTGTTCAAATCTATTCATGAGTAAAAGCAGCTTACGAGGTACTTATGTCGTCGACTTAATTATATTACGTGCATTCATTGAACTCCAACCCAAGTCAAAGACCTGATTTTATGAGTATACTGTAATTCAATTACAATTATTCTATCTCAGATACTTGATTTTGTGTTTAAAAATACCGGAAAGATTAAGGAAGAGAATAACAATATGATTAAAATAAAAAAATAAAACCCTGAATCTCTTGCATCCTTTGCTAAAACCCATAATAGTTAAAGGACCAACTGAAGGTCCAACAGAAATCGAGTTTTAAGGTCTTTCAGTACCCTATTCGTCACAAAGTCACGACATAAGACCTCCTATCCAATTTACCCAAAGTTTACCAGTAGATCTGAACAAGCCCCAAAGTACAGCACTAACGAACACTAACGGTGAAGGGACATCGAGTTGGACGTCGCAGGAGAGCTCTTACTACCAGCACCTGACGATAAACCTGCGCAAGCGCATGGAGTTGCGCAGCATCGCCACTAGGGGGCGGTACGCGACCGATGAGTATGTAACGGAGTACATGCTGCAATACTCGGATAACGGGGAGAGTTGGCGGGCTATGCCCACGGCTGAGGGATACACTCAGGTTTGTATACTAACCCAGCAAGCTGCATTATGAAATCTATATACTATACATTTATATATACAGGGTGTAAAAAAAACCTTAACGAAGCCGTCAACCACGCGTTCAGTACATCAAACCAGATCGTATGAAAAATAAATTTTGGCTGGGAAACAACTTTTATTTTTTGACATAAAAAAAACAATTTAATTCTAACCCGCAATGTACAGCGCGCACGCGGAAAAGTGACCGCGGGGCGCGTATATAGGTACATATATAAAAGAAAGTGGTGTTAGTTACACTATTTATAACTCAAGAATGGATTTGGCTGAAAATTGGTGGAGAGGTAGCTTAGAACCAGGAAACGGACATAGGATACTTTTAATTCCGTTCGACCGCGATTTCGAAAAAAAAGAGATGAGACACGCGGACAAGTCACGGGCCACTAGTATGGCGCTGCCAGCCGACATCAGTTCAGCTCAGAGGTCCCGGGTTCGATCCCCGGTCATGGACGTGTCAATGTAGGATATCCTTGCATAAGAGTCCTACTGTAATCATTTTATAAAAGCGAAAGTTTTTCTGTATAGATCTTCATTACTCTTTCACGCCATAACTACTGGACCGATTTGGCTAAAATTTAATACAAAGGCAGATTATTATTACTTTTTTCCTTAAAACTTCACGCTTCCTGTAGGTTACTTAAAAAACGTGTTCTATGCGGGTTAAACCGCAGTGCTCAGTGTCACAATGTTTGTTCCCATACTCCTCCGAAACGGCTTGACCGATTCTAATGAAATTTTGTGAGCATATTCAGTAGGTCTGAGAATCGGCTAACATCTATTTTTCATACCCCTTTGTGATAAGGGTTGTCCACCCTTAACATTTATATGGTAAAACAACGTTTGCCGGGACAGCTAGTATAATATAAAATAACTACTTAAGAGTGTGGAATAACGATTGATGCATTTTAATTATGTAGTTGCTTAAAAGGTTTAAATCAGGGCCAGACAAATGCATAATTAGAGCTGCTGGTACTTTTCGTTGAGCGAACTACGCAAATAAACGAAAATTTTGTATCGGAATTCAAATAAATACAATAAATTGTGTAAATGTATAAAAATACTTATGCCTGAATCACAGAGTACAGTAACCAGCACATTAAGATGCCCATTTTTGTTCCAAGAAAAAATTAAAAAAAATATCTTAATGTGCTGGTTACTGTACTTTGTGATTCAGGCACAAGTATTTTTATACATTTACACAAGTAGAATTTATTTGAATTCCGTTAAAATTTTTATTCGCTTATTTGCGTAGCTTGCTCAGCGAAAAGAACCCCGAGCAGCTCTTATTATGCTTTTGTTTGACCAATCTATACCAGCAATTAACACGAACGAGTATTGTCCAACAAGTAAGCAAACGAGGTCACATGAGGGTTGGGGTAGTTGGGGTGTTATTTGCCGAACCCCTTGTTATATTGTCTGACGACAGTGCTTACAGGACTTTAGCAAACGCCTATGTAGGTCATTTATAAATATACAACAACATCACATACATTGATCTGACTCCGTGGTATGTAGCTTAAGCACTTGTGTTACAGATATCAGAATCAACAGTGGTATTACAAATGAACTGAAATAAATACATACAACACCCAGACCAGTACAAACAGACATGTTCATGCACACAATTGTTTGTACAGTGCGGGGATCGAACCCATGACGACTTGGTTAATAGTCAACTACTTAACCATTACACCAAAGTGGTCGTCCAATTATTTCGTATGTAACACTAACTAAATGCTTGGCAAAGTAAGTGGTAAATGGTGTGAGGTGTGGCCTATTTAGGTTCAACAACCATTGATTCTAATGTGTGTACCTACCTTTACGGTATTCTACTACGATACTGCCCGATTTAATTAGAATGTAAATGTTAATTGAATGCGTAATGTGTGCTCATTTACACATTAATAGTTACACTATGGAACACTTACAAAACACTTAAAAAATCTTTTCGGCTCCGGTCATCGGGGAGGAATCGAACCCCCGACCTTTGGAAGTCCGGTCCAATGCTCTGACCACTGAGCTACCGAGAACCTTAATGGAGTCGTTGAATTTTGTAAGTGCTTTTTAACGCTTTGAGCCAGCGTATGTTTCATCAATGATTGTGGGAGACACCCTCAAATCACCAGAGAGAAATATTTTTACAAATATTTAACAATGTTGTCTTTTCGAAATGTATTATGTTGTAAATGTTGTTTTCGAAATTAAAAAAATAGCGTTGTAAACGCGAAAAAATACTTAACAAATAAAAAATACACAATGGAAGTTGTCGTTCTTACCTGAATGCGATTTAAGCATCACCAAATATTCTTAGTGGCAGGTACTTCCAGCATATCATATCTGTCCATAAATTGTTGCAAAATCGTCCTCATCGCATCGGCATGAAGCGTGATGAGACGTCGTGTGCACATAATATATTCTTTTGAGTCTTATATATTAGCAGTACCTAGTGTAGAGAAATCGTAGGTAAACATATATCACGCCGATATACTACGTAAATTTATCTGATGGTAAACACAGCCAACATCTGTTTCAACACTGAGCTTTTGGTATCTTACATAGTATATTAACTTTATACTAATACTCTATGAATTTATTGGCTTGTTTTCCCACTGTATGGGTGTGGTAGGTACTTAATAAACTACATACTACAATACCTACCAAAATGTGTAATGCGTGTTTGTATACAATAAAACCTTTGCTACAGTAATTTAGAATTGTTATGTTTTGCAGACATGATTCGTCCTTGGTCCCACTAACGCTTATCATTATTAGATGAAATTGTATTAACATGGTTCCAAATAAAATTAAAGACTTAAAACTCATATTAGAAATTATAGAAAGATAGATAAATAGATAACACTATCGCTCACCACAAAAAATAATACAAAATCAACATTAAAATAAAGATGCACAATTTAGGCGGTCTTATCGCTAAGAGCGATCTCTTCCAGTCAACCTTCTGGTTAAGGAAATTGTTATTTACGGGAAAGGGGAGTTTGATTTTAAAGGTGGGAGAGAATTATGTTGTCTGATAAAAATAATTTTATATCACTCATCCTAATTACAATAATAATAATAATAAGTGTTTATTGCCAAAAGAAACCCTTAAATGTATTACCTTTTTCGGCGGTCTCTGCACTTAGCTTAATTGCCTGTGTTGCAGTGGCCAAAAAGATTTGACAGGTGAAGAGTTTATGGTATCACGGGATTGTTGTAACATATATCACATTCCGATTCCGTAGCGTAGCCTAGTGACCGTATAGTAGGACTTGCTTTTAGGGCTTAGTATATTGTACAAACCAAGAAAAATAACATCATGTGACATCATTCTAACTCCTGTTACAATATCCCCAGATGTTCGAAGGCAACCAGGACGGGAACACAGAACACAAGAACGAGTTCGAAGTACCGATCATTGCGCAGTACCTCCGCGTCAACCCGATGCGGTGGCGCGACAAGATCTCCATGCGCGTCGAGGTGTACGGCTGCGATTATGGTACGTTTCATCATTTATAAAATATAAATAAATATACAACAACATAACATACATTGATCTGACTCCGTGGTAAGTAGCTAAAGCACTTGTGTTACAGATATCAGTATTCAATTCGGCCGAGTACGAGTATTAAAAAACACCGAGTACGCCGAGTACCGAGTACTGACTGAGTACTCGGCCCATCTCTTATTTTCATTCATAAGAAAAGCAATCGGCCCACTTGAACTTTCACATGGGAATGCGTCACTTTCCCGCGGTAAAAAGTAGCCTTTGTCCTTTCTAGGGTATCAAAATATTTTCATACCAAATTTCATGCAAATTGGTTCAGTAGTTTAGGCGTGATTAAGTAACAAACAGACAGACAGACTTACTTTCGCATTTATAATATTAGTATGGATTCGTGTGATTTGTCAATATGAATATTCATACTCGTGTATGTAACAACGACAAGACAATACTGTTACTCTCTCATCAGCCTATATAAGTCCCACTGCTGGGCACAGGCCTCACCTCAACTATGAGGTGGTCCGAGCCATACCCCACCACGCGGGCTCAGTGCGGAATGGTGGAGGGGTGTGTGTAAGGTAAGGGACCAACCTTACTGTCAGATGTTATTAAGCCGCCCGAGGGCCTCTGACTAGGCTTAACGACTAATAACTATAGATATTAACCGGGACCAACCGCTTAACGTGCCTTCCGAAGCACGGAGATGCTTGTAAATAGACGTCACTTAAATGGTCAGAATGGTCACCCATCCCAAACATGACCGCGCCTTAGGTTGCTTAACTTTTGGTATCACTACCAAAGCGCTGCAACCACTGCGCCACAAGCACCACTGTTACTAACACAACATTAAACATAACTGCATTTATTTACAGTGGCTGACACCCTCTACTTCAACGGAACATCCCTCATAAAGGTGGACCTTCTCCGTGACCCGATCTCGGCTTCACGAGAGGTGGTCCGCTTCAGGTTCAAGACCAGTACAGCATCAGGGGCGTTGTTGTACTCGAGGGGTACGCAAGGGGACTACATCGCACTGCAGCTAAGGGATAATAGGCTTGTGCTGAATATTGACTTGGGTGAGTAACATAGAGGATATTCAAAGAACTGATTGTCCTGATTTAGGCTTTGTGGTAGGAAGAACGATTCGTGTTCAGAGCAGTGGCCATTGCGATTTTGCGAAAACCAACATCGCACAGTAGGTGGTCATTAAGTTAGTCTTGCATTTATTCTTGTTATCGGGTCTAAACGCGATATATTTTAATAAGTATAAGGTACTAACTGCTCAACGTTTCGGCTGGATTGCACACAGCTGTGCTCACGAGCTGACGATGACAAGTAATTAGTGTTATAATGCAACGCAAAAGTTTAAAATCAGATGCCTGTTTTTCGTTAGAATTTTAAGATAAATTGTAAGTTCATTTATTCAATTTCTCTTTCAAAGAAATGAAATGGAAAAAGTTTCACATTAAAACAATAAATAAATATACCGAATTTTGTAAAACTTTGAAAGATTATTTAACTCAAAAATGTTTCTACAGCGTTAGAGAATATTTGGATATTGTATAGTAATGTAAGCACATATTACTTTTCCACCAGTGACTTCATTTTATTTAATAGTGCCCATTGTGTTAATTGTTATTATAATTCAAATTTTGTAATGTTACGTTAATATTTCCTGTGTTTTAAGTAAATAGGCAATATTTGTTTCTTCGGTTTACGCGAACAGTAGACATTGAAATGATACACTTTTTACGGATTATTTCGCGATTTATTTACATTTTGTTTTAACCTGACGTTTCGGACCCTTTTCAGCGTCCGTGGTCACAGGTAGACTAAGGTGTTAGTTGTTATTACATAGTTTGAAAAAATTTTTTAACTACCATCACTCAAAAATATTAAGTTACGTTCCTATCCACACAAAATGAGCTAACAGTATCTTGAGGTCTTCCAGTGCGGGGTCGAGCTTGAGTCTTGGCCAAAACAGGATCCCAAACTGGTAGAATTTTCCAACCTTTTACAAACACCTTTTACTCATGTGACTTGCAATAAAGATTCTGATTCTGATTCTGAGTTACACTCAACTAAAGTTTAAACCTAACAACAATCAGTTGCGTAATTGAAATTATGGATCATGATTATGGGTGTTTTTAATATAGTGCGGATTTAGCGGGATTGGCCCGCATGCCGAAAATTAAATACGAGCGTGCACACCGCCTGTCAGTAAAATGCTCACTGAATTTACATAGAAGTTTAGAGCCTTGGCGTCTATATCGGGAGATAGACTTGGGTGACGCCAAATAATATGCGTGTTCACTTAAAATCCTTGGCTTACTTCAAATTAATTGGCGCGACATCGCGCGTCTACGTATAGTGTTACAACGCGACTGACTGGTCGCAAGTCTCGACACGGGAGTGTACTTATTCTAGGAATACAAAACTGTGTGCATTACAGATATGCGCACCCTACAGAAGTATAGAAGTGCTCACGTATCATACCCGCGTCCCGCGTGCGTATTCCACGTATTACAATAAATACCTGTATAAAAAAATATATATGCGGGTGTTACGCGTGCTTTATATAATTCGCAAGATATTAAAAACACCCCCAAATCATTATGATTTTATCACAGGTTCCGGCACTCCAACCTCTATGTCAGTGGGCAGTCTTCTAGACGACAACATCTGGCACGACGTGGTTATATCCCGAAATAGGCGAGAGGTGCTGTTCTCTGTGGATCGAGTGGTCGTTCGGGACAGGATCAAAGGAGAGTTCTCCAGGCTCAACTTGAACCGCGCGGTGAGCTACCGTTTTTTTAACGTCAGTGTAATTCTGTTACGCATACCCAAAAGCCGCGGGGGCAGCTGGGGGTTATATGGGACTCCAGGCCTCAGCGAGAGAACCCGCCTACCCACTAAAACCTGACGGTGCCCTCCGGTGCCATGTGAGTCGGGGACGTGGAGTGTTCAACGTAGGCTGAACGAGGCTCTTATATATAAAAATGAAATGCTGTTCGTTAGTCTCGCTAAAACTCGAGAACGGCTGAATTGATTTTAATAATTTTAATCTTAAAATATTCGTGGAAGTTCCAGTGCAGGTTTAAACGATGAAAACATATATTAAAATAAAAATCAAAGGGCAGGACAACGTCAGCGGTTCCGCTAGTAATAAATAAATTCTCTCTTCACAGTTCTACATTGGCGGTGTACCAAACTTCCAAGAGGGCTTGGTGGTGAACCAGAACTTCACGGGCTGCATCGAGAACATGTATCTGAACGCGACCAACGTCATCCAGGAGGTGAAGACCGGCTACGAGTCGGGCGAGGCCTTCAAGTACCAGAAGGTCAACACGCTGTACGCTTGTCCTGTGAGTAAACTTCGTAATTTAGAGTTAGGAAGCTAAAAGGAAGCGCTTCCTACCGACCGGGTGTTATGGTCGGGGACCAAGCTCCGATTGACATCGACTTGATTTGTCTATCTATATTATTCTGGATCTAAATCTCATATACCGCGGTTCTTGTGCTGTAGTAGGCTAGCTAACGCCATCTAGCCTACGTAACCGTATCAGTATTCGCTGTCGTGCTTGCTTAGAATGCTATTAAATTATTGAAAGTTTTATTTCTTTAGATGGTCTTATCGTTAAAAGCGATCTCTTCCAGACAACCTTCACTATTAAATTAGATGTTTTTTACATACTTAGTTGACATTACGCTTGGTGCATAGAGAAATCTTTACAACGTGCTTTTTTAACCGTCTTAAAGCCGAAGGCTACTTAAAGTATCCAATTACTTGCTATTCGTAAAATAAAACTTGGTTATTATTAAGATTTCAAAGCCTAAGAAATTAAAAAGAATATTAGCACAATTTAGCACGAAACATCCTGTGACGAGCACGCCGCGCGGGTCATTGACTCAGCTGTCTGACACTACTGACCTAATTTTATATGATATGTAATAATTCTTTAGAAAGGGGTGGGCGTCACAAAGGATTTGCGCTAGCACATGATGTAAGATTGGCTAACGATACGGCAGGCATAGAGGAGGCAAGGTCAAGGAATGCATTGTTGAAAACGTAAAGATTATGCACAGGATAATACATTACGTAACATTACTATTTAGATTTTTTTCACAAAAAATCAACTCATCTCATCAGCCTGTATACGTCCCACTGCTGGGCACAGGCCTCACCTCAACTATGAGGTGGTCCGAGCCATACTCTACTACGCGGGCGCAGTGCGGATTAGTGGAGGGGTGTTTGTAAGGTAAGTGACCAACCTTACTGTCAGATGTTATTAAGCCGCCCGAGGGCCTCTGACTAGGCTTAACGACTAATATCTATCGATATTTACCGGGACCAACAGCTTAACGTGCCTTCCGAAGCACGGAGATGCTTGTGAATAGATGTCACTTAAATGGTGAGAATGGTCACCCATCCCAAACATGACTGCGCCGTACGTTGCTTAACTTTTGGTATCACTACCAAAGCGCTGCAACCACTGCGCCACAAGCACCTCTCACCTCCTCACAAAAATTATATGGAGTGAAAAAAATATGATAGCATGTCCTAGAGGTTTATTAAGATGATTACATAACGTGGGTTTCGGCTTTAAGACGGTTAAAAAAGCACGGTGTATATCATCATCATCATCATCATCATCAGCCCAATTTTGTCCAGTCTTGGACGTAGGCCTCCTCCATTTTCTGCCATGACTGGCGGTCTTGTGCCCGTGTCATCCAGCCATGTCCTGCGTGTCGTCGGATATCATCAGACCATCTCTGGGGCGGTCGTCCTTTTCCTCTCGTGTTGTTACGAGGTCTCCATTCCAGGACTCTTTTTGGCCAACGGTCGTTTGCCATTCGGGCTATATGTCCAGCCCAAGCCCATTTCTTTTCGCTATTGTTGCAACTATATCTCTTAACTTAGTTTTCTGGCGTATCCACTCATTGCGCTTCCGGTCTCGGAGACTGATTCCGAGCATTACCCTCTCCATTCCTCTTTGCGCAACTCGAAACTTTTCCGCGGACTTTTTGGTAAGAGACATAGTTTCAGTGCCGTAAGTGAAGACTGGTGATATGCACTGCTCGAATACTTTCGACTTGAGCTGGAGTGGCAGCTTGCTCATAAAGACCCTTTTGTTGGCTCCGAAGGCTGACCAGGCCTGCGCGATTCTGCGATCGATCTCTATTGTTTGGTTTTCACTCCCCAGGGTTATCTTGTGACCAAGGTAGATGTATTCCTGGACTAAGTCAACAGGTAGGTGGTAGTTTGTGACATCTGGCAGGTTTGTCATCATTTTGGTTTTTGAGACATTCATCCTCAGGCCTACTTTTGCTGACTGCTCTTTTAGGCTCTCGATCATTGTGATCATTTCGTCAATGTCTTCAGATATATGGACGATGTCGTCAGCAAACCTTAAATTAGAGAGTTTCTTCCCGCCTATCAGCAATCCCTTGTCATCCCATTCCAGTTTGTGAAAGACATTTTCCATTGCCAATGTGAACAGCTTTGGAGATATTGTGTCTCCTTGTCGCACTCCCCGTTGAAGTCTAAACTTTTCGGTTTTCTTGTGGAGGTTACCGTATGCTGTTGCCTGTTCATGGAGGTGGTTCAGCAACTGGGTATATCTCTCATAACGGTGTATATATAAAAATGAATTGCTGTTCCTTAGTCTCGCTAAAACTCGAGATCGGCTGAACCGATTTGACAAATTTTAGTCTTGAAATAATTGTAGAAGTCTAGGGAAGGTTTAAACGATGGAAAAATTACGAAAACAGCGACAGGGAAGGACAGCGTCTGCTGAGTCCACTAGTAATCCAATAAGCTTCTCAGGAACGGCGTATCATCTCCGTTTTATATGGCTTTTATGGACATGTGTAAGATTCCAAGTTCTATCTCTTTTTCGTAGGAGCCAATAATAGTACCTGTGACGTTCCTGAAGGAAGGATCCTACGCGAAACTGCGCGGTTACTCCGGAGGCAACACGCTTAACATATCGCTCGAGTTCCGAACGTTCGAGAATCATGGACTGATCATCTACCACAAGTTTAAGACTGAAGGACACGTTAAGGTACCTATCACACTAATCACACTTATCCACACTAATATTATAAATGCGAAAGTAACACTGTCTGTCTGTTACTCAATCATGCTTAAACTACTGAACCGATTTGCATGAAATTTGTTATGGAGATATTTGGATACCTGAAAAAGACTAATTCCCACGGTAAAATTCAAATGAGCCGATCGCTTTTACGCCTTATCTTTTTAACAGATTTTAATGAAATTTGTCAAGGAGATAGTTTGAGACTTAAGAAAGGACATGAGTTACTTTTGACCGCGGGAAAACATCGCCTTCCCATGGGAAAAATATCTTTTTGGGGAATTTGATCGCTTCCACTCCTAAATTACCAAATATTTGAATTATATTTGGATAAAATTCGGTAAAACAACGCATTCCAAAAAAAACTACCTAATGCGGAGGAAGTCGCGGGTAAAGCTAGTATTATATATGCGAAAGTTTCTTCGTTTAGAGGTTTGGATGTTCGGATGTTGGTTAGCCAATCAATTAGTATACAGACAGGGTATGAGCTCACTTGAGTGATAAGATACTTTTTATCCCGATTAAATGCTCCCTTGGGATAAAACAGGAAGAAAAAAAAGTCCAACGTTTGCGTGGACGAAGTCGCGGGCGAACCGCTAGTTTCTTATATTTCGAAGATGTTTCGTATGCGTTCCTTATCAGTCACACACCTTCTTTTGTTGTACCTAGATAGTTTTCCCACAAAGATTTTCAATTTCTTCGATTGCAATCTGCATGCATGCATAGTTCGATTCTAAAACTTTTTGTTCTTAATTTCATTTCACAATTGGACTTCCAACAAACAACACAAATCTTTTTTCATCGTCCAGATAGAGGATTGATGTCTGGAATTTGTGTAACACGTGTGCTATTCCCAGATATTCCTCGAAGAAGGCAAGATCAAGGCTGAACTCGACACGCAAGGTTCACCCCGCGTCAAACTAGACAACTACGCGGAGACATTCAACGACGGCCGTTGGCACGCACTGATGTTGACGATGGCCGCGGATAGCTTGACGCTATCGCTGGACTACCGGCCTGTGAGGACTACCAAGAAGCTACGGTTCCTCACTGGAAGCACCTACTACATTGCAGGTGAGTTTTCTGTCCATGTAAACTACTTATATATCAACAGCGCTAATGTAAAGTTTGACAGTGTAAAACTGAACCACCGGTCTGTAAGGATAAAGAAAAAGCGTTTCCTAACTGGGAATACCTACTTATTACATTGCTAGTTAGTTTTATTACGTATGGAGCTGCACGTGTATCATTATGACTTTATTTTGTGACTTGTGACTAAGCCGTATCTTGCAAAAATCAGATTTCGTGTGGTCTTCGTGTAAACTCGTTTACAGCGTAATGTCAAAGTCCAATGACACATCCATTCAACATTCTCTTTTAACTGATATGTCGACAATAGGCTTGATGACACCACCAATCGTTGATATACTCTTTATTATCTGTCAGAACGGTCTGCCTCCATAGTATTTGTATTCCCATACAAAATCGTGACGTTAGGTTGTGTATCAACAAATTGGAGTCAATTGACCGAATATTTATATTTATTTATTTATTATATTTATTTAATATTTGACGACCGTTTGGTGCAGTGGTCTACATGTCGGACTTTAAAACCAAGGGTCGCGGGTTCGATCCCCGCACAGTACAAGCATATGTGTGCATGAACATGTGTGTTTGTACTGGTCTGGGTGTTTTCTATGTATAATATGTATTTATTTACAAAAAAAAAGTATTTAAGTATGTTTATCCGTTGTCTAGTATCCATAATACAAGCCTCGTAGCTTAATTTGGGACTAGAGAATTGGTGTGATTGTTGTGAAATATTTATTTATTTATTTTTATTTATTTATTGAATTTTGTGTGTTTAAAAATTGGTTTCTACAGCATTTTGGAAATAAACTGGTTGTATTAACTTCATAGGAATTATGTTTTTTAAACGCCCATGGCGTTTTAAAAATATTAAAAATAGGTGTCATGCCTATTGCCCGGAAAAGAACTTGTTCAGCAAAACAATGTGCTTCTTTCAACAGATCTACAGAAGAAATCATGAAATTAATTGTTTCGTTCCGGATTTCTAATACCAATCTCATAATTAGACTTTTCAGTATAGTAAAACACAAGACTGAAAAAAAAATACACGCATAGCACTCGGAACGCGAAAACGCACAAACATTCAAATACACCCACACACACACACACACACACACACACACCCAAACACACACACACACACACGAACACGCGCACATAAACGCACACGCATATTATGTAACCACCACTATGAAGGGTGGGCTTCTCCTAATACAAGTATTTCACTTAAAAGCGGAACCTCGGCGTTATTGTAATTGACCACTTAAGTGAAATTTTGTATTTTGTATTTGTAGACTAACAAGGCACTCCATTTAAAATGTTCACCTCTTATTTGTTATTGTCAGAAATGCTTAAAACTTAATATTTGCAGGTGGCAAGGCCCCGCCGCGCGGGTTTGTTGGTTGCATGCGCAAGATTGCAGTCGACGGCAACTACCGACAGCCTACGGACTGGAAGCCCGAAGAGTTCTGCTGCCCCAACGAGGTGGTGTTCGACGCGTGTCAGATGATCGACAGGTATGTGCCACTGTAATAATAGTAATAGTCCTCCTGGCCGATTTCGACCACGGCGGCCAATCTCAACAGAGATCAGCTAACTACGCAGGAGATATTATAGTGCACAAGTGTGAGCGCAGTACACAGGTGCACTCACTGTTCCATCACTCTCTAAGTTCGGTGAGACGACAATCCGACATGACCGGAGAGAGATCAGGCGCAGGACCAACGGCTTAACGAGCGCACCTGTGTATAAGTGACCAACCTTACTGTCAGATGTTATCAAGCTTCCCGAGGGCCTCTGACTAGGCTTAACGACTAATATCTATCGATATTAACCGGGACCAACAGCTTAACGTGCCTTTCGAAGCACGGAAATAGACGTCACTTAAATGGTCAGAATGGTCACCCATCCCAAACATAGGGCGCCGTAGGTCGCTTAACTTTAGGTATCACTACCAAAGCGCTGCTAATCGCCACTTAACTGATAAAGCAAAAAGTTTATATCAAAATGGCGGACCGCAACTACCGATAGCCTACGGACTGGAAGTCCGAGGAGTTCTATTGCCCCAACGAGGTGGTGTTCGACGATTGTAATATAATCGACAGGTAGGCGCTTGTGTAGAAGACACCAGTGTTTATTCTGCGGTGTTTTAAAGAATTTCATAGAAACATTGCACTGAAAAGTTAAGTTTAAAGTGATGAGTGTATTACAAATTACAATACTTTTAGGAAGATTTCAGATATCTTTGCCAATTAAAAATTTATGGAAATTCCTGATGACAAGAAATGAAAGGAAGAATACCTTTTCGCGTCGCTTATCGCAATTTAAAAAAAGTGTTAGCGACCGTAGAAACATAATTGATCTTTGATCTTCTTGTTTATACACATGATTTTACTTTCCATATTCTATAAATATTCTAAATGTTGTAAATGTTTGCAGATGCAACCCGAACCCGTGCGAGCACAACGGCGAGTGCACGCAGACGGCCGAGGAGTTCACGTGCGACTGCCACGCCACGGGCTACGCCGGCGCCGTCTGCCACACCTGTGAGTTACATGGAATATTACATAATCTATTGGTCATATAAAAAAAAAACCCAATACATACAACAAAGTGAACAATCAGCGTGTCAATTCGATTCAGCGTGTTTTCATTTTGTTTCCCCAGAGAAGGTCTGCTTAGCACATAATACATAAAGATAATAATAAATTTATTGTATAAAAACTTAGCCTTATTCCATAAAAAAAATTACAGAACCAAATGTAAAAAATAAACAAAAACTTACTACTATGTTAGTGATTGTACCTAAACTAAGCAAATATTTTGCTTGTATTTTAAGGTATCTATTCTTTATATGTAGGTTAGTGCGTATATGAATATTTAATAATAACACAATAACAAAGATACATTATGAAGAAAGGGATTCATATTACATAATGTAACTCAAGGACTTATTATACAGGTAAATTAAAATTATGCTACTACTTTTAAAAGATTTTCTGTGTCATCGAAAGATTTCCTCATGAGCCATTTTTGTAATCTTATTTTTCATATTCATGGGGTAAATATATAGAGACATGTTTATCCTATTGTAGAGAAAACTACCAAGAAAACAAAAGAATTTGTGGGTGTGGTTCCTATTGAATAGTTCCGAAGGGCAAACGATATCAGCACGTCTTTTGCCGGATTGCAGTTCGGGTTTAAGGGGTGTTAGTGATGCTTTTTGGTGACTTAGTAATATGAATATCTGGTTTAACATTTTTTTTTGTTTAGCGGTTCACCCACTCTCCTGCCAAGCGTACAAGAACGTGATGTCCGTGTCGCGCTCCCACGAGCTGCACATCGACGTCGACGGCTCCGGCCCGCTGCCCGCCTTCCCCGTCGTGTGCGAGTTCTTGTGTAAGTGTCACGCGTTGCATCTCTTTCTTTTTAACCCCCGAAGAAAAAGAGGGGTGTTATAATATGACGACCACTTTGGTGTAATGGCCAAGAAGTAGACTATTAACCAAGAGGTCGCGGGTTCGATCCCCGCACTGTACAAACATTTGTGTACATGAACATTGTGGCCGATTCTCAGACCTACTCAATATGCTCACAAAATTTCATGAGAATCGGTCAAGCCGTTTCGGAGAAGTAAGGGAACAAACATTGTGACACGAGAATTTTATATATATAGAGATTTATAATATGAGGTTGACCCTGACCACTATGTTTGTTTGTGGCATCGTAGCTGCAGAACGAATAACCGATTTCAAAGCGGTTTTTATTCGAAAGACAATTAAATCATAGTGGTTTTTAGCTGATTACAATCCGACCAGTCGTTGAAGCTTACCACCTGGTTTCCTGACTCATTCGGGGGTTTTAATTTTGCTTTCATCTTTATAAGGAAGCCGTATTCAATGCAGCGTTTTCCGTGTGACGAAAGTCGCACGTAAATGAAGCTTGAGGTGACGGGAACAAACATAAGACAGTAACTACTGGTTATCGGGTCTAAACGCGATTTATTTTAATGAGTATTAGGTACTTACTGCTCGACGTTTCGTGGTCACGAGCTGACTGCAATCGCTGGCTGCAATGGATAGCTGTGTGCAATCCAGCCGAAACGTCGAGCAGTGAGTACCTTATACTCATTAAAATAGATCGTGTTTAGACCCGATAACCAGTAGTTAGTGTTAAAATGCAACGCGAAAGTTTAAAATCATAAAAATAAGACAACTTCAACCTAGGAATTTTCAAAGCTAGAGTGAATAGGCATCTTATAGGTGAGCTCGCTCCATCGTTGACTCAGTCTTTGCCTCGTTGGGCTTACTCGTGGGTCAAGAGCATACTATCCCGAATATAAAAAAAATAAGTCACAAAATCCGCTTATTTGTTTAGGTGTGATGATCATCTCAGTAGCCAAAACATTTCCTTGGTTTCTGCATTCGACACACCCCACAATTTAGCACCAAACAGTAGCCTCCTAGCTTTATCCGATTGATGTTTTCACTTTGAGTCCTAAGCAATATATTTTATGTTATCCCAACAATTTATGTCACATTAAATCTATTCATTTTTCCCGACCAGCGGACGGGCGCGTCCTCACCTCGGTCCAGCACTCGTCGTCGGGCGGCACCGTCGTCGACGGCTACCAGGAGCCGGGCAGCTTCCGGCAGGACATCGTGTACGACGCGTCGCGCGCGCAGCTCGAGGCGCTGCTGAACAGGAGCCACTCGTGCTCGCAGCGGCTCGAGTACCAGTGCCGGCACTCGCGGCTGTTGAACTCGCCAAGTAAGAATACTTCAATTGATACATAGTCCGATCGGTTAAATGTTGCGACTCTATCAACCAACTAGAGCGAGGTAGCATGTATGTGTGGCGACCTCTACCGTTCGCCATCACAAGCGCATGCCTAACGGTTGCAAGCACAGCAGCGAGCGCTGATACGGCTCCATAGGCTAGATGGCGCTAATAGCCTACTACCGCACATGAACTGCGGCATATAAGATTTTGATCTAGAATAATATAGATAGACAAATCAAGATGACGTCTATCGGACCTTGGTCCCTGACCATAACACCCGGTCGGTAGGAAGCGCTTCCCTTTAGCCTCTCTAACTCTAAATCTGTTGCGCCAAATACGTATTAATATGTCGTCGTGACATACGTGAGATACCGCGCAAATCATGCCTCCCTTTTCATGCTATTGTCTGGATATTACCTTATCAACGCACATTTTGTTAAAGTTTCAAGTTGCGCAAGAAAGTCCCATCCAAATTTGTCGGAATTGAACTCGCGCACCGAGGGTTCCGTACAAACTTGTAGATAAGGAGTAGTAACTTTGAAATTTTCTAATTGTCAAAAAATTAAAAAAATTTTTTTTTTTTAAATGATACAACTGAACATTTACAGTTTTCGTAATTTTTCCTATATCTGTACTATAAGACGTGACTTCGTACTAAATTTCAAGATTCTAAGTTTACGGGAAGTACCCTGTAGGTTTTGATTCCCCTGCGAGTTTCGAAAATTTGCGGAAATTTGCGGCCTAAATGGCTGTATCTTTTGATTGCGTTGGCTTAGAAGGTTGATTTTTCTACAGCTTCCAGGGACCGTAGACCTAAGTATCATATAGAAATTTCAGTTTGATACCTCCACGCGTTCCTGAGAAAAACGGTCTTGACAGACGGACGGACAACAAAGTGATATTATAAGGGTTCCGTTTTTTTCTTTTGAGGTACGGAACCCTAAAAATTGGAATGTATCTTTTATGAACTTAAAAATGGATCATATTTTCAAAATAGATTATAACCAGCCAGTCTGTCATACAGAAGAACTTTTTTCGCAAGACTTTCTGAGTGGCCTGGTAAGTTTTATGCCTGTTAGTTTTTGTATGTATTTTTATCGGTTTGGAATAAGACAGAACAACAATATAACATTTAAAAATACAAATCTGTGAGCCCTTGTTTTCAAATCCATTTCCAGAAATCGTTGAACGCCCTACGTACGTATGCATATAATAAGGGTATAACCTCTGAATAAATTAAACTTTGAAATGCGTTTATCTCCGTTCTACGAAGAGAAGTTTCGAGACACGTTCCCTATGATGAGTAATAATAGTCCTCCTGGCCGATTTCGACCACGGCGGCCAATCTCAACAGAGATCAGCCAACTACGCAGGAGATATTATAGCGCACAAGTGTGAGCGCAATACACAGGTGCACTCACTGTTCCATCACTCTCAAAGTTCGGTGAGACGGCATTCCGACATGACCGGAGAGAGATTAGGCGCAGGACGAACGGCTTAACGTGCGCACCGAGGCACGGGGGTGTAACAACGTCAACTTCGCGACTCCTTTTTTTAAAACTTTTTTTGAGAAATTCATGACAGAAAATCTCAGAAACAATTTTGGCTGGACCTGGGATTCGAACCCAGGACCTCTCGGATATAAGGCTGAAACTTAGCCACTGCACCAACGAGGCAGTCTATCATGCAGGCAGGCTATGATGAGTAGCGCTAAGCAGTCGTGACGAGAAGTTTGGCGACCAGGAGTAGGGCAGGTTCCGGCAGTTCATCGTTTACGACGTGTCCCGGGCTCGCAGCCACTTGAGTATCTGCATTCGCGGCTGTTGAACTCGCCGATTAAAAATACTTTAATTTTTTACATGATACCTTTTGTAGGCTGTTTAATCTTCTAAAATGTGCAAGGATACATTTATCTCGGCCACAGTAACATTAGTATTTTTGCCGAATTGTACGAATATTGAGATTTCAGTCGTTGCAACCTACACGAACATTGCAATGTCGTGATTAGGGCGACGGGAAATAAGGCACTGGCTGCGATCTAAGAAGCCTTTACACTAAAGATGTGCGTGTAAGTTATACGGTAACAGCACACTACAACATAAGTAATTGTACGAGACGAAGAAGAAGAAGTCCCGTCTGTTAAGTCTTTGACTTCAGGAAGGATACTAACTCCCTTGTGAGCGTAGATGTCCATTTACCCCAAGACACTAAGCCCCTAGAGCCCTAGCCTCGCCTAAAAATATGTACTTAGATATAATATGGAGATGATGAGTGATGACTGCACCCAGGTCGGCCGGGTAGCAGCATCACGACGGTGGGTAGGTGGCGCGGGCCCGCCGCAGACTCACCAGGCTGACCATATTGACAGCTCAGGGTGCCTTGGCTCCAGCGGAGGGAGATGAGAACCTTGAAATCTACTTTACGGACACGAACGAGGACGCTTGAAATCTACTTTATTAATGCTAATGAACATATATTTATAATAAACTTAAACAGTAAATATATGTTGAAGTGTGCCGTCAATGTAGAGTGCCGACGGTCAGCCGCTGTATGTGGGTCGCTGACGCCGTTTCTAGGTTGGGCAATTTGCATGTACGATGCTAGCTATATTAGTAAAGGATTTTTTTCCATAAATTTTGCAAAGTATTAATTGGTCATTCCCAGCTTTCAAGTGACCGCGTAATCATCTCATTGATTTTACGTCGAATGTCGCTACGTCGCGTGCGGTTCTGATTTTCATACAGCGATTCCCTCTTCGTCTAGCGTCAGGATCTGTGAAGAAAATGTCGCGTGAAAAATGCACTAAGAGCTAATTTTAGAATAATGCTGGATCTCTCTCGGAAGTCTTGCTTAAGCCATGTCAAACCACCTCTTACTGTACGATCAATAACAACATTGTGTCAAAAATTGGTTCTTAATTGTGCCAACAGATGGTGCTGGTCGAAATTAATTCACGTTAGCGAAGTTTTAGGTTAAGGTAATATATAAGAGATTTACTGTACCGTACTTTGACTATATGTCGACAAAATATACCGTTGTCTGCAAAGTTGGCTTTTATTTAAGCAAAGCGACCTAGCATTCCCTGACTGTGACCTGTCAAACCAGAGTTTGTACACTTACCGTGTTTTTTTAAACTTATAATATCTTTCCAGGTGACGAAGGCTCGTTCCACCCGTACGCGTGGTGGGTGTCGCGCGCGGGCCAGCGCATGGACCACTGGGCGGGCGCGCCGGGCGGCAGCCGCATGTGCCGCTGCGGCGTGCTGGGCTCCTGCATCGACAGCACCAAGTGGTGCAACTGCGACGCCGAGCACACGCACCTCAACCCCAACGGTAAGTGTGTCGCGCGGTGGGCAGCCGCATGTGCCGCTGCGGCGTGCTGGGCTCCTGCATCGACAGCACCAAGTGGTGCAACTGCGACGCCGAGCACACGCACCTCAACCCCAACGGTAAGTGTGTCGCGCGGTGGGCAGCCGCATGTGCCGCTGCGGCGTGCTGGGCTCCTGCATCGACAGCACCAAGTGGTGCAACTGCGACGCCGAGCACACACACCTCAACCCCAACGGTGAGGCCAGAACATACTAGGCAAAAAAGTAACTGCTCGAATGTGGCCGACATATGAAAAAGATGGGTCAAATTGAAAAAAGTAAACATATCTTGTAACGCATTAAACACATGTAAACCTTCAGTAGGTTTACCTGATCATTGGTACATGTAGTTAAAATAGCTAATATTTAAAAAAATATAGCACAATTCGTTAAACCGTTGTGATTTTATCAATGCTCCAAGCATGTTACTGGTGTCATATAAATATCAGCAATTTTAACTCCATTATTCATATGGGACCATATTTAATTCACGTTATCTTGAATATCATCGATCTTAAATCTTAAAATAGTCATGTTTTGTTAAACAGAATTCCAATCAGACGGAGGAGATATCACAGAAAAGGAGTTTCTGCCAGTAAAACAGCTTCGCTTTGGTGACACGGGAAGCCATCTTGACGAGAAAGAGGGACGGTACACGCTCGGCCCGCTGCTATGCGAAGGAGACGGTAAGGCGTTGTCCTAGGTAAGCTACGCAACGCGCCAAGATGCGACGCGTCGCGATGGAATACTTCAAGCGCCTTGTGTCTATGTCAGTCGCGCTTAGTCGCGTGTTGTCGCGCCGCTTTGTCACGTTTGTCCTAGAACAATGGGTCAGAGAAGATTCAATATGCATTGCTATTTAGATTATGAACTAACACATGACAACTAGGTATTTAGAATACGCATGATGACACCTATCTTAAATATTTTCAAGACCATGGCGTTTAAAAAAACATAACCCCAATGAAGTTAATACAACGAATATATTTCCAAAAAGCTGTAGAAACCAATTTTTAAACACAATAAAATCAGTCAATAAAAAATTATTCGCTCCTGATACATTAACCGTGACGTCACGATTTTGTATTCCCACACAAAATGCAAATGCAAGGAGTATGTCAACAATTGTTGGTGTCATCTAGCCTATTATTAAACTGAGTCAATTATGAAACGAATGAGGTTCAGTCAAGTAAGCCGTATGCTTTATCACTTCAACTTTTTATGCTAGAAAAATTTAAGCCTGGTCAGACTATATATTTTCGATCTGATTACCAAAATGTAGTAGGAAATGTGGACTAAACACAATAGTACCTATATAGTAAGTAGTATCTTGAATAGTCATACCTTGGGCTAAAAAAGTGTGTGTTTAATAGTCACATTTAGCTAAACGTCGATTCACACAGGCATTGGAAGACAATTCGCACATCAAGTTCTTTAAGTCATAAATGTCAAAAAAGTTAATAAAAAAAAAATCTTTAAGAATTCAATAGATTCGTATAAAAGGAAAGTTGTGGCATGGTTATCTCAATTTAAGAAATCAGAAATCAGAAATCAGAAATTTATTTGCAAGAATACATACATACAATAAGGTCTTCAAGTACAAACAAAGCAAATGTATTCAGCCTGCAAGCAGACGTGCAAATATTTAAAATAATAATAATAATAAATAATTAATTAGTCTTACAATCTATAAATTCTTTAATACTATAAAAACAATTAAACATTAGCCAATCCGTCATCTTTCTTTTGAATGCAAGCCCCTCTAACACTTTTATATTTTCAGGCAGATGGTTAAATATTTGAATGCACATGTTCACTACATTATCCTTGTATATTACCTTGTGGCATGGAAAATTATACAATAAGTTCTTAAATTTAGCTCTTTTTTGCCGAGGTATAACTTCACTATGTTTTCTGAATAAATCGGGGTGCATTTTGGTAAAAAGACAAATTTCTTTTATGTACATACAAGGCAATGGAAGAACATTTGATTTTTTAAATAGGGGCTTACAGCTGTCTAAAAACCATGCCTTGTTTATTACCCGAATGCATCGCTTCTGTAATTTGAACAGTCTATCCAAGTTTACTGAGTTTCCCCATATTATGAGTCCGTAGTTGAATGTTGAAGATACATAGCCGTGGTAGGCTGCTAAAGCAGCCTCAGTTGAAACCGTTTGCCTGAGTCTTTTTAAAGCAAAAACAAGACGTTCCAGTTTTTTGCATACGTCGTCAATGTGAGCCTTCCAGTTTAAATGGTTGTCTAAATATATCCCTAGAAACTTAAGGCTATTAACCTCAGTTACTTTTTCACCTAAATATTCAATGTCAAGTTTAAAAAAATTATAATTATAGGAATTAAATTGAATTAAATTTGTCTTACTTACATTAATATTAAGGTCATTATTTTTCATCCAACTACCTACATCCGTTAAGGCTTTATTTATGTCTATTTGAGCAGTTACTTTATCTTTATGTTTAATGACAATAGTTGTGTCATCTGCAAATAATATACAGTCATGGTTGGTGGCATACGGAAGGTCATTTATGTACAAAAGAAATAATACAGGGCCGAGAATGCTACCCTGCGGAACTCCACTATTTTTTATAATGAATTCTGACTGAAATTTTTCTTTTGTGTAAATGGTCTTATTTTTATTTGAAATTACTCTGGTTACTTCTGTGCACTGCTTTCTGTCATATAAATAGCTAGCCACCCAGTCCAAAGCTTTTCCCCTTATGCCATAATTTTGTAATTTATATAGTAGCTTATCATGGTTAACAAAATCGAAAGCTTTAGTCATGTCGAGGAATAGTGCCGTAACTGGGGTCCCATTATTTATACTATCTGTAACAATTCTTATTAAATTAAAGCATGCAAGTGTAGTAGAACTGCCTTTTCGAAATCCAAACTGTCTATCGTGCAAGGTTTGAAATTTTGAAATAAAATTATTTATCCTCTCTAGCATAGCTTTTTCAAAAATCTTAGACAAAATGGGAACTATTGTGATTGGACGATAATTATTTATGTTTGATTTATCTCCTTTTTTAAAAAGGGGCTTGACCACGGATTTTTTAAGTGGTTCTGGGAAAGTGCCTTCCAGAAAAGACAAATTTATGATATGTGCCAAGGGGTAACATAGCCACGGGGCACACAACTTTAAAACTTTAGTCATTATGTCATCACATCCACTAGTCTTACTGTTATTTAACTTAGTCATAATATTATGTACTTCATATGCGTCAACGGGATTTAGAAAAATTGTATTAGAATTATGTTTATTAATGTCTAGTATATTTAAATTATTATTATTATTGCAAGCCTGAGTCGATGTAATGCTTGCAAAAAAATGATTAAATATATTACAAATTTCCGAAGGGTTTCTATAAGTCATATCATTTATAATTATCATTTCAATGTCATTTTTTAATAAGTCATTTTTATTTATATTTTTTGAAATTATGTCCCAGGTTGCCTTACATCTATTTCTGTCATTTAGTATGGTTTTCATATTGGTAATTTTTTTGGATTTATTAACACATTTTTTAAAAATTAAGTTATATTGTTTAAGTGCATTTTTGTTGGTATTTTTATTTGCCCTGTATTTCATGTATAGATTTCGTTTAGTTCTAGAAGATTTTTTTATGCCCTTTGTTATCCAGTTCATTTTCTTGGTTCTATTGGTAACTTTGATCTTTATCAAAGGAAAGCAAAGACCATAGAACAAGCACAAGTCTTCATAAAAGAACCCAAATGCATCTGATGTATTTTCCGATTCAAAGACCTCCAAAAAAGAAAGTGAAGATATACAGTCCCTAAATTTCTTTAAGTTATCTGTGCCATAGTCACGTTTGTATTCAAACCAGCTCGAAACGGCTTTTAGTTTATTGATTTTTAAACTTATTGATTGAGCGGTTTCATGATCGGATAAACCGAGATTGTGTATTTCAGATTGAACACCTTTGAAATTACTTGCGAATTGATCCAAGCAAGAATTTAATCGCGTCGGTACTTTAATGTGAATTTGGAAGTTAAAGCTTTGTAGTACATTCAAGAGATCTTTAGTAGCTGCATTATTTTTTAAAATATCAATGTTCCAATCCCCGCAAAGAACAATCTTCTTCCTTCTAAATTCATCAGTCAAATAGTTAAGTAATTTCATCAGTTTATTTATTCAAGATTTTTTGACATTTATGACTTTAAAGAACTACATCTGCGAATTGTGATTTTATCATTATAAAACTAGATATGAAATTATCCCGCAGACCTATTCAACAATGCGGTGACGTTCCGCATATCGGACGCGGTGATCACACTGCCCACTTTCGACCTGGGCCACAGTGGCGACATCTATTTCGAGTTCAAAACTACAAAGGAAAACGCGGTGCTTTTACATTCGAAGGTAAGTAACGATGAGGAAAAGTCCTTATTTTCTATACAATTTATACAGTTTTTTCCAATAATATTACACTTGCTTGTCAGACTATGATAACTTTGACCATAATAAGTTATTTATAAATGTACCTCGCAGGTGAGATGTCATCAGATATCAGATCATATCAGATAATCGGTTTCCCTCGCTCAATCTTGCAACATTTTATTTATTTAATAGTCCTCCTGGCCGATTTTGACCACGGCGGCCAATCACAACAGAGATCATCTAACTATGTAGGAGATATTATAGTGCACAAGTGTGAGCGCAATACACAGGTACACTCACTGTTCCATCACTCTCACAGTTCGGTGAGACGGCAATCCGACATGATCGGAGAGAGATCAGGCGCAGGACCAACGGCTTAACGTGCGCACCGAGGCACGGGGGTGTAACACCGCCAACTTCCCGACTCCGAGCTGTTCTTGAAAATTTCATGACAGAAAATCTCAGAAACCTCTCGGATGTAAGGCAGAAACTTGGCCACTACACCAACGAGGCAGTGTTTGTTTATTTAAGCTTTGTTGCATAACAAAACTTTGTACAAAAGGTGGACTTAACGCCGTAGGGCATTCTCTACCAACCATACCTTTGGGCTAAGCAGAAATGATTAGTGGGATTTTCGGAGATTTTTATATATTTATAGTTTACTATTTCTTTCCAGGGCCCGCAAGACTACATAAAGCTCTCGATCATCGGCGGCGACCAGCTGCAGCTGCAGTTCCAGGTGGGCGACACGCCGCTCGGCGTCAGCGTCGAGACCAGCAGCCGCCTCGCCGACAACCAGTGGCACTCCGTCTCCATCGAGAGGAATAGGTAATGTATCGCTGCTCTAGTACTCGGCCGACTATACACAGCTGTCAGCATCGGCGGCGACCAGCTGAAGTATTCATTTACAAAAATAAGTAATGTTATCGCTGCGATACGAGATATTTACCGGGTGTTTCTCTTCGGTAACCAATTAGCACTTTTAGATGCAAACAGGGGCGTAGCTAGCGCCTTATCTGCTGTATAGATTATACGGGGCCCCCGATCCAGAGTGGACCCCAATCGCAAATGCAAAAAAAAAAATCTTTTGGCAACACCTCATCGGGTAAATAAATATCGCGGGCTGAGGGGTTTTCCCGTTAAACTACATTTGTAAACGATAGCTGTTTTGGTATAGTGATTGAAAAGAAAAGAGATTACACAAGCGGGAATGTCCACATTCAGGAAAGTCAGGGAAAAGTCAAGGAAGCTCAAGTTGGTCAGGGAAATTCAGTGAAATCTAGTGCTCGCTTCGCTCGCACACTAAATTTTGTGCTTTTGCAATGCTAGCTTTTGAAATTCTATAAGTTTATAAAGTTTGCAATCTGGGGTTGTCGTGGCCTGAGCTTCGGTGGATGTGTTGGTCGAGTGAAAGATAAGAGTTTATGAGAGGAAAGAGTTATATTAACAGTTCTACAAACAGTACTTAATTATAAGAGTTAAACTTATGCTAGGATGATTTGCGAGAGTTATGATGATGATGAGTTTTGAGCGCGACCGCACGATTAGGCGTCCAAGAATGCACTAACTAGTAAAACGTATGATGGTTTGACGGCCGCAGCGAGCGACCTAACTACCGGCACGTGAGCCGAGTAGGTGTTCGGTTGCGATGCACCGAACAGGGGTCCTTAAATACTTTTTCTACTTCTGAGCACACACCGGAGATACGTAAAAGAACTTTTCTAACGACACAGAAATTTCAGTACGCTTAAAGTGGCTGTAGCTTTAGTAACTGATTGTACAGAAAAGTTTAATTTCTTCCACATCAGATTCAGATTCAGATTAATTTATTGCAACTCACAAGTTAGGTATGGTGTTACAAAGTAATAAATAGTACAAGTGACGCCCTGCCAGGGCATTGCAAACATGAGGGGCGACTATTGCCCATTCCATCTAGACAGTTTGAAAAAAGCGGTCTAGCGTCCATCAGTAAAACGGACTGGCGATCTAAAAGAGATAGTTAGATTAACACTTTATTGTAAATAAAATAAATATTTCTCAACAATCACACCAATTCTCTAGTCCCAAAGTAAGCTACGAGGCTTGTGTTATGGTATAACACAAAACAAAAATTATAGACAAGTTTAACAAAGAAAGATGTATAATTTAGGTGGTTTTATCGCTTGTAGCGATCCCTTCCAGGCAACCTTCGGTTAAAGGAACATTTAACAGGAAGGGGAAGGAGGACGCTGACAACCTATCAACCTGAAAACCTTAAGGGGAGGCCTCTTCTCAGCGTCGTTGTAGCTGTACTTGATGATGGCTGCTTTTTCGTATCTGAGCTAGCTCAATACGGTTTTATTTTCTGTACCTTGAAACCATCATAACCTTGCCTTCTACCAATCAAAATTTTAACCAACCGTTGCATTACGGTCTTTTGACAGGAAAGAAGCCCGCGTAGTAGTAGACGGTGCGCTGAAGAACGAGATCCGCACCCCGGCGGACCCGGCGCGGGCGCTGCACCTCACCACGGCGCTGGTGCTGGGCGCCGCGCTGGACCGGAGCGACGGGTTCGTGGGCTGCGTGCGCGCGCTGCTGCTCAACGGCCGCCCGGTCGATCTCGTGTCGCATGCGAGGCGAGGTAACTTGCTGCGAGTATATCACTGTACATTTGCTGCCAGAGCATATCGAGTAAAACTTGGTGACATAAAGCGATGTCGTTTATTCGGGTTCAGAAACATATTATGCCATTTATGAACGTCAAAATTTCATTTATCAGGTTTGAACATGTCTTAACTTTTGGATCCCATATATAAGGCTTCGACACAAAACACATACAAGTAGGCAAAGACGCTAAAGGATGGAAATTGTGCCGGCCTTTGCAGGCAGTAAACAAATTCATTACGTCGTAAATAATTCAGATTATGGGAATGGTGTTAACTTGTAGTGACCAATCCAATATTATTTCCTCCAGAAATAGGACACTTGTCGAACTTTGAAATGGGATGAAAAACTAGTAAATCATTGATAGATCAGTAACAAAAAGTATGAGACAAGTGCTTAAGCTACTTACCACAGAGTGATGTTGTCATTTTTTATTACTTGTGAACCCGGCAGACGCTGTCCTGCCCGCTGTTTTCGCAATATTTTATATTTTCTCATCGTTTACACCTTCCCTGGACTTCTACAAATATTTCAAGGCTTTTTAGTTAGACTAACAAACAGCATTTCGTTTTGATATATAAAAAAGCGATCGGCCCACCTGAATTTTCCCATGGGAATGCGTCATTTTCCCGCGGTAAAAAGTACCCTATGTCCTTTTTGGGGTATCAATATATCTTTATACCAAATTTCATGCAAATTGGTTCAGTAGTTAAGGCGTGATTGAGTCACAAACAGAGAGTTACTCTCGCATTTATTATACTAGTATGGATTATAAGAATTCCTAATTCTCTCGTGTGTTTCCCTTTCTAGGTCTATACGGTGTAACCGAGGGCTGCGTGGGCAAGTGCCTGTCATCTCCATGTCTCAACAACGGCACGTGTCTTGAAGGATATGACTCGTACTCGTGCGACTGCCGCTGGACCGCGTTCAAGGGTCCCATCTGTGCTGACGGTGAGTTCTTAGATGTAAACTTGTTGGCTAAGGAAGAGGTCAAGTTTGAATGCTGGACTAGACAGTTCGGGTTAGTTTTACTGTGTCAAACAGCTGAAGTAAGGCTCTTGACGGTGCAACACCTCCATGGAATGTTACTGGATCGTCTTACCACCCATTGGAAGTGAGACCTCAAATCTGCTCTATCAATCTGCTTGTAGCAGAAATTGGTACAACCTTGGCACATTCCAGAGTCATATGTGCAATCAGCTTAGTTTAATACTTGGCAGTGTACATCATCATTTATGCTTGACAAAAGTTTATTGAACAATTAAAATCTTCTATGTACCAAAAGTTTTCAATAAAAATTACGGTGGTGTCAGTCACTACGGTTACGGTAAAGCAACTCACATCTGTGGCACCCCACTGCACGAACAACTATCGTAACATATTCGTAGCGTTTACCTATCGTTAACTTGACAATTTGTATGAAGAAACTGACAGTTTCTGACGTTTGGACGACACGAATACGGAACAATAATGTTCGTGCTAACCTCACTGTTCCATTCTTGTTTAAGGTTTAAAAATCATTTAAAAATAAAGTGTTACCAAAAATAACTAGTTTGCCAAGATTGTCAAGAAGCAATAATTTTTGGGACAAAAATCTTGGTGAATACTTAAAATACTGATTCCCATATGTTCCCCAGAAATCGGCGTAAACCTCCGACCCAACTCGATGGTGAAGTACGACTTCCTCGGCTCCTGGCGGTCCACCATCAACGAAAAAATCCGCGTCGGGTTCACCACAACCAACCCTAAGGGCTTCCTGCTCGGGTTCTACTCGAATATATCTGGAGAGTATCTGACGCTTATGGTGTCTAACTCGGGTAAGTCTGTTCTCCTTCTCAACACCTGCCTAATAGGCATGATGACACCTATCGTAAATATTTTCAAGACCATGGTGCTTTAATAACATAACCTCTAAGAAGTATATCAACGATTGGTGGCGTCATGTATATGCTATTATATTTAAGCCTGCCGCGCTACCAACATGTGTACATACTCACGTGTACTAAGATTCAGCGTGTATGGTTTGTTTTGTCTCGTAGGGTGTGTCTACAGTTTTGAGATGTTTGAGTGATAACGACTTGAGAAGGAAGGTATAGTAAGAAACAAACCCGTTGTATACCGTTCTAACACTGACAGTTGATATCTATTTTATTAATGCTAATTTACATGTATTTATAATGAACTTAAACTATGAATACACGTAAAGATATGTTGTGTGCCGTCGGTGCTCGTTGAGGGTCCATCGGCCAGCCGCTGTATGTGGGTCGCTGACGCCGCTCCGAGGTTGGGCAATTTACATGTACGATGCTAGCTCGTACATGTCTAATCAATCTAAAGTCTTTCTGAACCTAAGGTGCAATCCCGAGCAGTTAGGAAAAACGTGTTTAAATAAATGAACAATAAATTTGTAGCTACAAGTGTAGGGTACGGTTCCTATGTTGCATAAAACGTTCGTCGTTGCCTGCCGCGTAAACTTCATACTCCAGCGAATAACTGCAGATTTCATCACGATATTTCGATGCTTCTCTCTGGACCGTGTGTTCCGGACGACTCTCCATGGGCTTGCCCCCGGCGCGCGCGGTGGAGATTCGCGGGGAGGCACAAGCTCAGCAGTGGGCGTCGAACGGCTGATAAGACTTCGATGCAAAGATTAATCAAGAGTTCGCGGGTTCGATCCCCGCACTGTACAAACATTTGTGGGCATGAACGTGTCTGTTTGTTCTGGTCTGGGTGGTATATGTATTTATTTAAGTTTATTTGTAATACCACAGTTGATTCTGATATATGTAACACAGTGCTTAAGCTACTTACTACGGAGTCAGATCAATGTATGTGATATTTTTGGGAAATATGCGGACGCAGGGGATACAAGTGATACTCGAGACGGCTGACAACGCACTGATTTATTAGCGGACAAAGATATGAGGCGTGAACGCAGCTACGCTAACTACGTAGTTGGTCCCAAAGTTCTGTCACTGGCACATTATTTTCCAATTTCGAAGACGATTTAAAAAAAGTTTAATTGCATTCCATTTTTGAATGTTTGTCAATTATAAAAAACAAAAAGTTATCATTTGCCGCGATTTTTCACGATGGAGTGGACCGTGAAAGAAAACCGAATAGCAGTTTTAGCGTTGCACCGCTGTGGGCACTCGCCAAATACCATTTTCAAGTTGCTCAAAAATTTAAAAATATCGCTTAGGTTTGTGTATCGTACTATAAATAGGTACAATGAAGTCTCAAGTGTTGAGGACAAGAAAAGAACTGGCCGGCCACGCTCCGCAAGGACACCAGCAGTGATCAAAGCAATCAAGGCGCGCATACGAAGGAATCCTGTCCGAAAACAGAAGCTGATGGCATTGCAGATGGGGGTCAGTAGAAAAACTGTCAAAAAGGTGTTAAACGAAGACCTTAAGTTGCGAGCTTACAAAAAAAAGAGTGGACACCTACTTAATGCCCGTCTAAAAGCAATAAGACTCAAAAGATCCCGGGTGTTGTTGAAACGGTACGCGAAAAACCGACATCGTGACATACTCTTTACGGACGAAAAAATTTTCGATATAGAAGAAAAGTACAATAAACAGAATGATAGAGTGTATGCTGGGAGCTCTGAAGAAGCAGCAAAAAGAGTTCCGCGGGTGCAACATGGGCATCATCCATCTTCAGTGATGGTCTGGTTAGGAGTCTCCTACTACGGACCAACTGAGGTTCATTTTTGCGAAAAAGGGGTCAAAACCAGTGCAAAAGTGTACCAAGAGACGGTTTTGGATCAGCATGTCAAAGACCTGCCCAACACGTTATTTTCAGGACATCACTTTGTGTTCCAGCAAGATTCTGCACCTGCACATAAAGCCAAGACCACTCAAGCCTGGTTCGAGCGTCAAAACATCGACTTCATAAGACATGAAGATTGGCCTTCCTCCAGTCCGGACCTTAATCCTCTGGACTATAAAATTTGGCAAGTCTTAGAGAGGAAGGTGTGTGCTAAGCCCCATAAAAATTTGGACAGTCTAAAGTCAGCTATAATAAAAGCAGTCGCTGAAATAGACATGAATATGGTGCGTGCTGCGATAGACGACTGGCCGCGGCGACTAAAGGCCTGTATTAAAAATAAGGGCGGTCATTTTGAATAATTTTAAGTTAATATAATTCCTTATTAAATGCTCTTTCATATAATATATAATTTATAAAAAACGGATAGGTACTTTTCTTTTTATCACTATTTTCATATATGACAGAACTTTGGGACCGACTACGTATACTTATTTAAGCATACATGACAGTTTTATATTTTTTTAATATAACGACTGCCTCGATTGTGTAGTGGTTCGAATCCCAGGTCGAGCCAAAATTGTTTCTGAGATTTTCTGTCATGAATTTCTCAAAAACAGCTCGGAGTCGGGAAGTTGGCGATGTTACACCCCCGTGCCTCGGTGCGCACGTTAAGCCGCTGGTCCTGCGCCTGATCTCTCTCCGGTCATATCCGATTGCCGTCTCACCGAACTTGGAGAGTGATGGAACAGTGAGTGCACCTGTGTGTTGCGCTCACACTTGTGCACTTTAATATCTCCTGCGTAGTTGGATGATCTCTGTTGAGATTGGCCGCCGTGGTCGAAATTAAATCGAAAGGAGGACTATTACTATATATTTTTTTTATTTTAATATTTTTTTTTTACTTTTTTTTATTGGGATTTATTCCGCAGGCCATTTGCGCGTGGTGTTCGACTTCGGTTTCGAGCGGCAGGAGATCATATTCCAGGGCAAGCACTTCGGCCTCGGCCAGTACCACGACGTGCGCTTGTCCAGGAAGGACCAGGGCGCTACTATGATCTTACAGGTAAGAGGTGTGCGTTTTGTGTAATAACTCTAACGGCTATTATTAAGCTATATTAAAATGTTGAATACAAACAGGGTGTTTCTTTCAATGTGTCAAGCCGGCGCGGGTAGATAGCTGAGTGCCATACTTTATTGATTTAACTCCTATGCATGTTTCGCGATTTTTTTGTATTTTCCACTTGCGTTGGCATTAATCCCACGACCAAGGTCGTTTGTTTAATTTAACAGTGGGTCAAAAGTCTAATGTAATGTAAAACACGCGAAATATTATAAGCCGTGCAAAAATGTTCTTGATTCATAACGCTCCAGAAGTGAGAGAGGTGTAAAACAATATATGGGATTGAAACAGATAATGTAGCAATAACGCCGTAGGGTAAAAGAGTCCGCAGTACCCGTAGATTAAGTTCGTATGACGCAAGGCACCTGCCTTCCCTTTTCTACCTAGAAAAATGGGTTAGTGGAGGGAATGTTAAATCCGAACTAAATATTTTCTTAATTTATTAGCCAAAAAGTTCGTGCTTGATTTTAAAAGGCGATAGATGTTCGTGGGTCTGAAGTTTTCTAGGTTTTGTCTGTGAGACACAGAGAAGTGTGCTATCTTGCTTTTCAAACTGTTTTTCAAGTACTAAGTTAGCTCACAAACTTTTCGAATAATTAACTTGAAAAAAAAACCGTTATTTTTCCTAAACAGGTGGACAACTACGAAACTCAAGAGTACCACTTCAACATAAAGGAATCAGCCGACGCGCAATTCAACAACATCCAGTACATGTACATCGGGCGCAACGAGTCGATGGGCGAAGGCTTCGTGGGCTGCGTGAGCCGCGTCGAGTTCGACGACATCTATCCGCTGAAACTGCTGTTCCAGCAGGACCCGCCGCCCAACGTCAGGAGTCTTGGTGGTGAGTCATCTTGATTAAAAAAAAAATAGTTTAAAAAAACTAAAGAAAATAGTCTTTTATTGCTAACTAAAATGATAATAATTTCAGAGTACAAAGAATTAATAGTATATGTACGATGTACGTACATGGTTTAAGTTAATTTTGATCATTATGCAAAATTGAGATATTGCACTTTGATCGCGCCCTACATTTCGGACAGTGACTTTACATGGATCTTGCAGTATGCATTGTAACAATAAATTAGTGCTCGAATAGAAGCCATACGGTTAACTTGGGTGTTTAATTTATTTACAACATTTTAAATATCCCTCGGGCACTCATACTTGACATTTGACGTGACATTAATAGCTGTCTGTTACAGCTTTTTGGTCCTTCGAGCCGGATATGATGCTAAAGTTAGGTATTGCTTAATTGCATTTGATAATAATGCGAGAATTCTTGACTTCTCACATTTCACTTGCGATGTAAACAAGTGTCGCTAAAATGAGTGCTATATTTAATCGAAATTTAATTCGACTAATGTAGGTACTGCACGGAATAATGTTTTGTGGAACGGCAGACTTAATGTTTGAATAGATTTTCTACCAGTCAACGTCTTTGTCACTACTGCAGTCAGTCAGTATGTCTATGAACGTTGGTAGAGGATAGGTCACTGAAGGTGTACCTATCAGGCTCGAAGAATGTACGAGACGGGAAGAAGTCCCATCTGTTAAGTCTATGACGTAAGGATGGAAACTAACTCCCTAGTGAGCGTAGCTGTCCCTTTTCCCCAAGACACTAAGTCCCTAGAGCCCTAGCCCCGCCTAACAATATATACTTAGATATAATAAGGAGACGATGCGTGATGACTGCACCCAGGTCGGCCGGGTAGCAGCATCACGACGGTAAGTAGGTGGCGCGAACCCGCTGCCAGCCGGGCAGACTCACCAGGCTGATCATAGTGACGGCTAAGGGTGTCTTGGCCGCAGCGGAGGGAAATGAGAACCAACACGGACGGTTGATATCTGTTTTATTAACGTAAATGAACATGTATTTATAATAAAGTAATTGATTGTAAACAAGTAAAGATATGTAGATGTGTGCCGTCGGTGTAGAGTGCCGACGGTGCTCGTTGAGGGTCCATCGGTCAGCCGCTGTATGTGGATCGCTGACGCCGCTCCGATGTTGGGCAATTTCCATGTACGATGCAAGCTCGTACATATTGGCAGCTCCAAAAGATGAGGAAAATGATGCCGCACCCGTCTCCTGGCAAACGCTGCTGAAGTGTGGATGGATCCAGTGTATGGCGTGGCTCGTACATTCTAGCCTCCCGAACAAGTGAGATGCTGCTTATGTGGATATGGTTGGCGTCAGTTTGTTGTTAACCCGCTGCGGTTGTTGGGCTAACCCGATTGTTTGATGTGGTTGTGGTTGAAGTCTTCTGACTCGCTCTGAAGTGGGAAGCCGGTGTTAAAGACCTTCTTCGTTGAAGTGGCAACTCGGCTCTGCCGGAGTTTCATTTTGATGGAGCTTGCTGATGGAGCTCGGTAATGAAGCTCGCCGATGAAACTCGCTGATAGAGCAGCTGATGAAGCTCGCAGATTGAGCAGCTGATGATGCTCGCAGTTGGAGCAGCTGATGATGCTCGCAGATGTAGCAGCTGATGATGCTCTCAGATGGAGCAGTTGATGAAGCTCGACTATGGAGCAGCTGATGAAGCTCGACGATGCTTCTTGCTTGAGGACTGACAGCATTGGTGGGATTTCAGCTACTGGTGAGACCCTCTTCTGGGAGGTCAGTAGCCGAACCGCTGCTGCCAGTGTCTTGATCTTCTGTCTTCTCGATGTTGTTATGTCTTCCCGACGTCTTGACTGTTCAAAAGTCAAGACGTTGTTTGTAGGCTTCCTGAGACGCCCTCCGTCGGTCGGTTCTCAGGATGTTGGAAAGGACAAGGGAAGGGATAGGTTGATAATGATAAAGTTTGCTACCAACCTATTCATAGTCCCTACTAAGTCCTGTCATGTCAATGTTGTGTTTTGGTAATGATAATCAAATCATTGTAAGATATGTGTTGATGCAATACGTACCTTCCAAATGTAAATGGAATTACGCAGTTGAGGGGTCGTAGATCACTGTTGTTCTCAAGTGTCGATGAGAAGTGGTCCACATTAAAGTTACTAATGCATCTCACAGTTAGCTTGTTTGATAATCTATGTTTGATAGTTCTTTGGCCCTTGATTGATTGAGTGCATGGATATTGTAAAGCTGGGATGTCGTCCCCGTCTGCTTGTGTGTAAATCCTGCCTCCTTGATTGAGCTCAAAGTTAACGATAAGTTGGGTGGTGGTTGTAAGGCACCGACCCTGTTTGATAAGTTTAGTTTGTTAGATCCTTGGCTCCTTGTTTGAGCCCAAAGAAAAAGAAAAGTTGGGATGTTTTCGCTGCTTGGTAAATCTTTGGCTCCTTGTTTGAGTCCAAGTTAATGATAATGCTAAATGTCATGTCAAATGTCAGTTAATTACTTGAGAAACCTCTTGTTAAGCCCCAAGAAAAGCTAAGCTAATTACTAATGTCACTGCTTTGTCTGGAGCGGTGGTTGTAAGGCACTACTCCCGTTTGTTTGTCATGTTTTAATTTCCCTAACAGGGTAGGTTACCAAAGTTGTTATGTGAAAAAGTATGTCAAGTAATATGTTTAAAGTTATTACTCGTAATGTTTGTCCCTCGATAAAATCCGACTACAAAACTTATCTTCACATGACTGGCATCATTATACCATGATATATTTAGTCCTAACCATAAGCATTGCACTGTTTGTAACTTCCATTTGGTGCTGGCGAAGGCGAAGTAGTAAGCTGAAAGCGTCAACCAATCAAGGACAACAAAAAGGACACTCTGTGGAGGTGGAGCTCCAAGAGGCAACACCGGAAGGGTATAGTGAAATAAGGCGTAAACCTGAAGTGTACAGCTGTGTGAACAAAGTGAAAGTGGTACCCTCAAGTAAAGTGAAATTTGACACTGATAGACATAGTGACACATGTGCATAGTGCGTTAGAAACCATAGGAACTGTAGTTAATTATTTAGTTTTTTAAACGTAGTTATTTTTAAATTACATGTTTCTATGAGATATTTAAGTAGTAATTACCTGTTATTTAAGTCCTATTATGTCATTTAGCTTTCAAGTATGTGTGTTTAAAAAAAAGGGTGTTTAATTTATTTACAACATTTTAAATATCCCTCGGGCACTCATACTTGACATTTGACGTGACATTAATAGCTGACTGTTACAGTATAGTAGAGTAAAAAGAGTAAAGTGCTTGGTATAGTATATTTTAAAATCATTCTATTATAGGCAATTATAAAAAGAGAACTATAAAATCTACATAACTCTTCAACTTGATCGGGGAGGAAACACGTTGGCTAGACGCAAAAATACGAACGAAACATTATGGAGCGGGAGGGAAGGCCAGCGGAAATATTAATAACTAGCTGTGCCCGCGACTTCGTCCGCGTGGAGTTGTAATTTTGGGCATAGACATGTACTGTCGCAGACAGTTTTTTAGATCATTTCAAGATGAATAATTCTTTCATATTTATATTTTTGGTATCTTGAACCGTTTTCGCAGCGTACGCAACTCAAGGATGGTTTAGTAGATTCTGAGATTCAATTTCCTGCCTGCCCCCTAAGTTCATCGGCGTGATTATTTATATCTCAGTTTACTCTCCAGGTGATACTGAGTCAAATAAAAAAAGTCCCGTCAAAATCGGTCCAGTAGATTCTGAGATTAGCCCGGACAAACAGACAGACAGACAGACAGACAAATTTTTTAAAAATTGTTGTTTTGGCTTCTATTACGGTAATTAAGACCCCCTGTAACAATTTTTCATAAAAATCTTCAATGTAAAGAAATCGATCTTTTACAGTCTTATTATATGTATAGATTATGTAATAATAATTTCAACGAATACACTAATAGACTTATTTTTACTATTGAAACAATATTCAAAAATTGTTTTTCTATAAAATAATTCATAATTTAAGGTGACCTTTCATGAATATTTTTCTGCAGTTTGTATTATTTGATTTTTAATTGATATTGAATTGATAAGTCACTCAGTCGGCATTGCACGCGATGACGTCAAAGTTTGTTATTCCTATACAAACTCTATGAATAAAAGCGTTTTGACAGTTGATAGAAAGTATGTCAACGATTGGTGGTGTCAACTACCCTATTACCTAGCCTAAAACTAAGCGTAAGCTTGTGCTATGTTGAATAGAGATATCGGATATAAATACATTCATAAACACCCATGACTCAGGTACAAACGCTCGTGCTCATCACACAAACAGCGCAGAGCAGCACAGCTAAGCTGCCGTTTCCCTGTTCCAGGTGGCGTGCTGCACGAGGACTTCTGCGGCGTCGAGCCGGTGACGCACCCGCCCGAGCGCGCCGAGACGCGCCCGCCGCCCGCCCGCGACCCGCGCGGCGACGCGGACTACCACAAGACCGACGAGGCCATACTCGGCAGTCAGTCACATTGTTACTTGTAGCGAGTATATACGTCCCCGCCCGCGACCCGCGCGGCGACGCGGACTACCACAAGACCGACGAGGCCATACTCGGCAGTCAGTCACATTGTTACTTGTAGCGAGTATATACGTCCCCGCCCGCGACCCGCGCGGCGACGCGGACTACCACAAGACCGACGAGGCCATACTCGGCAGTCAGTCACATTGTTACTTGTAGCGAGTATATACGTCCCCGCCCGCGACCCGCGCGGCGACGCGGACTACCACAAGACCGACGAGGCCATACTCGGCAGTCAGTCACATTGTTACTTGTAGCGAGTATATACGTCCCCGCCCGCGACCCGCGCGGCGACGCGGACTACCACAAGACCGACGAGGCCATACTCGGCAGTCAGTCACATTGTTACTTGTAGCGAGTATATACGTCCCCGCCCGCGACCCGCGCGGCGACGCGGACTACCACAAGACCGACGAGGCCATACTCGGCAGTCAGTCACATTGTTACTTGTAGCGAGTATATACGTCCCCGCCCGCGACCCGCGCGGCGACGCGGACTACCACAAGACCGACGAGGCCATACTCGGCAGTCAGTCACATTGTTACTTGTAGCGAGTATATACGTCCCCGCCCGCGACCCGCGCGGCGACGCGGACTACCACAAGACCGACGAGGCCATACTCGGCAGTCAGTCACATTGTTACTTGTAGCGAGTATATACGTCCCCGCCCGCGACCCGCGCGGCGACGCGGACTACCACAAGACCGACGAGGCCATACTCGGCAGTCAGTCACATTGTTACTTGTAGCGAGTATATACGTCCCCGCCCGCGACCCGCGCGGCGACGCGGACTACCACAAGACCGACGAGGCCATACTCGGCAGTCAGTCACATTGTTACTTGTAGCGAGTATATACGTCCCCGCCCGCGACCCGCGCGGCGACGCGGACTACCACAAGACCGACGAGGCCATACTCGGCAGTCAGTCACATTGTTACTTGTAGCGAGTATATACGTCCCCGCCCGCGACCCGCGCGGCGACGCGGACTACCACAAGACCGACGAGGCCATACTCGGCAGTCAGTCACATTGTTACTTGTAGCGAGTATATACGTCCCCGCCCGCGACCCGCGCGGCGACGCGGACTACCACAAGACCGACGAGGCCATACTCGGCAGTCAGTCACATTGTTACTTGTAGCGAGTATATACGTCCCCGCCCGCGACCCGCGCGGCGACGCGGACTACCACAAGACCGACGAGGCCATACTCGGCAGTCAGTCACATTGTTACTTGTAGCGAGTATATACGTCCCCGCCCGCGACCCGCGCGGCGACGCGGACTACCACAAGACCGACGAGGCCATACTCGGCAGTCAGTCACATTGTTACTTGTAGCGAGTATATACGTCCCCGCCCGCGACCCGCGCGGCGACGCGGACTACCACAAGACCGACGAGGCCATACTCGGCAGTCAGTCACATTGTTACTTGTAGCGAGTATATACGTCCCCGCCCGCGACCCGCGCGGCGACGCGGACTACCACAAGACCGACGAGGCCATACTCGGCAGTCAGTCACATTGTTACTTGTAGCGAGTATATACGTCCCCGCCCGCGACCCGCGCGGCGACGCGGACTACCACAAGACCGACGAGGCCATACTCGGCAGTCAGTCACATTGTTACTTGTAGCGAGTATATACGTCCCCGCCCGCGACCCGCGCGGCGACGCGGACTACCACAAGACCGACGAGGCCATACTCGGCAGTCAGTCACATTGTTACTTGTAGCGAGTATATACGTCCCCGCCCGCGACCCGCGCGGCGACGCGGACTACCACAAGACCGACGAGGCCATACTCGGCAGTCAGTCACATTTGTTACTTACTAGCTGACCCGGCAAATGTTTGACAAGCCTTATTACTAAGGGTTATTAAAATTGATGTTTGCCGATTCTTAGACCTACTCAATATGCTTAAAAAATTTCATGAGAATCGGTCAAGCCGTTTCGGAGGAGTACGGGAACATCGTGACACGAGAAATATATAGAATAATAGATATATAGGGATTTCGAGAAGAACTTATACAGGGTGTAAAAAAAACCTTACCGAAGCCGAATACCACATATTTTACGATCATTTTTCCTTTACACTATACCTGGGAAGTTAACGATTACTGAGGTATTGATGGTTAAAGTTTAAAAAAAAATGATGATTTTTACAGATTTTTTTTCTGTCCGTTAAATTTAACTTTTTCCACAGAAACATGATACAAGTTTTCATTAATTCTTTCATAAAAAGCCTCTTAATAGCACACTCCGCAATGAACAGCGCACACTCGAACCGACCCGCGTCGCGGCGGCGTATAGCAACGCGCCCCGCGTGCGCGGTACACATTGCGGGTTAGAATTAATTTGATTTTTTTTTGATGTCAAAAAATAAAAGTTGTTTCCCAGCAAAAAAATGTTTTTCATACGATTTGGTTTGATGTACTGAACGCGTGGTTGACGGCTTTTTTTACACCCTGTATACGTCCCGTAACTCATTTTCTTCGAGAGGACGAATAAATACTGGTTCAGTGCCCATTACGATCCAGCACGACTTAGTCGTTTACGATAAGATGATGTCTACTAATGACATTCAATATTTCTTCTAGCATAAAGTTAACCGAAGAAGATGTCCAGAATAAAGTAAAATTGCTAAGAAGACAATGAAGTTTTATAACATATCTGTGGTCGAAAAGAGTGCTATTTAATCGTTACATATAATTGGGTTATAGATGTGTTGTTTACTCGTTTTGCTACAACACTTCACATTAACGTTAAAATAGTGCAGTTGCTATTAAAATAATCTCGTCACTTACACATCTCTAGTAGAGAAGCACCATTAAATGTTTGCGTTGCAATCTATGCAAAACACCACTCGTTTGATTGCCTGATTTTATTGGCGACCAAAATTATAATAAATCATTTACCTTAAATCTTACATAGTTATTTAACAGAGACAAAGATCTTATAATACGTTTGTCACAGTTGATTATGGCGGATTGAAACCCATACTAGGAAATCTCCTGTGGCACAGGCTATCAAACCTCTACCTCGCATTTCATATTACATTATTTGTTAAAACCTAGGGACACTAATTTGTAAGACAATTATTTAGATTTTTATTTATATTTATAAATGGTGGGTAGTAATTTACTTATAGTCTTATTTTTTAAAAGGTTCGGTTTGACAGATGTCATCAACTGTAGACTAGGGATGGGTGTTTGCAAATCGGTACGAAAATTGATCGATTAAAAACTTGACAGCTGTCATACCGAGCCTTTTAAATAATTGAGACTTTAATAAAGATATCGTATTATTGCAGCGGTGCTGGCGTTCATCTTTTTGCTGCTGGTGATCGTGGCCGTGGTGTTGGTGCGCGCGCTGTCCAGGCACAAGGGAGAGTACCTCACGCAGGTGAATATATTCAATAAATATTTGTTTCTTCGGATTACGCGAACAGTAGACATTGAAATGACATACTTTTTACGTATTATTTCGCGATTTATTTACATTTAATTTAAACTTGACTTTTCGGACCCTGTTTAGCGTACGTAGTCACAGGTCGACAAAGGTGTTATTTGTCATTACATAGTTTTGAAAAAAAAAAAGTAAACTACCATCTCTCATCAATATTAATGTATGTTGCAGTGCAGGGTTTAGTGTCTTGGCTAAAATAAAATGTAAATAAATCGGGAAATAATCCATAAAAAAATGTATTGTTTCATTATTCAAGAAATTTTATTTATGAAAAACGTAAGGGGCATGGAATGATAGGTGGGGTGGGACGAAGAATGAAAACAGAGGCAAAAGTACAGAAGAGATTTTATTGCACGCATGGGTTCATAACTAAAATAAGAGTGAACCATTAAGAGATATGTCGAGTGATGTGCAAATGACACTTTAAGATACAGTCTTAAGTTATTAACTAATCAGATGAACTCCAAAGTGTTTTAGCTTGTCTAAATATGCTTACACCACAGTATTTTTCAGTCAACTTTTTCTCCGTTGAAAAAATACAGTAGGTAACTAAAGTGTTAGTAACGCACACTCAGAGTGAAAGAATCTATTTAGTTACTATATTTTTAGAATTTATTTACAATGTTAAATCAAAACACACCTAAAAGCTTTACAGAGCACTTAAAAGTGATTCGGACGGTAGAACAATCCGTCGGGTTGCGTGCGAGTGGTGCGGGTTCAGTGACGATGCATATACATTCTGTGTACTAAGTATCGGTAATTTGTCAATAAAACAAAAAAATACAAATTATTCATCTAAATTTATTTTATCGCTTTCAAAGTATCTCCACCGCTTCACCCAGTCTTCCATACATTTTTCATAGACTATTTGCGGTATGGCCTTTAGGTCATTCAGTGAATTTTCTTTTATGGCTTCTATCGACTCAAAACGTTTTCCTCTCGAAGTGGTAATTTTAACTTGGGAAATAAAAAAAAGTCAGACGGAGCCATATCAGGTGAATACGGTGCTTGGTCGCTTTTCGGTCAAGAACTTTTGTTAAATTTTTCGCTAAAAACTCTTTCACTATAATGGCTGTGTGTGATGGTAATGATGGTGCTGCATCTACGACTTGTGTTGCCTCAAATCTGGAAGATTTCGGCGGATACTCTCACGCAAACGCTTCATGACGCCTAAATAATATTCTTTATTCACTGTTTCTCCCTCTGGAAAGACACCACGGTAGTCAAAAAAACTGTCAACATCACCTTGATTTTGGAGCGACTTTGCCGCGGTGTTTTGGGTTTCGGCTCGTTTTCGAGACGCCATTCTGAAGACTGTTGGCTTGTTTGCATGTACTCATAAACCCATGTCTCTTCGCCAGTTATTATACGTTTTATAAAGGTCGGATCCGTAGAAGCTCGGGAAACCATGTCTTCAGCGAAATGCTTTTGCTGCGCTTTTTAAACAAAATTAAGCTCTTTTGGAACTAGTCTTGGCTAGTTCCAAAAGAGTCGCTGCTTGCAGCGACGCGTTTCGCGTTGAGAATGTTGTGGACGGACTTAAAATATATGTTCACCTCACTAGCCAACTCTCTCAGACGCATACGTCGATTTTCGAGCACAAGCTTCTTGATTCTGTCGATGGTTTCTTTGGTCGTAGCGGTTGCAGGTCTACCAGAACGTGGCAAGTCTACTTCTACTTCTCGGCCTTCTTTAAAAACCTTATACCATTTATAAGCCCTTGTTTTTGATATACACGATTCGTTGTAGGTATTTCGGAACATTTTTAGTGATTCACCACATGAAATGTCATTCGAAATATAACATTTAAGGCACACTCTTTGTTCAACAATATTTTCCGTTGTAAAAATCGCCGAGGACTAAAAAATAATACCACCAAAAAGTGTAGTTTAAAACAAATCAAATGACAGACCCCGCTCAAATTTTGCGCGCTTAATCAGTACAGTGCTGATAATATGTAGTAAAAAAATGAGAACGACCTCTTTAACGCGGGTCTCTTTTTATTGACATAGCCTCGATACTTTTTACACAGATTAGTATATATCGCAGGGTCAGTAGAATAAGATTAACGAAATTTGTACGGTATGATTCGTTTATTGTATGATAATATGCACACCCCGTGGTGGTATTAATCTAAGTTTGAGTAGATTCTTAGTAATAAAATGCGAGATTATAACACAAGCCTCGTAACTTAATTTGGGACTAGAGAATTGGTGTGATTGTTGTGAGTTATTTATTATTATTAATCTTAACAGGAGGAGCGCGGCGCGGACGGTGCGCTGGACCCCGACGCGGCCGCGCTGGCCGCCGCCACGGGCCCGCGCGTCACCAAGCGCAGGGAGTTCTTCATATAGGCACGCAGCACACACACACGTGAACATTCAATAGTACACTACTTCGCCAACTAATTCCACCATATATATAGGGTGTAAAAAACCTTAACGAAGCCGAATGCCACATATTCTAACGGTCACTGACGTATTGATGGTTAAAGTTTGAAAAAAAATTGACGATTTTTACAGAAATGTCTTCAGTCCGTTATAACTTAACTTTTTTCCAAAGAAACATGATACAAATGTTCACTAGTTTTTGCATAAAAAATGTTTTTTTGATGTCAAAAAATAAAAGTTGTTTCCCAGCCAAAATTTCTTTTTCATACGATTTGGTTTGATGTACTGAACGCGTGGTTGACGGCTTCTACTTAATATTATACTTACTACTTATACACACCTCACCGAATACGATGTAAACATTTTATAAAATCGATTGAATCAGGAATCTATTAGTAAAGATGAAAATGAAAATAAAAATGCTAGTAACAAAAGATACGAAATATTGGTCGGAGGTTAATGTTAACAATCTCAGTATATAAGTTAACCGACAAATATAGCAGACTGTGCCAAACATATAGCTGAAAATTAAAAACGTACGCAAAAAACTTCCAAACAGCATAAAGATAAACGGTATAAATACACAACAGCAAACCAATTTCGCTATATTTCTCAACAAAAAGCCTAAAAATTCAAAGGTACTCACAAAATATGCATTTAAATATCCTATAAACAGCACTTCTTTTAAGCCGTCTTATTACATTTTAACTTTAACATAACTTAACATTTAATAGTAATGGTAACACACAAGTGCCCAGACAGTTGAAAATAAACAGCAATGTTCCTAATTGCAATAATATCACTAGGTAAAAGAATCGTCCGTATATTTTTTTCAAAATCTCTACACACTCACAAACTTAATTAACACACACTAATATTCGTCGTATATTAATACATAATTTCATTAACTCATTGCCATATCATATTTACTGTACCCACTTAGTATGTAGTTTTAAAATATGTACTTCCCTTCACTCGAGTGCTAATAAGTGTATCTAATTAGCTGCTTAGTTTAAGATCACTTTAATGAGCCACTTGGATTTTTTAAAGACTTTATTACTCTGTATTTCTGTTTATTTATTCGTACTGGCTATCTACATTATTTTAGGGGTTAACGTTTATAATATGGTAGCTCATTTATTTGTATAATTTTGTATTTTTATAGAATCGTTTACAGTGATCGGATAATCGGATGCATATTTACCTCAAGTTGAGGTGTTGGCTAATATGGAATGCGCTTTTGTATCGAAAAAAGATTTTAGTTCTTTTACTAAGAAAAAATCAGAAGTGGATAAAGTTACTCATTTGAAGGTGTTGGCCTAAATGCCATAATAATAATGGAATGCACTTTTTTATCAAAAAATCTCGGGATTTCGGGATCGTCAAATTTAGTGTCTTCATTATAGAATGGAATCGGGCGTGTGTTTAAATACGTATTTTAATTTTTCTACAAAATCACGTATTCCCGGGATTTGTAATATATAATGTTTAAAGAAGCCGCTTCCATATTATATTAGAAAAAAATGAACTGTAAATATGCATCCGATTATCCGATCACTGATCATTTATCAACGCTGCCTTCTCATTTAAGCTCTTTTTAAAATTTCTCTCCCGCGAAGTGCCATTTGGCTACTTACCTACAATTTAATCGTTACTCTAGTGCTTCGCATAACTATGTATTTTATATAAACAAGCGTCTTTCTCTTACAAAATTGTTGCAAAATTCTTAGAAAAGAGTAGAGATATTTTTCTCAAAAGGATAAATATTTGATCTCGTTTCAAAGTCCAAAACACAACTTTGGACTGAGTCGGAAACGATTGGCGAATTCGTGATCATTAATACAAACTAGTGAATAAGGAACTTAGGCTATACGATAACATTAGAATCTCTATATGGTTTTATTTAGACTGCTAATATTAAGTTTATGTGTGAGTTTTTTGTTTCTCCGTCCAAAATAGATTTTTTTTCTTAAACGAAAAATGATGTGATCATTTTATATCGACATATTGGCGATATTTTATTCGAACCGCACTAAAGTATTTGTGTTCAAGGTTTTATAGACATTTTATTGTAATTAGTTTGTATATTTTGTCGTATAGTTTACTTCTCTGTGACAGTTTTTATTGGTCAGCAAAATTATATTTGCAAACGATATGCGATATGATTCGTACCAAGTTGGTAGAAAATGTTGCAGAGATGATAGCGTATTGGTTATCGTATGATAATATGCACACCCCGTGGCGGTATTAATCTAAGTATGAGTAGATTCTTACTAATAAAATGCGAGATTATAGCTCTGTATGATTAGTTTGCAATTATTTTTTTTATGAATTCGTACCGCCACGGATTGTACACTTTAAGGCCAAGTTAAGGTTATTGTTCACCTTAAGACTCGAAAGTTTGACTTTGCGCATTTTACAAAAAAAAAACAAAAAGAAATTAAAAGAAAATGTCGAGAAATGGACAATTTATGTCAGATATTCCCTTCGTTGCAGTGAAAAAGTTATGAGTCTTTAGGTGAGCCAGGATCTTTAGGGTAAGACCACACCACAGGACATTGTGACTTATGAGGCAGTCTGACTGATGAAACCAGTGATTCTAGCAAAAGTAACTGGGTGACAAGTGATAATCACTTGTAAATCCAGCTTTCAGGATATCCCGTGGTGTGGCCTGGCCCTTCGACGTCATAACGCGTAAGGTCCCGTGCCTTAATCCGTATGGCGGCGGTCGCTCACGGACACGTAGTGTGTTGATAGTAGAGTTTTTATTTTACTACTTCGAAATCACGAATAAATTTTCCATAAACATAATAAATTGTTTTATTTAAAAATATCATTTTGCGCAGCGACATATTGGAAAGAGCGTGTCATCGACAGCAAATAGCTTTATTTGAATGCATAAAACATATCACTTGTTGTAAAGTAGGTAAGTTGCCATAAAAATGATTAGGGTAGCTGATTTGAGGGAAAACGAGGATATTTAGAAGAAAAAAGGGATAAAGTACTAGTAATCTTGAGCTCCAGATCATATCTTGCTAATCTGTGCTCCAGATGACAACCTTTTTTATTTATATGTCAAAAAGACTTATGTATGGTCGCGGTCTGAAAGTGTTTACAAGTTTTTGAATTAGATTCTATATCACACTTCTAACACTAAAGTCAAAAATGCTTTAACAATTTACTGAACTGCTTAAAATTTATTGAACAATTTGACTCATCGAGAATAAAAGAAGGTAGCTGAATAAGAGAATTATTTTGCTTTAAATTTCAACTAAACGACGCCAACGCAGTCGCTCGTAGTTTGTCTGTCGGAGCGACAACATCTCCTGAGGATGCCACGTGTAGTGGCAAAACGCGTTGAGTGTTTTGTTCGTTTAGTGGAAATTGAAAGCAAAATAATTAGAACAATTTTCTTTATTCTTTAAAATGACAGTTATGTAATCACATAATCAGTGTCTATCCACTTCATAAAGGAATGATAGATTCTCGTTAAAAAATCTACGATCAGTAAAATTATTAAGAAATAGACATTTAGATCTTGTGAATGAGAAGTGTGCAATTGAGCAAAGCAATTGTGATCCTACAGGTGGTAACCACTTGTGTGGTGGTCTGTTGGCAGCTGTACACATCTTTAAAAAATAATTAAAACATAAAAAGAACTAAGGAGTATTAATGCGCATCCAGCGCATACGGCACACGCTGACTTCGTAAAGTAGGATCATATTTTGTATCACTGAGTAATTTTGAAGTTCCATAATAAACCAACTAATAAACTGCTCTGTGGTCTACAGAAAAGCACTTTTTCTTAACTTGCACAAATAAATACATAACATATTTTATGACGCTTTAGTTGTGGAGTTCGCACTTGCGGATAGCTGAGGCCTCTCATGTCCTATCTTTGGTTAAATTGTTTAATGTATGTACAGTCCCACCAATTAATTTTACTATTGTGCTATTGATCAACAGGTATTTATTTAAAATGATTTTTTTGTCGCCAAGACTATATGACTGTATTCAGTATGTATGCATACAAAGGTTGTAAAAAAGAAAACATTTTAACACGTCATCGGCACAGCAGTTTAGCACTGAAGGGCGGTAAGCACCTGGCCACTTAACCCGTTTGCGAACCGCTGACGGCTGTTCTCTCGACACGTGTGAGCGAGGGTGCTTTGGAGGCTATTTTTATCGATAAATCATCAACAATAATTTCGATACCAAAGTCGGTGTTTCGAGGCACGACGATGACTGGCTGGAGAACATGAGGCAGAAGAGACTTCGCCGTGCTTTGCCATCTCCTGCGGACTCGAGATATGTGTGCGATCGTTGTGGCAAGAAGTGCCGTGCAGCCATAGGGCTCTTTAGCCATCAGCGGCGCTGCGGTAACCAGGAAGGAGCCCACTAGCGCTGCAACAATCATCTGATACAGATGCAGTGGCCAATGATAATTTCGATAAAAAATAATTATCGTCTTTGCCGTATAACTTGTCGTTAGCCTTGGCTTTTAGTTAAAGTCTGAATCCTGTTGATTCCTATTAAATCTGACAAATTATTCCGTTAGCCCTAAAAACAGTTCATACTAATGTTACCAGTATTGAACTGTAAAATACCTGATAATACAGCACCATTTGTTTTTTTTCATTGATGATTTATCCGTGTTGAAAATTTTTTAGAAATTGAGGACGGGATATAATCCCTTGATCCAGTGGTGAGATAAAATGTTTTTGAGAAGTTCATGACAGAAACAATTATGGCTCGACCTGGGATTCGAACCCAGGACCTCTCGGATGTAAGGCAGAAACTTTGCCACTACACCAATGAGGCAGGCATATTAATATTTATGTAAACAGTCATTAATCAGAGCAATTCTTAACTATCGATACATCATCGTCCCCGCACTAGTGGCAAGTGGCCGATTGACCTGGTAGCTCGATACATCGGCCATCGAGCACGCGCCGCCCCTCAGCCACCTTTTAGCAGCTCAGATCGTTACTGGGTTACTGGAGCAGGTAGGGCTACTGGGTTAGGCCTCCATGCTATATTGTTATGTAGCCTAAATGTGACAGCAGAGGTTAAGCTTATTTTCAACTAGCTTTTACCCGCGACTTTGTCTGCGTTAAGTTGATTTTTGGAATGCGTTGTTTTCCCGTAATACCAATTTTATCCAAATATAATTCAAATCTTTGGTAATTTAGAAGTGAAAGCGATAAGATTCCTCGGAAAGTATTTTTTCCCATGGAAATGCGCTGTTTTCCTGCGGTCAAAAGTAACACATGTCATTTCTTAAGTCTCAAACTATCTCTTTACTTAATTTTGTTAAAATCTGTTCAGTAGTTTAGGCGTAAAAGCGATCGGGTACCTGAATTTTTCCATGGGAATGCGTCATTTTAAAAGTAGCCTATGTCCTTTCTCGGGTATAAAATATCTCCATGCAAATTGGTTCAGTAGTTTAGGCGTGATTGAGTTACACACAGACAGACAGAGTTATTTTCGCATTTATAATATTAGTATGGATACATAGTAAGTGGTTGTCAACATAACAAAATCAAAGATGCTGAAAGCTTCATTGCTATGAATATCAAAATTGGATCCAAAAAGGGATTCCTTTTGTCGGCAGTGTGCGTCATGCAACTGACTCGTTATCATGTCATGGTGAGAAAGTACTCGTTATCATGTCCTAGGTCAGCTCATTTTTTTCTTACAGTCGGTAAAAACTGAAAAGATTGAGACGACACAAACATTAGATGTCAGTTAATTGCTACTGAGCACTGAAATGAAATTTCCTTGGACTAAAGTACGACATTGAAATTTAAGCATGCGTAAAGATATTTACCAATAAAGTTAATTTATTTAACGTAAATTTATTTAATCGATTTAACTCTTCCTACTTGCCGCCATATTGCCGCACGGTAACATTACCTATACTCGTGTATTATCGTGCGGCAGGTACGATTGACAACCCGTCCCCGCTTACCAATGAATCCATAGCTTAAGAGAACAGTGCTCGTTTGCATTAAATTGACTGTCTGTTTAAACGCTGTTTAACTTAACACCGTTAGTCTTCTTTTATACCTTTTTTTTATCTACACAAAGCGTTTCATCGTTTGACATACTTTTTGAACTGTGACAATAACAAAGTTCCCATAACCCTCTCGTAACTCTATCCCGCGCTCTCCCAGAGGTCCCAGTGATAGCCACGACGAACTAAACTCCGTACGTGTAGCGCTCCACCTGACGCGCCCCCATGGGTCCGTTTCACGTAATGGAGTCCTACGAAGGGATTTGTGGATGTCCTGGGGCGAATAGGATGAGGAAAACTTGGCAGAGCAGGTGTTGGGAAAGTAATTTTCGGCAAAACTTTCCGTAAACTAAGAAATTCCGTAATAGAATAAATTCCGTAAACAATTCAGTAGATAGATTTATCCCTCTTAATTTGAAGGGGTTACCTAGGTTATTTCGGATTGAAAATTTCGTCTTCCTAACCAGCACGTATCCTTGTTTTAAATGATGTGTTGGTCAGAAGGCCAAAACAATATAGGATTCTCAATCATCAGCGTTTAAGCCTAAGGATGAGTATATTAAACGAGCTTTTTTTTGCTACAAGTAAAGCAATATTTTGTCGAAATTAACGACGATACATTTAGGTTCATTACAGTCACATTGTGATATTAACCGAATCGCTTAACAGTCGTAATCATACTCTTAGGTCTCCAAACACAGGCATAACTTGCTTAAATGGAGACCTTAATCAACTATGTAATTAGGTATAAGTATGTTGAAAACGAAATAAATTATTTGTTATTTATTATTATTATTGGCGCCCAACGTGGGGCTGGGGGCGATTATTGGAAGACCTCTACCGCATTTCATGAAGTAAGCAAAGATTTGATGCCACATTATTCTGGTTGGTCGGTTCAAATGTATTTTTGCATTTCGCCCAGCGGCCAAAAGTTGTCAGCAGTACTCGTAGCCGTCGATTCGCGTAATCGGCTCAGACAGGTGCTGGTGTATTTTAATTTGCAACTAATTTCCCCGCTTAAGAGTTAAAGAGGATTGCAAAGTTAGTAATTACGGCAACGAAAATTGCTGGACCGCGGCGAGGCTGCTTTGAGTTTCAGACGTTTTAATGTGCCGGTGATTGGCGACGGGAAATTCGTTACGTACAGTGCTGTGTAAGCGATGCACAAGAATTTGTGCGCACATTTTAAATGATCATTTTGGCGCCCGACGTGGTGTCTAAAATTATTTTTTTGTTTTTTGAGGTTTCTACTAATGTTTACAATACAAAACGAAACAAATTATGTATTACAAACTGATCACAATCTTAACACACATATTAACTATTATATACCTACCTTTATAGAGATATTGATGTATTTGCTTTTACTCGTCTAGATTTAAGTTACTCATTTTATAATGGATAAAACCAACCAACTTTGTTGAAGAAGGCTTATCTACTTACCATTTTACGTAGGTGTGACTTCATAATTTCTTCGACGAAGTAATAAATAGGTATGCCTTTATATGATGATCAAAACTCCATCACAAAAGTATTACAAACCCCTCTCAAACAGGCGTAGGGTGCGCTCTGTAATTGGCTAGGTGCAGGCACCCTGAGCTATGAACTTGGCGCTTGTAATCAACCAAATTACAGGATAGCACCTTCCATTGGAATCGTGGCGAGGAGGATGAATGCACTGATTGAGTCTACCTTGTCATTTGCCACTTTGAGGGGGTAGTGAAAGTGTAACCTGGCATTACCTAGCTATTTCCAGTAGCAATTGGTGGCAAAATATTTTATTTGATTTTTTGGTAATGTTAGTAGGTACTTATTTAAAATAGATACCTATGCATTATGACGTGGTCGTATTTACCAAAGTAGCTTACGTACTTAAATGTAGCCCTGACCCTGTTCAAGACCCGTTACTGTCTTACTATGGTACCATTCGAAGCAACTTTTGAATGTTTTTTTTAATCACTTAAGTTATTAATTAGTAGCCTTTGAAAGTATTACATATTTTTCTTGTAATACAACACCACACATCAGAGGAAATGTCAGTTTCCAAAGTTTCATACATAAATTACTTATTTACTTCCCTGTAATCTTACATTCTAACTTCTACTTAAACGGTATCAACTATCGAAAAGGCCATAACTCTAAATGACTAGTCTCTATACGTCGCACTACCTCCACGCTCAAACAATACAATCGGCTCAAGTAAGGGCCGCGCGCTCAAGTTGTCGATATCGCAAGGTGGGGCTCACCTCCGCTAAGACGCCCGCCTCATGCCGCGGCACGCCCCGGCTGTCGGCGACTGGCCAGTGATGGCGACATATCGATACATTTTTAGCCGCATTCGGCTTTATGGAAGTCCATAACAATAGAATGTCAATTATGTCTGTGATACCTATCAATTACTCATAATTGATAGGTTATTTGTCAAGAAATTGAGTGATGTAAATCAATGTGAAACGTACTCGTGAAACTTTTAATTTAAGCCACTCATTAGAACCTACATGTATGGTTGGATGGGAATTCTACACAAACAATTTGAAAAGTATCTAATTCTCAAACTAGGTCTGTAAGATTTATTACCTAGCTAATGTTTGATCTGACAAACGACCGGCAACGGTTTATGGTTGGCAAGTGCAGCTGTTCAGATAGACTTTGCCTACTCGAAATACTACTGAAATTGTTTTTAAAAATATGTTATAAACGCGTTTGTAGGTCTGTAGGTACGGTAGGTAATAATTTACTACACGGTTATCATGATGAGGAAGCGATACGATGAGTTATGGAATCGTTAATCCATCGACATCGATATAACACCTTCACCCGCACCCCTCACTAGCGCTGGCACCTTAGCGAATATATTACTCCGTGCCACTGAATCTAATCACGATCTGACGGATTAATATCTGCCCTGTGTACCTGTCTAAGCCCATCGGCCATTTTGCACTCCATTACATAACGTCATCCACCAGCACCCATCACCCTTAAAATCAACGTACAAGGTTCAAATTCACGTGTAATGGCCGCAAGTATAGTTTGCCAAGTGAAATATTGAGCTGGTTACAACTGAAGGCAATTTGGAAGATTTATTATGATACCTGAGTCTTGTTTAAATTGTTGCTTAATGCGCAGAGTTATAAGATTAGCCGGGCCCTGGCGGATGGTCGGCGTGAGGCTTGATGGAGCCAGTAATCGAATTGTTTTTTTTCAAATGCAGAAGATGTTTGATAAGTTAACGGTCACACAGGTCGGATTTTGTGAGGATTGGCTCATTTAAGATAATTTTGTTACATGTATTTATTTTCATTAAAGGTCAGTGGAAAATACTGAATTATTAAGCTATTAAATGCCACAAGAACATTGAGTAAAGTATCAGCTTTTTAAGGCAATGTGTTTCTCCAATGTAGAGTATGTCACATCAGTTCTTTATAATTTTATCATACTGCTCATAGTTTTACTTACCTGCTTGAAAATTGTTAGGTGAAACTAATACGAAAAATTCATAAGGTGTCTCATTTTATTTCCGAAAGAAGAAGCATTTCATCAAGCCCAAAATTGCGGTGTAAATTGTCAAAGTTTGCTACTTTAGCGATTATCATTAACATCCGCATCCGAGCCGAGAGTCTGAGCACGGATTCAATGCATCTGCCCCCTATTCTCTGAGTCAATGTCCGCAGTTTAGAATATAGCCATTCCTGTCACTCTTACTAACTACACCATGCGAGCGAACGTACTAGTTACAACCAAAAATACTTACGAAACGTTACGGAGTGCCACCTCTGTCTCCAAACTTGGTCTCATAAAAAGATTCCCCCAACAAAAGGTGGAAATTTTTATCCGAAACGAGCACCTGCTCTCCGCTGAACCCGGGAACTTGGCCGAAAGTTGTGGGAAACTTGCTGAAACTTCCAGCGAGTTGGATGTTGTTATCTTGCGGAAACGCTTTAGGCGACTTCCTGTTTTGACGGACGAAAAAAGAATGATTGCTCGAGATGTTTAAGTGCGCACCTATTATGAATTAGGGGATCACTTTAATACCGTTGCGTTGCTCAAATGTTGATGACAGGACAAATAACGTTATATCAAAATATATTTGGTACGTGCAGATTTTAATAAAATACAGCTTGAAACACAATTATGACGATCAGGCACGATAACACGAATCAGACTACCTAATTTGTCAAGTGTTGTTGTTTTAATAAAGTACCTACTTTATTAAAACAACAATGTATATTGTACCCCCAAACCCTGTATGATACATACCTATGTATCATACAGGGTTTGGGGCTGGTATAATACCTACAACGAAATACGGTTACATTTCTTTTCGTTGTTTCGGTATTTCGTCCAAACTAGCGCTTTTACAGAAACGTTTTAACGTTGGAATAACTATATTACTTTTAGATACTTCTTAGTGAGCCTGCTCACGCTCCACTCAATACGGTACCAATACTTATTTCAGGACAAAAACTCGAAAGCAACTTTCTCGAAAACTCCCACCTGCCATTCTTTTTAATATTGAAAGAAGACGTATTGTGAAATCCCATCTGTTTCCCCCGCACCTAGTACACAGTTCCACAGGTCTCCGGGCATTTTGAGGAATGGCTCACTTCGCGTTTCGACGGCGATGCGATAAAACTTTTAAGTGATCCCCCTAGCCGTAGGTGAATAGAGTCTTTTTATGGGCAGGTCTTATGTCGGACTATGCTTTTATGAGTTAGCCGATTCGATATTATAATTTCTGACTGGTAAAGAAAGGGAGTCAAGTCCACCTTTTGTACATAGTTTTGTTGCGCAATAAAACTTAAATTAATAAATATTATTTAGCAACTAAAAACTGTCATCTTCTAACACCTTCATCTCTTTTGATTAATGAAAGTGCGCACATTATCTACCATATTGATACATATGTACAGCAAATACGGCGAAAGCTTGTTTAAAGTTAGCTTATTCTTAAAATTAATAGCAACAGCGGCGTTTAGTGACAATCATGAATATTGAAAACCTTCCTCACTTCCACATGCCATGCCTACTGTGCATTGTATTACATTCAGAAAGGTTTCGGAACCTATTCATGTGTGCTCACACACTATTTTGATTACAAAATATCAATATGATGCAACGTGAAGTTTTCACACCCACTATTTACCGAAACAATACATTCATTACAAAATCATAACCTTTTGTAATTTCATAACAAAATTACCATAAACATAACGGTAAAAACTTGTGAACCTTTTCCCTGCGGCGTAGCACAAACACGGCGCTAGTCATTGATATAAATAAACAGCAGAAGATGGATGTGCCATCTGTTCCCATTACATTGATATGACTCCGTGGTAAGTACTCGTACCTACCTTAGCACGTGTTACAGATATCAGAATCAACAGTGGTATTACAAATAAACTTAAATACATATAATTCCCAGACCAGTACAAACAGACATGTTCATGCACACAAATGTTTGTACAGTGCGGGGATCGAACCCGCGACCTCTTGTTGTAATGGTGAACTTCTTAACCATTTACACCAAAGCGGTCGTCGAATCATGCGGCTGTGTACCTATTTATTAAGTGTTTCGTTGCTCGCCGACTGACAGCACTATTCTATCTCTTAGTAACGAAATATATCTTCTGCCTTTTTTTAATCCCCGACGAAAAAAGGGGTGATATAAACTTAACCCCTATGTCTGTTTATGGCATTGTAGCTTCCGAACTGATGGATCAATTTCTAGTCGGGTTTTTTTTTATTCGAAAGGTAATTTAATCACGGTGGTTTTTAGCTATGGTTTGTTAAAATCCTCCCAGCCGTTGAAGTTCACCAGATGTTTTCCCGGCCCATTCTTATTTTTAATTTGAAAGTTAGTTTTTTTTGTATCAATGGCGGGCGGAGGCTCATGAAACATTCAGCAACACGATCAGCAACAAGAGGTCAGTAATTAATGAGTCGCCGACACCTCCGCCGGGACCTGCGGAAAACACCTTAAAAGTTTGCCACCCGCGAATTATTAATAGGTTTCTAGCACGGTCGCTGGGATGGGGTGTGACATTAGAAAGTTGCCGAGTGTCGATGAGTGATTTTTTTATGTATCTGTTGTTCAATTTATGAAATACTAGCTTTTACCCGCCACTTCATCCGCATTAGGTAAGGAGTGAAAGCGATCAGATTCCCCGGAAAGTATTTTTTCCCATGGGAATGCGTTGTTTTCCCGTAGTCAAAAGTAACTCATGTCCTTGCTTAAGTCTCAAACTATCTCCTTACCAAATTTCATTTAAATCTGTTCAGTAGTTTGGGCGTAAAAGCGATCGGCACACCTGAATTTACCCATGAGAATGCGTCATTTTCCCGCGGTAAAAATTAGCACATGTCCTTTCTCGGGTATCAAAATATCTCCATACCAAATTAAATGCAAATTTGTTCAGTAGTTTACGCGTGATTGAGTAACAGACAGACAGAGTTACTTGCGCATTTATAATATTAGTATGGATTTTTAGCAGCACCAAAATCTTGTAAAGCTTAGTAGGTACGAGTAGACAAATATCATGCGTGTGGCGCTAACGTCAACGTGCGGCACGTCACGGTAAGCCAGTGCTTATTGGTATCTTATAAGCTTGTGATACGTGCGATTTTGCAACAAAAATGGTTAGCGTGATGTACTGGCCACTATACCAACTCATTATTTTACTTTCGATATGAAGCAATAAATTTAGTTAAATGTAACATACTTTATTTAAAATTTATGCGATATAAATCTAGGTCTGCGAAATATCTATCGATATCGACATGGCCGTCAGCGCGTCACCAATCCATAACAACTTGGAGCGATGTAAAAATTAAGAATGAGAGAGATTTTTAAAGTGCCAGGCGTCAGGCGGGTTAGTGCCGCCACATTTATTCTTTCCCTCGATTACTCCCCCCTCCCCCTACCACCTGAATATTGAGTAATGAACGCAGTGACGAGGAACTTAGACACTTTGACGAGTTTAAAAGTTCCAGCAAGGTGAAAAAGTTTGCCGATTTATCGTCTAAGGAAATACGTTTTTTACAGGCTTCGAATATGTACCTACTTTTCTTTTTATTATGTAGAGCTGAAGTTAAATCCTACGATTGGGGTACAGCTATAAGAATTTAAACTTAATACCTGCGAGTAGTTCTTTTTGTGCCTAAATTCTTATTTAGTAATTATGATGATTTCTAATCGAAACTTATTGGGAATCGTCCATTAGCTGTAGCTTTTCATACATTACTTTTTCACTTTTATCCACAGATTTTATACACAAATTTGTACATCGACAGTATGCGAAAATTCATCGACAAGCCCTCTAAAGGGTAGGGTAGGGTATAGTCATCGTTCTGAATTCAAAATTTGCCGCCTAATTCCGCTATTCGTTTTTCCCATGCATGATAACAATGGGCATATCGACGAGCACGAGACCGGAGTTTTGTGCAGTTACGCAGCCGCCGCGGTTGCGATTATCGCCCGCAAACTTGGCGTTTGACTATCGCAAGACGGACGGTTGCAAGAAGCGATCAGTTGAGTTCCGAATTTGCTGTGCACCCCCCGCGCCCCACTGCCTATGCAGTCGCCCGCTAAACGACCGCAGAGCGCGTGGATGCAATCCGCCGCTATTAGAAGATGTCCGCCGGTGCAGCGGGACCCTCAAACAACCGCACAAGCCACGGCCGTAAAACGCGTCGTAAAATGTGCTTTGATTTTTTACAAAAGTATCTGTATTCTACAAAGGTTGCGGGCCCGCAACCGTGGCGGGCGCGGATGAAAACCGCTCCGTGAGTTGTTAGCCTAAGTGATGCCCGCGCGGCCCGCGCCCGATGCACTTACACGAGACTTGGGAGTCTTGGGGAACTGGAGTTTTTCTAGACACATTGGTGTAATGTCGATATTGTGGTTTCGGGCTACAATTCCGTTAGAGGCAAAAGCTTTGTGTGATGATGAGTAAAACAAGTTACATAACAAGCATTTACAATTGTAAAAGGTCCAATACTTTATAATTAGATTTACTAACTTACTTGTTCATAGTTATTATAGCCGTCAGAGAAATGTCATCATAGGGCGATCGGCGATGCTTTAAATTACGTAACTACTCGTAATGTGATTGACGAACACAGTACAGCCTTAGATTTTAATCACTTAAATGTACCTATTATATGAAATTTTGAAATTTTCACCATTCTTTAATAAATGAAATGAATTCCGATGGAGCTGAGATGAATGTAGTTCAAGTGAGTAAATTAATACCAAGTCTAATATGTTATCATCCGTGGTGTGTGCACTTGCCGTGCCGTGAGTCCATACAATAATAATAATATCTTTATTTGCCAGAAGAGATCAGATTCATAGTGTGTACATAATCTTAGAATAGAAAATACTAATTATTTGAAAAAAAACTAATTAATACACAAAAGCCTCTGTTGCCAAACTAGGATTCATAGATCCTGTATTTCGGCAATCAGCGCTTCTCCACCTCAATTACCCTAATACACTAATGATAAATATATTTTTCCGAATTAACGTGTAAACTTTTCTCTTGCTGTCTCTAAATTTTAATTGCTTGCAGAGTGTAGCGGTAAATACGAATTATGATTTTGTCATATTTGGTTACGACCACTTTGGTGTAGTGGTTAAGAAGTTGACTATTAACCAAGATGTCGCGGGTTCGATTCCCGAACTGTACAAACATTTGTGTGCATAAACTAGTCTGATTTTAGTGGTCAGGGTATAATATGTATTTATTTTAAGTTTATTTGTAATATCACTGTTGATTCTGACTGCTGATTTCTGTAACACAATTGCTTAAGCTATTTACCACAGAGTCAGATTAATGTATGCGATGTTGATGCAATATTATATTATTATAACATTATTTCATGAACCACAATTCATTTGCCATGTATAGTTTTAAATCAACACTTCCTTTCTCTACGTAAATGACATATAGCTGCAGTTTTGTGATTGATTATCAGGTAAGATCAACATGAAGTTACCCAGAGCTTAAGAATTAAGAAAAAAATATTAAGTAGGTATTCACAAAAACACTAAAAAAGCGTATATTCTGAACCTAAAGCATTGTTTTTTAAGTAATAAAACTTTCAGGCAATATAATAAGGTAAAGTTGATGTTATCAAAATTTATCGAATTTACAAAAAGGTGTATCTACTTAACGAACCTTACGCACAGCAACTAAGAACAAGAAATCATTTATACTCGTATTTGAACAATACGTAGGTACTGAATCATGCGTTTCCATACATTCATAAAAACGGCAATTCATAAAACAACTTGTTTTATAATCCAATATCCACGTGAAGTTCGCATATTGCTGGAACCATCACAACTGGGCAATATTGCTTTACAAAGGAGGGAATAGCTAAAAGAAAAATTGTCGACGGATCGCTATTGAGGCAATCAAACGAGCACAGGGGGTAGGCTAGGGATGGCTGTAAAGTGGACAATACGGGACAACAGTCACTCCACGCCAAGTTGTCCCAGCTTCTCGGATAGGGGAAAGACGTTTTATCTGCCTGAAATAGAATTTCATCAAGGCTTGACACTTTTTTATACTGAAGGCAAGTTCGATACTGTTTCAACAGTTAACTTCCAGAAATCTTCATCATCTTTAACTGGGTTACATGATAGTAGATACGCAATTATCCGAAATTCGTTTCGTATTACCCCACAAAGTATTTTTTTCTATATCGGACACCGAACCACAACAAAAAAAAAAAACTATGTATTATTATTTTAGCGCAGTTTGAAAGTTTACATAATAGTTACTACAATACAAAAGGTGTTATGCATCATTTTGCACAGATTGAGGGATATCATCAATACCTGGGATTTTTGAGACGTCCCAAAATTCCTACACACGCTATTTACAACACTAGCGAGGGGTTGGCAACTACAATACCGACAGACACGGTTATTGCGGGCGCACGCCGGGCTATTTATCACAATTAGATCGCGATCCGATCTTTGACGTTCAAGTGGGACGGTGGGACGGGACAGTGACGCCTGATGTAAGAGATGAGATTGGAATAGATAAAGAGTTGGAAAGGTGTGTTTTAATGTTACAAGAACAATTGCAAGAACAGATGCAAGAGAAACCTTTTTTGATACTAGCAAAATGTTTCTAGAAAACAATGTTATTTGTACTGTGCAATACTCGCGAACGAAACTTGTGTTGCGCTTTTTGAGGCTTGGTTATCTCTGTAAAACCTATTTTTTTAAAAAAAGTTGAAGTTGCACTTTTCATGAATCTATTTCTTAACGGTAGGCATACCTTGTAGGTATAGGAATAAGTAAGTACTTAGTCTCCGTGTTCCGCCAGTCAGTTTGTAAGTGGCCTGTCTTCGACCAGATCACAATCCTTTAATTTGTATTTTAAGTATTTTAAGAAACCTTAACTATAAGAAAACTTTTCATTTCGTTATTACTACCAAATATTGTTAACCAGTAAGCATGATGAGATGTACAGTCCCCCCCCCCCCCTATCGTAAAGCTCAATAATCTTAAATTTTCACAAAAGGTAGTCAGCCTAAACTCAATCAAAGCAAACAATCGAGTAATTTATTACAATTTCTATCCGATGAAAACATCTTAGACTCCCCCTTCGTTTGCCAATAACTTAATATTACGCAAAGGTGAACGGAGAGATGAGGCCGTTACGATCGATGCTTGAGATCGCGAGAGCTGCTCAAATAATCCGACAATAAAGAAAAATTCCAACCCTCTTTATGAAGAGGTAAGTCCTCGGCAAATTGTGTGTAGAGAGCTGTGGAGACGACAGCATCTGCAAAACTTTTGTTAGACAACTATGAAAAGAATTTATTTCTGAATTAAGAAAGGTGGATATTACAAGACTTGGCCTACGGTGAACCCGCCACGTCCCCGACTCACATGGCACCGGAGGGCACCGTCAGGTTTTTAGTGGGTAGGCGGGTTCTCTCTGAGGCGTGGAGTCCCACATAACCCCCAGCTGCCCCCGCGGCTGGCGGGTATGCGTAACAGCATTTCACAGTTAATAGACAAACAATTTTTTGTCGTCTAAATGGTAACTTCCGTAAATTATAGTAAGTAATGTATAAATCGTTGTTTTAGGTACAGGTCAGGTTATAGGTAGGTTAGTAGGTAAAGACATAATGTTGAACCTATGTTACAAAAATTTAGGGTCAAACTGCTACATTTATATGTGTGCCGGTGAGTAGCTCAAATCATGTGACGGCTTTTAGCAGCAACTTGTTTAAAACTCTAGTTAAATCACCACAATTTTTCATACAAGTTACAAGACACACAACTCCATGCATTGCCCTGTTCTTCTTACATCGGGGCGAATGTAACAGACGACTATCGTGCAGGTAAGAGTCTGTATAAGTGGATTGCTTTTCTGCTTTACATACAAATATTTTGTGCAAGCCCCCCCCTCTCTCCTCCCCCTCATTGCGATGCAAAACGTTATGCGACGGACATTCGGACGAAGGCTGGATTTATATCGCTTTGTTCTGCCCCGGAGTGACCGGGGGACGTATATGAAGATGTTGCGATTTCATCTTTTAACACTAAAACGCGGATATCTTAACACGATCCGCTCTAGGGGAACCTTCGGTGCGATAGCAAAGGTCCAACTTACCATCGTAGATACTCGAGTTTGATTTTATTAAGATTACAATGTTAATGTTTTATAAAATTGTAACAGGGTATTTAGATTTTGTTTATATAAATGTATATATTACCTACTCGCACCTGCTTTTAGCTTTTTTTAAAGTAGTTAATGTTGCTGGTCTTATTCAAAAATTAGACAGAATGTGCTATTCATATAATGAAATTGTTACAATTGTAATATTAAACAAAAAAGTCGAGTTTTGTTAACACATTGTGCGTCATGGTGGTCACTGGTGACCCCCAAACAATATCATTTCTTTTGTCTAGTCTCTCGGCAGTTAAAGGCTTAATATCTAGTTCATTATTTTTGACGTGTCGGCCATCACCATATAATATCGCCCTTTTCCCTTGAAATGTTTATGTTAGCTTCTACCGTTTGTATCAGCCCCATTATTGTCAAACTAGGTAAAATACAACACTACATAATGCACAATGTTTTATTCCCAAATAAACTTTATTATTATTATTATTACAACTAAAGTACCTAATATGATTAATTTCATCTCAAATCCCTATCACACACACCCTATGTAAGGGATCAGCGATTTTTTTTTATTGAATGTGTTCTCAAAGGTAAGAGGCATAATCTTGACGAATGGCCCACCTCGGGCGCGATCCATCAGACACGAACTGATGGATGGTGGGCATCAGGATGTCTTTGTAAGGAGGTATTACTTACTCGTGATGATGATGAGGAATTGCGTGGGATGGAAATACGGTAGGTAGGTAAGTAGATTTGTTTGCGAAACATCTTTCTTTATTTTATCGAGTTGCATTAACATTGTAGTCGGGTAATGATGCAGACATTTTCTAAACTTTGATTACTAGCCAATCCAGTGCGCTTATACAGCAGAGATTTTCGAACCCGGTTTTCAAATACTACTCATCTACATATTATAATAGATAGATAGATATACATTTTATGGCACACCATAAAATACAGTCAAGTTAAAGAAAAAAAAGAATCCAATTTAGGCGGTTTATTGCTGAGAGCGATCTCTTCCTGACACCCCTCGGGTTAAAGTACATTATTATTAACAGGAAGGGACATTATCAAAATTTAGGTTGTACGTAAGTAGTTTCATCAGGTTATATACGTCCCACTGCTGGGCACAGGCCTCACCTCAACTATGAGGTAGTACGAGCCATACCAGGCGGGCGAGGTGTGGATTGGTTAGATACATAAGTGATGCCACTGTCAATCTCCTCAATAAACCCTCATAATTGTATCTCAGCTACAGTCTATCTTAACATCAATCCATTACCCCAAATTGTAGTCAAAAGTTTCGTAAGATTCATAGTTATACATTCAAAGTTACCTTGGATCCCCACACTATTGGATTGAAATGGAACTAAACTAGCTTAAACGAGCTTAAAGCTCATTGTGAGGGCAGCACCTGCCCGGAGGTCGCGATCATCGAGTTAAACGCACTTAGGGGTAATAAGATTAGTTCAACAGTCCGTCCGTCTGTCCTGAGCTTGGAGGCACAAGTGAAGGGAGCAGGCGTTAATGGATGTCCTTTTTATGTCTAATTCAGTGCTTATTTTGATACTCTATTTTTACAGAACATACATACCTATAAATTTGTGGCGACGAACCATCAACCAGGAGATAACAGCTACAGGTCTACAATGGGAGAATCTCAAGAGCCAAGCGCAGGACAGGGGGAGATGGCGACAACTCACGAAGGCCCTTTGCACCACGGGGGTGCCATAAGACTCCAACAATAACATCTTTACTGAAATAGTCCTCCTGGCCGATTTCGACCACCGCGGCTAATCTTAACAGAGATCAACCAACTACGCAGGAGATATTATAGTGCACAAGTGTGAGCGCAATACACAGGTGCAGAAAAGCTCGAGCTAGACAATAAAAAGGTAGTATATTTCAATAGTGAAACTTTATTAAGACTCATGAAATCATGAAAACCAAACCATCAGCTAGCCAATCTACAATAAACGAAACATTCTAAATAAGGGAGTCAGTCAAAATAACACCTCGATGACGACCAATTTGGTGTAACAAGAGGTCGCGGGTTCGATCCCCGCACTGTACTAACATTTGTGTGCATGAACATGTCTGTTTGTACTGGTCTGGGTGTTATATGTATTTATTTAAGTGTATTTGTTGATTCTGATATCTGTAACACAAGTGTTTAAGCTACTTACCACGGAGTCAGTTCAATGTATGTGATGTTCTTGTTTAAAAAAAACACCAGTTGGTTAAATAAATAGAAGACTATGGAGGCAAACTATCGTCCACTCTATACCAAGCGAATTTAAGGAGAAGAGTAGGCATAATGAAACAATAACCATGCCTTATCATGCAATAGGTATGCTTATGGCTCACGGCGTTTAACTTTTGACATCTATTGTACATTGTACCAGTATAGCCCGACTTACCTACAGCCGATCTCGTAAAATCCCGTGGTTTGGGCAGCCGTGAGGTGTGCGACGCGAGATTAGCCGCGAAGTAACGGCCAGACCGCTTACTGCCAGTAGAAGACGTGCGCTTTTCCACTAGTGTCGACACAAAACAGTAGTTTACTTTTAGTAAGTATGACGATACTTTTACGGCACGCTTTCCAAAAAATGAAACTCATGTTGCGGCCTTTCATAAATTCTAGACTATATAATAAGCCCAACCAGTAATTGTTCAGTGAAAAAGGTTAAACAGATAAATCTGAGCAAAGGCAAGTAAAAATGTTCACGCTTAATACCAATATATGAATTACAGAAACCGAACGACTGAGTCCTGGAACTAATTATGGCTTAAAAAAATTTCATCGAGAAAAGAAAATTTTGCCCTCATATCACAAATGTAAGTATAATGACTTAGATACTTATTTTTCCCTACTGCCAAGGTAGGGTTATGTTTATTTGTAGTATAGCTTAATGTAATGAAACAATATCACGAATTTACATACACTGGCTTAGATGCTTATTTTTCCCGACTGCCGATGAAGGGTTATGTTTTATTTGTAGTATAGCTTAATTTCATGAAACAATATCACAAATTTACGTATACTGGCTTAGATGCCTATTTTTGCCGACTGCCAAGGAAGAGTTATAAACAACCATAATAACATTTCAATTTATCAGGCAAAAGATTATTTAAATACAGGCCCATATTATAAATACCTTACAGACTAACACACACACAAATAATAAAAATTAAGTTAAATATAACACAAACACTATTATGTTTTATTTTTAGTTTAGCTTATTGCAATGAAACAAAAGTAGTAAATAATTTGTTTCCAGTGTCCATGTCGAGTTTTTTTCTAAGTATAGCTTAAAGTAATGAAACAAATGTAGTAAATATAAGTATTCAGTGACCATGTCGATTGCAATGGACAAGCGCCAGTGATCTTCGGACTGCATCCGCGAGGTTACGTTACGACGCTCCCCTCGAGCCGTCGAACAATCAAAGCCACCTCCGTCTTTAGTGCTATCGTTCTAATCGCTCTTATTAAATAGATTATTCTCGTCTTCAATCGACTCCGCTTTCAGTTTGAACGGTTTAAACCGATTTAATGCCTAGATAAATTTCCTGAAAGAAAGATTGAGGGTTCTAAGCGGACTATGTAGTAATAGGGAGTCATTGGCAGTCACAGGTACGAAACCCAAATTAAAATGATAATTTTATCGTTGACTTTGTATCTCAAATTTAACTACTCATTCAAAACACATTTTTAAGAAACCACTAAAGTCAAGTTGCCAAAAATAGAAAGGCGTTACATACTGTGTATTAATTGGCAGTAAGGCAATGGCTTTTTATGAAACCAAACAAAGTAATTTCTCCCAAAAACCTAAAGGCATTACATACTGCGTAAATAAATAAAAAAATCAAGCGTTTACTAAGACCACCAAATGAAAAATGCCCCGAACTATTTTCCGACTATGCCAGTAATAGCCACATAATCGTCACAAAAGAGTGTATTTTCCACCTGGTTTCCCTCCCAATGCCTTTTGACCGCGTATTTTTACAAAAGGCCCCATTGTGCGGAGTCCCGGCTTCGAGTCCTGACCTCCCATTGTGTACAGGTATTCGGAAAATTAACTCGGTCTAGACAGCGAAGAGAGATAACTTATAGACTGGCTACGGTCATGAGGCTTTTTCAGTCGGCCAAGCATTTTATGAAGGTTAAGAATGAATTCAAGTAAACTCTAATCTTTGGCATAATAGGCTTGGAATTGAATTGTAATTGAATTAAAATTATTCTAAATGTACCTATTTCAATCGAATATTTAGCGTTAAATGTTTTAATTAACTTTTGAGTCAAGTAGTTACGCATGAAGATATCATAACATTTGTATATCGGTAGATCGATTAAACATGTATACACGATACCTAAATATAAGAACCAAAAATGTACCATGTTTATACAAATAAATAACTTTATCTCTATCTTTTATCTTTGGTATTCAATATCTTTTGCTCCGATACTTTGAATGTTCGAAGACACGGTTCGTGAGGACAAATCATGCTCTCACAGTAATTAGTATAGTTTAATGTTTTAAAGTGTCCAAATCATAAGTCAAAATATTTTTGAAATGTACTTTAGCACGACAAAATCTTTTAAAAAGCTTGAATAATCCCTTCCTCACAAATCTTTTCTTTCGTATATAAGTAAGCATACCATAATGAGCACGTAACAGTTAAAAATATTCCTTCATGTTTCAAAGAAGACGTTTTTTTGCTCGTTGATTTAAATTTTTTGTATCTCAAGCGAACAATCTACAATAATCGGAGACTATAATAAATGTCTTGGTTATAAAAGTGTGTTTATCTGAATAGAGATGATACTCGTGATAAATAAATAAGCAAAGAGAAATTACATTTTCAGGTGCCACAGTCGGGGCTGGCAGGGAGCCAGGGAACACGGGGTATGTTTCTGCTTTTATTTAATTTTTTTATATTCACGCTTTCTCGCTTAGCGTGTCCTTCAGGTTTGCCTAACTTGACCTTAGCAACAATTGTGCCTTTTTGAAAAAAACAAACACTCTAAAACAAGGACTTTGCACCTATTCTTATAATAAAATACTGTTTAATTACTACAGACACACATTGAATATTGGGAACTGTTTTCTGGAAGAGTTTTGAAAATTATCGCATTAATTCAACATCTGTAGTGACTTATTTTTTCAGTCTAAATAAATATATATTTCCGTGGAAAAATGGTCTAAGAATTGGCTGATTTATCTTTAAAAAAAGTTATAAGTGCAGTAATAAATAAATATGTATTTATAACTTGGAGTTAAAACTAATGTAATCTTAAAGTGGAGAAGGTGAAGTATTAACAATCAGATGACGTTGTATCTGACTATTAAACAAACTGCCCTAAGATCAGTAAGCATACATGCAGCCATTATATAAAAGTTAAGGGAAATTCAGACAAACAGTCCTTCTTTTCTTTACTGACCTGTTTTTATTTCGGCTAGTTTATTTCTCATTTCTATTAGCGCGGACGCAGCGCAAGTTTGGGCTACAGCGCATTGTTGCGAAGGTGAACTTTGAGCTCGCCAGCTCACTTAGCTCAGTTAGCTCGCATTCTTTGTTCTCGCACAATGAGCTGTTATGTAATTGGACGTTAACTTATGTTAAGTTACGCTTTGAGTTTCATTATAACAGAGCTGGTTTTCTTTTCGCTTTTAAATATTAACACGAATGCGTTCTAAATATAGTATTTACAAATAAAATAAAATTCCTGCTGCCAGGATAAGCGTATAATAGTTATTTGTTTTACAAGAGTGCAAAGTTGCTTTTTAACCGCGTGTTCCATTTTGATGACCGAGCAAGCGAAGGATTCAATATTAGAATCCTGAGCGTTAGCGAGGGAATCAAAAGAGCACGAGGTGAACAATCTTTGCACTCGAGTGCAACTTTTCATTCCACCTCAGCGAGGAAATGACTTAATGCCAAAAAAAACGTTTACAATCACAAGATAGGTACTTTTAATCAGTTTAGGTATTAACTACATTATGACAGGAAAGTATTACAGAATAAATCTTTAAATTATAACAAAATAATACGTAGGTATAATTAAGAAAAATTGAAAGTAACGTTGCTACAGTTATTTAAATTGAGTGTAATATTTTTGTCTGGTACTGTAATATTGGTATTAGTCACTTGTGTACTGTTTTAAATACTTCTCGCGTGATTGAGGGAGAAAGCTCATTTGCGCATTATTAACAGTTTCAGTCAATTCTGTTGGCGTCAAACAAACTTCCTCGTCGCTAGAATCACTCATTTAGTTTTTTCACTTGTTTTCAAGTTTCTTGTTTTTAATATAAGGTTTAACAATGACGTGAAAAAATGCCGCGTAAAGAACCGCCTACAAAGCAAATTGTAAAAAAAAACACCAAGAAGGTTCCGAGTCTGAGTTTTTAACAAATAAAAAAAAAGGTGTATGATATATTCGGCACCATAGAGGTAGCAATAAATAGGTTTAATGATTTTTTTAATTCACAAACTTAGTGCACCTGATGTTCTAAATTCAATTTACTTTATCCTCTAGTGAATAAAAACGGCTTTTGCACTCAGATATTGAAGAGCAAAAATACTCTTTCCGAGATGGTGGGATGAAAAGTAACTTTTTATTGTTTGATTAAACAGAAGTAGATAAGTATGTTTTAAATACGGACGATATGTTTATAGTAAAATAATATATTTTGCCTGGCTTGATCACCCAAGGAAATGTCTACCGTTATGACTCGAATGTGATTTTAATTTAAAATATTTGACATATTAATATTTGGCTGTAACATTTGCCCGTATCAGATAAGGGTGCCATGGTAAGCCTACCCGTGTACATTTCAATTACGTCAACGAATCGAAGACATCCTTCACTCTTTTCAATAAGTCTTAAATCTGCTATTTAAAAGAAACTTTACACGTCTCAAACACTAGAACCTTCCAACCCAATGCCCGGACAATCAGGCATCATCCGGGGCGCGACCGGAAGCGCCGCCATCGCCTCCACCTGTCGCCTTACGACTTCCGGCCCGATCCCCTTGAACCTGTCCAAACCGCTTTTATCCAGTATTTATGTACTTCCCGATTTAAAGCTTTTAAGAACACTCGTTCGAAATGGCAATACGAAGGGAATGCATTAGAATTTATTTCAATTTCAAATCATGTGGAGAGTCGGATTGAAACTTAAACACATCATGAAATGAAGTATAAATATCCATATAAGCTTAATAAATCTAATAGTTACATAAGTGTTATATGAGTGTAACTGAACCGAATATAAATGTGATGACTCCCTTATGAATTTGCCAAAATGATATAACTAAGTTCAAAAATACTGAAAGAAGTGATAAAATATGGCTGCGCCGTCAATAAGGATGCGAGTAGTGGTGTAATTGATCTGTTTACCATTACATTGTAACATGTAGGTACCTACTGTAAAACGTGTATGATTTTCAACCACCTTAAACAGCCGTGCCATTTTAAACTAGGTTTTAATTGTCGGTATCGTTTAGATAAGTGTTTCGTGGCGGAAGAGGACGCGTCGTTTGGCACGGCGTCGTCGCAGACATATGAATTAACTAATAGTTTGCACCTACGTGGAAAACGATCTCATGGTTTAGTTATCGTTTTGACGGTTTAAACTTTCCGGGTATACATTAGGTAGGCAGTATTTAAGAGGTTTTAATTTTTTTGGAATGCTGTACAGCTTAGGACTTCTCAAAGTTATTCGGACTGAGTGAGATGGGTGTTGCTAACTTAAAAAAAATGTCTACCATTAGAAGAAGAAGAAGAAGAAGAAATATTTATTTGGCACATATTACAATACAATATAGTGAAAATTAAAACTAAAACGAAGCAAACAAAAAAAATGTATGTAATAGAATGACCAAATTGGTCCCCACTCAGCATTATTGCCACGGCAAGCCATAGCACTGGTTTTCTGTGGGAAATTAAACGTAAACTTATGGCGGTTACATTTGTTTGTTGTTTGAAAGCCTGGAAAGTACAGGGAGATAATAACAAAAACTTCCAAACACCCAATTAGGTAATTATTCCAGAACTAAGATAACATACCTGCATTTAAAAAAATTAAAGTTACAGCTGTAATTTAATGAAACAAAAGTTTTCATTTATCAAAATATCACGGGTACAAACGATTTCCATTAACCGTACCACGGGCAACAAGAGACATGTTACGCTAAGTGTATCGGCAGAGTTCAAAAGGCAATAGATCGTGGAAGGAGAACGAGGTGAGGCAGGGCACGCCCCTGCATTACACACTGTCTGATGCACGGAGCTGGGAAATGTGGATGCGTTATACTTAACAATGTTGTACAAACTTATGTTTTACTAAACAGGGTGATAAAAATCCGATATTTGTATACCCTCGATATATAAAAAATCGATTTTTAGAACGATAATCATGATATATATTGTGATATCAATCTACATAAATCCTCGCACGCAAAAAGGAAATTTTGGACATCTACACGTTCTTATTCGTGGGAACATCGTGGGAGAAAAGAGGGAAATCCTAAAGACCATTGAAAATAGGAGAGGAAAGATGTTAGGACACCTGATAAGGCACGACGACCTTATAAGAACGATAATTGAAGGAAAAATAGAAGGGAAAAGGAAGAGAGGAAGACCTAGAAGATCATACATGGATCAGATAAAAGAAAAATTAGGTGTCGTGTCATATCAGTAAGTCAAAGAAATGGCATTGAATAGACCAACATGGCAAAAACTCCACCGACAAGAGCATAGCTCTTAAATTTGATGATGATGACACGTTCTTATTAAAAAAACATGCCTTAAAACGGGTTAAAACCAAAATTAACTAACCCAGGATTGTTACGGTATTAAGGTTAGTTCCAGGCCTAAAATGTGTTCTTACTACAAAGTCAGTTATAACAGAGAATCAATAATTAATTTTAAACCCTGCACAATAATCTCGACAACGGCTGTCAATACGAGGAGTTAGTCCACAGTTAGACTAGGGGTCGCACGGGTTCAATTTTTGTACCTTAGATAATTCAGGACTAAGAGATAAACTTCTACAAGTTCCGGACTGGCAAGAGGCGGCGCAAGACCGGATCAGATGGCGTTCTCTTGTGTCGGAGGCCAAGACACACTTTGGGTCGCTGCGCCAAAGGAGTAAGGAAGTAAACTTCGTTTACTTTAATCCATTCATTAATCCTAATTTAAGCCTAGCTCTATTTTTGATCCATGTTTTGTAATAAGATGGACAGAGTCTGGAGGATCATAACCTGACTTTAGCCGTTTTGTCAGGCGTGATAAGTAAGGTGTCTCACACACCTTACTTATCACGCCTGACAAAACGGCATCATTAACTGTACGACTGGCGACTGCATAATACGCCTAAAACACCAAAACATAAACTTAGCGAAAGTTTGTTAGACAGATAATTGGGAAATTAAGGTTTGAGATGGGGCCTAGTCAGTCTAGTAGTCGGATTGTAATCATGATAGAAAATAAAAGAAATTCATGAAGTGATCGTTTCATAAAAAGATTGTAAAAGTCCTCGAATGTCGAGGATCAAATTGCGGAACCACAATACCACGCTCTGCGGATATAAGTGTTTGAAGAGTTCATAAAATCTCCATCTATCTTCTAATATATAAAATTCTCGTGTCACAGTTTTCGTTGCCATACTCCTCCGAAACGGCTTGACCGATTCTCATGAAATTTTGTGAGCATATTGAGTAGGTCTGAGAATCGGCCAACATCTATTTTTCATACACCTTAGTGATAATAATTTATATGGCATAACAACGTTTGCTGGGTCAGCTAGTACTAACTAACACACGCCACAGTTTTGTCAATATCCTGTGTTGGTTGGTACTATCCTGCTTGACCCGAAGGCAGAAAAACTTGCTTCCTTCAATTTAAACACCAAAACGACGACATAAGACAATATTAGGTATTTCACTACTAAATACCGCATCCACACTCGTTCTCCCATCCGACTTTTCCTCGCCCAAGCTACGCACGCCAAGACAAGTGTAAGTAAAAACGGTCGGCGCGAGTCAGGTAGTGTATTAGGCGTCTAGACTTGCATGTCGCGCCTTATTTATGGCGCTGTTCGCAATTTGCGACCGTTGTTTTTCAAATGCAACTAAAATTTATTGTATTGTCTTCATCCTGTTGTTTTAACGTAAGGTCAAGATTTTTTTGCGATAGGTAGCTAAGTAAAGTCCTCCTAGCCGATTTCGACTACGGCGGCCAATCCAAACAGAGATTAGCCAACTACGCGGGAGATATTATGGTACACAAGTGTGAGCGCAATACACAGGTGCACTCTCTGTTCCTTTACTCTCAACGCCCGGTGAGACGGCAATCTGACATGACCGGAAATAGATCAGGCGCAGGACCAACGGTTTAACGTGTTTCCCGAGGCACGGGGGTGCAACACCGCCAACTTCCTAAATCCGAACTGTTTCTGAAAGAAAATCTCAGAATCACTTTTTAGCTAGACCTGGAATTCGAACCCAGGGCCTCTCTGATGTGAGGCAGAAAATTCGCCACTACACCAGGTAGCTAAGATGTGTTACTAATTATAACAATGTGAAAAATACTTTAAACTATGGTAGAGATATCTATATTTTTTGACACATAATGCGGTAGAACAAATTCCTAATCTTGTGATGCTGAAGGTTGGAACACCTTCACTTTGTACTGTGTATATATGATGTTTAAGGGCTATGTAAGTTAATAGGTAAGTCGTACAAATTAAAGCAGATAAATCTGATTTTAAATAGATTCTAATTGAGATCCATTCCATTGACGACCACTTTGGTGTAATGGTAAAGAAGTTGACTGTTAACCATGAGGTCGCGGGTTCGATCCCCACACTGTACAAACATTTGTGTGTATGAACATGTCTGTTTGTACTGGTCTAGGTGTGTTATATGTATTTATTTGAGTTTATTTGTAATATCACTGTTGATTGTGATATCTGTAACACAATTGCTTAAGCTACTTACCACGGAGTCAGATCAATGTATGTGATGTTGTTGTATATTTATTTGTTTATTTTGCGTGTGACCTCATGCAAATAATATGGCGATGGCCTCCACCCTTGCTTAGTCCTCTCTTAAAAGTTTAAAAGAAAAAGTACTTTCTCCGTTAGAGGATTCGTCAAATCGACTTGCATGCAATTAATATTTCAACTGCTCTCACAAAAAAGGTCGAAAACTTCCTACGGATTAATTGGAATGAACTTAGGTTCTGTTTTTGATTACCTTTAAACGCTTACTTACTATTCCGTTAATAGTAAAATATTTGTTTATTTATTTCTTTACATTACACTATTATTACAGGTAGTCAAAAATAAATAATATAAACAGCTATTAACAGAAAAAGTGGCAGCGTCCCGGCCCGTAATATAATTTCGATGCGATTCTAAAATACAAGCGAACCTATTACAATGGCGGTTATCATGCGACCCCGGGGCGCGCGGCTAGTGCAGACGGGATACTTTTAATTTAATTGGATAAAATAGAAGGTCCATTAAAATTAAACGTTTTATTTGGTCGCACTATTTTTTTTTCTACTTAAAAGTTGTTCCAATGTTACGATAAGTAAATTCTATTATTTTATCATTTTTCTTAATAGTAAGCTTATAAATTTAAACAATAGGCAAATTTTAACTAGGCCGAACAATAAATAAAGATTACAATTGCTGCTCCTGACCCAATCCATTTGAATAAGTAGTTAATGATATTGTTTGTTATACTTATAAGACTTACAATGTAGGAACTAGAATGTAATCTTGAAGATTTACTAATGAGGAAGTTTTAGATGGAGTACAACCATCGCTTAATAAATATTTCTAAAATGGTTTTGAAGTCTATTTTACTGCGTAAACAAGTGAATTATATTGAGGTATCGATTTGAAAAATATGAAAGACCACCGATGCACCATGTAACTCTACGAACATTACGTTAAAAAGTGTAGTTTTAAGTTCAGACCACGATCATGTATTAATTTTGGTTTGCTACATCGATGCAATGGATACAATGGAGGCTAAAGTAATAAAGTTTTTTAGCTCTTTATAACCAACTGATCGAACTGAGAAGTACTCAATTAGTTGCTGCATACCTGTAATATGCCTGCTTCGTTGGTGTAGTGGAAAAGTTTCTGCCTTACATCCGAGAGGTCGTGGGTTCGAATCCCAGGACGAGCCAAAATTGTTTCTGAGATTTTCTGTCATGAATTTCTCAAAAACAGCTCGGAGTCGGGAAGTTGGCGGTGTTACACCCCCGTGCCTCGGTGCGCACGTTAAGCCGTTGGTCCTGCGCCTGATCTCTCTCCGGTCATTTCGGATTGCCATCACACCGAACTTTGAGAGTGATGGAACATTGAGTGCACCTGTGTATTGCGCTCACACTTGTGCACTATAATATCTCCTGCGTAGTTGGCTGATCTCTGTTGAGATTGGCTGCCGTGATCAAAATCGGCCAGGAGGACTATTACTTTTATTAATATATTATGTTAGCCGAAATCGTTCCGGTAATTCACTGAAAAAGCTCGCATGCCTAACCCGCTCGTGTGACCTCAGATTGTATTATTTATTGTGCAGGTAGTTTGGCCGGCCGCCAGTGATAGCGGGCGCAAGATTTTTAAACTCCTCCCGCTGTATTTCAGGCGCCATAATTTTTAAAACATGACGCTGAAAAAGGTGGAAATTTTAAAATTCTCCAACGCTATATCACCCCGGCTGACATGCTTTTTAGTTTAATTTGTTTGCAAATTGTTTTTCGCGTTACCTTGGCTGGTTTATTCGTTTGTTGCGAAAGTAGTTTGTGTTTGTTTTCTTTGAATGTTGTGAAATGAAATGTTGTTCATGTTGCTGTGAGCTGAAAAATTAAGTTAAGCTTGTGGAACTTTGTATTAGTAATACGAAATGTAAAACAAAGATACCGTTTTTCCTAAGTGACGGGATTTTCTTACTGATCAGATGAGGTGTCGTGTTAACTGTTATCCTATCCTTGTTTAAAAGACGTTAATTTTTTTAAATATACAACAACATCACATACATTGACATGTCTCCGTGGTAAGTAGCTTAAGCACTTGTGTTACAGATATCAGAATCAACAGGGGTATTACAAATAAACTTAAATAAATACCTAAAACACCCAGACCAGTACAAACATACATGTTCATGCACACAAATGTTTGTACAGTGCGGGTATCGAACTCGCAACCTCTTGGTTAATTGTCAACTTCTTATATAATTAGTAAATGCAAAGTTTTTGAGTGAATTACGGTCGATGAGTGTGTAGGTAAATAAGTCATTAGAAAGTTTTCATGCTCATACTTCTGTTTATAATTGTTTTCTATTTTGTATTCCATGCGCCGTTAAGTAGTCAAGCCGCACTCAAGTAAGTGTTAATAAAATCCGTACCTCACCTTAAAAGCATAAACCGCAGTTTATGATCGTGTAAATCTCACCGGAAATAAAGTTGGCTTGAACCGGCAACATAGTCGAAGCTGTTTACAGCCTACGGTACCTGCGAGTGCCGGACCATTACCTCCCGAGCACCGCGGACGGGTGTGTGCGAGACGGAACCACTGTGGTAAAAATATTTTAAACATTCCCTGGACTTCCACAAATATTTGGTTATATGTATTTATTTCAGTTTAACTGTAATTGACCACTGTTGATTCAGATATCTGTAACACAAGTGCTTAAGCTACTTACCACGGAGTCAGATCAATGTGTGTGATGTTGTTGTATATTTATTTATTTTAAGATTAAAATTATTCAAATCGGTTCAGGCGTTCTCGAGTTGTAACGACCAGCAATTTATTTGTACAAATAAGAAAGATTTTGTAAAAGGTTTTTACTTACATGTTAGTTTAAAATATTAAAAAGTCATAGCCATATTTTTAAATCCATATTAGGGTAGCTCATAACTTTAACTACATCTAATGTTAGTGTTGATAAGACTATAGGTATCTGAAAGCACGTGGTTATCTCATCTCTGTACTTATCCCCACTGGGTATTGAACCTCGGACCTTTGTGATAAAATCTGTAATAGTAGTTATTTTTCTGTGTCATTATAGTTATAGGTTATAGGTTGAATCAAACTCTTAGTAACGAAACCAGCATAAAAGCACATAAGTTAATTTAATTTGTTAAAAAGTTCACATAAGCTTTTTCCTTAAGCTTAAAAAAATAACACTAAACTTGAATTGTTCGTATTTTGCATAAGCCCATCCCCCGAGACAACAACAGGCCTACAAGGCCCAATAAAGTCGCGGCCCGCCAGTCATCGTGTTTACGTAAACAACGCGAACGCTACGCCGTAGCCGCTACGAGCTACGCGCGACTACAGCTACGAGTTCTTCGTAGACGCTTATTTTTATTTTTATCAATTTTTGCGGAGGGTGAGTTGTGACTTTACATCTATTGGGTATTGGAACAGTGACGATGTAGATTTTTGTTAACGAACAACTTGTGCGATTGGTGTTAGAATACGTTCTTCAGTTTTTTTAATGATAAGACAGTTTGTAATTCGAGTTTTAATTTCAGATACTGATTGATCAAATTGAGATATGTATGAATGTACTAAGCTCTTGAAAAAAGATTTGGTACAGAAGTTCAGTCCTATGAAGTGAGATGGTCTTATGACCATACTAAAACTAAGCCCCTTTAAGTGGCTTTAGTTAAATGAGTCCTGTACTAGTCAAAGGACTAGTATGGCTTTTTATTACATAACATGGTTACAGGGCTTATTTTATAAGGGTTCATATTCATAATTAGGTTTAAAACATGTTTATTTTTTCTTCTTCGTAGACTTTAATAAATGTTTTATGAATTTCTGTGCCAATATAGCAGCTTTAACTAATTAAAAAAAAACTATCAGTTGATAGATACGAAGAGCTTTCTTCGCCTCCACAAACTCTACTGATCTTCACTAGCCATTGAAAACCTGCAGTCAATTGCAAAGCATTGATATTCACCTGACCACCTTTCCCCGTTTAATTGCCTGCAAAGGTTCCGTAACTTTTCTCATCTGCACCGCCGCCCGCGGGCCCCGCGGCCATTACACTTTTATTAGAAAACCTTCGAGATAATAGCCTGTTGAGTGTTGAAGGATCCATTTAGAGAGTTGAGGCAATTGAGAAATAGCTACAAGGAAGAAACGGTTTAGTTAAGATGGGAAAGGTGTAACTGTGCTTTTTAGTTATTTTGCTAGATGTTTTTATTGAAAAAAATATTTGCTGGTTAACTCTTAAATTTCAATTTTAGTAGTTTTTGGGATAATTAGAGTTATTAACATTTATTTGGTGATTAAAAGGCTTATGACTTCATAGTAAAGTAAAAATGTCTTATTATTAAGATAGACATGTTTGTAACTATATAACACAACATCACATACATTGATATGACTCCGTAGTAGGTAAGTAGATAAAGCACTTGTGTTACAGATATCAGAATCAACAGTGGTATTACAAATAAACTGAAATAAATATGACATGACACCAGATCAGTACAAACAGACATGTCCATGCACACAAATGTTTGTTCAGTGCGGGGATCGAACCCGCAACCTCTTGGTTAATAGTCAACTTCTTGACCATTACACCAAAGTGGTCGTCAAATAATAACAACTTCTTAACGTAATTTAGATTAAAAAAAAATTATCATTTGACAAGAAGTATTTAACCGTAGTCTTCGGAAAATTCAATTGCTCATCTATAGCGTTAGAATAAAAGCGAATAGAATAGCAAAATGGCAACCTATTTGTCATAATAAATGTTCAGTAAAGCAGCGAGCGAGCGAATAGAGCGAGCAGAGCGAGCGAGCGGTCAGCGGGAGTTTTATTTTGCCGTCGTTAATTATTTCCAGTTAACAAGGTGTTGTCTCTTCGCTTATTTATTGCACTGTGAGCGGTGAGCACTGGGAAAGGATGGTAGTCTAGTTATTACCATACTTTTCTTCAACTAGTATCGTCGATAGTTTATCGAAAAGTCTTATCTATACTGTACATCCTTGAACTGAATAAAAAAAGGATGTAGAGATAAATTTGCATGTGAAACTAAAGACAAAAGTAAAATCTTAAAGCAAGTTACATTGTTTTACATTTGGGCAACAGTGATAAGTCGATTTTGTAATAATACTTTTATAAATGAAAAGAGTATAATATGTTTATTGCAGCAAGTTAAATAATAACTATATTGAGTTCAGAAAACCCATGACAGCGAAGTAGGTAGGTGCTTTTTAGTCTTCCTAGCTGATTTCGACCACGGCGGCCAAACTCAACAGAGATCAACCAACTGCGCAGGAGATATATGCACAAGTATGAGCGCAATACACAGATGCACTCACTGTTCCATCACTCTCAAAGTCCGGTGAGACGGCAATCTGAGAAGAGAGATCAGGCGCAGGACCAACGGTTTACCGTGCTTTCCGAGGCACGGTGTAACACCGCCAACTTCCTGACTCCGAGCTGTTTCTGAGAAATTCAAGACAGAAAATCACAGAAACAATTTTTGGCTCGACCTGGGATTCGTAACCTAGACCTCTTGGATGTAATGCAGAAACATCGCCACTACACCAACGAGGCAGTATTCCAAAAGTATACATAGCATAAACATATCTTTGCATAGCTTCGCTCTACAGTATTCAACAAGGCTTAAGCAATGTTTTACACCGAGGCTCGTTAGTCAGAGCACCTCGCAAAGAATTAACTGCTGTATTTTGACACTTATTAAAAACGGCACAGCCGGCCTTTTTGCAAGATTTATCTCGCGTGTTACGCGCCGGTTTCCAAGAAATTAATGTACTGTCTGTGTTATTTGTACCTTTAATTTTATTACCGAATGTGCAACACTTTGCGGTCGTGTTCCAAAGGGTTTTGAGAATATAAATAGGCACTGCAAGTGTTCAACCAATTTCGACTCGATAGTAGAACTCACGCAATTCTAGAACTCATAAATTCTATCATTAGTTCGATCTTTTGTTACCCTTTCTTTCCTGTTTGCTATGTGACGTCATTTGTATCAATCTTCTTTCTAAATACATGACTAAGAAACGGCCCATTTTAAACCTTACATTGAGCTATATATAACACTGTTAATGTCTATATCACAAAGTAGACCACTAAAAAACTAAGTGAACCCTTAATTTCCAAAAAGAAATACTTCTATCATATAATAAATATTTTTCTAGCCTAAGAAAATCTCCAAACCAAATAAATAATAATTAAATATAAATAATTACAACAACATCACATACATCTGACTCCGTGGTAAGTAGCTTAAGCACTTGTGTTACAGATATCGGAATCAAAAGTGGTATTACAAATAAACCTAAATAAATATATACAACACCCAGACCAGTACAAACAGACATATTCATGCACACAAATTTGTGTACAGTGCGGAGATTAAACCCGCGACCTCTTGGTTAATAGTCATCTTCTTGATCATTATACCAAAGTGGTCGTCAAAAAGCTAATGGAACGCTGCCATGAAACGCCGATCGACCAGCAGATCAAACGTCGCAAGTAGGGTTGGCCAAACCCTTCGAAGGGAGCCCGATCGTATCCCAAAGCAGGCCCTGGATTGGAATCCCAAGAAAAACGCAAACGTGGCCGCCCCAAACAAACTTGGCGACGTACTGTAGCGGACGTAGCCAAGACGTGAAGTAAAACGCGAAGCTTAAGACCGAACGCGATGGACAACTACTGTAGACGCTCTCTGCACCATCTCGTGGACATAGGACTTTAAGTCAAGTAAGTCAGGTATCGTAGCATAAAGAACATATATATATATATATATATATATATATCAATATCAAAAATAATTTATTGAAACCAACGATCGGAACGACGAACGGCAATAACATCTATGACATAATATCATCGTGCATTCAAATACCACGTTTTTCATAGAACAACAGGCCATTGTCGTCACACGTCGCCGTAGGGAGGTGTTTTTTCTCGTAAATTCATAAGTTTTATGAGTTCACTGCTGTCCCCTTGTAAGTGCAATTAAGACGGAACCAGTAGGATCATTTTTTGTCCGAGCCTTAAGTTGGTATAAGGGCTGATGAAAACGTTAAGATATGCTAAGATGGTAAATATTTTTAAACAAGAGCAAAAGGTTTTTGATTGTTCATCAAACGAAGATTGCAGCAAAATACATGACTAAAAATTATATGTTTTTCCAGCAACATATTTCGAATCCATAAATGTCAAACTAAGGTCCATTCTCATAATAATTTCATTTAATATACTAGATTGATTCAAAACAAGAAGTTTCAAAAGTAGATAGAGTTGGCACGGAATGTATAACTCAAAAAATGAAAATTTTAAGTCATCTACTAATTCGTAGTTTCTGCATATTTGTACCTATAGCGTACCACTACATAGTATAAATCAAAGTCCTTATGTCTGTAATATGTATGTATGCTTAGATTTTTAAAACTACTCAAGGGTTTTAGATGCAGTTTTTTAAATTGGGATAGTGATTCAAGACGAAGGTTCATATGTATCATAACAAAAGCTGAAAAAGAGGATTATTTTGCTTTACATTTCCACTAAACGACGCCAGGAACCAAAATACATCTGTAATCACCTGAAAAAGCTAGAGCTGGAGGTCGCAGGACTTACAATAACCACAACTCACAACGTGACACAAAAGATGCACCTGGAATCACAACACTGACGCCAACAAACACTCGACGCGTTTCGCCACTAAACGTGGCATCCTCAGGAGATTTTGTCGCTTCCACAGCCAGTTTTAGAAAACCGAATTCCGATCGTGCCAAGCCGCAGGCGGGAAGCTCATTATTTTGTAAGACAAAGCACATGTTTTTGGATAGGATTTCCTAACTAATAATTTTTCAAATGGCCCCACCGCCCGTGCCTCCACTGTGGCAGTCCCTTCGTAAGTTAGCGCCCTTCCTCCGGTATTTATCGCTGCGCTCGAGATCAGGTGGGGACGCGCGATACCCCGGATTTATTGGTCCACCACATTATTATGATATTGGGATTGTGGTGAGGTAGAAAGAGAATCGCTTGACATTGTTTTGGGAACGATTTACCTAAAACATTTTTATTGAAGCCATAATAAATAAATATTTCACAACAATCACACCAGTACTCTAGTCCCAAAGTAAGCTACGAGGATTGTGTTATGGGTACTAGTCAACGGATAAACATACTTAAATACTTTTTTACAACATGGAAAAGTCATCTGTTATCCAGAAAAGGGCCATTCGTGCCATGGTTCGTATTCCACCTTGGGAATCTTGCGTCGACTATTTTAAGAAGCTCAACATCATGACGGTTCCTAGTCTCTATTTATATATTTTGTTAACTGACCTGGTTAAGCATAGGGATAGATACGAGACAGAAGCCGAAATGCATGAAAGGCACAAAACTCGGAGAAAAAACCTGAAACAAAATGTCATACCTTGCCTGAATGTTGTGAAACATTGTCCACGCAATCGAGCTGTAACGTTTTTTAACAGACCGCCAAAGGAATTAAAATTAGAGACTAGGTTTAGCGTTTTTAAAATTAAATTAAAGAGATTTCTATTGAAAAGGTGTGTGCACAGCGTGGAAGATTTTTAGATTTTTAGTTTTTAGTTTTAAGTTATTTTAATTATGATGAACATTCAAACACAATGCATGTTGTTTACTGAATAAATAAATGAAAATGAAAATGAAAATTTTTGTAAATAAATATCTACATATTATACATAGAAAACACCCAGACCAGTACAAACACACATGTTCATGCACACTTATGCTTGTACTGTGCGGGGATCAAACCCGGTACCCTTGGTTTTAGAAGTCCGACCTGTGGACTACTGCACCAAGCGGTCGTCGGTACGTAATATACGAGTTCGTATGCACATAAGTTATGTTCAAGTTACTATTAAAAGATATTAACATTAAACGTGCCAAAGAAATTGCTATTCTTTTCATGTCAGCTTGTACATGATATACATGTTGAAAACAACTTGTACGAATGAAATTAATGAAAACTCAATGTCTTCTGGAAATTTCATCATCATATCAGCCTGTTACAGTCCACTGCTGGACATAGGCCTCCCCCAAGGAGAACCACAGCGCACGATCTCTTGCCCTTTGCATCCAGTCACTACCAGCTGCCTTTTTCAGGTCGTCTGTCCATCTAGCCGGGGGGCGTCCCACACTACGTTTACCTAAGCGTGGTCTCCATTCAAGAACCTTCCTGCTCCACCTCTCGTCGGTTCTGCGACAGACATGGCCAGCCCACTGCCACTTCAGCTTGCTACATTTTTGGACGACATCCGTTACCTTAGTCTTATGTCGTATGACCTCGTTCCGGATCTTATCCCTTAATGAGATCCCCAACATAGACCTTTCCATAGCGCGCTGAGTGACGTGTAGTCGGTGAGCCAGCTTGACTGTCATGTTCCACGTTTCGGAACTGGAAATTTAGGCAACTTATTTTCTGAAGACCGGCATTAGAATAGAGAATAGAATAGAGATCGTTTATTTGCAAGAATACAAAGGTCTTAGAAATAAAAGTCTTGTGTGTTGCACACTATGTATTCCTAATTTCCCATGCTTGTTTTTAACGAAGCTAATATAATTTGGGATATTCTAGTTAAACAAACGTGCTCAGTTCGGCTGACAACAATGGAAAGAGTTTTTATTTTCAAACCATAGACACTTCACAGACAAATGGAACAGAGTGTACAATATTCATAAACTATAGAGGACACTAGTGTGCTATTTTGAGCCAATAACAACAGAACCTTTAAAATATCATATTAGACTGTTTACGTGAAGTCCAATTTTCAATCGTGCAAAGAAACTAATCTCAGTTGTTCATATTTTACTTGCATAATGAAAATAATAGCCCTTAACCGTAACAAAAAAGAGGGGTGTTATGAGTTTGACCTCTATGTCTGTATGCGTGTGTTTGTTTGTGTTTATGTGTGTCTCTATCTGTGGTATCATAGATCCCGAAAGGATGGAACGATTTCTAACCGTTTTTTAATTCAAAAGATAATTTAATCACGGTTGTTCTTAGTTATAATTAAAAATAATAATAATATCAAATATACGAGTACAAAAACATCGCATACATTGATCTGACTCCGTGGTAAGTAGCTTAAGCACTTTTGTTGCAGATATCAGAATCACAGTGGTACACAGTGGTACCCACCCACCCAGACCAGTACAAACAGACAGGTTCATGCACACAAATGTTTGTACAGTGCGGGGATCGAACCCGCGACCTCTTGGTTAATAGTCAACCTCTTGACCATTACACTAAATTGGTCGAATTCTGTCCTGCCATTGAAGCTGCACCAGCTGTGTTCCTGACTCATTCGTGGGTTTTAAAACTGGAATCTGTAGGTGGACACAGATGCACTTTGCACGTGAACTCGCACCACTAACACAGTAGCTCGCTAATATCCCGTCCCGCCGTTATCCCGCGTCTAACCTGCTTCCGCAGCCGGGACGCGCAAAAACCCGCTACACCGGGACAAGTTTAATTTGATCCTTTTGTAGGGTACACATACGAGGGGTGAAAGTTTGCGGACTTATTGTTCATAATATTCATTATGACTGCCTCGTTGGTGTAGTGGCAAAGTTTCTGCCTTACATCCGAGAGGTCCTGGGTTCGAATCCCAGGTCGAGCCAAAATTGTTTCTGAGATTTTCTGCCATAATTTTTAAAAAACAGCTCGGAGTCTTAAAGTCGGCGGTGTTTCACCCCCGTGCCTCGGAACGTTAAGCCGTTGGCCGGTCTCTGACCGGAGAGAGATCAGGCGCAGGACTATATATATATATATATATATATATATATATATAGTCTATGGCTTTTCCAATAACCAAATAAGCTATCAAAATGATACTTACCGTTGGAAATTGAAGTTTACGATATGTTTATTTACTTGCCTGTTATCAAAGAATATATGTTAATTCAAACACTACGTAAAAATATTCAACCGTTTACCTTTTTATCATCAAATCTGTATCTAATGCTAAGAGAAATAGTGAATATTATTATATTCTTTTAATTGACATTAAAACAATATGAGACCCAAACAGAAAAGCACAGGTTCGACCCAGATGTGTCCTGACAAATAATCATTCTCATCAGCCTATATAAGTTCCACTGCTGGGCACAGGCCTCACCATAACTATGAGGTGGTGCGAGCCATACTCCACCACGCGGGCTCAGTGCGGATTGGTGGAGGGGTGTGTGTAATAATAATCATTATCTTCCACTTACTTGAGGCTATATTTTCAAACATTATCCCAAATATCCCCAACTGTTAGTCGCCCCACCCCTCATCGGCGTGTGTCGGACGTTGTTCGGCTAGTTTTTGTCGCCAACTAATATGCGCCACCTGCGGAAGACAAAACCAACGCATCAACTTTGCTTGCCACTGATCGCTTTATGTTGTTAAACAGGATAGTTCGGTTCCAGGTTTGGAGGATTTGGGTTCAGAGGTGTAAAAGCTTAGGTTGGATTTAGATAAGCAAAAGTATGTGTAATTATATAACAACATAACATTCATTGATCTGACTCCGTGGTAAGTAGTTTAAGCACTTGTGTTACAGATATCAGAATCAACAGTGGTATTACTAATAAACTTATATACATATAACACTCAGACCAGTACAAACAGACATGTTTATGCACATACATGTTTGTACAGTGCGGGGATCGAACCCGCGACTACTTGGTTAATAGTCAACTTCTTGACCATTACACCAAAGCAGTCGTTACTAAATGTATAGAACAACTGAAGGAAAAGTTGGAGTAACGTCGTACCAGGAAGTCAAGGAGAAAGCGAATGACAGAATACAGTGGCAAATATCATATTGACAAGAGAGAGATTTCTTTTTTCTTCAATTTGAAGAAGAAAACAGAAGTGTATGTCATGTGATTTTTAAATATCATTAATTTATAACACGTCCTTTGTAGTACTTATTAGGTTTCATCGCAGATCAATAATACAGTGTTAGTTTTAAGCGAACCGCAGCCAAGTGTGGTTAGATAACGTTTGTATCGGGTGCATGACGATACACATTTTTACCATGTTGAACTGAATCAGGTGAAACAGGAGTGGAATTCCCAATGCATAAAAAAAATTGAAAAGCTCGTAGTAAAAGCTTAGGCTCCGTTCCTCCTTAAAATCCTTTGCAGTTTTCTTCGGCCATTAATAGCATTTGTAAGGTTTAGTTCGTTGATATCATTCAAAAAGGGGTGCGATAAGTTTGACACCTTGGATGGACCAATTTCAAAGCGGTTTCTTTATTCAAATTATTTATTATTTACGGAGCATAGTTCTTTCTTAGCTATAGCTAGGCAAAATCCGTTTAGCCGTTGAAACTAATTTGTTTTTTTTTTACTGGAAGATTAGTTTTTCACAAACCCTTTTTATTCGTAACAAGACTGTCACGTGCTCTCTCGCCAAATGATCTGCATTAGCGCGGCGGGATCAAAGCGCGCGGCGCGTGCCGGGACAAAGGCGACGCGCCCTTTGCCGGCGTCTTTCGACTTTGTCTAATGACGTGCGTCTACGGCGTGGGACTATTGGAGGAAAAGGGATTTTAGGAGAAGAGATGCGCGAAAATACTTATCACTTTGAATCTATAAGCGGTGTGTTACTAAGCACCAGAGAGTTGAGGTGTTTCTAAATTAATATCTGAAATAACTTCTGTTCATACAAGAGGACATCTACCCCACTTTGATGTTGAGACCGCCTCTGTTCCCTGCAAAATAAAACTATTTTCGTAATCAACATGGATAACCTGGCGTGCAGCCGTCAGTGTGCTATTCATTCATTCGTCTGAGTTCATTTGCTCGGTCATTCTTAAACAAGAAGGTAATTTTAAGTGCTTATTTAATATTGTTTATTTTAAAATCCTTTCCGAATTTAATTAGCAGTTTTCGTACTTTATTGAGAAATAAAAAGGCTGACGATAGACAAATAACACTTCAACGAAGAATAACCGTACTGAGCGTCGTCTTTTCACATGTTTGTCAATAATAATTTGGGTTACCTCATATTTTAAATCGACCTTCAGCAAAGTTAAGAATGTCGCACATGGTGAGAGAGCTGTTTAATATTTATTAAAAAGTTCAATTTAAGTGAGCTGTGTCGACTGTACTGTACCAGACCTTTTAGCCGACTTCAAAACAATAGAAGGGAACTTTGTTAGTAGTGTTATAGTATTTAGCAATTTTAGCATCGATCACACCCAAGGAACTGGACTGACCCAAGAGGACTGTACGTCACTCAGCGTGCTATGGAAAGGTCTATGTCGGGAATCTCATTATGGGATAAGATCCGGAACGAGGTCATACGACATAATACTAAGGTTACTTACTGATGGAGTCCAAAAATGTAGCAAGCTAAAGTGGCAGTAGGCTGGCCATGTCTGTCGCAGAACCGACGAGAGTTGGAGCAGGAAGGTTCTCAATGGAGACCACGTTTAGGTAAACGTAGTAAGGGACGTCCCCTGGCTAGATGGACAGATGACCTGAAGATGGCAGCTGCTAGTGACTGGATGCAAAGGGCGGTTGATCGTGCGCTGTGGCGCTCCTTGGGGGAGGCCTATGTCTGATGACTGTAACAGGCTGATATGATGATGGTGGTGATGACATCCAAGGAAAGATCATTGAATCCAAGCGAAACCCACACGCAAGCAGGTTTTGACGATCCTCCTCAATTTCACGCTCAAAACTTCAATCGATTAACAAATAACAAAGTGCACATGATTATGGCAAGTGCAACAATGGATGATCAATTGAAATTGTTTTGGCATTACGCGCGGGCGACGCGGAGTAATGGCGTCGTGATGGAACTGATCCCTGGGTCGTGGGATCGTCTCCTGGCCGGCTATTGTTTAAAGTGCATGCACTGGGTCAAGTTGGATTCAATCATAAAATTATGTTTACTAGTTTTATGACGGAAGGCTGTCATGGCTTTTCTATATTTTAAATTTTACTAATTTAAATTGCATCGAGTATATCGGAAGTGGTTGTAGATATGCCATCTCTTATATCATCTTAATACTCTTGTTGAAAGGCTTTTTAAAATACCACTACATCTTTGAAGTTTCAAACAATATGAATATTCATACTGTTGTTCAGATGATAGCTGTGGTCGTATGACACATTTCCTTTTGACATTAGTGCTATAAGTTTTTTTTTACACAAATCGTGACTAAGTTGTGACTAAGGCGAAGCAAAAAGGACGTTTATAACATACATATTTTGAGTTGTCACTCACGCCAATAAAGTGAGGTGCTGCCGTCCCGTTTTTGCGTGACAAAGGCTTTATCGTCGACTCAAATACATTATTTTTAAAGAAATGTCTTGCTAAAAGTAAACCTTTAGTTTTTACCCAACTAATTACTGAGCTTTAATACATTAGTCTTATTATAATTAAGTTATAGGTAGAAGTTTAAATTATGTACTTGTATCCAATACATTGACGTTATTAGATTGATCAGAGTCACGTCCGTAGCATTTGGCTGGTAAATGAAGCATAATTAGGTGTTTTGCTATCTGAATGGTAATCTTCCTACATAATTAGTATAAATGTTTTGCAAGCAACACAATACTTTAACTTTACTTTACTGTAATTACTATGAAAACGACATTAAGTGCACCCTACGCTTTTTACTCTACTGTAATATAAATTCTTTGTACTCAGAAATTATTTTCTTTTCTTTAGTAAGCAATAACGAAAGCGTGTTTTTAGGGTTTCGTACCTCAAAAGAAAAAAACGGAACCCTTATAAGATCACTTTGTTGTCCGTCCGTCCGTCCGTCTGTCAAGACCGTTTTTCTCAGGAGCGCGTGGAGGTATCAAACTGAAATTTCTATATAAAGTTAGGTTTACTGTCCCTAGAAGCTGTGGAAAAATCAACCTTCTAAGCCAACGCCATCAAAAGATACAGCCATTTAGGACGCAAATTTTCGAAACTTGCACGGGAATCAAAACCTACAGGGTACTTCCCGTAAACTTAGAATCTTGAAATTTAGTACGAAGTCACGTCTTATAGTACAGATATAGGAAAAATTACGAAAACCGTAAATTTTCAGTTACATCATATTAAAAAAAAATTGAAAAATATTTTTGTCAATTTTGAAAATTTCAAAGTTACTACTCCTTATCTCATGAACGCGTTGAGATATTAAATACTTAAGTCTATAATACCCGTGATGGGTGAATTTTTACTTATATACCTACAGGTTTGTACGGAACCCTCGGTGCGCGAGTCCAACTCGCACTTGACCGGTTTTTTTAGTTTTTTAAACCGTAATTTTTCAGTATATTTTTATTTTAACTCTTTTTACACGGACTCCCCGCGCGGAATCGCCTCGCAAACTGGTGGCTAAGGCATCAACCTCATTTATTCATGGTTTGGCATGGTCGTTGTTTCGAGATATGGCGGTGGTTTAATATAGCTGGTCAAAGTGAGACACCCGACCCTCCAAAAAATATTTCAACTGTCTAGTCGACCTTTCAAGGACACATTTCGCCAAAGCGCCATTTAACATCATTCAATGGCAATATTTATAAAACCTTAAGAAATAATGAAGAGGTTAACTCAAATTGATTTTCTACCGATTTGGCAATATTATATAATTTTGTACAATTTCGACTTTACGTATACGAGGTTAGAGACGAGTATATTTTTAAATGTCAATCACGTGTGGGCTATGATTAATATAATTTGTTTATGTGGAAATATCCAGCACACAATAGTCCATTTGGCATGTCATCGGATCAGTGTTGTAAGTATTGCGTTTTTTAATGGCACTATTCATAAATCGGTGCTTATTATAGAGAAAGTGGTACGGCCTTATTTGGTTCATCTGATAAGTAGCGTGCTATTGTGGCATAATATAGATGGGCAATCATTTCGGCATCAGTAGGTGGAATAAACAATGATTAATTTCTTTGTGTACATAATTTTAATTTCATTAAATTTGACGCGAGTCGCATCGATAGCATGACCTGAGACTTAATGTACACAGACAAGATTCTTAAGATCAAGGTTTCAGATTTCTAGGTAATAAAGACGAGGAATATAGTCCAAATTATAATTTGAGACTGATATTTGTTTTGAATTCTAATTTCAGTGTTTTGGAGTTTACTCCTTAAGAATCGATTTTCATATATAAGGCCAGGGTATGAAAATATACGGGAGTAAAATCAAATTCCCGATGTTATCCGATGTCACGCGATGTTACACGAAAACGTCACACGACGATGTCACGTTGTTACCCGAAGACGCATCGGTCATTTTCTGACACATTCAACCGAGTATTAGGTATATTGTATTGTATATGTATGTAATATGGAGACTATTAGTTATTTATATTTCTATGGATTTGTTATGTATTTTAACAAATTCACTGTATAATTACTAAAAATAAATGTAGGTATCATACATGCTTTAAGTATCATAAAAAGTGCATATAACCGATCTGAAGGAGTAAACTCCAGTCGTGCGTCGGAGCTGACAAACACTCATTTTTTTTTCTAAATATACGACTAATTTACTTTGAATAGAAGAGGAAGAAATCAATAAATTCATGGTCACCACATTAGTGTCTCTTGTAATCACCTAATAATCGCACGCACACCACATTGAACTTTAGTGAATAGTGATACACACAAAATTATGAATTAAAACTGACAACATAAACATACTAAAATTCAATGCAACACTGGTCTTGAAGGTGATAAATGATAATCTAATGATTACCGAAGATAAGTTCTACAAAGAATTTTTGAATAAAATAATTATGTAATATTTTCACCTTCAAAATTAGTCACGATCTGTAACGCCTTCTTGAATTTAAATAACAGATATAAGTTACGCCTCCTTGGTTTACATGTTAATACATTTTTCATCCCATCTATTCGAAAAAGACGATATTGGTCGCCTTTAAGTGTGCCCAAAGGTGATGCTTCTAAGCGACATAGGTACTATTACTCTACTCTTTGCCACAGACTGTCCAGCGGGCAGAAATGAGATTTTGGTCCTCTTTATTGAAATAAGTGCGACCAAAAATTCTTTTGCTCGCACTTATTGAATTTGGAACATCTTAGAGTTTCCCGCCGAACGCAAGAGACTGGCTGGTTAGACGGCACATCCGTCGACCATCGCCCCGCCGCCGCCGCTGGCAACTGAGTAATAGTAGATTGTATCATGAGGAAGCAAAATAATATTTTTACGGCGAGGGCGCTTTTTTGAATCCAGAGCGAAGTGAGGGATTCTAGAGTAGAATCCCGAGCGTAGCGAGGGATTCTAAAGTAGAATCCTGAACGAAGCGAGGGATTCAAAGTACGTCGCCCGAGCCAAAAATATATTTGCGTCCAAATGATACACTCTACTTTTCATCACCCTCTATGAGAATATAATTTATCAAAACCAAGAACTTGAATGTGAAAATTTATGAAAACGCGGGCCGTAGTTCGCGCGTTTTTTTTTTTTTACTCAGTTGCCAGCGGAGGCGGCGCCGCGGCGGGGCGATGGTCGACGGACGTGCCGTCTAACCAGCCAGTCTCTTGCGTTCGGCGGGAAACTCTAAGATGTTCCAAATTCAATAAGTGCGAGCAAAAGAATTTTTGGTCGCACTTATTTCAATAAAGAGGACCAAAATCTCATTTCTGCCCGCTGGACAGTCTGTGGCAAAGAGTAGAGTAATAGTACCTATGTCGCTTAGAAGCATCACCTTTGGGCGCACTTAAAGGCGACCAAAATCGTCTTTTTCGAATAGATGGGATGAAAAAAAAAAACGCGCGAACTACGGCCCGCGTTTTCATAAATTTTCACATTCAAGTTCTTGGTTTTGATAAATTATATAAAAATGAGTTCGTCAAGTGACAGTGATATGGAATTAACTCCTGAAAGTATAAGAACCGACGCAAAAAATGTGATGGAGGCGCTTTTTATTTTCTCATAGAGGGTGATGAAAAGTAGAGTGTATTATTTGGACGCAAATATATTTTTGGCTCGGGCGACGTACTTTGAATCCCTCGCTTCGTTCAGGATTCTACTTTAGAATCCCTCACTTCGCTCTGGATTCAAAAAAGCGCCCTCGCCGTAAAAATATTATTTTGCTTCCTCATGATACAATCTACTATTTGATTTGACGAAGATATGTTTATTTTATCACTTGTACACCTTGTAAGCCAAAGCCATATATATACTTATACTAAAGTCTTACCAATCCACAGCTTCCTAATTGGCTAGACGACACCACCAATCGTTGACATACTTTTTATTATCTGTCAAAAACGGTCTGCCTCCATAGATTAAGTATGGGAATATATGATCGTGACGTCACGGTCATGAATCAGAAATCGGAGTCAATTGACTGAATATTTATTGCGTTTTGTGTTTTTTTTAAATTGTTTTCTACAGCTTTTTGGAAGTATATTGGTTGTGTTAACTTTATAGGGGCTATGTTTTTTAAACGCCATGATCTTGAAAATACTTAAGATAGGTGTCATCATCCCAATTCAAGTAATAGCAATAGTTCGTCGTTAGCCATTACAATGCAAATCTGTTTATAAGACAGATGATTGACAAAACAACTGTTACACAATAAAATTCTATCACAGTTTTATTAGCATCCCGTCCCGGCTTCGCACGGGTTGGACCAAATTTTCAGGTGGATCTCTTTTTTTACTGGTTTTAAATGTCCTATGTTTATTAAGGATAATGTAGGATTCTAATGGTATTTTTTTTTATTGCTATTCAATTCAAACAAAAAATAAAATCATTCTTCTTTACGAAATTAGTGTAGATTAACCACGCAGAAGATGCTCCCTAAGGCTCGGCGCACACTGACCCGCGTCGCGCCGCGCACCTGACATTTGTACTTGACACAAGTCGCCTTGACACGGCGCGTCATTACGGCGAGATAAAAGTGGAAATTCGTTCGCCATTCACTGGCCGCGTGATTGTACTGTATCCACTGTTGTGGACGATACAGCAAAAAAGCCGTGCATCTTATTCGTAGATTAAAAAAAAGTATTTGTTGGTGCACATAGGAATGCAGTCATTTGTAAACTCGGGAAATTAAATCAAAGTCGTAATCGTATGATGATAAAATACATATGATTGAAAAAAATGGTCAATAAAATAAGGATCCTTTCTTTATTACGATTTTACTATGTCAATCCAATTTACAAACTAAAAAAGATTTCTGTATTGTTTTTTGGGTTAGGTTCACTCTTTAACCCAATACTAAGCTCGACGGCAGATATTGAGTCGATTATGGAATGTTGATTTGTATTTTGATAACCTTAAATTACACGCTCATAGAAAGGAACCAAAATTAACAACTTGACAAAATGTGTCTCGTTGCATTCATTATTCGAGCTTATTCCTCGCAACACGGTTTAACGGTTACAAAAATCACGGAACTTATCGTCGTAAAATGGAAACAGTCACCTCATTGATTTAGTAAGCGATAATGTGGCGCATGAATATGGATGCGACATTAGTGTACAACCGGACTTACGACGCGTCTTGTGCACGCGGGCTTAATTCATCTGTTTGTTAAGCTAATTCTCCACTAGAGTTGAGTTAATCTGTCTATTGGATTAACACTTTTACAGATTATTTCGCGATTTATTTACATTTTGTTTTAACCTGACGTTTCGGACCCTTTTCAGCGTCCATGGTCACAGGTAGACTAAGGTGTTAGTTGTCATTACATAGTTTGAAAAAAATTTAAACTACCATCACTCAAAAATATTAAGTAACATTCCTATCCACACAAAATGAGCTAACAGTATCTTGAGGTCTTGCAGTGCGGGGTCGAGCTTGAGTCTTGCCTAAAACAGGATCCCAAGCTGGTGGAATTTTCCAACCATCTTCTCTATTAAAATTAGGATGTCTTCTAATTTCAATAGCCTCACGGAGCATACGAGGAAGAAAATGACGTTCTCTTGCGAGAACTTTTGGTTGGTCAAAGCAAATTTAATCTGTCATTGAAAAAAAAAAACTATAGTTTCGATTCATTTCATATCAGCCCATAGAAATGGTCGGCCATTACTGGACGTAGGCATCTCCCAAGGAGACTTCAATCTAGTATTTTTCTGCGTTTCCAAGGTTTTCTGTATGAGGTAATATGGATTACAGAAAGCCTTACTTTAGCTTATTCTGCACACAATTTCATCTAAACATTCAAACTCTACTGTATCCTTTACACATGTACTTAATAAATAAGATGAAAATGTTTTTTTGAAGTTTTTCCTTAATTTCAGTTCAATTGGACACTGGGAAGTGGGTGAAAGTCAGCTTGCAAGATTTGATTCCAGACAACTAAACACCGGAACAGGAAACTTAATTCTTTAAGCTTGTTATATTCTTATTGGGTTGAGATTGGTTATGGGATGTATTGATCAGTTGACACGGATTGAATTGAAACCAATACCTAAATTAAAAGTAAATATAAATTTATATTTTAACACTAGCTGTCCCGGCAAACGTTGTTTTGCCATAAAAATGTTAATGTACCCTTATCACTAAGGGGTATGAAAAATAGATGTTAGCCGATTCTCAGACCTACTGAATATGCTCACAAAATTTCATTAGAATCGGTCAAGCCGTTTCGGAGGAGTATGGGAACAAACATTGTGACACGAGAATTTTATATATATAGAGATAAATTAATATTTACTTTTACTTATTGATATTATAATATTATATATTATATACTTTTATTTATTGATGTTATATTTTTTGCGTTATTAACCACAACTTGCCTTTTTCATTTTATTTTTCTCATTTAGTCTTTTCAAGCCTCTCAAGCATGACCTTGAGGTTAGAGAAAACCTCAAGGTCATGCAGAAGACCTTGAGGTTGACTGGCAAAAAAAGCTTGTAGCATTAAGTCTACCCTTGTACATTTATTGTGCAATAAAATTTTAAATAAATAATAAATTAGTTACATCGCTATAAATAACCTGCGATATTCCAACGTTGTTACGTTGTGATGAGATGGAAAAGTTGACAGTTGGCAATTAGGTACGCAGCGCCTTAATCATATGTTCCGTTCATGCCCGTGATATATGCGCACAGAGGTCTACTCTGTACGCCACGCTGCGACCTTTCTAAACAAGCTGTTTCTTTCCTTCATTTCCTTCGCCTCAGCTTGACCGTACAAGTAAACTGCCTCGTTGGCCCAGTGGTCACAAAAATGTTCTTTCATAGATTTCTCAGAAGCAACTCGAGATCGAGAAGTTGGTGTTACACACCTGTGCCTCAGAAAGCACGTTAAGCTATTGGTAATCATGATCTCTCACCGGTAATTTCGGATTGCCGTCTTACTAACCCATGAGAGAAAAGGAACAGCGAGTTTATTGCGCACACCCACAATGAATATCTACTGCGTCGTTGGCGATACAGATAGGCTCTTGCGGTTGAGATTTGTTAAGTGATTTAAAAATGAGCATGGTAACGGTTTGCGGTAGGGTCCCAGGCACAGGTGTTTGCGCCACGCTGTCGAAACGCGCGGCATTTGCGCCGGCGCATCCGAGAGCAAATGCCAGGATTTCGCGTGATAGGCGGCGGGCATAGCAACGCGAAAGGTAGCATTTAACGTATTAACATGTATTTTTGTGGTAACATGATTGATTGATTAACAATTTATTGTACAACACAAAACAAAAATTACAGACAAGTTTAACAAAGAAAGATGTACAATTTGGCGGTCTTATCGCTTGTATGCATGTTGAGATCAGGCTGATGGATGAAGGCACCAGTATAATGTTTTTGTTGTTATTAACATTGTCTATAAATGTATACAAAAAAAAATTCACTACTGCAATTTATTTTTTAAGCCCGGCTTTTAAGTTTTGGCATTCACAATAAATTACTTATTTTCGGGTTTGAACGCGATATACTCTAAAATTAGTATTAGGTACTCACTTAAAAATATATTTTCAGTCAGCCCGTGACCGCGGCTGTGTGCAATCCAGCCGAAACGTCGAGCAGTGAGAGCAATACTCATTTAAAAATAACATCGCGTTTAGGCCCGAAAACAAGTATTTTTTATTATTGGGTTTATGGGCCTTCAACTCGACCAAGTTTGATCTATTGTGGCAGCCCTTTGTATTTACAGTTCACTGCTTAGTCCCGTTGAGTCTATAAATTGCCTAAAAATTAAAGAAAACAAGTAATTAGTGTTACGATGCAACGCGAAAGTTTAAAATCACATATTCACAGTAAATGCTTGTTCCCGTAGACTCGCGGGCGCGGTTGCGTTCCCGAAATATCAAACATAATAATATGAAGTGATATCAAACATATGATAGTGCACTCACAAATTACTACTAATAGTAATAGTCCTCCTGGCCGATTTCGACCACGGCGGCTAATCTCAACAGAGATCAGCCGACTACGCAGGAGATATTATAGTGCACAAGTGTGAGCGCACTACACAGGCGCACTCACTGTCCCATGACTCACAAAGTTCGGTGAGACGACCGGAGACAGATTAGGCGCAGGACCAACACGGCTTAACGTGCTTTCCGAGGCACGGGGGTGTAACACCGCCAACTTCCCGACTCCGAGCTGTTTGTTTGAGAAATTCATGACAGAAAATCTCAGAAACAATTTTGGCTCGACCTGGGATTCGAACCCAGGACCTCTCGGATGTAAGACAGAAACTTTGCAACTACATCAACGAGGCAGTCAACTTACTATTACTATTACTGCTTTTAAGCAGTGACACAACTTCTGCATCTTCGGTACAGACCTCTCAATCCATGCTTCAGATGTTTGACTAATAAGACCTTGATCAAATGCCGTCCACAAGGAAATAGGAGCATTGACACGCTGTTAGCGTCATGATGCAAGAATGGATGCAATTCTTCGCGGTTTGACACGCGTGATTGATCTATCTATGCGGCCATCGCTGTACGGTAGGTCACGTGATGTAACATGTGCAATGTGTTTACATTTAGTGGTGTTTGATTTTAATGTTTTTTTCCTTTCTAAGCCCAACAGCTCTGAAGATTTTTAGTAACCGTCCTTGTCCCGTACGAAATTGCAAGTGTAATTTTCTTTCATTTACTATGACATGTTTGATTACCCTTATTTGATGTAATGTTGGTGCTCTAAATGACTTTTAAATATTGGTTCGTCATTTTTTTTCTCCACTTTATTCACCTCTTGATAGCTAGGAAATAAGCAACTTAATATATTTTTTGGCAAAGCCAGTGGTCGTCTTTTGATAATAACTGGTATGTAAATGTCGCCTCCATTCACTATCTGAATGTTGGTGTTTATTTTTAATATTCAATTATTTTTAGAGCTTTTAATTGGATACCTGTTTTTCGTCTAAGATACCCATCTTAGACATATATAGACATAATAACTTTGTTTGTTAAGATGCATCAGTAGCTCCTAACACAAAGACGGATGGAACATTAAATGTCAGTTATGATGTAAATGAGCTACTATTGTTAAAATTATGTATACACTTTTTTTACGGATTTCTTCATGATTTATTTACATTTTATTCTAACTTGCCGTTTCGGACCCTTTTCAGCATCCGTGGTCACAGGTAGACTAAGGTATTAGATGTCAATCAAGGAATATATTTACTCAGGGGAGAAGAATGACAAGTCCATAGAGCAAAGACGAAGACATTTTTTTATAACGCCATCTAGTGGCCTCCCAGAATAAAACGTGGCGTGGGAACTTTTAAATACTAAATAAATACATTTTGAAAAATTGGAAGTGGCAGTTCTTTCTGGTTGCACAACGGTTGAAAATGCAAATCTCAAACCACACAAATAATGAGCATTCTCAACCATTGTACAACCAGAATTAAAACTGCAGCGTTCCTCTACAAAAAAATCAAAAGAGGAAATAAAATGAATGGAAATTGGGTAATGTTGTGTTTTATTTCTTTTTAACACTTCAATTTATAATTTTAAAGACACTTTGTAAGCCTCCTCCAATAACGATTTTGTTACATACACTTTCATTAATTAAATGACATCTTTTATCTTGAAACATTTCCGCAAACTTTCCTTGTTTTTGTAATCGAGCGAGACTCAATTGATAATCTATTAATTATCCAAGGCCGTTGTTGGGCTGGAGCGAAGCAAGGCAAGCGTTTACTCTTAGGAATAAAAGAGATAAGAGTCACTTTCTCACAAGACACACTTTCTCAAAATGAGTCACTTTTTCAAAAAGAGTCAATGTCTCAAACACTTGTCACAGTAAGACGGAAGAACAGAAGCTCAATTTAACGTCGCTATTGATGTTTAATGCAAACCAGAACTTGAAAATTCACAAGAAACTGAAAATCTAAGCCTGGGAGAAAACAAACACCGCCATCTTGTAATGTAAAAAATTAAGTGGTGTTGCCATTATAATTTTGTAAAAAATGATTTATTTTTTCAATCGGGTAACCCAAAGAATATCCCGCCTACATTGCCCTTATTTCGACGATTAGAGTCGACTGGACCTGATGTCAATACACAATTTTGAAAAAATTGTGAACTACCATCACTCAAAAATATTAAGTTACGTTCCTATCCACATAAAATGAGCAACATTATCTTGAGGTCTTGCAGTATGGGGTCTAGCTTGAGTCTTGGTTAAAACAGGATCACAAGCTGGTGGAAATTTCTAACCATATTCTCTATTACAATTAGGGTGTCTTCTAATTTCGAAATAAAATGTAAATAAATCGCGATATGTTCCCAAACAAAGTGTATCATTTCAATGTCTACTGTTCTCGTAAACCCAAGAAACAAATACTACTAATGTTCTTAAAAATAAGGCTTTTTTAAAAATACCTGTGTAATGATTTGACCACGAGATTTAACTTTATAATTTTATTGTAATCCACAAAGCAACTGCCAACTGCTCTACTGTACTATTGGCTGATAGTGATTCGTATGTTTTTGGTAATATGTGCGCTGCATTAAAAAGTAATAATGCAGAAATATTTATAGTGTTAACCTTTGGCTCTTAAATTGGGCCTGACTTAGGAGAGGACACAAAATAATATTTATATAAGTACATCCTTGCTTCTTTAAGCTAAATAATTATTTTTCGGCTTTGTCCGCAGTATTTATACCCACATTTTATTTAAAACGGGTCATAAATTAAAAAAGGTGAGCCGGTACGGTTCTAAGGCTAAGGTCGAACTTGTTTTTGAGTTTATGGTAAACTATACTCTTCTTTAGAATGTTAAATAAAAAATAACAAGCTTTAAATTAAGAAGTATGAAAATCCATTACAATATGTACAAGCCACGCCGTACATTGGATCAATCCACACTTCAGCAGCGTGCGCCAGGAGACGGATGCGGCATCATTTTCCTCGTCTTTTGGAGTTGCCAATATGTACGAGCTAGCATCGTACATGGAAATTGCTCAACCTCGAAGCGGCGTCAGCGACCCATCTACAGCGGCAGACCGATGGACCAAACTGCCCCTTACTCAGAGAAAATAATACGTGAAAAAGGATATCGCATGCCTGTTATGGTCACAAGTAAGTAGGTAATAGTCCTCCTGGCCGATTTCGACCACGGCGACCAATCTCAACAGAGATCAGCGAACTACGCAGGAGATGTTATAGTGCACAAGTGTGAGCGCAATACACAGATGCACACCCTGTTCAATCACTCTCAAAGTTCGGTGAGCCATCCGACATGACCGGAGAGAGATCAGGCGCAGGACCAATGGCTTAACGTGCTTTCCGAGGCACGGGGAACACCGCCAACTTCCCGACTCCGAGCTGTTTTTGAGAAAGTCATGACAAATCTCAGAAACAATTTTGGCTCGACCTGGGATTCGAAAACTGGACCTCTTGGATGTAAGGCAGAAACTTTGCCACTACACCAACGAGGCAGTCAGCCTCAAGGTAAGAAGGTACCAGCAATGTGGATGCACCTTTACAGATGAGTTCGGATAACAAAATGATGTTATCAATATTATTAGGCTGATTAACGTCTCGCCTTGACACTCGACGGGTTAAGGAAGTAACCTCACAAGAATTTATTACGACTGAATTCTAGTGTGTTTGGTTTCATTTGGATGTATTCCACTTTAGTTTTTCGTTGATTAAGATTGATTTATGGTACGATTAGACGGACTCACCTTATAAGTGTGTTGTAATGACGGGCGATGATCGAGTCGGACTAACATTTAAAATGTGTAATAACTACAAAAACATAAATATTATAACTTGAGGTGACTCTTCATACGTTTTGAGACGGGGCACCCGTTAAATGAAGCATCACCTTTGAATTGAATTATTCGAACAATGAGAAATAATAAATAATAAATATTTCACAACAATCACACCAATTCTCTAGTCCCAATTTAAGCTACGAGGCTTGTGCTATGGGTACTGGACAACGGATAAACATACTTAAATACTTTTTTTTGTAAATAAATGCATATTATACATAGAAAACACCCAGACCAGTACAAAAACACATGTTCATGCACACTTTTGCTTGTACTGTGCGGGGATCGAACCCGCGACCCTTAATTTAGAAGTCCGACCTGTGGACCACTGCACCAAGCGGTCGTCAAGAAAACCAAGAAAACACCAGTAAATGCAGAAATGAGTATGCAATATAAATAAATTAAGATATTAGTAGGACCGAATCTTTTTTTGGGCATTGCATATTGGTTAACTACCTAACTTCGCGAAGTGGATTTTTTTTCCCTCCGATGAAAGAATAATAATAATAATGAATCATTTATTCCTTGCTATTTCATTACAATACTATTTAAATCAAATCCAATCATTTATTTAAATCTCTTGGATCATAATAACATAAATATACATTTCTTAAACACAATCATAAAAATAATTCATTTCCCAAAACGTTAAATTTTAGAGATTTTAGAGACGTTGAAAATAACAAAAATTACAATACTTGCAATAACAATTAAAATTATGCTTTATCATGAATTTGTTAAAATCGAAATAAATACATTGATAATCTTCAACAAAACAAAAAAAATATATTTAAAAGCAAAAGAGAAAATTACGGTTATTGTTATTTAAAATCTGACATGCTGTCAAAAATTAATAGGGAATATTCATGTTTTTCTTTTTTGTCTTAAATTAATAGTTTACTATTTTATAACATAGAAAAAAAATATTAACGGGCTTTAAAATTCTCTAGATATTTTTAAAAATGAAATTTAAAACTTTAAAAAACTTTAAGCAGTTCAAACGCCGCCATTTTGCGCGCGCTTTGCGTGACGTCACATGACACGTCCAGTGGGTGTTTACCTTAGTGTTTACTGTGGACTTTTCAGTTACTTCGTAATTTTTACAATACAATGTCGTGTCAGATGACGTCACATTTCGTTCGACCTATGGTGGCGCGTTTTGGAAGTTTGAATTTCGCTCCCTTATTTTGCACTTTTTGAATATTATTTTATGGGTTTAAATAATAAGTAAATATAAAAAAATTTCTTTTCATTATAATATTACGATAATAAGTATTCGAGAAAAAAATATTTTAGGCCATTTCAAATTTTATGCATATTCCCTATTGAATGCTTGTCATAATAATCCTGAAAGATTCTGAAAATAATAGGAGAAAAAGGTTCCATTCTGTACACATAAATGTTTTGTCAAATATATTTATTGACGACCGTTTGGTGCAGTGGTCTACATGTCGGACTTTAAAACCAAGGGTCGCGGGTTCGATTCCCGCACAGTACAAGCATATGTGTGCATGAACATGTGTGTTTGTACTGGTCTGGGTGTTTTCTATGTATAATATGTATTTATTTACAAAAAAAAGTATTTAAGTATGTTTATCCGTTGTCTAGTACACATAACACAAGCCTCGTAGCTTAATTTGGGACTAGAGAATTGGTGTGATTGTTGTGAAATATTTATATATTTATTTATTTAGCATTTTATCAAAACAGCTATCTCCAACTCGGCCCAACCTTCACATATATTCAATTTGATATACTTAGAAGACGAGCCGATTTCCTATTAATTTATACATTCAGTAGGCAACGTTATTAGTTATTTTTATTATTTGTGACTGAATGGTTGCCGTATTTGGAGGATGATGTTTACCATAACACGCGAATAATGACATCAATTGGATGAGAGCATCAGCAAAAAGTGCGAGATGCACTCATGTGCTTAAGGTTCCGTATAAAAAAGAGTTAAACAGTTCAAATCGTTTAAATCAAAATGTGTAGTATAATATGACGACCACTTTGGTGTAATGGTCAAGAATTTGGCTATTAACGAAGAGATCGCGGGTTCGATGCCTGCAATGTACAAACATTTGTGTGCATGAACATGTCTGTTTGTACTGGTCTGGGTGTTATATGTATTTATTTAAGCTTATTTGTAATACCACTGTTGATTCTGACATCTGTTACACAAGTGCTTAAGCTACTTACCACGGAGTCAGATCAATGTATGTGACGTTGTTGTATATTTATTTATAGTAGCCAGCACATCAGGCTACCCATTTTTGTTGAAAAATCACCCATATCACAAGCATATAACATTAACTGCGTCCGACCCTTCGTAAGTTTTTACTGAGTTTTGGTAGAGGATGTTTATATGGGAACATTAATGTGTAAACAATTTTCTTACTACTCCGTAGCAGCAAGAACAAACCTGAAAAAATTGTCCCGCTGATAGACACAATAAAGGCAGACGGATATACTCGTATCAGTTAGCATCTTAAGCTCATGTGTAATGAAAATCTAAAACAAAGAACTTTGCTTAGTCAGAACATAACCCTTGTAACCCTTGCACAGAACGCTCGAACTTAAAACCAGCCCGATGATTGGTGTAATCATAATAATATTAATAGTCCTCCTGGCCGATTTCGACCACGGCGGCCAATCTCAACAGAGATCAGCCAACTACGCAGGAGATATTATAGTGCACAAGTGTGAGCGCAATACACAGGTGCACTCACTGTTCCATCACTCTCAAAGATCGGTGAGACGGCAATTCGACGTGACCGGAGAGATATCAGGCGCAGGACCAACGGCTTAACGTGCGCACCGAGGCACCGGGGTGTAACACCGCCAACTTCCCGACTCCGAACTGTTTTTGAGAAATTTATGACAGAAAATCTCAGAAAAAATTTTGGTTCGACCTGGTATTCGGACCCAGGACCTCTCGGATGTAAGGCAGAATCTTTGCCACTACACCAACGAGGCAGTCAAGGTCTAAACATAAGAGGCATATTTTGAAGACTTTAACCAAATTCTCGTTGGTTTAATTATTGCGAAGTGGCGAAGGTCAGGTCAGAGTGCGCTGTGAACGGTTCACTTGAGGTTATTAGGCGGATCGACAGATTAATAAATGGGTTTGTTAAGACTTATTAGACAATTTCATCACGCTGTGTCACTTATGACGACGGTAATGACTGAAGGCCCTGCAAGTATATACCGTAGGTACCTTATTAAGTTAGCATAGTACTTTTATCTGTGTATCAAAAATAAATATTTTGAGTTTGGGTTTTTGCAGTAATCTAAATGGCTTAAAGATTAAGCCATTTAAAAAAATATATATATACCAACATCACATACATTAATCTGACTACGTGGTAAGTAGCTAAGGCACTTGTGTTACAGATATCAGAAACAACAGTGGTATTACAAATAAACTTAAATAAATACATATAACACCCAGATCAGTACAAAAAGACATGTTCAAGCACACAAATATTTATACAGTGCGGGGATCGAACCCACGACCTCTTGGTTAATAGTCAACTTCTTGACTATAGTAGTAGGTAAAGTATGTAAAAAGAAAAAAAACACGGGTTGCACTCCGGGAGTGCCGGCAGAAGTGAAAACTTAACAACCGTCTTACGGTTTTTCGATCAGCATCACGTGACCTGACGCGAGTTTCACAGTTTCTACCCATGCCACAAAAGTGCTCAACGCCGCTAAAGAAGTTTTCACTTCAAAAAACACTCTATACTACTCGTATCAATTTAATGTAGTTCAAATTATGACGCCAACAGAGTGTTGCCAGTTTTGGACCCTGAAAAGTTTCATGCTTGCTTTGTTTTAATCGTAATGCTTTCAGAGGTTCTGGTTGAAAAGGGGCAAATGATAAAAAAAATAAATAAAAAAAATAAAATCGTTAAGCTACTAAACAGACATGATCCATCTTGGGCCACATAGTTACTTAGTTTGCAGGGCTTTTTCCGCACTTAGCCTCACGATTGGGCCATTGTGCGTGTTTGCCTCTATTCCAACCAGCCCAAGTCCTCCCAGAAGGCTAGCAGCCTGCCTAGGCCACTAAAGATTTCTGGGAATGATGTTGGTTTTTTTAGAATGTCTGCTCGCTGTTTTTCCACACTTGTGCACTCCATGAGTACATGCTGTGGCGTTTCCTCTTCCTCGAGGCATCCTCTGCATCGAGGGCTGTTTGTTACACCTATGTTAAATAGGTGCTTGTTTAGGAGACAAACATAGTTACTTACCATTAGGTAAGATTGTAGCCAAATGTTTAATTAATCTCTATATATAAATATATATAAAATTCTCGTGTCACAATGTTCGTTCTCATACTTCTCCGAAATGGCTTGACTGATTCTTATATTTCATAAGTGTGTGTAAGTTTGTGAGCATTTTGAGTACCTAGGTTTGAGAATCGGCCAACATCTATTATTCATATCCCTTAGTGATAAGGGTTGTCCACAATAATTTATATGGCAAAACAACGTTTGCCGGGCAGCTAGTATAATATGAAAAAAGTATCGCCAATAAAGCTTGACTTTACTCATTTTCGAATACCTACGTCACCGAACATTATATTTTAGTACGTAGTTGACATAAGACTTATTTGTCCGATCTTGGGGTCAACGTTGAAGAAACCGTGAATAAGTAACTATTGTGACAAACTTAACGACAACGATAACTGCTGTATCGTTACATCGCGCTTTAGGCCGGTAACATCATGCGATTGATGGTGTTTATCTTCAAAGCAATAAAAAGTTCAAAAGCACCGTTTGCTAAGTAGCGGAACCTGCCGTGCCCAGGCCAGATGCAAACAATTTGCTTGCGACTGGCCTTGGTGCGGCAGGTTCACCCGTCGTGTTGCATGATAACATAGGGTAGATTTGAGTCGGCCGAGTCCCGGGAATTGCGGTAAATGCCCGTAGCCTCTCAGCCTACGGTGAACCCGCCACGTCCCCGACTCACATGGCATCGGAGGGCACCGTCAGATTTTCAGTGGGTCCCCCAGCTTCCCCCGCGGCTGGTGGGTATGCATAACAGCATTTCAGAGAAATGACATATGCTACTTTTTACCGCAGAAAATTGACGCATTCCAATGGGAAAATTCAGGTTGTGGGCCAAACGCTTTTTATATACAAAAATTAATTGTGTTCGTTTGTCTAACTAAAACTCGAAAACGGCTAAACCGGGTTTAATAATTTTAGCCTTGAAATATTTGTGGGAGTCTAGGGAAGGTTTAAACGATGAGAAATAATAATAAATTTTGAAAACAGCGGGCAGGACATCGTCTGCCGTCTCCACTAGTAACGCATAAAACATTACAGTGCGCTACCTGCGTAGTTTCTTCTGCAATACGTTTTGATTGGCCAACTTTTGTTTGATTCGATTGGCAAAGCTATGCGAAACTATGGACTTTATTATACGTGACATTTCGCGCCTTTGTTGATGATACTGACCGTAAATGTAGCTCGCACAGATCCGCCATTGTAAATACCACGTGATTAATCTCTTCTGACAGATGTTGGTGTGGTATGTACGTACCTACGCACGACTGTTGACATTATAAGTGTAAAGCTTGATATGCCTTTTCTTGTATATGTCGCAGTAAGCTATCTTACTGCGACATATACAAGTTATAAATGGTGATAAAACGGTCCAAGTTTAAGTGATATACTTATATAAATATTCCTAGTGAGATATTAATGAATCGCTTTCGTATAACTGTGTTACGGTATATCATTATGTCACTAGGTATCTAACTATTTTACGGCTTTATCTATCTTACTGCGACATATATATATGGGCATATTTAGTGTGTCTGTTTTCTGTGAGACCTTGAACGTTTTTGCAACGAAAATGTGCTGGCATTTTGTGCAGGCAACTGTACATTTAAAGATAAACATTATTGCAAATTGTAATGTAATTTGATGTGTTACATGCAACATAATTAAAATATTATGTGTATGTTTATACGAGTAAGGCTTCCATGTAAATGAAATGCGCGCAGTACTTTCTGTAAGGCGAAAAGGTGTAAAAGTTTCAGCAGTGGACGCCTTGGCCATTGTAATGACGATGTGATAATGTAAAAAAAAACTTTATATTTCAACGTGCATGCTTATTACGAATCTAAAAAATCACGGAATGTACGAGAACGATGATTAATCTCGAGCTCGTCAAACAATTTATGAGATACCAGCTACCAGGATTTCGGTTTTCTAATACATAAAGCAAAATAAAGCCTAAGTCCACCAGGGATAATGTAGGATTCTAATGGTAAAATATTTTTTTGAAATCGGTCAAGTAGTTTCGGAGCCTATTCAATTCAAACAAACAAATAATAAATATTTCACAACAATCACACCAATCCTCTAGACCCAAATAAAGCTACGAGGCTTGTGTTATGGGTACTAGACAACGGATAAACATACTTAGACAATTTTTTTGTAAATAAATACATATTATACATAGAAAACACCCAGACCGCTTGTACTGTGCGGGGATCGAACCCGCGACCCTTGGTTTTAGAAGTCCGACATGTGGACCACTGCACCAAGCGGTCGTCATCAACAAAAACAAACAATCAAATCTTTCCTCCTTTCTATATAAGTGTAGACATAGGCACTAACTACGCCTGCTTGTTGGTATTGTTAGGATCAATTTGCACAATTACATCGGTCGCTATTTGCGCACGCGTATGGTCGAGTGCGTCGTCACGCGCTTGTTGTCGAACTAATGAAACGGTAATTGATACTTATTGTTCTCGTGTCACTTAAGTTTAATATTTATATCATAAGTTATGTATTATTAGATTATTTATTATGACTGTTTTAATCATAATCATAATATTTATTGCAAGTCACACGTTACAGTAAGGTGTTACAGTCTTATAAATATAAATATTTCTCAACAATCACACCAATTCTCTAGTCCCAAAGTAAGCTACGAGGCTTGTGTTATGGGTACTAGACAACGGATAAACATACTTTAATACTTTTTTTTTGTAAATAAATATATATTATGCATAGAAAACACCTACATATTTTCTTATGAGTAAACTAGCACAGTGACGCCCGGTTAGGGCACAGAAACTTATGTTTGAAATCAAAATTAAATGATTAAATATAACATTATATTAAATTATATTAGCAAGCATATCTTATTGAATAACAAAAAAATAATAATCAAACACAACATTTAAAGCTTAAGGACTAAACTTCACAACTTAATAAAACTATAATATTTTATGTTATAAGGCGAAAAGAAGAAGGCTTTTTCAGAAGGTTTCCCGTTTTTCAAAATGGATATTAATGGACTGTTTATATTAACACATTTACATTAAGAAACTAGGAACTAGAAAAGAAGGGGGGTCACCTTTGAACAGGGACAGCATTGAATATTTGTGTTTACAAAGCCATTTTAGACGGAAATTAAAAAAAAATGGGTAAGGCAACACAAACCCGCACAAACTGTCTCTTGCCACTCCAGTTTGACAGCCTATTGTTGAGTTATGAAGAGTTTTCATTTCAGGTGCAAATTTCAACTTTTTCCAAAAACCGCGTAAGGATCTCTGTCATCAGATTAATGGAATTTCGAGCGTATATTCTCTCTATAAATAAGAATGCTTTATATGTCACGCAAGAGACTAAAGATGAATACCATTTTTATACTCTCTCTTGAAAAGAAAACTATTCATTTTACAGATACCCTTTGAACACTATCAGTACTAAAAATGACTGGGAAAAAAACTGAGTAAGAAATGGATTTGATAGTCCATAGTCCATAGTTTTCTTTATGTAAAACTGTAGATCGAGAAGTAAATACTGTTCAAATGAAACTCGGAACTTATTTTAATTAAAAGTTATGTCCATTTACTCTTTCATTTTATTAAACAAGTGTAATATTCACCTCTATAATTTGTATCTGAATGTTGTTAACTTAAAGTGCAAGAAACCTACAAATTACCTCGAATTCGATGAAATTTCAAAATTGTCCCATGAGTGTTCAAAGCTGCCCCGCCCCACCTCTGGCGGCCAGTCGACTTGTTCTACGAAAAAAAACGGCTATAATTAGAATATTTATCGTACGGAACGTACAGACGTATCGTATGTATGGAAATTTTATAGCCAAAGCTAACTAAGCGACTAAGCAAGCAAATAGTGAAAAGGTTCAGAACAAGGGAATGTGAAAATATCACAGAAAGTGTAAAATCTGTTCAAAGGTGCTTAATTAGAACGAAGTGACTGCATCTGCAATAACACTGTATCGCACACGATTTAGTGTGAAATGTGAATAAAATTAAGCGGTTGCTCAATGCATAATTGGTAATTACACGAATTAGACATAAACGTGGTTCAAGGAAAACACACAGAAGCATTCAAAGAGTTTAAATTGCGAATGAAACGAGAAGACTCCAAATATTATTTGCACCTTTCTTATTTTATTTATTAATTCAAAGAACACAAACAGAGTACAACCCTTAAAACATCAGAATATTATGAAGTAAGCTTAAACTAGATTGTACTACTAAAAGTGCTCCTAGCGTGTTCAAAATTATGAGTTTTAGGTTAATTACTTTACAATGGTGCAAATAATAGGTAGGTAAATTAAATTATAAGTACATATGAAGAAAAAAAACCAGTGCTTTCCTTAAAAGAACATATATTAAGATTTCTCTTGAAAACATTTGGGCTAGAGGGAAAAATGTCTAAGCCACGTGATAAGTATTATTTTAACACCGCTATTTACTTAAGAGTGGTGGAAATGTAACGTACAAAAGTGAATTTATATTAAAATTAATTAGAACAGGAATCTGAAAAGTAAGGTACTTAGGGTAAAGTTACCATACCATAAAATATTCTGTATGGTAATCTAGCAAATAGTAATGTTAATTGAAGAACTGAAAAATCTGCTGCGCTTTTATCGTAGTCACACAAAAGTGCAATGGTTAACTTATGTAATATAGATGGAATCGTATGCAACTAGCCAACCAAAATGTTATTAGGTTAGCGTATATGTTTGACCGTAAGGTGCGCATGCGGCTACCGGAATGAAGGTTCAAAAACCAAATTAAAGTTGAGCTTTCAATACGCTGATTGAGCTTCAAGTAAGAGATCAAGCTAAGCTGGAAATAATAATTGTAAATGCATACATGTGGGAAACCTTATAGAACCACATTTTACACTTAAGTATGTTCTGTTGTAGCTCGTGACCTTTTTGATGAGAAATTACACATTTATGTTCGATTGAAATCAAGTCATCTTTATTGTGACACTTTAATGGGATTCCTTATACATATAGGTATCTACACATTTTATTGCATCTTTCAAAGCTTTCTGACTTGAATGGTATACAATAGATGAAAAGGGCACTCACAATATGCTAGAAATGACTAACTGGGATTACATCTTATACTTAATTGATTGAAATAAATAAACAATTATCTTAATGACAGTTGAATGTGATATACTCGTAATACATTTATTAATGCCAAAACGCTCTTGAAAATATTTTTTGAGGATTTTTTTATTTAGTGAAATGGCAATTTTTGTGAAGACATTCAAGTGTACAATACAATTTTAATAAGTTACTTACATTTTAGTCGTAACATTGCAAATTTCCTTACAATCTGAAATTAAACACACTTAAAGTCCCGTCTGTGGCAGTCCATTTTTCTTTAAGTGTGTTTAGATTTTTTTATTTAATAAAATGACCTCAACTTTGAGCTCATAGCAAAAGCTTTAATTATATCTTAATTATATTTTAAAAACTATAATTATGTGTATGTACATGTTGAATGAACCTGTTAGAAAATAAATTGTAAGGCTGCCGATTACATATTTGTAATCACTGGGGTTACAAATGGCATATAATCCTCACTTCTGATCTTGTAGTTACGGGTGTGACCTAAGTTCGGTTTGCTTTACAGTGATAGCGAAGCTATGAACTCGTTATCTTACAATTTCTTTCATATAAGTACCGACTTTGAAAAAATATCGACCAAACACAAAGAAGAAAATATTTAAGTATCACTTCCCTGTCACTTAAATAACGATACGATACTTATACGGATGTTTTAATGCTGATTCAAAACTAGTTATAAATACAAATAAGGTGACCTAATAATAAGCTAGTATTTTTAATTGTTTGTCTAATCGAAATAGCACTTACCATCTAATTGACAAGTAACTTAGAAAAATTGTTTTCTTCGACTGTAATACAAACCTAAATACAATAGTTGAGGTCGACCGCCGTCCAGTAATATTTATTTATGTTAAAACATTAACATTGCAATACGATTTAGGCAATTTAGTGTCAGGAATTTGGTATGCCCATAATTTATTTGGGTGTGAACTATGATGGGTCAATAAGTTGATTTGCAATCATAATTATGAGGTCGGCGAAACTTAATTAATATCGATTAAAATTAGATTTGAGGTGCATTTGCTAATGTATTTTAAAGTTTTGATAGTTAGAATGGTATGTTTCTTTAAGACATACTTATACGTGTAACTGTAGCAGATGTAAATGTTTTACAAAATAATATTCTTAGAGCTCAGTTATATATTTGTCTTTCGGTAATAAATAGTTTGAAATTAAAACGCACTTAAAGAAAAATGGACTGCAACAGGCGAGACTCGAGTATAATAATTAATGCTAAAAAATAAAGTAACTTAATAATTTGGCTGAATTATCTTAACCGATTGTTAAACTGCTGAAAAGATGTTTCTTTCGGGTGTTGTAGGTATCTTACCACAACATTGATGAATCATGGCAGGTTACAGCCAATGAGCACTTAAAGAAATTCGGACCGATGAGTAAGTGTCACGGTAGCTTAATTGGGAGAGCCATCGCCCGGCTTTCGAAAGGTGCGGGTTCGAGTCCTGCCTGAGGCAGTCTATTTTACTTTAAGTGTGTTTTAATTTCACATTGTAAAAAATATATGAATTGTTGTTGCTAAAAAATAAAGGGACCTAGTAAGCAATTACGATTAGGGGTTAATTTCGGCATAAGTTTACCTTAGTGTCAAATTATTTCAGGTTGAGAAATAGGTAAGATCGGAATTTAGTGACAAATCAAACTTGACCCAAAACAGTCTCGCAAAATATTTCTAGAAAGTGATTGTTCTCGTGATGCATATCGCCCAATGCCAACATTTCATCAGCTCGGATCCTTGTCAAGTTACATGAATCATATAATGTATGATATAACCCGAGACCTTGGGAATTATCCGTTGCGAAACCTGACTCTTCATTCTTGAGAATTTTTGAGATGATACACACATATTTGCTACTAAATTTAAAGATCGAGATTGGTAATACATTTTAATTAATTAAGAATTTCAAGTTTGTACTTGCAAAATAAACGACTAAACTAGTTCGATTTAGCCTTCCGGGTGATCTAATTCTTGAAGTCAAGTAAACAATTTACGTATGTACTGCCTCGTTGGTGTAGTGTCAAAGTTCCGAGAGGCCCTGGATTCGAATCCCAGGTTGAGCCAAAAATGTTTCTGAGCTTTTCTGTCATGAATTTTTCAAAAACAGCTTAGAATCGGGAAGTTGGCGGTGTTACATCCCCGTGCCTCGGAAACTCACCGAACTTTGAGAGTGATGGAACAGTGAGTGATCCTCGGCTATTTTTATTATTATTTATGTATGTAGTACTCATAGAATAGGTGGTCCGACGGCAAGATTAAAAACAAGGGAATGCAAACTTAAAGCGGAAATCTGACATTTATCTATTGTCGCATTTACCGGACTTATCTCCATTGCTTGTATACACTTTCATTATTCTCGTATATTATAGATACACTAATCTATACAACATAGATACAATAATGCTAATCCTGAAATAAAGGTCTGTTGTTTGTCCAGTGAAATAAAAACGGATGGGTATCATGCGGCCACTAACAGTTTGTTAAGAAACAGCTGTTACCTCAAACAGCATAAATCTGACAGTATGACATAAATCTTACTTTCAGTCTAAGGTAGTATATTGATTTACAAAAATAACCAAAATAATTAACCCTGCCGTAATATGTAGATGCGACCACCCAGCAGCCGTCCTAAAAATTCGTAAGAATCTAGCCACATACATTAATTATGTCACTTGTAGATCTATATTTAAAATATTTTATGAAGATCACTTTTAGAAGATCTCTATTCTGAATCTCGACACAAAACATAGATCGATAAATCAATAAGACAAAGCACAAATCGGTCTGCGCATCTCCACAGACCGGTCTTGATCTTATTACCATATATGGACATATTTAACGGGGACCTTGTTGTAGTTGAGCAATGTGAAGATCACCGCTTATTGATCTATGCGATCTGTAGATCACGGTAAACAGCTGTTTGAGAGCGTTTGAGATCAATTTGACTAATACCCAAGTAAGGTCTTATTTTATTATTTACTTCCTATTAACTACCGTTTTAACCGGATCCTAACCAGGAGATAGGACAATGTGCCTTAAAAAATATATGTTTTGTAAACTGAGCAGTGTTATATTATTTAATAATAAAAAAATAAATAAATGTGAAAGTTTCTTTTTGATATTTGCATGTTTAAATGTATGTCCGTCAATCACGCTAAAACTACTGTACAGATTTTGATGAAATTTGATTTACAAATAGGGTATAAGCTGACCTAGGTGATGGGATACTTTTTATACCGATTAAATGCTCCCTTGGGATAAACACATTTGCGCGGAGGAAGTCGCGGGCAAGCCGCTAGTAGAGAAATAAATGACACATCTTGTTTATACAGGCGTAATTTAAAACGTAATGTAAGGGATCATATAGAAAGAAAAAAGGTTAAAAAGTAGCCTTTTCTGGCTTTGGAAGAATTGGCTACTAATATCTTAGTAGCCAATTTTACGAGTACAAAATGCAAGAACTTATTTCTGTACTTACGTGAATTACTATGTACTAAACTAATAATCTTGTTCCTCTGTCTTGTTAGTCCGCTTAGATAAATTAAAAGTTATTCCGTGTTTTTATGCAACCAACATAATGTAATTTACTTGCTAAACAGGAACTTACATTGACAGTTTCCTAATTCAAACAATATTTTAAAAGCGCCTTCTACCGCACCTAATAAATGTAGACTTTTAAAGAGAACCCGTTTATATTACAAGCTAACGATGATATTAGCAATGGCCCATCCTCTTAAGGCTGTGTTTGACGTAAAAGATTTTTTAGTATGTGTCATTCGATATCAATGTTACGACTTAAATGTTAGAAACTGATTGTTAATAGGCTTAGCAAATAAGAATTATATACGTTATATGGTGACATTTGAATAAAACAGTTTTTTGTCCAACAATTCTTGTGTAACAAAATAATATATTTTTATTAAGAGATTATTGTTTAGAACGAGCTAATTGAATGTTCAATATAATATTCTAATTAGCTTCTTTAAAGCTGTACGAAATTAAAATTATTATCTTATTTTTTACATGCTGAGTAAACCACCTTTTCAGTATCATGTGTATGTGATTTTGAATGTGTTTTTCTATTTGGTAAATTATGTGATACTGAAAAAAAAATGAAAATTTATTTGCTTATTAAAACATTAGTACATTTACGTGGTAGGTTTGAAATTGTGGTTCAGCATTTTCAGCCACAATAAAAGGAAGCCATTTAAAAAGGAAGTGCAGAATATTTTTACGGAGTAAAAGCTCGGCTGGACAAACATAAAGTTGATAAATTAATATTTTAGTAGGCAGCATCACTTTACCATCGCGTGACAGACATACGAAATTGGTTATTTATGCATGAAGCTCAGCCACAATGTAGACACGGACGGTAGTGTTGCTCCATTTTAAATTGTAAGGCTAAGAACTCGTACCGCGATTCGTGGCAATTTTATGAAGGTTGCTCGTGAATGTCGAGCAAAGGTTGAATAAACAGTTGTAGACGCATTGAATGCAAAAATTGTCGAAAAGTATTTTTGTGAGTTTGCAATGTTACGGTATTACGGTAAAATCAAAATCGATGTAAATGTGTTAAATTCACAAAACGAATAATACTAGAGTTAAAGGTTGTTCCAGCACCGGCATAGTACAAGCGTAGTCCCCTGGTTTTTGTACGTGAATATATATTGGCTATTAGGGCGCTTGTCCACCACCGCCGTCACCGTCACGTCAAAGAGAAAAGGTATGTGAATACCGTTCCGCTACTTCAGCGCAGTCATATCGTTTTATTTAGTTAAGTACTGCAAAAACATATGTACAATGGTGGACTTAATGCCGATAATCGTTCATACAATTTCTCGTTGACGTTACGGTGGCTGCAGTTGTGGACAAACGGCCTTACTAAACATATTTTTTTTCCTTATGATGTATAAGCCAATTAATAAAAGTTAATTTTTAAGTCAACTCTACCAACATTACTTTAATAATACAATATGTAATTTTTATTTCTGTCATGAGTCATGGATGTAAGAAAACTATTGTAAAAAACGGGTCTTCGGAATTTGAGTTCATTGTGCTATAACGTATGAGGTCATAACTATACCGATTCGAATGGTACATTTTTAACCTTTGAAGGAAACGCCGATTTAGACAAACGGCCTTAGGAGAAATAAGGCACAGCAATTATATTAATAATTATGAATCGTCATTGTCACGGGCTGAATAGGCGACAATTGGCGAATTGTTAGCAGTTTTGAGGTTATAACTGAGGATTTGCATCCCGTTAAAATAGTATAGTGGCCATCAAAAAAATCAACTAAATTTTATTTATTGCACACACCGGTGAGTTGATTTTTCTGATGTATTTAGTAATTGTACGGTATACACCTACATTTTTAGGTAGGTGTAGCGGCAAAGTTTCTGCCTTACATCCGAGAGGTCCTGGGTTCGAATCTCAGGTCGAGCCAAAATTGTTCAAAACAGCTCGTAGTTACAGAAGCTGGCGATGTTACACCCCCGTGCCTCGGAAAGCACGTTAAGCCGTTGGTTCTGCGCCTGATCTCTCTCCGGTCTCGTCGGATTGCCGTCTCACTGAACTTTGAGAGTGAGGGAACATTAAGTGCACCTGTGTATTGCGCTCACACTTGTGCACTATACTATCTCCTGCGTAGTTGGCTGATCTCTGTTGAGATTGGCCGCCTTGGTCGAAATGGCCCAGGTGGACTATTATTAAATTTTTAGGGGTCATCAACATCTAGCCGTACTTCAGTACTTTCAACCACAATACGCGTGTGAAAGGGTTTCATTTGTTTTTAAATTAAGATGGAATCCAATGGTTGCCTGATAAGGACATGACGTAGAGATGTACTCCGAACAAGATTTTTAAAGGGTGTATAAAGGCATTAAATACGTATAATGCGACATAAAACAGGCCCAAAACAAGATAATTGTTATCCTTATATATCGGATATAGCACCATCCATTCATACTTCAAAAGGCCGCACTTCACATCTCGATAAAGTCGACAATTTAAGGAACGCATAATTCAATAATGCAACATTATTCGCACTTACAAGATAACAAAAGATGAGTAACCTACACTCGCGGCGGTAAACCATCCACTTGTCCCATAACTCGCGGCGCGGCCACTCCTGCGCATGTTGCAGGCGGTGTGCGCAACCAGACACATTGCACGAAATACATATTAAAAAAATGTTATGGTACCAATGTATAATGATAAGGCGTGTTTACGCAAAGTTTATAACTTAACCAAATTATACGAACACCGAATGGATGGATCTTAAACTTAAAAAAAAAAACTTTACGTAACAGGAATACACTCTGGTCTTTTTTTGGTTTTTGTTCGGCAAAGGTGAAATAATTTAAGGTTTCATGCCGTCACGGTTCTCGGGAATGCCTTTGTTGTTTCATAATTTATTACCAAAGGTGCGTTTGCTACTGATTTTAGGTTCAGAAGAAAACTCATTGATTTATAATTATACTGACAGTCAGTACGAGTATAATTACAAATCAATGAGTTAATGTGGTAAAACATTAAACAAATAAACTGCAATATTCCAAAAATGCAGTCTTAAGGCATGCATCCACAGTTCGGAATCGTACGCATCACACGCAACGGATTAATTGTTCATTGCGTCCACTGCACCGGCAGCGATCGGATTGCCGATTGACACCCTTTGAATTTTTGTAGATCGGTATTCCGTATGACGTCATGGACACGCATCGCATGTCGGCATTGCTGATGTGCGATCCGTACGGTGCGTATCAACGATGTTGTATAAGTTTCTATACAAGGCAAACTAAAATCCGTTGCGTCCGATGCGTACGATAGCGACACGTGGACGCTTGCCTTTAGTGACAACAATTGTGATGTTTCGTCAAACACCATCTGTATTAAACACACACGAACATTTGGAAACACGTTTAAGGATTATTTTCTTGTGCTGACCTGTTAACTATGTACTCCTTGATTTAATCCTTGATGTAATCTGTTGTGTTCTCCAATAAATAAATAAATTCAGTAAATAAGCATTCGATTAAGTAAACAAATAAATAAGCATTCGAATTAGGTTCTAGTTACTAAGACGAGGCTTAAGCAATGTTTATTTTTTGAATAGTAAAGGCTGTTATAGTTTTAGATGTTTTGCCTAACTGATGGTTTACAAAAGTGCCTGCAACACGTACAAGCAAGCATTGTCTGAGGTGACGAAACGTTTGATTCACGCGTGAGCTTGTTGTACGTCGCGAACTAAACTTATGTGGGGTTGACATAATCTGCGTCTGTGTTATACATATGACACTTGACTGTCGCATAGGTCAGTCATGTGATATGACTCGAATTTGACATAGAAAGTAGTATGTTTTCGTTTAAAGTAGAGCATGCTCTGAATGTTAACTCATTAAAATGTTTCTTTTTGTTATGTTTGTAAGCAGTAAGTCCACTATTTACTACAAAGTATAAAAAAGCAAGGACGCTTCCCGCGCCTGGCTCGATGTCGGATTTTGATGCAGTTTAATAGATAGTGTGATTCAAGAGGAAGGTTTATATGTAGATATAATAAGGAGCTGAATATATTAGAAAATTTGTTTCCATGCGCGCGAAATCGCTGGCGGGAATCTAGTCAAATATGAAGAAAGAATTTTGAAACAGAATAGTTGTAAAGTCAAGTATGTTCCTATTAAAAGGTTATTAAAATTATGGTTAGGTAATTACTAAATTAAAACAAGTAGACAATGACATTTAAACAAGCTATGGAATGGATCATTATCCCAAAGATGATCTACGAGTAGTTTGAACAAAATTACATAGGGATACAGGTTGAAATAATAATCTCTTATTTTGAAAGTTGATTAAAAACTATCCAAAAACAACTGCTACATAATTAATAATACTCGTATTTAATAGTCCATTATATCGAAGTAATGATACTTAGAGTAATATTTGGCGAAGACCGGCCTAGCTAGTCATAATGACGGTTTACCTTTGCCCTGATCGCTATTCCTAAATTGCATTGTACAGTACAGACAACAGCATATGATGTTAGTCATTTTTGTTGCAAAAACGACCTTATTAGAAGTAATTGAGATACCGCAGTGTTTACCGTGATGTGCTGTCGTGTGTACCTACTTGATCTATGGCGTAGGAATTCCGCGGTTGATCACTTATCTAAGAATACCATGGTACTGTCGATTACAGAAATGAGTAACGATTTTTAAAAACTAAGGCTGGATTGTTAGATAGATAGATAGATTAACACTTTATTGTACAACACAAAACATTAATTACAGACAAGTTTAACAAATAAAGATGTACAATTTAGGCGGTCTTATCGCTTGTAGCGATCTCTTCCAGACAACCTACGGTTAAAGGAACATTTAATTAACAGGGAGGGGGAATTTGAGCAAAATATATATGGATAATACAAAACACAATTTTTACGAAACAACTAAAATATACTCGTATATGGCTAAAATTGAATAAATCTACTTAAACTCATAAATACATACAACATAGTTCTACTACTTACATAAATAAGTAAATACCTATATGTATATACGTAAACATATACATATATATTTTAAATATTTTTTTAAATTCAGATTTAAATATAAAATAATTAAATACATTATAAACCAATATAAAAGTATTTAACTTCCACAATCTGAACAGAATTTCTACAAATTATAAAAATATTATTTAAGTTTATTTTTAAAGACAAAGATGTAAGTATATTTAAGTGCATTTGGCAAGTGAAAAATGTGAAATATTAATGATACTGAATACTGCACTACATAATAATACGTAATATATTTACATAGACACCGTTTTAAAAATACCGCTTGCTAAAACATAGGTTATTTATACAATCCTATATAAAAAGCAACATTATGAGTCTAAAGTGTCTGAAATCAACTGGACTTGTTTTAGTAGATGACTATACCTTCATAATGTTAGATACCAATATAATATAACTCATTCTGAACATCTTCAAGTTTTGAAACGATGCATTTACAAAATCAATTAATTAATTGATACTTGTCAATATTTAACTTTTATTGACACTAACTTCTGAGTAATGTTCTTTATTTCTAGCATTAAACAAGATACAGTTCATAGTTTAAGTCTAAGTGTCTAAACAATAAAATCTTAGTTACTCGCAATGTACATAGTAGGTACATAGGGTGTCCCGGGAAACTTTATTTATTTAAGCTTCATTGCACAATAAAACTTTGTAGAAAAGGTGGACTTAACGCCGCAGGGCATTGTCTACCAGTCATACCTTTGGGCTAAGCAGAAACTTGTACCAGCGAAGGTCTGGGATTAGGGAACACTAACACCCATCGCTTGGGCCCAATGTATGTTCCGCGAGTGTTCAATTTCAATTTATTTATTAAAAACACGTGCAAGCTTACGGAGCAAGTCCAAAACGCTTACAGGTCAATTATAACATAAGAAATCAATCAGTAACAAGTCAAATATTATAGTACAAATAAATTCGTTGTAAATACACACATAAATAGGTTATTAGTTTTCGAGAATTTTTTTTTGGGTGTTATATTTCAGAGGGATTTAGCTATAAACTTTTTTAAAGTGTTTTGGCTGGAGTGTGTACTCACCTGTAAGAAAAAAGACCAAAATTTAAATTTACACTTGATCTCAAGTTTTTTTTTAAATGTGTATAACGTTGGGTATTAGTGTCCCTTAACCCTAGACTTACACACCCTGTATTAATATATAAAAAATCTATATTGATTTATAAATTCTTATTCTTCTTCATTGGCCGAAATATCTATAAATTATTAATGATGTTTGACAGTGTTACCTAAAAATAGTGTTGTACAGCAAAGTGCTTTGCTTAGCCTTGACCGCCATAGTTAAATCATAATATTTTGTGGTCCATGGTCTTCAAAAAGTAATGAAATTATAGTTTAGTCCCGAGAAACTCGGAAGCTAGCTTCTGTTATATTTACCAACATTAATTTTAGGTCAATACAGCCTACAAAATGACTCAAAAATGCTTTAGAAGTGCTTATTCTTAGTTTACTATAAGTTGCGGGAACCACATCCAAAAAGAAAAATATGAAATAGAGATGTTTGAAGATTTTCCAGTAGTTTCATGAATGATCTATGACCTACATTCATATTACAAATGCTATTGCCCAGTCCTGATTGACCGCAAATCTACTTTCGGTTATTTTTCGTCAAAAACCATGATCTATATCACACCAAATCAAATATTGATGATTAGGTAATCCGACCTCAATAATAGTTAAAGATCATAAACCCACTAACCGGACATGTCACAGAACCTTTACACGGCCCAGCCGAAGATGCTCGGGTTCAAATGTCGCGTCCTTGCGCGCGCGCAGCGTATAAATACGCGCCGGAGCAGCAACAGGGCATCAGTCGCTCGACCCACTTCAACCGAGACACACAAACAAATACCAACCAACAAAAATGAAATCGGTACGTCAACGGTGAAGGAATCCGACTCATCATTAATCATCTTCGAGTTCGCCAAGGATTGTCATTTACGTGCTTATCTTCCGATTAACGATTTTGGATTCCTCTGTCGGGTTTCAAACGGATCATATCAATATCTTGTGTTTAGTGCAAAATACTTTTCTAAACAACTTTTCATTTAAATTAATGTTTCAATCCCAATTTTCAGTCATCCTAATGGATTATCCCGAGTATCGACTCTACTTAGCACCAGCAATCTTTCTTAGATCTCAGCTTTTACGCTTTTTAGACTTTGCCGTCCAATTTCGCGCTGTACTAGTGTTCTACTTTGTCCTGTTCTAACATCTGGAATTTGCCTTGATCATGAACCTTAACCATTTATTTTGTATAAGTGTTTAACATTTAAGTGTCTGCAGTCAAGTTGTACCAGGTTCCCGAAAACACTGAAGCTGATAATGACTCGTGTCTAAGTCCCTCAAATTCCCTATTAACGTAGTTATTTACCTCTAAGCACGATCCCTTGTTCATCGCGTCATCATGTTAAAGCCAATCCGCCAAGCCGCGTAATCATGTTAATATGCCATCAGTTTGTCCTTTTCTTGCCACACATTTCAATCTCCTAGCATGATCTCCAAACATTTATGTTTTCTCACTTAACATCCATTTTTTCTCTTCATATGTCTTTAGCCCAAAATTTTAGCGCCTTCACCATACTGCATAATTTCTTCTTCTTCATCAGTCTTCTTTCTAATTTTATTTTCTTCTTGCAGTTCACCGTCCTCGCCCTCTTCGTCGCGGCCGCCGTCGCCGCCCCCGCCAGCCCCGACGCTGACGCGCAGGTGCTTCGGTACGAAAGCGACAACATCGGTGTTGATGGATACAGCTATGCGTGAGTATCTCTTATTACTCGATTTGAGTCACATCAATTTGCTCCGCGAGTATTCAAAGTAGAAAAATGGATCAAGTACGTTTTCAACATTTCACCGCATTTCACCCACGAAAACTATGATGTTTAAATCTGATATAACGTAAATAAAGCTCGCAAATGTTCGCGGGTGACCCGCTAGTTGAGATAAATGTAACACTAGCATTTTCATTACCCAACGGTTGATCGTGCTAGATAAATCCGCTGATGAACTTGACTTGCGTTGACGCTACTAAACTTAAGATGCTCCTAGAGAAAAATCCGTTGCACCAGTAAATAAATCAACAAAACTAGTTTACAAACACACACGTGTTATTCTTTTCTTGCAAATCATCGTTCTTTTAATAGTAAATTGCATAATTGCCTCGGTTAAACGTTTATCTCAGCTCATCGGTGCCGTTGACATTTAATGCAGTAATAGATCTCAAATGACAGATGATTTATCATATTACATTCTTCATTTTAGCTTGTCGATTGTAAAGCTACTTTATATATCTTCAGTCCAGAATTTAGCGATTCCAATTGCATTGTCGTTGGCACACATAAGGTCCTCTAGAAGCAAGAGTCAGCATATTACATAATGTAACTGATTAATGTAGTCAATTTAATTTATCAGGATACTAGATACTAACAACCTTGTCCATCTCTTCGCGTATGTAATTATTAAAACCAATCGGTAATGTCCGTAAAGATTTCTCAATAGCTTAACTTGTAGATAGTTCTTCTGACAGGCTTGTTTCAACAGAGCTCCATCGTCATTCGTCATCATCTATTAACTTTAAAATTTCTTTGTTCAGTGTGGAGACCTCCAACGGAATCTCCCAGCAGGAGCAGGGTCAGCTGAAGAATGCTGGCAGCGAAAACGAGGCCATCGAGGTCCGCGGCCAGTACTCTTACACCGGCCCCGACGGCGTAGTGTACACCGTCACCTACATCGCCAACGAGGACGGCTTCCAGCCCCAGGGCGCCCACATCCCCCAGGCCCCCTAAACTAGCCCCCTTTCCCCACACATCTAGTCCAAAAATACTCAACTCCCCATCCCTCTCCTTTCCCTCCCTTGTTAAGACGTCCAAGCGATCTGTGATACGATCCGTTGTTAATAAAACATTTTAAGTTTTAGTAATTATTTTTGCCGTTTCATTACCTTCCCTAACAATTAATCTAGATCATCATTTTATACTTAAAATCGTTTGATCAGCATCTATTTTGATAGACTAACTCAATTTTAGAAATAAGAAAAAAAACTATTTCAAATTTAAAATATCTGCCCACAGCTAAAACTAAGTAATTTTATCAATATTTGCTAAAGGAGAAATAATTTTAGTAGTCCATCGCAACTTAAGCAACAAGCTTCTCTAAAAGGCTAGCAGTGTTTATTTAGATTACAAAATTAACATGAAATCGAAGATGTCACAATTAAAAAGGTCTTTGGAATAGCTGAACTATATGAGATGCTTTAGATAAATACAGCGGCAAATTCATGCCACAATCTTTTATTAATGATCTAAGTGGCTTTATATGGCAAACAAATTAGATAATAGTCGCTCATCAGCATATCTAAAACAATTTTAAATACGACTAGAACTTCGAGATCAAATCAAAAGGTGCTATCAAAGATATTCAATCTGTAATAAACGAACATAAAAGTAGAGAATCGAATTTCGTCACACACCGACAATGATATCATTTAAAGTTACGAAATAAGGAATACCATATCCCATAATGGGCTTAGCGGATTTATACCCACTTTACACATATAAATGATAATTCGTATGGTAATTTACAACCCGTGCGACCTTCCAATTTGGGATCTTCGTATGTCACCCATCTCATTATAATTTTAAAGTCGCTATTCTCACTCTCCTTGGAATCCTAATTTTTGTGACTTACCTATTTGAGGCGATGACGGAGCTGTGAGAACGGTTGCAGTTTGGTTTGAAACTATTAAATATTTAGCGCTTATAATGGTGACGGCACATTTGAAAAGCTTAACATATTTACGTATATGGGGCATTGTATTTATAAGTCAGATCAAGTCTGATGAAGTTCAAGATCACATTGATATATAAACTCTAGATATTATACGCTCTAATGTCAGTCGTGACCGTAGGTGTTAATTACGTACAATAGTTACTGTTCGCGATCAGTTTCATATTTAACTTCATGTATTTATTGATTATTTAAGTATGTAGTGTGGGTATTTTTTTAAATTTTTATCAAGATTTTATTAGCTCGGGCTGTATATATAGTATATGTAACGGAATCTTTGAGCTCAATTTTCACCAACTTGCAGAAATCGGAATAATTTGAAACTTTGCACACGTGTTAATTACCTACCGATGACAATGCAATAATTCTATAAGATTTTCCATTATCCTTTTTAAGTAAAAAATAAAAATAAATAATAGTTTAAAAACAGAAAAACCTGCATTTATTGCTAACTAAAAAGAGAAAATTATTTCCGAGTACAAAGAATTTATATTACAGTGGAATAAAAGCGCGGGGTGCTTGGTATAAAATCATAATATATAAATATTAAAATCATTATATTATTGGCAACTATAAAAACGACATAAAGTGTACCCCACGCTTTTTATTCTACTGTAATATCAATTCTTAATCCTCAGAAATTATTTTCTCTTTTTTAGTTGGTAACTATAAAAGCATGTTTTTTTAGATTTTAAACTATTATTTTAGAATTGAGAATTGAGAAATGTTATTCTAAATCTGAACTGCTTCGTTGGTGTATTGGCAGTTTCTGCTTTATCTGCCTTATAATCGCAGGTCGAGCCAAAATTGTTTCTGAGATTTTCTGAACAGACGTGAATTTTTCAAAAACAGCACGGAGTCGGGAAGTTGGCGGTGTTACACCCCCTTGCCTCGGTGCGCACGTTAAGCCGTTGGTCCTGCGCCTGATTTCTCTCCGGCCATGTCGGATTGCCGTCTCACCAAACTTTGAGAGTGATGGAACAGTGAGTGCTCACACTTGTACACTATAATATCTCCTGCGTAGTTGGCTGATCTCGGTTGAGATTGGCCGCCGTGGTCGAAATCGGCCAAGAGGACTATTATTATTATAACTTGTCTTGTAAAAAAAACAATTGAAACTAATAAGATGAAGTTATTGAAACAAATTATTTTTTTAAATTTTTCAGTCTAGTACGAGAAAGGTCATGAACAAAATGTTAAATAAAATAGCGTGTTAAAAACTAAACATTTTCCGAGTCAAGGCGACAAAATATTTTACGTCTTTTTTTGCTTAAAAAGTGAAGAACGAAAAAACGACATCAACAAATGTAAACCCAGATTGTCCTATTAGTTAATTAATAAATAAAAACGTTAATTCAACTAAGCCGATAGCTTACAACTGCCATTATTATTATGTAAAGAAGGATACAGGTGTGTCTTCCAAGTCCCAAATCCTTGTCTAAACTGGATTTGGGACTTGGAAGACCAGGGTTTCCTAGATTAAATTACATTGCATACTAAGTCGACGGCGAAAATCGCTATCAGCTTCGTTTGGTAAATATAATAATAATAATAATAGCCCCCTGAAGTCTAGCCTTACGTCCACGCTATAACACCTAAGCCACGTGGGGGGCGGACACCTGAAACATAATTTCTTTACGGGTGACAAACAGGGCTTTAGCAAACCCAGTAAAATGGAGTTACGCAGTAAAAAGACACGTATAATGCCGCTTCCCGGGGGCGATCGCCGGGGCACACCTGGAGCCGACGCTGGGTGTCACAGTATGCGAACCGTCGGTGGCTAGCAGCTGAGCAGGCGGGCTCTCGCTGGGCATGTACCCGAATGTACTACAGCCGAAACTAATTCAAGAACGTCATCAACGGTCTCTTCAACTCAAGGTTTATTCCAATCCCGCAATTCATCGCCGCATGCCTTTGAATGCCCAACCACATCCAGATCAACTACAGTTTCCCCAGAGCCGGTAGATGTTACAAATACCTTATTGCTACAAATCTTGAAAAATCTAAAACAGGTTATTTAGATTTACTGCACGAAAAGTTCACCCAAGCTTTTCCACAAATGGAGGCAACCAGACAACGATTAGGTGACCAGCGTAGGGCCATAATTAACAATAAACTGTTGCCCACCAGCACACTTAATCTAATCAAAGCCGAAGTTACAAAACAATTAGAAGTACAGCACCCGAACACAGCAGCTAACTCACACAGAACACAAACCGCAAATTCAGACCATAGAATGAGATGGACAGATGACACAACATCACATACATTGATCTGACTCCGTGGTAAGTAGTTAAGCACTTGTGTTACAGATATCAGAATCAACAGTGATATTACAAATAAACTTGCTAAATACATATAACACCCAGACCAGTACAAACAGATAATGTTCATGCACACAAATGTTTGTACAGTGCGGGGATCGAACCCGCGACCTCTTGGTTAATAGTCAACTTCTTGACCATTACACCAAAGTGGTCGTCTAATATACCTTTCCTTTATGTGATTAAATTATAACTCTCCCTTTATGGAATGAGGTACTGGTGACGCAGTTAGTGCAACGCTTTGGTAGTGATACCTAAGTTCAGTAACATTTGCCGCAGTCGTGTTTGGGATGGGTGACCATTCCGGCCATTTTTAATTGACGTCTATTTACAAGCATCTTCTTGGTAGAAACTTTAAGCTGTTGGTCCCAATATTAATCGTTAAGCCTGACCAGCATGACAGTAAGTTTGGACAAATAACCCAATCCGCACTGAGCTCGCGTGGTGGAGTATGGCTCGTACCACCTCATAGTTGGATGAGGCCTGTGCCCAGCAGTGGGACTTATCAAGGCTGATGAGATGAGATACGGGAATGATATTCAGTCAAGTCATGACTTGTGGAAGGCGAATGTAATTTCCATACATTTTGCAAACGATAACCATTGCGATTTTCGGCATCGAAAGTGCAACGTAACTTTGTCTGGGGGCCTTGAGTTACCTACACCAAATCGGAAATTATACTCAGACCCTGACATTCCAGGCTAAACCCGAGTGCAATAACGTCTGCTTGTGTATCATTGATTGAGTAAGATCACAAATAAAAACCATGTCTTCTTTCGCGATAGGTATAGCCAGCGCATCAGGCTACCCAGTTTAGTACCCGCAAAGTGCTAGACTTGCCGGTGGTTTTCGCCAACAGTTTGACATTTAGTTGCATTTGACGTAACCCAATGACCTTCACCTTGTTACGTAAGGGTAAATGAGCTTCACTTTGCTATTAGGGTTGTCAAATAGAAGTAGAAATTAATAATAATAATAAATAAATATACAACAACATCACATACATTGATCCTACTCCGTGGTTAGTTTAAGCACTTGTGTTACAGAATCAACAGTGGTATTACAAATAAATTTAAATAAATACATATAATACCCAGACCAGTACACACATACATGTACATATTCATGCACACAAATGTTTGTACAGTGCGGGGATCGAACCCGCGACCTCGTGGTTAATAGTCAACTTCTTGATCATAACACCAAAGTGGTCGTCTCATTACTAGTTTCTCATATTATAATATTCCCCTTCTTGTATAATACGATTGTAACTTAGGCAATAACTACAATTCGCCGGAAACAGTACACAGGTTACGTTCGTCCTTGAAATATATTTATTCTTTGCTTTCACTCACTTCGTAAATCCCCTTTATTAAGTCTTGCATTTCGTTTCTTCATCTATATAGATTACCTACAGGTATTTGTTTGATTGGCATTACTCAGGACGACTCTGAGCAATACTTTAAAAAAAATTAAAACGTAAATATTAGTAAATGAGTTATTATCTTATTGGTATACTTCATACATGTAACGTATTCATATTGGTTGAACGTAACCTTAGTCTTGTGCAAAATGTTTTGTCAACCCTTCAACACATATATCACTGAATGTCACACTCTAAAAGCACTATTATTAAAATTTATTCGACTATACCGATATATCATTGATTGCACTGAGTGGCTAGATCATACAAAGCCATAAGTGTGCATACGCATTTCATAATAATATGTCACAGTGGATGAAAGCGATAGTATTGTTACAAAGGATTGTTACGTTATGTTACAGAGAAGGAAATAACGCAACTGTATTTCTAATACAGTCGAAATATCTGTGAGGTTGTATGGCCCATGTGTCAATATAAATTGATTGATGAGACTTAGGTTGGCTTTGTATTGTGTCTGCATGACTAAATATACATCTCACTGACAATAGCTTGATACTAATGCATTGTGCAAATTAAATCTGTATTGCGTATATTAGGTACCATGACTTTCTCAACAAATTGACATCAATTCCTATATACTATCAATATTTAAAATTTGGTACACATACATGGTCGTCAACATTATATATATATATATATATATATATATATATATATATATATATATGTATTAAATTTCATCCCAATCTGTTCAGTAGCTTAGGCGTGAGAGCGTTACAAACAGAAATTCAATTGTCGTATTGTGGTCTCCACCCTGTATATTGACTTAAATTTCTAAATAAGTTGGTAATGTTGAGATTTAAATTAGGTAATGTGATGTTAACATTTAACTTACGTAGTGGTTACCAAAACCAAACAATAGGTACGTTCGTTTTTAGGTAAACATACACCACATTGACCTTTTCCTTAAACAGACCCTTACAACTTTCTCGGTAAAGACGCGCGCAGTAATTTCTGTATTTGTCACCGGCGCGCATTAAAACCTCTTTACCACATAATGGTTGTTTGTGAATTGTTGAAAAATTTACATGGGGCCTTGACCCCGTTATGTAACGACGGTTCAGTGGGCGGGTGATGTCACGCACGTGGCACTGTCGAGGAATGCGCAGGCGCAGACACCTCGAAGATAAGGGTTAAGAGTTGTTCTTGTGGTTTGAAGGTGCAATTTTGAAAGGCTTGGAATGATGTGCATACATATTCGAAGTCATCAGAAGGTAATTTGAAGATTTTCAGATTCTATAAATGTTTTGGTTTTATCGTATTTCACATTCTATTTTGAGCATTCATTCATTATATTTGAGATTCATTTTCTGTTGAGCTGTGTAGCCTCATTTGAGCAAACAGATGTTATGTTCACAGTTACTCGTAGCTTGATGCTACCCAAAAACAAACCGTTTGCTTGATAAGAAATATCCATTTTTATCATAGTATTCTTATATAATCTTAAAATATAATCTGCTGCATTATGTATCGTAATGTGGTTATTCGTTTGATTTCTAATCAACTAAAACACTAGTATTTTCGTATATTCCCTGACGTCTTATATGGAATCTTTACTATTCGTTACGTTAAAAGCGTTTCTAGAAATAAAAAATTTGTTTAAAACACATTTAAAGTAATATTAAAACGTCTGATATAATTGTAGGTTGCACTTGTAAATCATCTGAAGGATCCTTATCTCAGCGTAACAAATTAAGTTATCTCGGTTCCGTTGTTTTTTAGTTTCAATCTATGCATAAATGTGTAGTTTGTGTGTCATATTTCCTTGTTAATGTTTTTATTTAATTGCTGTGATCTCGTTTAGGTGTGCAGACGAGTTGTTAAAATATTTTTTTATGATTTATTTGACATTGAAGGTATGTTATGTTGTACGTATTCAAACCTCGGGTTCAAATCCACAGTCAAACCAAAAATTGTTTGTATATATTGAGTACGAAGTAAGTACAACGCGTGACTTTGTAATGTGGCATTCTGGGGATCTAATACTTTAAGAGGGCTTTGATATCTACATCTTCTCATTTACCGTTTAGCTCCCTTGTAATAAATATTTGTTTCTTTTAAGCTAAGTAAAAAAAAATGTACAATTAATGTCATGTAAGAGAAAAACTTTGAAAATTTAAAAGTTTTTATAAATATATTCATATTGAGGTAAACTTTATGTACATGAAAGAAATATCGATATCGATGCATTCGTGACTTTAATAAAATATACATGTACGCCTTGTTGGATGGACTCGCTTTTAGTGCACTATCTATCTTAGTTTCGGTGTATTGCCATTAGAACATGAAATATAAAAAATGTAAAACCAACTATTTCTTAAAGCTAGCTTTTGTCTTTATTTTTGTATACCTTGAAAAATCGGTAATTTTATCAAATAAATTAAAATGCCGATTCGTAAACGGTTAAGTTTGGGATATGGTGTTTCAAAGTCAAATTAGTCAGAAATGATGTAAACTAACGTCTTAAAGAATTTAGGTCGACTTAACCTGTAACCCTGTAGATACTCAGGGGTAATAAAGGTATCGTTTCTTCTTTTTCATTTTCTCGTGATTGATTAGATTGATAAGTGATAGAAATAGAAATATTTATTTGCTTAAATGCTTTTTTTTTTTTTTTTTTTTTTAAATAGGGTACGGTTAACATTTGGTTTGTTGTCATCTTACAATAGCGCTTAAACCTATTTCCATGCGGTGTCAAATACCTACGTGTTTATAAATTAATTGAAAAGTCGATTTTGATAAAATTGGAAGTCATTTATTATATTGATTACATCATAATACACATATTATGCATTGACAACGCCCCACTTCTTTTTTCTATTTACTTAATTCTTTATAATATAGATAGTGTGATATGACAGGTACAAGTCTGTGTTAAATGTACCAATGTCAACCTTGTTATTATGACACATATGTTAAGGCTCTTCTCAACGACTATTAGTAACGGTTTCAATATCCCACCTAGCTTTAACTAAAAGGTAGATAGCTGACAGTTTTATAGAAACCGATGTAACAACAAATAATAATAATAACTGATAACGTTGCCTACTGAATGTATAAATTAATTGAAAATCGGCACGTCTTCTAAGTATAGCAAATTGAATATATGTGAAGGTTGGGCCGAGTTGGAGATATGCTGTTTTGATAAAATGCTAAATATATTTGACAAAACATTTATGTGTACCTCAGAATGAAACCTTTTTCTCCTATTATTTTCAGAATCTTTCAGGATTATTATGACAAGCATTAAATTAATTTTTGAAAGCATGTCAAATTTTAGCCGATTTCGACCACGGCGGCCAATCTCAACAGAGATCAGCCAACTGCGCAGGAGATATTATAGTGCACAAGTGTGAGCGCAATACACAGGTGCACTCACTGTTCCATTACTCTCAAAGTTCGGTGAGACGGCAAATAGTGTTTAGTACGCAACTGACAATTATCTAACTTTCTTTATAAGTAGATTGAATATTGACACGAGACGACACACTGTATAAGTAGAGTTTTTTTACTAAACTTTACCTTGACCTTTATACTAAACTTGCACAAGGTAGGCTTTAAAAATGGTCCGCGAAAACAATATCAATTGGCTTTACTTTGATCCATAAAAGTTCCAAAAACATGACTTATTTTAAATATAAAATTGACACATTGATTGCACTACCGCGTTTCGTATTTGGGTATTAAATGACACATTTATTTAAATGACCAGCGCATCGCTATTAAATGATTACATGTAGGCCAACAACGCAGGAAGCACACGAGACACTGGTTGGCATTCCACGGTCTTGCTCGTCAAAATATACCGGCTTGGAATCTAAATAACAGATACTAATTCCATCTTTTGGGTTCAGGTTTTGATGTTAGTCTCTACATATATAAAATTCTCGTGTCACAATGTTCGTGCCCGAACTCCTCCGAAATAGCTTGACTGATTCTTATGAAATTTTGTCAACATCTATTTTTCATATCCCTTAGTGATAAGGGTTGTCCACAATAATTTATATGGCAAAACAACGTTTGCCGGATCAGCTAGTGTTTACATAAAAATTATGGTTTGAGACTGAACACTGAAAAATTTTGTGAAGATTGCTAGATCGAAGTGGGCCCGGAGTACATTCAATTCAATTACAATTTTGTTGCGATTGTATAAGTGGGATCGGGACCCTAATCTGCCTTTAAAGAATTGACAAAACAGTCCAATACCAAAAAATACTAATAATCAACACTTAATTAATGAATAACAACGAATAACATACTTTAATTATACCCTGTGAACGTATTCTACGTGCAACCGTCACCAACTCATCATCATGTTTAGAGTCGACAAGGTTAGGTTAGGTAGATCCTCAATGGAGTGGCTCCTGGCCTATTGTGACATACCGACTGACAAGTAATAATAAAATTTACCTAATAAGAAAATCATTTAAGGTTGACAAAGCTGGTACGGCACGGGTCGATTTACATGTCAAGATTTTGATTAATTCTGCCACAAGCTTTTTCAAGCTCTTCGCTTACTTTACTAAATTTAAAGTCTGTATGTAGCTTAAGTTGAATTCTAGTAGTAGGTACCTAGCTTTAACTAGGTATCTTAGTTTAATTTTAGGATAGTAAAAATATCAGAATTTGTGCAAGAAAAAGCATAACGTAGTAAGGTATTTTATCTAATAACTTGGGTGCTCAACTTAAGAGGGTTAAGCAAAATAAATCAATTGATGTAATTGTACTGTCTCAGATGAAAAATTTCTGATCAGTTAAGTATATGAACAGTTAGATAAAACGAACTTTAGCTACGTACCTAAGTAATAATTTTATAACCGTGGTTATTTAGCAATATGCAATGCATCAGGCTAGAAATCTCTTCTGATTAAATGTTATAAGTATTTGCAAGAAATACCGATGTAAGATAACTAGGTCGAACATCTATTTCTTTATAGTCATAAATGTCAATTAAAAAAAAAGATTTTTTATCACACAATAGCTTCGTGTAAAAGGAAAGTGTGGCATAGTTAACTCAATTTAAGTTTTTTTTTGCATTTATGACTTTAAATAACTAGATGTGCGAGATTTTAAAACCGTAACTATAATATTTATCCGTCTGCACGTCGCAAGGCGTATAAACCGGCCTTTTAGAGTGGCCAAGCCGGTTCCAAGAGAGTTGTATAATTCTTAAGATAAGCACCAGCTCATCTTCCTTTCGATGGAAACTGAATGTCAAGGTCGCCGATATAAAGAATTGCGGCGAGCTTACATCTTGTGACTCCGTTCATTTTTTGTTGGGGTTATGTCGGTTTACTAACTTAGTTTTGAAGCATAATGTAATATGATGAAGTAGACCTACTTGTGGTACCTACCTAGAGGTGCTTGTGGCGCAGTGGTGGCAGAGCTTTGGGAGTAATACCAAAAGTTAGGCAACCTAAGGCGCGGTCATGTTTGGGATGGGTGACCATTCTGAAAGTGACGTCTATTTACAAGCATCTCCGTGCTTCGGAAGGCACGTTAAGCGGTTGGTCCCGGTTAATATCGATAAATATTAATCGTTAAGCCTAGTCAGAGGCCCTCGGGCGGCTTAATAACATCTGACAGTAAGGTTGGTCACTTACCTTACACACAACCCTTCCACCAATCCGCACTGAGCCCGCGTGGTGGAGTATGGCACGCATCACCTCATAGTTGAGGTGAGGCCTGTGCCCAGCAGTGGGACTTATATAGGCTGATGAGAAGACCTACTTAGAAGCGTGATCACCGGATACGGCAGACGAAGCTAATAATACTTTTTTTTAATCCTGCTGAAGCTTTACCTATTGCGCTGTTTGTAATGTTGAATTCAATGATGATTGAAACGTTAGCAATATTTAATTAGTGGTAAATATGAACTGCTCATGGGGTCAACGGGTTTAGTTTAATGCTTCTTGATAAGTTAACACGGATAATACGTAGGTATTCTTGGTATAATAATGACAAAAAGTGGTTGATAGCTTTTTCGTCCGTGACAAACGAAGAGGAGGCAGGAGAGTCGACTACGTTGGTATGGTCATGTTGAGCGAAAACCTGCAAGCTACTTTCTGGCCATGCCATTACTACCAAGGCTTCGGTCCGCTAATACGTGTGAATGGATACATAGATATGTATGGTCACTATTTATACCTCAAGACCTAATCTGCAAAAAAACCTGCAAGACAAATGCCGTCTGAACCCAAGGAGTAGACTCCTTGGGTTTCGTTGAAAAAGTACTGGCTCGGGGCGATGACATGCGCGATAGGGTCTCACTGTAAGCAGATTAATAAAAATACTTATAATTAGCTACGGGGAACAATGATTGATGATGACAATGATCATCAAATCAAAGAAACTTACTTCGGGCAAATGTTCCCATCTTAAAGCTTCACTTACAAATTCACATCTTACTTAATCGATCGAAGATCAAACCACTTCCTTATGCAGGCTTCTGCGTCAATAATTTCTACATTTACTGTTTCATTCCGATGGGTTGGTTTGTTAAGTCAATATGCCAGTGAATATATTACCCTTTTATGTATTGACTAGCCTTTTCCCGCGACTTTGCGTCTGTTAATGTTGAATTTGGGTTAAGGAAAAACTATTCTCACTGCACGCGCAGTGGCTAAAGAGTATAAATAAATAAATATTTTACAACAATCACACCAATTCTCTAGCCCCAAATTGAGCTACGAGGCTTATGTTATGGGTACTAGACAACGAAAAAAAAAATTAAAAAATTAAGTTAAATTAAATTAAAAATTATAAAACCAGTAAATTTCATTCTGGTCCGTTTCTTAAATACTTGGTAAATTAACTACTCGTACTATGGAACATAATGTATAAAGATCGATTCAGCATAATTATTAATCAGAATACAATAAGTATATTTTTTTTTCTGATACCGATAATTTCATACTATGCTCGGTGGAGTTTTCAAAAATCTTGTTTTCCTAAACTTTATTCATATAGCTGATACTCAAAAGTATTTTATTGAACACTTATTTTAAATAAATAAATATATATATATATATATATATATATATACAAAAAAAACCACATACATTGATCCGACTTCGTGGTAAGTAGCACTTGTCTTACAAATATTACAATCAACAGTGGTATTGCAAATAAACTTAAATAAATACATGTTTGTACAGTGCTGGGACCGAACCCGTGACCTCTTTGTTAATAGTCAACTTCTAAACCTTTACACCAAAGTGTTCGTTTTCAAGCAAACAAACATACTTTTAGACTACTAATATCACTCATTTACTATACTAATAGAATCTTTCTATAGTTTAGCGTCAATCTATAGGATCAAAATTATCATAATAGCCATACACGGTGTACGGAGACGGTTAAGCTAAAGTTGTGACGAATTAATTTGATCAGTGATTGATTACCAGCTTGTAGGCACTTAATGTACACGAAAACACAGGTTAATGTCATGTCTTACCTTACAATCTCTATATATATAAAATTCTCGGGTCACAATGTTTGTTCCCTTATTCCTCCGAAACGGCTTGACCGATTCTCATGAAATTTTGTGAGCATATTGAGTAGGTCTGAGAATCAGCCAACATCTATTTTTCAAACCCCTTAGTGATAAGGGTTGTCCACCTTAAACATTTATATGGCAAAACAACGTTTGCCGGGACATCTAGTACTAATATACAGGGTGTAAAAAAAACCTTAACGAAGCCGAATACCACATATTCTACCAATTGTTACGATCATTTTTTTCCTTTACACCATACCTGGGAAGTTAACGGTTTCTGAGATATTGATGGTTAAAGTTAGAAATTTTTTTTTATGAATTTTACAGAAATGACTTCTGTCCGTTATAACTGAACTTTTTTCCAAAGGAGCATGATACAAATTTTCACTAGTTCTTTCATAAAAATCCTCTAAATGGCACATAAGTTAGTAAACAGCTATTCAGAAGTGAAGCTGCAAGTTTGAATTAAAGTTTTATATTAGGAGTTCCTCGGCTAGATATCTTTCTGTTTTCTTATGATTGAACAAACGTTATAATTACTAACAACAATAAATCAAGGGTTTAGTAATACTTGTTCAGCGACGTGCATTATTTAAAACTTGTTAATTTTATGGCCAATTAAAATAGCTGTCGATACGCACAACAATGAGGAAAATTTACGACCACTAAAAACTCATCGTGCTTTGTAATTATTCGGTCATTTTATAGTCGCTTTTGTTTTTGTTCTACTGTTAAAGTTCGCAAAATCGTGAATCGTTTTGACCTTTCAGTGATTTATTTCTTTTTATTAAACTAACATCAAAACACTAAAGTCTATTTTCAGACAAAAAAAACTGGATCTTTGCGGTGTCAAATCCCTTTCGTTTAGAGTCCGGCAAAATAATGTATAGCCTTGCCTAATATTTGAGTGTAAGCTTCTTGATAGTATTTGAATATATGCAAAATAGCATACGAGATACTGGTATAAATAAGTGCGAATGTCCTGTCACCGTCACATTCGCCAGTCTCATCTTTTACAGATCCCACCCACCTCACACTTCAAAAATGAAATCCGTAAGTGCCTTTAGTTTTGCAATTTCAAACTCGCCGATCGGCAATGGATTTGTGCAAATTGTGATTCAGTGGCGTTCATATATTAACGGTGACAATGTTAAATTGAACTAATTATTAAGAAATTGTAACAATACAGTGCTATTATAACTAGAGTCACCGTAAAAGTAGCTAGGCACTTTGCTCTTCTTGTAAAAAAGACAATTCCTAAGTAACTTAATTATGAAAGTGCTTTTTGGATAATTCCGTTTTAAAATATCAGTGAGTCATCATAACTTTTAAGAAGCTGAACTTATCGAAATTTTTGTATTGTGTTTCTATAGTGAGAATAGTTGGTTGAACATGTGTTTTATACCCAAAATTCACACTTGTCTCAGCAAACTGGACTTGTCACGAAAATAGATTTTTGTGCAATAAAACAGAATTAGTATTCTTGGAATTTTAATTGCTAGCGCTGGTTTTAAGCTAGACGACTTTTTTCATAAGGAAACCAAAAATAAATCGGTTTAAAATGACGACGCTTGGATTCTTTTTTCCTTTCAATTCAATCAACATCATTAAATTGCATCAATAATAATTTAATGTAAATTTTAAAAATATGACATTGTATCTAAATTAATATTTAAACGTCTGACTTTCAATTTTATTCAATTTATTTTATTTAAGTGTAATATAAGTATATGGGTGTAATTTACCTGAAATAAAGATTTATTATAAACGCACTTTTTTAACACAATAGTTTAAATTAAGACATAACATCTTTAGTTCTTTGCACAAAAAGTTAATAAGACATTGAGCTATTTCTTTGTGACCTGATATCCATATATCAAATTGCATAAAAACTGTGTGCTCAAAAGAGTCTAGAAAAAAAAGTCCCTTCGAAATCGAACTGAGATACCCTATTTTGTCAAAATCTGCTACTACTACTACTTACTAAGTGAAAACTTTTTAATACTTTCAATTTAAATTTGAACACCTTGTATAGGGCCTATTTAATTAAATTTTCTTCCTAACTAACCAATTTCTCCTCATCATCAGTACATCGCATTCGCCTGCCTGCTAGCCGTCGCCGCCGCCGTCCCCGTGTCCTCGGACCCCAAGGAGGCCACCATCCTCCGTTACGACTCCGAGAACATCGGCGTTGAGGGCTTCAGATACGCGTGAGTATACTTCGTCATCATCATCATCATCAGATACTGAGGGCGCAACGAAACGAGAGCATTTCTAACGAATTTTCGAGTTTAGCCTGTTCGCTTGCACGGTCAAGCTTGTGAGAGTGACAATGATGGCCACACACGTAGGATGGACACCAGCTTACGGAGTATGGCTTTTTAATCTAGACTTTTACGACACATTTTAAAACTGACACGTGTGCTGAACACAAACCCATTTAATAAAAGCTATAAAGCAGATAAAGTTATAATATATCTATCTTTACAGATTATTAAGTTTTGTGTATAACGATAATGTACCAAAGAAGTGAAGTGAAATTATTTTTTTTTTCAAATTAGTTACGAGGTTACTAAGATGACAACATGGAACAATATACTTTAATTTTATGTAAAAAATTGTTACTTTTTACGGAAGTCTCTCGTAGCGGTCTGCTTCATGCTACGAGCCCTGCGCTATCCCGTGCTATAAACACGACTACGAATTTTCTCAAAAACAAGGTGTACAGACTTGGTATATATTTGAGAATAAAAGTAGCAACTACTTTAAAAAAATGTTATTCCTGTTCTTAGCGACTTAACCAGTAATACATTAAAGACAGGTAGCATTTTTCAACTAGTTTGCGAAACCAAAAGTGACATCTAACATTATTTATTTATAAGATAAGTTTTTTCTTTAGATTTAAATAATAATTATTAAAGATGGTCATTGAGATAAAATCTCATTTGCAATGAAGCATTAAAAGGTCAATTGTATATTTATTGACACATGTAACTAATAGCATCGATAATTTCATTCGGCGTGAATGCAGATTCCTTTCGTCTTGAACTTTCAACTTTGCGGCATAGATAATCACCTATTTGGTATTTCGTTTGGAGATCTACATAGCCTGTTGGTCAATGTATTGCTATTGACATATGAAGAAACGCCGCTGTTTAATCTTTTTTCGGTAAACCGTAAAATCGCTTCTATAATTATACGTTCTGCGTAATGGCTACGAGTGAGCATGAAACATAAATCATTTGTCAAGCTTAAACGTGAGCGTTTAATATTGTTATTAGGATGTAATAGTTGGATAAGTTCATTTTACGAAAGTCTAATATCTTATAGTAACTTTCAATCTTTGCTGGTTAGCACTGACGATAGTGAAAGGCGTCTTTACTTCATATTATCAGTATTATAGGTTACTGAATAAAGATTTTTTTAAATTATAAATTACGCGAACACACTTAATAAATTGTTCTTTTAGCATTAATAACTTATTGTTTCTGAAATCATATGCATTATTTTGCTCTTTCTCGTTTTCTCCACGATGCCAATGCATTTAGCCCGTCTTTCCATCACACTCATAATCTTTCCTCCCTCTCCCCCCAGTTATGAGACCAGCGACGGCAAATCCGCCCAAGAGGAAGGCCAGCTCAAGAACGTCGGCACCGAGAATGAGGCCATCGAGGTCCGCGGCCAGTACGCGTACACAGGTCCCGACGGCGTGGTCTACACCGTCACCTACGTCGCCAACGAGAACGGCTTCCAGCCCCAGGGCGCTCACCTTCCCCAGGCCCCTTGAATCTAGTCCCGCCAACAACCTGATAGTGAATATACGATTTTGATTTAGAACCAACCATTGTCTTTTGTTTTTGAAACCCTAGACCTGAAGTATACGAAGCGAGAATGACAAATTAGTGCCAGAAAACTATCAAGTCAGTTCTTTAACAAGAACAACTGAATGTCTTTTGTTTTCGACCTCTAAGACTTCACGGACGAGGAACTTTGCATACTCTTCGCAAGGAAGTCCTCCAAACGAGTGCGCTAATACTTAAATAGAAGCACAAGATAGCTTGCTTACTTTCAGTAAGTCATCTAGAGCTTCTATCATCGAAAAGACAAGCTTAACAGTCTAGAAAGAACCTACAGGTTGGTATCTAAGAAACAAGTGCCTATCCTGGCTTGAAAAACTAGCTCATCGGTATCTCGGGCATCATGTTGCTGTTCCTTCATTTCGACATTTAGGAGGAAGTAGTCGCGAAAATTTCTTTGTGACAATTCCCTAATGGCTGATGATATTCCAAAAAGTTAGACACAGGTCATAGGTTTCGGCAAAAGGCCATCAAGGTCCGCGATCAGTACGCGTACACCGGCCCCGACGGCGTGGTGTACACCGTCACCTACGTCGCCAACGAGAACGGCTTCCAGCCCCAGGGCGCTCACCTCCCCCAGGCCCCTTGAATCTAGTTCCGCTAACAACCTGATAGTGAATATACGATTTTGAATTAGAACCAAACACTGTCTTTTGTTTTTGACCCACACATACTAAAAAATACCTAACATTCAATTAAATAAAACTCAAAGGTGACTGACTGACATAGCAACATGACATATCAACGCACAGCACCTATCACTGGACGGATCGGCCTGAAATTTGGCATGCAGGTAGACGTTATGACGTAGGCATCCACTAAGAATGGATTTTGACAAATTCTGCACCCAAGAGGCTAAAATAGGGGTTGCAAATTAGTATCAAACTAGGTGGCAAAAAACTAAAGTAAACCAATGACCGAGCACTTTTATCTCACGTACACTATCGAAATACGCCTTTGACTTCAACAACAATAGGAAGAAAAACCCAAACCCCGGATCGAGGCGTTATCTCAAAGACAGTTCAGGTGGAGGTTTGGATGCCGAGGCTCTTTGTAATCCATTAGCACGTCTGCACTCACCTAGATCAAAGTTAATCAGCCGCCACAAAGAAACGAAAGGAGTTCTCTGCCGGAGATAGTGGCAGGGGTGGATGCTCCACTTTGAGAATAAACAGTAAAACCCACCCTATTTAAAAAAGAAAGATAACTGTTTCGCACCGACGCGACAGCTCAACGATACTTTTATATTTTTTTAATTATTTGTATTACAACATTGCTTTTCCATCAGCCTGTGTCGCGGTGCTCGGGCCTATAAATATGATTAAGGTACCGTTTAAAAGATCTCGGCATGTCGAATGGGTCAAAACTCTAACATTTGTTCAAAATTGAACGCGGACGGATTCGCGAGCGGCCACGTTTTTGATAGTTTTGTTTCATTGTTTTGAAAGTAGTTGTCGGTAATGGAGTAAGTGAAGTTTAAATATAGTTATCAACGGTTAGTTTTTGGTTTATCACAATTAGCTACTTACATTTAGAAGCTTTTCTCAAGTCTTAACAAAATAACATGAGAGCCAACATATCAAAAATAATAAAAAATATATCTTTATTTGTGATGACAAATAAATACTTAGAGTTGTGAGTGGAATTGAAAACGAATAAAACATTTTTGAATAATTTTTTAGTATATTGTGTTAAGATCCGTTGATTTTTGAAATAATAATTTAAAAAATATAAGATATTTTGTAAAAATAATTTTATTTGTAAAACAAAAAAAAAACAGTTTATTGGCGGAATCGACAGCCACTTTAGTTGCTACAGTGAACTAATTATTTTCCTATTTTATAGTCCGGAAAGACATAACACTTAAAAAATTCTTTTCGGCTCCGGTCATCAAGGAGAATTCTATTTTATAGTGTTACAATGTTACATGAGAAAATTGGCCATAACGTGAAGGCATCAAATGGACTAATCTACAAGAAGATTTTAGTGTGGGCGGCGAGTCCAACCCAGTCTCGTATTTGTCAACTGACATTTGAGTTGTTTGAATATGTATGGACTTGGAATTAAATGAATACAAAATAAACATAATAGGTTAACATCTTGTTGTGTTAATTTATATTTCAAATATAAAATTAGGTATAGACAGATTAGGTATAAGAGCGTTTGAACAAAGATTAAAGATTACTAGAGTCCTAGCTTCATGGATAAGCCATTCATGTAACAAGTAAGTATTTAAAAAAAGAAAAGAAAATTTGTTTTTAAACTATAATTAATAAATATACAACAACAGCACAAACATTGATCTGACTCCGTGGTAAGTAGCTTAAGCACTCGTGTTACAGATATCAGAATCAACAGTGGTATTACATATAAACATAAATAAATACATATATCACCCAGACCCGTACAAACAGACATGTTGATGACAAAATGTTTGTACAGTGCGGTATGTACAGTTGTAAAAAGACTGTATAATTAAACTTAATAGCCAACTATACGAATAAATCTAAGCCAATAATGTGCCTGAAAAATATCTTAATAAAAAAGTTTTTTAAATGCAATCTTAATAATGTCATCGCCTCTAATTTCCATAATGACATTCAAGTGGCGGATTTACAATTATTTTGCTAAATATTGTCTCACCTTGAACCACTTGGCGCATCTGTTTGAGTTCAAGCATATTTCGTATTTTTTTTAAGTAAACAACCTTACTTCACTGTGCATTAGAGACGATTGCTTTAAAGTAAATACTTAGTTACTTACTTTAAATAAATACCATTATTAATTTCAATAAAAAAATATTGTTAGCGCTTTTCTACCGTGAGATAGTTTTGATTTAAAAAAAAAAGAACTATTTGTGCGCATTTATTATTATATCGTTTAGCACTCTCAGGAAATAGCTTTATCTATCTTTTGACACATTTAATACGTTATTTAGTAAATAGTTAAAATGAATTGAAAGGCTTAAGGAAAGGTCACTTCATTGACATTGAACAGTATTTTTGGTAAATCTATTCAAACAAATGAATACCACATGTGCTTTAATCCTCCTGGCCGATTTCGACCACAGCGGCCAATCTCAACACAGATCAGCCAACTACACAGGAGATGTTGTAGTGCACAAGTGTGAGCGCAATACACAGCTGCACTCACTATTCCATCACTCTCAAAGTTCGGTGAGACGGTAATCCGACATGACCGGAAAGAGATCAGGCGCAGGACCAACGGCTTAACGTGCTTTCCGAGACACGGGGGTGTAACACCGCCAACTCCGAGCTGTTTTTAAGAAGTTCATGACAGAAAATCTCAGAAACAATTTTCGGCTCGACCTGGGATTTGAACCCCGGATCTCTCGAATGTAAGGCAGAAACTTTGCTACTACACCAACGAGGCAGTCCAGAAATCATTAAAGTAGAGCAGTATCCCCTGCGCAGTGTTTGTGCGATAAGCGCACGTCGAGATTTCATCTGCGTCAAAGACGCTTTGTACCTCGGTCGAAGAGGTGCTAATGCACCACTGTGCTTGATACGTTTATTTGTTGTCTAGGTATACCCATTTAGATATACCCATTTGACGAACACTTTGGTGTAATGGTCAAGAAGTTCGCGGGTTCGATCCCCGCACTGTACAAATATTTGTGTGCATGAACATGTCTGTTTGTACTGGTCTCGGTGTATATGTATTTACTTAAGTTTCTTCGTAATACCACTGTTGATTCTGATATCTGTAACACAAGTGCTTAAGCTACTTACCACGGAGTCAGATCAATGTATGTGAAGTTGTTGTTGTAAAAAAAATACCCAGATGACATTATGCCATTGGCTATAGCAAAAACAGTTACTCTAAACAGAGCTTGAGGCTTTATTGTATGCTTATCAGCACCTTGTCAGTACGTATTTATTTAATTTGTTTAGTTCTTGAACAACCTTTACCACCCGACATATGCAACTTTCTGTCGCCGCTGCTAACGACTGAAAGCGTGACAACCAATAGCCTCAGCTAAATCACTGACAGCCGCGACTCGTGGGGTGACCACAATCACAGATTACTAAATAGTTACTACGTAACAGATAAATCACTCCATAGAGAAATTTCAATACCTACAACGTTAATAGACTACTTTTTCTGCCGCGTACAAAAATGCACCTACATCTTTGAGTATAAAGTCACTATTGCTTCGCAGCTGCGCGAGACCAAGTGGCGTCAGACCTAGCGACAATCGAACTAGGGTTGACACAATGTTTATTGTTGAGTTAAAAAAGTGTAGGTACCTACCTACTACTAGATTTTGCATTAAGGAAACATTATTTCGATTGTAACTACTTTGTAGTGATATTTGTGTCAGAGAAGAAAAAAAGATATTTGTATTTATATTATCTATCATCCTTATTTTTGTGTACATACGTAGGTACATACGTACAAACGCGCCATGCTTTTTTCTATTATTTGTGATCATAATGAAAACTATTTAAAATAAATGATTCTTTATTCTTTATCTACACTTCATTTTATTTTTCATATTCCTAAATTTTCTAACAAAAATACCTAGGTACTTACTATTTTCATACAATACAATAAAAAACGATCATTTCGCAAATTGGTCATTAGTAGAATCTGTCATTTGTGGAATTTGTCGTTTGTAGATTATTAGTAGGTAGGTACATTTCGAGAATCGGTAAATTTTATTGTCAACTACGTAGGTACCTGCCTACCTACCTAGTCATTTCGCTAATTAATTAATTATTAGTCGACTAAACCACCACGTAATAAAGCTAACGTTTAACAAGCACAGATTACTTATTTGGTTCGTATGAAAACTAAATTGAACGTAAGCGTAACACGAATAATTATAGTGCGTCGTGAGCGCGTCCGATTGTTGGCAGTCCACTGAATCGGCACTGCAGTCGGTGCCGGCAAGAGTAGGCTATTACCGCGCGCAAGTACATCGAGTGAGAGAGGCCTGCCACAATCAACTATCGTAATGTATTCGTTGCGTTTACCTAAGTTACATTGTTAATTTGTATGGGGTACTGTCAGTTATCTCGGAAAGCACGTTAAGCCGTTGGTCCTGCGCCTGATCTCTCTCCGGTCATATCGGATTGCCGTCTCACCGAACATTGAGAGTGATGGAACAGTGAGTGCACCTGTGTATTGCGCTCACACTTGTGCACTATAATATCTCCTGCGTAGTTGGCTGATCTCTGTTGAGATTGGCCGCCGTGGTCGAAATCGGCTAGGAGAACTATTACTGTCAGTTTCTGACGTTTGGACGATACGAATACGTTACGAAAATGTTCGTGCTCACCCCACGGAGCCTAAAAGCTTATTAACAATAGAGGTCCAAATGTGTGACATGTGAACATTCAATTGAATTGTGACAGATAATTTAACATTAGTGTTTTATACAAAACCTGTACGTACGTACAGTACGTACGTGTTTTGTACGTACCTATACCTCAAGAAACAAAAAAATCAAGGCAAAAATTCAGAAGCCGTGTTTTGGAATCACATTCTGAGCGATCCTCACGCGAAAACATCCCTCGATCAAACGAAAACGTATTTTTGATTGCTGTTTAATAGGGTTCCGTAGGCAAAAGGCAAAAAACGGAACCCTTATAGATTCGTCATGTCTGTCTGTCCGTCTTTATGTCACAGCCACTTTTTTCCGAAACTATTAGAACTATACTGTTGAAACTTGGTAAGTAGATGTATTCCGTAAACCGCATTAAGATTTAAAACAAAAGTAAAAACAATTTAGGGGTTCTAAAATCGATATAGTTGAAAATTAAACTCAAAAAAAATTCTTTCATCAAACCCATACGTTTGGGTTCTTTAAAAATGATATTTTATGTCATGATATGTTTAAATATATTTTTTTTCAAAATTTAATAGTCTACGCGAATTTTAGCGCTTCCAAAGTACTAAATGTGTGTCCACTCCTCTGTTCCTTCTAGAATAGAAGAGAATGAAAAAACTAAAAAAAATATGATGTACAAATCCATTCATCCATCTAAATTTCCACCGAAAATTGGTTTGAACGAGATCTAGTATGTAGTTTTTTTTTTAAAATAAGCTATTAATACAAAAAAAAAAACATGTTACTTGCTGCTACGGAACCCTAATGGTAAAGTCCAAGTAGCTCTTGGCCGGTTCTTCTCTTTTTCTTTACCTTTCTCTTTCTATCGCAGGCGTTAAAGGCCCTTTAATGACAGGAAAATTGAAAGTTTTCGGCGTCCGCAAAAAGTGGCGAACTCGTAAAAAGTGAGCTTTGCAGATAACGTGGAAATGATGCCTTATCGCCAAGGTGGGAAATGAGTAACGGCTTTTGGAAGGTCTCTTAAGTTTTTAACAGACAGTGAATGCTGTTTTTTATGATGATCACAAGTTAAGGATTGTTTTTTTGGCATTGTTTCGTTTTGGCGACATTGAGTTGAGCTGTGTTTTGCTACTAAAAAGTTTAAGGTACGAGATTTGGTATTGTAATATGTACAATAATAACAATAATAAAATCATCAATCAATATCCCATCGTACCGTTGTTGTCTCGTCAATATCCCATCAACCAGTCCAGCAATTTTCCCTCCATAGACCCATTATTATTTTTAAAAAAATTGTTTCTATCTTATCTGCAATAGTCCTTGCACCTAGCGGGTGCTGTTTACGGTTGTATCTACTCAATAGTGCAGACAGTGATTATGCATGCATGTACCACTAAGGGGCCTCTTCGTGTTGGATCCATATCCCCACTACGCGTTCCAAAAGGACCGGCCTTGTGCTGTGATACCCTAGAGGATACTACAAATAATAATAATAATAAATTTATTTCGTTAGTATTACACTGTATCTTAAAATCTAATGTTAGTAGTGCATAAGATCATTTTTTTTAAATCATTATTCTGAGAGTTAAAAAATTCTTACGTGCATTAATTTTTAAGCACCAGATAAACTTTTAACTGTTGGTACAACCCTAAAGCGATCATACATACCTTAGTTACTAAACAGATGTTAACGAAAAACGTGAAAAAGCCGCCTGTGAAAAAGTTATTGAAATGCATAAATCAAGCCGCCAAATAACGTGTGCGCAGTTGTTTAACAAATATTCCCTCTGTTCTTTTGTGCGTCTACGAAAGTACCACTGTGCAAGCCATGGACGGTAGCGTTTTCAATTGTGTTAACTTTCATAATAATAATCGTTTATTTCGGACATCCTGACCCGTGTAGGTTAGTAAACTAATGACCTTATGCCTAAAGTCAGTAAATAGATAGTAAAATCAACAATAAAAATACCAATGATAAAGAGACAAAACACATATATGAATATGACACCTGCCGCTGCCAGCAAGATGTCTAGTTAACTGCGTGCAGCCGTATCCATCAAGCAAGCATCGGCGAGTCCCACCCGTCTGCCAACGCGCGCAGAATACTGTTGGGGCTGTCGCGCATGCGCCTGAGGTGTGAACTTCAACGACAATATTTATTATTGTAAGAAAAACACATACTCTAAAATTACTTTACTATCGCGTAAACAGTGAGTCCCAATTCCTATGATTTGGTACTGGTATTTTTCCATTATCTTTGCCAAAGACGTTAACATTATAATTTAACATGATTCAATCATTGGTCGCCAAAGTCAATACTAATTGAAATGATTGCTTATTTGGAGGGCTAAGTATATTTGTTCAATTAACTTACGCCAAGCTTTGTATTCTTCTTTTGTTATAGCTCGCCGTGATTTTAAGCTTTGATCATATTATGGGGCCCATACTTAAAGAATATATCATACACAGAAAGATGTACGTAGGTAATTGGAATTACTTAGGATATGAAGCTGACATACCATCTCCAACAATGTAGACACGATTGCACATCGAGGTAAACAGTGCAGTATCAGATGTTTGCTTGTAATGAAAGCGATCTCTAAAAGTGTAAAACGCATACTAAAGTAAACCACTGGACGGATCGTACTGAAATTTGTGATTTCGGTATTTGTTTTGACGTAGGCATCCGCTAAGAAAGGGTTTTGACGAATTCTACACCCAAGGGGATGCCTCCTTGGGAAGATGATCTTTGCAAATTTGTATGAAACTAGATTGCAAAAAAACTAAATTCCACGCAGACGAAGTCGCGGCCGTCCGCTAGTTGCAAAATTAAGTGATGAGCTGTCATCTGTTTCTCAAGTTCTCTCTCTCGCTTGTCACGTAGACCACTGCACGTAGCAGCGATAGATCATGCGCACCTGTAATACTGGAGTCGGCGCGTGTCGCCGTGACGCGCTCGGCAACGCACGCGCCGCACGTAGGGGGGCAGGGGGAGGCCTGGGGGAGGACTGCTTTTTGATTTCACGCGTGAGGGACTGATGATACATCGGAAAGTATCCTGGTTTTGTTATTTCAGTATTAAAAAATTCAAGTACCTGCATATGTACTTACAGTTTTCTACTCTGAAATTCTGGTTAGTTAGGGGTAGTCTACCTTTTGAGAAGTTCCTATCCTTATTTAAAAACAAAGATTTCCGAGGAACGTTTGTTAAAACAACTACTCTATATATTATTTAAGTAAGAGCATTCCATTCCCATCAGCCTGTGGAAATCCATGACTAATAATTCTCTATTTCAGCTTGACTCAAATACAATAATAATAGTTCTCCTGGCCGATTTCGACCACGGCGGCCAATCTCAACAGAGACCAGCCTACTACGCAGGAGATATTATAGTGCACAAGTGTGAGCGCAATACTCAGGTGCACTCACTGTTTCATCACTCTTAAAGTTCGGTGAGACTGCAATCCGACATGACCGGAGAGAGATCAGGCGCAGGACAAACGGCTTAACGTGTCTTCCGAGGCACGGGGGTGTAACACCGCCAACTTCCCGACTCCAAGCTGTTTTCGAGAAATTCATGACAGAAAATCTCAGAAACAATTTTTGGCTCGACCTGGGATTCGAACCCCGGATGACCTCAGTTACTCAAATATAACAATAAATCGAAACGCCTAGTTATTAAATTCAAAACAAGTACTACTAATTTTTGGTTGTTATTAAGTACTACTAGTTAATGTAAGTAGTTTTTTGCAATTCATATCCAAGGAGGAAGTTTGAACTCGCTATTTACATTTAAAATTTTATGTAAATATGACCCATTTCTTTTGTGACAACTTCTTTTGTGATTTTTGAACTATTTTCTTTTACATTTCCAAACTTGATACTTGAGACATACCTACCTTAAAAAATCCTTAAATTTTTAACCATTAAAATTATCTGCGTTCATCTGCGTCTGTAGCACCGACGATGCTGCAACGGTTAGCATTTTTTTGCAACTAAATTACTTTTGTGTCTTGGCGATATTATTATTATGTTGTTCTTTTGTTTTTTTTTTCAGGTAAATTAGTTAAAACTGTGAACTAGTAAAAACAGTAAGTGCAATCACAGTTTAAAGAAAGATAAGGTTCGATTGTACATAAACTGCGAAGTGTATGTGTAAAAATTTAAGACATCTCAAGTCGCTTAGTAATAATTTAATTTGTTATTAATATGCAAGTAACAAATCATATAACACATATAAAAGTTGTAATAAGACTGAGAATGTAGTTATGGCCTTGTATAAAGCGTGTCCCACTGTGCAATGGGTTACTAAAGGTATTAATCCAATCTAAAGATTCGTACCATAACTTGCATTCTACAAACCTAAGTATGTTTTCGTTCGTTCCAATTTGGAAGAAGTAAAAAACAAAGTTGCTCAGAATTAGCCATCGAATTCGAATCGAAATAAAATAAAAGGTGTTTCACGAAGCAAATTGAATAAGAAAATTTTATTTTCACCTTTAGCGAGAGTAAACGAAAAAATAGAGAGGACCCTTTTATTATCCGTCTATTAGGAGTGGAATGGGCATCGAATTGGCTAATAACAGTTCTATCAGGTGAAAGGAATTCACTCTCGCTACCCTCTCTAGGGACGTGACTGGCAAGTGGTTCCTAATTTGGTATCAATCAAGTCAATATCTGATATATGTAGGGTATTTTCCTGTAAGTTTAGGTCGACCTTAATCGCTGAAAATCAGTGTCATTGCATGCTGTTCATCGGTTGCCACGAAGTATACTTCGGGAGGTTTGGCGCAAGCGGCTACGATGGACAGGGTATCAGCAATAACAGTAGCAGAGTCCTTTATCTTGAGTAATAATTTATTTTAATGTATTTGTCAAGTAAATTGAATTCCGTTCCTGAAAATGGGGAAAATTATAATTTTTGATCCCAGGTAGTCCCTGTACCAAATTATATAAGGCTTCTAGAGGTTACGTTTAAAACATAAAGTCGAACATAGTTTTATCAATTGATACATTGAATCCTCGCGTTCCTACTTACAATGCAATTTCTTATTGTAATGATAGTGCATTGTGCAGCGTTTGACGCCAAATATGATACTGCTAAGAAACCGATTTAGTTATATCTAAAAAAAACTGGTATCAATTGCCACCTAGATACATCCCTATCATTATCTCCATCGGCAAAGTTTGTCCACCTTGGAAGCAGTTTTACTTTCGTATCGGCAGTTAGTTCCGAAGCGCCCCTTCCAAGGAATTCGTTCAGGAGTGATAGAATTTAATGTTGATGTTACGGATGTACTAAGTTTTGTATTTGAGAGATTATACCAAACGCAAATTTTACGCGGCCCGAGTGAAATCGGTAGTTTGGGATATAACTTGACGATCCTAATGTTTTTTTTTAAGATAGAAGACGTTGTCATCGATCGAACAAGCTATTCTGACAACTAATAAAACCCCAAATTAAAATAAATAGTAAATTAAAATGTAGATTCGTTATTGGCTGTAAGTTTAGTTATTAAGTTGAAACATAAATGCTTTATTAGAGCTGTGAATCTTGTTAATATATAAAATATATGTATAAAATAAAATAAAAAATAAAAACAAATCTTTCGTTGTAAGAACTAAGCTTCGAATCATCAAATCAGTTTTCAATCTTGCAATTTTAAGGACTATTAGGTAGCTATCTGGCTTTTGAAAAATCAGTCCAAATTAGCAATGCTCGTGGTTATCGAAAAATTGCAAAATCCCGTTGCCGAATCATCTTTTAAGTTTAAGTACTAAGTTAGTACTGACTTACAACAAGTGTACACATGAGTTTGACGATCACTTTGGTGTAATGGTCAAGAAATTGACTATTAACCAAGAGGTCGCGGGTCGATCTCCGCACTATACAAGCATTTGTGTGCATGAACATATCTGTTTGTCCAGTACAAACAGATAAGGTGTTATAAGCATCTATTTAAGTTTGTTTTTGGTACCACTGTTGATTCTGATTTCTGTTACATAAGTGCTTAACCATGGAGTCAGATCAATGTATGTGATGTTTTTGTATATTTATTTATTATTATTTTTTTTTACTCTTTAAGCCTATGACCTTTCTAACGGTCATGGTCAGTACAAAGACAGCTACCCCTCGGGCCACATTCGTCGTCCCAGCACCTGCCCTTTTGTATGCAAATCTGAGGTCTTACTCTGCTTGACAATGTTCATACCTATTTTCCATCCTTGTCATTGTGAAAGCTACAAAAATGTTTATCAGCACAGTGGTTAAGAAAATTACGGAGATGATAATCTAATGGACAGTTCGTAGGCCAACAAATAGTAAGTAGGTTTTACGGAGATGATATTTAATGGACAGTTCGTAGGCAAAAAAAATAAGTTTTTCTATACGTCGCGGCCAGTATCTGTTTCTTGATCCTCAAAAGTGTAACTGCCCCAGAAGAGAGTGGATGGGTGTCAAAACTGTGTTTATTTTTAACCTCCAACGGAAGGGGGGTGTTATAAGTTTAACCTCTATTCTATTTGTGTGTGTTTGTGTTTTTGTGTGACTGTCTGAGGCATCATAGCTTCTGATCGGATGGACCCATTTCAGTGAGGTTTTTTTTTATCGAAAGATTTTTTTTTTATTTTTTTTTTATTACCCACCTTTTACAAAGAAGCAGAATTAAGATTGATATTGGAAGGTTCGAAAAGATACGCGTACTTAAAACTAAACACGCAATTATACTCGTAGAGTAGGAACTTCGCTTACACGCGTGGTGGAGTGTCTGCTGAGGTCTTCAGGTGTGATATTGGAATACAATCCGATTTTATTGAATTGGTGTAACGACGAGACTGGGTTAAGGAGAATTTGTATTGCGCATTTTGGAAGGCATTTGAATAAAATGTTGTTGAATAAAAATAACACGTTTATCAGTTATAAGCAGTCTCGGACTTCATCAACGCAAACTATGAACTCTAAAAACATATTCTCAGGATAGAACTTTGCAAAATCCTGGAATAGTTGGAGTCTAAGTCGAAGAAGCCTTTAACAAAATTTGAGTTTTTTTTACTTTAGTAGTAGATAACGAATAAAAGCTCTCAAACCCAAGAACTAAACCTCGTGAGGGTTGAATTTCAAAAAACACGTCTAAGTGAGCAGGTGCTCACGTTCAAAGACGTAGGTACGTCTTAAAGAGAAAACACCATGGATTTTGACGTGACAACGTCTTATAAATTGGTTTGCCGGGTGACACTTCAAGAAACTGCGTTACGCTCCGCTCACGTTATGCGCTCACAATGAGAGCGAGTGAGAGGCACGCGTCCCTTCGACTCGGGCATGGTTAGCCCGCCTAAGAGCGAGTGAGACAGACATAAAAAGTGAAAGGCACGCGTCCCTTCCACTCGAGCACAGTTAGCCCGCCTAAGAGCGAGAGTGACAGAGCGAGAGAGAGAGAGTGAGAGAGATAGGCATACACACCGGTTCATGTTATACGAATGAATATTCACATTAAAATTATTTTACCACTCAAAGTCGTTGTCACGTAAAACTTTCGCCCGTATACCGACTTTACAGGCAACCAATTTTTTAACTTCTGGCATTAAATATAATCTTAAAGAGAGGATACTCTAGCCTTTGTGTCGAGTGCACCTCTATGGTTAAAATCAAACTCTGGCTGGTTGCTCCCACTCTAATTTCAGTGCTAAAACATCCCTGTGACGTGCAACTGAAATAAAAACTAGCCAGTGCGATTAGGCCGAAACAAACTGCCATACATTTTGCGGCTAAACGTCCCACTAATCCTGACCTGCGCTATTCCGCTGCTCAGAGGCACCAACCAACCGTGTGTCTGGTGGCGTAGTATAATTAGTTACAGAAGGGCTAGTCCATATTATATCTCAATATATATAAAATTCTCGTGTCACAATGTTTGTTCCCATACTCCTCCGAAACGGCTTGACCGATTCTAATTGAGCATATTCAGTAGGTCTGAGAATCGGCTAACATCTATTTTTCATACCCCTTAGTGATAAGGGTTGTCTACCCTTAACATTTGTATGGCAAAACAACTTTTGCCGGGACAGCTAGTAGTCTATATATGTATGTGATGTTTTTGTATATTTATTATTATTGTAGTATATACTATGTAGTGTATATTGAGGTAGATTCTGAAGGTTAGCACAAGGGTGGATTGGAGTTTTTGAAATTGACTTATGAAACTTCGAAAATGTCTCGGATCATACGCTCTTTGTTGCACGAAATGTCAGGTTGTTAAGAAACAGCAATGATCAACAGTCGTCAAAACTAGAGAAAACAAGATGTCAGAATCAAAACGAATTCTTTCAGTAACAAAGCAAAGTGCTAAAAACAATGTATAGCATTTGTAACTAAATTTCAACTTTAAACCTGCAAGATTTTTAAAATCTTTTAATTCATTTAAAAAAAAGTATTTAAGTATGTTTATCCGTTGTCTAGTACACATAACACAAGCCTCGTAGCTTAATTTGGGACTAGAGAATTGGTGTGGTTGTTGTGAAATATTTATTATTATTATTTATTTATTTGAAACATTCGTTACTTATGACCACATGTTAATACATTATATCTGTAAGTTTCTAGCAATCAATAAGGGTGTTGAATAGTAGCTTTCGTTTGCTCGTCAGTACTAACATGGCATATCCTCAATTTGATAATAGTCCTCCTGGCCGATTTCGACCACGGCGTCCAATCTCAACAGAGATCAGCCAACTATGCAGGAGATATTATATTGCACAAGTGTGAGCGCAACACACAGGTGCACTCACTGTTCCATTACTCTCAAAGTTCGGAGACGGCAATCCGACATGACCGGAGAGAGGACCAACGGCTCAACGTGTTTTCCGAGGCAAGGGGATGTAACACATTCGCTTTTGGGAAATTCATGACAAAAAATCTCAGAAACAATTTTTGGCATGACCTGGGATTTGAACCTAGGAACTCTCGGATGTAAGGCAGAAACTTTGCCACTACAGCAAAGGCAGTCCTTTAAGGAACTACTGAAACTATGTCTACAGTGGCGCTAGTGTCCAGCAATAAAGGGTCGTCAGTCACGCGGCGCGCGGGCAGGTGACTGATTCACGGTACAAATTACCCCCTGAAATACGGTAATGGCTCCGCGGGGCGCTGTCACGTCACGAGGTGTGTTATGTATTTACTAAATGCGCAAATATCAGCAGAGCTAGTGTTTAAATAACTGTGTAACCATTATTAATGTTTTGGTACCCAATGATATATTTTTTTCAGAGTAAAATTTCGAGTCTTGGCTTTTTACTACCAAAAGATACCAGCATACTTGTAATAGATTAACTACCTACTTTGTAACATTAGGATCGCAAATGCATACTTCTATACTTATTTACAGATAACGTTGTGTTCATTTATTTCAAAATATCATCACCATTCTACATTAGACACAAGCAAAAGTCTACTTCTATAATTAGTTACAGTTGTCGCTTTGTTTATTATTTCAAACTATCATCACCACCAACAAATACTTACAATGTGAAATTAAAACACACAAAGTAAAAAACGGACTGCCACAGGCGGGAGTCGAACTCGCACCTCTCGCAAGCCGGGCGATTGCTCTACCAATTGAGCTACCGTGACACTTACTTACCGGTCCAAATTTCTTTAAGTACTCCTTTGGCTGCAGCGAGTTTTATCTTTAAGTGTCTTTTATTTTCACATTGTAAGGAAATTTGCGTTGTTAATGCCAAACATATAGAAACTCAACTAATACAAACAACAACTAGTTACAATTTTTTACAATTATAGTAGCCATCTCGTTCGTCGACTAATCGCCTCGTGACCTCTCGTCTGCGCACGCGCCGCTCTGGCTTTCAAACGCATGAAACACCTTGTGTTTTCGTTTCTGTTGCTAAAAACTGCATTTCATCTTATTTCTTCATTATTTCCTTTGTCTCTCATACTATCGCTGTACCCGTGAATTCTGTGCTTTGCTTATTATGAAACTTGTAATAAAAAGAAAGTGAGTTTGAAGAACCGCTCTATCACTTGGTTACCTACTCACCTCAAATGGTAACCAATTATTTACAATGAACCGAAGATGGCACTTAAATTCGTCATCCTGTCGGAAATACGCAAACGATTTGTAACCGCCAACGCCTGGCAATTTCGCTCCTCCCACGCTAGATCCTAATCTCGACGTTCGATGGCATTTGTCTATTATTGCTTATTCAATTTCGTTTGCCAGCCAAGAGTTTTAAATGAAATCCTAAACATAAACTTTGACAATTTTATACTAGCACTAGTAGGCGCGTTTACATTAATAGTCATGATGACACCTATCTAAAATATTATCTAGAAGTTAATACAACCAGTATCTATATTTCTAAAAAGCTGTAGAAACCAATTTTAAAACACACAAAACTCAATAAATATTCGGTCAATTGACTCCGATTTCTGATCCATGACCGTGATGTCATGTTCTTGTATTCCTATACAAAATTTATGGAGGCAGATCGTTTTGACAGATAATAAAAAGGGCGGTGCGACAAAAGAAATAAAACGGAAAACACAAAAATAATTATACCAATAATATGACACATGAGATTAAATTTAAAATATACAAGAATACATATTTATAAATACAAATACACATAATATATACTAATATACACTAAATAAATATGACGAACTGTTCTTGTTGGTAATCCATCCATTTTATTTACAACGTCAGTTTTAAAGCTTTGAATATTTGAAGTAAGTTTTCTTATCATCAACAGATTTGCAGTGTTATGTTTTAACTAAATGAAGTTTTTAAATTATCACTTGAAGAAAGCGTCGCGCTGCCCACGTCGTGTGGAAAAAAAAATGTTGTGTTTCAGAAATAATTTCTCTAATTTGAATGATAAAAGTTGAAGATAAAACTACCATTTATAATTGCAAATGAAACTTATCAACCAGGTACAATTAAAGGCAGCACTCTTCAGCTCTTCAGCCCAACCCTACCACAGATAACGCTATCTCCGTCTGCAATCGCGTAATGTATTCGGCAACATCTCGGCGCAGATTAAAAATGTTAATCCGGAATTATTTGGAACAATTTATTCCGCTCCGGGGCGCGTCTACCTTGTTTGAGGTGCGCTTTACAGAGTGCTCTAAGATAATTTTAATGATCATAAAATCTTTATTTCTTTAACAAATAGTTTAAACTAGTGACAGGTACACACGGCTCCACATAAATTTAATTTAATTTTGTTGGGAAAACACTACAGTATCTTAAAAACTAGAATACTTCCTAGACTTGTCACTAAACACCATTTACGTGTTTCCACATATGAATTCTAAGTACGACTTATATACATTTTAAAGTAACTTTTGGAATAAAAAATAAAACAATCAATAGAGTTGAACATTACTACGCTTAGTCAAAAGCTGTAGTAGTGAGCTCTAGCCAGTCAGTGCACCGCTTCAAACCATCTTTATGATAAACGCCTTTTGAGACTAGTAACACTAGTGTTAAATAAGTCTAGTTCGAGGTCATCGGCCACAGCTTTGACAACGTAGGAGCTCTAATGAAATAGGAGTTCTGACAATATTTTGTGGAGTATTGAGGGATGAAAAGAGTGAAAGGCCTCCTCAGGGTGTACCTTCTGTGCGGTATTCGTTTTAGTTGCAAAATCACCTTTATTACTTAAGTATAAAATACCGCAGTGATAAATTTGATGTCTGGCCTAAGTACCTTCTTTTAAACTTAACAAAGCCTGTGTCAGAAGGCACCACTCTTCAGTTACACATTCGTACAAAAGAAAAGTTGTAACACGTACGTGTCATGTAATCATATTTCTTTTTGTAAGCTTTGTTTGTTTATCTATTTGTTAGTTTCTTGTAATTAAGCATCGAAAACTTAATGAATCAACCTGTACCTATCGGCTCGTTGAGTGTAGAGTAATATTCATTAATCCGGCGGATATCGTCTTAATTCATGCAAACTAATGCCGGTTCAATTCATTACGGCACCCTCGGTCTATCCGACACCTGACGTCAGCGACTGGTTATCTTTATTGTTCGGATCTTAGCTTATTTCTGCTTAGCCCAAAGGTATGACTGGTAGAGAATGCCCTATGTCGTTAAATCCACTTTTTGTACAAAGTTTTGTTGTGCAATAAAGCTTAAATTAATAAATCTCTAATCTTGAAGACCTTCTGATTGTAATAACACTGTTTTATGCACAATAATCGTATTATGATAGGTATTTTGATATTCCAGTGAGTATAGTAGTGCAAAATGCGTTTGCCTAACTCCTTTCTACCACTCAGATTCGATCAAATAGCCGGAATGAATTGAGCTTTTAATTGAGCACTTCAAAGTACTGAAAGTTAACAGCATTTACTTATAATACAGGCAGAAAGAATAAGTATACTACAATATCTACCATCCCTAATTAGATGACCACCGCTGTACATAAAATTCAAAGGTGACTGACTGACTGATATAGTGATCTATCAACGCACAGCCCAAACCACCAGGTAGATATTATGACGTAGGCATCCGCTAAGAAAGGATTTTGATAAATTTTACCCCCAAGGGGATGAAATAGGGTATGAAAGTTTGTATGAAACTTTACAATTTTAAACCGATCGAGTTGAGACTTTGCATGCATGCAGCTATGATAATGTAGGCATCCTTCAAGAATAGAGGATGAAAGTTTGAATGAAACTCGGTGGCAAAAAATTAAAGTCCACGCGGTCGAAATCACGGGCGGCCGCTAGTTTCTACAATAAAATAAATTTATTCCGCATCAGTACAAGCTTTTCAGTCCATCTTGTCGATGGTCGCCCTTTGTCCCTACGCCCTTGCTTTTGCAATAATGCAATTCGACATAAAAACTTATTTCGTGATTTTTAAAATATGAACCAAGCACCCAAAATTAAGTACCATATTACACATAGTACGCGCAATAAATAAAAAAATAATATAAAACTTAATGCGCATCGTAAATAAATATCACCTCACTCGAAATATAGCCTTAATAAAAGTCCGATACACAGCTAAATCATCTCACAATATTGTGTACGGGTCATAAAAAGCCCTCACTCCTCATATTTTACTGATAAAATCAAAGTAAACAGGCGTGGAACTATTCTACAAACATCAGGTGTTAGGGTCGCGAGCTTTGGGAATATTTTAATGCAGTGCCGTTCGGACCCTCCGCAATCATTTTATTTTCATACCGGGTCCCGGAGGCCCCGAAGGCCTACCTTCGTGATTTGCCATTCAGAGCGCGACGTGACAGCGCATCAGGTATGGGGATGATCTGACCCCGCCGCGGGTATAGGGTTAAGATAATGCTGTGGACATATAGTCCGGAATTAGATTTGGGAATCAATTTCTTTTATATCTTTCGAACAAGGTTAGGTATTCTATTTTTTTTATTTTCGAGAAACAATTGAAGGTTTTCAAAAAGTAAGTTTTGTTAGTTTTGAGTTTTGACTCAATATGTTGACCTATTTACATCCTTGCGTTTAAGCGGTACGTAAGAAATAGTAAGAATATAATTAAATAAGTAAAAGTATCGAAATTACGTTAATATTTAACAAAAACAGTTGGAGAATAAGAAGTTTTTGAATATTCGCTCAAAAATTAATTTTGAGAGTAAAGGTATTACAATACTTGCATTAGAAACCCTCTTCAAGCTCTACCGTACTTCTCACGAATGCGTGATAAATTGCGACTTTACATCAAAGGGGGATCCCCAAAAATAGTTTTAAAACAAAACACGTCCAGAAAAGGTGGTCCAACACTATTCGAATTTCAATATAGAAGGAGCGGGAAAAAGTTTATACCTTCGCTCAAATCTGGCCGCCACGCGTGACTCGCGTGCCGAGTGGAACCCTTTAATAAATAGCTCTTTTTATATTAGGTTTACCGCAAGAGAACTTATCCCGAAGGTTGTCTGGAAGAGATCGCTCTTTGCGATTAGACCGCCAAAATTGTAAGTTCGTTTGTGTACTTTGATTGTTTCGTATTTTTTTTAGCATGCCATAAAGCCTTAATCTTTATAGTCTCACAAATAATAGAATAAGCGAATTCTATCTATGGCTAAGTAATTTATAATAATAATAATTTTAAATCTTTATTTGCATTAAAACATGTTATTGTAGGTGGTACAATAAAATGAGTGCAACATGTTTTGCTTATAATTAGCATGCAAATTGTTTTACAGGAATAAAATTAAATTAATAAAATAATGTCAATAACAGTTTAGTATTTAGTAGCTAAAATCAATTAGCAATGAATGATTACTGAATCTAACAAACTTCAACTACCAGTTTCATGTCATAGTTACGTAGAGGTGTAATTTGTTAATCATAACTTTTGACTGTTGTGGATAAATAAAAATTCTACTGTAAATGACTAGATGTATATAACACAAAAGATACTCCTATTATGGTATCTATACGAAAGCTGGTAAGTACAGCGGTGCTTTAATGGTGCTAAAAACGTGAAGATTTACAAATGTTCATTCTTAGAACTATGATTGACAATCGTGAAAATCTTAAGAATGTCCCTGCCAACTAAACTAGGATTAAACCTGTGTCTTAGAAGACAGTGATTCCTCCAAGGAGAAGAAAGTAATTTTCAGACAATTTACTTTACACTCAGCATCCTTCAATAATTGTTACAAAGTCCTTCCAAATCCATCATGACACGAAATATTGCGGAGAAAGCCTCTTTGTTCGTATTGACAGACAAAATACACTATATTTTTTTAACTCTTTATTATCATGTAAATAACAGTTACAAACAATTAACTTACTTAATTATTACACATAAACCACGAGGATTTGTAGTGTAGTTGTAACCAAGTGTTACAAGTAAAGACAAGAATTGGACAAATTAGACGATCCGTTTGGTTGAATAAATTAATAATATTAATTTTCCGCCTTCAGCAGTATACTATAGTTTACAATATATTGCTAATTACCGGAAAGAGAACCAAGAAAGTGTAACTCAAGCTTTAATTTCATATTTTTAATAATTAAATTATCTCTTAATTCCGTAGATAGTTTATTTATTAGGTGAGGCGCAGTATTAAATAAAATATTGCGTAGATAAGAAAAAAAAAACGCACGCGTGCGGCCAGCCTGAAACACACTTTGTGACGCGGTTAGTTTATGCGCGCTGCACGGTTGGCATCCGCTAACGAAGAGGTCGACTCGGCGATCTTTGTCTATGGACAATAATGCACAAAGTCAACTGTTTCCGAAACCGATTATTGAATTATTTTATTATTGATGAGAAGACAGTTTGGGCCAGGCGATTAGTGCAGTCTGGCAATTTTTAGAAGATATTTGCGTCAGTGTTTGAGATTGTGAATTCCGGGAGTAGTGAGCTAACACCTTTAGCCTATATTAAAATCCCTAAAAATTTAAGTACGATGCGAAGATTTTATTATATTTTACAATAAAGCTTCGTTTTTTCTAAGAACTAAAGTACTGGCTGCCATGTCATGTCATGCCAAATGCTGGTTTTAATACGAGTAAAATTGATAGATACCAACTGATCATTCAACGATGACAATAACCTATTCTACGTCAATCTAAATAAAAATCTGTCATCCCAAAACATTTCTCAGCTATTTTATACCAAAACTAGAATCATAAAACGATATTAGAAAATACCGCGAACGCACAGAAGTTTACTCCGGTACAGTCCAAAACAATAAAGTGCGTGAATCAGGACTATAAAACTAGTCTAGACAGGTGATTTACTGGCACCTGGGATGTGCCCAAAAAACGAGGGCGCCTTCCCCTCACGGTCGCGATTATTATGCGCAGATTGAGGCAAAGGGGGTAAAGCTTGTTCTTAAAATCTTCAAAGGATGAAACACTACATTGTTGCTTTACTGCTGTTTATAAGACAATGTACTGTGTTATGGTCCAAATACATTATATTAAAAGTCAAGTCAAGTTGTGAATCCATGTGTTTGAATAAACATCTTAACAAAATTAGCAGTATCGCAATTGTATCGAAGTCTTAGTTAGAAACTTGTCGCAAGATCGTAAAAATCACAATTTGAAAATACGTTTTTACAAGGTTTTATTTCGTTTCACCTGTCCCGTCGGTGTTTAGTCGTCCGCAATCAAATTTTGCAAGCTACATTTCAATTACTTTAATGTAAGAGTTTTGGCCTAGTCTACTCGCCGAGACCCGCGCGCCACAATCTGGTGAGAAAAGAATGCTATTACATTAATAATATATAGAGCTTACAGAATCACCATCGTTCTTCCTAGGCATCATGTTCAATGTCAGTTTATCATTTACATGACTGAAAATATCTTACCACTCAGTATTTTATGTCATCATATCAATCAGTCGACTTACCCCTTCGCTATCTTTCCGTAAGTTAATTGCGTCAGAGAAATACACAAGCGATTTCACATTTCGTTTGCCAGGACTTCCATGGACACCGCACCAAGAAAATGGGCCATCTCCACCGAGGGGGTGTATTTTAATCAACCCTTCGGCTATCGCGATGACCGTAACCGTAGGTGTGCGAATAAGTGCCGGTAACTTACGAAGAAGGTTAAGGCTTGTTGTCCACTTCAGGATAAGTAAGACTAACATCCATACAACTATTATAAATGTGAAATTAACTCTGTTTGTCTGTGCGCGGCGTGATCGAGTTATCACGCCTAAACTACTGAACCGATTTGCAAGAAATTTGGTATAGAGATGTTTTGATACTTGAGAAAGGACATAGGCTACTTTTTACCGCGGTAAAATGACAAATTCCCATGGGAAAATTCAAGTGGGCCGATCGATTTTACGCCGTAACTACTCAACATATTTGAATGAAATTTAGTAAGGAGATAGTTTGAGACTTAAGAAAGGACACGAGTTACTTTTGACCGCGGGAAAATAACGCATTTCCATGGGAAAAATAACTTTCCGCGGAAACTGATTGCTTACACTCCTTATTTACCAAAGATTTGAATTATATTTGGATAAAATTGGTATTTCGGGAAAACAATACTATCCAATATAACTACCTAATACGGGCGAAGACGCGGGTGAAAGCTAGTTATTAAATTAAATTATAAATTAAATATATATAATTAAATTCACAGAGTGTTGGAATAAGCTGTTTAAATAAGTAAGCCTATGAAAGGCAAGTTGGAGTTGCACGTTTCGAGTTTTCTCTCTATAATCAAGAAGAAAGAAAAACCCAAGCCTCAAAAATAACACAATGGATACAAATATTTCAGTTCTAACTGTTAAAAATTAAAATAGTTGTTTCTTCGGTTTACGCGAACAGTAGACATTGAAATGATACACTTTTTACGGATTATTTCGCGATTTATTTACATTTTGTTTTAACCTGACGTTTCGGACCCTTTTCAGCGTCCGTGGTCACAGGTAGACTATGGTGTTAGTTGTCACTACATGGTTTGAAATATTTTTAAACTACCATCACTCAAAAATATTAAGTTACGTTCCTATCCACACAAAATGAGCTTACAGTATCTTGAGGTCTTGCAGTGCGGGGTAGAGATTGAGTCTTGGCTAAAACAGGTCCCAAAACAGGGTCCGAAACGTCAGGTTAAAACAAAATGTAAATAAATCGCGAACTAATCCGTAAAAAGTGTATCATTTCAATTAAAATAGTTGTTACAGCACATTCAAGATAGGCCTTGAAATCTCTCAGACTAAAATATATTCAACAGGTAAACTATCATTAAGGCCCATAGCACACGGCGTATTTTATACGCGCAAGCGAAGCGCGTATTAGGAACGCGCATTATAGGTGCCCTAGACGCTCATTGTTGTGTTTGCATTGATGATACGAGCGCGCGCATGTAGCGCGTATACTCTTGTCACTCTTGTCATTGCTATTGATATTAAGGATGACCGGATCGTCTTGCAATGGATCTTAACCCTAACAATTCATTGCCGCTGTCCGAACTAGCCGTAAGGTGCAATCGCACCTTAGCCGGCCGATAGCCATTCCGGTCCGGTCGGCCAGACCCGGGCGCCGTAAACCGGCCGCGCGCACGGAACGCGCTGATACCGGATCGCTCCGGATTATACCGGTTATGGGTACACACAGAGCAAAAGTTAAGTTAATATCCTGAACATTTTTTTGATCATGTCCAAACGAAGTTAGTTATAAGATTTATCTCAAAGTTATATTTAAAAACTTACCCTATCTTTATCCGTCTCAAGCAGCAGGAACAAGTAAATTAAAATTTTACTTTATGGAAACTGACGTAAAAACTTTTTGGTCATATGTACTCGTAAGTAAGGTCTTTTTTAAGTTTATCTCAAAGCTAGATTTGAATGCCTATCCTGTCTCCATTCGCCTAAAGCAGCAGTTACAGGAAATTCAAATAGCTTATTACTTTCAGATAAGCTGCAGAGTTCATAATATTAAAAAATAAAAAAACAATACAGAATGCTTTTTATAAGAACAACACTAATATTACTAGGTTACAAAATAGATATATGTCTACAAAACGAGCGTGGCAGCGCCAATAGCCTCCTGAAGACGGTGGCGGCGAGGCTGGACGTAGACAGTGCCACTATGCAGCACTGGACACGGGTACAGCTCGCAAAGGACACCACGATCAACTTTAACCCATATATACCGACACTAACCTAGTTTATAAGTTCTGAACTTGTTACTAACACTTTTATGGCTGTGTGTGTCTGTTTCTGACGACCGCTTGGTGCAGTGGTCTACATGTCGGACATCTAAAACCAAGGGTCGCGGGTTCGATCCCCGCACAGTATAAGCATAAGTATGCATGAACATGTGTGTTTGTACTGGTCTGGGTGTTTTCTATGTATAATATGTATTTATTTACAAAAAAAGAAAGTATTTTAGTATGTTTATCCGTTGAGAATTGGTGTGATTTTGTGAAATATTTACTGATTTATTGTTATTATTTATTATGGCTGAAATAAACCTGTTTTATTTTTATTTTATTCATTTCTAAAATATCTTGCTCCCGGTGTGTCCACAATTTCTTTCGCTACCTTATTTTATGAGGATTATACGATCAGCCTCCACCTTGTCAACGTTCTTACACGCAACTTGGACAATGTATTACCACCTTTATTTCTTCACCTATCACCTCCTTCATAGTACGGTATATGGTTCAAAATGGGTTGTATTCTGAGGTAAATAACTTGGCATTTTTGAGGTAGAGTGGAGAAAATTGACTTGCCTAAGATAAGGATGGAAATGGGCAGTGTTTTTTTTTCTGGAAATTACGTTGGACGTTAACGGGCGCCGTGTTTAGATAAGACAAACAGAAGGCTGCTTATCTTTTATGAGACATGCGAACATACAAGACTATAATTATATGGGTTCACTACTCCATTGCGAAATACTTTTCATCGAATCTTAATTCATCGATGACAAAAGCCGATTATTTGAAAATCAAAAGCTAAAAGATGATGAAATGAACCATCGATGTTACGTCTTTGGGGTAAATAAAGCATCGCTCAAACAAATAATCGACTGGTTGTCATCGATGAATTGTAATTCGACGAAACGTATTTCAAATGGAGAAGTGACTGTGAACCCCTATAATATACTCATATAGAAAATTGAATGTTACACGAGACTAATGCTATAATCCGTTTTTGACGTGACAACGTCTTATAAATTGGTTTGCCGGGTGACACTTCAAGAAACTGCGTTACGCTCCGCTCACGTTCCGCGCTCACAATGAGAGCGAGTGAGAGGCACGCGTCCCTTCGACTCGGGCATGGTTAGCCCGCCTAAGAGCGAGTGAGACAGACATAAAAAGTGAAAGGCACGCGTCCCTTCCACTCGAGCACAGTTAACCCGCCTTAGAGCGAGAGAGACAGAGCGAGAGAGAGAGAGTGAGAGAGATAGGCATACACACCGGTTCATTTTATACGAATGAATATTCACATTAAAATTATTTTACCACTCAAAGTCGTTGTCACGTAAAACTTTCGCCCGTATACCGACTTTACAGGCAACCAATTTTTTGTGCTAAGAAAAGTACGTCAAGCGGGAACAAAACACAATATTGTCTTAGGGCCTGAATAGGCTAGATGACACCACCAATCGTTGATGTTCGTTTTATTATCTATCAAAACGGTCTGCCTCAATATATTTTGTATAGGAATACATGAACGTAACGTCACGGTCATGTATCAGAAATCGGAGTCAATTGACCGAATATTTATTGAGTTTTGTGTGTTTAAAAATTAGTTTTTACAGCTTTTTGGAAATATATTGGTTGTATTACCTTCATAAGGGCTATGTTTTTTAAACGCCATGGTCTTGAAAATATTTAAGATAGAGCCTTCCAAAAAGAGCCTAGCGCCGTGTTACATTGGGTGTGAAGGTGGCCCTTAGTACTGTAAATGACTTATCCTACTACTATTATAAAGGCGAAAGTTTGTAAGTATGGATGTATGGATGTATGGATGTATGGATGTTTGTTACTCTTTCACGTAAAAACTACTGAATGGATTTGAATGAAACTTTACCACAATATAGCTTATACATCAGAATAACATATAGGCTACAATTCATAAAGAATTTTTAAGATAAAGGCTTTCCACGCGGACGAAGTCGCGGGCGGCCACTAGTGTTACATAATATATTATACTGGGTGTCCCAGGTAACCAGTACCAGCTCCAGACGAAGGTCTGGAGTTATGGACAGTAATACCAAACGTTTGACCCTTTTGTGTATGTTCGGCGATATTTAACAGTTCTCGAGATATGATTTTTTTGTTTATTTGAATTTCAGGGGGATTTAGCTATAAACTGTTTCTGTATGGCGTTAGTTTTATTGAATATATTACCTAGAGTCTGTGCTCACCTGTACGAATGAAAAAATACCCAAATTCTATCTTCTAGCAGGATTTAAATTTTACAATTGGCTACAGAGAAAGAAAAAAATATTGAAAAAAAAATGGTGTCAGACTTTAGGTATTAGAGTCTTAGGACCCTAGACTTTCGCTGGTACCGGTTTCCTGGGATACCCTGTATAAATATAGTGTCAAGTCTGACACAAAGGTAACTTGGCGGCGTCTTGTCATTGTCATGCTCGTAAAAATGTCACAATCATTGACGTTGCTGTCCTAATACGAGTACACTGCCGACTGCCTCGTTGGTGTAGTGGCAAAGTTTCTGCCTTACATCCGAGAGGTCCCGGGTTCGAATCCCAGGTCGAGCCAAAATTGTTTCTGAGATTTTCTGTTATGAATATCTCAAAAACAGCTCGGAGTCGGGAAGTTGGCGGTGTTACACCCCCGTGCCTCGGAAAGCACGTTAAGCCGTTGGTCCTGCGCCTGATCTCTCTCCGGTCATGTCGGATTGCCGTCTCACCGAACTTCGAGAGTAATGGAACAGTGAGTGCACCTGTGTATTGCGCTCACACTTGTGCACTATAATATCTCCTGCGCAGTTGGCTGATCTCTGTTGTGATTGGCCGCCGTGGTCGAAATCGGCTAGGAGGACTATTAATACGAGTACAATAGCATTATAAAAACACTAACTGCACCCTGCCGTTACACGCGCATAGAACTAGTTATAGTTATATTCCACAAGAACCGTGAACTAAGATAAAAAAGTACCCTATGTGTTATTCCAGGTTATTATCTATGTTTCAATTTTTTGCCAAATCAGTTCGGTTTTCAGTTTTGGCGTGAAAGAGTAACAAACGTCCATACATACTTACAAACTTTCGCGTTTTTAGTAGTTAGTAGGAAGTAGGATTTGTCTCCTTCGTGGCCTCTTGCATGAGCTAGCGTGTCCCTACCCTTTCTATTTATCTATATAAAACTAGCTGACCCGGCAACCGTTGTTTTGCCATTTAATTTATTTTTTATCACTTACAGGTATGAAAAATAGATGTTGGCCGATTCTCAGACCTACTCAATATGCTCACAAAATTTCATGAGAATCGGTCAAGCCGTTTCGGAGGAGTATGGCAACGAAAACTGTGACACGAGAATTTTATATATTAGATTTCGTTCTATAAATTAAATTAGAAAATTTCGCTCAAGTGATATTTCCGCAAGTAGAGCTCGAAAACTAGATTTTCCATTCTCGCTTCATTTCCGAGAATAGTCTAAACATGTACTAAAACGCAGTTGGTACAGTGACAGCTTACTTTGGCAAGGTTCCTACTGCAATAGGTGCGCTTCGGCGCTCGCTCGCGATATAAGCCTAGATGCGACTAATGCACAGTAACTCTTGTCTGTCTAGATTGAAATTTGTAGCAAGTTTTAGGAAGAAAATCACCTTACGCTCTTGTTGGCTGGAACTTCGTTCAAGTGGGTCGAGGCTGAGTGAGATTTGGATAGGGAAAGAAAATGTAGGTAGAAGTGAAAAAGTTTCACATGAGAAATGAGTAATATAGGTACTATATTCGGTACTAAATAGATTTCAGTTTCAAGAGCTGCTTGTGAGTACATAGTTATCAAAATAGTTTAAGGCCTCAGCTAGGTACCGAATCTGTGTTAATTGATTACATTGATTAAGTATTTAGATACAGATAGATATATTTAATTAAGTTCAGTACCTCTTTAAAACAGAATATTTGGTTTTTTAACTGAATATTATTATTATTTGTTGTATCCACTAGATTATTATTCTTTTTATATTAAAATGACAATAACAATGAATGACTGTAAGTTTCGGTGATGATAGGTAAAACAAGCTATCATATATGATGCATTGAACAACGAAAGTTGTATTCCTAATTGTTTTTTATAGGTAGGTATATTTAACCTAAAAAACTATGAAAAAGAACTTTAAAAATACTTTAAACTATGTAACTGGAAACAGGTCATCACTCATCAAAAAGCAACAGTGAGTAAGTACTTACATAGGTAGGTATTGTTTTCACAACTAACTAAATTCCCGAAGCTCGTTAAAGCACCAAGGTACCAACTTTAAGATGTTTCGATAACGTCAGGTTTTGATTTTTAATGCGCTATTAAATTTCGTCACTTCTGATACCATCGGCGCTTTGTAAAAGAGTTAATTCCACGATATTAATCTCCTCGCCTTGTAAGGGAAAAGCTCTTTACTCAATGCTGTTTTGGTGAGCCTATTATTTTATGGATAAACGGTGATTTGTTAAACGTAATACACAAGTATGGATGGCAGAGATTAAGTGTGGTTATCGAGAGATTGGTGTATTTTATTCAATTACACGGGTTGAAAATTTGTACTCGGTAAATCAATTGGACAGAATAGGAGTCATATTAAGTTTTATAAATTTACTTTAAGCTTTTGATTTTTTAAATAACAATCTGAAATGTGTATAATGAGAATATCACGACAGAAGACATATTTGGAGCATCTAAAATAGAAATTGAAGAAAATCTCAGATACTAATTTTTAAGTATAGGTTTTCCAGGTAAATTTAATCGTTTCATTTTAGAGACTTACCAAATATTGTCAGTGCAAGATCGTTGACAGTAATGTATGTGCATTTATTTGGAGAAGAGAATCAAAAATATTTACTAGATAAATGTATATTTTAAATAAATTAGTAAAATCTCTTAATAACTACAACAGCGCATCGCTCTTGGCAAATACATCTGTCACTGCCCCTTTCCAATTTAAATATGACCCAGTTCGTCTTAAATCGAAAAATTGCTTTTAGGCCCCAAAATGTCGACAACACACGCCAACTCTCGTAACATTTCTTAGCAAAAAGCTTTGTACCCAATATGATTATCTTGAGCTGTAAGAATACCTCGAACACGTCACATTAACCTTAACGGTGTCGTTTGGCAGCCTCCTGCTTGGCAGCCGCCTACAGGTGCTGGCAGCGACTGCCATTGTTAAACCTTGAAGAGGGCCGCTACTCTGTGAGACAGCCTTTGAGGGTAACTGGCCGGATGGCACTTTCCTGTCAATACTACCAGCGCCCTTTGGCCAGTGCCCTTTGGTGAGGGACCTTTAATACGTCGTTCGTTGGACCTTATTGAGACGAACAAAGGCTATGTTGATCACTCAGAGCTACAGTTACTAACGCTCTTGTTGCGCCACTCCACAGAACATCATTTGATAGTGACTTTCCCGTAGCATGCTTAATTAGGTATTTGACACCACCAGTCGTTAACGAACGTTTTATGAACTGTCAAAAGGCCAGACTGGCGTTTTGACAGTTCATAAAACGTTTGCCCATAATCTATGGACCATATCGCAATACATTATCTAAGCGATAAGACCACCTAAATTGTGCATCTTTCTTTGTATGTTGATTTTTATTTGTTAAGTATTTTTTTGCGTTTACAACGCTATTTTTTAATTTCGAAAAGACATAACACCTAAAAAATTCTTTTCGGCTGCGGTCATCGGGGAGGAATCGAACCCCCGATGGATTTTTTATAATTTTTTGTGGTGTGCAATAAAGTGTTTTCTGTCTATTCAATATACAATTTATATTCATTTATGGCGGTACTAGCTTGTGACGTCATCATTCATACTCCTAAATTGATAAGGTCACTTACTGAAGGTGTTATTACGTGTTAATATAGTAAGGTTTTGGAATTTATTTTGATAGGTTTTTAATATCCGATTACTATGAAACGAATAAATTTGGTCTACCTATACCGCCCAACATCACGAGAGAGACATGTTTTAAAAAACCTTCAGAGTAGGACCTTAATCCAACTTACTTTCTTGAGACTTCCAATTTTTCGCGATTGTTCTAGTGATTAAAGATTTGGTCTATTCAAAGATTTTCTTTCATTAGGGGAAAGTTTTTTTTATGTATCCTCTTTGGGCGTATGTTTAATGTTTGAAAATTTAAAGTATTGTTGGTATGGTCCTTCGAGTTTTATTTCAGCAGAAATGTATGAAATTAATAAAAAAACGGTTTGTGCTGAAATTATACAAGTTGTTACAAAAAAAACTGTAATAACTGAAGGTTCTTGTTGTGCCCGTAAAACTGACCAACTTTCGCAAAGAAATCTAGGTCGAAATCTCAAAAAAATTTTTGGCTCTCCCATATTAAATCGATCAGCTGATTGGCAATTTTGTATGGGAGGTCCGATTTTTTTTGAGATTAGACTTTAGAAATAATTTGCGATTTTGTAATTGGGTTAATTACAATATATTTACCCCGTGATCATGGCTCTTGTTTTGGTAACAAATACTTTTGGTAACATGGTGAAAATCCCGTATTTACCTAATAACTATTCTTATCAATCATAGTTCGTAATGTACACACGCTTAATGTAGGTTTAACTTAGGCATATTCGTAAGCCTTTCTTTAACATAAACTTTTATTTTTTTACCTAAAAATTTATTTAAACAATCCAATCAACTTTCAATAATACCTAACACTAGGACGATTAGTTTAGGTATCTCAGATTATTGGGCACAAAAGTTTGGACTGTTCCCATCGCGTTTCAATATGAGTTGGCTCGGAGCGGGCACACACCTAACCCACGCGCGGCACTGTGCCCAAGTAACCTGCGTGTGGGTATGGCTGGTTTTCGCTCCCTAAACTTATCAAGAATTTATTGTTTAAGAATTAGAATTCATTTATCTGACACACACTAAAATGTCACATTCTCACTTTTTTATGATCGCTGTTAGTGCCAAAATGGTCCTCGATCAGTAGTATACGTCGTGGCATGGTAAGTATACCACGAAAATTAAAACAATACCTTAATACAGTTCAATACACTCAGACACACAAACACACAAATAATATAAATCATAAAAAAATGCCACACAAAAATTTTACTTTAAATTTTTAATAATAAATGCGAGAATATAAGACAGATTACTAAAGATACTTAGGGTGTAGCAGAGAAGACTTGCGCTCAAACAACTTTTTTGCCTCCCCATCCCATCGATTGATAGGTTATAAATTGATAAGTATCTTTTTGTTCTCAAAAAAAACGAGAATTTAACATATTTTAAAGATTAAAATCTTATATAGCCTCCCTATACAAACGAATACAATTTTTCATGTAGGTCCCTTAGTGAGCATAAACCAGGCATTTTTTAAAAGTCCCTAGTATTTTTTTTTCATTTTGACCTTTTGACACAGCCTACGGCTCGTTGACTTTTCAAATTACTAAAGTAAAAAGTTATCTCATTTCTCGTCAAAAAAAACAACAAATTAAGAAAAGAGCAAGTTGTGAAAAGTGGAGATTTATGACCAATTACGCAGACGCTCTCACGTGCTTCGTAGGAAAATTTGTTTACAAAAAAAACTGTTTCAAAGTGCGAGATCATCGGTTAACTTGTTGCAAACAAACAAACACGATTTATGTGTGCATTAAAAGGATTAAAGAAAGCTTCAGCAGTACATATACAATTTATTGTTTTATTGTTTGTTTGATTTGATACAGAGCGAGCCTCATCTACTTTAACGAGGTAAATCGAAAATAACATCGCTATGTATGTTGTAGGAAGTAATGTTTATTTCGCAATAATTGTGACCTTGGGTATTATGCTGGGAAAGGTGTGTTGCACGCCAAATGATACGCCTTAAGGAATATTTGAGCAATTGTTCCTCCATGCATGTTGAATGAGATAATGTAGACTGTGAAATAAGTAAAGAAGCCGACCAAATCGACCAAAGCGTATTGTGTTTTTTTTTCTTCATAGAAATTAGAACTCGATGATTATATTCTCTCAATTTAGTAGTAGTAATGTAGTAGTTTCAAGTAATTGTTAATAAGCCTAATTATACCTATTGTAATAATAATGTGTGCTCTCTTTAGCCTGAGATACAGGTTTATATTTAACCTAGTTCAGGTAAAGAAAGTAATAAATAAGCCTGTAAGTTTGATCCTAAAACCAAATTATTTGTAATGTACCTTTTTGAAACTAAATACATTTTATTATTATTACACTTTATTTAAACTTTTTCATAGGGTTAGTTTTTACAATATAATTATAAAAGTAAAATAAAAATCATAAAAATATTATAAAAACCTAACCCTAGCAAGCTGCCAGCAGCGGGGCATTATTATTACCTCTATTATTAATTTCTTGCAGACAAAAGACGGTTACAGTGTGTTTTTATAAAAACGTCCCGTGTGACTTTACGTTCATTTAAGTTCTGTCGCATCGATATTTCACTCCATAATCATTTCAGACTACAGTTTGATAATATAATTTACGAGTATTATTTACTCATTAATCAGCAATATACCAAACAACGGCTTAACCCTGCAACAGCGGAGGCTCTCAAAATTGCCCAAATTAAGGCGCGTCAGCCAGCGAGGAATTTAATTTAAATGTCGCACGTTAAAAATTGGGCACGTTACCTGTCGTGACGTGACGCCGCGTCACGTCGCGCTGACGTGACGCAGTGAGCGGAGCGAGCAGACTGTTTTGTTGCTCAATTTGAGGACTAAAGGACTCTTTGAGGAATTAGAGCGGGTTAAAAGGAGATAAAATTTTCTGGAATACAATTTATCCAACTTAACAAAACTAGACCTAACTATTTACATAAGTATCCGCCTTTTCTAAAAACTAAAGGATTTAGAAAACGATCCTTGAGTCTCGTCTGTGACTTTCAGATTATTTTTTAAATTTGAAATAAAACACACGATTTCAATTCAAATAAAAATAGGAGTTGAACTACAATGTAAAAAGTTTTTTTTTCTGAGGAAACCGATAAAATAAAATAACTTTTTTACACACGAAAGTAATGTGGATTCGCTGAAGAAATTCGTACGCTTTTTCTAACTACAAAATTATCTTCACAACTGTGTCCGAACAACCTAGGATAACAAATTGTACATCTCATCGATTACATCAGCATCTTTTCTCTAGCGTCTGGAATAATAAGTGCAAAACAGGTTACCTTCATCAGTCTGCGACGAATGCAAAGGCGCCATAACAGCGTTAAGGGGCCTCCTAATGATCTTCATCTAATTACTGGCGACGTGACGCCGGTGCTAACACCTGCATTATGCACCTACTTGGGGAAAATAAGGGTGGTGAGGAAATGACGTGGCTGGGTCGGCAGAATTTTCGGAGCTGGGCAAATTGGGAATGCTTAGGAATGGAGTTGGATATCAGCTGTACTTAGGATATTAAGACAATAGAGAATTGACTATTCATTTTCGTTTTGTGAGTTAGTGTTAAAATTTGATTTATTTTAAAATTAAATTAAAAATAAAAATTCATTTATTTCAGGTTACTAAGACCCATAATTATGACCATACAAAAATAATATAAAATAACCTTTATTAAATTATATAAATAAATAACAGTGATTAATTTAGAACAAACATAAGAAAAAATAATTTTACAAATTACATTTAATTAAATTGTATTAAAATTTACTAAAACATTAAATCATTTACAATAAAAAGTCAAATAATAATAATATATTACACAAAATAATGAATAATTATAAAAATCAGAAAAACAGAAGAAAAAAAAGAAGAATTTTACAGTGTTCGAATGTATTATTTTAACAGTGTTAACATCCATCATTTATTCAACACCTACTCATGTGTGCATGTGTTTGCAAGTGAGAACATTTTTTCACAGCCGTTTAAAGGGGACTACTCGTAACGGTAATAAAGTGAACTTATTAATTAAAAAAAAATGAGAAAGCGACAAGCGTCACCTGTCAAGACACCGGCCGAAGACGTGACGAATTGCGCAAAACAAAAATTACTGCGCCTCTGGATTGGGGGTAGGGCGTGAAAAGAGTTCACTTTAAACTGTTTGACGCACAATTTTTTAACTTTTGACAACGTAGGGTTAATGTTTCATTACGGGGCTTAGATGAATTATTATGATCTCAAGAAATATTTAGACATCTTTTTTTTAATAAACGATTAGAATATTCGGGCAATATTAGTGTCACTTGTAAAAATCTGATTTTAAATTAATGACGAGGTACAACTTTTAGGTATATTTAAAAAAGTAGTAGTAGTAGATTATTAACTAAGGGACTAAAGATTTAGAACCAAAGAGATAACATTAGAAATTCGTGAAGTCTTGCAGGTTTGGTAAACGTAAGCGAGTGTATTTATTAATTACGAGGTAAATTTATTTAAAGAAGTAGGATAATTAACTAAGGGACGAAGAATTTAGAAGCCAAGAGATGATAACATTAGAAATTCGCGAAGTCTTGCAGTTACGGTAAAGGTTAACGAGTATACATCATAATGTAACCCACATTATGATAGATACTCGTTTTTTGACCACTTTGGTGTAATGGTCAAGAAGTTGACTATTAACCAAGAGGGCGCGGGTTCGATCCCCGCACTGTACAAACATTTGTGTGCATGAACATGTCTGTTTGTACTGGTCTGGGTGTTATATGTAGTTATTCAAAATACTACTGTTGATTCGGAAATCTGTAACACAAGTGCTTTAAGCAACTTATTACGGAGTCAGATCAATGTATTGATGTTGTTGTATATTCATTTATATTTTATTTTATTATTAAACTCGCACCTAAAATCAATCGTCACATACTTAAATACCTAGTTGCGAAAAGACAGGAAAAAAATCACTGAGACTTTGCTTAATCATAAAAGAAATCAAAACTTTTCAATTACCCGCAATCTTAAAAACCATTCCTTATTAAATCCGATCCAGACTAGCGATTCAGTGGGACTCTCCTCTAAATCATACCTGCGTCAGGTGGCGGCAGTGGACCGTGAACAGATAGTAATAAATTTGTCCTTTACCCGTCGTAAAACCGGAGTCGATGGACCGTGGCCCGTGAGCCAGCAGTTGAAAGAATATCTGAAGACATTTTGCATTATGGTTTCCTTGGTTATGGCCGGTGAAGTCGGTTAATTTTACCTTTATGGATGTAGGTGGAAATGGAAGAATAATTTTTGGTTTTCCGCCTATAAAGTGCCATGCATACACATAATTATTGCCTCAAGTAAAGTTAAGTTGTTTCTAGCCGATTTCGACCACGGCGGCCAATCTCAACAGAGCAAACCAATTTCGTTGGAGATAATAGTGCAGAATTATAATCGCTATACACAGGTGCACTATCTGTTCCATCACTCTCAAAGTCCGGTAAGACGGCAATTCGACATGACCGGTGAGAGATCAGACGCAGGACCAACGGCCTAACGTGCGCACTGTGGTATAACTCCGGCAACTTTCCGACTCCGAGCTGTGTATGAAAGAAAATCTCAAAAACAATTTTAGGCTCAAATTAGGCTTCTCAGAATGTAAGGCAGAATATTCGCCACTAAAAAAACGAGGCATTCGTATTTCTACTACTTAGACGACTACGACATGTTTAATCTTATGAACCGTGTCGTAGGTAGTGTCATATATAAAAAAATATACCTTAGATGCGTGTGTTATCATAGACAAGTAAGTAATTTACAATTTAATACAAATTTGAAACCTATAAATTAGTTATTACTTAAATTCCTTATACACATAAAGTGTTCGAAACAATGTCATAGCAATGCAATAGCAATTATCTACCCAAAAAAAATTGTTACTTTAAGTTAATATATTAATTTCGATTCGATTAATTCGGATAACTGTTGGAAGTACCTTAACTACCAACAATTATCCGAATAACTTGACTATCCTATAAATATCCAACTCGCTACAAAACTTAAGTACACCTAATACAATTACGGCGAGATTAGCCCTTGCTGAGCGCACGAAAATAGAATATCTATCGGCTATCAGCTAAGTTCGGAGTCAATAACCGCGGAGGAAGTTTTTCGATTAGCACCTGAGAGCTGCCCACCCCTGCCCTGGTGTGATCCCAATTATCTGACTACGAGTTCGCAAAGAAGTAATATGCTGGGAAAATGTTGAGCGCCCCTGGAGTTGAGGGAAATTATGTTTTGGCAAAGTTTTTTTTGCGATATTGGTAAAATAGATAAATAAAAAGTATATCTTACTTCTATAAAATTACATTCTCTGCAACTCTTATGGACTTTGCCTATTATCTTTTGTATCTTTTACGACAAGAACTATTTTAATGTTTCAGTATTTTAACAACAACAAAATGTATAGGCGCGTTTACAGTCTCACAAACACACACACATCATGATCTCGATGCAATAGATTTACATTGTTTATAACCTACGTTATTGTATTTGTTTCTTCGTTTTTGGCAAACAGAAGACATTGAAATGAGCCACTTTTTACGGATTATTTCGAGATTATTACAATAAAATGTAAATATATCGCGAAATAATCGGTATAAAAGTGTCTCATTACAATGTCTACTGTTATTTTACAGTAAGATTTACTTTTTGTGCCCCCGAACGACATCGAGTGAGGAGAGTGCTGGCGCTCTGTATTACAGGCTCTCAAGCCTAGTTCAGACTCCAGGTTCTCTCACAATAAAATTTATAGAAGAATAATTAAATTGAGTTGTGATAGAAGAAATAAATATTTTATAGTAATTATTATTAAATTTAATGTGTTAGTATTAGCGTATAATTTTTTCTTCATTTATTTACCAAGTCAAAAAGACATTACTAACATATTTATAAAAGTCTCATTCTGAAACAACTGAGGTTTATATTCACGCGACTTGAGTCGACGTTTGTAAGACATCAATAAAATACTTAAAACCATTTAATAACTAGAAAGGAGGAATCGAGAAAACTCACATCTGCTAACGGTTTCCATTATTATAAGTTTTCTAAGAGGTGAAATTTTAACTTTCGTCTAATATTTTTCATATTTAAGCTATCGCTCAATTCGGTAGGTAACGTATTTATCAGTCTTGGAATAATAAAACTCGCCGTTTTTACATGAGCATAGTTGCATGAGCCAGTGCCCAGTTCACATAATACAGCCAGTATGAACATGTCTGTTGGTACTGGTCTGGGTGTTGTATTGTCTGGGTATGTATTTATTTAAGTTTATTCTTAATACTTTTGATTTGGATATCTGTAACACAAGTGCTAAAGTATTCACCACGGAGTCAGATAAATGTATGTGATGTTTTTGTATATTAATATTGAATTAATATTAATACAGTACCTATTGTGGATCCAGTATACTGATTCGCTCATTGTATCAGTACTATGATGTGCTGTGTGAATACTATCTCCAGTAGCGACGGATATGTTAAAACATATCCTGCAAAAAGGACGTTAGAAATAAACGATCTTAGAAATAAGAGTCTGCTAGCGTGTATTTTTTTATTAACATGATCAAAGTATTCTTAACGAGCGAGCCCTGGCTAGGCAGGTAGAGGCAATCAGTTTTAAAAGCCCAACTTTGCCATGCGTCTGGCTAATTTTTACAAACGGCATAGCCGTTAAGGGTAAAGTTGACCCTTGGCGGCCGAGTCAATAGTTAGGTGTTTACGAGGGACCCCTATCACAGGGATTACCTACTGAGTTGGTCAGGTGGACTGATTTACTGCTTTGAACTGGAGCGGTGAGGGCGAACTATCGAGAGAAGGTCAGTATTATTAGGAATAACCATTTACTATTCACACTTTAGAAGATATTTCCGTAGTAAAAATATACAATATTCACAGACCTTTTTAGGCTCAACAGAACCTCTGCGACAGTAGCGTTGTTAATTGTAATTTTGTTTTCAATAAGAACGCAGCCAGCACATAGCGGAAAGCGCGATCGTAAAGTCCCAGGAACAGAAACTTCTTCTTAAGAAAATTCTTTCAATTGCTTTCATTCAAGAAAAAAGTTCGAAATTTTCTAAATGAATACATTGCATGTATATTATATTTATATATTTTTAGTATCCATATTAATTATATTTTCTATTACATATATAATATATGGCGAGTATATATTTTTTTTAATAATTATAATATAATTTAATATTTACTTTTATTTATTGATATTATGATCTATATATTATGTTTATTAATTTTTGCGTTATTTTATTTACCACAATTTAACCTTTCTCATTTAATTTTCACTGCACCCATTGCCTTCTTTCTGCATGAACTTGAGGTTGACTGGCAGAAAATGCTTTTAGCATTAAGTCCACCCTTTGTACATTTCTTGTGCAATAAAGTTTTAAATAAATAAATAAATAATAAAGAAAAGCAAAGACTTCCAGCTTTTACGTAGCCTAGACCTCATATACCCATGTTGGATGCTCAGCTCAGTCAGGTGTTTTATTCTACTGCAAATCTTGACTTATAGTACGTAAGTATAACATTATCACAGTTGGTAATGTTGACCCCGGCTTGTAGGCCAATAGTTTAATGAGGAAGGGGCCACTTTCACAAGGACTACTCAGGTGGACTGATTCAGAGTTGGGTAGTGTTGTAAAAACTTCAAGGAAATATATCGACATTTGTAAGACGTCAAAACTATAGAGTAGATATCGATAGACACCTCGCCAAAAACTTGTTATTAATAAATGATGCTTGGCCAAAACTGAAAAATTGTTTAGATTTTTTTACGATAACAATTGCGATAAATCTGCTATTTGAAATTAAAAATTACTTACCTTATACCTAGCTACCTCTAGTTATATTTAATTCTCATTTGGGGTCGATAAAAAACTTTCTACACAATATATAGGTAGGTTCATACATATATCGTATGTTGAAATAATAAAGTTTTTTGCGTCCACCGCAGAAATAAAAAGTCCCAAAGCAAATCGTCCCATATTAACATAACGCAGAGGCGGTGTCGCACGTGTGTCAGCCCTATAACTCACACGCCACCGCAGGGTTGTGTAACACCTTATTTTGTAGTTTATGGAATCAGGCGTTACTTTGCGGAAATCCATGACTAAAGCTGAAAAATAGATTTTGCTTTAAATTTCCAGTAAACGACGCCAGCGCAGGAATCCAAATACATCCAACTGTAACCACTTGGAAAAACTAGGAGCGACTCGCTCGTAATCTGTCGAAGCGACAACATCTCCTGGGATGCCACGTGTAGTGGCGAAACGCGTCGAGTGTTTTGTTGGTGTCAGTCAGATTTCAGGTGCATCTTCTGTGTCACGTTGTGAGTTGTATTATAAGTCCTGCGACTTCCAGCTATAATTTTTTGAAATGGTTACAGTTGAAAAAACTAGAGCTGGATGTATTAATGCTGTATGTAAAAAAACTGCTCAAAAAAAGGTTAAAAAAGGCGAATATTTTGCCCTTTTTAACCTTTTTTGAGCAGTTTTTTTATGATTACATTCATTTGTGTAAAAAAGTCGTAGAGTTTTTAACTTCATTCATATATTTTTTACATTAAAAGGCCATTACAGTATTAGTAAATTATAATAAATTATTTATTTCAAAATAAATATTACACTTACTTTAAAATAAATTACACAATTACAAAATTGAAGTTTATACTAAATTTGGAAGTTATGTTTTATTTACGAAATTGTTTGACTTTTTTTACAGTTCAGTGTAAATTTTATAAAGCTGCGTTACCTCTTAGAAACATTTTGGCGCGCGAAATCATAACCACTACACTGCATTTACACAAGTTCTTCAGGCGATATGATGTCGACGCGACGGCTGATGTAAAGCAATAGATGCGTAGACAGACAACGTTGTTCAAGAAATCGTTCCGCACTGACATTCAACATGTTGTGCGACTTGTTGTGCAACACGTCAATCGTTGCTCAGTGGGAACGTGGCTTAATCGCATATTTCTAAATCTGACAAAATATTAAATAACTGTTTTGACGACCACTCTGGTGTAATGGTCAAAAAGTTGACTATAAGCAAGAGGTCTCGGGTTCGATTCCCGCACTGTACAAACATTTGTGTGCATAAACATGCCTGTTTGTACTGGTCTGGGCTTATGTGTATTTATTTAACTTTATTTGTAATACCACTGTTGATTCTGATATCTGTAACGCAAGTGCTTAAGATACGTGCCACGGAGTCAGATCAATATACGTGATGCTGTATTATATTTATTATTTAATTGTTTATTTTTTTGTAAGACTGGACATGGAAATCTTCGCCGATATGGAACCCTGGCAGTAAAAATAATGGACCTACCCAAATCTACCCTTTATTAACATAACGTGTCACGCCGCACGCGACAACCCTATGTCACACTTCAGGGACATCGCTTTATTTCAGAACCCTCGAGAGATTTGCGACCTCAGGTTTAAGATATTTATTTTCTCACAAAGAATTAATACAAATTGACTTACAGAGAAAACCTTACAAATATAAAACAATTATAAATAAAAAGCATAGCAAGCGCATATTCAACCAATATAGTGGGTAGGTTGAAGTTACTGACGCGTTCGTAGTTGCAGTTAGTAGTCGTCAATCTTGTGTACCATCATCATGTATCATGAATGTGTAAGTTATTTGAGCGTACTATCCTAGATGTGGTAAACGTGAATTTTAATTTCAATATCATAAAATGATTTTTAACTTTTAAGATTTAATTAATGGGTCTAATTTAAATTTATATAATTTAATTTATGAATTTTAATTTATTTCTGAAATAAATAAAAAGAAAAGAAACATTATAAGTTTTTTCTTGAAAATAGATAAAGATTTGAGGTCGACTGGCAGAAAATGCTTTTAGCATTAAGTCCACCCTTTGTACATTTCTTGTGCAATAAAGTTTTAAATAAATAAAAAATAAAATAAAAAGATTTGGCAAACGCGACAACCCTGTGTCACGAGCCACCGCTTCAGGGTCATCGCTTTATTTCGGAGCCCACGTGAGATTCGCGACCTCTGCCCACAAGATACACGTTTCAACTGGTTTTGTACTTTACTCTTATTTTACTAAAGTTTATTTTTAAAGTTGCACCTCACTTTTGGCTTACCAACTTTCAGTTACGTTTCAAAAATGAAATATTAACTTTATTATCACGAAATAGAGTTGGTCCAACTGTCAAATGTATATTGCAAGTGTCGCTAGCCAGATGGTCTCATTTGCATCGGACAGGAGAGTAGATTGTCTGTTTGTCACCTCAGCGTGTATTTGTACGGTGGTTTTATCTAGGACGCCATATGGACCTTGGGTCTGGGGTGACTGGATTTATGGACGATATTAATCTTATTGTTGCACTGTTTCAAATGTAGCAGGTATGTGTATGTCAACACGGGGTTTTATGGTATTAATTGTTATACTTCACAGTATTTAAAATGGCCGATTAAGACTTCTGTAAGTTTCAGCGTCCATTTCCATACTAAATTATGAAACTAACGGGATTCTTTTACTAAAGAATGTTTACTTTTAAACCAGCCGTACTCACATAACTTACCGTCTTATTACATTCAACGATTAGTGGTAAAGTTTCTGCCTTACATCCGAGAGGTCCTTGGTTCGAATCCCAATCGAATCCAAAATTGTTTCTGAGATTTTCTGTCATGAATTTCTCAAAACTAGGTCGGAGTCGGGAAGTTAGCGGTGTTACACCCCCGTGCCTCGGAAAGCACATTAAGCCGTTGGTCCTGCGCCAGATCTCTCTCTGGTCATGACGGATTGCCGTCTCACCGGACTTTGAGAGTGATGGAACAGTGAGTGCACCTGTGTATTGCGCTCACACTTGTGCACTATGATATCTCCTGCGTAGTTGGCTGATCTCTGTTGAGATTGGCAGCCGTGGTTGAAATCGGCCAGGAGGACTATTACTATTATTACTTACGTATACGAAGAAAAAATTAACAAAAATTCCAACATTTTGCCATAGCAGTCCATCTTTAAGTTTTTTTTTAAATCAGCGCGGTTAGTGACTAGGTACTCGTATGTTGTGTGTGTGCCGTGTCAGAGGGTCGGCGGCCATAACTCACAAGTGTCTGCAAGGGTCTGATCTGCCGCCACCCTTGCATATCCTGGGAGAGGGCAAAGTGGTGAATTCATTATTAAGTATTAAGTATTAAATTTCCACTAAACGACGCTAGCGCAGGAACCAAAATACATCCAACTGTAATCACCAGAAAAAGCTAGAGCTGAAAGTCGCTTACAATACCTACAAATCACAACATAACACAGAAGATACACCTGAAAACTTCCAACCATTGACACCAACTAAAGCAAAATAATCCTCTTTTCAGCTTTAGTCATGGATTTCTGCAAAGTAACGCCTGATTTCATCGTCTATATTAAAGATAAGGCGAAAAGCCAATCATTTAACTTTATTTCCAAGAATTAGTGTGGTTAGGGACTGGGTGTATGTTGTGTGCTACGTTAGAAGGTCGGCGGCCATAACTCCCAAGTGTCTGGAAGGGTTTGACCTTTGCATACCTATCCTGTGAGAGGGCTGAGTAGGAAAGTAATTTTTTGACGATTTTGTTCAGATATAATGACACTAGTGGTTGCCCACGACTCGCGACCCGCGAAAAAACACCAGTCTTAGTTAAAATTAAAAGAACCCATCGTAGTTTGCGTTTAAGTCTCTTAAAAAAACGTATATAAAAATAAAGCACTTCTAGTAACGAAATGACATAAAACTTTCAACCCCCAAAAAGCCCTATAAGGGATGAATTTCGCATAATTACTTCTTAATGAGCACCTACGTCATAGTGAAAAATCCCATGCAAAAAATAAAACTTCTAGCTCTTGTAGTTTCTGAGATCTCGTTATAAGAGCGCTCTCTGGAATTGGATGGTGAAAAGTAAATCTTAAAAAAAACAACAATTTGTCAATGCGAAATGGCGTGATAATGATTTTATAGTATGCAAGAACGTCTATGAATTGTCAATCTTGGTGAGGCGTGACGCCAGGGTTTTGCTGTGTGACAATGCTTCTATAAATGAACTCTGGCTTACTAGTCTCAGTACTTGTTCTCTCCAGTAAGCGTACTTAGGTGACGTAACAAGTAGCAAAAGGGAAGCTAGGTAAATAGTCATATCACCTTAGTGCCAATATCTCACTCGGAGCAAGAAACCGCAATTTCCGGCTGCAGCCAGATGAGAGTGTCTAGACCATCGGTTCCCAACATTCTTAGTGTATTCTGCCAAAATATGTTTCTGAGATTTTCTGACATGAATTTCTCAAAAAAAAAACAGCTCGGAATCGGGAAGTTGGCGATGATACACCCCCGTGCCTCGGAAAGCACGTTAAGCCGTTGGTCCTGCGCCTGATTTCTCTCCGGTCATGTCAGATTGCCGTCTCACCGAACTTTGGGAGTGATGGAACAGTAAGTGCACCTGTATATTGCGCTCACACTTGTGCACTATAATATGTCCTGCGTAGTTGGCTGATCTCTGTTGAGATTGGCTGCCGTGGTCGAAATCGGCCACGAGGACTATTATTTTTTATAGTGTATTCTGCTTTGAAGCTTTGAGTAAGCCATAAGCGATTGAAATAGCTTATTAATGCACTCCTTTCCTATAAGAAAATCTGGGTTTTGATAATTATAACTTTTGTGGTGAACGATAAAGAATTATCTATTCTATTTTTTTCTCGTAAATCTAAAAAGGTTGAGTACCACTGGTCTAGACTAAACGGACACCTCGCATCTGAAAACATCATATTTCAGGCACACACCTACCCTCACTTACGCTATGGAAGTACCTACCACTCTCATCCGATTACCGTATAGTGTAATTTTTTTTGGATTTGGCAGGAGGTGATATCTTAAACTTGGATAAATTTAAATGTTAAAAAAGGATTGGTACACACAGGTGTAATTAAATTGAACTTTTGAAGATTCGCTTCTAAAGTAAAATTTCGCTTTTACATATACATTTTAGTAACAGATACAACTTTGAAGTTACAAGCACCGGGACATTGCCGAAGCTACTCAAAAGTTTATGTGAGTAAATAAATACCTAACATAAAGCAAAATACCCACTGACAAAATCTAAATGACGGTAAAGTAATAAGCACATAAAAAAGCGACTTCCTATGATTTTTATTACGCGTCGAGTGCCTAAAACTAGCACACTTTTGATTTATAGTGCAACACTCTGAAAATCCCAAGTTCTAATCCAAGTTATCTAGCGATAGTACACGCTGACTTACAGATAATGTTTACCTTCAGATCCGGTAAAGTCCACACATTTCTCAAACTCGAAACGACTACAGTGAAGACAGCCAATTTGGCCGAAACAGCCAAGTCTTGGCACGGAAACTGCCAAGTTCGAGACGTTTTAACCTCAGGTTCCAAAGTTTTACCGTCTGAGGTTTAGTTGTATAAGTTACCAAGGTCATGCGAGTGTTAAAATAAGACTTTCCAGGTTCGCAAGAGGTTCGTATGTTTAGTAAAGATAAATTTAATTCTGAGATTGAATTCGAAGGGTCGGGTAATAGAAAAGTGCTAGTTGTCATTTATGGAAAAGTGTCTAGATCTATTTTGTTTTAAGTATTCGTAAGCCAGATAGGAATTGTTGTTATTTACAATACTCTTGTGGCCGCCCGCAACTTCGTCTACGTGGAAGTTCTTTATTTTCCCTTTTCTTAACGATGGTAGGTATGTTTTATTCTGAAGGATAAGCTTGGATCATTTTTGCATTTTTTTAAATCACTACTGTAGTTTTTAAGTCAAAGAGTATCATACATAGAGTTTGTATACATCCGTACTTACAAACTTTCTAATTTATAATATTAGTAGGATTTCCTTGGGATTTTCAGTTCCGTAGTTAAACTTCTATGTTGGTTAGAATGCCCTTAATTTTTATTTTATTAAAAATAATAACATACATTAAAATAAACTTAATATTAAACCTATTGCGAGTTCGAAGGGAATGTTATATATCGAATTATGGACTGTTCCGTATTCATCGTCCATGACGTCTCATTCACCAAATACAATGCTCCAGACCCAATCACTATATTCAAATCCATACTTACACCAAACCTCGGCAGTTCATATTTGACCCACAAGGTATTTAACCTTTTACTCTCGGTGCATTGTATATTTTTGATCCAATCCCCAAATGTACCTTTGAAATCGGAACCCATTACAGAAACTCGATCCTTGCATTCGGGTGTCCACAAACACTCATTCTATGGCCACTGTCCAGTATTTGTCCAAACACACACGGTATTTGTCCAAATACCGTGTGGACACGACGTTAGTTTGTTTGAACGAGTCTTCACACTTTTCAGTTCACTTACTGTGCTTGCATGCGAACAGTTTGTTCAATGTGTTCTATTCACTTGGTATAAATGTCGGTGCTGATAAAAACTGCGAAAATAAAAATAAAAAAACACGCATAGGGGTTTAGTTTGAGTATCAGATCGTGACCTATGCCGTCGTCATATCAGTATGATAGTCAGAATATGACCGAAACTTAATTTAACAGGTAGCAAGTGCTGTAAGTAAAAGAGATTAAAAGTATGTACTACTAAAAATGTCTACACACCTTCTGAAACGTCAACGACGATAACATTCATTATCATCCACGAATACAAGGAATTCAAAAAGAAATCAAAGCAATTTATCAAAATGAATGAATTCATTGATTCTAATCATCACATTTACATAACCCCTAATATTAAACACGAACCATCAAAACCGTTCATATCTCACTGTGCGTCATCCAGTCGAAAGCCGTCAAATAAATCGTTTTTGCACTTCACCAGCACGCCTGAAAAAAGGCCGGGACCCCATTGAATGCATAGGAATCAATCACACAGGTCGCCCGAATAAAGGCAGCGCAATAAATTCAGGGTTTCGTGCCATTTTCCACTTGTTTTCACCTCTCGACCATAACAGGAAGAGATCAGACAGATCATTTAGAACAAGAAGGTACCTAAAATAAATAAATCAACCAATCGAATATAACTCTCCTTTTTGCGTCGTCGAAGTCGGGTAAAAAAGCTAACGGTAACATCAAGCTTAGACACTGTAAATGCGAATGCGACAATTGAATATTTATACCACAAGTGACAGTTGCTTGTGGCGCAGTGGTGGCAGCGCTTTGGCAGTGATACCGAAGTTAAGCAACCTAAAGCGTTCACCCATCCCGAACGCCTTATTCATAAGTGACGTCTATTTACAAGCATCTTTGTGCATCGGCAGGCACGCTAAGCCGCTGGTACTGGTTAATATCGATATATACGTATATATACGAGAATATACATACTCACATATATCGACATACATTTATTAGTCGTTAAGCCTGGTCAGAGGCCCTCGGGTAATTTAATAACATCTGATATTAAGATTGGTCACTTACCTTACAAATAACCCCTCCACCAATCCGCAACGAGCCTGCATGGTGTAGTATGACGCGTATGTAAGTTCTTATATTTTTTACCATATATCTAATCTTATCTTGAGTACCTATCTTGATAAGTGTCACTAAGTTGCCACATAAAGTTTCCAATATCAGAAATCAATTTACTATTTTGAATAGTAAATGGTAAAAGAACACACTTTAGCATTTTGGCCATCTTTCATTTTAAGCAGATAGTTAGATACTTAGGTTTGATAATGGTTTTGCTTGCAAACCACAGTTTAAAAAAAAAACACAATAAGCAACGGAAATAATTAGCATGTGTAAATTGCACAGCATGGGCTGTCTGACATATTCTTTCTATATTTCAACGCTCGACCAATTGCAGTTCGACAAATACGTCATTTTGGTAACGTTTTAATCGCTGTTCCACACTGTTTGGGATTTATTAAATGGCAATTGGCAATGAGTATGTTTGGTTCGTCGTTCGCCATTCGTTATGTGCGTTTTGTACGTTTAATACGATATTTGTCAGTTCGCCATTCAGTTGTTTACTACGTTCACATGGTAATTTTCAACGACTTTATAATAAGCGTTATTTAAGAGTGAGTAAAATAAAGACCTCGGGCGGCTTAATAACATCTGACAGTAAGGTTGGTCACTTACCTTACACACACCCCTCCACCAATCCGCACTGAGCCCGCGTGGTGGAATGGCTCGCACCACCTCATAGTTGAGGTGAGGCCTGTGCCCAGCAGTGGCGCAGTGGGACGTATATAGGCTGATGATGTATGTAAAATAAAGATTAATATTAAGCCGTGCTTGTAGGATTTTAAGGGTTTTTTCAGAAACAGCTTTTCCCTCGAATTTTAAATCAAACAAACATTTGAGCGCAGTCAATTTGTGTACGTAACGTGAAATTAACAATTCAGAAACGTGCTTAGATCATACCAAATAGAGAAAGATACGGTACGAACTTACAACAGTCCATGCGGCCCATTTTGAAGTCTACTTCACCGCACACCTATGCACGTGTGACGATCAGGAGCGGAGCAGGTCCATTGGACTTGGTTCAGTGGGACCACGCGCGACTAGCTCATACCGTATCTGCCTTTTTTGGTTGATAACGTGTAATTTTTCAAACTCCGTATTTATCGATTGCATTCGGTCTATGAGCTGTCAGGTGGGCTTACCGTTGATTTACCGCTGGGTGAGAACCGGTAACCGGCACTCGGCACGTACAGAACCACCTAAGTCGTTTTAGCATTTTAAGATAAACATGAGCATTATAACTACCAACTTACCGATTGTTACACTGTTGAACAAGCGAAAAATTTACGACAGCGCCTACTGTCCACAGCGCTGCGTTTTTTTTTATAGAATGCATGTAACCTCCAAGAAGATATTGTATTTTGTGTCCACGCTGCTTCATGGAATAGTTAGTCACGCACGCCACCAGAAGACACAGTTTTAACTAGCATCTGAAAAGCAAGTGCACCGCATGACGCACGCAAGATGCGCAGCTGACGCACTGTTATCGTTATGCGGACACAAATTTCATTGTTTCTGCGCAAGATGAAAGAATTCATCTTGAAATTTAATAAAAGTAAACATGTGGCATATTGATGCCGTGACTGGCGACTGACTGCGTGTCAACTAACCTGCGCAGCTAAATACCCTGATAGACTTGTCCTAAAATTTGCTTATGAAATTTGTTGAATTTTTTTTATGAAAATTGTTTATGAAAAATTGTCTGAACATGTGAACAAAAATATTTAATAAGATACCTAAAAAAATTAAATCATTAAGACCGTGTGTTTCAATCAAAATTGTACGAATGGTTACTAGTGAAAAGATTTTACAGTTTAGATGAATGTATGAAATGAGAAATGAACTTATTGACATATTATAATTTGTACAATATGTATCCGTGTTTTTTTTTGGAATTTGGCATTTGTTATTTTATAATTTTGTGTCATGAGAAAATGAAACTTGTTGATATATTAAAATTTTTGCATGTGTCTAATGAATGAATTTTACTATTGTATTGTAATTTTGTGACAAATTATTGTATGCCTTATGAGGTAGGACAATATAAGTAGAAGATCTGTATCATCTCAATTGTACCAACTAATATAACCTTTGTACCGCAATAAAGAAATTAGCTTACCTTATCTAAATCGCTGACAGTCGCGAGTTGTGGCGAGAGTATGATGCAAATGTACCCTTGGTGTATGTCTTACGAACCAAACGCTTCTCATCTACATTCCTGATGCGCACTGCAAAAGAGTGGAACTCACTACCTGCGTCAGTGTTTCCCTGCAATTACAACCTAGGTGGACTCGCTCCAGCGTAGACTCTATCATTACAAACCTATATCTATTAGAAAAAAAAACTTGTAAGAGTCCTCTTAATATTACTAACAAAACGTAGGTTTGCAAATTACCAAGATGACTGTATTATTTGTTTAAAGTTAAGAAACCTATGAACATGTAACAAAAGTTACTTAGCCTCGAGTGTAGATTCGAAGTAGCATACCAGTAGTGACTTAGATATTAAAATTTTTCAAGAAAATAGTAAATAAGCCTGTTCACTATTCTCTTATCCTCAGGCATATAGGTGGGGACCCGAATGTCTTGATTGCTATTTACTAAAAAATCTGCATAAACTTATGAAAAACAGTTTTATTTGTTGTTAATCAAATTGTTTGCGAATCTGCAAAACAAGTTCATCATTAAAATAAAGGTTAACGAACTGGCAAAACAGATTTACAACACATGCTTTTAGAAAATATTACCATACCACAGAAACACATAAAATATCCTTTACGCTATTTTTCACAACGAAGTCAAAATTAACAATTAGCTAATTATTATCACAACTACACGTAGTCAAATTATTCTTCACAAAAACCAAATCAAACAAACCGCACTTTTGCAGTCGTTCGTTTTTTTTTCTAAACTTACGAAATTGGGCAATGAAAATGTTACCATACAGCCTTATTTGAAATGTTCGTCAAAATTTAAAAAAAAAATTTAGAGCGATGTCCATCTCACGTCAGTTGTTAAATAAAATTAATTTCACAAAATCCTATTTGAAACTAATGTGTTTATAAAATGATTCCTTTGTTGAAAAACTAAACCGTTAAAAATAACGGTATATTTGTTTTCCGAAATAAGTCGGAGCGTTTCATCAGTGAATATCCTAGGTGGATTCGCAGCGTATTTCCCGAGGAACGATCAGCGCGGATCGCGTCGACAGAACCATTTGTCTTGGGCCACCTTTAAAAGCTATTCACAACCATTTCTCTTTTTTTAAAACCTTTAGACACTTCCTTTTCGTTTTTCAATCGCTCCCCGTCGGAGTTATCGCGATAAATGCCTTTGTTTGGCCGTTGTTTTGGGGATGTATACAGAGTTGGTAAGTGAAACTTAATTTTAGATCCTGCTATTTGTTATTTTACTATACAAATAACTAGCTACCGCCCGCGAATTCATCCGCGTTAAAGTTCGGACAAATGTTAGGTTTTAGAGCCAATCTACTCGCCTAGATCTTTAGAAGCCCTAGCAGCACGACACAGGCTGGTGTGAAGTAATGTTCTTATACAAATAGTAAATAGAGATTATGTTCTGTAACTTACGTACCTAGTTTGAATTGAATCTGAAATCTGCATTTGTTCTTCAGACGATGTTGTTGGTACTTATTGGAATTCAACAAGCCTTGGCTGGAACGGAACTACCGCAATTCACGTGAGTGTTCCATTTTTGAAAAATAATAAATAATATAAACAACATCACATATATTGATCTGACTCCGTTCTAAGTGGCTTAAGCACTTGTGTTACAGATATCAGAATCAACAGAAATATAATAATTTTCAAAGTAAGCCAAAGCCCAAACTATCTGGCGTTCCAATTTTGAATTCGTATTTTTAATTCGCACGCGATATTCGATTTACAAATATATAATATACAACAGATACATTGATCTGACTCTGTGGAAAGTAGCTCAAGCACTTGTGTTACAGATATCAGAATCAACAGTGGTATTACAAATAAACTTAAATTAATACATATAACACCCAGACCAGTACAAACAGACATGTTCATGCACACAAATGTTTGTACAGTGCGGGGATCGAACCCGCGACCTCTTGGTTAAGTCAACGACTTGACCATTACCCTAAAGAGGTCGTCAAATGGCAATTATGACAAAGAATCACAGTTATAATAAATAAATAAATAAATAAAGTATTTTAAAAATTTACTTTTAAGGCTATCTCAAATTTGTATACTATTTATACCCTTTTTATAACATTTTACACTTTGATGTGACACGTTATTGTATGAGGAGCGATAATGCAGCTAATCATACGTTTTTGCTTTATTAGTGGTGTCATAACATCTCTATACAAATCCCGTGAAAGGCGAGGAGTCCACGGACAGGTGAATGAATGTTTCGCCCGCGCGGCGATCGCTCAAACACATTCTAGCAAAGTCACAGGCTATAGCGAAATAGAGGTGTTACTTAAAGGTCTTATGTTTATTAAAAATAAGATAACAGTGACTGTGATAATTACATACGAGATATAATCAGTTCAGCCAGAATTTTTTTTATTAGCTACGCGACTAAACTTTTTTGTGAATTTTTTGTTTCGCTTTATTTGGGATAGCAGGCAAACAACATGCTATATCGTGGTACAATAATTTAGGCTTATGTTATTACTGAATATCCAGTGAAAACACTGTCCACATATTAACAAATACAATTTAAAAATAACTAATCGGACGCGATGCGAACAACAGCCAACAAAAGTGGTGCGGTGCAGTCACCAGTAGTAAAATGTGTGGAACTACTATAAATATGTTTATACAAATTAATATATGTGATTTATATAATAATGAATGATTAATAACGTTCTTAGCAAAAATAAAGTAGTCAAGATTAACATGAATTGACAAGAAAAAAAAACCTATTAATAATTATTCAGAAGTCGGCTAAGATTAGGTCTCTAAAAAGGGCTTAACTTTTAGTTTATAACCAGGCCTAAATATACGAGTATTAGCCTCTAATAAACGAATTAAGTTTTTTTGCATAGACCTATATATATTTTAAACAAAGCGGCATGTAAAGTTCAATAGTTATTTTGACTTGTCCTTCAGATTATTAACTTGACACTTAATTTACTAATTCAGCTACGAATTTTGCAACTTTACGCCATTTTAAGATTAACAGCATCGACACAAGCACCTTTTAAGTTATTAAGTTAAGAAGCTTATACAGTTACTATTTTGGTGCCATACAATAAATATTTTAGAAGTTTACTATTTGAATGTGTGTTACTTCAGATGCTAATAACCACCATCATGAGTTAGTTTTCCAGTGGCTCACATAGAAGATACCTCGTGGTCGAGACGGCATTATTCCGTTGCGCACTAAAATCGGCTGACTTAGTATTTAAGTTTTTTTAAGGCACATAATGCTATTAAAAAGAAGGCGGTTTTTATTGAAACACATTACATACTACCTATTTGCACCTATTTGCTGTGCGATAATCGCTTAACCATTCCGGTAATTAAATATCTATGGTAGTATACATACTACCATAGATATTTAATTAATTAATAGAAGGTGTAGACTACAGTCTACACCTTCTGTTTTGTAAGTCTTAGATCTTTTACTATACACATACGCAAATGACGCTTGCGAGGTGCTGGTGTATTTTTTTTAACTGTGTATAGTGTTTAGTTTGGTTTTTAGATCTTGTTAGCCACTTACCATTAAAATAAAAGTTTTAATTTCGACATGATTTTAACACTGGTGATCGATTAGTCATTTTGTAGTCACTACACGAAGTTTGAAAGTAGTTAATAACAGATTTTCTCATCTCAGTTTCTTCTAAAGATAAGATTTCTAAGATAGCATAATCACTAAACTATCGCCTCACTGAACTTTGAGAGTGATGGAACAGTGCACCTGTGTATTGCACTCACACTTGTGCATATAATATCTCCTGCGTAGTTGGCTGATCTCTGTGGAGATTGGCCGCCGTGGTCGAAATCGGCCAGAAGTACTATTATTATTATTAAACTATCGCTTACTCTCGTGACTTGAACCTGCATCTAACCCAATCAGTGGACAGGTGAGACCATCAGTCACGCCTGTGCTTGGTCTTCTTAATTGAATGCTCCCGACTGCAACTCAGCGGCCTCGTCCATACTCTTTCATGCCCTTTTTGGGTATCGCATCGATTACGTAGACTCTGATAGTGCCCTGCCTTAGATCAAATGGACTGTTTATAGTACATTTACTGTTGTGACGCGGAATTCAGGAAGGCTGCTACGGTGTGGTTTGATGAACAATACTGTTTATAGGTTACGATTAATTGGACGTGCGGTGCTTTCGGATTACACTCGCGAGCACAACGTTGTGCTCAGATTAACTTGTGTTGTATTTTGGATACAACATTTTGTTCTTGTTATTGTGATGGATTTGTTATTGGCCCGGCAGCGAAGGCAACTCAAAAACCTGTCTCATTGTAAGTAGTTAGTCAAATTGTTGTAATTTAGTTTGGTTGTAAAGAGATACATGTGAACTCATATCCTTGACTTCTACAATCTATCAAGTTTAGTTTGTATTGTTAACCGTTGTTATGACGTTAATTATGACTTTAATATGCATTTTATGCCAAAACTTCAGGACTAATACTTTTACACATTTATTTTCACTTTAACCTTGTTATACAGAAATGCAACGTAGTATTTATTAGCTTTAACACGATGAGAAACTTATCTACACAGACCCCTAACCAACAAACCTCGGTCTGAAGCAGTAAAACGACTATAACAACTCAACACCTCTCCACACCGCTAGTTTCTTAATTGGCTCAGGCCGTAACCTGCGGCAATCTTACAGGGTAAATACAAGTGGCCCCATGGGTTTGAAGGTGTTACTACCTTCGCGAAACACTTGGATAAACTACTTAGATAAATAAATATATAACAACATTACATACGTTGATCTGTCTTCGTGGTAAAAAGCTTAAGCACTTGTGTTACAGATATCAGAATCAACAGTGGTATATAAACTTCAATAAATACATTTAACACCCACCAGTACAGACAGACCGCGCGTTTTTAAATTTACTAAATAGGTATTTATGTGGTTAATAAAAAAAATATGATTGACTCTCGCCAATGTAGTGCAAAAGGCATGATGACACATATCGTAAATATTTTCAAGACCATGGTGTTTTAAAAACATAACCTATGAAGCTAGTAAAATCAATTTATTTCCAAAAAACTCTACGGAAAGTAGCTTATGCACTTGTGTTACAGATATCAGAATCAACAGTGGTATTACAAATAAACTTAAATTAATACATATAACACCCAGACCAGTACAAACAGACATGTTCATGCACACAAATGTTTGTACAGTGCGGGGATCGAACCCGCGACCTCTTTGTTAATAGTGGTATTATTATACTTATGTGTGTCTGTACAGAACTAGAGCTCTGACAATAAAATACTTGTTCACTTACAAAGCCCAAAACAAACTATTTAGCCGCTACTTAAACTTAACTAATAAGAACTTTGATTGCACAATAAGCGACATATTTAAAAAACAAGATCACAATTTTGTCTGAATCTTTTCACCGTCCATTAATCCTACTCAGCACTCTTAGTTTTGGGTTATATCGTTAGCTTCCGCGTCAGGCGCAGACAGTTTTTTAATTAACAAAGCCCAACACTTAAAGTAAAAACCGCCGAAACGGTCCTTAATGAGTTTACCCGAACGCGGTGCGCTGGGGGAATTAAAAATGGACTACAGATGGTACCGGCACTGAACGGTTTCGAGACAGTGTTCTTGCTACCGCAATGCTGAAAATACTGTTTTGAGGTTTTCGTACCCAAAGGTTGAAAGTGGGACTCTATTATTTGATAAGACTCTGCTGCCCATGGGACCCTATTTATTTACTAAGTCTTCTGCTGGTCTGGTGGTTGTACTTATCTCATCGGTCTAAGGCGGATAACCTGAATACGACATATCTTGAACTTCGGTTTTGCATCCAATGATGCATGTACATTAAAAGCCCCTAAAAAATCTCAATAAATTGTATGCGATACTGAAAATGATTCATAAGTATGACACTTCCTATGCTTTTCAAGTAAATTATAAATGCATTACACACACACACTCACACACACATGCATGGTGCATGTGCATGCTTACACATACATCACATATAAACCACCACACAAACTCACATCATAAAAGTGCCAAATACCTCAGATTAAAGATCTTAACTGGTCTCTCAAGGTCTCAAGATACGGGCATAGCCTAGCTTGAGAAACTCTGGTAACTTTTGAGATTTTATGGCTTTTTATTTATATTATAATTAATTATGAAATACATGTATGATTTTAGTGGTCAATAATATATTTCTATTTCTATTAACAACTTTAACGTTTAAAATTCTAGAGCCCTTGCAAAAGTTAAACTTATTCAAGCTCAACTGTGAATTTGTTCCACCACATCCTTACTCACACGTCGTACACTACGCAATACAGTAAACAACTTACAATAAACTTTTTATTTGTCATTTAATTTGTGTGTAACTCCGTGCAACGCTGCCAAATAGGCTGGTTAAATCTCGCTTTGAACTTTACAATCTTAGATCAAAGAGCTTTTTATTTAGTCTAACTTTCAGGCTGAACTTTTCTCACACAGTTCATACCCGTAAAGTATCACAGGCGGTCGCCCACCTGAGGATAACGCGGATTTATGCGCCCACTTCCCAACTATGCGCCCACTTTCCAACTATGCGAGCCGACTGCGGCTTAGCTCAGTGGGCCGGCACACCTGAGATTAATAGTTGCGGGTATAAGTTTGAAAAATAATTAACACTGTTTAGTTTAATGCTATGTAGTGTTCCATTAGTAGCCCGATCAAATTCCAAGCCACCAGTCATCTCGTGAATCAAATTGTGCAATCCAGCCGAAACGTCGAGCAGTGAGTACCTAAATACTCATTAAAATAGTTCGCGTTTAGACCCGATATCCAATAGTTAGTGTAACGATCAAATTCCACTTCTGAACCTGGCCAAACTACTATTGAATAGCAAAATTCTTTTTTATAATTGCTTGTCATTGGTACCTTGGTACCATAAATCCAAAACATTTTTTTATATGCACAACGATGACCCACTGCTATTCCAGATTGGAAAGAAAAAAGACCTGAAATATATATGTCAAAAATACCAATTTTATTAAAATCTTCTAATATTTATTGCCTTCGTACAAAAGAAGGCTCTTCCATCTTTTACTTTATATAGTAGATTAATGTGAAAACATTTAATTTATAAAAAAATCTGAACGTAATAATTTGTAACAATTACTACGACGCTGCTACGAATACTCGTAGATAAGAGGTTTCGTAGCAGATCCTCCGTAACGTCCTGCAGCCGTAGCAAATTGCGATTTTAGTTGCGCTACGGATTTGTTACAAATAACTCAATTGTTTTTCTCGTTATTCGTGTAAAAGGAACATTATCTGGTCCATTAGGATTACACAAGCAACGAACTGATAAAACATAGAAGCAGTCTTTGAAAGTGTTCCAAGTCTGTTTAAGGGGTTTAATTACTAAAAACATTAAAAGTTAGAAACTGTTTCAAATGAAGTAAAGTTATTTGTAAGTTGTGCCGTAACATAAATATTTTAATAAGTGTCTACGAAATATGTTTTTATTGTGTTTTGAAATGATGTACAAGATTTTTATTGATTCAATAAATATTCGACATTCAAGTTATACGTATGTCTTTCTCTTGGCACATCCTCATCATCTTCTAACACACTTCATAAATATTAACAGTCATAAATCGGTTTATCTTTGACGTGACAACGTCTTATAAATTGGTTTGCCGGGTGACACTTCAAGAAACTGCGTTACGCTCCGCTCACGTTCCGCGCTCACAATGAGAGCGAGTGAGAGGCACGCGTCCCTTCGACTCGGGCATGGTTAGCCCGCCTAAGAGCGAGTGAGACAGACATAAAAAGTGAAAGGCACGTGTCCCTTCCACTCGAGCACAGTTAACCCGCCTAAGAGCGAGAGAGACAGAGCGAGAGAGAGAGAGTGAGAGAGATAGGCATAAACACCGGTTCATGTTATACGAATGAATATTCACATTAAAATTATTTTACCACTCAAAGTCGTTGTCACGTAAAACTTTCGCCCGTATACCGACTTTACAGGCAACCAATTTTTATTTATTGTAATAAAATCCACATCTCTTAAGATATAGGTAACGTAAATTTTTACATACGTTATTAACTTACAGCCAAATTTAGTAAGTCAAGTGGTGTGGACTGATTGGATATTATATCCTGAAGACTTGAATGCAGAAATAAAGGACATAGTTTTCTGTCTTTTAGTCATATTTGTTATAGATGATTTATGTTTAATAACGATGTTCACTGGATACGGTCCAAAGATTAAAAAAAAAACAAGACTGTTTATGCCTATTTCAGATATGACATCCTAAGTTTTGACAAATTTTCTTTGCATTTTTGACGACCACTTTAGTGTAATGGTCAAGAAGTTGACTATTAACCAAGAGGTCGCAGGTTCGATTCCCGCACTGTACTAACATTTGTGTGCATAAACATGTCTGTTTGTACTGGTCTGGGTGATATATGTATTTATTTAAGTTTATTCGTAATACCACTGTTGATTCTGATATCCGTAACAGAAGTGCTTAAGCTACTTACCACGGAGTCAGATTAATTTGTGTGATGAATGATGTTGTTGAATATTTTTTTTTTTTATGATTTCTACGCTTTTCTCGTACACCGAATCGGTCAGATTAACCAGACCAAATTATTGGCTAATCTATAACCGATTTACCTTACCCGAAATAATCGACAATTGCCTCCCATTTTATTGAGGGAAAGTAATAAAATGGATTACGATTCAATAACACGATCTGATAAGAGTTGGTGCGACCACCTGCCCTGAAAACCCTTCACCTAGCTGAAAAATTAAAAAGGCGAACTTTCAACTTTACTGTGTCTATACTCAAAGTATATTTTGGCATGTAGCGGGAAAGTTTTTCGCGAGTCACTTGTACAACGGAAAGAGCTTTATGTTATGGTAAAAGGGGTGATTTTTGGACGTCACTTTCGAGTAGAATTGAGTGGAAAACTTGAAGGATATCATTTCATGGTCCGGCGGTTACAATTAGGTTAGTTTTTTCTTCTCGGAGGTAGTGGGTTCATGTTTCCCTCGGCGGCCTCTCAAGGTAACTATTCAGATGTACCAGTTCATTGAAGGCTGTGTTGTTCGTTCTAGAGTATTGGCTAGGAGTTTATCGCTTACAGTTGTTCGAACTAGTGCTGAATTTTGGTCTTTTTCCTGACGCGGTAATAAAACTTTGTGTTTTATGCCTATCAATCAGTTTTATACAAGTCAACATAAAGTTACTACTTCCAGTGTAACTAAAATTGAGTGTTAAGTATAAGACTATGTACTACTTTGTTTGGGGTTGTTGACGTTTAATGAAATTTCGTTTTTTAATGAAATGACGTTTGATAAACTTTATTTTTCTTAATTCGTGGTAGACATTAAAAGTCGTATACATATAGTACGAGTGCAAGTGGGTGTATCAATGACTCATCTATACCTACTAAATACTAAATAACTAAATATGTAGAGATGTCAATTTTGTTTATGAAATATATTTCCAAAATAACTATCAGGAGGTGATCAGGGATCGATACTGATGCCAGAAATGCAATCAGTAAATTTTTTAAACTTCTGTCTCTCGTTATAAACGTTATAAGAACAAAAATTACTCGACGGATTTTAACGGAACTTGCTGATTATATTTGCCTACTCCTACGATTATAACACTCAAAGTCATCTAAATATGTAAAACTTAAAGGTGGGTGACTGACATAGTGATCTATCAACGCACAGCTTAAACTACTAGATGGCTCGGGCTAAAATTTGCCATGCAGATAGATGTTATGACATAGGTACGGGTAGCAAATTTTATGAAACTCGGCGGCAAAAAACTAGTCTACGCGGACGAATTTGCGGGGCGTCTGCTAGATATGAAATAAACCTACAAATGAAATAACAAAAACCCCAGAGACTTCATTCGAAAAGTTAAACTTTAATTACCAACTAAGACGGAGACAATTACACACTTTTAATATGAAAACAAGTGTAATTAGGATTCAGAGCGCTTGCAAAATTAAGCACCGTTAAGCGCCGAGGTAATGCACTTCGAGCAAATAAAGTGCACACACGCGTAGTCTGAGCACGACCACCTGAGTTACTGCGACTTGGTTTATACTATGCACAAGACTGCACTGAAAGCCACGGAAACTGGGTTTTATTATGGCTACATTAAAATAAAAATAACTTTGTATAGAACAAAATACTGATAAAGGATCAAAACTCAAAAGTTTACCTACAGATCGTTTTTTAAATTTACTAAATAGGTATTTATGTGGTTAATCAAAAAAATGATATGATTGACTCTCGTCGATGTAGTGCAATAGGCATGATGACACATATCGTAAATATTTTCAAGACCATGGTGTTTTAAAAACATAACCTCTATGAAGCTAGTAAAATCAATGTATTTCCAAAAAGCTGTGGAAATCATTTTTTATTAAAAAAGAATTAAATAAATATTCAGTTAAATGACTTCGATTTCTGCTACTATATTATGACGTCAAATTTTAGTGTTCCCTTACACAATCTATGGACGTTTTGACAGATGATAAAGAGTATGTCAACGATTGTTGGTGTCAACTAGTTAAATATAAACAAACACAGCGTTCTAATACCAAAGTATGATAAACGATGATTGCGTGTTCATTCCAAAAGACAGAGCCATAAAATCTCATCCGAAAGCTGAGCGTTTTGCTCACCTGCCCTCAGTTCGAGGGGTCGAGCGAAAAAATAACCGGGTCCAATCAATCGGTGAAATAAGAAAAAAATGAGATTGCATTCGCCTCACGTGCTCGCCGCAAAAAAAAACTCGGTCGAAAAAAGTGTGGCCATTTTTGTTTGCCTCTATGTGTATTTGTAGAATTGTGTCGCTGACAGTTGCGCTTTTGTTCTTTACCGTTATTGCTGGAGTGACGCGTTTTATCGTTTTACGTGGACGATTTTGTAGTTGTTAGGTTTAGTCGACTTTTGCATTTTAGGATTTCTGTTTTTTATTGCCGCATGTTTGTAGCCAGTTTTTGGACTAGTGAACAGGCATCTTTTAGGTGAGTTCGCTCCATCGTGACTTACTTTTTTTTACTTTTTTCGCAAACACAACTGGTAACTATCAACAGTATATCAAGCATGTAACTAACTTTAGTGGCGAACTAGATTGCAGCCTAAAAACGTGTATACACAGCATTAAACAAAACACTACATAGCAATTAGTTCACAAAGACAAAATGCTTATTCTGATTAACAGACAAATATCAAGTATAGATACTTTGCCTCGTTGGGCTTAGTCTTGGGTCGAGAGAAAACCTATCAAAACTAACCAAATAAAAATAAATTATTAGTGAATTGTGGCAGTTAATGTTACTTTTGGGGTCATAGTTGGTGAGGTTATTTTTTATGTTCACCCTTTGTATAAAGTTTTGTTGTGCAATAAAGCTTATTTAAATAAATATATAATCAAATGTAAACGTTATATTACAGTTGGCATTACAACACAATTTACACTTTACAACATCATATTTAATTTTGTCGGGAGCGATGAGTGGAAAAAAAGCAATTTGTAGTGTTAAGTAATAATAATTATAATGTTTATTGATAACAAATTTTTTTACATGATTTACATCATCGTTAACTTATGTACTATGTGTTCAAGTCATTAAATACCCTTGACAGCTCAAAGGGCGCCGGCAGCGATGGGATTCCTCCCCTTTTCTGGAGAAATTGCGCTAAATCATTAGCACTTCCACTATCTATTATATTTAACCGCTCTTTACGCGAAGGTATCTTTCCCACAATATGGAAAAATGCTAACATCATACCTCTGCACAAAAAAGGCTCAAAACTGTATGTAGAAAACTACAGAGGCATTTCGATATTAAAAACACTAGGTAAAGTCTTTGAAAAATTCGTATACAACGCCTTGTATCCAGTTATGCATAAAGGTATGTCCGACCGTCAGCACGGTTTCTTGCGCCATCGGTCAGCAGTTACAAATTTATCGACTTTTACTAATTATGTTTTGACGAATATGGACAACGGTGGACAGGTTGACGTGGTATATACTGACTTCAAAAAGGCTTCGATCGTGTAGATCACGACATCCTGCTTCACAAGCTGCATGATTTAGGAATTCATGGAGATTTACTACGTTGGATTCAATCCTACTTGGAAAATAGATCTCAGGCCGTAGTGCTCGGTGGGTATAGATCAAACTTTGTGAAAATACCCTCAGGTGTTCCTCAAGGCTCGCACCTCGGGCCCTTGTTCTATAACGCATACCTTTACGACATAGGATTTTAAGTACGACACGCCGAGCACTTGCTGTACGCGGATGATAACAAAGTGTTTCTCCGCATCAGAAATTTACGAGACTGTGAATCCTTACAATCAGATCTTGATAGGCTTAATGAGTACTATGTTCGAAATAAAATTACTGTCAACCTTAGTAAGTGCCAGTCCATCATATTTACACGCAAAGTGAATCCTATTAAATTTCCATATGCCTTTAATAATAGGCCTATATTGGCAGTTAAAGAAGTCCGCGATCTCGGAGTTATTCTTGACAGTAAAATGACACTTTCTGCTCATATTGATTACATCGTCAGCAAGGCATATAGAAATCTAGGCTTTGTTTTGAGATCATGCAGGCCTTTCAAGGATATTTCTGCCATTAAGTCTGTTTACTTCGCTTATGTTCGCAGTACACTGGAATATGCTAGTTCGATATGGTCACCACAATACAAAATATACAAAGATGAAATTGAGCGTATCCAAAGAAAATTTTCCAATCATCTCGATTACCGCCTGCGACTATCTTTTGATACTTATGCTAGTAGCTGCCATCATCATAATTTTCTCACTCTTGAAGAGAGAAGAGACATGTTAGATATGTGCCTTTTGTTCGACATTCTGAACGGACACTTGGACTGTGCGGATTTGGTTGCAGGTATTGCTCTGCGCACTCCGAGTAAACGTACTCGACACACAGCTCTGTTGCACGTACCTCGGCACTCATCTAATTACGCTCATAATAATGTACTGACGCGAATCGCACATACGTATAACACCAAATTTAGTGAATTGCGATTATTTGGTATATCAAAGCACACCTTCAAACGTTCAATCGTAAAGCGTCTTATGATACGGCCACATATCTTGTATCGTTTTGACCTATTTTAATCTGTTTAAATATTTTATATTGCCCTATATTTTAGGAAAACAAAAAAAAATGTTAACTTTGTTCGCTGAATTTTTATTTTATTTTTTTATTATTTAAAAAAAAATATTGTATGTAGGAATGTAGCAAATTGATAACCGTACTTGTCGAGCCGCTTATATATATATATAAAAAATATTGCGTTCATCTGTACCTTATATTTCAAGCAAGTTAATTATTGTTATTTATGCAAGCTATGAGAATATTGTAGTGCATTAGAATATTTAAATTTTGATTAAGTACTGTTGCATAATATTATCTTTTTATACTGTATGGTAGTTGTAATGTTTTTTAATTGCTTTCATTTGTTCTTTAATGGAAATTTAAAGGTGTCTCTCTTGGGAAATTGTTTGCTTTCCTTAAATTAATAGACAATATTTTCATTGTCAATGTAATTGTCTAGCTCTCAACTGAATACTAATGGTATGCAAAAGGAGAACATAGTATTGGCCTACTTATCTATTAGTACAGTGTAATAAGCAAATTTATTGTAAGCTGTTGGTTTTCTTAATAAATAAATAATAATAATAATAATAAACTAGTTTTACTAGAAAAATCTCTTACGTTAAATTGAACTGTCATTTGAAATACAAACTCGATTGGGAACGGTGATTACTTAGTAACTTCTAAACCATAAATAAAAGTTATGTTAGTTTCTGTAACTAAATCCCAAACTTAACCCAAAAGTAACTGAACTTTAAAATAATAACTTAAATCAATATTACAAGTAAGCCCAACCAACTGGAAGTTATATTATTTTACTTACAACCAATTACTTGGCCAATTCTGTGTTGACTTAGTTTGGTCTGAACTGATATAACTTTGGTTCTTGGCAATAGAATAGAAAACTTTGATTCGGTGTTTTAGAGCAGGGGGATGCAGTAGGCCCACATTACACACTAAATAGTATCACAGCTCATTTTGAACTTATCATTCTGATGATGATTAGCACGTGTCCTAGTGTTTAGTAAACAGGTAATCCTGTGTAGTGTGTTAGTTATAAATAATAAATGAATATACAACATCATCACATACATTGATCTGACTCCGTAGTAAGTAGCTAAATCACTTGTGTTACAGATATCAGAATCAAGTGGTATTACACATAAACTTAAATAAATAAATATAACACCCATACCAGTACAAACAGGCATGTTCATGCACACAAATGTTTGTACAGTGCGGGGATCGAACCCGCGACCTCTTGGTTAATAGTCAACTTCTTAACCATTACACCAAAGTGGTCGTCATACTTTGAAGCTTACATTTTAACTTAAGAATTTATAACATTTTTTTATAGCTTTTAGGAGGATTTTCAGTTTCCATACTGGTTCTTAGTAAGTTGTGTAAAGGTAGCGAAAAAGTTTGACGTATGAGAGTTAGGGGCGAATCCAATTTGGTCGAAGGTGTCTCAACAACCTGAAGTATGGGATTAGTCCAGATCTGTTTGTTTCACTTTCAATTTACAAACTTGCAGATATTTTTGGGGTTGGTTTCTGATAAATCTGGAAATGTAACAATAAATAAATATAAATATACAACAACATCACATACATTGATCTGCCTCCGTGGCTTGTAGCTTAAGCACTTGTGTTACAGATATCAGAATCAACAGTGGTATTACAAATAAACTTTAAAAAATACATATAACACCCAGACCAGTACAAACAGACATGTTCATGCACACAAATGTTTGTACAACTTCTTGAATATAGTGATTGTATCAAAGACCTTTACGATTCACCAGATAATGTGTATGATGTGTCTGGATCTGCCATTTTTGATTGACTTAATAAAAAACCTTAATTGAAATCAACGTTCCTATTATTTGTTTCTTTGCTACTATTTATTTGTTCTATAAATATAGTAAAATTGCAACCTAATTAACATAATTTTCAAAGCATTTACCTTATTAAAAAACCGGTCAAGTGCGAGTTGGACTCGCGCACCGAGGGTTCCGTACAAACCTGTAGGTACATAAGTAAAAGTTCACCCATCACGGGTATTATAGACTTAAGTATTTAATATAAATTTTAATTTAATATCTCAACGCGTTCATGAGATAAGGAGTAGTGACTTTGAAATTTTTAAAATTGTCAAAAATTTTTTTCAATTTTTTTTTTATACGGTGAAACTGAAAATTTACGGTTTTCGTAATTATTCCTATATATGTACTATAAGACGTGACTTCGTACTAAATTTCAAGATTCTAAGTTTACGGGAAGTACCCTGTAGGTTTTGATTCCCGTGCGAGTTTCGGAAATTTGCGGCCTAAATGGCTGTATCTTTTGATTGCGTTGGCTTAGAAGGTTGATTTTTCTACAGCTTCCAGGGACAGAAGACTTAAGTATCATGTAGAAATTTCAGTTTGATACCTCCACGCGTTCCTGAGAAAAACAGTCTTGAAAGACGGACGGACGGACGGACAACAAAGTGATCTTATAAGGGTTCCGTTTTTTTTCTTTTGAAAACTGACACAGAAATTTATTCAATCAAAAAACTGATCCCACGCGCTAAACATGAATTCTCCCTTACATTTCCTTAGTGAATCCTGATAGTAACTTTGCACTTAGGTGAATCGTTCCAAGTTTAAGCGGGTGCGGTGTAATAATTCTGTGAGGTTTAATTAAAATTTTATCCTTTGAGAGGCCACAGACTGCGACTTCTGGCGACCTGGCTACTTCGGTAATTGAATGCGCCTGCCTTGTGAAACGCTGATAATTTGATTTTCAGGGGATCCGCCTTGTAAAACGGTTTTCGGGAAACTATGAAGTTTTACTTTATGTAATTAACTATTTTCTTTATTCCTTCAAATAAATAAATATGCAACAACATAACATACTTAAATTGATCTGACCCCGTGGTAAGTAGCTTAAGCACTTGTGTTACAGATATGAGAATCAACAGTGGTATTACAATTAAACTTAAATAAATACATAAAACACCCAGACCAGTACATACTCGTACAAACAGACATGTTCATGCATGAACCCGCGACCTCTTGAAGTGGTCGTCAAATGACGGTTATGTAGACAGTGTCAATAAACTTCATTAGGGATTGATTCTCGTTAAAAAAATCTATAAATAGTCAATCAAAATACATTTAGAACTTGCAAATAAAATGTATGCAAGCAATTGTGATCGTTAAGGTCGTAACCACTTATGTTGGCGACCGTACCTAAGAGTCACAATTTACCTTATTATACCGTCTGAAAGACGTAGGCTAGGCTTGTTAACTTACTAGCATTAATACCTTCCAAATAACCAACAAAAGAACCAGTTTCAAAACGTTTTCCACTCCAAACTAAACACCATCACATCTCAAGAGTGTTTTCCACTTGGGTGTTGATCGTCGTAACAGTAATAGTCTCCACGTAGTGTTTACCTGCGGGGGACGAATCGGAAACAAATCACACAGCTCACGTCACGACAGTGTTAGGGCGGGATGACATGGAAACAGGGAGATATTTCAAGGTTGTTTTTTTGTTCTAAATACGACGAATTTATAAAAAAAATAAAGCTAGAGTGAACAGGCATCTTTTAGGCGAGGTCGCTCCCTCGTAGTTTTACAATGAAATTGGTATTACTTGGCTAAGAAACATAACTTACAACAGGTCTTACTCGGACCGATTTCTTGACTATGCAATAAAAAGCGTTGCTCAAGTTATAACTTTTGCTTAATTATTTACTATTACTTGTCTATACTCGTAAATACGAGTGTTAGACTACTAGTAAGCATTATACTACTAGTGGTCTACATGTCAGACTTCTAAAACCAAGGGTCGCGGGTTTGATCCCCGCATAGTACAAGCATATTATGTAGGTATGCAGGAACATGTGTGTTTGTACTGATCTGCGCGTTTTCTATGTATAATATTATAATATGTATTTATTTACAAAAAAAAGTATTTAAGTATGTTTATCCGTTGTTTAGTACCCATAACACAAGCCTCGTAGCTTAATTTGGGACTAGAGAATTAGTGTGATTGTTGTGAAATATTTATTATATTACGAGTATTTATTATTATATATTTAAAAAAAACTTTTTACACTTGCATGTAAACCGATGCTAACAAAATGATTCGAGTCTCGTCACGTCGTGCACGGAGGAAGGTGGAAGCCGCCAATAAAATTGTATAGAGGGATTTGCGGACCGACCGCCGGACATGACAATTAGCCTTTTTTATATATATAGTGGCAAGGTGCAACTTGCTCTTTTTTATGGGTACCTGCAGTCGAAACTTTTGACCACTTATGACAATTCCTTAAAATTTTCCACGTATATGAAGATTAAAATCAGAAAATGTATTTCCAATATTGATTGAAGATAGGTGTCATCATGCCTATTGTAGGCATGTCGTTTAAAAAAACATAGAAGTTATACAACCAGTATATTTCCAAAAAGCTGTAGAAAACCAATTTTTAAATACACAAAACTCAATAAATATTCGGTCAATTGACTCCGATTTCTGATACATGACCGTGACGTCACGTTTTTGTATTTCCATACAAAATCTATGGAGGCCGACCGTTTTGACTGATAATAAAGAGTATGTCAACGATTGGTGGTGTCATCTAGCCTATTGCGATGTAACTCTACAAAACTGACAAACTTACAGCTTACTCGTCATCCTCTCATTGGCCTGGTGCATCTATTTAAATCAAAATTATTTATGCTAGACAGGTTACATTTTTGCCTTAGATAGCTAGACCTATGTGAGAGCGGCTGCCACGACCACTGCACAGCATAATGTAGGTATTAAGTTCTGTTACAAATCTAAATGAAAATAATTTAAAAAAAAATCGTGATTTACAAAAGGGACATATCATCATCAGCCTATACTCGTCCCACTGCTGGGCACAGGCCTCACCTCAACTATGAGGTGGTGCGAGCCATACTCCACCACGCGGGCTCAGTGCGGATTGGTGGAGGGGTGTGTGTAAGGTAAGTGACAAACCTTACTGTCAGATGTTATTAAGCCGCCCGAGGGCCTCCGACCAGGCTTAACGACTAATATCTATCGATTTTAACCGGGACCAACAGCTTAACGTGCCTTCCGAAGCACGGAGATGCTTGTAAATAGACGTCACTTGTATGGTCAGAATGGTCACCCATCCCAAACATGACCGCGCCGTAGATTGCTTAACTTTTGGTATCACTACCAAAGCGCTGCAACCACTGCGCCACAAGCACCTCAAGGTGCTAAAGGGACATATAGCAAGACTCAAGTAGTCTATAGGCAAGCAACACAATTTTTAGTTTGAATATTGCATGTTAATAAAATAAATAACTTCAGTTAAAGTCCAGCTATAAAAGCAGTTCTTCAACCCGACTTTATTACCGCTTAACGTGCTTCCTACATACTTACACAAACTTGGACGGATTATTTGTTAATCCCTTAAATTGGGGCCGACCCCACCTGCCGGCTCCGACTCCGGAATAATGAACGAAAACCGTTAATCTGACGGCCGGATGAGGGTTGCATGTTTGACGTTGCACTTTTAATTAATCGCCTTTGACCGCGGTGGGTAAGAATTTTCGTTTTATTTAATTAATCGTACTTAATCTGTTTATCTTGGTTAATAAGATATGTTGCTTATTCTTGCATATAAAGATTATGATCCTATAGTGAATTTACTTCTTATTTATTTATTTAAATCTGCACAAACTTGAGCTTAAAATGGTGGACTTAATGTCGTACCAGTCTACCATTATTGGTCCAAACAGAGAAAATTCAGGCGGTGAACGAAAATTGAAAGGAAAAAATGAATAAAAGTAATAAATTAATGATTCTTTTAAATAGTCAAATCCTTGTATCAGGTTTTTTATTCCGTTCTGTTACTTTATTTACAAGACGTTTTTTTTTTCAAAAATCCTCAACAATGTCTAGTAAGTTATTAAAATAAAACGCTGTTTGTGTTGCTAAGCGCAAATCTTGAGATCACTGAAGCGATTTCGCATATTTTTTTTTAATATTCTTTGAAGCTACCTACTTGGAAAGGAAGAAACGAGGATAGTTCTTACGGAGAAAAAAAATGGGCATGACGACGTCTGCGGGGTCCACCAATTGTACATAATTTTGGTCTTTGGTATCCAGACAACTAAACTATTCGATTAGGGTTGAAATTTTTATTGAAGGTTAAGACAATCGGGAATCTCTTTCTATTCTCTTTTCTGTTATTCCCAACTAGCTTTTACCCGCGACTTGTTTCCCGTAATACCAATTTTATCCAAATATAATTTAAATATTTGATAATTTAGGAGTGAAAGCTATCAGATTTCCCGGATATATTTTTTTCCAAATAAATGCATTTTTTCCGCGGTCAAAAGTAACTCATGTCCTTTCTTAAGTCTCAAACTTACCACACCTTACCAAATTTCATTTAAAACTGTTCAGTAGTTTAGGAATAAAAGCGATTAGCGCATCTAAATTGTCCCATGATAATGCAACATTTTCTTGCGGTAAAAACTAGCCTATATCCTTTCTCCGGTGTCAAAATATCTCCATACCAATTTTAATGCAAATTGGTTCAGTAGTTTAGGCGTGACTGAGTAACTCACGGAAAGTCAGAGTATTTTTCTCATTTAAAATATTAGGTCCTTACATATGAAATTGGCGTTTTGTCGTACTGGCCACTTTGATCACAAATTTTTCCTATTTGGTTAGGAATTCGAAATTCAAATTTATACAGCTATTTCCACATGTAGTTGTGTTTCGTAAACCGTCATTCATTTGTTTTTTTACTTATCTTTTTTCTGTTTGCATCGCTCAATTTACAAAATGGAAAATTTGAAATATCGCGTTATTTACGAGTACGAGTTCCACCGTGGCACCAGTGCTGCGGAAACGGCTCGAAGGGTTAATGATGTGTATGGCGGTTGTGTCGCAAAAGAAAACACAGTGCGTTTTTGGTTCCAACGTTTTCGTTCTGGAAATTTCGACCTGCAAAACAAGCCCCGTGGACGGCCGGAGACCCAAGTTGATAATGAAGAATTGAAGGCTATTGTGGAAGCGGATCCATCGCAAACCACGTCCGAATTAGCTGCAGGCTTTGGCGTTAGTGATAAAACTGTTTTAATCCACTTGAAGCAAATTGGGAAGATTAAAAAACTTGAAAGGTGGGTTCCTCACGAATTGAGTGAAGCAAACCGGCAAACGCGCGTCAACTGCTGCGTTACATTACTTGACCGGCACAATAACGAAGGGATTTTAAATCGAATCATTACCTGTGATGAAAAGTGGATTCTCTACGATAATCGGAAGCGCTCATCGCAATGGCTGGACCCTGGCAAGCCAGCCAAAGCCTGCTCCAAGCGAAAATTGACCAATAAAAAGTTACTTGTAAGCGTTTGGTGGACTAGCGCCGGTGTCGTTCATTACAGTTTTCTCAAATCTGGCCAGACGATTACGGCAGATATCTATTGTCAGCAATTGCAAACCATGATGGAAAAGCTAGTTGCTAAACAACCAAGGCTGGTCAATCGCTCTACGATAAAAAAAATTCGACTTTTTGTTCCTCCCATACAAAACGCCAATTTCATAGGTAAGGACCTATATTATATTATAGTATAGTATGGATTAACATACAATAAATCATTTCGAGCAGGTTAAACCTTACTCGATAATCACAATTGCAAGGTGAATCAATCAATGTCGGATTCGGTATCCCCTTTCACCCCAGTAATCCCACCTTAGACCTTCGCTTATCATTGTAAAGGGCCATTGTAGGTGCGCGTTAAACGATGAGAGTACCGATTCATCATTCGAATGAAATGTTATTATTATAATGATAACTTATAAAAGTTAGATACAGCCCTCTAATATTTTTTAAATATTTATTGCAATACCCAAACTGAAAGGGTTACTAATGTTACGCCGGTGGGCTAGTGCTAAAACTTTGATCGTGTTTTTCCGTGCCTTGGAGGCGTTTTCAGCAGGCTGAAATACCATTTCAGGCCGTTTCAGAGAGTGCTCTAACACATACTAGTTTATCGAAATTTCACCCAAGTTGCCGTTGTTTTCAGGCGCCTGAAACATGTTTTCAGTCCGTTTCAGGCCACCCTCTATCAGATGACGCCATAACCTGAAAACCCGTTTTCAGGCGTTTTCAGGACCCCTTATGGGCCTTTGAAGCCCACTTCAGTATATGACGTAGTTTTCAGTAGGAGTGAAAGAGATAGCACGATTAGAGAGAGGCAGCTATACTAAGAACATTCCAGAAAGGTGTGACAGAGACAGCACAAGACAAGGATAGCCCTATGATGCCGAACATTCGAGAAAGGTCTAGGCTAGGCAAGACGGCATTTGGAAGGATCCCGAACAGTCTCGTACTGGGTAGTAGGTACCTACCGAATATTCGGGAGTCCTTGACGGCCGGTATATAAGGAGCCCGGGAATGCGACCGAGTTTGAGTTTAATTTGGGAAAGCGACGAGTAAACATCGAAGCGAAAACTGCGACAAGAAGATTTGGAGTGCGATATAAGTGTTTGTGTACTAAGTGTTGTAACGTAAAGTGTGTACAATAAATCCTACTCTACTTCATCGGTTTAGAAGTGCATTTCAATCTAGATCCCACACCCCTTGAACGTAACACTAAGTTATAAGTGCAATTGTCTAGCATAAGACCTGCTATATGTATGTAACACTTAGTTGGAAAATAAATGAATATAAATATGAAATCGATTGTAGGGTCTGCACTTTCATTGTCAGTTTTTCAGTGTAAGGAAAATAATTAAATATCCGATAACGATCCATACTAGCAAAACGACACTTCCTTTATATGGCGACACGACTTTACTACATGTTAATCCTATTAAATAATGACATCACACGAGTTACTTCCAGGACATTAAAACAACTTACCATAAAATGGCTCGATCGATTCTGTACGAGCTAGCATAGTACATGGATGCCCAACCTCGGAGCGGCGTCAGCGACCCACATACAGCGGCTGACCGATGGACCCTCAACGAGCACCGTCGGCACTCTACACCGACGGCTCACATCTACATATCTTTACTTGTTTACAATCAATTACTTTATTATAAATACATGTTCATTTACGTTAATAAAACAGATATCAACCGACAGTGTTAGAACGGCATACAACGGGTTTGTTTCTTACTACAACTTTCCTCTCAAGTTGTTAGCACTCAACACATCCCTTAGCTGTAGACACACCCTACAGATTCACATACGACAGTTTAGAAAAACATATCTACTCAATTACCGGACATTCTTAAAATATAAATTTATCACAAATAAAATTACACACACACACACACACACGCACAGACACACGTTCGTACACATACACTATATCATCAGCCTATATAAGTCCCACTGCTGGGCACAGGCCTCACCTTAACTATGAGGTGCGAGCCATTCTCCACCACGTGGGCTCAGCTTGTACATAGACGTCACTTTTATGTTCAGAATGGTCACCCATCCCAAACATGACGTAGATTGCTTAACTTTTCGTATCATTACCAAAGCGCTGCAACCACTGCGCCACAAGCACCTCTACACATACACAGTTAATAAATAAATAACAATTACTGTATTAAGCGTTTGAGGAGGAGTCTGACTCTCGTAGCACAGGGAAACCTTATACGAGAGCAGATTAAATATTGTATACAGGTAAGTGTGTTTGAAATTAATAGCATTTTCATTTTTCATTTTCACGGAATACACTTTTTTACGAATTATTTCGCGATTTATTTACATATAAACCAAAATTATCTTTGATATAAACAGAATAAACCTAAATACTTAACAGATAAACTGTTAAGAATTTTTTGCGTTCACAACGCTATTTTTAATTTCGAAAAGACATAAGATAAAACTTTAAAAAAAAATTCGGCTCCTAATTTTTTAGGTGTTTTTTTTTTCGAAATTATTTACATTTTATTTCATCCTGACGTTTCGCACCCTTTTCAGCGTCCATGGTCACAGTTAGTCGCTACGGACGCTGAAAAGTCAAAAGACAAGTCAAAGTGTATAATTTCAACAACTATCTATTCTTTACGGTTCAGCTCGGTTTGGTCAAGAGTCGAGTTAATTTAAGTTACTGATTTGGATTTTATTTTTTTAATTTTAGCTCTAACACTAATCACACTAGGTTTGAAGTGATATTTAGGCTGAAGGTAGTAGATAGAGCAATTCTCTCTCTGTGAATTCTCAAATAGCGAGGCTAAGTACTATCTTATTTTAATTTCCAGAAAAGGCTCATGTTGAAAACATTATTGTTGTGGCTTCAGAAAAGTCTCCTTCTTGTTCAAAAGATAAGAAACTTCTTTAAAATAATCTAGTTTTGCTTTTAAATTTGTTGTGATTTGCCGAGTCATGTTTTAAACCAGCACAGTTACGTAATTTTCAAACTTATTTCCGCTGTTTGCTGTAATCAAAATTACAGTCTAGATAATGGTCCAGTAGCTTCCTTTTGTAAGGGTACCTTCAAAAACGTAACTCGATTTCTGTGCTGTTAATTCGCCAGCATTGTATCAAACCCTTCCTGAATTAATCTGATTAGTGGGGGAGTTCCCGAATGTTCCTGCAGACGCGGCGTGCACTGCCGGCCAAATAATGTGCACATATTTTGAAAGCGAAAAAGTAGTTTTGTTTACCTAGCAAATAATAAATTATGGACATTGATGAGGCCGAATGCTTTTAAAAAGGTGAAACAATGGATATTCATGGGTTTTATGAATTTTACTAAGTATATGTGATTTGTTTTCGATTAAATTGTTTTTGCGAAAAATGGCTTGTTTAAAGGCGCAATAAATCACTGTAATCAGAAAACGCCCATTCGAATAAAATATATTTTATATTGTTCTTGAAGGATAATTTGCAGTTAATTTCCAAAAGTATTTTTTATAACCTTCGTATTAAATATATATTATTAATAACCTTCATAATTGACTGAACAAAGTTTTAGCACAACTCGTTAATGTGTTATTAATTTTCAACATTCTCAATATTTTATTCTTTAAGTGCATGTTTATATGAAATCAGTGTTCATACTCCAATAAGTGCCACTACTAAATAATTTTTATAGTTGTAAAAGTTCTAATTTGGCCCGATTTTCCTGTCACCGAGTGTAGAACACAGTGTCTTGAATAATTCATTCACTTTGATAAGACTTTACTTGGCAGGTAAGTTGCACTTGCAGTTTGTTTTAGCGATTACAACACGCCTTTTAAGACATTTACATTCGTCGGAGTTTGTAAACAAATTGTGTAAGAGGATTGAATTTGATTGCGCCGAGTCGGGGAATGGCGATAAATTATTTATTATTTTAATTTATTGCGGGAAATACGTGGTTGACATAACGGATTTGAAGAAACTCAGTTGGAGAGGACTTGGTACTGCCAAGGTGATTAAACAATGTCTGCTTTAAATGTCATTATTCTAGGTCTAGAAGGTGTTCGGTTTAAACAAAGACCTTATGTAGGTACTATTACATCTTGTACTAAGACAATCCGAGTCCATGGCTATATTTAAAAATAATCTTAAAGAATATTTTCATAATTTGTATGTTCTTTTCAGATTGTAAAGATTAAATAATTTTATATTGGTTTACAACATATATAAATGATGTTTTTATTTTATACTAGTTGACCCGACAGACGTTGTCCTGCCCGTCCCTTTTTTTTAAATTTTAGATCTTTTAAACCTTCCCTGGACTTCCACGAATATTTTAATTATTCAAATCGGTTCAGCCATTTCAGTTTTAGCGAGACTAACGAACAGCAATTCATTTTTATATACTCGTATAAGATTTATATCTAAAGTTCAATATGTAGGTATATATAGAAATAGTTATTTATGTAGTAGAACATATATTGTATGTATTTATGAGTTTAAGTAGATGTATTATAGTTTAGTCATATAAAATGAAAACACATCTTAGGATTATTTTCTTGTGCTAAACTGATAACTATGTACTGCTTGAATAAGACTTGATGTAATCTGTTGTGTTCTCCAATAAAATAAAATAAAAATATATTATCTTGATTGTTTCGTAAAAATTGTGTTTTGCATTATCCTTGTATGTTTGGCTGATATACCCCCCTTCCTGTTAATTAAATGTTCGTTTAACCGAAGGTTATCTGGAAAAAATCGCTACAAGCGATAAGACCGCCTAAATTGTTTGTAAATCTTGCTGTAATTTTATTTTGTGTTGTACAATAAAACGTCAATCTATCTGTCTATCTAAACATATAACATTACGTATATTATTATCTCCTCACATTCTTATAATATTTTGTAGTTAATACTTGTAAATACACTTTTACAAATCGACTTATTTTAATCATTGTAATTATTCTATGGTAACGTAGCACAGGTTGTCGAGTTAGAAAACAGGTTAAATAACTGCTATTAGTATCAGTTTTGTACTAACCCTAATAAAGAATAATGGTTAAAAATTACTCTTTATCTGATATAAAAGACGTTCAAATACAAAAGAAACATAATAATATTGTAATTGAATTGATTCCCGGTCCTGCCGTTTGCTCTGGCCGCGAAGAGTTCGCCAATATAAATTTAAATGATCCGAGGTAGGTACCACACCGCTGGACCTGCCACAGATAGGTTATTACAGACAGAGTCGACAGAATTGTCTGCGAGTGTACCTATTTATGTGACTACAATTTTTTGTTTGCGGCGCTTGGTTAGTGATACCAAAAGTTAAGCATCCTAAGGCGCGGCCATTTTGACCATTTAGGCGCCGTCTATTTATAAGCATCTTCGTGCTTCGGAAGGCACGATAAGCTGTTGGTTCCGGTTGATATCGATAGATTAACCCAAGGGCCTCTGACTAGGCTTGACGACTACGTTAAGCCAAGTCAGAAACCCTCGGGTGTCTTAATAACGTCTGACAGTAAGGTTGGTCACTAACCTCACAAACACCCCTGCACCAATCCGCTCTGAGCCCGCGTGGTGGAGTATGATGATGAGGTGAGACTTGTGCCCAGCAGTGGGACGTATATCCTAAGCCGATGCCTAAGATCCCTAAAGCCGTGAGGAAGTTTTAGTATTAAGAGTTAAAATATGCCTTTTTAATTCGTTCTTAATATTCATTAATACGTTCTTGAAACATGTAACAATAGGGTCGAGTTTCAAACTAGATACCTATTTAAAGGCACTGGAAGCCAAGATCTTATTATTTTTAAGTCCTAGACCACTTAACCCACAACCTAATGTAGTAACAACCTAACATAACACACTTATGTTGTATTAAAATTAAAGAATCGTTGTATTTAGTTACATACACTCGTAGGTTTTAATGGTGACCACACGATTTTCCTACTTGCCTCAACCTTAAAAGTACACAAGTACTTTCTGCACCCCTTCTATACTCTATGGTCCACACAAGATGCGTTCCGAATCACAAGAACTCCATGCATAAAGTAGCCGGCACAAGGCATAACCACCTGCACGTCAGCCGCGTGAATTTTTGATACGCCTTCCGAACGTGACGCGCCGGTATGAATTATTCGGTGTGACCTGGCCTTTATCGGCTGATCGGTGGACTGGATATGATATGTCTACGTGACACTATAAAATTCTCGTGTGTTGTTTACAATTTTCGTTCCCGTACTCCTCCGAAACGACTTGACTGATTCTTATGAAATTTTGTGAGCATGTTGAGTAGGTCTGAGAATCGGCCGACATCTATTTTTCATATCCATTAAAAGAGTTGTCCAAAAAAATTTATATGACAACATAACGTTTGCCAGGTCAGGAAGTTTTAGAGAAGATTTTAAGGTGCCTCTTTTCAACGACACATCAATTACCTAGTCCTAAACTAAGTGTTAGCTTGTGCTATGGTGACTAGAATAACGGGTAGAAATCCCTATCCCTAGTAATAGAAATAGGAAAGTCAGTTTGTTTATTCGTTTGTTTGTTTGTTTGTCCTTCTTTCACGACGCAACGGAGCAATGTTTTGATATGAGTTTTTGTATGGAAGTAGGTAAGAGGCTAGAGAGTGACACTACTTTTTCTGCGACAAGACATCAAAATCCCATGTAAAAATTAAAAATCCAACCATAGCTTACCGATAGATGGATAAGTTTTGAGGGTCCAAACCGAATGCTGGTTCTATTATTTATGAGTATGATTGATTGATACTTAATAAAGTAGTAGGTTTACTACGCGAGCGAAGCCGTGGGTAACAGCTAGTACTTGAATACTTTTATAAACGTCCGCATGGATGTTTGAATCAGGTACAAATGCTCGTGCTCATAACACAAACATTTGCAACAGTCGTTATTGCAGTCCGCAACCCTTTGTAGAAAGGCTAGTTACCTTTACGGTAGTCGCTCTGCCTCGTTGGTGTAGTGGCAAAGTTTCTGCTGACATCCGAGAGGTTCTGGGTTCAATCCAAGACTGAGCCAAAATTGTTTTTGAGATTTTCTGTCATGAATTTCTCAAAAACAGCTCGGAGTCCGGAAGTTGGCGGTGTTACACCTTCGTGTCTCGGAAAGCACGTTAAGCCGTTGGTCCTGCGCCTGATCTCTCTCCGGTCATGTCGGATTGCCGTCTCACTGAACTTTGAGAGTGATAGAACAGTGAGTGCACCTGTGTATTGCGCTCACACTTGTGCACTATAATATATCCTGTGTAGTTGGCTGATCTCTGTTGAGATTGGCCACCGTGGTCGAATTCGACCAGGAGGACTATTATCTGAAGTCGAGCAAGAAGTTTGTTTACCTTATTCGTTGTCCTACCTGAGCGGTTAGTCGCTGTGTAACAAAGCGACAAATGTGATAAACACGACAAGGGTCGAGACCCGACTGACATTGACACAAGGCGTCTCAAGTATGCACTTGCTGCGTTGCGTTGCTCACGCAGGACAACACCTTAGAACCTTAGGTAGATACTACTTTCACTTTTAGGAGTTGTACTATATGTAGGAAGGTATTAAGGACAAGAATAAGAATCACGTTTTACATCCACAAACCCGTTTCCTGATCATAGATAGAAAGATAAATAGATTGAGGCTGATTTCACAGCTATCCGGGAGACCCTACGGCCTGTCCGTGCGCGGGAGACCCGTACGGGTCACGCCCGCACTGCTGTGAAACGTGCGTTCAGTAAGTTTAGTGCTCAGTGCTCTGCCCGGAGCGGGACGCGTGCTCAACAATCCGCGTTGCTGTAAAACGGTGTTCTAGCGTCTAATATGTGCTCCCGCTCCGGGCGCCCGGATGGGCCGTATGGGCTTTCCGGATAGCTGTGAAATCAGCCTAACATTTATTGTAGAACACAAAACAAAAATTACAGACAAGTTCAACATAGAAATATGTGCAATTTAGGATGATCAAAACTATTATTAACTGTTTCTAATGCATTTGGTTTTTTGTCGCCCACCTTTGCCTTATACAATTTAATTAACTCTCTATCGTGCAAGGGCGCTTTTGCTATAAGAATAAAACAAGGCGCTTGTTAGCATTCGACTATGTTTTCAAAAACCAAGTGAATTTTAAACAACCGATACTTAATAACCGATTGTAATAACTTCGTGTACCCTATTTTAATTCAAATAAATTATTATATTCTATTCAGAGTGTTCTTTGTTTAAAAAGTGTGTGTACAGGATACTTAAATTTAAAATTTGAAATAACTGAAACATGAGCCAAGAAAACGGCAACAGCGAGCTTCGACGACTAAACGGATTTTGACCTACAGCTTAGAACCACCGCGACAACACACACAAACAGAATAAGGGTCAAACTTAACACTCCTCTTTTTCGTTGGGATCAAAAGCAGAAGCGATTCCAGACGTGCAAAAGGTAACACCTATTCGCCGCGACTGCGACAATCAGCGCTCGTGTACCTTTGTTTCATTTCCTGGTACCAGCCTTTTTTGTAAAGCTAAGTCGATTACTTACTAAGTATGGAGATGGACTTGCTTAACATAAAAATGATGTTTTTCTTAGTAACTCTACATATGTTCTTATGTAACAAACCCTAAGTGTTACCACCTTGATTACAAAATTACGCGGCACGGCCTCGTGCCGGTGCGAGTCATATTTCGTGTCAAAGTTCCCCACACGTATGGGTTTGATAAAAAAAAGTTTTGTGTTTCAGTTTTAAGTCCAGATTTTTTTCCTATTTTTGTGTAAAATCTTAATGCGTTTTACAGAACACATGTATTTACCAAGTTTCAACAGTATAGTTCTTATTGTTTCGGGAATAAGTTACATACGGACGGATAGACAGACAAACGAATCTTTAAGGGTTCCGTTTTTTGTCTTTTGGCTACGGAACCCTGAAAATGAGTAACTTAATGTGATGTCGTGAGTAAAGTAACTAAAGCATTGTAATTTTCACAAAAAGTCCAGCTGACTACGAATCACATATGTCCACCGAAGACTTTGTTAATGTTTTTTTCCCAAATTTCCTTGATACTTAGCTGAATAAGTAATACTTAGCCCGTCAGAAAGTCGTGTATCGGATTAATTTCTTTCGATTTTTATTATAATGTTGATGAATTGAGGCAATTAAAAAATTACACTTTAAGTACATGCTGTGCTTCCTCCTGTGGAGCTAGTCTTATAGACTTACTTCACCGATATCAATGGAAATCGCTAATATAATCGAATTATTTTCGTAGCACTTTCAACCGTTCACATACTTGCTTGAATCTTAAAATCAAGTCTTATTTATTTAAGTGTGAAGCCATAATAATGATGCTCTAAGCGTTATTGTGTTCAGTCAGTTTACGATATTCCACTTACTTGAAAATGCCAGTGCCTCAGTAGTTGAGGGTTCCGCGAGTAGTGCGCTTCATCCTCAGCCTAATCATCGCTTATCATCATGTGGTTGGGAGCAAGTGCTACCCCTTTAGGTGTAGAAAATAAAGCCACCTCCACACTCGCGCACAGATCACGTTATTAGGTATGATCGCGTCGAACTGTGGATTTCAATAAAGCCATCGACCTTTGTTACGTGTGCCCCAATATTTGAGCGCGGCTTACCCGCCAATATTAAAAGATTCATTTCGGATGAGCACTCCTTCATCATCGGCGCAGCTTTTCAATTTCGCCGTTTATACCTTTGTTACTAATGCTGGATAGTTTGACCAGATTTTGCGGTTTCTGGGTATATTTAGATTTCATGATTATTATGTATGAATGGTCTCTTTGAATTGGATTTATTTTACTCCTTAAGTATAGAAACAAGCGAAGGATATGTAATCTCAAGTTAATGTAAAACCATAAAGTGAATATTCTTGTTCCATAGTAGTGAAATGAGTTACAATTTGTTAATTTATTGATGACACTGAAAATACACTGTAGATTATAAAATAAATAACTATTTCACAACAATCACACCAATTCTCTAGTCCCAAATTAAGCTACGAGGCTTGTGTTATGGGTACTAGACAACGACAACGGATAGACATACTTAAATAATTTTTTTGTAAATAAATACATAGTATACAATGAAAACACCCAGACCAGTACAAACACACATGTTCATGCACACATATGCTTGTACTGTGTGGGGATCGAACCTGCGACCCTTGGTTTTAGAAGTCCGACATGTAGACCACTGCACTGAATAATAAATACCCCTTTTCAGTTTTAGGCATTCGAATCAGTTCTTCTTTATATCTTAAACACACTTTTTACTTTGATTCACCAATTCTTCTGATTAATAAAAAATTAAAACATAACAACCGAACTTAAAACCAACTAAAAACAAAATGGCGGTTCCGCGGCGAATCTTCAAACTTCGTCCCACCGGGAATGGTAAAATTAAATAAATACTCGGTCCAAGACAATGCATAGGTAATGCCGAGGTCGGTATAAAAATCATGGGGAATACTCAACTTGGGCGATCGAATTAAGTATTCATTAAAACTGGTACAGCAGGTGGAGTCTTCGTATTATGATTCAAATTTTGTAACTGCTTTAAAATTCACTGAGGATGCTTGTAGATAAAGTTTTCATGACATTCTCTATTGTAATTTCATAAGATTTTCTAATTATACAAGTTTAATCATTAAACCGGTGAAAAATATTGACGGATTCTTATTTCTGTTGATCTATTCTGACGGCTTCTGTTGTTACAAAGAGGTAGTGAGTACGAAAAAGTTATTAAATTGTGATTTCGAACTAGAATAGTTATAATTAAATTGAAGTCGTATACACATAGGTGATATTTGCTTCTCAAAAGTGTTATTTGCTTCTTGACACAAATCGCTACCGGTGAGTTCTATAGCCTAGAACTCGTATCTAAAATATCATTGAGAACCAATCTGCTTAGGTTTCGATCCCGCACGTTGCTACATGTACCCTCTGCTAATACCAACTATAGGCAGAATGTATTTTTGATCCGTAGTTGAAGAAACCTTTTTAAATTATCCACTAACATTGACCTATTTTTCATCCGCGTTTCCTCTATAAAGCGATCACTGACTAAATCACATTTTGAGATTCTCAAACTTTAATGATTTATGTTAACGCCTATTAAGGCTAATAATGCCTATAATGACCATTATAGAATAGTAATGTATACAGGATGTAAAAAAACCTTAACGAAGCCGAATACCACATATTCTACCAATTGTTACGATCATTTTCTTCTTTTACACCATACCTGGGAGGTTAACGGTTACTGAGATATTGATGGTTAAAGTAAAAAAAAAAATGGATGATTTTTACAGAAATGACTTCTGTCCGTTGTAACTGAACTTTTTTCTAAAGAAACATGATACAAATTTTCACTGGTTCTTTCATAAAAAGCCTCTTAATGGCACACTCCGCAATGAACAGCGCACACTCGAACCGAACCGCGTCGCGGCGGCGTAAAGCAACACGCCCCGCGGTGACTTTTCCGCGTGCGCGCTGTACATTGCGGGTTAGAATAAAATTATTTTTTTTCATGTCAAAAAATAAAAGTTGTTTCCCAGCCAAAATTTCTTTTTCATACGATTTGGTTTGATGTACTGAACGCGTGGTTCACGGCTTCGTTAAGGTTTTTTTTACACCCTGTATAATGGTGATATAATCTATTTGCTATTACTTTCGTGTTTGCCTCAATAAGACCTTATGTTAGTTATCTGACTACTCATGTGTGGAGATTTGTTATTAGCATTGGTCTATACTTTACTGTTACTTACTCATAGCACAGATTACTAAATAGTTACTACGTAACAGATAAATCACTCCATAGAGAAATTTCAATACCTACAGCGTTAATAGACTACTTTTTCTGCCGCGTACAAAAATGCACCTACATCTTTGAGTATAAAGTCACTATTGCTTCGCAGCTGCGCGAGACCAAGTGACGTGAGACCTAGCGACAATCGAACTAGGGTTGACACAATGTTTATTGTTGAGTTAAAAAAGTGTAGGTAGGTAGGTTATTTCAAAACCTACCTACTACTAGATTTTGCATTAAGGAAACATTATTTCGATTGTAACTACTTTGTAGTGATATTTGTGTCAGAGAAGAAATAAAGATATTTGTATTTATATTATCTATCATCCTTATTTTTGTGTACATACGTAGGTACATACGTACAAACGCGCCATGCTTTTTTCTATTATTTGTGATCATAATGAAAACTATTTAAAATAAATGATTCTTTATTCTTTATCTACATTTCATTTTATTTCTCATATTCCTAAATTTTCTAACAAAAATACTTAGGTACTTACTATTTTCATACAATACAATAAAAAACGATCATTTCGCAAATTGGTCATTAGTAGAATCTGTCATTTGTGGAATCTGTCGTTTGTAGATTATTAGTAGGTAGGTACATTTCGAGAATCGGTAAATTTTATTGTCAACTACGTAGGTACCTGCCTACCTACCTAGTCATTTCGCTAATTAATTAATTATTAGTCGACTAAACCACCACGTAATAAAGCTAACGTTTAACAAGCACAGATTACTTATTTGGTTCGTATGAAAACTAAATTGAACGTAAGCGTAACACGAATAATTATAGTGCGTCGTGAGCGCGTCCGACGGTTGTTGGCAGTCCACTGAATCGGCACTGCAGTCGGTGCCGGCGAGAGTAGGGGCTATTACCGCGCGCAAGTACATCGAGTGAGAGAGGCCTGCTCATAGTGTCTATTGAATCTGTATATCATCCAAATAAATAATACTAATATAAAAAATATATATTTTAGATTCCTCCCCGATGACCGGAGCCGAAAAGATTTTTTTTAAGTGTTGTCTTTTCGAAATTATAAAAATAGCGTTGTAAACGCAAAAAATACTAAACAAATTAAATTACAGCCTGTTTCATCTTAACCGATTGTTAAATATTTGTAAAAATATTTCTCTCGGGTGATTTGAGGGTGTCTCCCACAATCATTGATGAAACATACGCTGGCTCAAAGCGTTAAAAAGCACTTACAAAATTCAACGACTCCATTACGGTCCTCGGTAGCTCAGTGGTCAGAGCATTGGACCGGACTTCCAAAGGTCGGGGGTTCGATTCCTCCCCGATGACCGGAGCCGAAAAGAATTTTTTAAGTGTTGTCTTTTCGAAAATATATTTTAAACTTATTTCTCCAGATAACTATCGCATATGTATGATTTAATTCAGTGCCGGCTCGTGTAGGTTCTGAACACGATATGGTTTTCAACATTAAGATTATGAAAGCAGGTGCTAATCATACGTGGTCTATCCACTGTCGCATTGTCACTTAGATACCTTATTTTATGAAGTACTAGTGGACCTGGCAGACGCTGTCCTGCCCGCTGTTTTTGTCTCGAAATATTCGTTGAAGTCCGGGGAAGGTTTAAAAGATCAGAAAAATTCAAATTCAAAAAAAGCAACCGGCAGGACAACGTTTGCCGGGTCCGCTTGTTATACATATATAAAAAAGCGATAGGCCCACCTGAATTTTCCCATGGGAACCCGAGAAAATGACGCATTTTCTCGGGTATCAAAATATCTCCATACCAAATTTCATGCAAATCGGTTCAGTGGTTTTGGCGTGATTGAGTTACAGACAGACAGACAGCTAGTTTGGCATTTATAATATTAAGTATAGATTAAATCTAAGTAGGTATGCCCCAGAGTAAGCTGTCGATTGGTCTTCATTTACCAAAAAAATCCCACAATAATTCACCTCGAGTTTCCAACCTTCCGCCGCGGTCGGTTAAAAGAAAAAGGCCCGTATTTCTCCCGCAGTCGGGCCCGTAACGATAACCGAAGCCCTATTTGAGGCACGTGCTAATCGCATTTACCGATACGGGCCGTTCTTGGTAGGGCTGTCAGTAAAAACTATTTTGATTTTCGGCAACTTTCGCAGTTAAAAAATTAATGAAGGGAACACCCTTTACTTATTTTTAGTTTCGTCTGATATTAATTCAAAAAATAAAGTTGTGCCTGAAATAAAATATCTAAAAATATTGATTTTCTTGGTAATTTTTTCGATCGATAGTTACCCAGAACCAGAGTCCATATAGTGTTAGTAACAATGCGAGCTTTAAACTATGTTAGTACAATCAATTCAAACTTTTAAATATTAAAATTAATATGTTATTTATTTTAGTGTCTGACGAGATGGACGCGTGTCCAGTACAACATACTATTATGCTGTTCACGTCCAGTCTCACCCTCAGGAATGAGATTTGTTTTATTATTCAACTTACCATTTCTAATATAATCACTAAAAATTCTGCTTAGCCCAAAGGTATGACTGGTAGAGAATGCCCTACGGCGTTAAGTCCACCTTTTTTAAAAAGTATTGTTGTGCAATAAAGCTTAAATAAATAAATAAATAAAATTACCCATGGGCATGTGATTACAAAAATGTAGTACCCGTAATGTAATTTTTTACTGAAGACGGTGACCTTACGTTGATCACTTGCCGCGAACACTAAACGTTGCTACAATGAACTGCTATTCACGATTCGCTTAGATTTTGACATTTAAAAACTAAAGGCCCTATTGCAATAAAACTTTTCAAATTAAACACTTTAAAAATCAAGACCTCATTGCATTTACACTTTTCAGATTCCAACAGAATTGATTTTCGTACACGGCGGCCAATCTCAACAGAGATCAACCAACTACGCAGGAGATATTATAGTGCACAAGTGTGAGCGCAATACACAAGTGCAACTCACTTTTCCATCATTCTCAAAGTTCGGTGAGACGGCAATCCGACATGACCGGAGAGAGATCTGGCGCAGGCGGCTTAACGTGCTTTCCGAGGCACGGAGGTGTAACACCACCCACTTCCCGACTGCGAGCTGTTTTTGAGAGATTCCTGACGGAAAATCTCAGTAAAATTTTTGGCTCGGCCTGGGATTCTAACCCAGGACCTCTCGGATGTAAGGCAGAAACTTTGCCACTACACCAACGAGGCAGTCATTTTTCATTATCTAACTATTTGAAAGTGGCAACCCTAGCCCTCGGCATTTCAGGGATTACATCCTTCTCACCGGAGGGAATAGATATGTCGTTTTATAGTGCGGCCACTTTATGTGCGGTGTGATTGGGTCTTTACCGTGCAAGGTGTGGACGGGCCCTAATAAAACATTTTCGACCACCGAGCAATCGTGGTCATGCTTTTTATTAGAGGGCTTTATGTCTTGGGTTTTGGGAATTTATTTTACACGGGATTTTGTGGCCAGCTCTATGATTTGAGTTAAAGATAGGAACACTACAAGTACACACCATGTTATTTGAGTTTTCAAACGTATTTTTAACATTGTCTTACTATCTTACTTTATTTCGTAAAATTATAAACAGTTTTATTTTATTAGAGGAAACATTTTAAGTTAGGTACTTTATTTTAAGCATTGACAGTGCAAACTTCTTAATTAATCAAAACACATGAAAAGAAAAGGTGAAAAGGTTGTAACCGCAACACTGATTAATCATGGCTGGCTGCAGCTTAAGGAGCACTTAAAGAAATTCGGTCGAATGGGCAAGTGTCACGGTAGCTCAATTGAGAGAGCAATCGCCCGGCTTGCGTAAGATAAGATAGTTATTTATTTGCTATTTATTTGCGGTATTGCTATAAGCTGCGGGTTTGTGTGCCGCTTGTGGCGGTACATTTTTCTTTAAGTGTGTTTTAATTTCACGACTGCCTCGTTGGTGTAGTGGCAAAGTTTCTGCCTTACATCCAAGAGGTCCAGGGTTCGAATCCCAGGTCGAGCAAAAATTGTTTCTGAGATTTTCTGTCATGAATTTCTCAAAAAAAAAAAAACAGCTCGGAGTCGGGAAGTTGGCGGTGTTACACCCCCGTGCCTCGGAAAGCACGTTAAGCCGTTGGTCCTGCGCCTGATCTCTCTCCGGTCATGTCGGATTGCCGTCTCACCGGACTTTGAGAGTGATGGAACAGTGAGTGCACCTGTGTATTGCGCTCACACTTGTGCACTACGAGTATAATATCTCCTGCGTAGTTGGCTGATCTCTGTTGAGATTGGCCGCCGTGGTCGAAATCGGCCAGGAGGACTACTATTATTACTTTCACGAGGAGAGATTTGATTGTTTGTTTAAATTGAATAGGCTCCGTTATTACTGCACACATAAAATACAGACATCACTTCGCATCTTACCTCGCAAATCACTCTCCCTTCGCATTAACGACCACTTGGTGCAGTGGTCCACAGGTCGGACTTCTTAAACCAAGGGTCGGGGGTTCGATCCCCGCACAGTACAAACATGAGTGTGCATGAACATGTGTGTTTGTACTGGTCTGGGTGTTTTCTATGTATAATATGTATTTATTTACAAAAAAAAGTATTTAAGTATGTTTATCCGTTGACTAGTACCCATAACACAAGCCTCGTAGCTTAATTAAACTAGAGAATTGGTGTGATTGTTGTGAAATATTTATTTATTTATTAGATTCAAACTGACTTTGAATCGGTATTCTGTAGCGTAACATAACACGAGTGAAGTGATCTTATTTAGTCAATGAAGTTGGCTGCGAGGCGTCCATTGCTGTACTAGTGATTTCAACACTCCACCAAATGAAAGTCGAGTTCAGCACTAAAAGTCCGATAAAATTCCAAGATGGCTGATTTGAAATGTCAAACTTGATTATGCAGAAGGTCAAACCAAATGTCATCTTCAATTCGGTCAGCTTACATTAACAGTCCGATAGCTATTTATCTGACAATTGAATTTTTTTCCATGCATAAACATAAACAATAGAAAACAAGTTATCAAACATATCGATGACTTTCAAATGTGTGTACAAATTATTTTAGATTTCGTATTTTTTCTTAATAAATCGAGTTCGAGTGAGCGATCTTCGGAGTGGGCGCGGAATTTGCTTAGAGAATACCACCTAATACGTCATCCCATACTATACGTGTCAAAATATCACGCACTATTCAGTGTGTTAAATAGTAGATTATAATACAAGGGTGGAAAGAAATCAATCCCCATACGAGGTATTTAGACGCACGAGCGAAGCGAGGGCGGCTATAGTCCGAGTGGGAATTGATAACTTTCACCCGTGTTAAACACTCTACTTTTCATTTCAAATATAAGGAAAGTAAAAAATAGTAGTTTTTCTAAAATATTTATTGATAGTAATAACATGAGTCGTACCTATTTAATAGTCTTTTTTAATTTAAATTTCAAATATGGAACACACCGCCCGCGTCACCGCCGCGGGCCATCCCACTTTAATAGGTATTTTTTTTTAATTCACATTGGCCGTATACACTCACAAGACCGCAGCATTTTTTTTAATCGATATTTTTCTTAATTATGTAAAAAAATTTATAGCCGACTAAATAACCAATTTTAGTTCTATTTTTAAAATTCATTCCCGCCCTAGGGAGGGAAGCAATTACTATGAGTCTTTCCCGCCTAAGGGAGGGAAGCATCGTTTTCGACCCGCTGCTCTGATCAAACAAACACTACTTTCCTAGTATGAGAAATGAAAATTATTTTTACTGGTCATAGTATTTAGTTTGTCTAACTCCCGCTCTCGTCGCGGCAGCGCCAGTGTCAGTGTCGAGTTTACAGAATGCCATTCACAAAACTCACCGCGGATATCGAAGTGAAGTAGTAGTTCTTACAGAATAGCCCTGCTGGACCGATTTACAAAAACGACTAGAAAGTCGTGGAATGTTTTCGTCCTACACTATCCCCGAGAAAATAGGCTATATTTTGCTTACCTTATATATTAGATAATCAAATCCCACGTCGAAGCCGCTGACGGGAATCTAGTAGGTATTACTCGTATATAATATATGTACCTACCTATCTACCTATTAACATTTTTTGTATACATAAAAACGGTTTTTGCTTTGGAATGAAGTAGTAACTGAACTGAGGTGCTAATAAATAAGCACGTTGACAACTAAAATAGATCTAAAGCAGACTTAATATCCGCCGAAGCCACCTTCACACTAGTATTTACGTATATATTAACTGAACAGTCGAAAACACTACATTATCAAAATTGAATGCAAATTGGCTTGAGACTGCGGGTTTTGCAATAGCTATGAGTGACCGAAACGTACAGTGCCTGCATTTGGGACACATTTTGCACTTTAATACGACGGGCGTTTATAATAACAATAATAAATATTTTTTTTCAGGTGATTTACACCCATATACATTACACTCATATAACACTTAAATAATTAATGAAATTAAATTGAACGTCACAAGTTGAAATATGAATTTATATACAAATGTCATATTAATGCAAAATGCACATTAAATTATTATTGGAAGCAATTTAGTGATGATGATTGAATTAAAATTTACATGTTATAATTGCCTTAAATAATACGTACCTACTAGAACATTCTTTATAACGGCCATTCTTAATTTTAAGTTTTATCGACGTTACATTACGTCATTTGTTTATTTTTATGTGTTTTAATATACACATTAAAAAAATGGTTGCCTGTAAAGCCGATTTTACGGGCGAAGAATTTACGTGACAACGTCTTTAGGAACGAACTCTAACGCGCGGCGGACCGATCATGTTTGAGTGGGAGAGAGACGCAAGGCATTCGCCGGTCCGGCGGGCCTCTCTCTCGTTCGGTGACTCATCGTAACAGACGTGAGCGGGCGTTACACTTTTTCATGAGTGACTCTGAGCCACAACCTAATTTAAGACGTTGTCACGTCAATATGTAATGTTAACCCATAACAAATCAATGGTTAGGAGCTTATTTAATGTTGCATGTCGGACTGCCTTCAAAATTGGCATCCAGAAGTTATATGGAAATGTTTGAATGTAAAGAATTACAATTATTGTAAATCAAATTTGAAAAGAGGCAATAACAATAGTTACTATGATTCTTGCGCCGCTTCTTCTCAGCACCGGCCCAAATTGTCCCGAAGCGGAGGTAGGGTAAATTTATATGTTGGGACGTGTAACAGTGCTACTTATGAGTCTATTTACAAAAATAAATTGATTTCATTTTATCACAGCATTGTCAATAGCCGATACCCAGGCAAGTAGCAATAAATCAGTTAAAAGCTCTCCACGTGCGTCCGACAATGATTCACTCCGGCTAACAGCCGCGTTACACCCTCGTTTACGCTTGTATTAATGACGCGAGTCTGCCTGACTTACCTTTTTCGTGAATGCAGGCGCTCTAGGCATGAGAGGCAGCGATACAGCTCTACATAATCTTAAGGAGGAACTAATAGAACACAGACACCAAAAGTTTAGCATTATTGTACTCGTGAAGCTTCAGAAGACCTTCTTCAAGAATCAATATCCGTAAGTACTATAACGTGTACATACGACATACAGTAAGAATTACATTGCCGTTATTAAATGCGCATAAGATTTAAGTTTCAACATTGACGTGCTGTCACCTTTTACGTGTGTCATTAACGAAATAATTCGTATCGTTTTATCCGATTTCGTTTTTTGTTGTATAGACTTGTCCCGTATCCATTGCTTGTCCATTCCTATCTCTGCAATATTCATATCTCAAACGGAGTCAGACCAAGGGTTTGCATTAAGACGTTTTACAATACCTAAATAGTTGTAAAATGCAGCTGAAATATTGTCGCTCAGTGATTTGGCCTTTGGCGCAATAGATTTAGTGTTAGAAAGCTAAAGGGAAGCGGTTCCTATCGCCCGGGTGTTATGTTCTGAGACCAAGGTCCGATAGACATCATCTTGATTTTTCTATCTATATTATTCTGGATCTAAATCTTATACACCGCGGTTCATATGCGGTGCTAGGCTAACGGCGCCATCTTGCCTATGGAACCGCGCTTTTTACTCTACTGTAATATAAATTCCGTGTACTCAGAAATTGTTTTCTCTTTTTTAGTTAGCAATAAAAGCGTGTTTTTTTTTTAGTTTTTTAAACTATTTTTTATTTTTATTTTTTTAGTTAATAAGGATAATGGAAAACTCTTATCACGTTATTGCATTGTCATCGGTACTTAATACGTGTGCAAAGTTTCAAATTAACCGATTTCTGGAAGTTGGTGAAAATTGAGCTCAAAAATTCCGTTACATACATACATAAATACATACATACATACATACACCCCGATCTAATAAAAGCGCGTAAAAAATATATCAGGGAATGATTCGACACTTTTAATAGGCTAGATGACACCACTAATCGTTGACATACTCTTTATTATCTGTCAAAACGATAGCCTCCATAGATTTTGTATGGGAATACAAAATCAATAAAAAAAAATTCAATAAAATTCATTTATTTCTGTAACTAGGCTAAGAACTAGCACTTTTACACGTCCCAACATATAAATTAACCCTACCACCGCTTCGGGACAATTTGGGCCAGTGCTGAGAAGAAGCGGCGCAAGAAACTCAGTCACTATTGTCATTGCCTCTTTTCAAAATTGATTTACAATAATTGTAATTGTTTGCATTTAAACATTTCCATATATCTTTGTCATTTATATAATCATCAATTTTATAATATCCTTTCGACATTAATACATCTTTAACAACTCGCTCCTCTAGCCGACAATGCGATCGGACGTGTCCACTTCATTAGTTTTAAAAAGCAAAATTAACAATAAACTGCATAGTTGTGACCTCGATAAACATCACGCTGAATTCGTGTCATCTGACTTTTTGTGCTCGACAATGTTTAGTGCGATAAATTGAGGGCATTAATAATGGAAAGTAGTCCCTTCAACCGAAGTAGCCGAACTCCCCGGAGCCCGCCGCCCTCGCCCGCGCCCGCGCTGCCCTCACCCGCTCCTCCGCCGCCCGTCCTGCAGAAGAATGAGCCCATACAAGTTGTGCCTACAGCCGAGATCCAGAACTGGATGAGGACCATCGAGCAGTGCCTAAATGAGGTGTGTACTATCGCTGCCGAAGGAAAACTGAACTCGGACCAAAAAGTGAGAATTCACAATTTGTGCAGGAAAGTGAGCCATGGGACTTCACAGCTAGCAGTGGAGTACCAATCTATTAAGCAGAAAGCTATTCAAGCTCACACGTTGAATGATGCTCTTCAAGAAAAATGCAACCTTTCGCAAAAACTTGACAACCTCAAACTAAGCGTTGAAGCAACTCTAAAGCCTGCCCAGAAAACAGTTTCTTTTGCCGACATGGTGAAAAATAGCTCTAAAGACTTTATTCAACCCAGCACCATAAATTCCGTAGCTATTTATCCAAATGACAAGGGAAAGACAAGCGAGGAGACCAAAACTCTGGTTCAAAAAATCATCCGACCTAATGAAATGAAGCTGCATGTGAGGGGACTGCGTAAAACGAAAAATGGAGGCGTAATCATAAGCACAGATACCAAAGACGATATCGAGAAACTGAAGCAATCATCGCAACTGAAGACCTCGGGTTTCACTGTAGACGAGCCTCATAAACGCCAGCCCAGAATCGCCATCATTGGCGTGCCCACGTCACTGCAAGAGACTGAAGTCTTCAGCTGCATTTATCAACAAAATCTTGCTGAAAAACTTAAAGATACGATTACTCTCGAGTCGTTTTTGTCGTGTATCAAGCTAAGCCACAAATCAGGGATAAAAAATGCCGAGACTTGCAATTACATCGTCCAAGTCCCCGCTCAAATTCGAAAAGTCCTTGTAAATAATGATAGAGTTTTTGTCAACTGGTCGTCGTGCCCTGTGAGAGATTTCACCATTGTGACACGGTGTTTTAAATGCCAACAATATGGTCATGCGGCAAAGACATGCCGAGAAGATACCATCACTTGTGGCCACTGCGGTGAAGTGGGCCACGCTATGAGGGATTGTGCGCAGAAAACCGAGCCGTCGAAGTGCGCTACATGCGTGCGCTTCCGTAAGCCAAGCGCGCACAAAACAGGAGATAAAGAATGTCCCGCCAGAAGAGCTGCCGAGAACCGATACATTAACTCTATCGATTATGAAGGCACTTTTTCGTAAAATCCTAGTTTTTGAAAATTTTTGTTAATCATTGGTGTTGTAGTAATTATGTAATAGCGTTTAATTTACTTTTTAAGCAATATGATTTGACCTTACATTGTCCTACTAACCCATACATGTTAGTGCTGATTAGGCAAAATAATATGTTACTAACACTAATCAATAATTTAAATACACGCAGAAAATAATATTTATAAACGTGATGCATACAATAATATATTTAGCCTAGATACGTAAGAAAACTGCTGACGCTGTTGACTTGAGTTGCAAAGTGCTGACTTTGTAGTGACACTTATTAGTAACTTAATTTAGATCATATCTTTGTTTTATTTCGTATTAAGTATGTAGTTTCAAGCAATTGTTAATTAGCTTTATACCTACCTATTGTAATAATAATGTGTACTCTCTTTAGCCTGAGATACAGGTTTATATCTAACCTAGTTCAGGTAAAGAAAGTAATTAGCCTGTAAGTTCGATCCTAAGCCCAAATTAATTGTAATTTACCTGAATGAAACTAAAACTAAACACACACACCCCACCACACTCACTCCATACCCACATAACTCACATCGCACCCTCACCACAAACACCTCACCTGCATTACTCACACCGCACCTTCATCACACACACCTCACTCACATTCACACACACCCCACCCACATTTCACTCACATCAAACCATTACTTTAATTTATTTTATAATTTAACTTTAAAATAAGTCCACATTATTATTATTATTATTATAACTGTTTTAAATTTATCTAAAGGCAATGAAATTAAATTTTCAGGTAATTTATTCAAAAATGATACACATCTACCCATAAATGAGTGACCAACCTTATGAAGCCTAAAATGTGGAACGGCAAGCCTATTTTTTTGTCTTGTGTTGAAGTTATGCAAATCGCTATTTTAGGAAATAAGTGTAAGTTTTTTCGAACGTAAATTAGGTTTTCGTAAATATATTGCGAGTAAACTGTAAGTATTTTAACTTCTTTAAACAATTCTAAGTGTTTCATTTGATTTAAGTTTATAAATCATGACGTCACCGTTGTGTATCAGAAATAGTAGTCAATTGACTGAATATTTATAGCATTTTGTGTGTTCAAAAATTGGTTTCTACAGCTTCTTGGTACTACGGGTTGTACTAACTTTATAGGGGCTATGTTTTTTAAACGCCATGGTCTTGGAAATATTTTAGATATGTATCATGGTGTTATTCCACGGTATTTGTAAGTAAGACCCTTATCAGTTGATTTGGGATTATACAAAACATATTTCATTATATCACCTGACAGTAAGTTACTTTTCAATTCAATTCAATTCATTTATTTATTGCGGACAACAAAAAATCCATGGCTTAGTAATACAATGGCGCTTAAGAAACTAGGTGTTAGTACATATATGTATCAAATTCTATGAAATCAAATTAAATTCAAATTCAAATTTCGCTTTGATCAGAAGTAGATAAGTAAAAGTTCATGACTTGAGTCAAACAATCGAAGAATGTGCTCAATAAAAACTACACCTTTCCCTCCTTCGACCAAAGCTTATTTTCGCTATTCTTCCCCTGAGAAAGGTTTCTAAGCAGGTTGTTGTAGCCCTCTCTAGATTCGTTACAATTTTTCTTTGTCACAGAGGGACGGATTTGGGCAGAATTAATTTCGCGAGTGAATTGTTATTAAGCGGTTTTTAAGGTGCTAGCTTAGAGGGCTCGACAAAGTATGAATTGAAAGAAAAATTCGCGAGAATTGAGGTAAAAGAGTGTATTCAATTTGAATGTGTCAAATGTAATGAGGTGGGAAATGTTTGGGCTTTTAACTGACTTTTCCTTTTTTGTTTGAAAATATTGATTTTCTCGATATACATATTAGAATGGACTTGTGTTACAAGAAAAATAGTAAATACCGTTTTTAAAATTATCTCATGAATATCGCTGATGTTTTCATTTTGAAGCACTGAACTTCATAGAGGCTGTTTTTTCTGTTTTAATTTTAAATGTAGAATATTATGTCCTACGTGGGCCAAACTGAAAGTTTTGCGTAACTCATAAATAAAACAATTAATTTGTATAATATTATATTTACTGCTTTTCAAAGTATTCTCCGTTGCATTTTAAACACTTTTTCATCCGTTCAAACCATTTTTGGAAAGACGAGGACCATTGGTCTGAGGGTATGTTTTCTACGTGCTGGTTGAACGCAATCACTGCCTCTTCTGGCCCCGTAAATGTCGAACCTCTCATTAAATCTTTGATTTTTGGGAAAATGAAGAAATCGCAAGGTGCTAGGTCTGGACTGTGTGCGGGATGGGTCACGAGCTCTATGTTTTCAGAAGCCAAAAATGACTTTGTTTTTTTCGCGGTGTGCGCCGAAGTATTGTCGTGGTTCAACAAAATGCGACTTCTAGGTCGTTTTTCCCTTACTTTTTCTGAGACATTGGGTAAACACATAGTGGTGTACCATTCAGCATTAACGGTTTTTTGTTGCTCAAGTGGGATCGTGCAGACAGGACCCGTCTTGGAGAAAAAAAACGCAATCATTTGTTTGCCCACGCTTCTCGTTTGCCTCAATTTTGTTGGTTTGCTCTCACCTTCAAACACCCACACAGAAGATTGTTGCTTTTTTCTGGAGTATAACAATATATCCATGTTTCATCACCTGTTACGATGTCATACACAGCATTAGAATGTCCGTGATTGTACTTTAATAGCATTTCTTTACACCAATCCACACGATTCCGTTTTTGTTCTGGAGTGAGTTCGTGAGGAATCCATCGGCAACAAAGTTTCCTAACTTTTAAATGATCATGTAAAATTTTCTGAATTTGGCTCATACCAATCCCCAAATGTCCTCGAATCTCCTCATAAGTGATACGCCGATTTAAGTGATTTCAATGTCTTCTAAAGAAATAAATAATCTTTAAACCTAAACCTAACTTACAACTCTGCCACCTGAATCCCTCCCTGTGGCCTTAAACGGTTCGGCCAGGGATTAGTGTGGGCCGGACTCAGACGGGGACTAATGGCCGGGGATATTGGTCAGTGGGCCCGAAAAGGGCCAGGTAAAAGTATCAGGACTGTATTACGCTGGCTTTGGTAAATGAGTGCATACTTTCTTTGGTCAAGTCTTTGAGTTAATAGAGGAGAGCATCGAAGAGGGTCGAGCTAAGCCCTAATAAGTTAGTATTATTATTATTTTGTAGTATCCTTTAGGATATCACAGCACAAGGCCTTTTGGAAGGCAAACGTGGGGATAAGGATCCAACACGAAGAGACACCTAGATCCATTAATGTGTAGGGATGTGTACACCAAGCAGATAGTATCTGCTGTCTGCACTATTGAGTAGATACAACCAAAGACAGCACCCGCTAGGTGCAAGGACTATTGCAGAGAAGATGGGAACTATAATTGGTCTATGTAGGGGTAATTGCTGGATCAACCAGTGATGGGACATTGATGGGACGTCTGCCGTATCAAATGTCTGATTGTTAATCACGGCTACCTAGATAGGTAGTATGGTAGCATAGGTTCCGCTCTTGCGTTCTCCACAACGTCAGTTAAAGCAAGCATAAGAGGCGATGGCCTAATGAGGTAAACCGGGCCCTCGGGAGTCGGGGTCCGAGGTGTCGCCACGCACCTACAGCGCGCCACATGCTGCCCCAGCCTGCGGCTTATTATTATTAATATAAAGATTTGTTAAGTTCAAACCTTTGGTGGCATTATGTCACTTTGAGTTATTTCAAAAGCTGCCGTGACCTTGAAATTTTGGAAAATTCCCTGTTTTTCACGTAACGGTCCTGCCGTCAGCTAACCTGAGAGCTTTAAAAGAACACTTAGCAGTTTAAAAGCAATTGTTAACTTCAATCAAAAAGAATTGAAAACCTTACCTTTGCTCTCAGTTGTAGCCACTACTTGCAGTGTAACCAAAGGCTAACTATAAAAGCTAGAGCACCTTAGCAGGAGACGTCGCCGCCTCTGGTGACTGGCAGCGATTTAGCCGCGGCCATTGGTTGACGCGCGTTGTCGCGATTCGCGGCCACAGAAAGTCGCATATGTGGCCGTAAAATTGGTCATGGTAATAATAGTAATAGCCTGGCCGATTTCGACCACGGCGGCCAATCTCAACAGCTATCTGCCAACTACGCAGGAGACATTACAGTGCACAAGTGTGAGCGCAATACACAAGTGCACTCACTATTCCATCACTATCAAAGTTCGGTGAGATATCAATCCGACATGACCGGATAGAGATCAGGCGCAGGAACAACGGCATAACGTTCGCACCGAGGCACGGGGGTGTAACACCGCCAACTTCGTGACTCCGAGCTGTTTTTGAGAAATTCATGACAAAAAATCATAGAACTATTTTTTGGCTCGCCTTGGGATTCGAACCCAGGACCTCTCGAATGTAAGGCAAACACTTTGCCATTACAGCAACGAAGCAGTCCTTTAAAGGAAGCACCAACGAATTGGTCATGTTAATAAAATATGCTAACTGATTATTCTCTACCAATTTATTCGCAAACATACGACTCTATTCCACGGTAGGTATACTTAAGATCCGACTCACTATGTCTAAACAAAAGTGGGTTATACGTTCCAATTAAATCCTGTGTCATGTGTGATCACTCCCTCGTCTCCTGTAAATAACGGTTTCTATTAAGGTACCGCGGTGAATACAATTAACTTCATTTGCCGCGTTCCTGTTTATTTTCGGGAATGGGGTACACTTGAGTCCTGATTCTGAGTTCGGTGTGTCTTCATACGATGCATTATAAATTGAAGCAAATTATGTTCTTTCAAAGGTTAAAAGAAAAATTAACTTAAACAATGTCACAATGTTTATAAAAATACTAACGCCTCTTTAATAATCAGTCCCTACTGTGCAGGATTATTAGATTGTTTCATCCATACTAATATTATAAATGTGAAAGTAACTCTGTCTGTCTGTCTGTTACTCAATACTACTACTACTACTACTCAATACTACTCGATCCCCGCACAGTACAAGCATAAGTGTGCATGAACATGTGTGTTTGTACTGGTCTGGGTGTTTTCTATGTATAATATGTATTTATTTACAAAAAAAAAAGTATTTAAGTATGTTTATCCGTTGTCTAGTACCCATAACACAAGCCTCGTTGCTTAATTTGGGACTAGAGAATTGGTGTAATTGTTGTGAAATATTATTATTATTAAATACCATGAAATTTGGTATGGAGGTATTTTGATACCCGAGAAAGAACATAGGCTACTTTTTTCCCGGGAAAAATGACGCATTACCATGGGAAAATTTAGGTGGGCCGAACGCTTTTGTATATATACATGAATTGCTGTTTGTTAGTCTCATTAAAACTCGATTTCAATAATTTAATAAATACTCGTATTGATTAATTACGAAGACAGCGGGCAGGACATCGTCTGCCGGGTCCACTAGTCAAATCATAAATGATTTTTAATTTATATGTAATGAGAGTTCCATACGAGATAATGGCGAACTTCATGAATGCAGAGTTGTGGCCGAAGAGTGTCGTCTTCCGGCGTTTCCGCGGAAGGCTACGAAGGCTAACACAGAACAAATCGTCAACGACCTCTCGTGTGACAAAATCTATGATTTTCTGTTATATTTGTATGTATGTAAGCTTATAAGGTATATATTCTATGGGCCTGTATATTATAGTAAATCTGTTGCCTGATACACGTTAATAAAAAAATACTAATTTGCTAAAATAATCGATTAACTATTCCACCACAAATCAGTGATTAATTTTATTGTTTGATCGATGTCGTACTTTGGAACACATAATTACCCTCTTGAGTACCAAGAGGGCAAAATTTACAACAGCCACAGTAAAATTACTATAGTTTGTTAATTATATAATATGTTTCGTTACCATTTCTTAAGTGAATAACAAACATTAAAAACTAACTTTCCAGTAAAAAAACTCCCGAATGATACAGAAAAACGTCTAGTAAGCTATAACGGCTGGACGGATTTTGGCGAACCATAGCTAAAAACCAGCGTGGTTAAATTATCTTTCAAATAAAAATCCGCTTTGAACCCTGTCAATCCGTACGGGAGCTACAATGCACAGACTGCCATATGTAATCTTATATATATAGATTGTATATTTTATATTTAATCTCGTGTGTCAGATTATTGGTATTATTATTTTTGTGTTTCTCTTTTATTTATTTTGTCGCACCGCCCACTAATCATTTCTGCTTAGCCCAAAGGTATGACTGGTAGGGAATGCCCTACGGCGTTAAGACCACCTTTTGTACAAAGTTTTGTTGTGCAATAAAGCTGAAATAAATTAATACATAGACTGACACACACAAAATACACCAACGTACACACAGACATAGAGGCAAACTTTCAAAACTCCTTTTTTTTGTCGGGGATTAAAAATTTAAATTGTTGTTTCGTATATCCATCGTTACGTTTTAATTTTTAGTTGATATCTAACAATAAACTCAACAGCACAATGTATAACCTCAAAATTTTAATCTTTCCACATTTCATAAAGTTTTCCCTCCCGCCAAAGTTGGCTACCTCTGCCGTCTTACTCAGTAAAACCACCCACATTTTGACATCCAGCCGTCTCGATTACACGCATTTTCGGACGACCATGAGAGACAAGGATGGGTATAATCAGAAAATGGACTTTAACTCTCAGAGTAGGATAAGGTACTCTGTCATCTGTCTCCTGGGGCGAGCAGGGACCGCAACTCTGACTTGTTCCAACACGGATTAACACCTGTACCTCTGGACTTGTTTGTTTCGTGTTTACAGATTTGAAAGTTACAAGTCTTGCGCTTCGAACTTGCTTTGGATGTTATTTTCGCCGTGTACACTTCTGATAAGTGTTGGTAGATGATTCTACGCCTACATATTATTGAGTTGATCCCTGTTCGTTTCATACTATTATTACAGACTGAAAACACTTTTCTAAGACCTTGTAGAATTGCAAATTTGTTGTTATTCTTCTAATATTTATTTATATAAATTAGAGGTTCAACTGAGTTGCTGAATAGAAAGAAGATGATCTAGTGCGATAATAACAATAGTCCTCCTGGCCGATTTCGACCACGGCGGCTAATCTCTACAGAGATCAGCCAACACAGGTGCACTCACTGTTCTATCACTCTCAAAGTTCGGTGATACGGCAATCCGACATGACCGGAGAGAGACCAGGCGCAGGACCAACGGCTTAGCGTGATTATAAATGGTTACCTATAACTCAACAATCATAGATTTTATTAAATAACCAAAGTTAGATATTAACTAAAGAAAGATTGATTATGCAAAATCTTACATCAACAGAATCACGTCAAAATATCAGGAGTTTTTAATTAAATAGATAGTTTCAAAGACAAGAACGAAATGGAATATGAGTAATTATGCATAGTACAATTTTGGTATGTTCCATTGAAAATACCAAAAAAAAAACATTGACCCCAAAAAATCTAATTTCATATTCGTTTGCAGATGCCCCCAACTAAAGTCTCTCAAAGTAAATTATGCAAGAACCCAACGGAATGTTTAGAAAGTGCCGCGCACTCAAACATGCGGAGGTAACAAGATTCCGAACTTCCGGCCGACGCAAATTGAAATTATTTTTTCATTAAAATTTCCAAGTGGAATTTCAGGTTAAGTTTCTTGATGGTCCTATTCAGGGTTTGCGGATGAAACTTGGGTAAATTGACTTTATTCTCGTCTTTGAGAATGAGCCAAAGATATTTGGCCAACCACTTTATCTTGGTTTATTTTTTACGGTAACCAAACGCATTGTAATGGTACATATTCTATTTTTACTTCACCGATATCGTCTTGGCTTTTTTCGGTTATGTTAAAAGGAGACTTATGAATGAGCGAATTCCTTTAACTGTGTACAGTAGGTATTTTTAGTATGGTATGTAGAAAACGGGTTCCATACGGGTGAAACTGCAGGGCACAGCTAGGTTCTTTAATTGAGTTGTCTTGTTGAATTTTTAAGCATACGGGTACCTACATAACCTTACAATTTGAAATTAAATCACACTTAAAGAAAAATGAACGAAATGCTAAAAGAAGTAACTTAATATATTGGCTGGTTCATCTTAACCGATTGTGAAACAGCTGAAAAGATGGTTCATTCGAATGTTGTAAGCATCTCAACCACAACAGTGATGAATCATGGCTGGCTGCAGGCTGGCGGCTTGCGGCACTTAAAGAAATTCGGACCGATGAGTAAGTGTCACCATAGCTCAATTGGGAGAGCAATCTCCCGGTTTGCGAGAGTTGCGGGTTCGAGTGAAGCCTGTGGCAGTCCATTTTTCTTTAAATGTGTTTTGATTACACTTAATACCTACATAATCTCTTTGAAATGAGTGGCCATTTCAATAGTTCAATCCAAAAATGATGGGAAATGCGTTTTCCAGTAGCTTTGGTTCAATCCATAATACTAATATTAAATCACCCATGTCTCTATTAGAATAAAAGTACATCGACAACCAAGCAAAAGGTACTCCTCCACAATACCATAAAAACACGTCCTATCATCCACAAAACTTAAGAACCCCGTCAGTACAATCAGAAACACCGATCCATCTCCAGTTTACCTCCTAGCGACATCTGTCGATCGTGCTCGACTCAATAATACATCATCAAGATATACGGCTTAAGTCGCGGATAGTAATCCGGGACGGCTCACCTGCGGGATTACGGGACGCGGGACGGGACACCCGTGACCGGTGACACGTTAAGGGATATCTTGTTTAGCGAGCTGCTTAGATATCACTTGCGATATAAGTTATGGCTGCATATCTCTTAAAAAATAAATAAATACGGCGCGTACACATATAAAGTACGTCTTAACGGATCCGAAAGTAGTGTCTATTTTAAGTGACTGATGCAATCTTTCATATTTTTGAAGCATTCAACAACCCTCAGGTTCACTTACAGTATAATGTTGGTTTCACTAACGCATCAAACCTTTTATGAGCTTAGAAAACTCCAATCCAGTTGAAAACAAAAATAGCATCAGGATACTTCCACATGGTTAGTTAGCACAAACTTCGGCTCAGGCTCTTACCATGAAAGACAGTATTCTGATCTTCTCCTTTGGCCATCCTTGTCTATCGTGCCACCATAACCACCTTGAGGAGCGAGAAGGGAAGTGTTAGAAATACTGATAGGGTCCTGAGCGTAGGTTCCCAGTCTGGCCGCAAGTCGCCGGATCGCACCGGATCAGGTAGACCGGATTATTCCGGTTCAGGGCGGTTCAAACCAGATCAAACACGATTTTGGACTTACCGGGGCAAGGTTTGAGGGCTTATTCTGAGGTAGATAATGGACGAAAGTGACTGCTGGAGTTTAGAATGGGAAATTGCAGGTAGGTATTTTTTTGTTTCGTCTCTAATAATACTTTTTAGTACCAATCTTGAATATTAGTTTAGTTATTAAGTAAGTAGCTACGTTGGCTAGCACGTCACGGTAAGCACTGCGGTATCTTATGAGCTTGGGATACGGGCGATTTTGCAATAAAAATAGGTAGCCTGATGTGCTGGCCACCGTACTAAGTGCGCAATATTAAGATGTTTTATCCAATCAACAACAATTATGGCATTCTGAGCGGTAAGATTTATCACTGTGAAACGACCAGTTTCCCAATTAGGTTGCACCACGTCAGTCGACATAATTTTAACAACCATATAGGTAATTATCATAATTCTAGCTAAGGGTGCACAACCCTTATGACTAAGAGGTGTAAAACATAGATGTTGGCCGAATCTCGAGCTACTCAATATGCTCAAAAAATTTCATGAAAATCGGTCAAGCCGTTACGGATGAGTACGGGAACGAACATTGTGATACGAGAATTTTATATAAATAAAGAAGATAAGACTGACGACGTCCTAAATAGCGTTGTAAAAATCTGAATTTTCCATTCTACGTCTCAATATCCGCGCCCCACCGAATTGTACAAGCAAACGGGGTAAATCGGAACTGCAAGAGCCAAAAGGGATAAATGGTAAAAACGAACGTAGGCAGCGCGGTACTTGCGTAATTCATGCAAACGAATGCAAGCCAATTAATTAGGTGGAGTCAGACTGCAACTGAAATCTGCCGCCGCGGACATTGTACGTGGGAATACTCACGTAACGGAGGAACGCTGCGATTAGTCGCAGTCTTGCCAGTACCGTTTGAAATGCTTGAACTTTTTTGGTACACAAATTTTACTCGTAATTTTACAAACCAATAGATATAGGGTTAGGTTACTTCATCAGAACGCTGTACAATGGTACAATTAAGGCAGTCTGAGTAATAATAATAATAATAATAAATCTTTATTGCTTACATCTTAAAAACTGACATTCAATGAAAGTCAGCTTGTGATGACTTGGGATATGATCCCGAACAGCGCTGGTTTTCAGCCACACCCATCTCTCCATAGATGTTGGGTGAGAGGTCTTTTCGAATTCTGCCATTTCACTCTTTTTAATGTTGTTACTATTATTGTCCATCATTTTTGCTTAGTTTGCAAGAACTTGTCACATATCAACACTTAATACATAATGCTGCAATTGCAAGTTACAGTTTTCGGTACTTTATTTTGATTCCCAATGATTTATTTACCTGTATGAGTTAAAACAATTAGTAAATATTAACTGTACTTTTTTTTAAATAAACAACAACATCACATTCATTGATCTGACTCCGTGGTAAGTATCATAAGCACTTATGTTTCAGATATCAGAATCAACAGTTGTATTACAAATAAACTTAAATAAATACATGTAACACCCAGGCCAGTACAAACAGACGTGTTCATGCACACAAATGTTTATACAGTTCGGGGATCGAATCCGCGACCTCTTGGTTAATAGTCAACTTCTTAACCATTACACCAAAGTGGTCGTCTTATTTCGTTCCTCTTACTATAGCCAAAAGATCCGGTTGCAATCTCAACTTTTTCCTGCCAGTGCGAAGGGTTCCTTAGCCCCACTAATTAATATTGCAATATCTCGTCTCCTCACAATGAGATTCCGTAAAGATTAAGGTGTTCCATTAAAAAGATTCCCGTTCCAGACTGGCAATTCATCCGAACCATTTCATTTAACTTTAAAGTTCTTAATTTTTTAAGAAGAATTTTGCATCTTAAAATGTTTCGAAATTCTGATACACTAATTTATGAATGCTAATCGATTTTTCTAAGCGAACTATACAAAGAGCTATTTTAAAACTTGCGACAATAGAGCAAAATAAAACAGCTTATGAAAGACGTAAAATGGGCCGGCCGGCTATGAAGGACCTCCATCACTCCACGCTTTTTACTCTACTGTAATATAAATTCTTTGTTCTCAGAAATTCTCAGAAAAAATATTTCATCTTTTTAGTTAGCAATAAAAGCGTGTTTTTTAGTTTTTTAAACTATTATTTATTTTTATTTTTTAAGAACAATGGAAAACTCTAATCAAATCATTGCATTGTCACTGGTACTTGTTACGTGTGCAAAGTTTCAAATTATTCGATTTCTGGAAGTTGGTAAAAATTGAGTTCAAAGATTCCGTTACATACATACATACGTACAGCCCGAGCTAATGAAAGGGTGTTAAAAACGTTTGACGCTCGCCGTCAGTTAAAATCCAAGTCGACCTCCATAGAGTTGTGAAAAATTGTCTCAGCAACGTTTTTCAACAAAGTGACATCATTCGTATGGATGATAGTGAAATAGCTCATGACTCTCATGAGTCGCAACATTAGTTTCCGAAATAAGAGTGAAATTGTGTGTTTAGAGACGAAGCGAACTTGTGCCGGTGCCGGCTCCGGAGCATTTATCACCCGGCGTGAGCTGCTAGGGATGTCTGTAGAATTCTATCGATATCGATAGTGTGTATTTTTTCATTACCAACAATCGTGGTGTCCTCCCGAAATTAATTCACAGTCGAACAAAAAATGTAAAAATCAAATATTTGGGATCACCTCCTCAAATATAAATAAACTCAAAAAAAACCTTAGTCAGTTTCCGTTTTATTGATTTTAAGCGACGTTCAACGTTAATGTTTTATCAACCACTAAATATCTATGGAATATTAATCAAATGAGTGTAACATCAAAATAATCCAAAACAACCACTTATTGCCGTCATGTTTATTATGTTTCCTAAACAAATATGAACACGAATAGATTAGATAGAGATATCAAGTATTTCGAAATTTAACTATCGATTCAGTTTGATACGAATTCAGGTATTTTGTCAAATGTTTGTATACAAGTTGTTAATTACAAGTAGGTCAAACTACTTGTGAACTATCTTTCTCTATCTTGTCTGTCCGCCAAGATTTGACTTGCTTGGCAATTGGTGTCCTGTATTAACACTAATTTACCAAATAATCATTTATTAGATTATTAAGATAAATAGAGTTGCATTAATTTTGCAAACAAGAGTTTAATTAGTTACACCTAAATAAATTTTGGTTGAAAACGTTGACGAGAAAATATTTAAACGTAGCGACAGCTAGCACGGGACTGCGGGGCAGCCCTAAAACGCACGTTGAGTTATGCAGTCTGGCTTCGAGTATATCGATGAATTATTGAGCTATTTACATTGCATCACTAGTCCGTCCATGGGGAGGAATATGGTTTTCGTATTGTTTTGAATATTTGCGGTTCACCTGCCAGCTTTTGGTTTATGGTTTTATGGTGAAACAATATTGTTACAGTTTTGTTTATGTCGATGTGGCAGTGCCTATGTAGTGATTTTTGAGTACACAACTACAGGCTCGTATTATGTCAATGTCTTGAATGCTGTGTGCCTGAAAATAAACTTACTATGCTATTTAAAATTACTGCTCCAAACGTACACGCTGTATTTATCTCCTGCATATTTCACTCTTTCATAAGCCTATATACGTTCCACTGCTGGGCACAGGCCTCACCTCAACCATGAGATGGTACGAGCCGTATTCCACCACGCGGGCTCAGTGCGGATTGGTTATGTAAGGTATGTGACCAACCATATTGTCAGATGTTATTAAGCCGCCCAAGGGCTTTTTACCATGCTTAACGACTAACCTATCAATATTAACCGGGACCGTCAACTTATCCTGCCTTCCAAAGGACGGAGATGCTTGTAATAAGAGCTTTTATGGTTAGAATGGTCACCCATTCCAAACATGTCCGCGTCTTAGTTTGCTTAACTTTTGGTATCACTGCTAAAGCGTTGCAACCACTGCGCCACAAGCACATGTGATCCTGCATATTTATCACTAGGTAATCTCTGGTACCATTGTCTTTTAATACAAACTAATCACAGTTAACATTCACCATACTTTACAGGTTATTGTGACAAGGCTCTGTGGGGTGAGCACGAACAACTATCGTAACGTATTCGTAGCGTTTACCTATATTAACTTGTCAATTTGTATGGGGAACCTGACAGTTACTGACGTTTGGACGATAGATACGAATACGTTACGAAAATGTTCGAGCTCACCCCACTGGGCATAAAGGTGTGCACTGGTCGTTAGTGAGATATTTTACATGACCAACCTTGCTCATGTACACTCTTTTGTTTTTTTTAAAGTAGTCCTAAAAATATTTGACGAACCAGTCTGTTCTGAAAAGTATGAAACCTCTTCAAAGTGACGTATCCCCTTCATTATCATTCTTAACTTTTGTCTTCTGTGCCTGTAACGTTAAACAGCAAAACCTTTAGGCATTTATCTTACCTTCCTCAATTAAGTTTGAGCATCACCCTTCCACGCCATCGGAGCCGCTGGGGTCCGATAGCGATCTTGGCGTCGATCAGTCCACGTCACCGGCATTTTAGTTGCTGAGCTCCTGTATTTTTAACCGACTTCAAAAAAAGGAGTCGGTTTTAGGACCGCATTTTTTAAAATTCTTAATACGTAGAAATAGCAATTAGAATTTTAGACAAAGAACGAAGAAAGCCAATGAGTATTTCGGTTTTAACATATTGATTTTAAGTCCTGGCTTCGATCCCTGTTCGAAAATAATGATGAAAACTAATTTTCCATGTTGTTACGAGTCAGATTAATTTAATTTTTTCTGATTCCCTTGACCAAATGCTATAACTACTTACTTTGGGATCAGAGCAATGTATGTGTTGTAGCCCCATTAATTATTTATTTATTAATTAAAACAGCCATCACTTGCTACATCTCGTTTCTTCTATAATGAAATTGAATCTTACCAACAGAAAAACCGCAACACTTTTATAAAGGTACTTCACTCCGCAAAAACTGGCCAGTCCTCACGTAAACCATTACCTCCAAACTAAACGATCACCGGACCTCATTACAGCCTCCCCTCCCCTCTTCTACGGGGGGAGGGGGGTCTAAGTGACTCCGAACGGAAATAAAGGTGCACGCGACTGTAGGTAATGTTAATTGAATTTCTGCAGACGCTGGTCGTAGGGCAGGGATGGGGGATATCGATATCGATATTTAGATAATTGTGTGGTGGCATTCCTTAGCCATATAAATACTTATTGTCAAATGATGAGAAAGTAAAGTCAATAAAGGAGCTTCGATACAGTCAGCACGTCGTATCATTCATAACATTCCCACCGCATGGCGATGCTTATTTCAAGATTGATATTTCCTAGTCCAGCAGTGTTAATGTTTGCAAAGTAGAATAATGTACGAAGGTAATTTTTTTCTCGGGCTTTACCAAATTTTCTGTGGTTTTAATTTTCTTTAAATATAAGAACAGGTTCAGTAGGACTCACTTCCATAAGTTATTAAGTTTAACTATGTGGCATTCATAATGCTAAATCCAACCAGGATCTTCTTAAAATTAGCAAAAGTTGTGTTACGTGAAACTTTTACTCTCTAATATAATAGAACTATCAAAATGTAGACAAAATTTGTTATAAGTTTGTAGAGCGTGACTCTCAAGCTTTTAAGTGTCAAAAAAACTTGAGAACTTAATAACGTTATTCTTAGGTTCAGGCGCAGATTGCCGCCTCACCGAGCTTTGAGAGTGATGGAACAGTGAGTGCATCTGTGTATTGCGCTCACACTTGTGCACTATAATATCTCCTGCGTAGTTGGCTGATCTCTATTGAGATTGGCAGCCGTGGTCGAAATCGTCCAGGAGGACTACTATTAATGTTATTTCATCGATAACTGTCCGCGCCTGGCAACACCGGCCCTTCTGCCTTCAACCCGGGGAGCCTGTCCGCGCCTGGCAACACCGGCCCGCCGGGGCGGTGCCTGCCACGGCCGCGCGTCGCGCCATCACTTCGCCTCAAGCAAGATTTCCGAGCGGACTAGCGCTAGTCCGGCGGCCATACCAATCCGTCCGCTCATTTTGTCCGTCCATTTTGTTGTAATTTGCTTTATTTTAACCAGTAAATCTGTTCTATGGAACAGTCCCCTTTTTCATTTAACTCAGAATCATTTAATAAGTGACGCAGCTCTCTTCCTTCATCACAATAACTATAATTATTTTATCGATGTTATTTCCATTGAGCCCCTCACTAAAACGTTGGGCGAGTGATACGCGCGGCCGCCGCGCGTCGCACGCAAGATTAAACGTCACAAGCCTTCAGGACGTTTCCAGGGGTGGCCTGGTACACCTGTCCCCAGCATCCCCTTAACACAACTGTCTAAAGTTCAAAATACCTCGATACAACTCAGAGGATAACGTGGCAAAGCAGTCACCTGCAGAAAACAACTCTTAATAATTATTATTGTGGAATTATAATATTTTCTAACGACTCGATTGCAGCTCCATTGCTGGAATGGTTTTTAATTTTAAATTAAAACTGGGTTGGTGTTGTGACTGTTTAGAGTAGGCAAATTATTTTTCGTGCTGGCATTTTTAATAAACTTATGATCAAGATTGGAAGTTTGAAGTCACGTGTTTGGACTATGTATAGAGTCGAAAAGTTCTGTCTTAAAATTATTATTATTTCTGTCATAAAATTAAATTATTATTAATCGCCATTGTATTACTAAACAAACATGGATTTTTGTTTTCCGCAATAAGTGAACGAATTGAATTGAATTGCTTTAAAAATTTAGCAATAAGTGCCGTGACTGAGAATGTCAAATAACATTATATTATCCTACTATTTAAAAAATACAGCATCGCACATTGCCAATACACACCCTTATACCCAAAAGTGTGTATTGAACCTTGGTCAACCTGGAGAAGTCGAAATAGGCTGAGGACCCAGGTTGGTCAAAGCAAAGATAACCTGTGTCGGTGGGGGTACTTAAGCAGTGCAGACGTCAGTTGCGAATGTGAAGAACCCCTGCAAACCATGGCCCACCTCATTAACTGCCCCGCGTGCCCGACCACCTGCTCGCGTGAGGACTTACTTGCCGGTACCACCAGAGGGCTACCACGGTAGCCGCTGTCTGGGCAAGTAAGATTTAGCCCGTCTTATCGACACGAAAGAAGAAGAAGAAGACCCAAAAGTGTATCACGCTCATCACGCAGTATCACGCTCACGATAGCGCGACGAACCGTTGGCCGTTGGGTCGGAAAGGTTCTCGAATGACGACCGTGTGCTGGACGACTCTCCGTGGGCAGACCCCCTACAAGGTGGACCGACGATCTGGTGAAGGTCGCGGGAAGCCACTGAATGCGGGAAGCCCAGGACCGATCCCGGTGGAGATCCTTAGGGGAGGCGTATGCTCAGCTGTTGGGATCGAACGGCTGATATAATGATGTGATATCACTATAACTATAGTGCGACTGTTCCTAGACTGGTGTGAGTGAGTGCCAGCGTGATCTAGACTTATACACAAGAACCAACTGTTACAACGTACGACAACAAGCAACACGTGTTGCATACAACTAAGTCAATTATGATAGAGTAATAGATTCTTTTGGTAGGTATGAAACAAAGTTATCGAATTTATCTGCGAAACTTACGTAATTAAAATCGGTTCATCTATACCACTGGGGCATCTATCTCGGCTTTACCCTATACATGTGAACGTTCACTTGTGACGCAGAGATACGCTTTTTAAATATACTAATATTTTAACCTAATGACGATACCTGGTTCAATGTGCTGGCTGACGGGAGGGAAAGAAGGCATCAGAGCGGCCTGATATCAGTAGCAAATATTAATAATAATAGTCCTCCTGGCCGATTTCGACCACGGCTGCCAATCTCAATAGAGATCAGCCAACTACGCAGGAGATATTATAGTACACAAGTGTGAGCGCGATACACAGGTGCACTGTTACATCACTCTGAAAGTTCGGTGAGATGGCAATCCGACATGACCGGAGAGAGATCAGGCGTGGAACCATTGGTTTAACGAGCTTTCCGAGGCACGGGTGTGTCACACCGCCGACTTTCCGACTCTGAGCTGTTTTTGAGAAATTCATGACAGAAAATCTCAGAAACAATTTTGTTTCAACCTGGGATTTAAAATAAGGACCTCTCGGATGTAAGGCAGAAACGTTGCCACTACACCAACGAGGCAATCGATATTAATGAGCGTTTAAACTGTTTCAACATTACCTCACAACACACTGCCTGAAGGAGTTCTATCGATTTCATGGCTATAAAAGATACTTGTGGATTTTGCTCAATGGTTAGGCACTTATCCTTTAGCGACACCTTTTACCGTGAAACATTATCGTTCTGAAAATCCACGAAGAGTGTCGAAAAGCGACCAAATGTAGCGCGATTGAAAGCAATTGCGACGAAAATTGCTATTCTGTTACGGCTCTTGAGTCTCGTTAGAAAGTATTCGGAATTGCTAGTACGGTTGCCGTGGCTTCAAAGTATTGTTGGAATTACACCTAGTGCTTCGGTGTTGTGGTTACCAATGCTAAAGCTGCAGTAGTGACAATTTAACCACCTAGAAATAGTCTCCCAAAGAAATGCCTCGAGGACAATGCTAGAGAGCAGTTTTTTTTTATAGTTACTATTATTTAAAAACCGGTCAAGTGCGAGTTGGACTCGCGCACCGAGGGTTCCGTACAAACCTGTAGGTATATAAGTAAAAGTTCACCCATCACGGGTATTATAGACTTAAGTATTTAATATAAATTTTAATTTAATATCTCAACGCGTTCATGAGATAAGGAGTAGTAAGTTTGAAATTTTCAAATATGTCAAAAATATTTTTCAATAATAATTTTTTATATGATGAAACTGAAAATTTACGGTTTTCGTAATTTTTCCTATATCTGTACTATAAGACGTGACTTCGTACTAAATTTCAAGATTCTAAGTTTACGGGAAGTACCCTGTAGTTTTTGATTCCCGTGCGAGTTTCGAAAATTTGCGGAGATTTGCGGCCTACATGGCCGTATCTTTTGATTGCGTTGGCTTAGAAGGTTGATTTTTCTACAACTTCCAGGGACAGTAGACTTGAGTATCATATAGGAATTTCAGTTTGATACCTCCACGCGTTCCTGAGAAAAACGGTCTTGACAGACGGACGGACGGACGGACAACAAAGTGATCTTATAAGGGTTCCGTTTTTTTCTTTTGAGGTACGGAACCCTAAAAATAAACATTCTGACAGTTATAAAACAGCTTTGTTGTTTATTTTTAAAATGAACAACAACAACATCACATACATCTGACTCCGTGGTAAGTAGCTTAAGCACAAACAGACATGCTCATGCACACAAATGTTTATATAGTGCGGGGATCGAATCCGCGACCTCTTGGTTCATAGTCAACTTCTTGACCATTACACCAAAGTGGTCGTCATTACGAACAGGATAATTAAATTCAATGAGGAACTTAAGTAAAACAAAACTTGATAGGGGCCGTATGGTAAACTAAAAATAAGATTATGCAAATGTTTTCATTTTACATCAGCCAAGGTTTTGTTAGTAAATATAAACGGTCTTATTAGGGTTCCGTAGCACAAAAGAAAAAAAACGGAACCCTTATAAGATCACTTTGTTGTCCGTCCGTCCGTCCGTCTGTCAAGACCGTTTTTCTCAGGAACGCGTAGAGGTATCAAACTGAAATTTCTATATGATACTCAGGTCTACTGTCTCTGAAAGTTGTAGAAAAATCAACCTTCTTAGCCAACGCAATCAAAAGATACAGCCATTTAGGCCGCAAATTTCCGCAAATTTTCGAAACTCGCACGGGAATCAAAAACTACAGGGTACTTCCCGTAAACTTAGAATCTTGAAATTTAGTACGAAGTCACGTCTTATAGTACAGATATAGTAAAAATTACGAAAACCGTAAATTTTCAGTTTCATCATATAAAAAAAATATTTTTGACAATTTTGAAAATTTCAAAGTTACTACTCCTTATCTACAGGTTTGTACGGAACCCTCGGTGCGCGAGTCCAACTCGCACTTGACCGGTCTTTTTTTCGATTATGACAATTGATATCGTCAAACTCAATCAACACAAAACAAACAATCCAACGTTTCCCCACCCACTTGTATTTGCAATACAAACCGCCCCCACAAACACCTGACCTCGTTGTTTGCAGTCGGTAAAAGGTGCTATCCTGTTTCCGTGTCAGATTACTAAATGCTGAGACAATAAGGAGCAGGAGGAATCAATTACGGTAACACAAATAGTGGATGAGAATGATTGAGGCTTGTTTTTTTGGCGATGAAGCTAAAATATGCGTCAGGCGGTTTGTCGTTATTTATTTATTACTACAAGAAGATAGCTTATTTTGTGTAGATAGTTACACAAAATGAGCTATCTTGAACATAACTTAATATTTTTGAGTGATGGTAGTTTACAATTTTTTTTAAACTACGTAACTGTACCACGTACGCTGAAAAGGGGTCCGAAACGTCAGGATAAAATAAAATGTAAATAAATAGCGAAATAATCCGGAAATAAACCGGTGTATCATTTCAATTGCCATTATTTCGTTATATTTCTATTTTTTAATTTAAAAGTCATTAAATGACTAACTTAACTTAACTTAGTATTTAAGTTTTGATTTAATATGTTAGAGATTCGTGATCCCACAGACAAACTATGTAGGTAAATAGTTTTGTGGGACTATTGTCATTTTAGTTTAAAACGTTGTTAGTTTAATATATAAAAAAAATATAATAATTTAAAAAATACGAGTCAAAAAGATCTAGTCTCGTTAGTGACCGCGATGGGTATTATTTTATCTGTGCCGCGACCATTTATTATTAATTTAGCTTGAATGATACTAATATTCTTTAAGAAGAAATTAAGGATTTGGTTTTACATTGTAGTTAATCAATATCTGAATAACAAAAACATCTGAAATCTCAACATGGTGTTAGAACTACTCATAGCTGAAAATGATTAATCTTGCTATTTAGAACTCCCACACTCATTCATCGATTGTGTTGGTAAAGTCCCGAAATGCTTGATGTCTCACCAATCAAAGAATACCTTAGAGATCGTACCAATTGGCCTGTTGATTAGGTACATCGATCAGACTCGGACATTGATTGAACTACCAACTTAATGTAATTAGTGTACCTCTGGGTAGTAGGTATGAAGAATTGGTATGTAGATATTTTGTTACTAAAGCTACCGAGGTATGAAAAATCACGTGATGTCGTAGGTATGTTGTTTGGAATGAATGACACAAATAAGCCAAATTTTGTAATGGCTTTATGCTATGATACAGCGGTTACGCCCCTCATACAAAAGTACTGATGTCTTATTTAATGTACTTCCAAAGAACCTGACCTTGTACGCGAATATGACTTTTCATTGTCAATTATACTCGTAAAATGTTAGTACAAACAAACAAAATACATATTTTTACATATTGCAAAAAATAAAGTTTAAAAACTAACACCCGACTACTTAAAAACACGCTCGCGATAGAGAAATGTTTTAAGGATAAAGCCGTGGTCGTATACCACTTTTTTTAATTTATTATTTTTATGGCATACGACCACGGCTTTATCCTTAAAACATTTCTCTATCAATATTATAAATTGAAAATATATTAAAATATAATAATATGTGTAAGTTAGTTTATTTAATAACGGTAAATATTTAATAGTTTGTACATACTAAGTAATTTCATTGGAGAGTGTTTTCTTGTTTCGTACTTTTTAGAGCGTGTTTTTAAGTAGTCGGGTGTTAGTTTTTAAACTTTATTTTTATTTAACATATTTTGGAGTTAACATGACGTCACGTACCCTATAACCAGCGGACGATCGAGAGGATTCCAACGGCACCTCATTTGTCCAAGTATGGTTACTAGTTTAGAAGTCATGAGGGAACAGATGAACATCCATACCCACATACATACTTACATACATACATACATACAGGTCAAAATCATAACCCTCCTTTTGCTTCGCCGTAGTCGGGTAAAAAAGATGTGAATTATATACAATCAGCCCATGAATACAGGTAAAGTCACAAGCAAATGCTAGTAATATATATATATTCAAAATGTACAAGTAAAGCGCTTTCAAATGATACCAAACACGGCATATTTATCTTAACTTTATTTTTTTACTTCGTACGTTTTGTCCGCGAGAGGGCGCCACATTAGATTTTGTGAAATCCCATATAGCCTATAACCAGCGGACAATTAAGACGCTTCTAATGATATGTCATTTGTCGAATTCTGATAAGTAGTTTAGAAGTTACGAGGGAACAGATGAACATCCATACCCACATACATACATATATACATACAGGTCAAAATCATAACCCTCCTTTTGCTTCGCCGTAGTCGGGTAAAAAGCTAAAACGACTTCCATACATCGTATAATTGATCCTTAAAATATGACTTAATAAGGAAATATTTCTCAGCAGTCCTCTTATTGACTAATTATGCTACCTTGCATTTAGATTGCCTGATACACCCTGATTGATTAAATAGAGTTATCTATCTCTCTAGCTCTATGTACCTACATCAGTCAGTCCATTATTTGTGAGCACGCAACAAACATATACTCAACTTTAGCGAATCTTAAATTTTACGCGGCGAAGTATCAACAGTAGCAAATATCAACAATCTTTGCCAATGTCTGGTGAACGGAGTGGTTTACATCCCGATGGGCGCAGGTTTTATTCTTGCCTTTAGCTTAGACGGTTGATTTTTCAACTGCAAAAATATTTTCTTAATCTACTTGTGCAGTTTGTACTGCACAAAAGTAGAGCCCATAAACAATACCTATTTACTTTAATTTTAATCTTCTCGTATCTCAATATCACCTAGCAATCCGGTTCGCTCGCCAAGACGCTAATGCAGCGCGCTATCGGATTGGACGCAAAGCGAGCTTTGTTTTAGCTTGACTTAGTAGCTGCTTTAAATCAGAGTCTGCAACTTTAAAAACCTTATGTACTTTTGCAGAAAAAAGTAGCGTACCTTCACTTTTGACGGGTTATTTTGCTTTTTATTTAACAACTTACACGACAGTCTAACTGGATGAACAAACTTTGAAAGGGATTTATAAAACAAACAATTAGACAGGGCATTTTCGAAGTTGCAATAAAAGGTGACCTATTTCACTAATACACATTTGGTTATACCAAAAACTGGGAGTATAATTGGGTACCTGTGTTTACATTGTGTTTTTCAAAAACTATACAACATAATACTTTGCTTCTGTTATCTTAAAAACAACACCCTGCGCGCAGTGACCGCAATAATACGGTAGTTGACACCACCAATCGTTGACGTACTTTTTATCAACTGTCAAAACGCTTTTCTTCATAGAGCTTGTATGGGAATAACACACTTTGACGTCACCGCGTGCAATGCCGACTGAGTGACTAATTATCATTTGAATTCCAATTAAAAATCAAATAATACGAACTGCAGAAAAATATTAGTGTAAAGGCATCTGAAATTATGAATTATTTTAGAGAAAATCAGTTTTTAAATATTTCTTTCATAGTGGAAACAAGCCTATTCACCTTGTATCGTTTCCAAATTTAAATTTAAAATCGGTTGAACTAGGTACCTGTTCCCACCGTTTCGCTCAAAAAGCCTTTCAGTTCCAACTCCATTGCTTTCTAATCTTATAAGAAATTAAAAACAACAGCAAGACAGTTTTCCCCTGGGCGCAGTGGCCGCGTTGAGCGCTCCACTTAATAATATTTTTCACCTTGTTTCGTTTTCCAATTTTCCGCAAGTCACTCTCCGGGGTAACGGGCCGTGTTTTGATTTAGAAATGCTACGGTGTTGCCGCGTTTGTGTGGATTTCGTGAATCGTGGGGAGTGGTAGCTAATTTTAGGAATGGAGAAGTTGTGTCGATGCTTTTTTGTTTTAATGGAAGATTTATGGGCTACTTAACTATAAAAAAAAACTTCCTGTAAATAACACCTGTAAATAACAATATCCTTAAACCAAAGGTTGTCTGAAAGAGATCGCTAGCGATAAGATCGCCTAAATTGTGTATCTTTATATTAAAAGTGTTCTTTCTAGGTATCTATCTTGGCAGTTTTGGCCGCGTTATTAACCCTTAAATTGACAAAAAAAGTTCTGATACCGTACGTGTTTTTTTCATTTTTTCATTTTAGGTCTTGGGTTCTATTCATATTAAAAAAAACAGGATTTTCGTGTTTTTTTCAACTAATTTGAAACGTCTTCCTTTAGGTTAAATGATTTTTGCTATTATTAAGTAATTAGCTTTGAATTCGCCGTCTTCAATATTCAAGCGTTTATAATTGCTTAGTTCTGTTTTAAAAATTGTTTTAGTTTACTAATGACCCTATCGTTATTTTAGCTGAATTAAACAAGAAATCAATAATTTCTACTAACAGTGAGAGATTCAGTATCAGTCCATTGGAAAAATAATATTTTATTAGGTACCTAGTCTAGAGCCTTATATGAAACTATTGTTTCATACTCACAATGTTACTGTTGGTTCAAATTGACAAATTTGACAGTTTTTCATTATCATTTAACAGAAGATTGCCTTAGGAAGTTACCTAACTTTTAAAAATGTTTTCATTTTACCTAAAGCTGATAAAAAGGATTATTTTGCTTTAAATTTCGACTATAAGACGCCAGTGCAGGAACCAAAATACATCCAACTGTAATCACCTGAAAAAGTTAGAGCTGAAAATCGTAGGACTTACAATTCCGTTTACAATACCTTCATTTCCGCAAAGTAACGCCCGATTGCATCAACTATATTAATTTTCCTGATGTTATGCTTATTTAAATAGGATTAAAAACATCTAGCCTCTTCTCTAGCAAACAAGAAGGATTCGCTTTACCATCTTCGCCTAATCATCCCGAATGCGCAACCGATCAAACTGCGAACACCCTCATAAATTAGCACCTTTTACCGTGGGCCACAAACGGCCCGGGCCCATGGCGGCCATCGGCAGTCAATTGGCCACAAATGGGGCCCTTTTAGGACGTGCCCTTAGCATTTAGGGCTTTGAGTGGGGACACGACTTTTTCTTTTGCCCTTACGTGTGTAAAAATGTTTAGGATTATTGCACTTGCTTGTGGTTACATATGAAATTGACTGAATTATTGAATTACTTAAATTGACTGCGTCGTTGGTGTAGTGGCAAAGTTTCTGCCTTACATCCGAGAGGTCCTAGGTTCGAATCTCAGGTCGAGCCAAAATTGTTTCTGAGATTTTTTGTCATGAATTTCTCAAAAACAGCTCGGAGTCGGGAAGTTAGCAGTGTTACACCTTCGTGCATCGGAAAGCACGTTAAGCCGTTCTTCCTGCGCCTGATCTATCCCCGGTCATGTCGGATTGCCGTCTCACCGAACTTTGAGAGTGATGGAACAGTGAGTGCACCTGTGTATTGCGCTCACACTTGTGCACTATAATATCTCCTGCGTAGTTGGCTGATCTCTGTTGAGATTAGCCGCCATGGTCGAAATCGGCCAGGAGGACTATTATTATATGAAATTATTTGTAATCCATGGGATATTTGTTGCGATTGATCGTAGTCTATCTTGCTGTATTTCAGAGAGCACTGAATTATGTACGTGATTTGATCTAAAGTTGTAACAAACCGCTATAAACTTATTATTAATTTTAATCCTCTTTTGATGCATCCATTCCCCCCTAACTATTATAATCATATAAATTTAACTATTATCTGTTAAAAAACAAAAGACAGATTTCATAAATAAAGTTAAAAAAAAAACATTTTGACTTTATTTTTGGTGTAATGGTCAAGAAGTTGACAATTAACCAAGAGGTCGCGGGTTCGATCCCCGCACTGTATAAACATTTGTGTGCACGAACATGTCTGTTTGTACTGGTCTTGGTGTTATATGTATTTATTTAAGTTTATTTGTAATACCACTGATTCTGATATTTGTAACACAAGTGCTTAAGCTACTTACCACGTGACAGGGACACCGTGTATTGGAACGCGCCCGCCCGAACGTTTGACGTCTGCCTGTCAAAAGCCCCGCGCTTCCGCTCTCTCTTGCGTCATCGTCTGTCGTGCATTTTAATATTTTGTACTTGAGTTTTTTAATAATAAACGCTTGTGCTCAAGATCAAATATGTTTCAATCATAAATATTACATGGTGCCGAACACGAACCAAGATTTGCGAGCGGAAATATGACCGAAAACGACAACAATGGACATACGAACAAAGCGGACAACAACATCAGGCCGCCGAAGTATTTCGCCACAAACACCAACGAAGACGTGGCCAGAGCATGGAAGTTATGGCTACAGCAATTCGAGTGGTATTCAATTGCGACAAATCTCACAGAAAAAAGGCCTGAAGTACAAGTTGCAGTATTTATGTCATGCGTCGGACCCGATGCAGCGGTCATATACAACACGTTCAATCTCACAGAAGCCGAGGCAAATCATCTCCCAACTGCAAAACAAAAGTTCACAGATCATTTTACGCCCCAAATAAATGAAACCTATGAGAGGTACGTTTTCAATCTTATTGTACAAAAAGAAGGTCAATCCTTTGATGACTTTGTTACAGAGTTGAAGGGCAAAGTAAAAAACTGTGGTTACAGTACACTGGAAAGTAATTTATTGCGCGACAGATTAGTTGTTGGTATAAGAAGCGATGCTACAAGAGAGAGATTACTTGCCGAACCCAACTTAACATTGATTAAAGCCATAGACATCTGCCACTCGGCGGAGCAGGTGAAAAAACAAGTAACTTCAATGAAGCAAGCTGCAACTCCCGTAGACGCGATAACCTGCAACAGAAAAAACACATATTATAAAAAGAAAGAAGGCAATAAAGTAGAGACATTTCATTGTGGCCGATGTGATACAGAACATCAACCCCGAAAGTGTCCAGCTTTCAAAAAGGTGTGTAAGAGGTGCAAGAAAAGAAATCATTTTACCAAATGCTGCAAAGTGAAAGCTGTAGATGCACTGCAGCATGACTATGAAGATGGAGACACGGAAGGTTTTTTAGTGTCAGCAATAAATGCAGATGCGGATTTAGAAGACTGGTTTGAGGAAGCAACTATGCCAAATGGAGATATTATCAAATTCAAGCTTGACTCTGGAAGCCAGTGCAATGTAATAAATACACGGATTGCTAACAAAATAAAAGCAAACATCATGCCATCCGCAGCTAAATATCTAACATCATATTCAAATCATAAAATACATGTTGTTGGCGAAGCTGTAATAAGAACATGCATAAAGAAGCAAACAAGGTTAGTAAAATACCTGATTGTTGACGAGGAAGTGGTACCTGTGCTAGGCAAATCAGCATGTGTCAGATTGGGCTTGGTAAAGCGAGTTGAGACCTTAGAAAAGAGTCATGACTTGTTCGAGGGAATAGGGTGCCTGAAGCAATTCAAATATGATATTGATTTAATAGATAACCCTAAATTACCAGTCTGCCCTGCAAGAAAGATTCCACATACTATAAGACAGCAAGTTAAAGATGAGTTGGACAGCATGGTGGAGCAGAACATCATCAAACCTGTAACTATGCCCACACCAGCTGTATCACCTATGGTTGTTGTTAAAAAGGATAATAAAATCAGGCTGTGTATAGATCCATCGGAGATCAACAAAAATTTACGAAGAAGATACTACCCTCTCAATACTGTTGAAGAAATTACTGCCCGCATTCACGGTTCCAGCTGGTTTACTTTGCTAGACTGCAAAAAAGGATTTTGGCAATTGAAGGTCACTCCACGCACTTCAGAGTATCTTACCTTCAGTACGCCTTTTGGAAGATATTCTTGCTTGAGAATGCCATTCGGTTTAGCATCAGCACCGGAAGTCTTTCAACAAGTAATGAGTTCGCTGTTAACAGACATCAAAAATGCAGAAGTATCAATGGACGACGTCCTCCTTCATGCTTCCAGCAAGGATAAATTAGAGAAGATTACAGGGCAAGTGCTTGAAAAATTCAGAAAGGCCGGTTTGAAGCTAAACAAAGAAAAATGTGTTTTCAACACACAAGAAGTAAAGTTTTTGGGACACATAGTGACCAGTGAAGGGCTCAAACCAGACCCAGAGAAAATTGAAACAATTACTAAAATTAAAAGGCCAGAAAATGTAAAGGAACTTCAAAGATTCCTTGGTCTAATTACCTACATGTCAAAATTCATAAAAAATATGGCTGATATCACCTGTCCATTAAGACAATTATTACATAAAAACACAGAATGGGTTTGGGATACACCACAGGAAGAGGCATTCATAAAGCTTAAAGAACTTTTGAAAAACCCACCTGTTCTTGGATATTATGATCCCAAAGCACCAATACTATTATCTGTGGATGCCAGCAGCTATGCTTGTGGTGGTGTTTTAATGCAGAAAGAAAAACCGATTGCCTACTGCGCTAAATCGTTTACTAAAACAGAACAAGGCTATAGTCAGCTGGAAAAGGAAGCAAATGCTATCCTAGTAGCATGTAAAAAGTTCCATACATACATCTGGGGCTGCAAAGATTTGACAATTGAATCTGACCACAAGCCACTTGAGACTATTTTCAAAAAGCCACTTACTGAAGCACCGCCTAGATTGCAAAGGATGTTATACCAAATATTACCATACAATCCTAAAGTTGTCTACAAAAAAGGCACAGAGATGTATGTTGCAGACACACTTAGTAGAGATTGTGAAAACCTAAGTTGTGAAGAATTTAATACAGAAAACCTACAAATATGTGCCATAGTACCATTTTCAAAATCTCGTAGAGAAGAGCTAAAAGAAGAAACTGAAAAATGTGAAGAACTAACTGACTTGAAGAATATAATACTCGAAGGATGGCCTGAAACAATAGAAAAGTTACCGGAAAATTTGAAAAAGTATTGGTACTACAGAGAAGACCTTAGTGTGTACAACGACATAATTTTCAAAAATGACAGAGTTCTTGTACCTAGGTCTATGGTACCCCTAGTAATGAAACACTGCCATCTCAGCCATAAAGGAATACAAGGAACACTGAAACTAGCCCGTGATAATGTGTTTTGGCCTGAAATGGCAAAGGATTTGACAAAATATATTCAGACCTGTAAAGCTTGTACTAAAATACAGAATGAGAACACAATGGAACCAATAACAATGCAAACAGTACCAGAACGCCCATGGAGTGTAGTAGCTACAGACTTATTTCATTTAAGAGATAAAAATTACATTGTTATTGCAGATGCCTACTCTGGATTTTTTGATTTCAAAGAACTGAAAAATATAACTAGTACTGAAATAATACAAAACTTAAAATCATGGTTTTCAATATTTGGAATACCGGATACACTTCTATCAGATGGTGGAAAACAATATGATTGTCAAGAATTCAGAACATTTAAGAAGGAATGGAATTTTGAACATAGAATATCCAGCCCACACTTTCCCCGATCTAATGGATTAGCTGAGCGCTACGTACAGGAAGCAAAAAACTTACTTAAAAAGTGCCTGGAAGTCAATACAGATGTTCAACTAGCTTTATTACATCACAGGAATACACCTAGATTAGATCTTGGCTCACCAGCACAAAGAATGTTTAACAGAAGAACCAAGACCTTACTACCTACTAATGAGAGACTTTTTTCACCTAAAATAGTAAAGAAGATAACAAAAAAGCTACAAAACCTGAAAGAAAATGAAAAAAGAAATTCAGACAAAGGAAAGAAAGAAATAAAAGAGTTTGTACAGAATGAGAAAGTACTCCTAAGAAAGGATAGACAAAATTGGGTCCCTGCTACAATAATAAGACCTGAGGGCCATCGCTCATACATAGTCCAAACTGATGATGCGACCTACAGAAGAAACGCGTGGCACTTAAAACATACTGCCATGCCGTCCGACAATTCTAACCACCCATTGTTCACAGGTTCACCAACCAGAGAGGTCAGTCCAACCCAGGCGTCTGCTACGCCATTGCCTGATGATCAGAGCAGAGATCATGATCAGAGCAGTGTCACGCCGCCAGCGCCAATCACTGCTCCTACCAACGTCACGCCGCCAGCGCCAATCACTGCTCAACTCGCAGCGGCCGAGTGATAATTCCACCGGCTAGATATCGCCCGTAGCACCAGCTGAAAAGGAGGGATGACAGGGACACCGTGTATTGGAACGCGCCCGCCCGAACGTTTGACGTCTGCCTGTCAAAAGCCCCGCGCTTCCGCTCTCTCTTGCGTCATCGTCTGTCGTGCATTTTAATATTTTGTACTTGAGTTTTTTAATAATAAACGCTTGTGCTCAAGATCAAATATGTTTCAATCATAAATATTACACCACGGAATCAGATCAATGTTTGTGATGTTGTTGTATATATTCATATTTATAAAATTTAATTTATTTTGACTTGATGGCCAGCAAACAACCAGTTTGTAATTATTTAAATTAATAAGTATATAACCCTAACAGTGACAATGTAATCAGCTCAGTAACGCAGCTTTTTAATATCACATATTTTCAAACCAGATATCAACACTTAGGTAGTTCCGAGCTCAACGAAATGAAAACTAACTTCAACTGCTACAGATGAAACTGCCGTCTATACCTAAAAATTTAGGGAACAATTTCCGATAAGTGTCCGGCCGGTGCACCTCGCTCACCTCTTAACGGCCGCCGCTTTTAAAAAGAATAGTGTGGATACACCTTATTTGATTTATTATAGATTTTTCCTTTACAACGCAGTCGCAAAAAAACATTATCTAAGCAAGTAGCCGTTGTGTTGTGTGTGTTGTTGTTGTTGTGTTCTGTTGTTGTTGTGTTCTACATAGTTGGTTCGGCAAAAACATGTGTTAAGTTAAATTATTTAAAAAGACTTAAAAATCTCACTTTGCTAGTTTCGTCTTTCTCAATAAAATCCCCATAAACTACCACTTTTTTTTATTATACACTTTTTTGAGTACTTCTTCCATTTTAGACTCCCGGATCAAGAAAGTCCTTCCCAATTATCGATTTTAAGTAGAGGATACACCGCTTACAAGGAAAGGTGCGAGGTATTAGACAGTAGTGGCTATCGATAAATTATTTCCGTGGCTAAGTTTCAATAGTTAAAAATCACAGTCATGTCCTTTATATTCTTTCGTCACTTTGCGATGTATGGCGGTCGGTCACTCCCTTGGACTTTGTTACCTTTATCGGGAAATTGCTTCCCACATAACTATACATGACTTTTCCATCGGAGACATTAAGCTGCGGTATGAGGCTAACGTTTAATATAGTTCTTTTTTTTTTTCGTAAAATAGTATGATACGTCATAAAAACTATGATTTGTAAATGTGTTTTCTGGACTTTCTAGAGATTTAGATTTTGAATTCGCCGTGGTACATAACATAGCGAAATAAAAATACATACATAACTAATCAAAATGACAGCAGGCAGCAGTTCGTGTTCATGATTTCTAGTATTTAGTCAATTTTGATTGTGTCTATCATACTTACCTAGTTGAAATCATATTACATATACAGGGTGTAAAAAAAACCTTAACGAAGCCGAATACCACATATTCTACCAATTGTTACGATCATTTTTTTCCTTTACACCATACCTGGGAAGTTAACGGTTACTGAGATATTGATGGTTAAAGTTGAATTTTTTTTTTATTATTTTTACAGAAATGACTTCTGTTCGTTATAACTTAACTTTTTTCCAAAGAAACATAATACAAATTTGCACTAGTTTTTTCATAAAAAGCCTCTAAATGGCACACTCCGCAATGAACAGCGCACACTCGAACCGAACCGCGTCGCGGCGGCGTAAAGCAACACGCCCCGCGGTGACTTTTCCGCGTGCGCGCTGTACGAGGGCGGTTTGATAACTCCATGACTTTCAGGCTGAATAGAAACTTTTTTTATTTTTAATGATATTTTCTTAAAAGTAATATTTTTGCGAACCTAAAATAATTCTATTTTCAAATATGGCGCGAAAACAATATTTAATAACAAAAGAAGTTTGGCGGCTGTGAAGGTGTTCTTCGAAAATGGAGAAATCCGAGTTTCGAGTCTTGATTAAACACTATTTTTTACGCGGGAAAACCATTAAGCAGACCTAAGACAAGTTGAAAAAATATTACGGGGATTCAGCGCCGTCTCATGGAATGGTACATAAATGGTTTACTGAGTTTCGTTGTGGACGTATTACAACCAATGATGACGAGCGCCCAGGAAGGCCGATTGAGGTAACCACTGAGGACATTGTTAACAAAATCCACGATATTGTTTTGGCTGACCGTCGAGTAAAGATACGCGAGTTAGCTGAGGCTGTGCACATCTCAACTGAACGAGTTTTTCATATTTTGCACGATATTTTGGGAATGAAAAAACTTTCTGCAAGATGGGTGCCGCGCTTACTGACAGTCGACCAAAAGCGAAAACGCGTGACTACTTCTGAGGCATGTCTGGCTATGTATAATCGCAATCCAAGTGAATTTTTGCGTCGGTACGTAACCGTGGATGAAACGTGGGTCCACCATTATACGCAAGAGACTAAACAACAGTCAAAGCAGTGGACTTCTACCGGCGAACGTGCACCAAAGAAGGCAAAAACGGTATGTTCGGCTGGTAAAGTAGTATTTTGGGACAGTCAAGGGGTTATTTTCATCGATTTCTTGGAGAAAGGCAAGACAATAACCGGTGCTTACTATGCTGCATTGCTGGAAAGATTTAATGAAGAGTTGATGAAGACACGACCGCATCTAGCAAAGAAAAAAGTTCTATTTCATCAGGATAATGCTCCGGCCCACTCGTCTGCAGTCGCGACTTCAAAACTTGTCGAATTAGGATACGAATTATTGCCGCACCCTCCATATTCACCAGATTTAGCCCCCTGTGACTTCTTTCTCTTCCCAAACATGAAGAAATGGCTTGCTGGGCAAAGATTTTCATCCAATGAAGAGGTGATAGCTGCAACCGAGGCCTATTTTGCAGGCTTTGACAAAAAGTATTTTTTGGATGGGTTGAAGAGATTGGAGCATCGCTGGAAAAAGAGTGTAGAGTTGAAAGGAGAGTATGTAGAAGAATAAAATGTTTTTGTACACAAAATATATGTTTTTCTTTTCAAAGTCATGGACTTATCAAACCGCCCTAGTACATTGCGGGTTAGAATTAAATTATTTTTTTTTGATGACAAAAAATAAAAGTTGTTTCCCAGCCAAAATTTATTTTTCATACGATTTGGTTTGATGTACTGAACGCGTGGTTGACGGCTTCGTTAAGGTTTTTTTTACACCCTGTATGTTTACAGATAGTTTTTTTTTTAATTTAATTTCGAGAGTGTAGCCACAATCACACCTGATGATAGTTGAAAATTGCTGAGGATGATCATATTTCTAATTCTTATTTTTATCATCTTTATGAACAATTATTTCTAGCTTTAATGAAATGTTAGAGGGTTAAAACTTGAAAATATAGATATTATCAACTTTTCTACCTTAACCTATTCAATCTTATCATTTATGAAAATTTTAGAGTGGCTATATGTACCTATATGTAGCTTATTATCTAAAAATACCTACGTGCTGCGATAAGTATCAACATTCTTTCCCTGGAAAAATATCTTGTTTATAAAATTAATATCATCTTCTCCTATTCTTGCATCACCTTCCTCCCCCATACAAAGAGTCGTCTCCACAAAAGCGTATCCGTATATTTTTAGATAAGCAAGCCAGAAATAATTTCATATTTCGCCCCATTGTCCACTTCGCGACGGCTTGACCCCACTTGCGACAATCTAATTTGCTATGTCTGCCAAATGTTTGGCCAACATTGGCCGAATGTTGGCTATTGTTGTTTATGATGAGTAAATTGGCCTTTTCAATGACTTATAAATAAATAAATATACAACAAAATCACTTATATTGATCTGGCTCCGTAGTAAGAAGCTTAAGCACTCGTGTTACAGATATCAGAATCAACAGTGGTATTACAAATAAACTTTATTAAATACATAACACCTAGATCAATACAAACAGATATGTTCATGCACACAAATATTTGTACAGTGCGGGAAACGAACCCGCGACCTCTTGGTTAATAGTCAACTTCTTGACCAATACACCAAAGTGGTCAAATCAGTTGCATTCATTTGATTGTTCGTATTGTAGCGGTTTGAATACGAGCTATTTATCTAAGAACACTTAAATGTAACATCAAAGCACTTAAAGTTTAGGATGCTTTTTGCTTTTTTTTAATGCTTTTTCCAAGATTTGAAATTGTTCCGCCAATGTCACGTGCGCAGCATTTACACGGTATGGAGAGGATGTTTACATACAACTGAATAAATTAAAACTTGAAGCATATTTAACGATCTAAAATAAAAAATACATTGTAAGAACAAACACAAAATACTTCACAAATAAGGAAAAAAAACAATTTGTTGTTGATACTTAGTACTTGAACGGCTAGTCAATCAATGTCAATCTTATTTCCAAGATTTAGTCTTTCTAATGACTAGAAAAATGTACATATTAGGTTTTTATTATTTATTGTATGCGGCGTTTGTACGAGTACCAGTCATTGTTTGTGAATATCTAGTTTGTTCCTTTGTATGACTAAAATATTGTATTAATTTACTTTATTTTTTATTTGCAATAACAAAGTAAAACTTTTAACAATGTGAAATTAAAACACACTTTAAGAAAAATGGTTTAACCGCAACTGGCGGCAGCCTAAGGAGCACTTAAAGAAATTCGGACCGAAGTATGTGTCACGGTAGCTCAATTGGGAGAGCAATCGCCCGGCTTGCGAGAAGTGCGGGTTCGAGTCCCGCCCGTGGCAGTCCATTTTTCTTTAAGTGTGTTTTTATTTGACATTATAAAAAAAATGTTATTCTTGCGAAGCATCTACTTTCATTTCGGCACTGTTGTCATCTGAAACTAAAACAAACATTTCGACCAACCTTGGCGACAATGTTGGCCGTCACTAAGAGCGTCCCCGTAACGGATCCTGACATAAGACGCAGGTAACCGACGGAAAATCTAATTTAGCAAATTGAATCACACCGTCCACTAGCCTCCGGATATATTTCTTCGCCATTGTTATTGTATGAAAAACTCGAATAAATTCGATGGATTCTGAACGAATTTTATGAGTACGGTGTTTGCTCGGTGATATATGGGGTTCACTTGAAATGCTGTTCGTTATTTTTTTATTGTGCCTTCCACGTTTTGTAGGTGGGATGACAATTCTGACATAAATAACGTTGTCGTCATGTCAGAAAGGAGTGGGTTCTATTAAGGATTGATTGAGCAAAATCATACAAAACCTTTGAAAACTATATACACTTCGATTTGTGTAAGCTCTGTACCATAAGTGAAATTTATTATGCAGCTAAGGTTTATATTAGGTGCTTGGTATAGTATATATTAAAATCATTATTTATTATTGGCAACTATTAAAAGGGAAATATGAAAACCGCATAAAGTGCACCCCACGCTTATTACTCTACTGTAATATATATTTTTTGTACTCAGAAATTATTTTCTCTTTTTAGTTAGAAATAAAAGCGTGTTTTTTTGTTTTTTGAAATATTTTTATTTTTTTTAGTTAATAAGGATAATGGAAAACTCTTATCAAATTATTGCATTGTCATCGGTACTTGATACGTGGGCGAAGTTTTAAATTCGTTGAAAATTCAGCTCCATGATTCCGTTACATACCATACAGCCAAAGCTAATAAAAGCGTGTTAAAAACGATAAAGCCATTGTAAGAACATAATATAATAGCTGAACCATACATCAGTTCTATTTAAGTGGTAAGCAGTTTCCAATTTTTTTCCTAATACAAAAAATGTAAATAATATAAAAGTTACTCAATAAGTAATAGTGATAGTGACATAGTTTTTATGGGTTATTAACAATTAATTTATGTTTTATTTTAACTTGACATTTCGGACGCTTTTCAGCGCCCGTGACGTCGCATTCCAATAAAAAATGTTCGCGTAAATAAAAATTATCCTAACAGGTGTTTTTTTTTTCAATCGACTATATTTTTGAAAACAAAACAAAAGTCTAGCGTCTACAAAGCTGGTAAAAATCTTGAACTTTTTGTGTAGAAAAATAGAGTCGCAGTCAGTTAAAATTTGAATAAAAACGTAGTGAAACAATACAGATCGTCCGATTATCTCGACGGCAGTAAAAAGTAAGTGAAGTGTGCAGCTCACCTCAGCGAAAATGCAATTAGATACGTCTCGCGAGACTGACGAGGGCAGCTGGATAGGCCAAGGGACTGGAGACAAGTGTCCGACATTAAACCGCAAACGGAAAATATGAAAGTTGCGGAGCGAACTCACATTTTTTTTTTGTTTAATGCATACGAGCCCCTATATTAGACGGTTGATGTTTTCTACTGCAAAAACAGTATATAAAACGAAAGACTCGTTTTTCGAGAGATTTCCATATCTACAATTGCGCCCGTTAAAGTAGGTCGACAGGTATTATTCTTTATTGTTATTTTCTGGACCATTAAGTAACTAAGTCATTGTTGCCAACTCAATACTCATAATTTTGTTACCCAGGAATTTTCAGATTTTTCGGAGATTAACAGTTGCTAGTACCAAGCCCCAAATACAACGTGGCGTACAGTGGCGCGCATTCCAGGCTATCAGGCATTTTTATTTAAATATCGCCCGAATCACAAGCGCAAAAGTTACCGCAGTGTTTACCGTGATGTCGGCCGCTAAACTTTTTAGACTTAATTTCTTTTGACGTGACAACGTCTTATAAATTGGTTTGCCGGGTGACACTTCAAGAAACTGCGTTACGCTGCTCCGCTCACGTTCCGCGCTCACAACGAGAGCGAGTGAGAGGCACGCGTCCCTTCGACTCGGGCATGGTTAGCCCGCCTAAGAGCGAGTGAGACAGACATAAAAAGTGAAAGGCACGCGTCCCTTCCACTCGAGCACAGTTAACCCGCCTAAGAGCGAGAGAGACAGAGCGAGAGAGAGAGAGAGAGTGAGAGAGATAGGCATACACACCGGTTCATGTTATACGAATGAATATTCACATTAAAATTATTTTACCACTCAAAGTCGTTGTCACGTAAAACTTTCGCTCGTATACCGACTTTACAGGCAACCACTGTTTTTTACTTGATAAACGCCAATACCTGCGTACTCTATCCCCTACCCTAGAAGCTCCCCCGGCCTGATTTACATATAAATTGTAGCTAACTCACGTGGCGTCTCTTACTTTTAACTGCTGTAACCGCACCCAGAAGGCTTCAACAGAGAACCGGACAAAATGCTCCGTGTTCAACATTTGTCGCGAATTTAATGCTTTATCTTCATTTGATGAATTTAAAGTTTCGATAAAAATAGGGCGAAGTAGGCTTGAAGTTAGAGTGAAAGTTGTGTCGTTATGATCGTGGTTTACTTATACATAAAAATACTAAAATAAATTACCATAGGATTAAGCGACTGTTAATTCCACACTAAAAATGTTACTTTCCAACGTTTAACCATCTGTGTAAGTCGTCTATGCACGGTGGCCAGCATGTCACGGTATACACTGCGGTGTCTTATTCCCTTGTGATACGAGCGATTTTGCAACAAAAATGTGTAGCTTGATGTGCTAGCCATTGTACTCGGCACTAATAAGCTGTACGCTTTTATTGCACGCGTAATATATTTTTGTGTACTCAGAAATTATTTTGTCTTTTTTAGTTAGCAACAAAAGCGTGTTTTTTTAGTTTTTAACTAATATTTGTTTACAGGAAACTAAGTCGTTTTATTTGTTAAATAAGTATTTTTTGCGTTCACAACGCTATTTTTTAATTTCGAAAAGACAACACTTAAAAATTCTTTTCGGCTCCGGTTATCGGGAAGGATTCGAACCCCCGACCTTTGGAAGTACGGTCCAATGCTCTGACCACTGAGCTACCGAGAACCTTAATGGAGTCGTTGAATTTTGTAAGTGCTTTTTAACGCTTTGAGCCAGCGTATGTTTCATCGATGATTGTAGGAGACACCCTCAAATCACCCGAGAGAAATATTTTTACAAATATTTGACAATCGGTTAAGATGAAACAGGCTATAATTTTATTTGTTAAGTATTTTTTGCGATTGTCTTTTCGAAACCTAAGTCGTTATCATCGCGCTTGGCTTCGCGTTTTTAAATAGTAGGCTAAGTTCAAGCATGCCTTATCTTTTCATATCTAGGCTACTTACTATTATTTACTTTTGTTTATTTCTTGGATGTTTATGTGTTGGAATGTAAAACGAAACGCAACATTGAATGACAGTAACGTCAAACTGACATTGACATAAGATATGTACTTCCTGTTTTCCATGTCTGTATTCCTTCTTGGTCATCTATGTCGTGCGTACGAAATAAATATCTACTTTTAGCTCTGCAATCTTTGTTTCTTTTGGCCCTAACCCTTCAATATGTTTGCGTTATTACATAGATAACGGTTGACGATCAAAATTTATGGATTACTTCTGATTAATGATAACTTTGAATGTGTTTTTTGTCATTGTTCTTGCAGATGTGTTTTTACTTTATGACCATAATTTTTTTTTCTTTTTCAATGCAAAACTCAACTTTTACTGCGTCAGATAAAGATATGCTCCATTCTCTTAAACATTATGATTGACTTTGTACTTACCTATTTATAAACGTCAAATAGTTTAAAAGAATTAAAAAATACTTACGTAGTGTAATGCGCTTTATTTTAAAATAATACTAACAACAAGACCACAAATGAGATATTAACCTAACCAAACCACCAAAAAGAAATCTTAATCAACCGTATATAAATATCTCTGGCTGCTCTCGTCTTCTTTGGGTGTGACTTGGATCTTCATGGCTTGAGACAGGGGTCCGTCTCCATTCTTGGTGTAAGCCAGGACCCTGATTTCGTAGGTCACTCCAGACTCTATATTGTCCACTTGGGCGCTGGTGTTCTCTACGCCTTTGACGAGGATATCTCGTGGCTTGTGGGTAGAGGACTCCTCTGAGCTCTGAAATATAACAATTTTTTTTATCCAATATCAAACTGGGTAGGTTTTAAATAATAGAGTGAGACGGCGCCGGCGTGAGCTTTATTTTTTTTTTTTTTAATAAGTAACCTATCCTGTGCTTAAATAAACATTTTTGATTGAAAATAGGATGATTAAATTCTGTCGAATAATCTTATTGTTTGTTGATTGTTTTTATTTCCAAATCTTTAAAACTAATAAGATGCGGTGCAGCAGCAGGTACATCAAAGTATCGATACATTTTACATAGTAATGGATTTGTTTTGCTTACAGTATCAGTTAAATAAGTAATTACTCGTAGCTTATTAAATTTAATAATCAATTAGCTTATTGATTACTCATATATAAGCAATTAGCTTATTGAATTTAATAAGCAATCAGCTTATTAAAGTTATTAAGCAATTAGCTTAAAAACTATATTGGTTATTGATGTTGTGTACATTGTATTTAGAGTTGATTATTGCTTAATTGGATTACTTGTGATTACGACATGACATTTGGTATATTTTTGAGCACAAAACTTTAATAAGAAGAAGAAAACATTTTTATTCAGTATCACATTTTTACCAAATAGAAAAACACATACACAAGATACTGAAAGGGGGGCCCCTCTCAGCATGTGTCGTAGCATCACAGGAATGCCACGACGCTGGTCTTCCGTGGTCACCAATAAGTTAAATCCATGCTAATATCAAGATTAGTTAAAATGATTGATTCAAAAATTCCGTAATATTTATTTATCTGACATTTGATTGACTGATTCTGATCTTATTTAAAATTTAGAAGTATAAAGAGTTTATCACATTTAAAGAAGGAGCAAAGTATTTATTACGCGATAGGTTGAAAGTTCTATTTGGTACCTAATTATAATATAATATTATACATACCTGGATAATGGATACCAGCAGATGGCTATCGCCGTAGAGGTAGACCCAAAAAAAGATGGTGTGACGATTTGACGAGTTTTCTGACATACTGAGAATCCTTAGCCGCCAATAGGGAACAGTGGAGGAGTTTAGGGGAGACCTCTGCCCAGCAGTGGGATGAAATAGGTTAATAATAATAATAATACATACCTTGGAGGAGCTGCTTTCGTATCTGTTATTATTGTCCTTAGGCTGCTCCCATACTCTTAGCTAGAAATTAAATTCGGTGTCAATAATGTGATTGAATATATAACAAAAATTTGACTAGTATAAAACGACGCATTAGTACTTATGAGTAAGCGTATAATGACATCATGTGAGAATTGCTAGATTTTTTCCGTTTTTACATAAGTACTATGATTGGAACAACGGTTTGAGTTTGAATGCGGATAATAATAATAATGAAGTTGAGTTTATTATTTATAACCAACAACAGTAAATGGTAACAGTGTGTAGCAATAATAAAAAATAGAACATGAAAGCAATTGGATGGGATAATGTTTTGGGTTTGTAGGATGTTAAAAAATTGTAAAGCTACTGGTATTTCAAATTAATCGTTCTATACAGATATTAGTGGTGGAACCGTTAAGCTTCCGAGGATAGATATCACTATGAGACCTCTGTCCTTATTTAATCCTTTCCAAGATATTCCTACTTAAAGAGTGTAACCAAAAAATAACATTAAATATTTTTTTTTAATAAATTTATTTTTCCGTTAGTAGTTTATTTTCATATGTGATTTTTATTATTATCTTGGTGGTTTCTTAATCGATTTTTTATGGTAATACCACCTACTACCTTTTTGAGTAAATTGAAGTTTTATCAGCTATCAAATTATTTTTTTACCATTCTCCGTTTTATTTTGCAGTTTTTGCATTAAATTCGAAGATTAAACAATTGATTTTATTTATTTTGAATGTCTTCTGTAAAGCTGAAAAAGATGATTATTTTGCTTTAAATTTCCACGAAACGACGCCAGCGCAGGAACCAAAATACATCCAACTGTAATCACCTGAAAAGGTAGAACTGGAAGTCGCAGGACTTACAATATCTACAACTCACAACGTGACACAGAAGATGCACTGGGATCACAACACTGACACCAACAAACACTCGACGCGTTTCGCCACTACACGTGGCATCCTCAGGAGATGTTTTCGCTTCGACAGACTGCGAACTCAGTCAGTATTTTGATTCCTGCGCTGGCGTCGTTTCGTGGAAATTTAAAGCAAAATAATCATCTTTTTCAGCTTTAGTCATGGATTTCCGCAAAGTAACGCCTGATTCCATCAACAATGCCTTCTGTTGCAAAACCAAAAAAAAAGTAGGCCAAAATAACTTTTTTGGTTACACTCTTTCAATTGAATCTTCTTGGGAAAGTTTAAATTAGGACGGTAGGTCTCATAGTGATATCTGTCAGAATAAACCTAGACTCTATGTAGTCTAGGTCTAGGTCCTTAATAGTTCCATAACTAATTTTTTAATCTTATTTTGCTCATGAGGCTTATCATAACCATTTTTATTCTGGTCATAAGGCGGTTGTGTTAATTACCCAATGATTGCTCAACAAAAAAAAAATATTACCTTGTATCCCTCAATAGAGTGTGACCCAGATGCTGTGACTTTAGTCCAGTCCACCTTAAAAGCAAACGATGGGTTGTCCACCAAAGTGATTCTGGTGAGTTTTGGAGCTGGTATGTTCTCCGCTTCTCTTCTCTCCCCGGTGACGTAAGCCTGGCTCACCGCCAGGAACATCAAGAAGTATATGCACTTCATCATGTCGACTCGGTATTTTAGGTCTTCCTTCGTGATTCTAATGACTTGGATCAGCTGAGAACTGATAGGGTACTGAGTTACTGGCCGGTTGTTTGTTTATAAATAGTCGTGACTAGATAAGGGTCTGTTCTCGTGTGTAAGGCAATTTGGATGATTCACGAAGTTGGGGTATGAGGCAAGAAAAGATACGAGTAAATGTTAGTTCCGTTGTGCGTTGTTTTCAACGGATTATTAGCCAGATATAAACGATTTTTTTAAACAAATTGAAGTAAATTAGTAGCTTGTTAATTTAGTCGCCTTCTATTCGTTCTTTCCTAGCATCTTTTCAAATGTAGTTTGAGATATTAAAACTGATATACTTTCTTGATTACATTCTTTCTTCGTTAAAGTATTATTTTTTTGTTGTATGAGAAAAAAGTTAGCTAACTCTAACTCTCACTAACCAAATGATAAGGGGCCAAATTACAAGAATTTGAAGCCACTTTTTTAAAGGTGATTAGTTGAAATTAGAAACTTCTTTTTTCTTCTTTTTTAGTTTTTCGTTTTTTTTAACACATACATTTAAGGAGTTTACTGGATTAATGATCCATATTCCATGTGAACACACCTCAACGATGCCTTTGAACTTCAAGATAACACACGAATGTCACCTAACTATGACTGTTCAATGCGTTGTGTAGTTTTCGTTCAATTGTATATTTTCATTGTATGTAATAAGCGTTTAAACTATTTAACATACTTTAGAAGGAGCTCATTCATGTTAATTATAATTTTATGCGATCATTTAGCTTAGGGCGTGTCTAGCTTTGAAACGTGTCTGGAAGTTTACCAGAAAAATTGATGGTTGTCCAAGTCATGGTTACACCATGTTACGTCTAAAAATGTAAAATATGATATTTCCGTCATTCAAACTAACTATGCTTGAAGAAAAAAATAATTTTTGTATTTACAACATGCATAGTTTGATAAGTATTCGTTTTTCTTTAATTTCCAAAAAAAGTGGGAGAACTTTTATTCATATAACGTACCGTACGTTACCTTGAGGTTGAGGCTTGCACCTCACGGTTAACACTGTGGTATCTTATGCGATTAATATACGGGTGATTTTTGCAACAAAAAAATGTGGTAAAGTAAAGGTTGGTCACTTACCTTACAAACACCCCTCCACCAATCCACACTGAGCCCGCGTGGTGGAGTATGGCTCGCACCACCTCATAGTTGAGGTGAGACCTGTGCCCAGCAGTGGGACGTATATGCCTATATATGATGAGAGAGTGAGAGAGATAAGTAAATTTTGCCAGTTAGTTAGTCATCTCTTGAAACTAAAAAAAATCTTAATTTTATCAAATAATGATTATGCTTTAAAAACACATGAATTTAATTCACAACATGATGAAAAACATTCTACATACTAGACTTAACTTTCCATTTTTCGTTATTAGAAACTTCTTTTATAAAATAATTTATAACAAAACCTTTGTACGAGCCAGTCATACATCATTATGTCATTTTATGTTGACCTCAATTAGTTTAGCCTGTCTTGCATTTCCGCCACTTGCCTCATATTTTTACCCGACTACGGCGAAGCAAAAGGAGGGTTATGATTTTGACCTGTATGTATGTATGTATGTATGTGGGTATGGATGTTCATCTGTTCCCTCGTAACTTCTAAACTACTTATCAGAATTCGACAAATGACATATCATTAGAAGCGTCTTAATTGTCCGCTGGTTATAGGCTATATGGGATTTCACAAAATCTAATGTGGCGCCCTCTGGCGGACAAAACATACGAAGTAAAAAAATAAAGTTAAGATAAATATGCCGTGTTTGGTATCATTTGAAAGCGCTTTACTTGTACATTTTGAATATATATATATTACTAGCATTTGCTTGTGACTTTACCTGTATTCATGGGCTGATTGTATATAATTCACATCTTTTTTACCCGACTATATATGTGGCTCTTAGCAGAGTAAGATCCATAGATGGATTATGGATTAGTTCACTAGAATCTAGCAAATTACTAAAGAATCCACATGACCAAAGATCGTTCGAGGAGTTGGAAAGATTGAGAAATCAATGAACCCAAGATTAACCTATTTAGAACTCCAAAATATGTTAAATAAAAATAAAGTTTAAAAACTAACACCAGACTACTTAAAAACACGCTCTAAAAAGTACGAAACAAGAAAACACTCTCCTTTGAAATTACTTAGTATGTACAAACTATTAAATATTTACCGTTATTAAATAAACTAACTTACACATATTATTATATTTTAATATATTTTCAATTTATAATATTGATAGAGAAATGTTTTAAGGATAAAGCCGTGGTCGTATGCCATAAGAATAATAAATTAAAAAAGTGGTATACGACCACGGCTTTATCCTTAAAACATTTCTCTATCAATATTATAAATTGAAAATATATTAAAATATAATAATATGTGTAAGTTAGTTTATTTAATAACGGTAAATATTTAAAAGTTTGTACATACTAAGTAATTTCATTGGAGAGTGTTTTCTTGTTTCGTACTTTTTAGAGCGTGTTTTTAAGTAGTCGGGTGTTAGTTTTTATGTAAGTTACTATTTAGCAATTTAGCGATAGATAAAACAGTCCACGTTCAACACTCGTCAGGCTTAGTTCCTTATCTCCTTGGAGTTACCGCCCTTCAGCTCAGCATCCCTAGCATTTTCTTAGCTTATAATAGTGTATGGTCCGTACCATACAACCTTCTCATATCATTTTAATATCCGCAAGTTTTTTTTGTCTCTTGATAGGCCAAATAGTTTCTATCTCAGTTATAATAACTACCCATCACTGTCAGTCCCATGTAATACTTACCAGGTGACATGTGTCATATCTGTATCCTTGTAATCCGTGCCACGTTCACGGATGACATTCAGTAGTTTTTGTTCTAACTCTCTACTATGATACATCACGACCACGGCTTCGAATGTAGCCGTCTTCTTCACTCCTACTTCCTAAACGGAGCGAGACTACAGATTAGCCTTTACGAAGTAAGGATTTGGCACAAAAATACGAAATGACAAAACTTAAACCAACGAAATGTTTGGATTTAAATGCTTGTGACGGAATTGTTTTTTTACACGTTTGGTTTTTCCACAATAATCGTTATGGCGAAGAATTGGAACAATGTTTTGCTTTTGCAATATTCTTAAGAGAAAAGAAGCTTGTACCGGATAAATCTTGCAATGGTGATTTGTGAATTTGATTTATTGTCAATCGATTGGTGCCCCGTCTAAAGTCTCTCGAAGCATTAAGAAAAAAAATGCTAAAATCGAGTTGGATTCGCCCATCCGTTTATAAAACCTAACACGCACAATTCTCCGCTCACTTCCTTTACACGCCGAAGCAAACATGGCTGTCGCTAAAAAGATTTACTAACGGTCAATGGCAAACCGTTTCGCATTAACATTTGAATACAGAAGGCGATTTAATTCGGCGTATAAATCACGGGACACTCGTCCCGGGACAAATTAAACGTTATTCTTTTCGTGCCGAATTCCTTGGAGTTTTATTGGAATTTTTGCCTGGAGTTCGTGCCAATAAACAGTGTTTAACGTTTGGAACGGGCCCCAGCATTTAGCGCTTGTCAATCGCACACACACACACATGGATAACGTATGCAAACGAGGATAGTACACGATTCAACGTGTTTGCTCCTGCTTTTGTAGAGCGACTTAACAGTTTTGACACTTAAAATTCAGTACTACTTCCTTATGTTAATTTTGATTTGCAGTTGATATCTTGTTTGTCTTTAGTTAGACTATCTTCATTGAAAAATTTTACATGGTTTTTTAATAACTCAAAAATAAGATAAATTATTGGCAAGGGGATAGGGATCGGTGGAGAGGTTTGCGGGAGGCCTTTGCCCAGCAGTGGGATGATGTAGGCTAACAAAAAAATAAATAAATTATCAATAGCTTTCTTAAAGACACGATAACGATATAATTTAAACCCTATGAGTAATAGTATTTCATCGCTATGTAAGTGATGAAATGACCTACATTTTGATGACTCAAATACTTGAAACGATAACTTGTTTACGAAACATGTAGTAAACAAATCACTAATAAATAATGCACACAGATAAGTTTCATAGTTGTGAAATGGGTTTTAGTTACTATGTGAGTGTTTTGACTTATCAACGGATTTGATAAAAAGATTAAGTTGTAATCGAACGGTTTATTCCTTTGACCTTATTTTAAATTAGTAAGTTGTTACGAGAGAAAGTACAAACAAATAAGATTGTGCCAAACTGCTGAATATAAAAAAAACGCTTAAACATCCCATTTATTAAACACTTAAATTGCTGTCTATAATAAGTTGTTTTTTTCAACTTTTTGTAATGTGCAACATTGCATAAAATTAAACGTACAAAATGAGAGCTCAAAAATGATTCATAATATCCTATCGCCTTTTCTGATTTAGACTATTACGAATTAAAAGAAATTGACCATGAATTAATTACAAGTTAGATACTATATTTGCTTAATCATAATAAATAATAATAATTATAATGTAAGTAAAAAGTATCAAACGGCGCATTCCGACTATAAACCTCTAGATTCCAGAATTGTCCCTTTAACACGAGGCGGAGGCGAATAACAAAATAAAATACAATAGAAAAAAAGCGTAAAAGAGAACGTATTGATTTGGTGGAATTTCTATTAGTAGGTGTTACCTACGGGGACGATTTGCCTGCGTTTTATTGTTTCCCTGACGCACAGTGGGGTAGTGCTGGAAAAATTACATTTTAGGCAGATTCATCCATTTTATTTGACAGAATAAGGATATTTTCAAAAAATCTGTTATAAAGTTATTGCAAAGTATACACCGTCTTAATTTAAGATGACATTTTTTTAACTTTCCACTTAGCTGACTTTTAACGGTCTATTAGCGCTAACTGACTATAAATTATCGGTCTACAAGTTACGAGTATTTAACGTTTTTTTGGTTGTAAGCGTGTTACTATTATTGTATGAAAAAAAATTGGGAGCCCCTTCGGTCGCATATTTTTTTAGCAAAAAGTAGTTTAGCATAACTGTTTTAGTATATAGTTTTTTCGCATAACATACGATAAGCATATCGTTTAAAACGTTTGGTTTCATTGGCATACCTACAACTTCGTATAATTGCTATACGCCTAAAGGTAATTTATTCGACAATGTGAAACGTGTAATGGATATACCCATGAACTTTAAAGTCATGTTTGATTCAGATTACGTTGACTAAGAAAATGTTAAGACTTTCGATACATAAGTATTATGTCCTGTAAATAATTTGCTGTATGATTGAATTTTTGTAGTGATTAATTATATTTTTTCAACTGAAATAACACCTTAAATGTTATAATTATGATATCTCACATGGGTCATATTTTATAGGGTGAGATGCCAATGTTGTGCGTTATAATTGTTATAATGAAAACATATATGCATATACATCGCTGATACATCATTATTAATAATGCAAAAACAAGATACGTCTTTTGAATAATTATTGATGAACGTTATGCGAAAAAGATTGCCAAAAAAAGTAAGTTAGTCTTTTTAAATTATGCAACCGAATATGGACCCATTAAATATATGTAATGAAAAACAAATAAGATGTTTCAATTCAAATTTAGGTACCGTAAGTTAACTGATTAATCGATCTTACACGTAGTTGATGTTTTAAATAAAAAATGAAATATAATTTGTCTTCTCAGTTTCTTGCAAGTGCCTCTTCTGTGAAGAGATTTTAAAATTAAAAAAATATGTACTTTTTTATTGTAAAAGATTTTCCTATTGGCATCGTATGGATCTGTTTTCAGGACGCAGGCATATTATTTTCATCGCTATATAACTCTTTTGTAAAGAGAGTTTAGAATATATTGCTACACGAAAAGCTTAGTGGAAGTCTAATTTATAGCGTGCCGGCTTTGTAATAAAACACACTGTTTTGACTTTTAAAATGGGCAGTAAATACCTATAGATGTACCTAGTTTTATCTATTGTAAAGACGTTACAAATTAATATGGAAGTTTAAGATTTTTACACTTTAAGTTACTTTATTTTTTAGCATTAACAATGCAAATTTCTTTACAATGTGAAATAAAACATACTTAGAAAAATTAACTGCCACAGGCGGAACACAAACCCACAAACGTACGTATACCGCAAATCATGGATAAAATTGTAATTATTCGAAAACAGAGGTGAATGCTTGTTTGCTCTGACAAAGGGCAAGGTGCAGATTTGTAACGATGTAAATTTGGGAGGCGATGTTTTATGAAACGCTCGCTAGCGCTGTTTCTAAATTAAGAGGCGGTGTCAATGCTAAGTTAAAGTGAAGTCGGATTAGTTGCAACAGTTCAAAATACCATGTTTGTGATTATCACGATATTGAAAATTTTGTACTTAAGCCAATCTATTTATTCTTACAAAGTTTCAATGGCTTAGACTTTTTTAAATTATTTTAATTATCCACAACAATTGTGTCTAAAAGTGTATTAGCAAACTATTTTGTTAATACGAGTACTTGGTGTTACTATCCTACTGGGCTGAGTAATATCTCCATCGCTGAGTAATATATCGTGCGTTCCAACCTAAACTGGGAATCATTTTGAAGTACTTTGTGAATCAGATTAATTTGCTCATCCGATTTGAACAATACTTTTTAGACTATGGTGTCACTATTTTAAGAACTTTATTCTTCCAAGACACGGAATACTGAGGTGGAAACCTTAGGTTTTGCGAGTGTGGAATGAGCTTATTAACCTTCAATTTTTATGGGCATTTGTGTTCTTAAAATAGACAGGTACTATTTTCAAACCTTTCTATTTTTAATAAGCTCATTCCACACTAGTGACACCCAAGATTTCCACCTCAGCGTTCCGTTCGAAATATTTACTTGTACTTTCGGCAAATACACTCGGCGTCTTGGTGTAACTCGTACAAGAAAATTAAGCTTGTTTAATCACGCTCGTGTGTACACAGCCTTTTGCGTCGCACCGGGCTTTTTGTTTCGGTGTGCAAACATACGTTTAATTAATGAGTTACGGTTTTAATCTTATAGCAGTGCCGTGGGCATAGTGAGCCTCTGTTGAGTAACGTTATATTGATCACTTTATATAATGGTAGATAAATAGATAGATAGATATAATGTTCTTTATTGCATATAATACATAAAGAAGTTAAAAACAATAAGTTGTACAATTTAGGCGGTATGGTTATCGTTTGAAGCGTATACTTCCAAACAACCTTCGAGCAAGTGACATGCATGTTAAGAGTGTGATGGCGGTGAAAACTACTTTTTAAATTAAATTAAGTCAAATGGTAGTTTAATACGCGGAGCGAAGCGGTTGTTACTGTTTCATCCACAGTTAGTCAAAAATTAATTCGAACTAATATATAAGCATACATTGATCTGACTCAGTGGTAAGTTGCTAAAGCACTTGTGTTACAGATATCAGAATCAACAGTAGTATTACAAATAAACTTAAATAAATAAATATAACACCCAGACCAGAACAAACAGACATGTTCATGCTTGCAAATGTTTGTACAGTGCGGGGATGTAACCCGCGACCTCTTGGTTAATAGTCAATTTCTTGACCACTACAACAAAATTGGTCGTCATACAAACTAGTGCATATTTATTTAAGTTTTATTTCACAAAAAAAACCTTGTATAAAAAGTGGATTTCAAATCATGAGGTATCCGCTACCAGTCATATGTTTGCGTAAAATACTACTACACGTTGTTTTTTTAAATATCTCGTAGCCAGAGGTCAATACCGACTACGCCGTAGCCGTAGCATACAACGACCGTGCTACGAACCTTCTGGTCACTACAACTGCACATATCCGTTGGAAAAATCAAAAAAATAGATCGTCGTTAAATTAGAAACTTTTCTTCCAATACTTCTGATTAAGAAAAAGCATAATTTATATTACATTTTATAGCGGAGCATGTTAAGTGTGTTAAACTTTTAATAATCTAACAATTAAATAACAAAATGAAAAACAAGACAAATAATATCCATTTAGAAATTCGGGCTCTAACATAGCCTTACGACCGATGGCTCGACTAAGGGCTGATTTTACAATAGCCAGAAATAAATATTAAATAGTAATTGGACCGCTAAATATTAGATAAATAAATTTAAAATGACATTCGTTTTACCTGTCTGATAAATACAGTTTGAAATTTAAATCAACCATTTTGGAATTTCATCGGACTATTGTGATATTTCTTTACTGAAATATCGGCACTACTCGTATATACATTTCAACATTATCTCGTTCTCTCTTTTAGTGACTGACATACGTTTGGGTGCGTTTGGTCTTTTTTTTCTTTGCCGAGGTAAAGTATTTTTAAGCTACCTGGTTTGTGTTATTCTTTTATGGAAGTCAACACTGATTCTAGACTATAAGCAGCTGATTTCGCCTCAACCGACCAATTCAAGTGTTTGCACACGGGCTTTTGTATTTTATGGACATTATGGAAACGTTTCGTATTTTATTACACCGTCGACGCTTATTATTTATCTGTAGTTACGACGCTTTAAACTGCAGATAAACAAAATACCGTTCGCAATTAATTATTCACGGTCATTAAGAAGACGTACCAGGAGAGCAGAACTCCAGCGGAGCTAACTTCGTATCTGCTTCCGCTAACTACTAAAAGATGGTAATGAAGTGAGCTCACCTTCGTCTGCCTGTTCTGTTCGCACTTACAAAATTTCCCTATATTTGTCCCCCTCCCCCCAGCTGTCATAGCCACGACGGCGATCCGGACGGTGACAAGAAATTAATTAGGGAGCCGAGGAAAATAATGGTGTGCCGTGATTTTTAAATGAAATTTATTTTCTCCACTTCATTTATTCCCAGCGACATGACACTTCGGAAATTATTAGACTTTACAAGGGATTTTGCTCCCGGTAAGGTTTTGGTGTTTACCTTCTTCGTGGTGTAATTTCGTTTTTTCCTCGTTCTGGTGTGAATGGAAGGTGTTTTTGATAAGCCATTTTAATTGGATTCCTTTTGATAACGTTTCTGAGGAGTTTTTTTTTTGTAAATAAATTGAACAGAAAAATTATGTTTGGTGAATTTCACGGGGTGAAATGTAGGTAAATGTCGTTTTCGATTTCCAAAGATTTTTCATTATGTAGAGGCACAGGTAGAATGTGACTAAAATCGAATTGCTGGTTTTTAAGGCTAAAAATAAGACGTATAACGTGCTGATGATAAAACTTAATGGCGCTCCTTTAAAAACAAGTAGAGCTTCAAGTACCTGGGACATTGGGTCACCGAGACGTCCAAGGACGATCTTGATATTAAGAGGGAGCGTAGGGCACTGTGTATCAAGGCTAATATGCTGTCCCGCAGGTTTGTAAGTTGCACCAAGAATGTTAAAGTAACGTTTTTCAAAGCTTACTGGCACTCACTTTACGCGTGCAGCCTGTGGACGAATTATACTCAAAGATCTCCCATTACTCATTTACCATCGATGCGTTTTCATTCGTCAGTAGATACTGACATCGTCTCCATTAATAATATGGATTGCACATTTCTTCAAGTCCACAACTGACTTTCTATTAACTACCTACTCCCAATAACCACTTAGGTGTTTGGTTAGTGTTTACACACTCTCAAACCCGAGTCGACTGATGTTTAACATCAACACATCACGTCAATCCCCAAAATCCATTTTTCACACGAAAATAGCGTTTGTTTTAAAGATCTGGTGTGTCAAAACGGCACAATTTATCTTCAGAAGCGCATTTACACGTGCTAGCCTCGGATCATGCTCAAAAAATTTCAACCGACCCATCAAACCGTTGACAGCACTCAATTTTTCTTACGTCATTCCCATGAATATATTTTCGGATGACGTCGATCTTAGGTTGTGGTAGTAGAGTCGATTTTAAAGCATTTTTAAGGTAGGTCTATTTGAAAACGTGATGTAGTGGATAAAGGTGGCGGCTACAGTCATAGTCGCTATTAATTTTAAGGGCATTTAAAATGACAAGAGGTGTGACATCAGTGACAAGCGCTTGATTATCTTGGTCTACCTTTTGGTGGCGTAACCCACGCTATACATTATATTTTCGTACCGTTTCGGTTATGCAAGATTCAACAAATTACTTTATTTGCACGGAATAATAGTTACCTAATTTATAATTTGAAAACTGCCTCGTTGGTGTAGTGGCAAAGTTTCTGCCTTACATCCGAGATGTCCTGGGTTCGAATCCCAGGTCGAGCCTAAATTGTTTCTGAGATTTTCTGTCATGTATTTCTCAAAAACAGCTCGGAGTCGAGAAGTTGGCGGTGTTACACCCCCGTGCCTCGGAAAGCACGTTAAGCCGTTGGTCCCGCGCCTGTTCTCTCTCCGGTCATGTCGGATTGCCGTCTCACCGAACTTTGAGAGTGATGTAACGGTGCGTGCACTATATTATCTCCTGCGTAGTTGGCTGATCTCTGTTGAGTTGAGATTGGCCGCCGTGGTCGAAATCGGCCAGGAGGACTATTTACTATTAATTTGAAAAACCCCCGACATTAGGTAGGAAAACCGCTGGTGAGCTTCAACGGCTGGATTGATTTCGACCAGCCATAGCTAAGAACCGCCGTGTTTATATATTATACTAGCTGCACCGGCAAACGTTGTTATGCCATATAAATTATTATCACTAAAGTGTATGAAAAACAGATGTTGGCCGATTCTCAGACCTACTCAATATGCTCACAAAATTTCATGAGAATCGGTCAAGCCGTTTCGGAGGACGCAACGAAAACTGTGACACGAGAATTTTATATATTAGATTTCAAACAAGCTTCCCGTCTGCAGCTTCACCCGCATGGAATTCGGTTCTCTAATATATTATGCACTAGTGGACCCGGCAAAAGTTGGCCTGTCCGTTGCTTTCTTTTAGTTTTCTGATCTTTTGAACCTTCCCTGGAGTTCAACGAATATTTCGAGACTGAAATTATTGAAATCGGTTCAGCCGTTCTAGAGTTTTAGCGAGACTAACGAACAGCAATTCATTTTTATATATAAGACTAGTGGACCCGGCAGACGTTGTCCTGCCCATTGTTTTTTTTTATAATTTTCTGATCTTTTAAACCTTCCCTGGACTACCACGAATATTCCAAGACTAAAATTATTCAAATCGGTTCAGCCGTTCTCGAGTTTTAGCGAGACTAACGAACAGCAATTCATTTTTATATATAAGATAAAAGAAACCACTTTGAAATCGGGTCATCCGTTCGGAAGCTACGATGCCACAAACAGACACACACAAAACCACACAAACACAAAAACAGACATAGGGATCAAAATTATAATACCTCTCTTTTTCGTCGGGGGTTAAAAAAAAAAATTATTTTTTTGAAAAGACTAGAGGGCTCTATGTTGTTGTTATAACAGGCCTCTACCTAAGTTACCTATATTAATAGATCATCTAAGCTTAATTAAAGCAGAGGTGTTTGTGGCGCAGTGGTTGCAGCGCTTTGGTAGTGATACCAAAGTTAAGCAACCTACGGCGCGGTCATGATTGGAATGGGTGACCATTCTGACCATAAAAGTGACGTCTATTTACAAGCATCTCCGTGCTTCGGAAGGCACGTTAAGCTGTTGGTCCCGGTTAATATCGATAGATATTAGTCGTTAAACCTGGTCGGAGGCCCTCGGGCGGCTTAATAACATCTGACAGTAAGGTTGGTCACCTTACACACACCCCTCCACCAATCCGCACTGAGCCCGCGTGGTGGAGTAAAGCTCGCACCACATCATACTTGAGGTGAGGCCTATGCCCAGCAGTGGGTCGTATATAGACTGATGATAGATCTAAGCTTAAGCACTTTGTCATTAGAACCAGCGAAAAAAAAAAGTCTGGCTTCTATCTCAGAATCTTGAATCTTATACAATAAACAGTTACTACGTACTGTATTACGGTTTAAACCTTTCGATAGAATCTGAGCGTGCACTTAATTAGTTCTATCTATTTATTAATTCCATGATTTCCATGGTTATCATGAATGGAAACACTGACAATGGTTGGGTGTTTCTTCATAAGGCCGTACTGACAAGTTTTTCGCTGAAGAACGCATTCAAATGATTTCCATTTGATACATAAGTTCTATGTTTTATATAAATGGTTCTTCTCCATCGACGCCTTCATAATAAATTATCAAAAAGTTATTACAAAACAAAAAAGGTTGACAGAAAACAGTAAAAACTAATTAGTCTGGCGCGTCCAAACGTCGACTTTTATCGAACTTCAGCTATTTTAGCCATTATAAAATTCTAAACTTTGTGTTTAATACACTGTAGTGATCTCTTAATATGTTATATTTATTACGTAATGGTTGAATTCTAAGACAAAACATATATATCGGAACTATAAATAAAAATAAATTGTCCGCGACGTAGTTCATAATTCGTCTGGCTCAATATGTTCACGAGTACATTCTTCGATCTAACGAATATTCTGGAGCGTTAAATCGCACGGTGATTGGTCGCGCCAGTTGCCATCGAGCCGCCGCGGGAACTGTACGTCTCGGTCTCCACGCCGGATTTCGTGACAGGCTACGACGAAACAGTGTCATCTGGCAATTGTAAGGTAAGCTATATAATTAATCTGTCTTTAGTAATTAACGCTACATTTAAGATTGGAGTTCATGACTTATATACGATCTTTTATATGTTGGTTTTATATTACTTGAATACCTTTTTGATCAAATACATTGTATATTTTGACTGCAGTATTCGATTTATTGTGAATTCCTAATTAATCTGGTACTCATTAATCTGGATTCATCTGGCTTTAGAAAGCCAGACGAATTTGAAACATGTAGATAAATTATAAATTGACGCAAAATATTAAAATTGATAGGCCAGATGAATTTTTGCATTACGGAATAATGAGATTATAATATAAATTGTTAATTTATCAACGTATACTTCAGAACACACAATACTATTAAAATAGTTTTATTTACCGAAAATTCAAGTGTTGTATAATAAGAAGAAAAAAATTGTGCGAAGACTTAGTTGTACTTATATAAGTTTATCCTAGAATAGAATTAATACTAATATATTTTTTCTTTTTAGATCTACAAGATGGTGAAGCCAAAGAAACAAACAAGAGAAGAGAGATTGCGAAAAAAGAGATTAGCAGAAAAAAAGAGATACGAAAAAATAAAAAGCAACGAAGATTTATGGAAGGAAAAACAGGAAAAAATAGAGCCAGTTATATTCGTAGAAAGCAAGAAAAGAAACAACTGCCGATAAATGAAATGAACCCTAGACAACAAAGACTACAACGAAAGAGATGGAGAAAGAATTACAATGCGTATTACAAACGTAAGAAGCAAGAAAAAAGAACTGCTGCTCTGCTCGCTGATAATACCCCACCATTGAGTCCCAGTATTTTATCAAATGATGACATGATTGTTCAAGTTGATAACATACGAGAACCATCTTCACCGGAAGTGCCATCTATAAGTAGAGACATGGTGTCACCAGTACTAAGACCGTCAAGAGTTTTACGTAATATGTCGCGCAAAAGGGATGGTCTATCAGAACCCGACATAAATACACCAACTACGACAACACCGCATCATCTTCCAATATCTTCTCCCACGGTGTCTTCTCCAATTAGGCGTTTACGCTACAAAAAAGATAAAGAGATCTCTAATCTAAAAAAAATAATTATTAATATGAAGAGACAAAATGAACGTTATCGGAAAAAATTACAAAGGATTCAGAAAACTACGGAGGAAAATTGCATAACATCACCTACAATAAATAAACAAAAAAAAAAGATTGATTAACAACAAAACCATACCTAAGCTTAATTCAAATAATATTCGAGATGCACTGAAAATTGCAGTAGAAGACTTTTTTGAGGATGATGAAAACAGTCGTCTTTGCGCTGGTAAGAAGGAATTTATCGTAAGAAAAAAGATCCGTAAGCAAAAAAGATACCTTAATGACAGTATTCTAAACCTACATCAAAAATTTTACAATCAGCTATTCATTATTTTGTAAGTTACGACCTTTTTGGGTACTGCAACCAGATGCCCGATCACGAGACACTTGTTTGTGTAAATTGCATACCAATTTGAGTTTAATTATAAATGCTTTATACCAAAGGAAGATAATATCATCTAAGACTTCTCAAGATTTTCTCTCTTCACTTTGTTGCGATATAGTTGCGATACGATGAAAATTGCTTACTTCGAGAGTGTAAAAACTGTCAGAATAAGGTTGTCTTCTATCAGGAATTTGATAACTCTATTGAATTAACCTACTGGCAATGGCAAGCTAAAACACAAGAAATAGGGAAGAAAATAAGAACAGTTGAAAAAATAAAAATTAAACAAGAACCTAAAATGTGCATAGATTATTTGGAGTCAATTAAAAATGAATATCTTATTCACTGTGGTAATATAGTTGCCCAACAAAAATCTTTCAAATACTTAAAAGAGAGTCTTCAAGTAGGTGAATGTGTTATCCACATTGACTTTAGTGAAAATTATATATTATTATTATATACTTCGTCAAATGCAATGAAGAAATACAATCCTACCACTTCGGGGGTAGTCGTAAGCAGATAACATTGCACACATCAGTAATCTATTTCTTGGATGACGAATTGAGACAACAAGTGCAATCTTTTTGTACAGTCAGTGACTGTTTACGTCACGATATTTCTGCGGTATGGGCTCATATTATACCTGTCCTAGACTATATAAATGAAACAGTATCAAACATTCATACAATACATTTTATTTCTGACTCACCTTCCAGTCAATACCGGAATAAAAAAATTTTTCATCTGATTTCTTCATTACCTACATATCTGACCACTATCAAAACTATCACGTGGAACTATAGCGAAGCAGGACACGGAAAAGGAGCACCGGACGGAGTGGGTGCTATTATGAAGAGAACTGCAGATCGCCAAGGCCAAGACATAGAAGATCTTGATGACTTTATAAATATTGTGAGTCAAAACTTAAAGAAAGTAATACTGAGAACTGTTTCTGATTACGATGTTGGAGTGAAAGATTTGCTATTCCCACAGATGGTGAAAAGTTTTCCTGGGTGCATGAAAATGCACCAGATTGTCTGGAATTTTGATTCTTCTGCGATTGCTGTGCGAAGACTTAGTTGTACTAATAAAGAATGCCTATATCAAGCCATTCATTGTCATCACATGAAACATCTTGGATTTTATAATTTGAAAGATGAAAGTCAGAACCTGCTCGTTACACCACTGTCGAGATCATCAAGAGTGTTGGCGAATATTTCTCAATCTTTTTGGACACCTAGAGAAGATAATTCATCACGAATAAACATTATAGAAAAAACCAAAGAAAAAAAACAAAAAGAAAATGAAAAGAGATCTAAAATAAAAGGAAAGAAATATAATACAGAAGAAAAGAATGAATCAAATAGTCAACTAGTATCGGAAGAAGTGACTCAATTTGAAAGTTTATCGGAAATAACTTTTTCAAAAGATGGCAATAATAACTTTAACGTCGATATAGAAAACTATTCATATCAATTAGATAGCGATGATGAGTTCAATATATTTTCGTATTTATTAACATTTATAATTATATATGTCGCGATCTCATGAACAAAGTTCCTTTAGGATATTTAAAAAATGTTACATGAAAATTATTAAGTAGATATTTTTAATTTGATTTGTTTTCCTTTCTTAGGAGTGTTTATTAGAAACCGAGGCGGATATTCATAGTAATCATATGTGATAGATAAGTAAACAAAAGACTGCTTAAAATAATATCATCCTAAGTAGTATGGGATGTTTAAACTATTATTGTACAATTTAATTATGAGCGTAATAATATTAGAATTACTCTAAGTAGTATAATTATGATTGGTCATTAATATGAACAGTAATTGTTACTGAAATAATAGATATTGTTGTAAACTGATTACCAAAACAAATAATTACAGAAGGCCAAATACAAATAATGTGAATTAAAGTTTAAGAGGTTGATAATTTAATAAAGCTTGTTGAAAATCTAAGAATCTCTCTCATTTATCTGCACGATACTAATTAATGCACCTACAAAATCTCATTATTCTGCCATTGTCATAATTCATCTGTCCTAGCAATTCATCGGTATGTTTTAAATCATAAACTATTGCAACTAAATCACGGCCTTCAACACATGTTCTTATTCTGTGCGATCAAATACTATTAGTTGTATTATTTTGCATAAAACACAAAAAAAGTATTGCGCCAGACGGATTAGTCAAAATCACTCTAAATTGAAGAAACACCCGGTTATGGTAATAACGGCAATTATGTAATTTGTCACAAGATTATCAATAAAAGCTTCATTTTCAAATTACGTGTGTTAGAGCAATATACACATTTTCAACTTGTGACAATAATTAAGGAATCAATTTTTAATGCTCTTTATATTGCAAGTCTTTTTAATGTCAACTTTTTTGATAACACTCGCAAATTGATGAGAATGATGACATTTACGATAAATTTACCCTAAACATGAACCTTATTAATTTTTAAGATCGGTTTTCTATCGACATCAGTAACAATGAAAAAAAGATAACGTAATGAATACCACTATTAATTCTGACAAATAAAAAGCTCAACCCTCAAAAGCCGTGCAACTCATTACAAACAAACAACATTACGGCACAATCGGTACCTACACGCGATACCCGTAATGAACCCTTAACACGAAATTGTTACTAATTTGTGCCTACATACTGATTTCTGTTGGTCATGCCATCATTTTAAAAAGCATGACCGGTGACACGTTACTGTGAAGTGGAAATATTATCAAACGAACGATATTAACGCGAATAAAATAAGGAATAAGATAACGATGAAGTAACTCTAATTTGAGGGAAAATCACACTATTTATATATTTATTTGAGTTTTATATTGACACCTTATACGCGGAATCTGAAATCCTTGGAACCAGGAGAACGATATAGTTAACGTGATAATTGAATGCATTTTGTGTCTCGTTGTTTTCGTTCAGAAAATTGAATTGATTATCACAACATATATTCTTTTTAGCCTTTTTTTCGCTAAAAAAACTCTTACAATGTTTATTGAACGCACATTTCAAACACAAATAATACAAGATGAGCTGCAACGCTCACCAAAAACAAACTACCGAAAGATAAAAAGGAAAAATGTGTTTTACACCGTCACAGATAAAGCTAAGAGTTACTTGGTGCTGTTCCTTGAAACCTCGTCGATCCATGGGCTAAACCATATGGTGGCATCGGGAAGACACCCTTTGGAAGTGTAAGTACATATTTTTGTTTTACGTGATACAAAAACTTATTTTTAATATCATCAGCCTATATACTCGTATGTCCCAATGGATGGGCACAGGCCTCACCTCCAACTATGAGGTGGTGCGAGCCATACTCCACCTCGCGGGCTCAGTGCGGATTGGTGGAGGGTTGTAAGTAAGGTAAGTGATCAACCTTACTGTCACATGCGCCTCCTATTTTTAATGATATACTTTTCACTGGATCATAAATTATAAATAAATTAATGATTAAATTGTATAGACTTCTTTGTGAGGTAGTGAATAACCATACCTACCAAATAGTTTTATTCAGTGCAAAATACTTTTAGAAACCCTAGACAAAATTACCTATGTCAAACAGTCGAATACGAAATGATTTAACAAGAAAGTGCATACAATTGACATAAGCAATTGAAAATACTTTCTTTTTAATCTACTACTTCTTCTCTACACATCACTTTATAGGTCATTTTCATAAAGATAAAAAAATATAGCAAAATTAGCTTTTGATATCAACAGGATTCAAAAGCTAATTTTGCTATACAAACTCAAATTAACTTTTTCTAGGGGCTCCGGTCAGTTTCGGGATCATTTTTTATCTATCCAAGTTATTTTGTGTAACTCTGTCTTTCAGCGTCCTCTGGTTGACCATGGTCGGTCTGTCGGTGTTTGGCTCCGTGTACCTATCACTCACGACCTGGTTCCGGTACCAATCGTCACCCACCGTGGTCTCCATGGACCGCGACATGTTTGCTTGGAACACCACTTTTCCTTGCGTCACAATATGCCCCAACAATAACCTTGATCAGAGGAAGCTTGAGGCTTATGTCAAGTAAGTATCTGATGGTCATCAGTGGTGTTTCGTTTGTGTTCTTATATTTTTGTTCCAATAGTTACTAATATTATATCTTTACAAGTCAGTCGTCATTAAGGGTCTGTAGCTCTTTTAAAACCTGATTTTTTCTATTGCAGTAGCTACAACTAACTATTCAATATTTAAAATGTTCATAAAAATAATAACGCGATCCCGGCTAGGTATTCACATAGCTCAAATTGTGCTCGACGTTTAAATCGAGTTGTACGTAGGCAAAATTGAGGTTTATAAGTAGCTAGCCGGTTTTAAAATATAGTACCGTTTTAAGTAAGTATAGTTTTCGAAATAATAATAATTTGCAATATCATTTGCAGAAGCTCCACAGAAACAGACAAAGACAAACTAGAAGCCTTCATCAAGGCTCTCGCCAACGCCACTTACGACAATTTCGACCTCATTCCCGACTACGAAGGCATACCTTCGGATAAATACATGGAACTGATCTTAAAGTTGACCGCCAGCTTCAGACCCACTTTGACCATCGGAGCTTCGGGAATCATGTTGGACATCGTGCCTACAATCACTGAAATGGGGATATGTTACGCGGTTAATTCCCAGGTGGCAGTGTATAATTCACCTCCGTAAGTTATACAATTGACGACGAAATGAGCTTACACCAAATCACATGATTGTATTTGTTTAATTATCTGAACATTTGTAAAAGATAAATGAGTGAATGAAAAAAATTAAAACAGTTGTCTTCTTCTTAGCGTGTCGATGGAACACGAGGAATTACACCGTGGCAGCCCAGAATTCAGCCACTTGTGTTACGGATCGGCTGCAGTTCATTAAATCCGCTGTGCCATAACACAGTAGTAAAGATGTATTAATGTCGTAAGGATGTTATAAAATTGATGATTATATAAATGACAAAGATATATATGGAATTGTTTGAATGTAAACAATTACAATAATTGTAAATCAAATTTGAAAAGAGGCAATTATAATAGTGACTGAGTTTCTTGCGCCGCTTCTTCTCAGCACTGGCCCAATTTGTCCTGAAGCGGTGGTAGGGTTTTGATATGTTGGGACGTGTAAAAGTACTCCTTGTGAGTCTATTTAAAAAAATAAATTGATTTTATTTAAATAATATTAGACTACAAAAACTTAGTTATGACATCATTATGATGCGTAGAAATTAATGAAAAAAAACCTTTCCGAACCAATGTTTTAGTTAAACGACGGTTGAAAGACATTGTAAAAAAAAAGTATATATTTTTACCGAAGTCGAATGATAATTCGCAACCCTTTTTAGTTGGTGGAATCTAGTGGTAAACATTATATTTCAGGTACAGAGAGGCCAACAGATGGGACGAGGTGACGACGCAAAACAGCACTTTCTTCGTGCACCCGCTCGATGGGGAAGTATTTGCCCAAGTTATTAACATATCGGCTGCTTATGACGTAAGTAAAATATAATAATACTTACAATATATATTTAGAATTCAGTTGGGCTTTTAAGCCTCTTCGAGTTTAATATAGTTGATGGGATCAGGCGTTACTCTTGAAGGTGGCGCGTGTACTGGCGAAACGCGTCGAGTGTTTCATTGGTGTCAGTGTTGTGATTCCAGGTGCATCTTCTGTGTCACGTTGAGAGTTGTATTGTAAGTCCTGCGACTTCCAGCTCCAGGTTTTTCAAGTGATTACAGTTGGATGTATTTGGGTTCCTGCGCTGGCGTCGTTTAGTGGAAATTTAAAGCAAAATTATTCTCCTTTTAAGATCTTTGAGTTTTCTTGGTTGGTCTTTCTTAGTCATAACGACGTCGGAGGGCATGGCGTAATTACGCACCAGTTTTAAAGAATCCAGAGTCCAGTTAGAGTCCAGTTACAAATCCGGTTACTAATCTAGAAAACAATTTTTGTGTTCTCACGTCTTTGTGGTAATATCAATGTTTCTGGGTTCCTTAACTCAAGTTCATTATCATCATAATTTGAGATTGATTGTATGCTGCCTTGAAGACATCACAAACATTATTTGATTGAAGTTAGGTATACCACATATAAGTTTTTTTTATGCCAGGTGTACGTCCACGGACCATCAGAAGTGCCAGACGTGTCGACAAAGCGCCAGCACTCCGACCAGGACTTTTACATGAAGCTGTATGTCACAGCTATCACTGTGTACACCGCGCCTGAGGCCGCCAAGTGAGCAATGATTTACTGGGCAAAGATTGTAGTACCGTTTACGATTTAGGCGCGCATGCGCATGCTTTTGTTGTAGGCGTTTGGAAATGAATGTGATACAATACTGAACACCTAAATAGCTATATTGCATAGCCGATGACCTGCATTTGAATGCTGCTTTTGTGGTTTTAGTGTTTAAACCCTAAAGCAAAAAAGGGTTGTTAAGTGACATCGTAGCGACCGAAAGAATGGACCGATTTCAGTGCTGCTTTTTTATTTGAAAGATAAATTTAATCACGGTGGTATTTATCTACGGCTGGTCAAAATTTATCCAACCGTTGAATGTCACCAGCTTGTTTTTATGGTTCATGTCGGGGTTATTAAAATTTTAAATTTTATTTTGATTTTTTTTGGTCTTCTGTCTGCCCCTATAATCTTTTTGTACCTTTCGCAGACTCAGCGTAGCTCAAAGAAGGTGTAGGTTTCTAAACGAGAATATCTTGAAGCACAACTCAGTGTACACTTACACCATGTGTCGGATGGAGTGCCGCATCCGGCTGTGTCTCAAGTACTGCAACTGCATCCCACATTTCTACAGGAGAATCGGTAGGAAAGGAGTTACTGTCGGTTCCAATATTCTATCTTAATACTATCGATTGAGAGTGGTTTAGGTTTAGGAGTAGACAAATATAATTACAAAGCTTCGTACTGCTAAGTTATCGGGAGTAACACGTGTTATTGTGAGTCAACCATAAAATAAGGACATATGATCTCGTGGGATATTTTTATATAATTTTATGGAGAACATTTGAATCATACACGCTTTCTGTGTAGCTGTTACCATTAAGGTTGCACACACAAGGGAAACTTAAAAAATAAAGTAACTTCTCCCGTTGTCCCAACATTTCCCTTCACTGCTCTGCTCCTATTGATTGTAGCGTGATGAAAAGTATATTTTAACCAGTTCTGGAGTATGAAAATAATTGTACCAAGTTTTCGTTATAATCGGTAGAGTAGTTTTTGTTTCTACAACGGTTATACAGACAGACAGACTAAAATTTTACTGATTGCATTTTTTTGGCATCAGTATCGATCCGTAATCACCCCCTGATAGTTATTTTTGGAAATATATTTAATTTACAGAATAATTGACCTCTCTACAGATTTATTATAAGTATAGATTGCATTTTGTCATATCACAAATAACTGATGAATGATGGAAGGATTTCCTCATGCCAAGAATTATCTATTTATGAGATCTATTGTATGCACTTTCAACGGTTTGGATTGTTTCCATAATTCCTAAGCTATTAAATTATTCACAGGCGATGAGAAAATATGTAACGTGGCCGGCTTGAAATGCTTATCTAAGTACAAAGGTGAGTATCATTAAAAACAAACCTAGTTATTTCAGTATCTATAAATTTCACAATTTGCCATCTCTCTCACCCAGATGAGCTCTTCAAGTTGCAAGACAAGGACGGCAAGAAGATAAACTGCGGTTGCCTTCCAATCTGTGACGATGTAAACTACGTGATACAGTCCAGTGCCCTGCAGGAGTGGTTCTTGGGGACGAACCTTCAGTGGGGAATTGTGACGTATCCAAGGATGAGATATAGAAGGGATATCATCTTCGGCTTCACAGATGTACTGGGTATGTTGAGGTTTTATAGGTTCAGTAGCCAGTAAATCAGGCTACCCATTTTTGTTGCAAAATCGCCCGTATCATAAGCATCTAAGAAAGCGCAGTGGTTACAGTGACGAGCTGGTAACCTTACACACAACACGTCATCAAGGTAACAAGGCATCTCATGGTTTTGTGATAAGGGCGAATTTCAGAAAAAATAATTGCCTCCACTTTGGTCACAAAGTTGGCTATTAACTAAGAGGTCTGGGGTTCGATCCCCGCACTGTACAAACATTTGTGTGCATGAACATGTCTTTTTGTACTGGTCTGGGTGTTATATATATTTATTTAAGTTTATTTGTAATACAACTGTTGATTCTGATATCTGTAACACAAGCGCTTAAGCTACTTACCACGGAGTCAGATCAATGTATGTGATGTTGTTGTTTATTTATTTATTTAATGTGGTGTCGTATCATCGTCTGTACTAGGCGTGTGTAAATGAATCGAATTGAAGAAAGTTATGCATGATAAATCTTTTTGGGTTGTAAATACTTTTAGTTAAAAGTTTTTTTTTTGATCCTTTGGACAAAAATTTCTAAAAATTTCTGGATTGTGGGTTGAATCAGCCCACAACCCGGTTAATCGATATAAAAAAAATATATTATGGGTTTGACTACATCTTTGCAATATCATTTTGTTGCTGCTTTTAGCTTTTATTTAACTTTTAACTTTGTTGGACAAATATGATGGAGAGATTAACGTAGACTCAAAAGAAACACTTTTTGTTAACTGATGCGAGTTTAATGTGTCATATAAGTACAGACATGAGCTTATGTACGCATATGTATGCATATGGTTACTTATAACCTCACCACTCACATTTATGCATACATAGGTTAATTATAACTTAATCAATAGTTATTATTATATTAAGGAGTATTTATTGATATTATGACATTATATCTATATTTTTTTAATTTTTATTTTTGCGGTATTAACCACTTTGCCTTTCTCATTTAATTTTCACTGCACCCATTGCCTTCTTTCTGCATGACCTTGGTTGAGTGGCAGTAAATGCTATTAGCATTATGTCCACCATTTGTACTTTTCTTGTGCAATTAAGTTTTAAATAAATAAATAAGAGTTAACTACTTTCAGTTTGTTTTTCTCTGTCCAGCTGATTCTTTCCATTTTTCTCCAACACCACATCTCAAATGCTTCTAACCTCTCTCTATATCTCTGCGTTAATGTCCACGTCTAACTTCCATATAAGGCTATACTCCAGATGTAAGTTTTAATGAGTATTTTCCTGATTTTCTTGGAGATATTTGCTCTTAATAAATGCTTCTTCTTGTTGATCTTCTTTCAGTTGCTGTTGGCGGCATGGCGGGTCTGTTCCTTGGATGTAGTGTACTTAGCTTCATGGAAATCGTCTACTTCTTGACTCTTCGCCTGGTGTGCTACACTCATGCAGCTGTTACAAAATAGATTTCCAAGGATCAAAGTTGTCTTCTATTAAATTGGCGTAATGTACTATTTTCATAATTATAATGCAGTAATGCAGAAGTATAAGAACACGTTAATATCATTGCACTTATTGCGTATTTGGAAATACACACACATAGAGAAATTATGTTTGTTTGTAAAATAAAACTTCTAATTTTACTGATTAGACTGATTACGTATGTACATATGGTTTTAATTAACCCTAAGTCACTCTTTTCTTGTGTTAAATATACAGCTTGGGCTTTTTTAATGATAAGAGTTTATCGAATTTCTAAATAGCAGTCCCTAATAAGCGACACTGCTAGAAACTCAAAATTAACGTCATCGCAAATTATCTCCGTTTAGATTTACTAGTAAGCTACCGAACTGTTGAATCTTAAACATCTAGACATGTTTTGATATTAATATCATTCAAATTTCAATTTCCTCTAATGGACCCCATAATACTTCTCAACTTTCAATATAAACAAACTAGTTTGGGTCTAAACGACACCGTTGTTCAGGTAAATTTAATTTCGGGTTAACGTAATTGGAGGCGACACACGTCGCCCTGTATTAACACGTCGTAAATTCAACCCTTAACCACCTTGCTAATAATTAAGATCGTAGAGCCCTTTGGAATTGTTCGCCCAATTTAGCAATCCACGTACTATTGCGGACGGGTTATGGGACACCTTTGTACCCGGGACGTTTAGTGTTAAGTTATTAGTTGGTACAAAGGTTGTAATTGTGGTTGGTCATTTGGGTCGTCTTTAGGTTATTGGCGATTTACATTTACATGAAAACCTGGGTATTGTGTAGATCGATTTGCTTAGTGACAGAACTAAATTTTGAAAGTTGTTGTTTATGAAATCTGAAAGAAATGACTTCGGGTACAAGACCGTGTTTTTTTCTATTTATTAACTCATAAAAGATCTCTACAGAATCATTTGATCTGAGCGTAGATAAACCCTTATACTTAGTATAATTTTGCGCCGAAAAATAGGTTATTACTATCGTCGAAGACACACAAGCATACATAAGAAATGGATAAACACTTAGGTACTGGTCAGTTCTCATCAGGATAATATTCTTTGAGCTTAAATTTTATATTTTGTCGTCATTTTGTTCCGTCGGTTGTCGGAAGTCTGTAGGTTGATTGTTTATATGACCAGTAGAATGTAATCAGTAGTTCGTCTGCCGTTATCGTTTCTCGCTCGAGCTGCAACTCAGCTGTAAATAACTAACGACATAATACATTACACTTATGCTGCTTGCACTATGAGCTTATATAAATCGAAGTGTTTTAAGGTTTTTACATATTGTTTAAATTATGTAAACGAGCGGAAATACAAGAAGATAAGAAAAAACAAATAACTGTAAGCTAAGCAAAGCAAACCATAATTGTATTCAAAAGCATTTCATAAATTCCTGAAAGAATGTGTTTCCTCCCTATTTATATGGACTTTGGTCCTCTAATATAGAGGTATGAAGCATGTTATTATACTAAGCGTACCTCTTACAGTATTCCATCTTTACGAAAAAATAAACTGCTTCAAAACCCGTTGAGTACTTAGTGTTTAATGTTCTTTTTTTAAACCAAAGTTTAGTTTTAGACAGGATCAACCAGTCAACTATATACTCCTTCATAAAATCCAGCACTATTTTTATAGAGGTATACAAAGCCCCATCCAAAATAAACATCACCACAGTCACCTTAACCCTCCATTTATTTACCTTCGCGATGGGCAGATAAAAAAGTGCCCTGATTTATGGAACGCTCAGATAAATAGTTGTTTTTAGGGCGAAGGCGCGCCACTCATTTTCAGAGGTGGATATTGCCTTTTTACTGATAAAATTTTGACGGATGAACATAGGTGGACTCCGGTTTATGGGGAAAACGGTAGATTTATTACTCGGTCCTCATGGGATAGGAGGGAAGCTGTGTAGAGATAAGAGCGTATATAAGATTGTGGCTATTAGTTAAATTGATTATATTTTTTACCGATATCAATAATCAAAATATTTATTACAGAAAGTCAAGTTCTATAGAGCTAGTAAAAACAAACTCCCTTGGCACAGACACACAAGCACACATACACATACACACACGTCCACTCACATACACAACACATTCGCACACACACACACACACACACACTTCATCATCATCAATTATTTATAAGTTCATAACACATAGTTACTTGCATCCGTCGCAATCCTGTAAGAACCACCGGGTGCCCACGCACGACACAGGAATTTCCTAGTGTGGGGCCCACAGTTGCTATAAGTATTGTTGTTGGCATAACGTGATTTGCATTGTGTAATATATTCTATAGTGTAATATCTTCCGTGTGTACCAGAGATATAAAATAAATAAATAAATATTTTACTACAATCACACCAATTCTCTAGTCCCAAATTAAGCTACGAGGCTTGTGTTATGGGTACTAGACAACGGATAAATATACTTAAATACTTTTTTTTGTAAATAAATACCTATTATACATAGAAAACACCCAGACCAGTACAAACACACATGTTCATGCACACTAATGCTTGTACTGTGCAGGGATCGAACCCACAACACGAACATATAACAACATTAATCTTGTTGGGAATAAAAATATTAGTATTTTTATTTGTATGTTTCGACGAAAAGACATGACAACGGTGTGGCCTTTAAACCAATGTCATAGCAGAGGGGAGCTCCACCTGCACTTGAACACAATCAAGAGACTGGTGGAGCTAAGGCCAAGACAATGGCCAATCATAGTCTTATTATGACTTTATTGGAACTTGTCATAATGTAACGAGCTATAGTATTTTTTGTTCGAAATTACGTCCACTAAGTGCTCAAGTAACTTAAGGAATGTGTTATTTGTTAAGTATTTTTTGCGTTCACAACGCTATTTTTAATTGCGAAAAGACATAACACTTAAAAAAATCTTTTCGGCTCCGGTCATCGGGGAGGATTCGAACCCTCCGCGAACGCTCTAACCATTGAACTACCGAGAACCTTAATGGAGTCGTTGAATTTTGTAAGTGCTTTTTAACGCTTTGAGCCAGCGAAGGAAAGTGGTTGCAACAGTTAAAAGTATTCGCAAGACACAAAAAAATATAATCGAATTCTACTTTTATGCATTACCATGAGGGGTTCTTTACTATATTCATATTAAGAAACTTAATCTTATGTACTTGAACAAATTGTTACCGCTTGATATGAACAAAGCAAATTGCCTGTATACCGCCTTGCGACCTTCGAGATAACACACAAAGGACCTGCCCGCAGTTAAAATCTTAACTTATAGGATTAATAAACACCACCTTGGTAGGGATGGGACATATTATTAGTTGTTGTTATCGATGTCGACTGACTTGACTGTCGTTCGACGACCACTTTGGTGTAATGGTCAAGTTGACTTTTAACCAAGAGGTCGCGGGTTCGATCCCCGCACTGTACAAACATTTGTCTGCATGAACATGTCTGTTTGTACTAGTCTGAAAGTTATATGTATTTATTTAAGTTTATTTGTAATACCACTGTTGATTCTGATATCTGTAACACAAGTGCTTAAGCTACTTGTACAACAAGTATTTATATTAATGTTTCACAATTTCGGAAGTAATAAATAAATGTATTTGTTACTATTATTGGTTGTGCTTGGCAAACTTATATCAATAATTGAACTTTGATAACGAATGTTTTGTTTGAATTCATAAATAAAATCCATGTATTTCTTCTACTAAAAAGGTCACTATTAGATTGACTGGGAGTAGTCGAATTTCTAGCTGATTACGAATCGAATTTTGTAGAACTTTAAAATAGCCTAACATATTTATATTATTATTTTTATTTATTTAGGACAATAAACAATTGTACAATTCAGGTTTCAAACTGTTTTACATTAATATTACTTATTGTACAACCAGCACCATTATTCCCTTCTTACATGTAAAGATTTTAGCCTCTATTTATATACCAACCTATTAAGTTAAACAAAAGAAAAATTATGTGTAGGTTTTAATGAGATCATATTTAATGCATGTAAGTTATTCTAAAGTGCACGATAATCATGAGTCATCACGATTTATCATATTACCTAAAGCATGACGACGAATATGTTTCCACAACGACATTTTTTTCTTGTTGCGGTTTGTCGATATCGCTAAGCCAAAATGTGACATCACACTTCATATCGTTAACAGAGAGGTAGAGGCTCGAATTAAATTACACCTCGCATCCTCCAACTTCAAACAATAATCTTTAGCACTTGCCCTCCCCTCGCTCCATCAAACGCGAACTAAGCCTTTATGACGACGTGTCGCCGTCTTGGCGGGAAGATATACTCGATAATGAGTTTTATCGACTAATGGGTTGCACTTTTTTGGTAATGTATTTGTTTTTTGTGAGCAGTAGAGGTGTGCATAATAAATGTTTGGGAGTAGATACTTACTTAGCATTAGGCAAGTCATGAATAGACTATGGTGTGAACAGACGAGTGCTTATAAATTATATTACACACCGTGCTAAAACGTTATTAAAGTGACTTTAACCATTTTTTTACTGTTATAATGTTATTTGGTTTCTGTAGTACCCGTAGTCCATTTTCTCTCGCTGGCGTTCGCTGTTCGTGTTCTCATTATTGGTACCTACCTATTTACAGACAATTCTGCATGTTTCACTTTTACTGTCTTACTTTAAGTAGTTTGCGCCTCTCGAAATTGTTATTTAATTATTATTATACCCTTCATTGTCTTATTATTAAGTTCTGATGTAAGTGAAATATAATAATTTCTTTTGAGAATAAATATTCTTTAACCCTAATTTTATCCTTCCAATAATACATACACGCTGAGTATTCAGTTCAATTAAGTTACTTTATTTTTTTTGCATTAACAATGCAAAAATCTTTACAATGTAAAATAAAACACACTCCCACACTGGACTGCCGCAGGCGGGACTCGAACCCGCTCCTCTCGCAAGCCGGGCGATTGCTCTCCCAATTCAGCTACAGTACACTTACTCATCGTTCTAAATTTCTTCTTAGGCTGCAGCCAGCCATGATTCATCACTGTTGCCTGTAGCAGTCCATTTTTCTTTAAGTGTGTGCTTAATTTCACATTCAGTTCAAGCAAGATATAAATACTGATTTATTCTTCTTTCTTACTGTAACTTCTTTCCCAAAAAAATACTTAATATCGAACCGCTGAAACAATTACAAAACAAAATTACAGAATCCGACATTCTCAGTCATTAAGCTAACCAAAACTTAACAATAGTCCCCCCCCTCCCCCTTTTGACGTCGCGAGTGACAGGAAGGGGAGTCACTTCTGAGGATCACCGCGAACAAAGATTTAACTAAGAGACAAAACATGCTTACTTAAGGTTGTTACCTATTTTACTATACAGGGTGATTCTCGGAGAATACATTTAACGTGCATTTTGGTAGGAGATAACGTGCTCGAACTTAATAAATTAAAGGAATTTTGGTTGACAACAAGTATTCAACCATATACAGGGTGGCGACCATAATACAACAGTAAAATATTTGTCTGTAACGCTTTCACGCCTAAACTACTGAACAAATTTGTATAAATTTTGGTATACATACAAAGTCGTCACCATTCTGTAAGTGTATTAATTTTCATCGAAATCAACTCAAAAACTCAGTGCTAGCATAGGATAAGACTTCTATCCTGACTATCAAACTTAATAAAAATATTGTTACATAAAATTCAACGAATGTTATTGTGTTTTCCAATTTTATTACTAAAATTGAGTTTTCAATTTTTTTTTACCTTAAACCTACCTAAACTTTCTAACTTTATGATTTTTCAATAAAAATTATCCAAGCAATATTTATCATGTACCTTAAATAAATCTGTAGATGTGTTCTTTAGTTTTTTTACTAAGCTATATTGATTGATAAACACCTTCACCCTGTATAAGCAGCCTCACCTCGCCTATTGTCCCGTCTCGCGCAGCGCCGCCTAACTTTTTAACGAGCTCTCCACATTATCCGTATTGTAATGACAGCTAATTTTTACCTACTTTAAAGTTCGCAATTTCATTTGAAGGCTAGGCTTTTTTTTTAAGTCGAATACTTACTAGTGACATTGATTGAATCCTTTTGCACAAACCCCACGGAATGCAGGAATCATGATAAAGTGAAAACTTTTGTTCTTTGAACTACATAACTCTTAGGAATGTTTTTTTTGTTAGCCTACATCATCCTGGGCTGCTGGGCAAAGGCCTCCCCCAAACCTCTCCACTGATCCCTGTCCAGGGCCAGAGTTTGCCAATCCGTAAAATATTTTGCCAAATCGTCGCACCATCTCTTTCTAGGCCTTCCCTTTCGGCGAAAGCCGTCCGAAGGCACCCACTGTGTAACGATTCGGGCCCTTAGGGAGATATGTACACACATCAAAAGTGTCTAGGGATCAACATATATTTTTGCAATAACTTTTCTCCTGATTGATATTAATTAAAATTTTCTTTAAGGATTCATCAAATAAAGTGTTTTCGTTTGTCTACAGTAACGATAAACTAAGTCACCTTTGCATTAATAAAGAAATTTGCCATTTTCCTAATAAAGGGATTTTTGACATTTGAACCACTAACATTAAAGTTCGAAAAAAAGACTGAAATAACAGTTTTCTTTAAAGTTTTATTAGGTAACTTAAACAATTAATAGTCCGTGTTTCTACCGCGAACACTAACAACACAAGAACATCGGTTTGGCATACTCAAAATGAGTTCATCCAAATCACGCTGTGGAATGGCCGCCCATGTTCGTTGCAACAACAATAAAAGGTCTTCTTGCGACTGATACCCTCCATATTCGGCAGAGCTCTTCTCTGTAGCATATCCCATGCATGCTCAATCGGGTTCAAGTCTGGCGACTGAGCAGGCCAGGGCATGACATTGATGTTAGCTGCGGCGAGAGTCTGTCTTACAACTCTTGCGGTGTGCGGTCGTGCATTATCATGCATTAACTGAAATAAGAGACCGATTTGCACTTGTAGAGGAACGATGACGTCTGATACAATCGTCTCAGCATAAATTTGAGCGTTGAGGTTGCCTCTGATCCAAATCAACTCAGTTCTTCCGCCGATCCAAATACCCGCCCATACCATGATGGTTCCACCACTATAAGGATGGACTTCCTGGCAGGATTATAATCGCTGTTGGCGTCCAGGGGTTCTCCAGTGTCGTATACGTCTTGTATCCGGTCTCATACCAGAACGAGACTCATCAGAAAAGCACACGAAACGCCATTATTCTTCTGCCCAATTTCTGTGTTCAAGAGCCCATTGATATCGAATCCTACGATTGTGCATTGCTATAGGTGGTACCCTTAGCGGTCTTCGGGAATGAAGGTTCACTTCATACAAGCGGTTTCTGACTGTTTGGTCGCTAAATCTGTGGTGTGAAAAAAGTGATAAAGCCTCACGGCTAAAATCATGGCGGTTATTGTTGGAGCTCTTCGAGTTGTGATTTGAATGTATCGGTCTTGTCTCCGTGTGGTGCAGCGATACCGTCCTCCATGGTGCTCATCCACGGTACCAGTGCTTCGGTAACGTGTCCAAAGTCGACTGATAACACTCTGACTTGTATTCAGAGCTAAAGCCACAGTACGTTGCCGGGAACCAGCTTCTATCATTCCCACGGCTCTGAGCATTTCTTCCCTGCTTAAATGACGTCGCCGCTCCATAATAACGTTGGTTTTAATCAGTAGTAGGGAAACAGTAGCACTTATAATGTCTTCAATGCGTTGTATGTTTTTATAGGGAAAATATTGACAGCTGATTTTCATCTTTTACTCGAATTTGATTGACAGTTCCTGTTTCAAATTATGAAATGCACCAAAAAGGATCCATAGAAATTTATAAAATCATAAATTTATAAAAAAGCCTCTCAATCTCAAGAAATCCGCATAAAAATGCTTGATCCCTAGACACTTTTGCTGTGTGTATTTTAATGTGTATAATAAGCAGCATATTATTTATATCAAAGACAACAATAATACAAATTGTTTCTAATCTTTTTTGAGCCAGTCGTAATTAGACGCTCGTACCTTTCGTTAGTAGCAACCTAAACAGAACCAAGCCTGCCTGATAATGTCAGTTTTACACACGAAATCACTAAAGTCTTATAGATAAATAGATTTTTTCCGCTTACCGTAACGTTCGTTACAAAAAAATTAAAAACTGTTTTTTTTTAAACAAAAGCAACCATTTTATTTCTCCTTGAAGTTAAAATTGAATTTAGATGTTGTCAATTTACGGTATAACCACAGGCTCGCAGTAGCACTTTTGGTTGATACATTTTGGCATTATATTTGTGTATAACAACTCGCAGGCGACTGCGCAGTCGCCATCGTTATTGCAAAACAATGCTGTAAGAATAAAAAATAATAATTTAAATAACTAAAAAAACACGCTTTTATTGCTAACTACAAAAGAGAAAATAATTTCTGAGTACACGGAATTTATATTACAGTAAAGTAAAAAGCGTGAGGTGCACTTTATGACGTTTTCGTACTTCTCTTTTTATAGTTGCCAATAATAGCATGATTTTCACAAACTACTATACCAAGCACCCCACGCTTTTTACTCTACTGTAATATAAATTCCGTGTACTCAGAAATTATTTTTTCTTTTTTAGTTATCAATAATAGCGTGTTTTTTTAGTTTTTTAAACTATTAATTATTTTTATTTTTTAGATTATAAGGATAATGAAAAACTCTTATCAAATTATTGCATTGTCATCGGTACTTAATATGTGTGCAGAGTTTCAAATTAATCCGATTTCTGGAAGTTGGTGAAAATTGAGCTCAAAGATTCCGTTACATACATTCATACATACTTACACCCCGATCTAATAAAAGCGTGTTAAAAAGGCAACTTCAAAATAAAATATAAAGAGAACTTCTTCAAGCCATCATCTTTTGGTGAACTTGTTTTAACACTCTAAGCGAATGATTGATCAATTGGTGATCTATCAATTCATTATGTGGTCTCATGATTCTACGAGTACTTTAAACTATTAACAGAATATTACTAGAATTTCATGTAAGTAAGTAATAATAGTAAATAAGTAAGCATCTATGTAAAATAATTTAAATAATATTTACCGTTGCGCAATATCACCTGAGGATCGTTTTCTGAAAGAAGTACACAGATTAAAAAACCCTTTTCTTCAGTTAACAGAACTTACTTATTTGTGTATGCATAGACTCTATTGAGTAAAATTGCAAATATTAAATATACATTTGAAATTGCAAATATAAATAAAATATTACTGATAACTAGCGGCCGCCCGCGATTTCGTCCGCGTGAACTTTAGTTTTTTGCCACCTTTTACATTGGATTGAGATGTTTGGTAAAATAAAAGTAGCTCATGTCACGATCTCTTATCTACCTCCACACAAAAAAACATGCTTAACATTGCCCCTATGTAACACGACAGAAGGATAAACAATCGTGACTTTTCCCCGTTTATTTCCCAGTTTAATTTAATTTCATCCCCAAAATTCATCCTAAAATAATTACCGACTGCTTCATTTAGTTCTGCCACTCGTATTTTAAAAATAGATACACGTATGTCTGTAGTATGCACGTTTGGCTTGTATTTCCCTCAAAACTCAACCGAGTTGGGTCTTATATCGGTCAGCTATGAGATGATTTTTAAATTTTTAATGAGATGTTTTGTCGCGGAAAAAAGTAGCAAATGCCTCTAGCTCTAGCCTCTTACCTACATACTCCACACTCCACACAAAAAAAACAGTGGTTGCCTGTAAAGTCGGTATACGGGCGAAAGTTTTACGTGACAACGACTTTGAGTGGTAAAATAATTTTAATGTGAATATTCATTCGTATAACATGAACCGGTGTGTATGCCTATCTCTCTCACTCTCTCTCTCTCGCTCTGTCTCTCTCGCTCTTAGGCGGGTTAACTGTGCTCGAGTGGAAGGGACGCGTGCCTTTCACTTTTTATGTCTGTCTCACTCGCTCTTAGGCGGGCTAACCATGCCCGAGTCGAAGGGACGCGTGCCTCTCACTCGCTCTCAATGTGAGCGCGGAACGTGAGCGGAGCAGCGTAACGCAGTTTCTTGAAGTGTCACCCGGCAAACCAATTTATAAGAAGTTGTCACGTCAAAAAGGTAAAGTAATGTAACATGGCTCCGTTGCGCCGTAAAAGCAGGACGAACAAAAAAATAAACAAACTAACTTTCCCATATATAACATTAGTATGGATGAAGTTAAGTATGTACTTACCGCGAGTATACCGTACAGCCTTGACTTCCATGGCTTGCATGAACAAGGCGCATACGCAGAAATAAATTATGAAAGACATTCTCTTCAGAAATCTTACAGCACTGTTCTTGGGATTAAATTATAGACCTACTTTTATGTATTTTATAGTTTTTGCCGTGATTAATTGAAAATATAACATTATGTTTTACATAAAGGGTGGTAAACGTTGAATTTTTAGCGTATAATATTCTTTTTTTTTACAAAATATGCATTTGACAAAATATTTATTTATAAAAAAATTAATTTACAAAATGTATTCTTTTGCTTAATTTATACTTACATACACTTCTAGCACAATCATAGTTCGCCAGTTTCAAAAATGTTATTCAAATTAAATACTATCATTTATTTTTCCATTATCTTACGCAGGTAAAACCTAAACTTATTTAGAGACTAGCGACCGCTTGCGACTTCGTTAGCTTTTATTTTGCCTAAAAGTCCATACAAAATTTCATCCGAGCCCATTTTATTGCTCTACCTTCAAATAGTTTAATTTTTCACATCACCCTAAAATGTTTTGTTAAATTTTATCTAATTTTATTTTTATTAATTGTATGTGGTTGTTTTTTTTATTATGTATTATTTTATTTGTATTAATTGTGTGAAAGATTGTGCGCTGTGGCGCTTCTTGGGGGAGGCCTATGTCCAGCAGTGGACTGCAACAGGCTGATATGATGAATTGTATGTGGTAAGACTGAATAAATAAATAAATAATTATTATTATTATAAAATGCTCGTTACGCTGATCAATTTCTGCTAAGGCGTTATATTTATACATCTTACGGCTAGGATTAAATAAATATTTCACAACCATCACACCAATTCTCTAGTCCCAAATTAAGCTACGAGGCTTGTGTTATGGGTACTAGGCAACGGATAAACATACTTAAATACTTTTTTTTGTAAATAAATACATATTATACATAGAAAACAGCCAGACCAGTACAAACACACATGTTCGTGCACACTTATGCTTGTACTGTGCGGGGATCGGACCCGCGACCTTTGGTTTTAGAAGTCCGACAAGTAGACCACTGCACCAAGCGGTCGTCAAATTCGCCGCCAGGGGGCGCCACATCAGGTACCTACTCCAGATATTAGTTTATGTTATCTGTGTACAAAGTGCTTGTTGGGCTGAACTACATACTTATCCTATGGTGTTCACGATCCAACAGTTAAGCTGTACAGCTACGGTTTCAAAGATCGTCGATTTGAAAATGCTTCTATAATATGTTCGCACGCTTAATAACTTTAGTCCAGTAGTTTTTGTGTGTAAAGCTTACAACAGACAGACGTACAAATTATCTTTTTGTCATCCGTTACTTATTTTAAGATCTCTGGTGGCTTTTTTTTCTTATTCAATTTACAGAATTAACTTCCTATACTACAATAACATCACATACATTGATCGGACTTCGTAGTGAGCAGCTTAAGCACTTTTGTTACAGATATCAGAATCAACAGTGGTATTTTACAAATATACTCGAAAAAGTTAATTACATATAACACCAAGACCAGTACAAACAGACATGTTCATGCACACAAATGTTTGTACAGTGCCGGGATCGAACCCGCGACCGCTTGGTTAATAGTCAATTTCTTGACCAATGATCAACAAAGTGGTCGTCTAGGTAGATTTGCGAGTAGATTCGTTAAGTCTTGTTAAAGCTGTTTTTCTAACAGCTAAGGTAGATGGACGATAATAAGTAGACCATTTGTTTATATTAGAACTCTAATTTTTCGTTTAGTTTTTTTCCAAAGTGCAATCTTAACTCACTTAATGAATACATTGAAGATATACGAGTAAAACATATTTGCTACTTTATGAAGGTATCATATTTGGTACTTTATTAAATATCCATTGCACATGAAAAACATACTACGCCACCCTATATAAATCTATTTTGCGGACCCAAATTAAAATAGAATTTAGTTATTTCACACTGATTTCCTTTAAATTATAATAATTTTCAACGCACACATTTTGAAGGCCAAACCACTTTATAAAAATGTGATAAGAAAGGTTTTAAAGGACCAGTATTTTAAATAAAAATCCAACATTCAAAAGTCTCACAATTGATTTTCCTGTTTATACATCCCCTGTATAGGTACGGTGGTCAGCACGTCACGGTAAGCACTGCGGTATCTTATATGATTGTGATACGAGCGATTTTGCAACAACAATGGGAAGACCGATATGTTGGCCACTGTACAATGATTGATTTGGCTCCGTCGGTTTCTTAGTATGTAGAACGCACCGCCAACAATCATTTCTGCTTAGGTCAAATGTATGACTGGTAGAGAATGCCCTACGGCGTTTAGTCCACCTTTTGTACAAAGTTTTGTTTATTTATTTATTTTATTTATTTAAGCTTTATTGCACAACAATACTTTGTACAAAAGGTGGACTTAACGCCGTAGGGCATTCTCTACCAGTCATACCTTTGGGCTAAGCACAAAAGCTTAAATAAATAAATAGAAACTTTAAAGAGCGAGGTAGTAGACTACAAATGCGAAAGGTAAAGTAAAACAAACGTGTCAAAATACCTGATTTCATAATGTCTTTAATTATTTCGGCTCCAAATTTTTGGAAAAAAATACTTTTTTTAAGAACCTAATTTCTTTATTAATCCAAACGGCTCGCGATCTCTCAACTTGACAGCTGTCTATCGATGTTCTTGGTTGCCTAATGAGTTAGTAGTTGTAGTTTGGCGTGCAATAGCAGTATCCATTAAGGCACCTTGGCAAGGTCAAAGTGCAAAGTTGTTGGCAAACGGGTGCGCATTCTGCATCGCTGTAGTCACAACGATATGCTGAAAAAAAAATTTTTTTGGGAGATTTTTTTGGAATGTACGCACATAAAAATCACTCCATCATATTTAAAATATACAATAAACAATTTTTCTTGCGACACTAAAACTAAATCATTTGCATGTAAATCATATCCAAGATCCGATTTTCTAAAATTCAATTAAATAAATATTTAGGAAACAGAATTTTACTACATCGATAAGAGGACCTAAGTCATGTGATAAATTATGAATTAAATACAAAAAAATACTAAAAGAATAAAATATTTCAATTTAAGGACTTTGTAAAAAAAAGTAATAAGTATTCTCATTGTAAAATAAAAAATATACTTACGGCCATTACTTGGCCTAGGTGGGATGTACGCTGAAAACAAAATAATGATGTAAATATTTTGTCTACATCAGTAGATCAAAAATTCAAAAAATATCTGAAAAAATGTGTTAAAATGCTACAACGTCATTTTATCATTTTACGAGTAGCTCAATGTTCTGTTGTACTTTTATTTAATTTATAGATAATAAATTTTTCGTAAAAAAGGTGGGTATAACTAATGGCGTAAATGGAAGTTTGCTTATTATGCACTAAAAATCTTTTTTCTCTGACGCGAGGACCAATACAACCTATAGGAACTTTATACAAAATCAATATCTTGATAATTTCATTTATAAGCGAAAAAAACTTACGCGCCGGAACTGGTCGAATTATTGGAGATGGCGGAATGTATGCTAAAAGGTGAAATAAAAATCATAGGTTGTTAGGTATATTTTATACATAAATTGTTATAATTACGAGACAAATAAATAACTTACGTGTAGGTGGGGGTCCGTTTGGAATGTAAGCTAAAAAAAGAAACAAACTTAATTTTGTAATTTTTGCGACTTTTCATATCATAAAATGCTTTTTTTTTATTCTCGATATAAACTCATTAATAAATAATAATAAAAAAACAACTTACGGGTCGGAGGTACTGGGCGAACTATTGGAGATGGCGGAATGTATGCTAAAAGGTGAAAATGAATCAAAGATTGTAATATTGTGATTTTTTTTATAATCATAAATTACGAAAAAAATAAAAATAACTCACGGGTGGGTGGGGGACCGTTTGGAATGTAAGCTAAAAAAAGAAACAACGGTTATTTTGTAATTTGTGCTACATTGTATTACAATTTCAGTAACGATAAGAACAAAAAGGACTTACGAGTGGGTGGAACTGATCCAATGATTGGTGATGGCGGAATGTATGCTAAAAAATAAAATAAATCTTGATTATTATTTTTAATTTTTCCATTGATCTTATTATGTATTCATTTAAATAAACAATCAAATCTTGTATATTTATTTATATGTATTTTAAAAAAGGTTCCAACTAATTTAAAAATTCTTATGAAAGATAAGCAAGAGTTTTTTTCGAGCGATATATTATGGTCTAGCTAGTTTTGTCAGTAAATATAGATAAAACTATATTTTCAGGCAGTACAATAGTAGATTTTACAACGAGTGCATAAAGCAAGTCATTTTTATCCGAGATCGTTATATGCCCGAGCCCGCAGGGCGAGGGCAGATGATGAAGTCGAGGATAAAAATGATTTGTGCACGAGTTGTAAACTCTACTTTTCACTTCGATTGCGAGAAAATAAAACAATAATTTGAGAAAATTCAATACGAAAAGTTCACGGCTTCTTTCCCGCTACTTTACTTTTTTTAATTTTCCTGCATAATTTTCGGGCAAAGAAAAAAAATATACAGCCTATTCTTAAATTATTTTGGAATAATGTTTTTTTTTTGTGGTAAACACGTTTTGATATTTAGTTTCTTTTTCGTATTATCTTATTATAAATCAAAAATGCAAATAGGGAAGGAAATATTATAAATTAGCAAGTTGTATCCATGTACAATTAATTGTTTTTGGCTGTATGGGCTAAATGGTCACTGCCTTACTGTAGACACATTTAAAAAGCTACTTTTATGCACAAGTGCATAAAATTCAACTTTATGTCGCCTAGATCCTGCATAAAGTAGTACTTTTTCGAGCATGAGAAGTGAAAAATATTTTTTTGCCATTATATCTGCAAGGGTTGCTGCAATAATATTCGTTAATTGCGAACAAAAAGCCTATCTTTTGTTTTTGTTGATGTAATCAATCTTATACGCAAAAATAATGTTTTTTTCTTTTTTCAATTCATTTTATTTGTAACAGACAATCTCTGGAGTTACTAAATAGAATTTGAAATTTCGTTCATCAATAAAAAAGTAAGTGTCCTAAAGTATGCTATATCGTATTTTGTTTTAATTTTTTTTCTTTTTTTTTTGATGAATTCGTAAGGGAAGCCCCCTTAAATCAGCTTAAAATATTTACTTACGGGTCGGCCCTTGGTGGATTAATGGACTTGCCAGATAGTTCGCTGAAAAGTAAAATAATTAACACTTATCCATTTGGTTTATCTCGTATTCTTTGCTGCGATTAACTATTTTTTTACTTAGTTCTGGTTAATAGTTATAAAATTACAGGAAGACATCTTGTGAAATGAAAATAAACTTTAAAAAAAAATCGGACTACACAGGGTTTTTATAAAAGTGTGTTTTAATCTCACATTTTAAAGTATTGTTCATGCTTGAAAATAACTAAATAAACATTATGCCGATTAAAATGTAATATTTATTTTACATTCATAAATAGCAATGTCTTAAATTTAATATGTTTTTATAAGTTTAATAAAGACTCATGAGAATCGTTATTTAGTTAATTTCTCTGCCCATTGACCATATCATACCGTGACATTGCAAAAAACGTATCAGGAGAGTACCAGGCAAACTAAATATATATTTGTATTTAAATGTATCTATGCTAGTCCGTTCCGTCACCTCACACCGTCGCGTGTCAGAAACGAAATCTGTCGAAACGATATTCATTTTATGACACAAGTACATTACGGGTTGATACACGTTACATATTTTAAGGTTGATACGCGTTTCAAACGCGATGCTTACGGGCATAGAACGCGAACGATCCGTTGCTTGTCGTGTCTGATACGTTCAATGGGCAGAAACCTTTACTAGTGCTAATTAATTGAAAACTTAAAATAAGCGTGCTTTTTTAGTTATTTAAACTTTTATTTTTAGTTAATAAGGATAATGGAAAACTCTCATCAATTTATTGCATTGTCATCGGTAATACGTGTGAAGTTTCAAATTAATCCGATTTCTGAAAGTCGGTGAAAATCGAGTTCAAAGATTCCGTTACATACATACATACATAAAGCCTGATCTAATAAAAGCGTGTTCAAAATAATAATATGTCGACCTTGCGTCTTAAAAATAAAACATAACAAAAGATAAAACATAAATGCTAGGTACTTACGTCGAAACGAAGGTGCTATAACAAGTTTAACAAATATTTTCGTAAGTTAACTTTGATTACGACGCTACCCAATCCGTAAATTGAAGACACCTTTTTCCAAGTCAATGTGTCGCCGACTTAAAATATATATTTTTAATTATTTTTTTCAATTTAATTTTTTTGTGTACATGTTGAAAAAGGTGCGTGAGTAAATGTTCTTATTTTCAGTTCTGTTTGTGCATTATATAATATCGGCTTAGAAAATTCGAGGTTATGTGAATTGAGTAAATATTATGATGCTGACTTCTGCTAATGTAAGTAGAACGATTTGTTAGGTGCTGTTAGGCTTCTTGACGTCGTCTACCACACCGGCGTCGGACCAAAACCGCGCGTATACGAATAAATTCGCGCTAACGAGCCGGAGCGACACCGCATGCTCATCAAGCTGTATAAACATGCGGTTTCGGTCCGATGCCGGTGCATTTCCGGCGTCGTGTGAAGCCTAGTTGGTGTAGTGGCAAAAATTCTGCCTTACATCCGAGAGGTCCTGGGTTCGAATCCCAGGTCGAGCCAAAATAGTTTCTGAGATTTTCTGTCATGAATTTCTGAAAAACAGCTTAGAGTCGGGAAGTTGGCGGTGTAACATCCCCGTGCCTCGGTGCGCACGTTAAGCTGTTGGTCCTGCGCCTGATCTCTCTCCGGTCATGTCGGATTGCCGTCTCACCGAACTTTGAGAGTGATGGAACAGTGAGTGCACCTGTGTATTGCGCTCACACGTGTGCACTATAATATCTCCTGCGTAGTTGGCTGATCTCTGTTGAGATTGGCTGCCGTGGTCAAAATCGGCCAGGAGGCCTGCCGAAGCCGTAGGTTGTATATGATAGAGGCTGGCAATAAGTACCTACCACTGCGAAGGATAGGTACCACCCGCGTCCGGTCATGGCACGGCCCACGGCGAGCTGTTAAGGGTCATTGGAGTTCATAGTGTAGTAAAATGGTGTAGTTAGGCTAATTGTGATGTGAATGCCAGGGAAGAAATTTATTAATTTTCGATTTCCTAAGTTATGTTTATCCTGCCATGCTAACACACGTTAGCATGGCAGGATAAACACTGCGGTATCATAACCACTTGTAATATGGTCGTTTTTGGGTAACCGGATGTGATCTTGTCTGCAATGCAATGTTTGGAAAACAGGTAATAGGAAACATTGACACAACTAAAGACAGACGAAACTACACAATATAAGTTTGACTTTGCAAGTGTTTGCTCTGTGCGTATCTTTGCATGATATGTTGTGTTATTAAAACAGCGTAGGTACTCAAAACTTTTATGCCTTTACAATCACGCACCTTTTTCTACACTTTAAACTATAAGGTTAGAAAATCACTTTATAATTGATTAGTGTGTCGTACACACACCGAGAAAATTATAAGATATAATGTGCGTTTAGAATGTCCATTTTTTTTAAATACATCTCCTATTAGCTAAAGCCTTAATATGACAAAAGTCTTAATTGAATACTCACGGATCAGTGCAGCTAAAAACAGAAAAAAAAACTTGTTAGTATTCAATTTAGAACTTAAATTAAATTAGAATCAATACACTTTTACATTAATCTGTCACTGAAATGACAGTATCGTAAATTTCTCTTCATTAAAATTTATTTCGTGTTTTTTTTTTATCATTGGGAAAAAAGTAACAAATGCAAAATATATATATACATACTTAATGCTCAATTGTACATTAATTCAACATTAGTGGATTTCCTTTATATTAAAACAATAGGTATGAAGTTTTTTTTTGCTGCAAATATTCTTAATTACATTATTATACTTACTTCGAGAATCAGCCTCGGAAGATGATTCCTGGGAGTATTCTGTAATAATAACAATATATTAGTCCGGGTATCTAGGCCTTGTTTATTTAAAAAAAACGCCAACCTAAGCAACTTCGCTTGATAAAAATTACTCAAGATTGGAAGCAGACGTTTCCAAAATTCGATTAATTAAAAAAAAACACTTTACCTTCACCATCATTGCTAACCTCCTGTGACTCTCCAGAGGATTGATTACCAAACACCACCGGTAGAGCCAAGCCCAAAAAAACTACCAAAATAACCTTCATGGTTGAACCGTCTGCGCCGAATGCAGCCAACCCAGTTCTAGCACTTATATTTACTTGCATATATCACCTTAATAACGACTAAAACCGTATAATGCTAGATTTATGACCAATTAATAACAAATCCGCGGGTTGAAGGGCCTGCATAATTCGTGACGAGAAAACGCGACACAAATGCACCGAAGCTAATGCAACGTGATTATTTTGATTTAGAACAACATTGTTGTATCAAGAATATATTAGTTTTATGAGTAAACGATATTTTATTTGAAACTGGAACAATTAATGAATTATATCGATGACGACGTATAATCTAGGTATTTTTAAAGGTAGAGTGAACAGGAATTTTTTAGGTGAGCTCGCTCCATCGAAGACTTATTCTTTGTCTCGTTGGGCTTAGTCTTGGGTCAAGAGCAAACCTATCCCAAATAAATAAATACAAAAAAGTTCTTAAATGTAAGACCTACACATTGATAATACGTGTTGCTTGCTTTCAGCCTACATGACCTAGATATTTATAAGGCCTGTGACTTAATTATCGGTACTATTTTCAAAGGCGTTTTCTACAAAATGGTAGCCGAGCTAGAGTCATTAATGACCCCATAAAATTCCTTCGTAACCAACTTAAAGATTCGGGAGTTTTGTCTAATTTTTCGGCTAGAAGTTGTTTTAACTAACGTACTTGGTCAAAAATAATTTTGACTGATTATGAGTTTTCACTGTAACTTTGATGAATGAATAATGATGATATTGATCGGGAACAAACAACTGTGTTTTTATCTCAATAGTAGGTAGGTACTAATGTTTTCCAGCATACATGTGTATAACATAAAGATAGGAAACTGACTGCTGAATAGTCACGGCTAGAGGAAAAAAATCGTATATTTTATAATAATACCTATCTTGAACAACACATTCTTGGAAGGACCTAAGATTCATAAACATGTCGAGTATGGTTTTGTTATACGTTTTAGATACCATTTTAAACTTTACTTTGAAAAATGTGTGCAAACATAGTCAAGTAACAGCCCCTCTGCACTCTAAGCCTGCAGTTTCAGATGTAGCCATCTCTGTTACTTTTACAAGTTGGACCGTGCGAGTAAACGCGCTGGCTAATCCGGAAATAACTGACGAAACGTCTGGAAGACTGGCCTTAGAGCTGGACCTCAGATTGAGTGTCGTAGCCCCGTAACGCAGTGCTACGAGCTACGAGCGCCTACGAACAGTGCTACGGAGCTACGAGTATCTGTATTGTGCGCAGGAATTGCATTTCGCTTTCCTTTTTACCTAGGGAAGATAGTTCCTTTTTACCCAGGGAAGATAGTAGGGTTAGGTGCGACTCTTTGAAGGTTGGACCTGGGGGCAAATTCCGCTAACCTATCGTAACCAAAATCGTTGAAGTGCCTGTTTTTGACATTTCAAGTAAGGATGTTGTCTCTTTTATTTATTTTGTCGCACCGCCCACTAATCATTTCTGCTTAGCCCAAAGGTATGACTGGTAGAGAATGTCCTACGGCGTGGCGTTTTGTTGTGCAATAAAGCAATTTTTTTGAATATATAAAAAAAAATATCAATTTATAATAAATAAACGACATGTCAAAATCGGACGACAATTCCATTACGATTAATTAACTCAATTATGCCTTTGATTGTCCATAATCTCAGGTATAGGTCCCCACTATCCCAATAACTCTATGAGTCCCTCTATTAGCAGGACACCGAAAGATCAGTCAGATGTCTCATCAAACCTTAGCTTTTAATTTATTTATAAAAAAAATTGGTGTCTTACAAGACCAGTAGCATAATTTAATTTTCCATCTTTACCTGATTTGCTTTTGTGTTGTCTTGCTTGAGACCTGATATTTTGTGTGTATGCTAACGAAGGGACTTACACTAAGTGATCAGCATTACCATACATTCTTTGACTATTTTATTCACAGATTTAAGGGAATAAAATCCTTTTTTTAACTCTTCAAAATGGTAACGGTATTAAGATCGGTCTCTTACTTGGTGAAACATACGAGTCCTTCCTCACCCTGACTTTATTTTACTGAAAGCTCTATAAATTATAATAATAGTCTTACTGGCCGATTTCGGCCACGGCGGCCAATCTCGACAAAGATCAGCCAACTACGCAGGAGATATTATAGTGCACAAGTGTGAGTGCAATACACAGGTGCACTCACTGTTCCATCACTCACAGAGATCAGGCGCAAGACCAACGGCTTAACGTGCTTTCGAGGCACGAGGTTGCTGAGATGTTTTTGAGAAATTCATGACAGAAAATATCAGAAACAATTTTGGCTCGACCTGGGATTCGAACCCAGGACCTTTCGGATGTAAGGCGGAAACTTTGCCACTACACCAACGAGGGAGTCTGTAAATTACAATATCGACCAAAGGTCAAATCTAAAATGCATATTACATGATTTATCTGAAATACATCTACGGTTACTACAGGTATGTAGTACTCGTAGTAATAGTAAATGGATATGTAGTCATTTGTAAGAAACGTGGTTTCTCTATTAAAATTACTAATGACTACATAATTTGTTTTAATATTTTGTAAGGTTCCTAAAGCTTAGGTATCGTATATTTTACAAATATACCTTTCTCGAAAAAAAATTTTTCGAAGGACCTGAGATTTATAAATTTGTCGAGTAACCTTCACTTTGAACGTTTAAAACTAAAAACTATCTTCGCCTGCAGTTGTGCTTGGACGTATCAGTGCGTTCCGTACTTAATGTAAAATTAAAAGATTACATTTAAAAGAATACATTTTTCATTAAAGGTGTCTGTAACGGTAGCTAAGGATAGATAGTAAAATTATATTATATCATATATCATACTTATTATTTTTTGTGTAATGTACTGAAGTATAGTTTATGTGGTTAAATTAATTACCACGCCATACATTAAATTTAAACCAAATATCAAATAAGTAAACACCTATTTTTAAATTACACAAAGAAAACACCAAAATTTTCACATACAAATATATTTATTTATTGAAATACATATTAGACAAACATTATTTTTCTATAGTAGACATGAAGCTCTTGTTTCTAAAGGGTTTAAGTTCTGTAAGCAGAGCAGATAAGTTTAAGATTAGATTTCAAGTGACCGTTACAATTAAACGTTAAAATTATTAATTTTGAAGGGTAGATGAGAAACGGTTTTAGAAAACCATGCACATGCATGTGTGTTCATAGCATACGGGGATAGCCTGCCTGCAACTTGTGCAGGGGTCGTTGCAGTCTTCTTTGGCGTTGCAAGGGATGGTACCCTCTGAAAAAGAATAAAAAATCTAATTATAGGTATTATGCTTAACAACAAACACCCCTTATTGTCTGGAAGATCGGTCTTTGCGTTTGTTTTGCAATGTCCATCTCATCATCATCATTATAGCCTATATACGTCCCACTGCTGGGCACAGGCCTCACCTCAACTATGAGGTGGTGCGAGCCATACTCCACCACGCGGGCCTCCTACCATAATAATAACCGGAGCCAACAGCTTAACGTGCTTTTCGAAGCACGGAGATGCTTATAAATAGACGTCACTTTTATGGTCAGAATGGTCACCCATCCCAAACATGACCGCGTCGTAGGTTGCTTTACTTTTGTTATCACTACCACAGCGCTGCAACCACTGCCATCTATCTTTGTAAAATTGTTCTCTTTTAATGTTTTTTGTGTACAAAGAAGAGGTTCTAATGTAATCTTATTATAGGTAAAATCATTACCTCACATTTTCACAGCTGTTATTCATGTTACAGCTTAAAAAATAATAGTTTAAAAGCAATTTCACCAAGTAACTTGTATTGAAGTTATTATTTCATCATCATGCCATAAAGGCGTGAAATCTTAAAAGTTACAAATGCTAGGCATGACAAATTTTGTTTGACTCTTCCTAAGGAGTTGTTTTTGCGGTTGTCAGATAAAGTCACTTACTTGGAGGTCCGTAGGAGTACCCAGGGAGAAGGGCAGCTGCAAAAAAATAAACAAAATATTACCTAATGCAGAAATTATTTATCCTCATGGGATTTTACAGGAATGCTTTCAGTATTCAGGACTTTCTATATGCAAATAATAATATCAAAGAAAGTTAACAATATTAAGAAATAGTTAGGATATTTAAGGTTTCAATTTTTTTATTCGTAAGTACTTGTAAGGCAGATGGCAGTGACTGGATGCAAAGGCCGGGAGATCGTGCGCTGTGGCACTCCTTGGGGGAGATCTATGTCCAGCAATGGAATGCAACAGGCTGACATGATGACTTGTAAGGAAATTTGAATATGCTCAATTTGTTTCATTGATACTTACATCTCTCAATTTCACCTCCTGTAAGCAGAAAATATTTTACTCCATTACTGATTGAACAGACGATATAGAAATCTACGGCTACATTGGTACGCACAGCCACATGTCAAGTTAATCACTGCGGTATCTTATACTTACGTACCAAGGGTGGATTTTGCAACGAAAATGAGTTGCTTGATGTGGAACCGTGTGTACAAGTAAAAACAGGATACGTACTCAAAAAGTATCCCAGAATCGCTGAAGCTAATAGTTTTATAATAAATATTCAAAACATATCGTATAAAAAAGACCTGAACGTACATGTTTGTCCGTGACAGTACATATTGTGTTTTTCATTATGATAAAAATAATGTGAATTATATATTATATATACTTTGACCATTAGGTCAAGAAGTTAACTATTAACCAATAGGTCGCGGGTTCGATCTCCGCATACTACAAACATTTGCATGAACATGTCTGTTTGTACTGGTCTGGGTGTTATATGTATTTATTTAAGTTTATTTGTAATAACACCGTTGATTCTGATATCTGTGACACAAGTGCTTAAGCTACTTACTACGGAGTCAGATTAATGTATGTGATGTTGTTGTATATTTATTTATTTTCCATACCTGCTCCTTGGGCAACGTTGTCCTTAACACCATAATTGTCACCACCAGACAAAGAAACACCTATAACAAAAAAGAATAGTTTTTACATTCCTCCATTCGAATATCACTATGTGACTGCGAACTGTGCGGTGTGACAAACTTTTTCGTTATTCCAGGAGAGTGTGACTTCTTAAGGTTACAAGAGTTTTAGGTATTATTTTATATTTACAGAGTAAAACTACTAACAAGTACTTATTGAGGGGTATTTGTATTTGTACACCCCTCAAGAACAAATACTTATTGATGGGTGTTTGTATGTTATTGGTACTCCGTCGAATTTGAATAATAATAATGTTTTTTTCTGCATTTAAAAAAAAAGAAAATGTATCTGTCATTCTTTATGTCGTGGTGATTTGTTGTTGTGTTGAATTATAATCCCAATAGTTACCTTCAGAAACTTGAGCTTCAAGTTTGAAAGGAGCGCATAATATTGACGGATATAAGATTAATTATGTTAAAGATTTGTATATTAAGGTGATTGGGAAAATGTAATTAAGTGCGTCTACCTTTGTTAGATGCGTAGTTATCTGAAAAAAATTAAAAAAAATTAAAACGTGTTCCTTATAAACAGAATAACATATGATTGAACCTAGGTCAATTAGAATGTGATGCAAATAAAATGACTAACAAATAATTGAACCTAGGTAAATATCATACGACTTATTTAGGCTCCTTAATTAATTGGACAAGTAAAAAAGGATTTCACCGCTGAAGTTTTAGTGTTTAGGTTTTCAGGATATTTAAATAATTAAATGTTTATTCTAATTTCCAAATCTTGAAAAGGAGAAAAATTACCAATACCTTCATTAGCACCGTATCCTGAGCTGCCATCGGCGCCGGCGCTGCCAACTTCGGCTGTAGAACGAAATATTTTTAAATATTTATGGAATTTTTTGACTTTCGGACCGGAATTCGTATCTTAAAAACGTCAGAAACTGTCAATTTCCCATAAAAGTCAACAAGCTTGGACGAAGACCACTGGGCACGCAATGACAGGTAACTAAGCATAGTACCCTATAACATGTAGTCTGATTTTAAATCACAGCAATCAACTTGGCCGTGAGATGTTTATACCAAATTATTTAATATCAATGTACAACTACTAAACCATGCAATCTTACGTTTGTTCATTCATTGACTCATTACTTACTTTCGATAAAAATATCGACATATTATTAAACATATAAATTTGACGTATCAATTTCTCCCCGCCCCGAAAAAGTTGGTCGAAGCGTTTTTTATATATTCTGCCAAGCGTTTCGTTTTCAGTGGTTAATTCTTCCAAGTGTACAAGTCAACGAATAGTAAACGCTACGAATACGTTACGTTACGACAGATGGTCGTGCTCACCCCAATGTATATATGTAGTTTGATCCTGCGATATGTATAGATATAAAATAAATGAATATGAATATGTGCAAGGTCGAATGATAGTTCTTTTTGGTTTCTGTAGCGTAGATTTTAAGTACCCGCATTTTGAGAAGATATTTATGGTAATAAAAAATACCCTAAGTTTAAGTAGCCAGATAAGACAGAGCTCAATGAAATTAAGAAGAACTGAAGAAATACATCAAGAAGATACTACTCATAGAACCTAAGTAAAAATGTAGCTTACCTGAATTGTATCCTACGCTTCCGGAACCTGAAACCAGATAAAATAAATCAAAATCATAGTCTGAAATGACAATAAATAATTATCAAACGTCAATTCCACTTATTTCTGAGTGGAATGGAGCTCATACTTGTGTATGTGTTACAAATATTTTATTACCAATCAACTTTAAAGAAAAAATAATTTAATAAACATTAATTGTTAATAACTCAATGTCTTACCTCCATACTTGCCAGCTTTATGTGCGCCATCTGTAGAAAAATAAAATTAATTGTTCTGTCATGGTATCCCCATAGTTTTAACTAACATAACTAACTTATCGTTATATTTTCATTAATCAAAATATGAATAAAATTATACAACTACGGTGATATTATGGTTTATTCATAAGAACAAGTACATAATGTTGTTTAGCTTTTACATAAAACTCTGAAAAAGCTCATGAAAAGTTATTGTGACATACATCCACCCCTTCCTTTTGAGTGAAGCTTTGACGAGTGAGATGACGAGCCGTAGCTTACTGCTGAAAATGAAAAAGAAAATAGTTTGAAAAGCTTGTGGATGCGTTAAAATCTAAGCTTTATTCATAATTAGCTAAGGTAAATGGCAATACTAACTACTTAGTAAACAGCCAGTCTGATGTAAAATTTTAGTATGAAAATTAACACTGGCACATACAAAAATGAGCCGATAAAATCTTTACCGACCAGGACCATGATCTTAGGCAGTAGATTTGACAGGTTCTTGCTACCGGTTAATATACTCATGTTAATTAAAACACAGTTTTAACTTAAGGCAAGGAACTTAGTAGGTACTTACAATTCTTGCTCTTTCCGCTGTTTCCTTGCCCGCTATAACCCGATGAAGATCCGTAGTTACCTGGAGATGTATAAATTAGAAACAAAAAATGCACATTTTCACTTTAAAGCAATAAAAGATTAATAATATAAAAAAATTAAAAAAAAAAACAAGCTTGATTGATTAAATTGTGCATTGTCCTACATGTGTGGGTGAAATTTTACTTAAATGATTTGACTAAAACAATATCGAGATAGGTGAAACTAAATAAGATTTTATAACAATATAAGCAGGTTTGTAAAACTAGAATTACCTCCGGCTCCAACATTTTCTGAAAAAGAAAAGTTGTGTTGAACTTTTTGCTAAATGTGAAACGTATTTTGAGAAATTAAAACACACTTAAAGAAAAATGGACTGCTACAGGTGGGACTCGAACCCCCACCTCTTGCAAGCCGGATTGCTCTCCCAATTGAGCTACCGTGACACTTACTCATCGGTCCGAATTTCTTTAAGTGCTACTTAATAATAGTCCTCCTGGCCGATTTCGACCACGGCGGCCAATCTCAACAGAGATCAGCCAACTACGCAGGAGATATTATAGTGCACAAGTGTGAGCGCAATACACAGGTGCATTCACTGTTCCATCACTCTCAAAGTTCGGTGAGACGGCAATCCGACATGACCGGAGAGAGATCAGACGCAGGACCAACGGCTTAACGTGCTTTCCGAGGCACGGGGGTGTAACACCGCCAACTTCCCGACTCCGAGCTGTTTTTGAGAAATTCATGACAGAAAATCTCAGAATCAATTTTGGATCGACCCGGGATTCGAACCCAGGACCTCTCGGATGTAAGGCAGAAACATTGCCACTACACCAACGAGGCAGTCACTGTTAGTGAAGTCAAGTGCTACTTAGGCTGTAGCCAGCCATCAATTGGGAGAGCAATCATCCGGCTTGCGAGAGGAGCAGGTTCGAGTGCTGCCTGTGGCAGTCTTTTTTTCTTTAAGTGTTTCAATTTCACATTGTAAAGCGATTTGCGTTGTTAATTGTAAAAAATAATGAATTTTAGTAAAACGCATTTTACAAGTAAGTCTACTGTCTATGTTGTCTGTTTCATCTCGTTAAAAGATTAATTTTTTAGCCTTAACTTGTAGGTAGTCGGATCATAAAACATCAAATGGGACATGTTATGGTTAGTTAGGTACATACCTGATGAATACTCATCTGAGCTTCCAGCATCTGTAAACAAAAAAAGTTCCATCAAAACAGATCCTATTTACAAAAATTCACCTTTATTTATTTATAGCTGTTTAGGATCTCAACTGCTACAAAATGACATTTTACTTAAATATATATATATATATATAAACATAAATCGTGAGTGCCATTTTTCCTTGGGTATAATCGGCAGCGAAATGAATTCTTCAAATTTTTTTGCTATAAATAGCTATCCATACATTTGGCCAAAATCTCTCGTAACAGCTTATTCACTATTTTCTTAAAAATCGGTTGTCTGTAAAGTCGGTTTACTGACGATAATTGAACGTGACAACGTATTTGCCACGTTGCCTCTTTGCCGCTCGTTCCGCGCTCTCGCTTGCACTTCAAGTCTTGAATGGAACGCCTCAGAGCGAGGTAACGCCGCATGCGTCATGTTTTTTGGTGCGTGCAGCCAGCTCCATCGATTTATAAGACGTTGTCACGTCAAGAGATCCTAATTATAATCTAATAACATTGTTTCTTTATTAAGTATTTTGGTATTCGAATAAATCATTTTAATAGAAAAACTCGTCACGTGCGTATCTTTATTGTAATGAGGGAGTTAGGTCTTCTTATAAGACTAAGGTAACACATGGAATAGGTAGGTACGTAAGCATCAAATAAATGGATAACACGACGCCAGAAATTTTTTGGTTGTGTTGATTTATGTTAGTTAATTGAACTAACGGACTTTAAAGTAACCCTAAAATGATACATGTAATACCATACATCAAAAAATAATAATAAAAAAAAAACAATTAATTTAAGTACTTTGATTATCGATGCTCCTGCGGGAAACGATGCTCTTCTGGTTAACTGGTCTCAGACGGTCATAATAATATGCTGAAATATAATTCTGGCAATAAATTAAAAATTCAAGTTGTATCAAAGCAAACTTTATTAACAAAAATACATGATGCATACCTACTCTTTCAGCAACAGCTGAAAAATACATAACGTGTACTTTAGTGGATAGAAATGTAAAAAATGGAAATAAAACTAAACTAATAAATCTAAACAAATTGTACCTGGATTAGCTTCGTTAACGAGGTTAGCTAAATATGCAGCGTATTCGGGATTGAGTCGGAATGCGTCCGCCAATGCTGTCATGAATGCAAGGTAAATGTAAAGTTAGAAAATTAGTATAAACATCAAATCATTACAACTCTTATTTCATGCCGATAGCACTCATCATATAATTTTTATCAGCTCTAGGTCTGCGTCCAGTTTTCAAAAAGGTATTTTAGGTTCGAAACTCGAAAACTGTCCATTGTACATTTTGGGCCAAAAAAATCTCAAAGGTTTCTATTGTTCTTGCGCTCATCCTTAACCAACTGCCATTTGAACTTATTTGATTTGTAGCGTTACGTCCGCTTTCATTACTATTCGATCTTATATTCATCTTTCTTAAGCTGAATCAATCCTGCAAAGGAAAATTGCCTCCTTCATAGTTTTATGACCATGAACTGTATGATTCAGTACTTATACTTCACCTTTGTGTTACCTTGGTCTACGGTGGAATGGAAGAATCCTGAAAATCAAAAGAATTATTATCAATGGAAATCTCAGAAAAACATAATTTCAGAAAACACATTTTTTCTTCATATTTACCATGTCCTGGATCAGTAGGTTCAGTAAACCTTAGTCCTGGGTTTGGACGATAGTAGATACTTGGAAATTGGAAGTATCCTAAGGGAAATAATATTAATATTAAATAAAAAGGTTTACTCACCCCGATACCTAATTCACAACAAATAATTTAAGTTATTTTTTTAAATTATTTTATTACACTTAAAAAAAAGTTTTCAGTTTTTTTATCGTTGTAGTTTTTATTTAGTTTAGGTTTTGACACGAAGTATTTTTTATTTATTTTTTTCCTTTTTTTGCTTTGAATACCAAAATACAAACATAAAACAAAGTTTTTTCCATAATAGCCTGATAAATTAAGTCGTTTATGAATACTTTGATACAGTTTTACTTTTAAATAATCTACGGCCAAGTATTTGGAGTAAAAGATCCAAATCTCTCCTAGCCCTAGCTCAATTCCTTAAGACGTTGGACAAGTGCATATTAAAGTTTTACAAAATCCTGTTATATTACCTGCTGAGTGTCCGCTTCGGGACGAGGCTGCATCGTCTTTGCTGCTGTAACCTGAAATTATGTGACGGTTGTACATAAATGTAAAACTTTCTTTGTTATATGTTGTTTTCTGTCTAATTTGCTAAGTCCCACATGCGCCAATCTGGGTTAGTGTAAAATTCAACTGTCTTGTCGAAATGGTTTATTATTTATTGCAAATATTATCATTGAATATTTACATAAAAACCGTGACCTTTTACGCCATAATTTTATGTCCTCAAGAGCCATTTAACATTAGTTAAGAGAGTTAACAAATGACTAACTCTTTAATATAAATAAACAACGCTATGTGACCGTAAGCTGCTTTGACGCTGATAGAGACTGCAAGCATGATTTTTCAACCCTGAGATAGCTAGCCCAAGGGTGGTGCAAGTGGAGTTGAAAGAAGTCATCTCAATAGCACTTACCTTTGCTGCTTCCTGAACTGTAACCAGCGCTTCCTTTAACTGCGTTGTATTCTGTAAAATACAATAAAACATCATCTCGGAAATCAGGGAATAACGTTACATAATTTTAAAATACATACAGTCAACGTCTTAAATATATTAGCGCTTTATCACCATATTGAAAAGTTGTCAGTTTTTAAAAGATGAGACGAGGTCCTTATGTTATTATAAAAACTTACTAAAGTAATAGGTATAGGAAAGTAAGTAGATTTTTGATGCTGGCCCTACATAAATGATAATAATGAATTTTGAGACGTGAATGAATGAACATGTTGACTATAACAGCAATTACGGAGGTAAAAAATACACAACACTTACTATTCTTGCTTGCCCCAGATGAACCGTGGTTGCTGTATCCTGAAATTTTGTCAAAAATTAAGTAAATCTTAGAGTTTATAATATCAGCATGCAGAGCACCTGGCGAAACGTCAAGCATAGTTCCTTTCTAATACTGCCTGTAGAACATTGAAATTTGAGCACCTACTTAGGTCTATACTTTGTTAAAAAATGCTTGATATCTATCCTAGGCAAGCATCTTTCAACAAAGTGTATTTCAACAGTTTTGTTTGATTGCTTCAGTAAATTTTGCACTAAGCTCACCAGTAGCTCCAGATTCGTTATCGGCGTCGTAACCTGCACTGCTGCCGTAACCTGCACTTCCGCTGCCGTATTTACCACTGCCGCTGCCGTATTTAGCACTGCCGCTTCCGTATTTGGCCCTGCCGCTGCCATGTCCCGCGCTGCCGCTTCCGTATCCCGCTTTGCCGCTGCTTCCGTATCCGGCATTACTGCCGCTGCCATATCCGGAATTGCCGCTGCTTCCGTATCCGGCATTACTGCCGCTGCCATATCCGGCATTGTCGCTGCTTCCGTATCCGGCATTACTGCCGCTGCCATATCCGGCATTTCCGCTGCTTCCGTATCCGGCATTACTGCCGCTGCCATATCCGGCATTGCCGCTGCTTCCGTATTTGGCATTACTGCCGCTGCCATATCCGGCATTGCCGCTGCTTCCGTATCCGGCATTACTGTCGCTGCCATATCCGGCATTGCCGCTGCTTCCGTATTTGGCATTACTGCCGCTGCCATATCCGGCTTTGCCGCTGCTTCCGTATCCGGCATTACTACCGCTGCCATATCCGGCATTGCCGCTGCTTCCGTATTTGGCATTACTGCCGCTGCTATATCCGGTATTGCCGCTGCTACCGTATCCAGCATTGCTGCCATAACCTGCAGGTATTAATATGAGCTTTTTTACAGTTTTTTTACACTTTTTCTGCATTTTATTTTAGTATTAACTATTAGACTTTGGGGATAGAAATTTGGGGACGATCAGCTAAATGGCTGAAAGTGGTGTCATGGGAGAGACAACAACTCCCTGATGCTGAATATGTCAGTCTGTTTACTTGGAGTGGTTGCGTTTTTTTAAATATATTTAGGCTGAAAAATGTTTTTTGCTTCCAGAGTAAGTATCGATTAGGTAAATGGCTAAAAAATGTGTAAAACCTGTTTAAAATTTCGATTGTGTTATTGAGCTAAATATTAAACGATATTGTGCACATTATTAGGACTTAACATTATCTGATTACGTTATTTTAATTGAAACATTTACATACCTTTGTTTGATTTTGAACCATGATCTGTTGATAAAAATAATAGTTAAGTTAAGTAAATACTAGATTTATTAAATAAATACGTAATGCACAACAAAAGTAAAAGTCTCACATTTCGCGTTTTGAGATCCAGAAGCGTGATTTCCAGAGTAACCTGAAAAATTAATAAACGTTAGATGAGTTTGGTATAAACTGTTGTGCTTGTCCAGCGTAAGTTGTTTTTTTTTTTTAATATTAATTAAGTTTTTTATAACTAACCTGATGATGCCTCGTCGTCATAGTCCTCTGCGTCGTCGCTTGCACTTCGGCTTACACCTAAAATTTTTTCTTTGTTAGATACCATGATATCAACTGTCGTGTTTGGTGAATAATACAAGTGTATGTCAAAATTACAATCAATATTTACCTTGACCAGAGCCCGCCCCGTGATCTGTAATAAAAGGAAGATATTGTATTTAATATCCAGACTAAGTCGAGTGTAGCAAAAAAGAAATTCATGACGACGTCTTAAACAAATTTTTACTTACATTTTGCTTTATTTGATTTCCCTTTGCTGCCATGGTAGCCTTAAATAAAGCAATAAACTGGTATTTTTAACAAATACAAGTATTATACATCTTTCAGTCATATGAGTGTTTGACATTTAAATAGACGCAAAGAGAGCACCAACCTCTGAAATTGTTAAGTAAGTTGGTTTCGCAACTGTCTGCTAAAGTTTGTAATTGTTAAATTTTGCTCAATATTTTTGGTGAGCTTAAAACTACCAATATTAAAGTTCTTACAACCTTTTTCAAATAGCAAGAGTATGCCTAATTTTCCAAGACACTTCATAACCAAGAAGAGAAAAGGTAATTTTATTTATTTATTAAAGCGATTAAAAATATAAATCACTAAACTCACCAGAGACTCCGGAATCACTGTCATCGTCATAGTCAGCACTGCTACCGCTGCTACCGTATCCCGCACTGCCGCTAACGTACCCTGCATTGCCACTTCCGTATCCCGCACTACCGCTTCCATGTCCTGCACTGCCACTTCCATATCCTGCACTGCCACTTCCGTATCCTGCGTTTCCGCTACCGCGCCCGGAACTGCCGCTTCCGTATCCTGCGTTTCCGCTTCCGTATCCTGCACTGCCACTTCCGCGTCCTGCACTACCGCTTCCATATCCGACATTGCTGTCGCTTCCATAACCCGCATTGCTGCCGCTTCCGTAACCTGCATTGCCACTTCCGCGTCCTGCACTGCCGCTGCCATATCCTGCATTGCTGCCGCTTCCGTAACCTGCATTGCTGCCGCTTCCATAACCTGCATTACTGCCGCTTCCATAGCCCGCATTGCTGCCGCTTCCATAACCTACACTGCCGCTGCCATATCCTGCATTGCTGCCATGTCCTGCATTGCTGCCATAACCTGTAAGAAGTAATACGATTTGTACAGTCAGCGTTAAAAATATAGTCGCACTATAAGATCACCATGTCAAAATAACATTTTGTATTGTTTATCCGTTAATACAATTATAATATTTGTGTAACCAATCAAAAATGATTATTTGATATGGCAAATTGCCACTTTATTTTTGTCGCTGATTGTACCATATTTAAGTTTCACTTTTGACAACGGTTGACATTGCAATGCGTTCTTTACAAACTGGTACAACAACAAAATAATATCATAAAGTTGTTAAATTTTTTATAGACTTAAAATATTTGAGAATACATAGTTATGTGTAAATATTAAGTTACCTTGGTTTGATCCTGCGCCGTGGTCTGTAGGAAAGAAAATGTTATTATCTTACTAACATATTATTATTTCACTTTTTACAAAAAGAAAAAAAAACACTTTGCGGTGTGAAGAAAAAACAACAGCAATCCTTATTTGATTTAGCATGGCAGTACAAATTACTTATAAAATTAAAAAAAAACTAAGTTACTCACATTTTGCTTTTCTGGATTTGCCGCTGCCATAACCTTAAACAATAGAGTGATTGTTAAAATAAGAAATATACCTACACAATACATGGTTAAACAAGTAGCCCGCCAATCTTAAAATAAATAAGCATCGTTGACATTTAAATCATAAATCCATTTAGCACTAGACTGAAACATTATCAGTTTATTTTTTTATATATGATCTTTTATTTGATATTAGTTTTTTTATAAGTACAGTTGCTTACCGCGTCTGTTCCTTACATACATTTACCTACCTCTTGATTAACTCAATCTATTAAAAAAAGTTTCATCAAAATCCATATCCGTAAAAGTTTGAATGACTTAAGTATACATACGTATTACAGACATAGGGGCAGACGCGGGAAGCGACTTTGCGGTATACTATTTATTTTTATTCATTTATATAAACTGTAAAATAAGTTATACAATCGACGGACTTAATGCCGCGAGGCATTCTCTACCAGTCAACCGCGTGGAAATGCACTATGTAGTGAAGTATTAGGTTCGTCACTCACCAGCTACGTCGCCACTGTCGCCGTCATCGTAGCCAGCACCGCTGCCGTAGCCGGAACTGCCGCCATATCCTGCACTGTGGCCATACCCTGCTAAAAAAATGAAACTTAATCAAATAAAGCTGAAAAAGAGGATTATTTTGCTGAGCGACTCCAGTGTCAGTGTTGTCATTCCAGGTGCATCTTCTGTGTCACGTTGTGAGTTGTATTGTAAGTCCTGCAACTTCCAGCTCTAATTTTTTCAAGTGGTCGCAGATGGATATATTTGGATTCCTGAACTGGCGTCGTTTAGGAGAATTTTAAAGCAAATTAATCCTCTTCATCTATGTCCATTTTATGGTCACTATTTCTACGTTAAGACGTATGCTGCAAAAATCGTGCAGGACAATCCCGTGTGAACGAAGCCGAAGTGCACATGATGTGTATTTCTAGTAATGGTTGATTAAAATAATAATAATAATAAATTCATTTATTTCTTTCCACAGACCAAAATATATAGTATTTTTACAATACTCATTAACCAGAATACAATGGCAAACTTAATTAAATTATAAATAAACAATAGAAGCTGATTCATTATACAATATAATGGCTGTGGATCGCTGGTGCCCGTGGTAGGTAAGAAACCTGTGTTACGGGTCACCAGGCCCCCATCCCTAGTGAGAATCGGATTGGCTTCTACGAATACATATTTAAGACAAACATCAAGATTTAAATAAAGGAAAATGGTTTAGGTAAGTATAGAGTAAACACGCTTGTATGTGTGCGTGTGTGTACTTAAACGAATGAGTTTCACGATATTTAATATCTAATCTTACCATGATTGGAGCTCGATCCGCTGGCGCCATAACCTATAAAAAAACTTTTATCATAATCTGATTGCTTGCCGTGTATTCTATACAGGGTGTTACAAAAAACCCCGTAATGCCTGAAGGGTAACGTTATGCCTGTCAAACTGTGAAACTCTCCCAAAAAAATTACAAATTTGCCAATCAGCTAATCGATTTAGTATGGGAGAGACTGAGATGAGATGAGAGATTTTTTTTGAGTTTCGACCTAGGTTTCTTTGGGATTGCCCGAGTTTTACGGGAGAAACAACACACTTCAGTCATTACGGGGATTTTTTGTTGCACCCTGTATAAAAAGATTTGATCCCGTGCAACGCTGTTACCGAAAATACTATGAAAAAAAAACCTAAACTTAAACATATTCATTAATGTTCTCTTAATAAAAGGCTTTATTTTGTGCATAATATTCTCAAGAAAAGAAAGAAAAGATCAATCGTTTCAATTCAATTTTTTTTTAACTCTAGTTTTCCGCCAGCGCGGTTTGGAAAAATCAATTTAATTTTCATTTCTTTTAGGCAACGAATTATTTTAACATTACGTTGACCTATTGAATACATACCTAAAAAACTATCAAACATATAGGTAATTGTTTTAAAATATAAAACTAAGTACAGAACTGATGGCTTCGCGTGCAATATATTTTACTATATCTCTATAATACGAGTATAAAAATAATTCGGGTCTTTCTTCCTGACTCTATAACTCGAGAACGGCTAAACCGATTTAAATAGTTTTAGCCTCGAAATATTCGTGGAAGTCTAGAAAAGGTTTAGAAGATCAGAAAAATGAAAAAAGCAATGGGCAATACAACGTCTGCCGGGCTCGCTAGTTAAGTATAAAAACAGTGTTATGTCGATTGCCAAGGTCCACTCCTTATTTGTGATGGAACCTTTCATTCCAATCAGTTCAGCAATGTAGAGGCGAGAAGGTAACAGACAGACAGAGTTACTTTCGCATTAATTAAGTGTACATACCACTTGCGCTATTTTCCTCGGCGCTGTCATCATACTCGACGTACTTAGAACCTGTGCCAAACAAAGAAAAAATAATAATTAATATCATCATTATTCTTATTTGATTTATTAGCAAATTGTATTTTTTTAGTAAAAATATTCACCAGGCATCTAGTCTGCTTGTAGTAAATGTTGATAAAAACTTGTGTCGAAACACCTAATCTTTTTCGGATCACATTATTTTTTAAGATACCTAGACCATGTTTTTGAATAGCTACAAAGTGTTGTATAGCTTTGTAAGTTTTTGAAGTAATAACTTCAAAAAGCAGTCTCTGTAAACCTAAGCACCTTGACTTTGACTTCAAGTCAGTGGCACACTGTAATGACAATAGTGACGGAGTTTCTTGCGTAGCTATTTTTCGGCACCAGCCTTATTATATTTCCTACTTATTATACTTATTGTACTGAGCTATGGTAGGGTTATACGGAACGTGTAAAAGTGCCCCCTGTTGCTGTTTGGGTCTATTTACAGCATGACTTAAATTTGACTCCATAAATGACTTTTATGACTAATTTCTTCAAACGAAACAAGGGAAAAACTTTACATGTACACAGACACGTTCAACTTCTTAGTTATAAATCCACACCGCGCTATAACTTCTCCCACCGGGACAATGTTAGAAAGTGACAAAGCTAACGACAGTCCCTTAACATTAGAACATACTGCCTCGTTGGTGTAGTGGCAAAGTTTCTGCCTTACATCCGAGAGGTCCTGGGTTCAAATCCCAGGTCGAGCCAAAATTGATTCTGAGATTTTCTGTCATCAATTGCTCAAAAACAGCTCGGAGTCGGTAAGTTGGCGGTGTTACATCCCCGTGCCTCGGATTAAGCACGTTAAGGCGTTGGTCCTGCGCCTGATGGCGGTCATGGCGGATTGCCGTCTCACCGAACTTTGAGAGTGATGGAACAGTGAGTGCACTGTGTATTGCGCTTACACTTGTGCACTATAATATCTCCTGCGTAGTTGGCTGATCTCTGTTGAGATTGGCCGCCTATCACCATATGACTATACTATCATCAGTACATAGTAAATAATTACCACGTCCAGGATGGTGGCCCCCCGAGCTGAGCCCGGCGGACCCCACAGCAATCACAACGGCTAATACAACCAGGCACTTCATGTCTACCTTAACACAATGTAGACCTTTCAAAACCCACCCACTATTTATAAGAAATTCTACAACCAACACCCGTGTCAATGTGAGATTTATGTGACAGCGTCATTTATTTCTAATGGATTTAACGGTGGTTTTGTAATTTTATTTATGAGTTCGGTTACTAATTTAAGGCACGAGATTATTTAATGACATGTTTTTTTACAATTAGTAGGTACCCACTCATCAAATGCATGTTTACATTATTTATACATCCTGATGCTCAGAGTAAGGTAAACTTACTATGTCATTTCAGTTCATGTTCAGTGTTGTAATCTGTAGATTATCACAAAAATTTCAGGACACTAATATTGAGACTGATTGATTGATCATCTCCCTTTGTAATTTTCAGGTTTCGTATCTTAAAAGGAAAAAAAAATGGAATCCTTTTGTTATCCAACTCCAGTTGAGTGCAGTTGCACGTACTAACTAGTACATTCCGTGTTTTTTTAATGAGATAATGCTAGGTACGTTTAGGACCAAACTGTATTCAGGCCGCTTAGTACCGATTAGAAAAATATTTGGACGAGGTCTATTTGTGTTACAGAAATCAGAAGCTAAGAAACAGTGGTATTACATATAAACTTAAATAAATACATGTAACACCCAGATCAGTACAAACTGACATTTTCATGCACATAACTGTTTGTACAGTGCGGGCATCGAACTCACGACCTCTTGGTTAATAGTCAACTTCTAGACCATTAACACCAAAGCGGTCGTCAAATATTCTTTACATGCCTTCATACATAAAACATACTAGTACGTGCCTACCTACAGTCAACGTCTAAGATACAATCGGCACAGTACCATATCAAAATAACAGATTGACAAGGAAAATGATTAAAATGCTATTTCATGGTACTAAAATGCCCCGAAATTTTCGACGCTGACTGTACCTTATAGGATACAAAAATCGAACCGATGCAACTATCCAACTATCCAATAGCCGATACATATCAGCTCGCACACACCCGCACACGGTCGAGCAGGCGAGCACAAATAAACGGCTGATTTGATTTGATCAGCCGATCGGCGAAAAAGCCGATTCGCACGAACAAACCGATAAGCCGACCGATCCCGGATGGGGTTAATGAAATGTGGTAATGTTAGTTGGTCCGATTTGAGGTGTGAGGTGTCATGGAGGTAGATTCTACAAATAGATATCAGTGACTATGGTTTTGCATAAGTTACATAATTTGGTAATAATGGATAATAACTTTCTTCAATTTTTACTCCATAACAATTAAATAATATAATATAAATATTTCACAACAAACACACCCATTCTCTAGTCCCAAATCAATCTACGAGGCTTGTTTTATGGGTACCAGACAACGAATAAACATACTTTTTTTCTTGTAAATAAATAAATGTTATACATAGAAAACACACAGACCAATACAAACACACATGTTTATTTATGCACACTTATGCTTGTACTGTGCGGGGATCGAACCCGCGAACCTTGGTTTTAGAAGTCCGACATGAAGACCACTGCACCAATCGGTCGTCAAATGAGACGAAAACATCTACGTCAAAGTTAAATAAGATTTAAGCCACATATTAGGTTAGGTTAGAGTTACAGTAAACAGTAAAAATATTCCTACTTTCCTACATTTTATGCAGACATAATTATAATAATAATTGTTTCAACGAACACACCAATTACCTACACTCTAACTAAGCGTTAGCTTGTGTTATGTGACAAGGACAACGGATAAAAATACTTAAATACTTGTGCTCATCACACAAACATTTTCCCCTAGCAGAATTCGAACCCACAACAACCGGTTTTGTAGTCTGCACCTCAGACCACTAGACCAAAGCTGTCGTCAAATTTGTAGGTTTGTCTCCCTAAAGATTCCTACTTTCCTACTCTTTATCCAGAGGTAAATACTTTGAACATAATTAATGCACAATGATCTGAGTTTTGTATAATAAAGTAGCGTTAATTTCAGTTCCATTACGACGATGCAATTCGCAATTCAAATGACAAACCGACCAATCCGAATCACACCGCATTACTTTTTATCTCCTCCACAAAATAAGCATCAAATTTGTCCAAAATGTACCGAATTAAACAACATGTAATTCAGTATTGACGAAATGTGGCGAATTTCCACGTAATCCGCTATAAAATTGACCGGGAATGAACCCCGGACCGTGCAATCAAACCGATTACTAGCGATGGGGGTAATTGCATTGGAACATCTGATTAACTTCGATCTAGCTAGATAGGTAGACCAGTCTAGCCAGAAATAAATGTTTTAGTCATCGGTGTATTGAAATGACAGTAAGTTATATTTTTCATCATCATCTTGTTCATCCTATATCGTCCCACTGCCTCAACTATGAGGCAATACCGTTAGTTGGTCCAATTTAATGTATAAGGATGGAGGATGATTCTACATTTGGATATCGGAGACTTGTTGCTTTGTTGTCCTACTCATTATCAGCCACAATTCATGGACATCTGCGGCTACTTCAAAAAATTTTTGACCTCTTATCAGCCGCCATCATCCATGCGCTGATACGACCCCATAGGCTAGATGGCGCTGTTAGCCTAGTACCACACTTGAATCGCGGCAATAAGATTTAGATCCAGAATAATATAGATCACAAATCAAGTTGATGTCTATCGGACCTTGGTCCCCGACCGCAATACCCGGTCGGTAGGAAGCGCTTCCCTTTAGTTTAACTATTTTTTTTTATTTATTTACAAATCTGTTGTGCCAAAGTTGTTTGGTAGACTTGTTGTCACGAAATTATTGCTATTACAATTCGATTCACTTTGAATCGACTTTTTATAATTCTACATGTGCGAGAAAATTGTGTGTAATTTAATCAAACGCTGTTTCAGTTTGTAGTTTTCTTACTTGTAGTGTTTTGTAAGTATGTCAGTTTTGATGGGTGTAACGAAAAGTTAACTTGGTTCGTGTGGATATTAATCATTATTATTCTTTAAACACGTTTCTAGCTGATCACGTGGTTTCACAAACATACAGGGTGTAAAAAAAACCTTAACGAAGCCGAATACCACATATTCTACCAATTGTTACGATCATTTTTTTCCTTTACACCATACCTGGGAAGTTAACGGTTACTGAGATATTGATGGTTAAAGTTGGGAAAAAAAATTGATGATTTTTACAGAAATGACTTCTGTCCATTATAACTTAACTTTTTTCCAAAGAAACATGATACAAATTTTCACTAGTTCTTTCATAAAAAGCCTCTAAATGGCACACTCCGCAATGAACAGCGCACACTCGAACCGAACCGCGTCGCGGCGGCGTAAAGCAACACGCCCCGCGGTGACTTTTCCGCGTGCGCGCTATACATTGCGGGTTAGAATTAAATTATTTTTTTTGATGTCAAAAAATAAAAGTTGTTTCCCAGCCAAAATTTATTTTTCATACGATTTGTTTTGATGTACTGAACGCGTGGTTGACGGCTTCGTTAAGGTTTTTTTTACACCCTGTATATGGATACAAGAAATGTTGCTAAGTGATTAGCGTAAAAACTTTTAAAGTTACTAATGTAACGAATCTAATTTAAACGTGTGGCTACAAAAGATTAATAAAAATCGGTCAAGTGCGAGTTGGACTCGCGCACCGAGGGTTTCGTATAAACCTGTAGGTATATAAGTAAAAGTTCACCCATCACGGGTATTATAGACTCAATAAATTTCAATTTAATATCTCAACGCGTTCATGAGATAAGGAGAAGTAACTTTGAAATTTTCAAAATTGTCAAAAAAAATTTTCAAAAATTTTTTCTTTTATAGAATGAAACTGAAAATTTAACGGTTTTTGTAATTTTTCCTATATCTGTACTATAAGACGTGAGTTCGTACTAAATTTCAAGATTCTAAGTTTACGGGAAGTACCCTGTAGGTTTTGATTCCCGTGCGAGTCTCGAAAATTTGCGGAAATTTACGGCCTAAATGGCTGTATCTTTTGATTGCGTTTGCTTAGAAGGTTGAATTTTCTACAGTTTCCAGGGACAGTAGACTTAAGTATCATAAACAAATTTCAGTTTGATACCTCCACGCGTTCCTGAGGAAAACGGTCTTGACAGACGGACGGACGGACGGACAACAAAGTGATCTTATAAGTGTTCCGTTTTTTTCTTGTGAGGTACGGAACCTTAAAAACTAATACAAATAAAATTTTATATTTTTATAACCCCGACATGAGCCAGGAAAACTGGTTCAACTTCAGTACATTCAGCTTCAACGGCTGGACTGATTTTGATTAAATTATCTTTCGAATAAAAAAACCGCACCGGAATCGCTCCATCCGTTCGGGAGCTACGGTGTCACAAACAGACACTCAAAAACAAACAAACAGGATAAGGATCAAACTTATAACACTCCTTTTTTCGTCGGGTGTTCAATATCATTACTATTCACACACACTGTTCACACTGTTCACTATTCCTAGAAAAAAAATGGATAAAAGAAACCATTGCAACGGTAGAACTAACCTAAGCTGCCCATTTGCCCCATTTATACAGGCTTAAGCACCACACTTGACGCATACGAACGCATTCCCTTAATCCCTTGAAGAGAAAGCAATACGCTGTTCTAAAAAACTAAAAGTAGGGCCCGACCCCGGAGTTAAGGTGGGTACACGTGAAACCACTCAGTGGTCGCCATTAGCCCCGATGTGCACCCGCCCTAAGGCTTGAAGAAGACTGAGCGTCTTAAACGCTTCTATTTGAATTTGACGCAGTTCGATTTTTCCCGTCTGAAAACTAACTAAATAATATTTATGGTTAAAGAACCGACGACCGCTTGGTGCAGTGGTCCACAGGTCGGACTTTAAAACCAAGGGTCGCGGGTTCGATCCCTGCACAGTACAAGCATAAGTGCATGAACATGTGTGTTTGTACTGGTCTGGGTGTATTCTATGTATAATGTATTTATTTACAAAAAATAAAAGTATTTAAGTATGTTTATCCGCTGTCTAGTACCCATAACACAAGCCTCGTAGCTTAATTTGGGACTAGAGAATTGGTGTGATTGTTGTGATTTTTTTTAAAGAACTTCAACTGAAAGAATTCACTTCTTGAGAACATTTCAAAATGTTGCAAAGCAAATGTTTCCTGAATCAGTGGTTATTAAAAAACGCGATCATACTGCGCAATGATTGCGCTTGTTATTAGTGTACCCCGTTTCTTTCTTATATTTTTTTTTTACATTTAAAAACTATGAGTGCTAATCTGTAAGCCTGCCATTATTATATTACCTACTGATTTTGAATTGTTCTCAAGAAGAAAATTTATAACTTTAACCTTAATATTTATTATTTACTGATGAGATTTCTGTTCAGTTAATATGTTTATATGTTGATGTTAACCTCCAGTTGAGCCCACATTATTCCAGTAATACAAACCATTCCAGTTTCATTATTAAATTGTTACTAACCCTTTTACAGCTTAGATAGCCCCTAGATACATGCAAATATATATCTCATAGTGGCATAAAAACTACTTAATAAAAAGTGAACGGATACTGTTCATAAGTATTCGTCTTTAGGGAAAAGCAAAATAAGGCCAGTATTAATCCTCCGTCTACGCCCAGCCTAACGTTTTATAAGGCAATCGTTTAGTTTAAAATCTTTTAATCTTCAGAAACTAATAATCGCAAGTGTTTAATGGGTTTCTTTTTTAAGTTTATTACGTCTTCAAGGAAATCCAACATACAAATCAAAGAAATTTTATACCAACAATTCAACTTATTAGGCCAAATTATGCTTAGGATTGAAAAATATAATTAAATAATAAAAATTCAACAACATCACATATTTAGTTAAAGCACTTGTGTTACAGATATGAGAATCAACAATGGTATTACGAATAAACTTAAATAACACCCAGAACAATACAAACAGACATGTTCATGCACACAAATGTTTGTACAGTGCGGGGATCGAACCCGCGACCTCTTAGTTAATAGACATTCTTGACCATTACACCAAAGTGGTCGTCACAATGGTCGTCAAAAATATATCTTCCACAAGTCTTTTGACCGTGTATAACGCAAGGACATGTAATAATTAAATAAAAAATATTAGCCTCAAAATATACCTTGAAACGCAAACTCGCGCTCTCCAGAAATAAGTTATTTCAGCCTAAACGAGCGACGAAATTCCCTAGGTGTTGCTCGCGTAAGTCATAAACATGTCTTCGCAAGCCATTTGTAGCAGTTCTGATGACCCTGGCGGATGACATGTCTTCAAGCCCACCAATTGAAGAGATTAGTGTCAACAAGAGAGCACCTTGTTGTGACTTCACGAGTACGTTTGATAATGTAAGCTGTGGGGCACACAGGTTTGTCTCTTTGCTTTGCATAAAATGCCTTTCAATTAGTTAATGAAAATGTCAATTGATTCGTCATTCTTTACTGCAGATTCCTATTAGTTATTATACAGCGTGGCGACCACAATACGACAGTTGAATTTCTGTCTGTTACGCTTTCACGTCTTAATTACTGAACAGATTTGGATGAAGTTTGGTACAAATACATGGTCGTCAATATTATATCTCTATATATATAAAATTCTCGTGTCACAATGTTTGTTCCCATACCCCTCCGAAACGGCTTGACCAATTCTAATGAAATTTTGTGAGCATATTTAGTAGGTCTGAGAATCGGCTAACATCTATTTTTCATACCCCTTAGTGATAAGGGTTGTCCACCCTTAACATTTATATGGCAAAACAACGTTTGCCGGGTCAGCTAGTAAGTATATAAAATTTCATCCTAATCTGTTCTCTAGTTTAGGCGTGAGAGCGTAATAGACAGAAATTTAATTGTCGTACTGTGATCGCCACCCTGTAAAGAGGAACTAATTGAACGATGGAGTTAAACAAAATTATCATTAGTGAATAAATTTTGGCTAATCTTTTGTCAAATTACAAAATAAGTTATATAATGATGAAACCAATCACGAAACACAGGCAGGTTATTTTTATATAATGATTGAACTATTGCAGGAAATTATAAATGTTTTACACCATAAAAGAATCTTATCCTTTACATATAAAAATTAATTGCTGTCCGTTATTCTCGCTAAAACTCGTAAACGGCTGTACCGATTTGTGGATGTTCAGGGAAGGTTTAATCGATGTGAAAATTTAAGAAAAAAGCGAAAAAAGCGGGTTGGATGACGTCTGCTGGGTCCGCTACTAATGAATAGATTTTGTGATGATATCTTTAGTCTCGTGATTTCCTATATGTTCGAAGCTTTATTTTATTATTTACACATTTCAGGTATTTAAATACGCGCGCTGTCTGCTGAGTCACGGGCTGAATGCTTCATAACTTGCTCTTTTTATGACCCTACACTCACAATATCATGATATTTATTTATCAAACGAATGTATATAATTTGATTAAGTTGTTTGTTATATTAAAATAATATTTTTCTTGGAGTCTTTAGCTAGCTGTTGGCCCGCAGGTTTGCTCGATGTTCAGACACTGTCAAAATAACACTCTATCAGGCATATTGTACATCATTCTAATCGAGCAGCCTGTGGGTTGACTTTACCCAAAAGTCTTATAGCGGCCTTCGCGTTCAATATACTAATGATTTCAGGGCACTGCTGCGGCTGCCGCGATGGTGTAGTGCATCGGGCATGTTCGCGGATGCGCAGGTCGACAGTTTCCCGACAATACCGCGCAAAAAAGACTGGTTCTTTGTTCAAACGGGTTCGCGGCAGCCGCAATAGTGTTCTGAACGCTATAGCCAATCGTAGGGACTGTCCACTAATTGGCAAACTAATACGTGTCAAGTCTGTTACGAAATACTGTATTTTATAAATTGTACTAACATAGGAGATAAGATATTGTTACTAACACTCTGGATCTTGCTGTCTGAAAACTAAATGTTTTTTTTAGTCTTGACCTCAGATTCATTGCTTCGTGTGGTTACTTTATTAATTTTGCATAGAGCAAACATCACAATATTGTACGTGAATATGACATAAAAAATATTTATTGTAATATAAATATCGTGTCTACGCCTTCTTCCACGGCTCACTTCGTAAATCATACGGAGGAAGCTATGTTAATTTATATGTTGGCACCATTTTTGTGTCGAAATCGAAAAAAATGTATAAATCTCATTTATGATCTGTGGCTGTCGGACGGAAAGGTGTTAAAATAGAATATGACGTACAAGTTCACTAACGCAAAATATTTTTGCCAAATTAAATATGAAAAATCACCTTCTTAGTAAATGATTCTACCTGCTCACATCTTACTGAAAACTGAAGCTAGCCCTTGAAAGAATAAAGGGAAATCTCTTACTTGGCTTACTTTGGTAGGCAATCTTTGTTTTATGTAATTTCGTTCAAAGTTGTCCCTGAAATGTTTGATGGAATCAGGCGTTACTTTGCGGAAATCCACGACTAAAGCTGAAAAAGAGGATTATTTTGCTTTAAATTTCCACTAAACGACGCCAGCGCAAGAACCCAAATGTAACCACCTGTAAAATCTAGAGCTGGAAGTCGCAGGACTTACAATACAACTCACAACGTGACGCAAAAGATGCACCTGGAATCATAACACTGACACCAACAAAACACTCGACGCGTTTTGCGACTACACTGAAATGTTTATCAGGCTCCTATTGCACTTTCCTACCTCACTAATACCTTCCTTAATGATAGCACCTACACAAAAAAATACAATGTACTAAAATATAGTCACAAAAATAGTTAAGCATAGTGCACACTAGAGAAATAAGCGCTGCGCTGCGCTCGCCCGGAACTCACACCATGTGAGCGCGTCGCATAAATTAGTTCGGCGCTACGTCCATTCATCACTGCAAGGGACCGCTATATTTTGTACGTGTGTACTGATAATTTATATGCATATTTTATGGACCTCGAACGATTTATCGCCACCGCTTAAGATCGCGAATAATAGCGGCAAAGTGAGCTGTCGAATATATTTTAGAAGTTTTGTTTTTTTTTGGGAAGAATAATGGAAGTGGATGCAAAGGTCAGTGACTAGCGATACTCAATTTTTGGGTTATCGTAGTGAACAAGAATAAGATTATTTACTAAAACGCATTTATTCATGACATTTTTTAAATAAATAATTTAATAAGACTGATTTTATTTTAACAGACAGTTTTTTAATTGTATTTGACAATTGACTAAGCTTATTAACCGTATACTGAAAATAACGTAACAACAGATTCAAAATCTCTGTGAAGTAAGGCTTTACACTAACGTTGAATTCCATAGTGATTCTCTGCAAAGCTCGGTGGGAATCAAAATCTACCTCAAATGCTTTGTTTTTATAACATTACATCCAGGTACAATTTCTTGTTAATGTAAATAAACAATTTGCGCAGAAGTGACACCTGTCGGCCGCTTTCCTGTTTCTTTTGGCGGCGCTCGCGCCACTCGCGACACCCGACGCCTATCTTTGTAAAGATTTGCGAGGATACATGATGAGGTAGTGTAGACTAAGCTTTAGTAAAAATGTTGTATTTACCGTTTCTTCCAAAAAAAAAAAAGAAAATGCTTTAACAATCGGTCACATAACAGGATATGTGGCAGCAGTCTCCGATTAGGCAAACATATACATACCAGGAGACTAAGGCTAATTAATATTACAAATATTGCTACCTAACAATGTTGCTGTTACCAATGTTTTAACAATACTATAATAAATATGTACTTAAAAGGCTCCTTCAAACAGCTAGCGAGACGAGAGGTAACGTTTACTGACCGTAAGATAATTTTGTGTGCTGTCATATGTATAAAACCTCGGCTTGACGCTTTGTAGAGGTAGCTTTTGTTTTTCAATTTTTAAGTACTGACGACCACTTTGGTGTTATGGTCAAGAAACTGACTTATATACCAAGAGATCGCGGGTACGATCCACGCATTGAATAAATATTTATGAGCTGGAACATGTCTGTTTGTACTAGTCTGGGTGTTATACAGGGTGTAAAAAAAAACCTTAACGAAGCCGAATACCAAATATTCTACCAATTGTTGCGATCATTTTTTTCCTTGACACCATACCTGGGAAGTTAATGGTTACTGAGGTATTGATGGCTAAAGTTTGAAAAAAAAATTATGATTTTTACAGAAATGTCTTGTGTCCGTTATAACTTAACTTTTTTCCAAAGAAACATGATACAAATTTTCACAAGTTCTTTCATAAAAAGCCTCTAAATGGCACACTCCGCAATGAACAGCGAACACTCGAACCGAACCGCGTCGCGGCGGCGTATAGTAACACGCTTCGCGGTCACTTTTCCGCGTGCGCGCTGTACATTGCGGGTTAGAATTAAATTGTTTTTTTTTATGTCAAAAAATAAAAGTTGTTTCCTAACCAAAATTTATTTTTTATACGATTTAGTTTGATGTACTAAACGCGTGGTCGACGGCTTCGTTAAGGTTTTTTTTACACCCTGTATATATTTATTTAAGTTTTTTTGTAATACCAGTGTTGATTCTTATATCTGTGACACAAGCTTATTAGTAGTGCTTAAGCTAATTACCACGGAGTGAGATCAATGTATGTGGTGTTGTTGTATATTTATAATTATATTATTACTAGCGGACCACGAATCCATAGATCCTGCTGACGGTGGAACACCCTTATTAATAAGGGGTTTGAAAAATAGATGTTGGCCGTTTTTCAGACCTACTCAATATGCTCACAAATTTTCATGTGAATCGGTCAAGCCGTTTCGGAGGAGTACGGGAACTAATATTGTGACACGAGAATTTTATATATATAGACTTCGCGCTCACGCCTCGTTACGCTAGTTAAGTGACTAAGTCTTTGCATTATATTTTAGTAAAAACGTCAGTTAAATATGTACCCATAACAAATCGTTTTCCATCTTCGAGCAAAGCAGCGCGCAGAGCTAAGTTCATCATATTTCATGAACGAAGTCAGGGTGAAACAATAACAATAAAGACGGTGACACACTACCGACACACTCAATTAGGCCGGGTGCAGATTAGCGACATTGTCGCAATCGTATTACCGTGCGCGCTAAATAAAGCCTGTGTGGAAGCAGCTTTATAAATAGTGCATTTTCTTGTTAATTAAAACTGTTGCTTTTCTAATAAACTATAAGTATTTACATAATATTTACTTGGCGATGTTTGGTAAAATACTTTGAATTCATTTTTTTTTTAAAATATCATTTTGCTGGTCGGTTACTTTTCTTTGAAACATAGCAGGACAATAAATTAGTAATATGTGTAGGCATAAATAAGAATACGGTCTTTTTTAAAAGAAAATAAGTCTTATTACATTTTAGTGATAAATTTAAGATTAAAATGTTTTTTTTTTCTTTTAATGGCGCTATGCGAAAACAAGGAGATATGTTGGAGGGATATATAGATGATTGATTAAATTCCCAAATTAGTAACTTCTTGTTCATCCGCTCTGCTACCGGCTCTTCGCTCACATTTCTTTCGACATCATCTGTAGAAACAGCGCATGATCCTGACATACTGTTTATTTATTTAAGCTTATTGCACAACAAAACTATGTACAAAAGGTGGACTTTACGCCGTAATAATAATAATAATAGTCCTCCTGGCCGATTTCGACCACGGCGGCCAATCTCAACAGAGATCAGCCAACTACGCAGGAGACTGCGCACTACTTGTGTAGTGCACAAGTGTTAATGCAATACACAGGTGCACTCACTGTTCCATCACTGAGAGTGATGGAACAGTGAGTGCACCAGCTCGGTGAGACGGCAATCCGACATGACCGGAGAGATCAGGCGCAGGACCAACGGCTTAATGTGCTTTCCGAGGCACGGGGGTGTAACACCGCCAACTTCCCGACTCCGAGCCGTTTTGAGAAATTCATGACAGAAAATCTCAGAAACAATTTTGGCTCGACCTGGGATCCTGGGACCTGGGATGGGCTCGACTTCACACCGTAATGCATTCTCTACTAGTCATTCCTTTTTGGATACAGTCATACTATGTATACTTAAAAATAGAGATGGGCCGAGTATTGGTTTTACCGAGTAACAGAGTACCGAGTATTACTCGGTTTCTCCAGTTGGCCACTCGCAAACTTATTCCAGACAACCAGTTTATTATTAATTGTTATTGATTATTAGTTTATTTTTCATTATTATTGAGAAAATTTAAAAGCTCACTACGTCAATGGCTACTAGAAAAGACATTTTACTCTGTGGAGGAATTCCGGAGACATAAATAATAAAATTAATGGTAGATGCATAGATTATAATTTGATTTATAATGACGAATTGTGTAAATTATATATTAATAATACTAGTTTTAAGACGCACACATTTGCATGCTGTAGTGTTACGGCTAAATAGGTATAAGTGACTCCAAATTCTATTACCAACTCTATGTAAACACTATTTATTGCAAAGAAATATGATTATGATTATTATTATAAAGCTTAACCGAGTACTCGTCACTTGAACCGAGTTATTCGGCCGAGTACGAGTATAAAGTAAACCACGCCTAAAATAAACTAAACGCATAAGTACGCCGAGTACCGAGTAGTAACCGAGTACTCGGCCCATCTCTACTCAAAAGTATTATTTCCACCAAACAAAGATACAGGCACCCTCACGAGCCGTAACGAACGAAACACGTGACTGCAAGCATTCACGCCATCTGCAACTAATGGCATATGAGACTCGAAGGAACCGAATATCAGAGCCAAGGTGTGGCACGTAGGCTGAGCAGAACAAATGGAAGGCTTTGTTTTAATCACCAGTATAGTAACCACGGCGTAGATCCGATTATAAAACACAGTGTTAAAAATTATTTAAGTCACTTTTTGAAAATAGATATAACTTAGGTACCGTGTGTATTACTTAAGCCCTTTACCAGTAAGAAGTTTATTTCAATGTTTTATTTAAGCTTTATTGTACAATTAAAACTATGCACAAAAGGTGGACTTAACACCGTAGGGCATTTTCTACCAGTCATACCTTTGGGCTAAGCAGAAATGATTAGTGGGCGGTGCGACAAAATAAATAAAAGAGAAAATACAAAAATAATAATACCAATAATATGACAGATGAGATTAAATTAAAAATATACAATAACTTATATCAGAACACATATTTATACATAATTATACAGTTTACTGTGTTATGACTACTGTTTTCGACCGTTTATGAAACCATTTACCAGATGACGTATAACTGTATCTACGAATACTTATTATGCGCCATTTGCTATCATAAAAATAAAAAAATTAGGTTCAAACTTTGTAATGAATCGGTCGAATGTCACGATAGCTCAATTGGGTGAGCAATCGCTCGGCTTGCAGCGGTTCCTACTTTATGTGTTTTGTGATAAATCTATGATGCATAACTTAATCAATGTAAGTTCAGTTAGAATTAAGTTTTAATTACATTAATTTTTGCTGACATACTTTTGAAGGCGTGTAAATTTAACAATAATTGTTCGAATTACTAAAGAGTTTTAGGAATAAAAGGAAAGTCCTTGATTTTTGAGTTGAGACGACTATGTCCCGGAAAAACAATTATTTTTTCTATCGTTTTGCAAACTCGGACTGATATTTTCTGTAATTTTTGCTTAGACTTTGTAGCTACAACTTTACCCCGAAACAGACTGCTAAACCGCTCAGATTAGCACCTGTTCCATAAACCTTGGTTTCCGAATAGAAGCAATATGTAACCGTCTAAGCCGGCCGTGTAGACATCACTATTAGTACCTATCAGTACATATTACCCTGGAGCGAACTTAAGCCGGCTAATTAAGACTAATCGACGTTTGACTCAACAGGTTATCGGCGGTGCTGCTGGCTTTTGTATTGATGTGTTGTTGATCTTAGATTAGGTCGATAGAGTTTGATAGGAGTTACTGGTGTTAACTATATTTGTACATAGTGTGACTGCCTCGTTGGTGTAGTGGCAAAGTTTCTGCCTTACATCCGAGAGGTCCTGGGTTCGAATCCCAGGTCGAGCCAAAATAGTTTCTGAGATTTTCTGTCATGAATTTCTCAAAAACAGCTCGGAGTCGGGAAGTTGGCGGTGTTACACCCCCGTGCCTCGGAGAGCACGTTAAGCCGTTGGTCCTGCGCCTGGTCTCTCTCCGGTCATGTCGGATTGCCGTCTCACCGAACTTTGAGAGTGATGGAACAGTGAGTGCACCTGTGTATTGCGCGCACACTTGTACACTATAATATCTCCTGCGTAGTTGGCTGATCTCTGTTGAGATTGGCCGCCGTGGACGAAATCGGCCAGGAGGACTATACTATACTAGTGTGAAGGTTGGGACTTATTTGATACAATAAGGACGAAGTGAGCTTCGCTTTACAAAACCATTGTCAATAATGAACACGATATCTGCAAGTTGAAATGACTCCTTAACATCTAAACAAACGGTAGACTTCTAAAGCAGTCATACTCCTAACAATTAAATATTTTTTTTTGTCTGGCTACAGACAGTCAAAAAGTTCAATTCCTTTTAAAGTTCGTATGGTGAAGAATCGTTAGTAAACTTTTAAAAAGTTTCTCTTTTCTAAGCAATTACTAACCATTAGATAGTTACACCTATTAAGGACTGATAACTAATAAGAATAAATGATAATTTATCTTGTCATTGATTGTTCAAATGATTAATAAGGTAGCGAATCTGATCTAGTGCTAAAATTGGAATGATAGTTGATTATTAACGAGATACAACGCATCTATCAAGCCGATATAATAGATTAAACAGATCCCTTCCGCATTTAATTTAATGGCTTTCAGGCTCAGGAACAAAAGAACTTAATCCCATCTAGACTTGTCCATTAATATTTCTAGATTATATATTTTGACACCTGAGAAATGGTGGCCATGTTTCACGAAGCGTAATATACGGGCTCGCGACATTTGTTTTCTGTGTTCTTTGTTTGAATTGCGGTGATGAATGCGCAAGCGCCTCGTATTTATAAACGTTAATAGGATGATGCATGGGTACGCACTTTTTGTAACGGTCTGAATGTCTGGGTTGTAAGTGCGTCTTGTACTGAAAAACCCAAGGAGAAAGGTAAATCACACTTTTATTTTCTTAACTATAACTATACTTACAAAATAACTAAATTTTAAACTAGACTAATTAAGGAGGGATTTTATTGGTATGACCAATATGCATGTTTGTCTATGGCACCGTAGCTCCAGAATGTATGAATTTGAGTACGGATTTTTAATTTGAAAACTCTGTTGTTGGCAGTGGTGAAAATTAGCGATTTTTTTTATCAAAGCAATAAGTAAACACCTGAAACATAAAAACACCAGGAATTGTAGGTATATATTTTTTCCAAACGATGAGGCTGCTTGCATGATCTTTCTAATCTAATCAAATCTAATAAATAAAAATAAATAAATATATATATATATATATATTATATATACTCCCAAGCCGATCTCGGCTACGGTGACCGCTTTCTGATTCCTTTCAAATTCAAATTTCTTTATTTGCTTTTAAATAGGGTACATACTTATACATACATACTTTTTCCGTGCTTCAAGATGGGATAAGTTGGGCTGCCCTGTCATGTGCCCTTTTATGACTACAGTAGCCAATTTTGTTTGAGAACGTGCGCGAACATTGGCCACACGTTAAGACACCGTTCACATAATTATAAAATATAGCCGCTGGAGGTCTAGCTTTTAGAGCATCGCGTTTGACATCTAGGTCAAGTTTTCGTTGCTCTTCAAAGTCATTGACTTTGCTAAGAATTAAGCGCCTCCATTCAGGGCGACGTCTTGCCGTTTCCTCCCATTTTAGCGGGTCAATATCGCATCGCTTCATATGTCTTTTCTGAACATCCTTAAAACAAATAAATATTTCACAACAATCACACCAATTCTCTAGTCCCAAATTAAGCTACGAGACTTGTGTTATGGGTAGGGGGAGTCCGGGAGACTTGCCCAGGTGGGAGAGTTGAACCGCCTTTAAAAACTCGATTGAAATTTCGCGCTAACGAAACGTCAAGTCGGTCATTGGTGGTACGCGTGAGACCAATAACAACCACGCCGCCATTTTTTACAATGGCCTGTTCGTTTGGCTGTCAGGTTGGGACAGGTGTTTTTGTTATTGCGGAGTAATATTTTTTCATTTCTGTCGTTTTGAGATTACGGACGTGTTTATAGAGGTATGTATTGTGTATTGTAACTATTATATTGCCTGATTATTACTGTTTGACGTGCGCTTGGTGTTTTTTCGCAAAGATTGAATGGTTTTTCTTTGAATAAAATTTAATGTCAATGTAGTATATGCGGGAGAGTTGCGCCATGAGGAGGTCGGGAGATATGCTCAGTGGTTCAACTCTCCCTCTATATTGTTTATATGACAGATTTTGGTGTGGTTTGTGTTTTGCTTGCTTTATTGTGTTGAATAAAACTTTTTATTACAGGATAATTGGATGAAAAATGCCGTTTACATACAAGCCCTCTAAAAACACACGCCAAAGAAAAAAACATACCGCCACTGAGTTAGAAAACGCTATACGTGAGGTAAAAGGGGGTGCATCGATAAGAAAAACATCTATTAAGTATGGCATCGATAGAAGTACAATAAGACGTTATAAATTAAATGAAGAAAAACTAAACAAATTGAAAGAAAAAAATAGTCAGTATAAAGAGTCACAAATATTTACTGTTTCTGAAGAAAAACTCCTTGTTGAATATTTACTATCATGCAGTAAAATGCATTATGGTCTGACTAGAAAGCAAGCGATGCAATTGGCTTTTGATTTCGCCACAGTTAATTCAAAAAAGTGTCCTGAGAGCTGGTCAAGAAACAATGCCGCTGGAAAAGACTGGTTTCGTGGTTTTCTTTCCAGAAATCCAGAAATCAGCTTACGAACACCTGAAGCCACTAGCTTATCTCGTGCTACGAGTTTTAATAAGAAAAATGTTACCGACTTCTTTACAAATTTAAAAACAGTGCGCGAAAAATACAACTTCGAAGCCCAAAATATATACAACTGCGATGAAACTGGTTGTACGACTGTTCAAACATGTCCAAAAGTGATAGCTAGTAAGAAATCAAAACAAGTAGGACAAGTGACATCAGCAGAAAGAGGAACCACCGTAACACTTTGTTTCGCTGTTAATGCTATTGGGAACGTGATGCCTCCTTTTTTTATATTTCCGAGGGTTAGATATCAAGAATATTTTGTATCGGAAGGACCGGAGGGATCATCTGGAGATGCTTATCCAAGTGGTTGGATGACCACGAAAAGTTTTCTGAAATTTCTTGATCATTTTGCAAAATACTCTCATGCCTCGGAGAACAATCGTGTACTCTTGATACTAGATAATCATGAGAGCCATGTAAGCATTGATGCTATTAATTTTGCAAAAAGTAATGGTATCACGTTGTTAACTCTTCCACCACACTGCAGTAATAAATTACAGCCACTGGATATTGCTGTTTATTCCTCATTTAAATCCCGATATAACGCGGCCATGAATAACTGGATGTTATCAAATCCAGGCAAAACGATTACGATATACAATATTCCTGGATTCATTAAAACAATTATGTCTCAAGCATTCAGTCAAAGTAACATATTAAGTGGATTTCAAAAATCAGGTATCCATCCATTCAATCCTGATATTTTTACAGATGAAGATTTTTTGTGTTCTGCCGTTACGGATAGAGAACTCTCTCAAGAACAACCATCAACAAGTGCACCAGTTTCTTTAGAGAGTCAGCTTGTGTTCTCCACCCAAGTCCAGGAATCATCCCTTCTTGAACGGAATAACACAATAAACCCAACTAATTCTCTTCAAGACTCTGAAAATGTCCAGAATATTGGCGATTTCGGTCCCGGTTCTTCTGGCTTAGAACAGAATCAAGAATTTGCCGGCAATCCAGGCACTGTTTCACCATCATACGAAAATTTGTCTAATACTGTTTTATCGACTCCTGAACTGGGATCTCCGTCTATTTTAGAATTACATGAGAACTCTTCGCAGCATATTCCAGATACTGCTGAAAACATAAACATTATGAAATCAAATGAATCTGATAAGAACACCATTTTTCGTGCCAGTTCTGAACCATTAGACTCCAACGGATTCCAAGTAGCTACACCACCTTTGTCAGCATTAGTCACGAGTAAACGACCATCTTCTGCCCCAGCACATAGATATTTACCTCATGACCCATGTAATATGAGCCATGAGTCACCGATTCAAAATAAACAAACTATTGATTTACAGGGCTCCTCTTTAGCTCCTATAGACCAAGACCATGCTATACGATCTTCTTCGAATCTAATTACTCCAGAAATGGTAAGACCATTTCCGAAAGCACCTCCAAGAAAGTTGTCGCGAAGAGGCCGTCAGCTTGGCAAGACCAAAATACTGACAATGACTCCCGAGAAGGAAAATAACAGTAAATGTCTGACAGAAACTCTAAACGACAGCGAACAACCAAAAAAGAAAAGAAAGAAAAAAGCAAATCAATCAAATATGAAGAATGATAAAATACAAAAACAAAAGGTTAGGAAAAGAGTTCTGGAAGAAAGCGACTCTGAATCAGACAATGAAAATGATGCCAATCAAAGTAATAAGAAGGTTTCACAAGACCCAATAGGAAGAAAAATAATAAAAGCCAATCAAAAATCCAAAATAAAACATAACAAAAGAAAGAAAATTCCAGAAAAAACTAAAGAAAAGAAAACATTAAAAACGAATAATATGAATGATGATAGTGAGACTGAGTGTGAAGATGAAAATGTTACGTACGCTGATAGTTCCAGTGATGGTGATTTTGCAGAAAATCGTGACGTCAATGAACGTTGGTATTGTTTTGTTTGTCAAACAGAAGAAATAATGAACATGCGTCTATGTCGTTTATGCCGCAGATATGTTCATGAAATATGTGTAGGACTTACAGATGATATTGACGATTATATATGTCATGAATGTACCTAAAATTACATTTAAGACCAGCTGATTAAGAGAAATTCTTAATTTAATGATGAAACTTACCAAATTGTTAGAATAAGTATAATGTAAACCAAATGTTAAGAACCAAGAAGAAGGTATTTTTAGGTTACCAGATGACAGAAATTAATTATGAAGACTGATTGATGATACTGTGTCATAAGAATAAGTATAATAATTTATAAATAAGATTAAGAAAGTTTGATAAGAGGATATAATAATTATTTTGATTTGAAATGTTTAAGAAGAGGTTTTGTTTAATTTTTGTTGAATAATTGTTGATTTTTTCAAATAAATATGTGATTTAAGCTGTTTATTTTTTAATGAACCCCTTTGAAAATAAATCGTTTATTCTGTCTTACAGTTTGTAGGTATACATAAACAGTATCATCCTATAAAAAAACCATGTTCAACTCTCCCCATATCCCGGGTCAAGTGTCCCCTGGAGTGGGGAGAGTTGAGCCATATCCCATTTTTCATTGAAGTATGTTTAACATATTTCAGTATTATAAAAGCCAAAAAGTTATTATGCATTAGTATAGCCAAATAAATAAGCTAATGTTTAATACTATACCTGAACCCCAAAGTCATAATTAAAGAAAATTACGATACTTTAAACAAAAAGCGGTTCAACTCTCCCGGACTCCCCCTACTAGACAACGGATAAACATACTTAAATACTTTTTTTGTAAATAAATACATATTATACATAGAAAACACCCAGATCAGTACAAACACACATGTTCATGCACACTTATGCTTGTACTGTGCGGGGATCGAACCCGCGACCCTTGGTTTTAGAAGTCCGACATGTGGACCACTGCACCAAGCGGTCGTCAATCTAGTTCAATTCCAAATCGATGTTTCATTCAATAACAAATACACGCCAAGAAATAAATTACACAGTTACCTTTCTTTGTTCCTCTAAGGACCCCCCATTCACACACCTCACACACTTTGCGGGAATTGGCAACATTTCTCACCGGAAATAATGAACCGCCTTGTCACATTAAGATAAAAGGGATTAACTGGTGCGAAACAGGTTGCCTTAACTCGGTTATGATACAACCTTCCCTGGAGATGTTGGGAAACCTTATTTTGTAAGTAGTAAAAGCTAATTTAGATGGTAAAATGGAAGTGAATGTGTAGATCGTTGTATAATTTCATTTTCTGTCGGCTCTAATGTTTGTGTAGTGATGTTCGTTGTAAGTGTCGATATAGAAATATTTACCTAAGACAATGAACCGAATACGAGTTCTTTAATAATTATTTAATAAATTTTAATCTTTCAAGTTACAACGTTGATTTTCTGATTGTGTTGTAAGAAGTAACTAATTTAGCCTTTTTGCACTTTTTTCTAAACTCAATAAAACAATTCATTTCTGATTGAACACACTCATGAGGTATTTAATATATTACTTTTTACGTCCCACAACTGGGCACAGGCCTCACCTCAACTATGAGGTGATCCGAGCCGTACTCCACCACGCAGGATCAGTGCAAATTTTCATGAATAAGATGATTTTTTAAATACATACATAAATATTATAATATTTCATCTTTTAAATGAGTTCACTCATCGTTGAATCAGACCTGCCTCTCCGCGCTAAGTTCTGGATTAAGAGCAACCCTTAAAAGCGCGATCACTCGTTTGCATCGACCTTTGAGTTGAGTCAAAAGACTGCAAATATCATCCAAGTTTGCACCGTACGAAAGTTTATTTTCGTCGATATCGACAGCATCCCATCCCTAACACGTATTCTCATCAGCAGCTCATAATGAGAGATTTAACTGCGGCGTCTAAGTGGCCCGTTCACTTTGTCTGAGAAGATTAAAGCAGGTGTGTGGATATGCGATTATGATTCTTGTCATCTGTCATTATCTCTGGAATAATGGTCGCTATTAAAGCGTAAGACGTGGTTTAATTTGAGATCAAATATAATCGAATTGATTTAAAAGTTATGGTGATTCCTTGATTGATTAATTTACAATTTATTGTACAAAACAGACAAGTTTAACAAAGAAAGATGTACAATTTAGGCGGTCTTATCGCTTGCAGCGATCGCTTCCAGACAGCCTTCGGATATAGGAACATTTGATTAACATGATGGTGGTGGCAGGAACAGGGATACTTTCAGACTCACTTTTTACAGACGTATAGCTTATGGCATTCCAAGTATTCTTACTACTCTGTCATCAAATGGTAGACTAGTAAGTACTTACATATAATAAATAATAATAATAAGTAAATATATATACAACAACATCCCATAGGTACATTGATCTGATTCCGTGGTAAGTAGCTTCAGCACTTGTGTTACAGATATCAGAATCAACAGTGGTATTACAGATAAATGTAAATAAATACATATAACACCCAGACCAGTACAAATAGACATGTTCATGCACACAAATGTTTGTACAGTGCGGTGATCGAACCCGCGACCTCTTCGTTAAACCATTACACCAAAATTGGTCGTCTTACTTACATAATGAGGTACTTAATAATCTGAGGTAATTACTTAATCTAAAGGTAACATACCAATTTAAAATCAAACATTTAATTTTAAAACATTAAATGTGACTACGTTTGTATAGTATTTTAAAAGTCTTAAATTTATTAAAACCATTACACAAACCTTTCGTTACTTTAGAATAACATAATCAAATAAAATCCACGGATTCTCATAACACTAAACATTTGCAGTTTCTGCGAAATATCCCATCCAGTAGAAATCCATAAAATTTAAGTTTATTTTGCTAAAGCTATCAAGAATTTATTTCGGCTTACCTACATTTATAATCGTTACCCGTACAAAAATCTATGTATACCAAATACCTACTGGGCTAGCATCAACATGAAAAAACTCTTATGAAGATTTTTAGAACGGCGCCCATCAAATAATTTAAACATGCAGGAGATTTGAAATAGCTTAAAATATAAATTTGATCAAGGGTGAGTTGGACTATGAAATCTCTTGGGTTCAGCTTATTAGCAAATTTTAGTTTTTCGTTATTATATGTATTAAATGTAGTTAGATGTAATTTTGTTCTGATTGCAACGTAGAAACAATGAAGAGTAAGAAACTAATTAATAATGGAATGACGCCTACAAACTTGGTTCATTAGACAATCTGTGGCATGTACGGTTACTCAGAAAGTGGTTACCAGTTGTTCAGTTAGAAACTTTTTACTAAACTTCAAAATGCTAAATCAAGATAATTGTTTCACCTTTCCAAAGTTATTACTCGATATGAAAAAATATTATTATTTATAGTCAATCAAAAAAATAGAAAAAAGACATTTAGAGCTAATAATTAAAGTATAAAGGAAATAAACACTATCTGATCGTGAATCAAAAACAACCCTTATTTTTCATTTTATTTTAAAGGCTACAGGCCAGGCTACACCAGGCTAAATCAGATAAACCTTATGATGATACGAGTATAATCTATATAACTTACTTTACTATTTAGACAAGAAAATAATCAAATTAAACATGATGAAATCCTAAATGGTTTTCCTCATAATTGTTGAACCCTAATAAATATCGGGCAGGTGTAATGTTGATTGCGACCGAATTGCGGCGCGCGCGCACCGAACAAGAAACACATGGCCGACCGTTTACGGGATGTACTGCGCTCAAATAGTTTGATACTTTAATTCAGCATTTGGCTACTTGTCTGTATTTTGAGTTGAAGCGTTGGTAAGGTCCAAAACATAAAAAGCATATTCAAGCCTGATCAAATGTAATTTTAACGTTCAAAAATGGCATATTATGTGTCTTAACCTGTATAAACGATATTGAAATCCTCCTAGCCGGTTTCGACCACGGCGGCCAATCTCAACAGAGATCAGCCAACTACGCAGGAGATATTATAGCGCACAAGTGTGAGCACAATACACAGATGCAATCACTACTTTTCCTTCACTCTCAAAGTTCGGTGAGACGGCAATCCGACATGACCGGAGTGTGATCAGGCGCAGGACCAACAAACAGCTTAACGTGCTTTCCGAGGCTCGGGGGTGTAACACCGCCAACTTACCGACTCCGAGCTGTTTTTGAGAAATTCATGACAGAAAATCTCAGAAACAATTTTGGCTCGTCTTGGGATTCGAACCCAGGATGTACATACCTCTCGGATGTAAGGCAGAAACTTTGCCACTACACCAAGGAGGCAGTCAAGTAGTCAAGTAGGATTCAAATCGTATGATAAAATTGAAAAAATCAGTCCATTAGTTTCGAAGTCTTATCAATGAAAACAAACAAACAAAACTTTCCTCTTTTTAATATTAATGTAGATTGAACTCGTCTTATTTGAGTTAAGTTAAAATATTTATTTCCATATTTAAAATGCTCAAGTATCATCAGTCGCGCTATAAATATCGATCAAGCGCAAACGCATCAAACATTTCAGTAAAACCAACAGGTAATTCTCGCGAGCTACCGGACGCGGCCGCCATGTTTATTTCTGTACGCCACTATTTATTTTCCCTCCTCGAAAATCGACGTTGATTTGATTTTATACGCCGACCGTATTTCTCATTGATTTTTAACACCTGCAATTTCGGAACACTTTTTTAGAGTTTACTCCTTAAGAATCGATTTTCATATATAAGGCCAGGGTATGAAAATATACGGGAGTAAAATCAAATTCCCGATGTTATCCGATGTCACGCGGTGTTACACGTCACACGACGATGTCACGTTGTTACCCGAAGACGCGTCGGTCATTTTCTGACACATTCAACCGAGTATTGTATAGGTGTATTGTAGTATGTATGTATTATGGAGACTATTGTTTATATTTCTATGAATTTGTTATGTATTTTAACAGATTCATTGTATAATTAATAAAAATAAATGTATAATACATGCTTCAAGTATCATAAAAATGCATTCATTTATCCTTATTCCCTTATTCTATTTACTTTTTATAACCGTTCTTAAAGAGTAAACTCCAGTCTTGCGTCGGAGCTGACACAAATACGAGAGCCCACGACCAAAATTTTTGTCTCATAGCAATACGGCCAAAACTGCATCAAATCGATAGATACGATTATCCTGAACTCGAAAATACCAATATCAGACATTTTCCGCGTAGCGTTTGATCTGACCGAATTTTCAAAATTGTCAAAGAATTTTACCGAACTGCATCATAGCAATATGTCTGATTTGCAGACTGTAGTTGAATGATAGTTCTGAGATACCGAAAACATATTTTTCAGACGTTAGTGGTGTAGCGCAAACCCGTAAAATCACTTAAAAAAATTAAAAATGAGACAACAAAAATGTCTCATAGCAATACGTCTGAAAATCTTTTTTATTAGTAAATTTTGGTTATTTGATGCGAACAAAACAATTTTCAAGCGGAAATGTGAACGCATTAAATTTTGAGACCGTTTTGAAAATGTTAACAAATTTTACCGATCGGTATCATAGCAATATGTCTGAAAATTGTTGGACATGATAAAATAAGTTGTCCACATGTGCAAAAAATTTATATCAGACAAATTAAGTGTAGCACCTTCTCTATCAGACAACTTTTCGATACTCAGATATCATTTCGTAATCGTATTGAGGCATCTTGAATTTTCTGTTACAAACCAATGAATACGTTGCGACCCTGAATTTATTAGATGATAATTAACAAAGAATTTACCCGAAACCTTAACATTGAAGTTGAAGGACTGAAATAAATCGCACAAAAGGAAACTGGGATGAAGGGAAGGGAAGGGGCAGGAGCGTAACAAGCGCTGAGGCTGTTGAAATTAAATACTGATTGATTTGATAGTTTTGGTTTTATTTAAAGCACACTTGAGTAACTTTTACAAAAGAAATAAGTAATGACATCTGTCATCTGTCAAAGTACATATAATAGACAAGGGAGATTCTTGAATATCTAGGAAGGCTGTAAATTAAAAAAAAAACATTTAACATTTAACAGAGGCGTCGGCCAGGCGACTCCGAAACGTTATTTTCGTTTTTGGGAGTATATGCTACACTTAAAGTGTCTGAAAACAGGTTATTGGTAATCATGGCAGCAATACGAAAAGTTGAAAAAAATTTTTATCCGTATTGCTATGATACAGGTCGGCTAAATTTGTTGACATTTTCAAAAATGCGCTCAGGCTATATGCTACGCGCAAAATGTCTGAAAACAAACTTTTTCGTAATACAATTATAAAATCTATGTACATTTTCACTATCAGACGTATTGCTATAATACCGACTGTCTTTTTTTTTTGACACAGCAGAAATGGCCTCCCACGCAGTTGCTACACTTTCGACCGTTACTACACACCTAGTCGGGTTCAGAATCATACAATCTAACGATTTTATAGGGTTTTTGCCGTATTGCTATGAGACATGGTTTTGGTCGTGGGCTCTCCTACTACTTTTTTTACGTGTAATGTTTGTGTAACTAGGAACGTATGGCGTTTTTGCGTGTGCTTGATTTATAGAGTGATGAAATGATAGAGCGAATGTTTGTTTTAGTTTTTTGAAATGTTTCTAATTTGTCGATAGACATGGGTTGTATTGTTTTGTAGAGGAGATTTATTGCTGTAAAATACTTGAGGTGTTTTTTCCTCCTTGCCTTTTTAGCCTAGAAAGAGGAATTATAGGTCTAATTCACAACATGGGGTAGATAGCATAAACCATTAAGAATGAAGTCCTGCATAACCTTTTAAGCACATTATTTATTTTATTTAAAACTTTATTGCACAAGTTATGTGCAAAGGGTGGACTTTATGCAAAACGCATTTTCTGATAGTCAACCTCAAGGGCATACCAAAAGATGGCAATGGGTGCAGTGAAAATGAATCAAGAATTGGAAATGGGCGTTAATAACAATAAGATCTTTAAACATTAACAAGCGTATTATCTCTTTTCCAAATCGATTTACCTACAATAATGGTATACGTGCAAAATTTCCATAGAACTACCTGACACCTTTCTTAGAGAATATTTTTGACAGATGCTATTAAAAAAGAGGATGCTTACAATTGGTCGAACAATTTTTATATGTATTCCACTATAAATCTTATTCGGCATTCCGGCTCAGAGTTGCATTTGTATGGAAAAAAATATATTGATACATACATACCGTTGGAGGTAATTACCTAAGGCATATCATTTTATAATAATTGCTTAGCTTTATTAACGTACAAGAAATGCCTGTTCCCAATTTACTTTCCCACCTTCATTCTCCTGCGAATTTAGATCTCACCTTTAGAAGCAATCACGTCAATAAATCGTCAACACCTAGCACTGTCGACGCGCGACGCACGGCGCGTTCCCGCTGCGTTGCCGCTGCGATCCACGCGCGTTTTACGAACGTTCCGCGCACGTTACGCGGTCCGTTCTAGACATTTCAGGTGCATTGATATAAGGTGTGAATGACGACTGACAAGATTTATTTGCATCGGCACACTTGACATTCTGGATGAGTTAATTGTTTTGCTAGTGACAGTTGTGATGCTGACTAGGTGTCTACTTTAATATACCAACGTTTCGACTAGGTACCTACTATCGAGTTCCGCGCCGCATTTAAGGCAAAAATCATTTGCTCATCGCGCGCAATCCCGCTTGCTAATTACTCCGCGTGTGTCGAAGTGCATGCAAACAATTTTCGTTAGAAAGTGTTCACGCGGCGGTCACCGTACGTATTGAACAGGGTTTATGAAAAAACTTGGAGTTTTTTTTCTGCCTTGTTTGGCTAATAACCTTGTCTGATTGTAATAGAAAAGTTTCCATTTCGATCGTTATTTGCTACTCTTTTTGCTACTTATTACATTAGTAGTTAAGCCTGTTTTTTTAAACATCTGCAATGCATACACTGGATACAATACAATGGAACATATAACATTTCCTGTTTAAGCAGAACGTAAAATAAGCCGAAGAAACTAAACCCAGGTGTGGGACCACTTCAGTATTTTTAGCTTTTAATGCAAGAGCCGAGGCGAGGTATGAAAACAAACATTTATTGCGGTTGTAAAGGCGTATTTTAAAACAATATCGTTCCCTTGTTCGTGCGCGATTTCATTGCGTTTGCGCAGGTGGGCCGAGGGGTATTTACATTTTTTTTTGATTCTGTTAGTTTGTGTCTTAAAATCTTTTTAAGGTATGTTAAGACATAAGGTTATATATAGTTAAAAACATAAAAATTATAAGTACAAAAAAGTGTGAGCAATTGCGCAGGCTCGCGGGGGTGCGAAGACTTATGCAATAATAATTATTTATTTGATATGGTACAAGCATTCAGATTGTGTGAGATGGTGGTCCTTACAGCTTTGAGGATTTCGGGCGTAATTTTTGGCATTTCTCTTTCCTTTTGATCCTATTATTTATATAAATTGTTTTTTTGATGAATTGTATGATTTTATGTACCTAATAGATCATTATCATTGTTATCATATTTATTTTAATTTCAGTATATTTTTAAACAATTTTCATTTCATTCAAATATGTTCTTGTAATAATGTAATTTTATTTTTATTTTTTATGGGAAAAGATCCTGATTTTAATGATTTTTATTTATTATAAAAAACTTTTAGGTCAGGTGAGTTATGTAGTGTCTGTTGATAGAATTCTGATTCATCCATAAACGTCGTCGTTACCGCTCTGTCATTACATTAATTAACAGTAGTTACTTTCTAGATACCTAAATATCTATATTTTTAACCCTCGAAAAAGAAAATGGTTTTTTTCTGTTTATGTGTTTGTCTCTGGTACCGATCCCGAACGGATGGTCCAATTTCCAGTTCGTGTTTTTAGGACTGGTCAAAATTCATCCAGCCATTGAAGTACCAGCTTTTGGCTCATGTCAAGGGTTTTTAGTCGATACGTTGATGCTGGTCATAATCAACTTTTTGTATGCAATTCAAAATGGTGAATCAGTGTTTTTTTTTTATAAAAAGGAAAATTATAAGTTTGTTCGACATTATCAACTATTTACAAAAAACACTTAAAAACCCCATATTTTAACCGAAACAATTTTCCACCTCGCCAAAATCGTGTTCTAGAATTATAATTAGCAAGTCCCGTAACGAGTTCTTATCTCGAACTTCACCAAACTTTTATCAGGTAAAAGTTGGAGCTAATTGAAAATTTTACGAGGAACCTCGCCGAATTAATTGTGTTATCAAATATTAATGTGGTAGCTTAATCACCTCAGAGAAACCGTGGAATTGCGTTACAGGGTTTTGATCTTGTTTTCATTTCTTTTGAATGTTTTTGTTTTGGATACTTTGGATCGAGTTTGTAATTTTGGTTTACCTTGTTTCAATCAACGTAACTTTTTAAATTTTTAATAACAATGCTTTATTAAACGCAATGGAACACCTTAAAATCTTTGTTTTCTACTTTGCGTAGAAAAGTAGCCTAAGTCCTTTTTTGGGTATCAAAATATCTCCATACCAAATTTCATGCAAATCGGTTCAGTAGTTTAGGCGTGATTGAGTAATATACAGGCAGGTAGAGCTACTTTCGAATTTATAATATTAGTATGGATATACAACATTAAAATTGTCCCATTACGAGTATACAAATCTAGTCGGCACTAAACCTCATCAGTGCCACTGTCGCTTTTTCTAAAAGCCTTAAATAACAAGAATATTAAAGACTTTATCTTGTTATCGGAACTCAAACCTACAACCACCTTACCTATCATCGAACAAATCACGCTAACTAAACCCACGAAACAAACATTTGAAGTTAATTTCATTTCCAAATAAATAAAACATGCATGAAAACATATACCAAGTACCAATCTATTTTAAAATGGCAGCCTGCATATTGCGGCGCGCGATTAAAAACACCGTACACTCGAACACAAATAAAGACGTTAAATTTAGAGGCGTGCGGTCGCCGCACCTGGCGCTCTGCACGTGGCGAGCCGACTGTACCTTTGGGAATTGCTTCTATTTTTGAATCACAACGAACTTATTTGCAATTTTGATATACATTTTCTTATTTTATTTATATCATTGCACGTGTAATACGAAAAAATTGACAAATATGTTGTATCAAGGGTATTTGTTACGGTAATGCTTACTTTTTAAAAATATACAAACAAGTTTTCCTAAAAATATGTTGTGTTGCCATTTTCGTCTTTATTAATGTTGGCATTGAAAATAAGCTTACTTTTTTCTACTACCTAACTACATAGTTTCATGGACGGTAAAATGACCGATTTATTATTTAATTAGCACAGTCAGTCTCAACTACCATACAAAATAAAATGTCTTTAAACGGGGCGTTAACCATGCGATAAAAACCTTTTTATATAGTATCCGACACGTTATGGGTAAAAAAAAAACAATTTTATCGACAAAAATGCGAAAAAGATTTTTGTTGATTGGTGCCAACGATTACGGCCATTTTAATTTTGATATTGACTAAGCACGTATACTTGCACTTCTTAAGCAATATCTAATTTTCTTGTAACCAAATGAGGTAATAATAATTTGATATCGGTAGGTACAAGTTAAAAAGTTGTATCCACTCTTTGTATTCCACCGATGTACGTTCCGCACCTAAAATGCCTTTTAGTGTATTTATTCCGGTACTTTTACCGGGAACGTACCGGGCGTAAGTTTCTTCCCGACCTGAACTCGGTAAAGCCGTTATTTGCAGAACCAATTTCGGAATCATTTTTATTTGTCTAATTGTACTTTTATTCGGCTGCGCTCGGAATTAAACGAATGAAGTGTACGGTTCGGAGGTTTTAAATAACTTATAAGAAATTAGAACTTATGAGAAATATGTTTTTGTAGAATTAGAAACATACTAAATGATACAAATGTTGGTGATGAATAATGATGATGATGGAATTGATCAATAAATAAATAAATATGTTATGCATTGCAAAATTTATATTGCGCGATTTCTGTAATAACGACTTACAGAAAAAAATAATTAAAATGGACGGAATGGAATGGATTCAATACCTTGTTACACTGGAAGAGAAAGATAGTATAATAATTCGTGAGCCGTAAAAATAAATGCAATTCGTAATTTTATAACCTGCATCTTCTTAACCAATGTATTCTGGCACAAAACTAGTCAAATATAGGTTAACACCTTATCGTCAATTAGTTTAACTATTACTTGCTTACTTTATGCGTATCCGGCCATACAGCCGAGACGTTTATCATAAACCGTTATTGATTTACGTGCTAAATTTATGACGGCAATTAATTTTGTCAGTTAATTACTTGACGGACTGTACACGGATACCTGGCTGGCGTTTAATGGTTGACACAATTTGTAATGTGTGTGGAACTATAAATATTATTTACATAATAGTGGCCGCTTGTGACTTCGTTTGCGTTAATCTTCACAATTCTTTATAAATTGTACCGTTCGTGTTATTCTGGGGTATGAACCAAGTATATTCTGGTAAAATTTCAATAAAATCCATAGTAGTTTTTACGTGAAATAATCTTTATATATAAAAATGAATTGCTGTTCGTTAGTCTCGCTAAAACTCAAGAACGGCTGAACCGATTTGAATAATTTTAGTTTTGAAATATTCGTGGAAGTCTAGGGAAGGTTTAAACGGTGAAAAAAAATAAAAAAAATGGGAAAACAGCGGGCAGGACAACGTCTGCTGGGTCCGCTAGTAACTTATAAAAATCCATACTTAGTAAGTATGGATGGAATTTCATATTTGCAGTGCATAATAGTTTCATGACAAGACTTTTTGCTTTGATTATAGTTTGTTTGCAGTAGTCTTAGATAGTCATAATAACATATAATAATTAAATATATCTGTACTTTTTTACCTCCATTGACCAAATAAAGTTCAGGCACTGGTACTTAACTAAATCCCACCAATTTTCAAATGACTAGCTTGTACTTGTTTAACTGATTGTGTCAGTGTCAATAAAAAATGATACAAGCTGTTTTTTAAAATACCCTCGGTAATATCGTCAGCATACAACCCCAAAATCATACACCTGCATAACTAAATCTACCAATACCACCTTTAATAACATTGCCGAATAACTCACAGCGAACGCTATAAAATCTGCATGCTCTCCTGATACGCAATGAGCATAGAGCAGGGTAGATTCATACATAGACAATAGAGGGTGCGTAATAAATACCTGCGTTTTATCGCTCCAACGAACGAGGTGCGTGCCTTGTTCCCGCCGCTTGCGTGTACCATTGCGGGCGCGTTCACCTTTTTTTAAAGCCTACCTAGCCTACAGCCCTTACTTTGTTTATCTGTGTATCTCCTTGTATTATCTGTGTATCTCCTTGTATTGTGTATGTTTCTATGAGTGGATTCATAAAATGAATGATTTTTCATTATTATTATTATCAACGAAGGAGCGCATAAAGGAATACCTAGGTTGATTATGAATGTTTTGATTGAGTTAGTAGTGACATCTAACATGTGTATCATGATTTAATTTGTGACTTGTTTTGTATTCATTAAATTGTATATTTGTATTGATAATATTCTGATATCTTGTGTATCTGATGAATTAATAAATTTTCTCTTTAAATGCCAAATGAATGCATGCTATTTTAATAATAGTTGGTTGAGTAAGCCGAACTTTTGAAAATTTGTAATAACTTCAGTGTACCCAAATAAATTATTCTATTCTATTCTAAAAGAGTTTGGGATTTCCATGTAGCTTGCCCGTGTGCGACAATATCAAATGTTTGTACCTACCTTTAAATTCGACGTCCACTTTGGTGTAATGGTTAAGAAGTTGACAGTCAACCATGAGGTCGCCGGTTCGATTCCCGCACTGCACAAACATTTTTGTGCATGAACATGCCTGTTTGTACTGGTCTGTGTGTTATATGTAATTATTTAAGTTTAGTTGTAATACCACTTTTGCTTCTGATATCTGTGACACAAGTGCTTAAGCTACTTACCACAAAGTCAGATCAATGTATGTGATGTAGTTGTAATTTTTTATTTCAGCTTATTATTTCTTATGAAAATACTGACAGTATTTTTACAGATTCATGTCAACCATTACATTACTAAGGTAGCATAACATCACCACTATAAGAAATGACATGTAATATACTATTTTTTAATTGTTACCGGATTTCCGGATTTATGATCTCTACTACATATAGTATTACCTAACTAAGAAATCAAAATTTTAAACAACAATATCCTTAAAACAATGTCCCTTCCTGTTAATAACAATATCCTCAACCGAAGGTTGTCTGGAAGAGATCGCTCTTAGCGATAAGACCGCCTAAATTGTGCACCTTTCATTGTATGTGGATTTTGTATTTTAGTTTGTGGTGTGCAATAAAGTGTTCTCTATCTATCTATTTTTTTCGCACCTTGCTTTGTATGTTGATTTTGTATTATATTGCACACCTGTGTTATCACATTATGTATTATGTATGTATTAACACAAAGTGTTATCTATCTATCTGCTAACTTTTGACGTGACAACGTCTTATAATTCGATGGATTCGGCTGCACGCACTAAAAAACATGACGCATGCGGCGTTACCTTGCTCTGAGGCGTTCCATTCAAGGCTTGAAGCGCAAGCGAGAGCCCGGAACGAGCGACAAAGAGGCAACGTGACAAAGACGTTGTCACGTTCCACTATCGTCAGTAAGCCGACTTTACAGACAACCTATTTTTTTAATGCTTAGCCATGCGAGTTACTAGCCTGGTACAAACGCGCTTGGCATTACGGCAGGTACTCCACGGCGATTTTCCCGTATTGGCGGCGAGCCAGCGCCGGTGAACACATTATATCGTACGGATTATGGCCATCCGACATTACTGTTGCCGTTTATAGTGACGTGATTATAACGGGTACGGTTTTAATTGGGTTTTAAGGAAGCGTGTTTCTAGTCAAAGGCACAATTAGACCATTTTTAAAAAGTTTCCCTATAATAATATTAGTCCTCTTGGCCAATTTCGACCAAGGCGACCAATCTCAACAGAGATCAGCCAACTACGCATGAGATATTTTAGTGCACAAGTATGAGCGCAATACACAGGTGCACTCACTGTTCCATCACTCTCAAGTTCTGTGAGACGGCAATCCGACATGACCGGAAAGAGATCGGCGCAGGACCAACGGCTTAACGTGCTTTTCGAGGCACGGGGGTGTAACACCGCCAACTTCCCGACTCCAAGCTGTTTTAGTGAGTACCAAAGATAGTACCAAAATAAATACATGAAATGCATGACAGAAAATCTCAGAAACAATTTTGGCTCGGCCTGGAATTCGAACCCAGGACCTCTCGGATGTAAGGCAGAAACTTTGCCACTAGACCAACGAGGCAGTCCCTGTAGAAGTTTCCTTATAGATTTGTAGCAGCTATCGTCCAGTTCGATTGAGCCTAATACGAAGTTTGTCTGTTTAGTATAAAGTAAGATTCTTTTGTGATTGCATTTTTGTCTTTGTTTGTCGAATAATTCTAAAACTTGCGGCATTGTAAAGCTTCATTATTCAGTAAAGTGCCTTACTCCAATTCGAACCAAAGTAAACGGAGCATATTTTTTATAGTTGTTTTCGTATTACTTACAAGTAATCTAAACAGTCAAATGTTGAAATCAGGCGTTTCCTTGCGGAAATCCGAGACTCAAGCTGGAAAAGAAAATTATTTTGCTTTAATTTTTCACTAAACGACGCTAGCGCAGGTACCCAAACACGTCCAACCATTACCACTTTACGGTTAGATGAGTTTGGGAATTAAAAGCAAAATAGTTTTCTTTTCCTCTCTTACAGTCAAATGACAAAAAAATTGTCACTGAAATTAAAATTAAAATTATAAAAAATAAAAAAACTTAATAAATATACTTTACTACTCACATTTTTGTTTCATCTCAACAACAGCATTCTTAATCCGCGCTTCACACCCACAAAACACCTCGGCAAACTTAATTATGCAAAACCGAATCCATCATTGTCCACCCCCGACGTCTCGGAATGAGTCATTCCCTAAATACATGTGCACATGTACCTCTCGCAGAATCCAATCAGCATAAATTGAATCCAGCGCGACAGATGCCATGTAATTGTTCCTGCGCCGGTTTTTTTCACCGGCCGTCCCCCTAATGTACGGTGATCGAATCTGTTTAAAACTCGGTTGGAATGTGTGGAGACGGATTTTATTTGGGTTCGAGTTTTTGGGGATAGATGGCGGTAGTGCCTGTTTGAATTGAAAGAGTGTATCTTGAAACATTAAAAATTGCGAATAATTTTTAAAGAATACTTCAAAACGTATTTGTAGAATATAGGAAAATACCATTAGTGCGAATATAGGAAAAAAACCTTTAGTGGAAATGTGCGTAGCGAGAGAAGAAATTTTAAGTAAAGTGTACAAATATGTATATACATACATATAAGTGAAATACACATTTTTAAATCACCTTTGCCTATCTGAGGGAGAAAAAAAAAGTTTTTGTAGGTACTTAATATTCCTGCAATAACAATTTTTTGAAATTTTATTAGCTATAAAAACAAATACGGTTTTTTTGTTCCAGTAAAACAACTTGATTAATTATCTATAAAGGAAATACTTAGAACCTTCTACAAATGCTGCGAAGGTGCCTACTAGTTATTGCAACATACTTTTTAAACTAAAGCTATCTCTACAGTTGTGTACCATTCATCCCCCGGGATAAAGGCAGGGGTGCAGTGTACTCAGGTGTCGAATCGCGACTGCGTCACGTATGTATGCACTGGTCCTTGCAAAGTGCATACGGATGATTATAGTGCGATTAAACAATCATTTTAGCTTATTGTCTCTGATGTGTCAGTATTTTCACAGATTAATGTCCACATAGCTAAAGTAGCAACAACATCACTATTATACGGAAAGACAGTCAATAATATTATTTTTAGACTCTTGTCGAATTTCATTTCACTTAAGATGACTGCAACGTTGACGTACAATGTTTACCTTTGCCATTGAGAGACTTTTTTACCATATGTTAAAAATACAGATATTTGAAAACTGCAATAAAAAAACAAAAGCTAAGATTTCAAATAATCAATACGTATCAGCAGCACTGCTCTCTGAGTCTTCTATAGCTGGAAACATGATCGTATTTACGAAGGTCGAAGATAAACCGAATACAACTTTTGAGGAGTCGATCACATTTATCAGTTAGTGCTTCAGTGAGGTTGGTTCAGCAAGAGTCAGCGTAGTCAATGATAGGGATAACAAGTAATTGAATGAGAAAAAGCTTAGTCTTGAAAGGAAGTTGATGAAGCTATCCCTGTCACTTTTGCAAGCTTGACCGCACCGAGCGAACACACCGGCTGGACCCTAAAATAAGAATGAAACTTTAGTGAGTACGTACGTAATCAGGCGTGACTTTGCGGAAATCCATGACTAAAGCAAAAAAATAGAATTATTTTGCTTTGAATTTCCACTAAACGACGCCAGCGCAGGAACCCAAATACATCCAACTGTAATCACCTAAAAAGTCTCAAGAGTGTAATGTCGGTGTCAGTGTTGTGATTCCAGGTGCATCTTTTGTGTCACGTCGTGAGTTGTAGGTATTGTAAGTCCTGCGATTTTTAGCTCTAACCTTTTCAGGTGATTACAGTTGGATGTATTTGAGTTCCTGCGCTGGCGTCGTTTAGTAGAAATTTAAAGCAAATTAAATCTTTTTTCGGCTTTTGTTAGTGAGTACGGCCTCAGGCCAAAACCACCAACAGAAATTTAAAAAAAAAGTTTTTTTTTAATATGAATTTTTGCTCGCTCTCTTAGCATTCGAATGTCCATTAAAATGAGGGAGCGCGGTCATCCCCTCAACTCTTTGATGTGGCCTCCGTGACCGTGAGCGAAGCCGATTTGTTTCCATCCAATCAACGGTTTTCATATCGCTATTTTGTGTAGTTTTGATGCGACGGCATTCGCGTAGCGACTTATGCTATTTTACGGATATTGGACGCATGGAAGCTCGATGAAAGGGGTTACCTTAACTTATCAGCTCTTTTGCCTAGTTGTTTTATTGGTGAGTTACGGTGGAAGTTGTCCGATTTGTTAAGTGGTAACAGGTGCTTTAACTTCACCATAAGACGACGTTATTGACAACCACTTTGGTGTAACGGTTAAGAAGTTGACTATTAAACACGAGGTCGCGGGTTCGATTCCCGCACTGTACAAACATTTGTGTGCATGGACATGTCTGTTTGTAGTGGTCTGGGTGTTTTATGAATTTATTGAAGTTTATTTGTAATACTTACCACTATTGATTCTAATATCTATAACACAAGTGCTTTAGTGACTTACCACCGAGTCAGATCAATGAATGTGATGTTGTTGTATTTTTTATTTATAAGAATTTTTAAAACCACGTTTCAAAGTAGCTTTTAATACAACTGACGACTGAGGATATCGTAATTGACTTTATAATCATCTGAACTCTCATTTAAGAATGTTAATGTTATAATGAAAAGTCATGGAAGCATTTTTTTAATATTCACATGATATGGTTACAATCGTTATTGCGACAAGTTGAACGTGGTTATTGGTTAAGCTATTGCATAGCTTCTATCGCGGGCTTTGAGCGCGGTGACCGAATCAAGAAATTCCGTAACGAAAAAAACCTAAAACATCGTCTAACGTCGTTTCAGTTCGGCAGACTTCGGCACTGTGTTTGTGTGCGTGCGACTAGGCGTATGCGTGTAGTCTTGCAATAGCTTTACCGCGGTAGTCCCCCGAGTGCCACACGTCTGTTTTTTAAATAAACTCGTCTTTTTTCTTTCCTTGAGTTTAGAAAGCGAAAAGCATATCCGGAGCAATAAGGCATAAATAGCCATATACCCCCCGTACCCCATTACTTACTTACTCCTTTGGCGCAGCGACCCAAAGTGTGTCTTGGCCTCCGACACAAGAGAACGCCATCTGATCCGGTCTTGCATCGCTTCTTGCCAGTCCGCAACTTGTAGCTCCTGCAGTTCTGACATGACGGCGTCCTTCCAGCGGTATCTAGCCTCGAGGTATTCCAAGATACGCTGCTTTGGCGCTACGATTCATTCTTACGAGTCCCAACCAACGGAGTCTCTGGGCTTTGGCTTCTTTCATTCAGGATGTTGGGTTCGGCGACCAGCTCCTCGATCTCGTGGTTCAACATTACTTAGTCATAACTTATGTGACACGTAAGCCACGTAAACAGATAACAAGCGCCGTGCGTCCGTGACCTGCGCAACACGTGACGGTAACGGCTAGGTGCTAGATAGCGCGTAATTAGCCGAATTAATCACGCACCGCGTGCGTACAACGTTTCGATACCTCCCATGTAATCCTATAGTTGCATAAAGGCAAAACCATTCACGCAAGTATACACTACATGCATGTTTACCTCCCTATTCCAGTCTAAAAGAAGAAAGGAACTACTAAAGCCTGTTTTGCTAAGCACCAATTTTTGCAAGCTGCCTTCCTTTACAATAACGTCAATAAAGCGTTGAACATATATTCTAAGACTCATCAGTATGAACTTCTGATGACAGCATGGCTTGAGACCTTAACTTATGAAGAAACCGAACTATTTATTACTTACGAAAAATATATTATATAGGTATAATAATGGGTATTATGCGTAATGACAAGAAGCAAGATAAACACTATCAATTAACACAAGCTCACACTCATTCATGCACACAAACACACACACACACACAAAGTACAATATAAGTAAGTAAATTGTAACAATCTATTAACTAAACTACTTTATTTCACTTGTTTAATATAACATTAAATAGCATGTAAAAACTTATACCATTAAGAAAGAGCGGGACCTCCGCAAACCAATATAATATATATTTCCTCACTCCAATTGAAATATTTAAACAAAAACTCAAACAGGCGATACGCAATAGCAGTCTGGTGTCAGATCAAAGACCATCCAATCCGCTGCAATCGAACCTCCAGAAGTCTAGACTAGCCGGCGTGATACACCGCTTATTCACAATTACCGCGTTCATAGAAATAGCTTCTACAGTGGCGAAGACCAAAAAGACCCGAGAAGGAATGCCGAAGACTAATCGGCCGTGTACGCGAGCAAAATGGATTCCTCTTGCTAATTAGAGTGACAAATAGCTAGTGGCAAACGCTAAGTAACGCACAGAAGGTCTACTTGATAGAACACATGATGCAAACAATTGAGTAATATGCCTAAGAGTCAAGAACGTAAGAAATTAGAAAAACGTAAGAAAAAATTTAGCATCAAAATATTTAAACTGATTAATTTGTTTAAGCCTGTCTAGTAGCTAACTAGTTGTAATATCTACAGCTACAATTTTACATTATTCTTATTATCGAGATATACCATAACACTCCTAGGTCATCTTGTTTTCTTTTACATCAGTTCTATTGACAATTCAGTAACCAATTAATCGAACAATGTCAATGATATCCTTATTAATGACGTGGAAGTGTAATGACACATTCATACATGCCGCCGGCTTATGCTGCCGATTTGCGGCCGGGCACAGTTATTATTACAGGTAAAAGATGCATATGCCCATATATGGTCATGCCGCCGGACATGTGTGGATGCGCCCTAAGCTATCATGGCATTACCATTTTATGGCAATCTCCCGAAATTGACATTTAATTACAAAGACATCACAATAGCAAAATAAAACCATCGAAACCAAAGATTTTTTTTCTTCTCGACATATTTCTACCACAGTAATGCCATTTTACATGTTGGATCGACTGCACCTTCTGTCACTATTAATGTTGAATGGACTCTACCTTCCGAAGTATTAATGTATAACCACAAATTAATAGTCACAACGCTTGAGACAATGCCACGCAGCGTGTTCTGGGAATCGAACCTGCTTCCCTGCATGAGTAATCGGCTAGGTTAATTGGGATTTGCTTTTGTCAAAATAAACGGTTTGCAAACTAGGCGGCCATTTGAGATTTATTTAAGGAAATACCTACGTACATACGTGTAACGGAATGGTAAATGGAATACTTAAATAGTTTTTTGTGAATGAAATAGGAAATATTTTTGCGGAACGGTTTCCTGCGAGTCTTTAATAGTAGTATCAAAACCTTTTAAAATACTTTCACCCGTTCGTTTTAGCGTCCCAGGATCTACAACGCAAACATATACGAAAGAAAATCAAGACAATCACTAGCTAGCCAATAATATTCACCTAAGTATAAAACAAATCGCTATCAAATGTCCACGTCTGTCCGTATGAAAAAATGAAACATTTATACATCCAAAGATTGGATAACCAGATGCATTATCAACCCCTGCAACACCGATGTCCGATAAAAGCACCCATAACAATAAATAAAATATAAATGACATACAATACACCCGATCTTATCAAATGCAAAAGCGATACAAATGTTATTTTTACCGCCCTAAATGTTCAAGTAAGAACTACACATTCGTTGGCATTTAGTAATACAGTCGAAAATGGTTCGGCAATTGAGTGTAAATGTTAAGGATCCCACGTAGTAGTTTGTAAATAAAAACTGAAAGGATTGTTATAAGTAAAGTTATAAATTGAAATATATGTGTTAGACGTTCGCTTTTTAACCTTTGTCATAGGTAGGTACATCACTGTTACTTTAATGTAATAATCAGATGCATGAGAGATGGTTTAAAAAAGGGAACTGCCCCTACGGAAAGATTTACCATTACACTAGTTTGAAACATTTCACTTTAATTCAGATTAAAATTAAAACACACTCCTTGCCTTAGCTATGTGATAATCTGTTCTTACTATCGAAGATCTTGTTGAGTTCATCAATAAAAATACGGTTTTCCAACAAGCTTTCTGTACACTATTTAAATGCGGGTGATGTTTTTAATTTTATAATTGATAAGAAGGTATCTTGATGTCGAAGAATACGTAGCACCCTTAAGTAAATTAGGTTGGTTTTCGCGTGTAATTGTCTAATGCTCCCTGGAGCGGTGCGTGGCAATTCCATTACCATTTTAATGCGGCAATAGAAGTGATTGCGAAATAAAAAGCTTATTTAGATGCGTCTAGCCGTCACGGTGGTCGGGACGCGATTGAGGTACCTAGGTGCCTAATGAGTTCTTAAAGAAATTGAGGGTAGTTGAGAACCCATCTGTTTTTAAATCGTCTCAAACGGGATTTTTAAGTTTCGGGTAGAAACTGGAAAGCAGTTTTAATATACAGAGAACTTAATTAATTTTAAAATATTTCAATTGTTGTATATTATGTTGATATTGTATGATTTGAATACGACTGAGTGGAGTAAAATGGAACTTAAAATATTTCAGTTGGCTAAAATGGTAGTGACTGTAGTTCTCAGTTGTGTAAATAACGCGAACGACGCGACGCCAGCGCAGGAACCCAAATACATCCAACTGTAACCAGCTTAAGCTTCTAACATTGGTATCAGAGCAATGTGTGTGATATTATTCCGATTTATTTATTAAGTAGCCCTGGTGGCACTGGTGCCCTGCGGTTTCACCAGCATAGAACCCGTTACCTACATATCCCACAGGAACCGTGAAGTTAAACGGGATAAAAAGTAACCCTATTCTAGGCTTCAATCTAGGTACCTATGTACCAAATTTTAGCCAAATTGCTCCAGTAGTTTTGGAGTGAACGAGTAACAATCATCCTTACAAACTTTCGCTCTTTTAATATTGGTAGGATACTAGGATTAAATATAAAGTTGTAAAAAAGTCGGACTGAGTTTTAAAAGCGTTTTCTGCCAGTCATCCTTAAAGACAAGGAGACAAATACTGCTGAAGAAGAACAACCGCTTAGCTCCGCACCTGTCGGAAAAGTTAACAAGCTACTGTAAAAAGCGGGAAGGCATGACGGATCATTGTGAAAACAACCTGCCGAACTTCACATACCGTCACGCTGCACCTTAACACGAAGCTTCAACGGCTATTTTGCTTCATCTGAACTTCAAGGTGATTTGGTCTTAATGACAGATTAACGGAGAGTAGGAACCAAACAAAGTTATCTCATGCGGAGTGTAGGAAACTTAAGTGAATGATAGAAGGTATATTTTCGTGAGTTTGAAGACAAGTGGAGGGCTCATTTGACCAAAGAGCTCATCAATCAGACTGGACTTTGATGGAGGTGGCATAATCTAGTTTGTTCGCTGTCTGTCTTACAGGTGCCTTCCTAATATCGAAATTAGGTGAGTTTTCTCGGTAATTTGTTTGGGCCTGTCAGTACCTTTCAGTCATATTGTTTGTGTGAACAAGCTGTAAATTTTACGTTACCATGTAACCTTGTTTAAGACAGGCGGTTTTAAAAGGATTTTTTTCGAAACAACTTATTTGCAATACTATACAGATTATTTTCATGATTTCTTCAAAAAAAGCACTGTAATATGGTAAAGAGCCAAATCACATTTTTTTCATTTTATTACATACATATTAGGTACCTAATCTATTGCGTAAAAACATTGTAAATTGATGCAATAAACTGAATTTTCCTTTTACCATTCCATAGTTCTCTTGGCTCTAAAGCAAAGACCAGAAACACTTGTTTTCTTGTCGTTAATATTTGAACTAGATTATAAAACTCCAACCAACCTCCAGCGCACATACATACATACACAGTATACGTTTTCACCGCAACTTGCTATTCTACCTAATAACTACCTATAATTACCGTTCACGTGCCATATGAAGTAGTACTAAACACATTTCATAACGTCCTACAACATACCGTGAAACTTCACCACAACATTCGGCTATTTAATATCGATGGCAAAAAAACAATTTTCCGCACACTTGACCAGGGCCCTTAGCATAAGCAATTAAAACTAAAACCGGTGCAAACTGGATAAAGAATGCGCACTCACCTCGCGCATCTGTCGGCCACTGCAGCCACCCCACGACTTTTGGGGATCCTTAGACTATTATTAGAATTTTTATTTATTTATTTAGCTAAATTTTTAGCGCGACAAAACAAAAAATAACAGTACCTTACTTTTTTACCTATAAAATACCTATGAAAATTGAGCCGGCCACTCACAAAAGCAAGTTTTTGTTAAAGAGCTGGTACACTCGGGCTTCATTAATTTATTTAATTCAGCTTTTTTCACATAAAACTATGTGCAAAAGGTGGACTTTACGCCGTACGGCATTCTCTACCAATCATACCTTTGGGCTAAGCAGAAATGATTAGCGGGCGGTGCGAAAAAATAAATTAAAAAAGAAAATACAAAAGTAATTATACCAATAATATGACACATGAGATGAAATATAAAATAAACAAAAAAAATAGAATATTAAGGAAAGTTAAAGAAAGATCTATCCCTTATTCCTATAGAATCACTTGTTAAAGCTATAGCCGATGTTTCCTCACGATATACATACATAAAGGTAGAAGAACACGGCGTATATTAAAAATAACATATTTTTCGTGTACTCTACGTAATGAGTGTCGGGATTAAGAAGCAGCCGAGACGCCAACTTGTTTACTCAAACCAAAAGATAATGGAATCTTTGCTCAAACTTATGAAATAAACGCACCACGGTGCGCTTAATAACGGTACACTTAGTTATTTTCTTCGAAATACTACCTGGAACATAAGCCACAATTTTCTGCACTCCCACGCGGTGACTGGTAGTAAATTACTTATTCCTGCATTTCCATTATATTTCCTTGACATTGGGTCCGCAGATTGTAGAACAGAAGTTTGAAGAAGAAGCTACTGCTACTTTTCTAGAGATTTATATCAACTATCTACATTCTGGTAAATTCTTTAAGCTTTTGCACAATAAAATTCGCAGCAAAAGGTTGACCTAACGCCAAAACGCGTTTGGGTTAAGCAGATCTTTATTTTAGAATCGATCTTTTACAGGCTTTACTTCGGCGAGTGTGGTCATGAACAACACCAGCTCATTCCACCGGCCCCCTTTTACCATCGGACCACCAGACGTACCGCGGGATACCATCCGTACCGTGTAGATGTTCCACTGATACGAACCAAGCGGTTCTCATCTACATTCCTGATGCGCACTGCAAAAGAGTGGAATTCACTTCCTGCGTCAGTGTTTCCCTGCAATTACAACCTCGAAATCTTCAAAGCTAGAGTGAACAGGCATCTTCTAGGTGAGCTCGCTCCATCGTAGACTCAGTCTTTGCCTCGTTTGGGCTTAGTCTTGGGTCAAGAGCAAACCTATCCCAAATAAAAAAAAAGAAGATTTAATCTGGTATCGGTAAAATTTACATACATCAGGTATTATATACCTAATTTTTGTTTTTTTTTATATATTTTTTTTTAATTAAAAAAATAACACAAAAGTAATATACGGGTCTCACACACAATACGTAATCGAACACCCCCTTTCGCAGACAATATTTTACCCCACATTTTGCCCCCTCGCCCCGCGGCAATCGAATTGAGTACCATTGTCGTTGGATGTGAAGGTAGACCCGCATCGTTGAGCGAAATGAGGTGAATTAATGAAAACTGCCTTTTGTTGGAGCCAAATACATTTTTTTTGTATACGGAGACGATAAAATAAATTGACTTTACCTACATATATTTATGACCTTGTAGGTAGTTGATAGAATTGCGTTATCTATCCTGATTTAAGTATAAATTGCTGCAATAACAACATAAGAAGTATAAATTCTTGAAATATAATGTAGTGTACTTTAAAAAAAATCAACAACATCACATACATTGATCTGACTCTGTGGTAAGCAGCTTAAGCACTTGTGTTACAGGTATCAGAATCAATAGTGGTATTAGAAATACATATAACACCCAAACCAGACATGTTCATGCACACAAATGTTTGTACAGTGCGGGGATCGAACCAACGACCTCTTGTTTAATAATTAACAACTTCTTGACCATTACACCAAAGTGGTCGTCAAAGTGGTCGTCAGTTAGACCTTAGCTGGGCCAACAGATAGTTCTCCGACTGTTGAAGTGTCAGTTTCTGTGTGTGTTGATTGTCGTTTTGTTTTTGCTGTGTGCAATAGAGAGTTATTTCTCTATCTATTTTTTTTCTTGTAGGACAGTTTAAACGTCTCCTGCGTGATTGGCTATTTTATTTTAGACTAGTGGTCTCGCAGACGTTGTCCTGCCGTTGCTTTTTTAAAGAAAGATCCCTGAACTTCCACGCATATTTCAAAACTAAAATTAGACAAACCAGTTCAGCCGTTCTCGAGTTTTAGCGAGACTAACGAAAAACCTTCCTTAACTTTAGGTTGTTTGGAAAGTTCGCTCTTAGCGATAAGCCGGCCAAAAATTGTGCATCTTTCTTTCATGTAGATTTTGTATCATTTTTTGTGGTGTGCAATAAAATGTTCTCCATCAATCTATCTATAGATGCCCAGATATAACAAAATGAATTAATCTTTGTATGTTCAGAGGTTTTTCTCATTTATTTACTAGTTACAGTGAAAAAGATGCATGCCATATCCCTTATTTGTATGTCGATGTTCCCCGTTTTTAACACAAGAGCTATTTAGTTCAAGATGAGATGTTTTGTGTTTGTAAATCGATATCACTTAGCACGCGAGCTATACCAATAGTATATTTTCGCGTTGAGAAGGTTCTTACTTGACAAAAAATTGATTTTGATGCAAAACTGTTTCAAATAGCTTGGTGTAAGGTGCACTGTTCAATTTGCCAAAAATGTCGAATTCAAATTGCGTAATCATCATCACCATATTAAACTCGAAATATATCTGTGATTTGTGACAATTAAGACTTCCTGATTGCGTAAGCGACCCCGCATTTTATGTCATCTGTTGGATTTTACAGGTGGGCAGCCATTGGTGCATTTTTTATGAAACTGTCTCCTATACATTCAAAACCGTAATCGCTTTTTCGTTTTTTGACACACTTACACATGACAGCACGTCAAGATGAAAATTATAGCATCTCATGCGCATGTAATAAGAGCTATAGATTCCAAGCGTGCTGTGTTGTCGTCTGTACCTGTGTCGTCTGTGTTATCGTTGTGAAGAATTTAGTTTTTCGCCAACTGCGTTCTTCGTGTTATGTACCCAACACATAGCATATCTAACGTATAAAATGTTGCATTACTCTTTCTACGAGTAATGAAACATTTGATTCAATGTCCATATTTTTGGATTTCCGCTCCGCATGTAAAAGTTTCTGGTCGTCAGCAAAGGTTAAAAATTCCCAATAATGCGGTGATCGCATTACAAACTCGACCAAATGCGAAACCGAGCTGCCATTTTGAATTTAATTACACAAAATGTGAACCAATGACCTTGTTCCATCGGCCACAATAGATGAAGACTCAGATGGTTCAAGCTATATGACGTACCAATTCTCATGTTTTCATTTTGACCCCTGACGAAAACGAGTGGTGTTATGAGTTGAACTCTATGTCTGTTTGTGTGTGTATGTTTGTGTACTTGTGTGTGTCTCTCTGTGGCGTCGTAGCTCCAAAACGGAAGAGACCCATTTAAAATCTGTTTTTTATTAACAAGATAATTAAATCACACCGTGATTAAATTCTTAGGTTTAGCTGGTCAACATCAACATATTTGTAGTAACTTCTTTGACTAATTATCTACATTTAGACGTATGTACGACTAATGAGTTACTTGACTAATAGCGAATGCCATTAGGTGTAAGTTCCATTAGTCCATGATTGGTGCAATAAAGTTTTATTTATAAATAAGTCACCGTGTTACGGCACCGACATGAGAAATGAGACACAATAATACTTTCTAATAAGATTTATGTAAATGGAGGTATTCATTATATTCGTTAACTAAGTAAATAATTACTTTATATTGAAAATAAATGTCCTAAACATGACCGTAAATTCCGTAACTGATGTAGAGTCAGAAAACGCTTTAAAGCAACAAAACGCTTTGCAGTTTTGTACAAGTAGACTTTCTGCACCATCATCTATTGTAAGTACTTTACATTTGACCGGGCGGAAAATTCACAATTGATTATAAAAAGGTTTTTTCGCGTTGAAATGGCCGAGAGGTGATTACGATCAATTTAATTAAATCGAACCGGGAATGTTACTGTTTGAAGTGCTTTTCATGTTGAACCTTTTTGCACAGAAAAAGTTTTTTTTTCTTTTTTATTATGGCACAAACAGTCATTACAAAAATTATTACATGGTGTAAACTAAAATAAAAAGTAAAAAGACAACGAGTGCCGAAATATACATATTACGGTTTTACAAATTTCAAATGATGAGTTGTTGCGGTACAAGTGGTCGATCTTAAGTAAATGAAATTGCTATGAAGTTGCTTTGTCATTTAGGCAACCAGTTAAGAAAACTCATGACAGTATTAAACTTTAAATTATTATAATTCGTTTTCGGAGGAACGCAAAATATTTAGACTTAGGACAAAATAAAAAACTAACTCATGTACAAGTAAAAAAAAAACATTTATGATTTTCCTCATTAATTTTAAACGTTAATAGCCCAGTTGTCACTACAATGCTTTTGATAAATCTGGCCCATATACCTTACACATCTCAAATCTGATTTAACGATATTTTAATTTGTCCGGTAGCGATCACGTCAGTATAAAACAACCATTAAAAATAATACTATAAATATGAATGTAGCAAATAGCTTAAGAACCGGGTGGTCCCATAAAGGTGGCCACACACGGTGCGACATAGAGATATCGAAATAAATGACGCGAAATGTTGACTGTCGCAGCGGCGTTCGACCATGAAATGCTTTGATTGGAAATATCACAAACACACATTCATCCTAACTTTTTATATAATTTATTTTGAATCAGATTAAGTCTTTCAAAATAGTACCAAATTAAGATTTGTTACGTAATTTGTACCGTTATGAAAGAGAGTGGCCTACTGACACAGGCATTCTGTAATGCCTTATAGGAGACTACATCATCTTGTTATTCTTAAGTTTGTATTTGATTACTTTCATAAAGATTTTTATTATCACAGCTTCTTGGATAAATGGGCCCAGAATGAAAGAATTTTATTTTTTTTGTTTATTGTTTTTACCACGACTGCTATGGAATTAATATCTTGATCTCTTGAGGATCAAGAAAATGATATCTGCGACATAACAACTAAACATGTATCTATTGTGTCTCATTCCCATGGTTCAAGAGATTTAATACGCTAAGATTTTTACCTTGATGATAAGTTTCATAACTACTTATTTTAAAAAAAAAACTGTTATACTAAGTCACTGAATTTTCCGAAGTTGAATCTAGCGTAAGGACGCAAGAGATCTAGGTAGAGCATAAATGAGGTAGTGACATATCTATGACGATCACCTATAGTGACGACCACTTTAGTGTAATGGTTAAGAAGTGGGCTATTAACCAAGAGGTCACGGGTTCGATCCTCGCACTGTACAAACATTTGTGTGCATGAACATGTCTGTTTGTCCTGTTCTGTATTTATTTAAGTTTATTTGTAATACCACTGTTGATTCTGATATCTGTAACACAAGTGCTTTAGCTATTTGCAACGGAGTCAGATCAATGTATGTGATGTTGTTGTATATTTGTATATTAATTCCTTAACCTTTTCGTTTCGGCTTCAAAAGCCGATACGTCGACGGGTGAGAACACCTTTAATTAAAACCCAGTACACATTTTCCGTCCAATAACACATCCTCGTGCCAATTTGGCGGCGGAAAAAAAGTCAACGAAATGAACTCCGGCCGGAGAGGCTGACACAGCCCAAAAAGAGGAACCGGTTATGTTTATGCTTTTCCCTCTCTCTCTCTCTCTCTCTTATTTAGATACACGCACACACACACACACACACACACACACACACACACACACACATGCTACATTTGTTATTTCGTGTATATATATATTTTTTAAGTAATTCGGTTTGAAAAATGTCGAGGAATCACTGACACTGAAGATACAGTTCTTACTAGTCTCATTGTCAGGGATATAAATCTTATGATGCAAAATGATTAAATTAACCCTGTACACACACACAAGAAAAATCTGTAATCCTGTAATCTGTAATGGGGTTATGAATAAATAATTATTAATTTATCTTAGCAACAAATTTTCTTCGCTGTCCAAGATTTTACCTGTATGATTTGATATCGCTAATCCATACATTATTACTTTATTTGATACTTGAACTTCTATCCAGCGGCTTCGCTACGAATTCAGTTCTCTTATATATTAAGCTAAATATAGCCTATGTTTATTAGGGATCTAATGGTAAATATGTTTTCAACACACTTGCTCGTAAAGTGAGCCTAATTATATCGTTCTTAGGGCCATAAACCGAACTATAACATACACGTGCATAATAATATTACACACTAGTGCATAATAGAATGATCCCTACAAAGTTAAGTTAGTACCTAACTGCAAATTATATGCGAGTAAACAGAGCATTTTCAATTTAACCGGGTAATACAGTTTTTTTTTTTAACAACAAAGAGGTTTTATGCCACCGAAAATCCATTTACATTGTTGAAATAAATAAATGTGTCCCTAATTAAGACGAAAAATCATTTATTATTATCAAATTATTTATAATTCACAATAATTTCAAATAAAATATTTGCATTTTATCACTAAAATTATCATTTTGAAGAAGGCTGTATGGCTGTAATCAATCACCTTACATTTGGCGCGTGCAAAAAAAAAATTGCGCGCCATTTCCCAATTTTCCCATACTTAATTAAACGATTTATGCAATACATGTTTGTTTTTTCCTCGCAAGTGTGTTGAAAAACGTCGTATGATACACGTGTGTATTGATGATTACCGTCCTCGACTCTCTTAAGACCCTCACCTGACGGCTCGGGTTTCAATGGCGCCTCAGCGGTAATCACCAACATTACACACTTGTACCATAATGTACTATTAATAAGTCGGTAAATATTTCTTCTTTATAATATTAATGTAGTGTATATTTTTATTTATCACCACTGTATTTAAATAATCCTAATATTGCAATTTATAAATGTACTGTGGTGATTGTGGCGCAGTGGTTGCAGCGCTTTGGTAATGATACCAAAAGTTAAGCAACGTAAGACGCGATCTTGTCTGGGTTGGGTGACCGTTCTGACCTTTTAAATATATTTACAAACATCTCCGTGCTGCGGAAGGCACGTTAAGCTGTTGGTCCTGGTTAATATCGATAGATATTAGTCGTTAAGCCCTCGGGCAGCTTAAAACATCTGACAGTACGGTTGGTCACTTATCTTACAAACACCCCTCCACCAATCCGCACTGAGCCTGCGTGGTAGAGTTAGGCTCGGACCACCTAATAGTTGAGGTGAGGACTATGCCAGCAGTGGGACGTACATAGGCTGATGAAAACTTTTGCCTTTGATTTTTTTTTGGTGGTTGGTTGGCAATAATAATTTTTGTTTACGCTGTTTTGTTAAAACAAAAATCTTACTCATATTAATGGAACTCATTTTTGCCTTAAATCTAAATCGTTGACTAAACGCGTTGAATTCCTTTTCGAGGTCTCTTTGGTACACGGAGAAAAGCTGTCGGCTTATTCACAGGACCATATGAGGAATATGGATATTTCTAAAAGCTTTTTTCAACAATTTCCCTGCAAATTTATTTAATGTTGCCTATTTTCATTTGTCAAGAACTTGTCAATCTAAGAATATCATCTTATTTTTTTTTTATAATGTTTGTCAACTGTTGATACAATAATGCTTCCTTATGTTACGACTAATACGGCTTTATTAAAATCGTTCTACAGATTTACAGACGAACACAGCAGGCTTAATCTAATAACGTATACACAAACACGTTTCCTAAAAGTACAATACACTTGTTTGTCTACTTTATGGAAAATAATATAGTATATCTTTTATGTCAATGAAATTTAGCTGTTCTCTTTTTGCACGTTCACTCCGAGGTTTTGTTCGTGGGAGCCGCAATCACGCACTTATTCAAACATTCCCTCCTCTATGCGCTTTTTATAAACGTACCCATAACAACGAATCAAAGGACTCTTTACACGCCCAGGGACAGATGCTTTTTTGTTTCTCCCGTGTTCGGAAAAGGACGCGTTATTACCTGGCTAAGTCAATACTGAAAGGAGTTTATTCATGTTTTCGGATGAAAGCAAAGCATGCGAGTGTCTGAGATCTGACTGTTATTCTTTTGTCATGTCACAGATTTGCTATAAACAACATGAATTAAGATTAAAAGAATCCTGCATGCCAGCGGATTTAATGAACTGCAGTCGATCCGCAATACAAGTGGCTGAATTCTGGGCTGCCACGATATAATTTCTCGTGTTTCATCGACACGCTACGAAGAAAAAGATCAAAATACCCAAGATACTTTTTATTAAACGTACTTTCATGACATGACTGTTGCATGTAGCATGTGATCTACTGGCGATGCATGTAAGCTGTTCTTTAAGCTACCTATTACGTTCGTATGTATGACTATGGGTGAAAAGCACGTATATGGTATTCACTAGTACAGATTTCATGATGTAACATTTCCAGATGTTCTGCAAATGTATCTACGTCTTATTTTCCTTCGGCAGTCGAAAATCTTTAAATTTGAAAGCGTTCTTCTAACAATCGAATCGAAGCCATTCATATCCCGAACTAATTGCAATCTCGTTTAAAAGCGCATTGAATTTCAAAATAATCCATTTTTCTGGCCAATTAACTTGGCTCCAAACTTCTTAATTACCTGTCTCATGATTATTTTGCCAAACAGGCGTCTTATAGCGAAAACTCATTATACCAACGACAATCTTCATTATTTACCTTGAGCTCTAATTAATTCCTTGTCATGGTTTTTGCTTCGGCATTTGAGTTATATCTTCACAGACGCCGAGAGGGATGGTGAATACTGTATATTTAAGACTAGAGAGAGAGAAAGATACGTTTCTGCTACCTGATTACCATCGTTTGGCAATTAGTAAAACACACAAAACTCCACCCCTGGCGTGTTCTGGTCCCCTGGTAGGTGATGCTTAATATTCTGCAGTAAATTACTTGAAAACTTACTGAAGGTGGTTGTGGATTTAAATTTAAATGCAGCGAGACGTAGTTGCGGGGAGCTGATAAGGTGGTCCAGAATTAATGGGCCGTTTCGTACGCGAATTGAAAATTGGGAAAGTAAGCTGATGTTCCGAGCGGTTTCCGAGACAGATGTTGAAAGTTAATTAGTGGAATTGGTGATAAGAACATAATAATAATAACAATAATAAATCTTTATTTGCATTAAAACATGGTATTTGTAGGTGGTAAAATAAAATAAGTGCAACATGTTTTGCTTATAATTAGCATGCAAATTGTTTTACTTTACAGGAATAAAATTAAATTAATAAAATAATGTCAATAACAGTTTAGGTCACAAATTATGTCATTGAACAGTTACATAATAGAATTGTCCATAAATTAATACAAAGTCATAGTGCAAGCAAATTACAAACAGTCTAACTAATCATATCATTCTAACATCTTCTAAAATTAAAAACCAAATCCAAATTAATATGAGGTTTTGAACAAATCCAACGGCTTTCAAAAATCGTCAGGTCCATCTTGCCGGGAGACCACATCATGATTTCATAAAAAAATATATGTCTGTATAAAACTAGTACTACTGTCAGTTCTTGCCCCTATTTGCATTTGGGCTATCAGACTTATTTAAAATATGATGCCTTTATTATTTTCCTTCAAGATAAAGACATTTATTTGCTTAGAATAAGTAATACAGGTTCTAATTACATAATTCATAAGTGCTCTATTCTGGTAAAGTACATTAACATGCAAAAATTTTTGGTCAAGGAATTCATTAACTGTGCAAAAGCACGAGATGGTCAGCCATTCCCGTAGTTTTCTGGTCATTAGCTTAACAGGACCATATTTAAATTTGTCAGGAATTTTATTATATATTTTTATACACATGCAATAACAATTCTTCTTACATAGTACTAACTTTGGAGAGCAATCAACCACAAGTCTATCAGGCAATCTCGTATTTTTGGGGTAAATCTGAGCAGCAGTTTTAAAGAGTTGAGGACCTTTAAATCGTTTTTGACCATCGACTAGTCTTCGTAAACGTGTTCTTTGACTTAAAAAAGTTATTTATTTACAAACGGCTAGTTATCTATGCCCGAGGGTAGATACACGGCTCGCGTTATGACGCGTGTCGCGGCAGTAGTTTGTCTCCGGCTGACCATTTCCTGAGATACCCTCCTTTGCTTTAGAACAGAGGTGGCGTGGAGAGGTTGTGAGCTTAAAATAGTTAGCTAAATGCATACCAAAAACAATCAAAATTTCAAATACAGGCATTTTGCCTAGAACCTTAGACCTTTGTTATTCTTTGCATTTGATTTTTTTTTAATAAATAGCTTTGTATTTTTTATGCAATCTCTTACAAGTTTTACTGTACGGGTTCGTCACTACGAACGCACTCGAACATAAGACAGCGATGGTAGCCATTCAGGCAGTGTACAGAACCTCAAAAAATATTTGTTAATTGCTGGTATAAATAGCAGTCAGATGTCTGTTACTTCTGAAAGTCAGGTTTCTACAAATTGAAATAAAATTTAATAAAAACTAGCGGCCGCCTGCGACTTCGTCCGCGTTCAAGTTCGTACAAATGTAAGAGTATTGGCCCAGTCTACTCTACTTCAATCATATTTTTAGGCCCTTTCTATTGTAAGAAAAATTGAATTGTTAATAGTAAAAAAAAACTTAAGAAATAAGTAGAGATTTCATCTCCATTCTTTTCTTTGTTCGGTAGTGTATACTCCCGTGTCCCCAACAGGGGAATATTTCAAGAATATTATTATGTAAGAACATGCGCGAGGCTTTATGATCACCTAGCCTTTCACGGTGACCGCTCTGCCGCGTCCAAAACCACAGGGTTGGCGATCTGTGGAAAAACATTTTGCTAATGTAGAGCACCGAATCCTCAGTTTAAGAGTGGGAGTGTAATCCAAAACATAAAAAAGGTTTTTAAATAAAAAAAAGAAACTAAACAATTTTATTTATTTCAGGTTACTAAAACCCATAATAGTGACCATACAAAATTACCAAATTTGCATTTTTTTTGCCTAGCTGTAACTAAAAGTAGAAAAAAAAACTTAATTTTGTATTTTTTTTCCCGTTTACCATTATTTTTTTGGTTGCATAATGTCAAAGTTAGACATTTTGTTGGCTACATTCTGGGATATCAATCAAAGCTAGTTTTGTATCTGCAGGCAAGCTATATTCTTAATTTAATTCAAGTATTCGTGCTCAGTGGATATCAAAATTAAAATCACCAATGAAGCATGCTGTAGTTCTTTTCAGGGAACCTATGGTGGACACAGGCTCACTTCTACCCACAACTTGGAGCGCAAGCTGGCCTCGTGCCGCGTTCGTAGCTAGACTGACGACTGACAGCTACTCCATCCAGTGTGGTGCGTAAGACAGCGTACTGTATCTATTGATCGATAAACATACACTACAACCGACATTTTTATTTATTTAAAAAACATCTGCACAAATTTGTGCAAAATGGCGGACTTAATGCCGGAGGCGTTCTCTACCAGTCAACCACAAGGTCCAAGCAGAGAACATACAGGCGGTGCACATATAGGGAAAAAAGAAAATGATAGTAAAATGTTTAGGTACCTACTAACTATATAAAAAAAAACATTTCTATACTTTCAACCCTTCACGGGTCGGATGCCGGTAATCGGACGCAGGGTGTCCGATTACCATAAGATGAGAGTACCAAGTACCATAAAACGAGACTACTCTCATCGATTATTCAACCTTGGCGCAAAGTAGACCATCGGTGTTAAATCTTCTAGTAAGGTTTTATGATGTATAATGAAGAATCATATCTAATCATCGTCGTCTGCACAAGGTTTGCATATGAGATTATTTATTATGAGACTGCCTCGTTGGTGTAGTGGCAAAGTTTCTGCCTTACATCCGAGACGTCCTGGGTTCGAATCCCAGGTCGAGTCAAAATTGTTTCTGTGATTTTCTGTCATGAATTTCTCAAAAGCAGCTCGGAGTCGGAAAGTTGGCGGTGTTACACCCCCAAGTCCCGGCAAGCACGTTAAGCCGTTGGTCCTGCGCCTGATCTCTCTCCGGTCACGTCGGATTGCCGTCTCATCGAACTTTGAGAGTGAAGGAACAGAGAGTGCACCTGTGTATTGCGCTCACACTTGTACACTATAATATCTCCTGCGTAGTTGGCTGATCTCTGATAAGATTGGCCGCCGTGGTCGAAATCGGCCAGGAAGACTATTATTATGAGATTATTACAATTGACAAAATTTACACAGCGTGACAACCCTAGCAACAGCGGAAGCTCGTCCGCGGATTCTTTATATTTATATTCACCTTGTCGTTCGCCGGCAGATTTATTCACTTCTTTAGAGCACGCGCACTGACCGTGTCGCGGGTCCGCTGCCCAACGTTGTTAATGTACGCACTGGTTGAAAAACACGCGGCGGTTTTTTTCGAGACATGTGTCTTCTGTTGTACTTCATACAAAATAGTGTTATGACAAGACTAATCATGAAGATCCACGATTTTTTTTAATTCTTGGACATTTATAACCTGCCCCATTTCTGAAAGTAACATGTTATCGTTCAAATACAAGTGCAGGGGCTAGTACAGGGTTTCTTCTTTTACAGCAACATCTTGTAAAATAAAGGAACGACACAACTTAGAGCTAGGTTTGCGGTTGACATCAACATTAACTACTTTTTTATTTAAGCCAAACTCTGCCCTAACCTATCAATAGACGTGTGACGCATATCCCTTACGAGCTGACATTCGGTCTTAAGTCATTAATTTTAAATATTCGCTCTGATGGCTCTCTTACTCGTATGTGGTAGCTTTATCAAACCTGTTCATAGTAATTAATGCTCAGTAATAAGTAAAAAGGGCGTGACAGCGATGTCGGTAAATTATATTATTAGAATAAAAAAATAAAACAGTCTTTGCCTACTTGGGCTTAGTCTTGGGTCAAGAGCAAACCTAACCCAAATAAAAAAAGAATCCCTGTTCATAGCGTAAGCCATAACTAACATCATAAACACCTAGCCTCAAAACCGCGATGGCAATCCCGCTCAGTGCGTCCACCCCCGCACCCTTGTCCAGTATGATATGTGTTGCGTGAAATTTTGTTTTTCAGGAGCTTGCGAAGGTATGCTGACAAATGTGACGGTTTATGGGTGGCCCTTTGATGCCGCCCGTAAGTCATTTAGTTGTTAGATTTAGTTTTGGGTCGGTTTCGGCTAGGAGCTACTTGTGTCGGTAGGGGTTTGGTTGAAGGTTTGTTTTCATGTTGTCGCGTTAAGCTTTACAATGCGGAGACGAGTTATGTAATGTGGCTGATATATAAGAGCCTAGCCGAGCATAATAAGTTTTTTATTCACCTTGTCGACATTCAACTTCAGTAATATGCTGATCCGCAAATTATGACGCAGGAAATCCTATCTGGAAACAGGCAGGCATTTTCATCTTGTGATAATTGGTGAGGGTTCCTTATTTGTGATGTGGCAATAATAATGTATAACACTCCAAATTCGGTATGTTATCGATTTTTACAACTAGCATATTCTAAGCTACGGAAGTCTTAAAAGTAAGTCAATGTTTCTTCCCAATAAGTCATCCTCTGTTGTATGTCTTTGTAGTTTTATTAAAATTTGATAGTATCATATTTACAAGCAGAAAAATACTAACTTTTCAGTTAAATAACCCTCAAATGAGCCAGTGGTACGATCAATAGAAACATTACGTCAAAAGTTGGTTCTAAAATGTGCCAACAGATGGCGCTGGTCGTAGCTAACTCATGCTAGCGACGTTTTAGCTTAAGATAATATATATGAGAAATTTACTGTACCGTATTTTGACTATCCGTCAACACAATATAGCGTTCTCTGCAAAGAAAACTAGCATTCCTCCGACTGTGACTTGTCAAACTACGGTTTGTACACAGTTAAATTGCTAGTGAGCTTCCACGACTGGTCGGCTGGTTTGACCAGACTAAGAACTACCCGTGATTAAATTATCTTTCAAATAAAAAAAAAAAACTAACACGGGTTGCACTCCGGGAGTGCCGGCAGAAGTGAAAACTTAACAACCGTCTTACGGTTTTTCGATCAGCATCACGTGACCTGACGCGAGTTTCACAGTTTCTACCCATGCCACAAAAGTGCTCAACGCCGCTAAAGAAGTTTTCACTTCAAAAAACCGCACTGAAATTGGTACATCGGTTTGAGTGCTACGATGCTACGTTACACACACAAACAGACATTTTGCTCAAACTCATAACACTCACCTTTTTCGTTGGGGTTTATAAATAAATCAATTTATTCGCGTGGATTGCCACAGCAGGATCAGCTCACTAAGCGTACCTACCATCCAAATCGCGTTGCAAAATGTCCATAAAAACCAATCGGCCACCGCGGCGCGCGGCGCGTGCCAAACGGCAGGTATCAACTGCGGATTAGTGACGAGCCAGAAGGGCTACTACGAGAAACGTTACCCGTCAAAGCGATAACGTAAACAGCCACAGTACAAATCACGCTACAAATTGCATTGCGCTTTTGACAGGCGCATAAGATGCCACAGTTTTCACCTTGACGTGCTATTATTTATTTATTTATTTATTTTCTTTATTCAGGAAAACAAACAGCTGTGTTATAATACATAAAGCTTATAAAACAAGGCGTCGTTCATTAGCCATACAGTTTTCACAATTAGGTATACAATTATGATGTTGACGAGTCGTAGATCGTAAGCGCGTTTACAAATTTTAATTTACTAAATTTATTTATATAAACAGAAAGTAAGTAAGTAAGAATTTATGATCTTGACAAAATAAAATGTCTACAATAAGAACTTGGGCCTACATCAGGTGGCCTCTCTTTTTAACAAGTAACGAAAGCGAATATTATTATTATGTGAGTATTATGTGAATTGGTGTCTTAAAACGAAAATCTTTTTCACGGGTTTCGTATTTCGTAGTGAGCCTTCAAGACCAGAGATGTATACGCCACTATTTGTCTGTTGGTTCAAACTATAACTTGTTAGAACGTAATTATTATTGAATAAACCAAAATATAAGTACCTTAGATATCAAACATCTTGAGCAGTAAAAAAAATATTGTTAAAAGTTGTTAATTGGTTGTAATCTAGTTTGTAAGATGAATGAACCAATTTTTTGACGTCAGGGAAATGCTGTTACGCATACCCACCAGCAGCGGGAGCAGCTGGGTGTTATAAGGGGTTCCAGACCTCAGAGAGAGAACCTGCCTACCCACTAAAAACCTGACAGTGCCCTTCGGTGCCATGTGAGTCGGGGACGTGGCGGCTTCAACATAGGCCGAGGTGCCACAGGCATTTATTGCAATAAGACGAATGAACAAATGTCAACCAATAACTGACGTAAAGAAACTACATTTACTTATATAAAGCTGCATTCAAGTCCGTATTAGTAAATCCGAATGCATTTAAGTACGAAGCTACAGCTGTAACGTGTCGAAAGCTATAAAGGATTAAATAATAGCTACAAAGACAATAATTTTGCATCTTTTACTTAAATAAATAAATATACAACAACATCATATACCTACATTGATCTGACTCCGTGGTAAGTAGTTTAAGCACTTGTGTTACAGATATCAGAATCGACAGTGGTATTACAAATAAACTTAAAAAACAAGGCATTTATTCAAAAAAAGTAAATGCACATTATTGAGATACATACATTTTCAATAACATACAAATTATTCTTTCAGCAACAAGCGTCGTAAATTTTTACACAAATAGTCATAACTTATAAACATTTTAAAAGCCGCTACACACTTTGTCACTACCACAATAGATTCCCACTCTGCGCCCCGCCCGATCCAAAGGTTCCCATTATGCTAGCAGCATTACCACGTTGAATAGCTATGGAAACCTGTTGAACCAACCAAGACCCAGAGCGGGGATCGTTACCCTTATCCCTCAAACGTCGTCCCAACTCTTTGAATAGCTCGCGTGCCTCATCACCCCAGGGCCCAGCCGTCTCCACAGCAATTGGAACAAAATCATCCTCGGACTCGAGCGCAGCGTACTTAGCATGTTTTAACTTGGCGGCGTTTTCTGCCGCTGAACCCGCTGATGTAACTGTTCCGTAAATGTGACGCAGCAAAGGTGCTAACGCATGTTGCGTCCCATAAAAGACAACGTCCTCTCCGCCAAGGAACTAACGTGAGGCCATCAGGTCTCTTACCATCCGTGCGGGACAGGCCAGGTGGCTCCAGGACGCAAGAAACATTAACAGAAACCATGGCCCGACGCACAATTTCATTAAGAGAATGGTGCCTTGGGAAGCGCCCCGCACATTTCTGACAACTAAGTCCATGGTGACCATTTTCTTCAACCATTACACCACAAATACATCGATCCGGTTCACAGATTTTACTACCCAGTCTTAAAGCCACCGCAATTCTTAAGGAATTGTTATCAAGCAGCGTACCCAACTGAGGAGACGGCAATGCATGCAGCCACGCACCAGATTCGGGTTTCACAACCGCTTTGAGACGTGCCAAATCAACGCCTGGGGGCTGAGACAAAGTAACAACTTAAAAACGATATCGAAGTTCGATATCATTAAAATGTATGGGATTGACATAAGTCTCGTTAAATCACGTGGTCAATCGTCATCGTTATCGCAAGTTGGTAGACAAGTGTTATAATTCGTAACGAAACGATAAAGAAACGAATTGTTATCGCGGTTATCCCATATGAATGCGTAGACAAGCTTCACTTTAAGTGTTCGTCATCGCTTCGATCGTGATCGCTAAAAAAGATAACGAACCGAATGTTTAAATGTTGTAGTTATCGAAACAATATGGCCGGATTTCATCTACTCGTAGCTGACTTTTAACACGGAGTGATATTAGTACATGCTAGTAGGTATTTATCTACACTAATATTATAAAGCTGAAGAGTTTGTTTGTTTGTTTGTTTGTTTGTTTGTTTGTTTGAACGCGCTAATCTCAGGAACTGCTGGATCGAATTGAAAAATTCTTTTTGTGTTGAATAGACCATTTATCGAGGAAGGCTATAGGCTATATAACATCACGCTGCAACTATTAGGAGCGAAGTAATCATGGAAAATGTGAAAAAAACGGGGGAAATTATTCATCCTTGAGGGCTTCCGTTGCGTACGCTGCGAAAACGGTTCAAGATACCAAAAATATTTGTATGAAAGAATTATTCCTCTTAAAATGATCTAAAAAAATGTCTGCGACAGTATATGTCTATCTTTTAAGATCAAGTCACTAGAACCGTTTTTGTGGTAATCAAATTTGGTCGAAATCTATGCATTATTTGTTAAGAGTTGTATCAACGTAATAATATTAATCTTTATCCAAATAAATGTGTTGTTGATTAAGAGTATTTAATTGTGAACAAAATTGTCTTTGACTTCACTTAATTTCAATGAATATCTTAGAAGATATAACAATTTTAAAATAACACCAATATAAAATTCACCCGCGCCGCATGATGTGCAAAACATGACGCTGCAACGAAGAAAAGCGTTGCTTGCGAGCGACGCGGAGAGGGGGGTGTAGCTCTACGAGGTACCATAATGAACCAAAATTAGATTTAATTAATGACCAGTTGCGTCATATCTTCACGTCGACCCTGCCGCCGTGCCTAAAAAGCCGGTTGTTTAACCAATGCGTCTTACCAGTCTTAACCTACGGAGCCGAAACGTGGAACATGACAGTCAAGCTAGCTCACCGACTACACGTCACTCAGCGTGCTATGGAAAGGTCTATGTTGGGGATCTCATTAAGGAATAAGATCATACGACATAAGACTAAGGTAACTGATATTGTCCAAAAATGTAGCAAGCTAAAGTGGCCGTGGGCTGGCCATGTCTGTCGCAGAACCGACGAGAGGTGGAGCAGGAAGGTTCTTGAATGGAGACCACTCTTAGGTAAACTTAGTGTGGGACGCCCCCCAGCTAGATGGACAGACGACCTGAAGAAGGCAGCTGGTAGTGACTGGATGCAAAGAGCGGGAGATCGTGCGCTGTGGCGGTCCTTGAGGGAGACCTATGTCCAGCAGTGGACTGATACGATGAATGACCAGGTGACCGCGTATAATAATCTGGGACGAATGTTCCATGGTCCATAGAGCTCATGTAAAGGGGCTAGATAGGACTCTTAGAGATATAAGAAGCTGTGATAAAATTATCATCATAAAATTACTGTTATGTTCGCGGGGGACTTTCAACAAACATTGTAAAGTCTTGCCTTTAAAATACCCCAATATGGAAGTTAGTGAACATCTTAAAATTAACTACAAATATGAGAGCACATTTGGAGGGGAGGTAGTAATTGTCCTCCGGGCCGATTTCGACCACGGCGGCCAATCTTAACAGAGATCAGCTAACTACGCAGGAGATATTATAGTGCACAAGTGTGAGCACAATACACAAGTGCACTCTCAAATTGCACTGTTCAATCACTCTCAAAGTTCGGTGAGACGGCAATCTGACATGACCGGAGAGAGATCAGGCGCAAGACCAACGGCTTAACGTGCGAACCGAGGCACGGGGGTGTAATACCGCCAACTTCTCGACTCCGAGCTGTTTTTGAGAGATTCATGACAGAAAATCTCAGAAACAATTTTGGCTCGACCTGGGATTCGAACCTAGGACCTCTTGGATGTTAGGCAGAAACTTTGCCACTACACCAACGAGACAGTGGTGGGAAGGTAGTATAACTTTTCCTTCAAAGTTACTTTTAATAGGAGACGGAAAAGTACCTCACTTTGAAAATAAAATTGCAATTGAACGAGATTAAGGATTAAGAGTGAGTAACATTGACGCCTTTATATCGAAAGTTCACCCTGAAATAAGCGAAATAGAAAAAAAAAGAACATCAATGGATGTGTCAAAGTGCAATATTGGGAGTGAGAAACTGTAGCGTAGACGAAATCAATAAAATAATTATTTGAACACAAGTGGCCTTCCCCCATATTCCCTCAAGTTAAAAATAGATGCCCCAATAATTTTACTTAGAAATCTTAAACCACCGGGACCTGACTTCAAATCTAAATCCTTCGCAATATGTAACGTGATGGTTGCAATAGTTTAGACTGGTTTAGCAGTTGGTCAAACAGTGCTTATATCTCGCACCTCAATGATTCTAAATTATTAACCTTTTAATTTTAAAAGAAATCTATTTCCTGTTATGCTATCTTTCGCCGTTACAATTAATAAATCACAGGGGCAAACATTTAAACACACAGGACTGAATTAACGTCAAGACTGCTTTTCACACATAATGTCGCGTTGTCAAGATCAGACCTACAAACGCGTTGCGGACAAAACTGATATGTTCTTCTGACATAAGAAAATAAAACTAGAGAAATAATTAACGCAGAAGTACTTTAAGCTAATTATGTACTTTTAAAAACATAAAAAATTAATTGTCTAAAATAATAACAAAAAAATAAATTTGCTAAAATAAAATAAAGCCCCAAAAAAATATTCCACGCGGACGAAGTCGCGGGCACAGCTAGTTTAGTGCTAAAAGGGTAATAATAAGTTGAAAAATTATTCTTTGCGTTTATTGTGGGCTGCACACAATGAGAAAACGTGGGAGAGGCGCCAAAAGCGATTTATACAACGAAGGATACAATCGAGGATTTGCCCAAATTATTGTTTATCTAACTTTTAGGAGGCTATGTAACGACCTAAAAGGTCATGCCGGATTAAAAGGTTCCCCTGAAATTCCCGTGGAAATAAAGGTAAGAAATATTCATATTTATTTATTGAAAATTTTTCATTCTAAACTAGGTATGTTCTAATGTTGCACTTCCAATCTAAGGTTTTAATGTTTGCTTCTACTCAATACTATAACGCTGTAAGTACCTATATGTAGCCTCAATTATTTCATATTGTTACCGCTGTTAATTATAAAAGCACAACAAACCTACATATATATTATTATATTTTTCAGGTGCTGAGTGCTCTTAGCTTTTTTGCAACAGGGTCATAGTATAGAGCAGGTGGATAGTCCACAAACGCCACGCGAGAGTTCCATAATCAAACAAAAGTATTGTGAACAAAATTATTTTTTATATTGATTAAAAATGCCTAATTATATAAACTTTCATATAGATTCCTACAGTCAGTGGCGTCTACGGCGGGCGCGAACGAGGGCGGTCGGGAGAGGCAGCAGACTGCGGTGTCGCTGGCGATGTCAACCGCATGTCAATAGCAGATGCGCGGGGGCAGGTGGACACATTCGCCTCGGAGTAGTGGGCGGTGCAGGAGCTGGTGGGGATGGCACTGCTAGGGCTGGTGGAGGTGGCGAAGTAGGCTGTCGTTCCAGAGCCGAGCGGTAGGGGTGGTGGTGTCTGCACCTGAGATGTGGACGGCAGAAGCAAATTATTTGAGGGCTGTGAAGTGGAATGCTGTGGTCCAGTCAGTTGTGGGGAGTCTGCAAGAGAAAATGAGTGTTATTTTGGACAATTTATGGATACCTCTTTGAAAATGTTTTCTTAAATCAATTTTTAAATAAAATTAATTAATCACGCGAAAACGGCTGAATGGATTTCGATGCAGTTTGGCACACAGATATAATATCTACAGAGGCTTGTCCTTCCACTGCCAAAGCACCCATTATAGCCCTTTCATCACTAGCTGATAAAGTTTGCCCGCTTGCTCCAGTCCCTCTTGCATGAAGCCTTATGGCCAATGCCTTTTTTTTGTCTTGGACTTCCAATCTGATCACACCTTTATTGAATAAAGAGTAGTTATAATCATAAGTATATATGAGATTAAAAAGCCAATTATTTAGTAAGTAATTTAGAAATTAATTGGAAAATAAATAAACATTCGGGACATCTCATATGGCCATTGACTCCAAAGCATAGCTTGTACTGTGAGTGTCAGAGACTGATAATCATCATCATAGTCCAGTCTAGTTATAACAGAGAACCTTAAGGGTGCGTCCACTTATTCAAACACAAAACCAACACACATGAACAAACATTAATCAGATGAATGATTTCCTGTTTGGAAATCAAACAAACAACCTCTGAAAATACAGCTAGGATTGCTAGCCACTTTTTCATCACATCACTCATTTCAAAATGTTCATTAGGTCCTTACTTTTTTCCACTTCTCTGTAGTCTTGCTGACACTACCACCAACAGCATTCAAAATGTTAGTAAGTTCAGTCCGTAGTCGGTCTGACCTTACGCGACCTTGTGATCCAGCAAGTGGCCTCGCCAGGTCACCATGACTGTAACATAAACAAACAAACTTCAATACAAGTATTTCATTGTTACAGTCGCGTCTTTGTTTACATTACATACTCATGAATAAAACTTTAATTTACTTACGTTTCCATATACTCAAGCAGCGTTGACAATTGTTCGGGACTTCCTCGCACTCTTGACCCCATGTTTTATGACTAAAAAGTAAAATAAAGATTACTCCATCATCGTTTGAACATCCATCACATAAAAATGTATTTATTCTGAAAAGCATAAGTTAAGTTTTGGAGACCATCTAAAAGTTATAACACTACATTTACTTACCACCTTCAAAATTGTGTTTTGGTTATAATCTCAAAACGATTAAACGGAATCCTCACATAAACATAATAGTAAAACTATTTAAAACAACAACAAAAAAGTTGGCGGGTTTGATCCGATTTGCTACTTCTTGACTGACAGTGACACTGACAGCTAAATTTTCGATACCATAGCCAATATTTGTGTTTTTTAACGAATTAACAATTCGACACAACGATGACGACATAAGTGTTACATTGGCTACGAAATTGTTATCGTTATCTCGGAGACGATAACGAACTTAGATATCGTTTCGCTATGAACCGATGTCACGTTGGCTAAAGACCCTGATCTCCTATCCAATAGCCGAGCATATGAGAGTTTGCAAGTGATGTCGTCCCATCCTCTCTGAGCTGCAAGGTCTACCGGTCTTTCATCGGTTGGACATATCATAGCCCATCTCTCCAGGGATGAAGCAGATACTGCTGCCATCAAGCGATAAAATGCGAGCAACAAGATCCACCGACCCATGCGCCGAGGCCAAAAAAGCCACAAGACCAACATCCTGACACCGACGTATTCCAAGACCCCCATACCGAATAGGCATCATCATCATCATCATTATCAGCCAAGGGACGTCCACTGCTGAACATAGGCCTTCCCCACAGTTTTCCACATAGACCGATCACAAGCGGTCTGCATCCAGTGTGATCCTGCGATCTTCACAAGGTCGTCTGTCCATCTTGTCGGTGGACGTCCTACGCTGCGCTTTTGGTCGAAAGGTCTCCAATCCAGAACTTTTCTGCCCCAACGGCCATCAGTTCTTCGCGCTATGTGCCCTGCCCATTGCCACTTGAGCTTACTGATTCTTAAGGCTATGTCCGTAACCTTAGTTCTTCTACGTATCTCCTCATTTCTGATTCGATCTCGTAGAGAAATACCGAGCATAGCCCTTTCCATCGCTCGTTGTGTTATCTTGAGCTTCTTTATAAGGCCCATAGTTAGAGACCATGTTTCGGATCCGTACCGACCGAATAGGCAGCGCCGCCTGATTCCACTGGTCCTCATTCAAGTTCACATTGATTATTGACTCCAAAGCAACTTTTAATTGTGTCGTCTAGCAGTTTTAAATCTTGTCCAAAAAGCCAAGTGGGTGAGGTTCGCAAGGTATACTGTTCCGTACCGGAATATTTCATTTAGTTTGTTTGAATTTATAATCTACATCTATTTTTAAGATAACACAACTTGGAGGGTAAACAAAATTTTTATTTTGCCTACTGTGGGTAGCCTGTTTCTTTGAAGCGTCAGTCTCGCTCGTGAGGCCGCTCCAAACACTCGTCGCGCTCTCGAACATTGTCCGTTTGGAGCATCACACCATTATCTTCCCAAGTTATCCTGTCGTTCTTGACGAACCTTTCGTGGAACCTTTCGTGAGTGCAAAATAACAGTTGATCAGTTAAGTGACACAACAGTGACCAACCGCCCCGAGCCCTCTGCCTTTACCAGCGACCGTCTTGTACGGATAAGAATAAGGACAGGAGCAAGCCTCATCTCTAGAGAGACAAGCTGACGAGAGGTCAGGTAAGCCCCAGTAGGCCCTTATTTATCCATAACATATACAGTGTCCGTGGCAAAGAAAGACAATTACGCAGCAGAACGAGAGAAACATGTCCCGACAGATGTGTTAAATGCTCCTGCGCCGCCAAGAGTGCCTGCCTTTTGAGTTTAAGAACAGAACTGACACCCTCAGGAAAAACAGGAGCACCCAACAAACTGAACGATGCTTTGTCAATATGCGCAACACCAGGCAAAACAGAATCAAAATCTATAGAATCGATGACCAGACCATTGCAATTATAAATTTCGCATTTGGCCGGATTGACCTCCAAACCCAATGCTTTCAGAGCAGGAATTAATGTTTTTAGATCTTGTAAAACTTCTTCTGGGCTACCACCTAAAACACCGTCATCAAGATACCAGACATTCAAAGGGGCTTTTAGGTTAGAAATAACTTTTTGAATTGCCAACCAGAATAACAGAGGTCCTAATGGATCTCCCTGCTGAGCTCCAACTTGTGATTGAATAGTGTTATTTGCAAAGAAAAGATTACTTGGATACGCGTAACACTGGTAAATGAATGGGTAAAGGGACGGAGTTTGTTCCAAGACTTCATCTAGGATGATATCTCTTTCAACGCTGTTAAATGCGTTTCTGATATCCACTTTAACTATTATATGGTTTGACATCTTAAATAAACTTAAATAAATACATGTAACCCCCAGACCAGTACAACCAGACATGTTCATGCACACAAACGTTTGTACAGTGCGGACCCGCGACCTCTAGGTTAATAGTCACTTCTTGACCATTACACCAAAGTGTTCGTGTACACACGGCATCAATTTAATTCGGCAAATCCATTACGCATCCCACCTCCGACAAACGAAACGATTCTCCACCAATCATCTAAAATAAGCCGGAACAGGCGGTCGGGAATAGTCGTGATCAAACGCGATTGTCACAGTAACTAATACACGACGCCGCGTATACATCACCGATCGGCCGTGACTTCCGACTGTGATGTTATTATGACGGTTATCGATATCGATGAAAATAATAATAATAATAATAAGCTTTATTTGATTCCATACAAATAGTAACATAACATGCTGTAAAAAAGGATTTAAAAAAAAACTTAATGAATAATAAACATCAAATCAAATAATTTAAAATTGATGGCCCCCTCAGGGTAAAAGCCTCCTACAAAGCATTCCATTTTTCCCATCGATGAAAAAAATTTACGTAAATATTTTATTTTAGTTAGTTTCTATAGCCTTCTGAACTTAACCGGCGCTATCTATCGGTAAGCTTTCAGTTGATTTGTCAATTTTTCATGGGTATGAGATGTATTGCCGCAGAAAAAAGAAGCCTATGTCACTCTACGGCCTCCTACCTACCTCTACACAAAAAATCATATCATAATATTGCTTCGTTACGTCGTAAAAGAAGTACAAACAAACAAATAAACTGACTTTCCTATTTAAAATATTAGAAAGGCAGTAGGGATGAGGACTAGCTGTGCTCTGCGGCATTACCCGCATTAAGCCCGTTTTCGACAGGAATCGTGAAGTTTTACCGGACAAAAGTATCCTATATGTTATTCCGTATTATAATTTACCTATGTTCCAATTTTAACCAAATCGGTTAAGTAGTTTTGGCGTGAAGGAGTAACAAACATTCATGCAAACTTTACACAGCCACTTTTCAGACTAATGAATACGTTAATAAGTAGTTCAAGTTACAAGAAGGTAACACGGTCTACGATATCGATAAACTAAACGCCAGATATCAAGATCAGACCCACTTCCGACAAGACTTGCTAAATCACTTTACAGACTGATGAAAAATTAGTCTTAATAAGTTTAAATTGGGAAGCCCTTATCATAAAAAAATATTTTTATAAAATGAAATGCGTAGCTCACTAATTCTTTAAAAATAAAAGATTATCACAAGAATAGACTACACTAAGAAACTAACAATGACACTTATCAAATGATTTTTTAGTTAGTTAATTTTAAGGCAGTAAACGCGTCCCTAGTAGGATTTTGTAAAATTTTAGTTACGTACGTCCATAGTTATAAATAATCTGAATTGGACCGGAGAACGGTAAGCTGTTGGTCCACCGGCAACTTTCCAAAAGTATATATCGACATAGATACGTGTCCCCTTCCTAGCCATCGGCTAAATAACGCAAGCCGTCAATGAGTTCGTCTTATTTTGATCACCTCCATCATCACACCTTTACAGTTATTAATTCGAAGTTGAAAGCAACGACGTAACTCGATTCGAAAAGAGATACTACTTTGTTTTGTATCTTGGATAACACGTTTTAAGAAAAATCTAGTCTCTCTGGCTGGGAATTTCGACGTCATTAGTACTTACCAGTCGTATTATTTCGACACCTGCGAGGAAAATCACTCAGTTTAAAGTCGTATTGAGTTAAGATGATGTTCTCACTTTTAAAAAATATGTGTTTTTTTACACTTATCTTTGTATCTGAATAGTTCAAAATGTACACAATATAAAAACATTGTAAGTGAGTGTTAACAGAAGTTACCATGATTGTATATTGAGTTCCGTGTAAGTTTTAACACTGGACATGAATATTTTACATGAATAAATTTGTAGAACTATATACAATCTTGATGAATATGATTGTAACTCACAAAAATATACAATAATTCATGTATAGTATAACTTTATTTAATAATAGTTAAAAACAGTTTAGATCTTTCAACATTTAATTAATTTATTAAGAAAAATTGGCATTATGATTTAACTCAAATTAGTAAGATTTTTTCAAATCTTTATCACGCTCTCGTGAAAACTTCTCTCTTTTAATTACGATGTTTTTCCTTGCAAGTGTCGATTTGTAGAGATCCTCTGATCCTTTATACATGTTATAAGTGAAAAGCTTTAACGAGATTGCTTTTGAGGCTTTTGGTCGTGACTTTAGTAAGTCATTTATTGTGTTGACTTTAGTAAGTCATTTATTGAAGCTCTCTCAAACTGCTGATGATTTAATCGAACTATTTAAACATTTTAAAATGGGTGATGATAACCGCACTTAGGTCCAGTGTCGTTTTCTGCTTGCTTAGAGAAAAACAATTAGAGACCTCACATGAAACATGTGAATAATTATAAAAATAATGGACCATAAAAAACCGTTTACGCCTAGCTAGCAGGTTATAAAAGAAAATAATAAAAATGATGTTTTTGATGATTTACAATAATAGATGCGATCGAAAAAACTTACATTTATTTGCTAAAAATAGCGATTTGCATAACTTCAACACAAGACATAAAAATAGGCTTGCCGTTCCACATTTTAGGCTTCATAAAGTTGGTCACTCATTTATGGGTAGGTGTATATCATTTCTTAATAAATTACCTGAAAACTAAATTTCATTGCCTTTAGATAAATTTAAAACAGTTGTAAAAGATGTAATAATTTCGAAATGATATTATAAAATTGATGGTTATATAAATGACAAACATATATGAAAATGTTTAAATGTAAACAATTACAGGTAATGACAATAGTGACTGAGTTTCTTGCGCCGCTTCTTCTCAGCACTGGTCCAAATTGTCCCGAAGCGGTGGTAGGGTTAATTTATATGTTGGGACGTGTAAAAGTGCTAGTTGTTAATCTATTTGCAGAAATAAATTGACTTTATTGATTTTAGTAGGGAACGTGCATATCCTTTCTTTGTGTAGTACCTACCCCTTAAATGGACGGAGTAAGTACAAAACCTTTAATTATTTTATTTTCCAGTGAATACTAATTTTAGACACCACAATAAGAAGCTTAATTGACTACAGGTTGCTAAACACATTATCTCGCCCAAAATCCATTCTACATTTTTGAATATTGAGAGACAGACGGGCGGACATATGCAATGTTTGCAGAGCCGAAGGGTGAATAATCACGGCTTAACGCTGCGCACATGCTCTCTCATTTATTATAGAACTTTTATTTTAATGGACACCTATGCAAATACGGCTAGAAACCTGCTCGCACATTGATGCACTTAGCAGAATATTATTATTACAAAATTGTTACAAGTAGGCGAAAATACAGCAAAGCCGAAGTGGGAGTGGGCGGGTCACGTATGCAGGATGCACTCGGATAGATGGGCTCAAATCGTCACACAATGGATACCAGCAGATGGCTATCGCCGTAGAGGTAGATCCCAAAAAAGGTGGTGTGACGATTTGACGAGTTTTCGAATAGATTGGGAATCCTTAGCCGCCAATAGGGAACGGTGGAGGATTTTGTGGGAGACCTTTGCCCAGCAGTGGGATGATTTAGGTTTATAAAAAAAAATACAAAATTCTTATTCAATCGATGATATTATCACTCACTAAAGCCTCATTATGGAGCACGAGAGAATGCAAGAATTACGGATAAAATGTCAGTATGCATAATTGAGAACGTTACTATAATAAAAATATCAAGTTGTACAAAATGATTCCTGGTTGCTTACTTGTATGTTATGGTTTGGTACTTAATACGAACTAATACTAAATAACAACAATTTTAACAAAAATCGCTAAAAACCCAGTTCACCTTTTCCTCGCCTCTAAATTACGCCAAAAATATTCCGGCTACAATTCATTCATGTACAAATAAAGGGAATTAAAAAACAGCAATACAATACACAAAACAATAATAAAGAGCTATCCAAATTTTATTACGGGCACACGTTCATGTCCCCCTTTCACCTTTATCGTTTTAATGCCCAGAGCAAATAAAATTAATAACAAAAAACTCATAAAGTTGGATGACCGTTACGCCGCGGGCAATTCAAAAATCTTTATTTGCTGAGCCCTTATTGGACACGTTAGAGGTAGGAATGAAGGAGGAACAATAGTTGCTCCCTGAGGCACCCCTCAGAGGGTGTAGTATTAAAGAAAGGGTAGGGTAAGGTAATTATTGAAAAAGTTTGATGAGGATTGCCGAACTTTGACACTGGGTAAATAATGTTTGAAATGTATGTGTATTGAAATGTTATTCAGCTTTAATTATTTAAAGCCAAATTTTTGAGCGAAATTTCACCAAAATCATTATATATTTATAATTTTATTTCCAGATTTGTTTCCAAGGAATTTTATTTGTTCCTCGTAGCAGAATTAATTGTTTATACTTTTAACTATCACTTATTTTGTTAGGAATAAGCTAAACACCTTGAATAAGTAGCACCATATTTATTAAACTTTTGATAAAAACAAAACGTATGCGTAACTTTAGCCAAGAAATACGAGTATTAGAACCCGACGCATAGATTCGAACCACTTTAGTACCGCTACTCGCCACTTGGAGCGCCGCCGTCGCCGCCTACGTTCGAACGCCCGAATATCTCATTCAAAAGCTAGCTGGCGCTTTTCCCAGCCAAAGGTATGCTACCAATTTCCAGTTTATGTTCCGTTTCGCAGAATTAATGTTTTATCGCTCGAATTTACGGCGAATGTCATCGATGATGCACATAACGTAATTGGGTTTAATAGTTATTACGGTGAAACGGGATGCAATAAACTTTATGATTGATGGATAAGGATTGTCGACTTTACGGCGTTGTTCCCTGTTTAGTGGCGGAGGTACATAAATTAATTAATTAGTGGCATTTATTTTATTACTTGCAAAATAATCTGAACTGGTCACCGCCGGAGCCACAATGCAATGGCCTGAAAATACATTCTAACGATTGTAAAGCTGCACTGAAATTCCCCAAATCCTTGTCAGACTACAAAGAGTTATACTTTAAATATACGTTATACATAAAATGTTTTGATTGAAATAATAAATGAACTAACTCAACTGACATAAACAGTCAATGAAAAATATACCAACAAAGATATTATACAAAGTAACAAAACAAATAAAATAAAAAAATATGTCACTGTGTCATTTTAATCAAAATCAATGACAGCTTCCCTTTTCTTTGACTGGTGATGTGTGACTGGTCAACGAATTACTGCCTCGTTGTGTGACTGCCTCGTTGGTGTAGTAAAACAGCTCGGAGACGGAAAGTTGGCGGTGTTACACCCCCGTGCGTAGGAAAGCACGTTAAGCCGTTGGTCCTGCGCCTGATCTCTCTCCGGTCATGTCGGATTACCATCTCACCGAACTTTGAGAGTGATAGAACAGCGAGTGCACCTGTGTATTGCGCTCACACTGGTGCACTATAATATCTCCTTCGTAGTTGGCTGATCTCTGTTGAGATTGGCCGCCGTGGTCGAAATCGGCCAGGAGGACTACTAACGAATTAACAGCTAAGCATTTTTTATACGCCATGTTATCAAAATAAAAAGCATACTATATTTAACTTGAGCAAGTTTATAAATTAACAAACAAACTCCACTCCTTATTTTCTTTACCTCATACCTCGTAAGCCTCATACCTCACACTCGCGTAGGAAGTAATTCAGCGGCATAGGTATTGTGTTATTGTTATCTCACGTAGACTGCGTCTCCGAATGAAGTGAAAATCTCACAAAGCCAACTTGTTTACCTCTAATTAACATCCAGTAGGTATCACAAAGGTGCTGTGGAGTCGACTTCGTTGCAACAATTTTTTAAGTCAAATCAAATCAAAAAGTTTTCATTTTCAGACACATAGTCTATACAAAGCAAAAGATAACATAATTCACAAGTCAGCAAGAAAAAAAAACATTACCATGCATTCCACACAAACGCGAATCAGTTCCACGTCTGTGTCCCACACAATAATGCATAGTAGGGCAATCTACTGGCCCGGCCACAACGCGCAGAATGCTTTTTACGTTATTCATCAACGCGATGCAGCAACAAATGTGAACATTGCAAAAAAAATTGTCGAAAGTGCGCATCACGAGCAAAAACTATTTTCGACACAAAATTGACCTGTCGTTGAATATTAACAGTGCCATACAATTAAAGATTAAGGTAGGTAAGGTAGGTATAATTTATTTGATCTGATACGCTAGGTGCAAGTGAAATGAAGTTGCATTGTACAGTAAGACGGTGTGTCAAGTTGTCACGAATTTTCAAATTGAAAACTTAAGTCTCATTTCTTCGCGACTCCAACAAAAGACAGCACAAGACATACTCCACTGCATTGTTGTCCTCGCAATGACATCAACCCATTAGCGGCTCGAGGCCTCCCCCTCCCCTCCTTTATAGCTCCAGATAACAATATTATTCTTATAAACACACTTGTACTGCTTACATATCTACAGCTGCAGTGCTTGGATCGTTTAATGTTTCTGGTAAATAAAATATCAGTATTATTTTCTACAAAAAAAGTACTTTTGATTTATTTTTCATAGGTGTGCTGGTATATACCTATTTGTAGTTTTGAGTTAATCAATGCACAATAAAAAACCGGCCTAGCGCGAGTCGGACTCGCCACTGAAGAGTTCGTTCAGCAAGTAACATGATATTAAAAGATGTTGTATTGAATTGCATGACGTGAATTTTATTTTCCGTGTACATTTTATGCGTTGGACGCCTATAACTATTTCTTTTTTATTTACTTCTCAGCTCTGATAGTTTTCCTTTAAACTTGTATTCATATATATAGTAGCAGTAGTATTACTTCTGTAATTTTTTTTATGAATCCACATAAAGCCGTTGAGCTCTATCTACAATAGAGCCGGGATTCCTAAATATCTATCTATCTATATAATCATAAATCGAGAAATTTAAAAGTCTTTACTAGTATGGAAGGTAACTTTTTTAAATCAAGTTGTTTTCCCCGATTTTTTTTCCATTGTTATAATAAATATCCATATCAAATTACAGATTTCTGACACTATAGTCTCTGAGTAAAACCGCGGACAGACGGACGGACAGAAATGGCGAAACTATAAGTGTTGCTTGTTTACTACGGAAACCTAAAATTTGATATCAGCGCCTATATCCTAGAAGATAAAACAACCATAATAAAATAATTTCTTTATCATTTTCATAAGTCGATCTGTTGAATTAGTCCTGCTTTAGTTCGTCATGTACCAAAGTACCATGGTCAAGAGTGATGCGAAGAAGTACTTATTCACTTACATATTGTTCTCAAATACTCATTTAAATTATACCATTTGCAACTTCTTCGAAAGCATAGGAGTAAAGATCGCAAGTTCTACCGGTCGGAATTCAATCGCATTTGTTTTTACGTGTTTCCAATAATCTCGAACACCGTCCTTGTAATCTAAACGGACTTATTTACCCGTTTCTCCCTAACACCTTTCAATCCGCCTCGTGGCACGGTGCGAATCAATTATAATTAAATTACTTTAAATCAATCACTACACCCATAAATCAAGTGGAGCCCTGACAATCCCCAAAAATCCGGACACGAAACGTTTATTAAGATCCGAGTAGGACTGAGATATTCATTAATTGATTCCCCCCTCCGAGATACCCATTATTTGAGGGTTATTAAGCGAAGTAACCTGCGAGACGATTTGCAACGTACGATTGTGCGTCGAATCGAAATCGAATGCAGGTTTGATTCTTTTATATCAAATCCATCTTTTTCTTTTAAATTAACTTCATCTTGACTGCCTCGTTGGTGTAGTGGCAAAGTTTCTTCCTTACATTCGAGAGGTCCTGGGTTCGAGACAAAATTGTTTTTGAGATTTTCTGTCATAAATTTCTGAGAAACAGCTCGGAGTCGGGAAGTTGGCGGTGTTACACCCCCGTGCCTCGGAAAGCACGTTAAGCCGTTGGTCCTGCGGCTGATCTCTAACCGGTCATGTCGGATTGCCGTCTCACCGAACTTTGAGAGTGAAGAAAGGGAGTGCACTTGTGTATTGCGCTCACACTTGTGCACTATAATATTTCCTGGTGTGTATTATGATTATTTGCTATTTCAAACGGAGTAAGCATTAGTTGTTCATCTTCTTAACAACTTGTTTGTAAGCTACTAACTTATTCTGATATTTTATTGTGCCTTAAGATCTTTCAGACCAAAGATGTTTTATCCATGCGTTATCATAAATAAGATGATTTTTGATCACCTTGGTACTCAAAGTTCTGTTTTATGATATCAAAATTTATTCGAGTTAGTATCAATATGAGATGTATAATTAGAGCGTAACTATTTTATAACTACGAGACAAATGACGTGATTTCATATAAATCCGATCCACTTCTTTGAAGTTCAAAAAAAAACGGTATCACCCATGATGTAAGTCAACATAATGTGAGGTGTAAGATGTCCGATGACCTCGTACTGGCACCTCATAAATTCCGTCTGATATGCCAATTTATTTGAACAAATAAAAGAGAAAAATGTCCACCGCTGCATCGCTATAAATACAGTCGTGGGCAGGTGAATAAATCATTGGTACACCGGACTATTTCTCAATGTAGGCCTAGGGCTGACAAAGATGGCAAATTTAGAATCTTACATAAGTTATTTTTCAGAAGTCCGGTATCAGGCAGTTAGGTATAGATTCCAAATAGCCGGTTTCCTATGACTGTATTTTAGGGTGCGTCATAAAGAGTGATATGAATTAAATATTAGGTCCTTACATATGAAATTGGCGTTTTGTCGTACTGGCCACTTTGATCACAAATTTTTCCTATTTGGTTAGGAATTCGAAATTCAAATTTATACAGCTATTTCCACATGTAGTTGTGTTTCGTAAACCGTCATTCATTTGTTTTTTTACTTATCTTTTTTCTGTTTGCATCGCTCAATTTACAAAATGGAAAATTTGAAATATCGCGTTATTTACGAGTACGAGTTCCACCGTGGCACCAGTGCTGCGGAAACGGCTCGAAGGGTTAATGATGTGTATGGCGGTTGTGTCGCAAAAGAAAACACAGTGCGTTTTTGGTTCCAACGTTTTCGTTCTGGAAATTTCGACCTGCAAAACAAGCCCCGTGGACGGCCGGAGACCCAAGTTGATAATGAAGAATTGAAGGCTATTGTGGAAGCGGATCCATCGCAAACCACGTCCGAGTTAGCTGCAGGCTTTGGCGTTAGTGATAAAACTGTTTTAATCCACTTGAAGCAAATTGGGAAGATTAAAAAACTTGAAAGGTGGGTTCCTCACGAATTGAGTGAAGCAAACCGGCAAACGCGCGTCAACTGCTGCGTTACATTACTCGACCGGCACAATAACGAAGGGATTTTAAATCGAATCATTACCTGTGATGAAAAGTGGATTCTCTACGATAATCGGAAGCGCTCATCGCAATGGCTGGACCCTGGCAAGCCAGCCAAAGCCTGCTCCAAGCGAAAATTGACCAATAAAAAGTTACTTGTAAGCGTTTGGTGGACTAGCGCCGGTGTCGTTCATTACAGTTTTCTCAAATCTGGCCAGACGATTACGGCAGATATCTATTGTCAGCAATTGCAAACCATGATGGAAAAGCTAGTTGCTAAACAACCAAGGCTGGTCAATCGCTCTACGCCACTGCTGCTTCACGACAACGCTAGACCACACACTGCACAACAGACGGCTAGCAAATTAGAAGAACTTCAATTGGAATCTCTAAGGCATCCACCGAACTCCCCGGACCTTGCTCCAACAGATTACCATTTTTTTCGAAATTTGGATAACTTCTTGCAAGGGAAAAAGTTCAACTCAGATGGGGCAGTCCAAGTCGCCTTCAAAGATTTTATTGATTCCCGTTCGAATGGTTTCTTTAGTAAAGGGATCAATGAACTACCTATGAGATGGCAAAAGTGCATAGATTACAATGGCTCATACTTTGATTAAATAAATATGCTATATAAAAAAATTTCGACTTTTTGTTCCTCCCATACAAAACGCCAATTTCATAGGTAAGGACCTAATATTTCACAACAATCACACCAATTCTCTAGTCCCAAATTAAGCTACTTTCTTTATGTTATGGGTACTAGACAACGGATAAACATACTAAAATTCTTTTTTTTTTGTAAATAAATACATATTATACATAGAAAACACCCAGACCAGTACAACTACACATATTAATGCACACATATGTTTGTACTGAGCGGAGATCGAACCCGCGACCCTTAGAAGTCCGACATGAAGACCACTGCACCAATCGGTCGTCGAAATGGGAAAGTTTAATAATATTATCTTACGTTAAGAAAGTAAAAATAAACGTATTGATGACTTTGATGTGCTTGACTAATCATTAATTCACTTTTAATATATTATTTAAATATAAAATTCTCGTGTCACAGTTTTCGTTGCCATACTCCTCCGAAACGGCTTGACCGATTCTCATGAAATTTTGTGAGCATATTGAGTAGGTCTGAGAATCGGCCAACATCTATTTTTCATACACCTTAGTGATAAAAATTTATATGGCATAACAACGTTTGCCGGGTCAGCTAGTATTATTTAAAAAGATGATTATTTTGCTTTAAATTTCCATTAAACGATGCCAGCGCAGGAACCTAAATAAATCCAACTGTAACCACCTGAAATAACTAGAGCTGGAAGTCGCAGGACTTACAATACAACTCACAACGCGACACAGAAGATGCACTTGGAATCACAACATTTGTTCCTCTTTTTCAGCTTTAGTCATGGATTTCCGCAAAGTAACGCCTGATTCCCATAAATTTACTATGTATTGTTTTTATTTTGAATTTAATTTATTTGTAATTACATATTTTATATTTTAATTGATTTATTTAATCTGGCCTGCACCTATCGCTTTGGAATTATTTATGTAAAGATAGATGTATGTATGAAATATAAATAAATACACTATATCAAAAATAACTAATTTTGAGGGATAGATGGTATTCCTCTTAGTTCGTGGTGGTGGAAGACAAGCACGTCGCGTCGATGAGGTCAGCAGTGAAGCTCAGGCCGTCGTCGTCGAGACAGGAGGTGAAGAGCAGGCAGTCGGTGGAATGTGGGTTGAAATGATAAGGTCGTCGAGGTAGGCAAAAAAAAACACTCCAGGTGGTAGGAGGTGTTTTATTGTGGAGATCACAATAAGTTTTATAAAAAAAGTTCGGTATTCCGGAGTCGGCGACTTCCAGTCCCACACTACGACCAAGAGTTGGACGCGCAGGTAGGCGCAGGAGTGTGACTCAATCTAGGCTCAGGAGTTCCGAAATGTGACCCGAAGGATAGCACACTCAGACGCATCCGAAGCTTTGAGTTGGAATGATTACAAATTATTTTACAGGCGAGGTCATTAAAAGGAAAAATTAGAACATAGCGCGAGTCAAATCTGGACAGCGCCATCTAGTGGTAGCTGCTGGTACTAACGTTGATTCACCGGTGGCGGTGGCTTTGCGTGTCAGTGTGTGCATCTGAACCACTAGCCTGTTGTCGTCCGTTGAGTGTAGTTCCGATGATGATATAAGATGGCGCCAGCAGTCTTTGATTATGGATAAATATTGTCATATTGTTACATCCTCCCCCTCAGATCCTGAAGTCGACCCGACGAAGAGATCTGCTACTTCTTGGGGCGCCCGCGACCCGTTCGAGCGGGCTGAGGTCCAGCCGCCTTCTTCTTCGGTCGTCCCCTTTTCCGTAGTGGTTGCACTGGCTTAGGCAAAGATTCTTGAGCATCATTCTTAAAACTTGTTAATGCAGACGCATGATAGACGCCAATAGGTGTATCAGGAGTCTCAGGCAACGCTACTTCAAAGGAGGCAGGACCATGTTGTCTGGTGACGACGTAAGGTCCATCTCGTCTAGGAGCAAATTTAGCAGTGATACCCTGTGAAGCTTTGCTTATAGGGTGCAGTTCCACCAGCACGAGATCTCCGCTATTGTACCCAGGATGTCTGCGTCGTTTTTCATCAATAATCTTTTTCATGTTTTCGTTCGTTTTCTCTTGAATATCCCTTGTTCTGAGAATATTATCTGCAAGCTTCTTAAGTTTTGGCGTTACTTCTGGTATAAAGTTTTCAGATATAACGATTTGACGAAAGTCAATTTCGTTATCACACGGTGCTCTTAATTCCCTTCCGAATGTCAGGTAAGCAGCAGTGTGGTTGGTAGCCGAACAAATAGTCGTATTCATGGCGAATCTTATCGCCGGTAATGCTTCAGACCACTCGTGTTCCTCATCTTGTACTAATATAGCCAGCTGTGTCTTAAGATCACGGTACAGGCTGTTCGACGCTATGCTAGCCTTCGCGCAGGTATCTATAAATGCAGTGCCTTTAACTCCTTCCACTTCTATAAAGACAACTGGTCGTGGCCTGGCGTCAGTATGCACATTGACTGCGCAGAAGCTCAAGTCATTGTTAGGTGGAGGAGGTGGTTGTTTGTTTGCGCAGGCTGGGCACTTGCTCCTTACTATACCCGGTGCACCACAGCCGTAACACGAAAAGCGCGGAGAAGAGGGAGACGGGGCCTGTGTCGCCTGTCCGACTGAGGCAATCGGCCGTTGAGTCGAGTGAGAGTCTCCTGTTTGCTCTGGTGCCGCTTGCTTCCGTTTAAGTTTGCGGCAATCTTGCACTGTGTGTCCATTGTAGTGGCAGTAGCTACATTTTGCACGTCGGGAAGGTGGCTTGGCTGGATGCGGCTCGGGTGCTGCCTTGTCACCAGCCAATAACTCCTCGACTCCTCTTGCGGCGGCAAGTAGCTCGTCGAATGTGTTCACCGACGCCCTTGGGATCTTTTCCCGGATCCGGATGTGCAGTTGCCCAAAAATCATGCTAAGCTGCTGGTCTTCGGTGTGTTCCGGTGATGGCAACTGGGCAAAAAGCATCCGCTTCTGGGCCACGAAGCTCTCGGTAGGGACGCCAGTGTCTTGCTTTTCGCCGATGATCTCTTGGTAAATCATGTAAGCCGGTTTCTTCGGTGCAAAGGCATTACGCAACCGTGTCCCAAATTGTTCCCAGGTCGTCACATGCTTTTTTACTCCTTGCCACCAGATAGCAGCATCACCTCGCAGCAGAAGCGGAACGCCTTCAAGAGCTTCAGTGTCCGGAATGTTCTCAATCTTCTTGAAAACGCTGGCTGCTGAGAGAAAGGCTTCCACTGTCTCGGAATTCTTCTCGCCGTCAAAGTGAGACGTACAGAAGGCGAAACTTCCTCGTCGGTTAGGTGAAAGCTTCTCAAGCAGCTTCTGGAATTGTTCATCCGTAAGGTTTACCGACATTTTGTTTTGCGCCGGACTTCCTTTCTTCGTTTTCTTCGGACTTTTGCTCTGGGTAGTAACGCGGCCGAACTTGGTGACGTATCTTGGCTGGTACCTGTCAGGCCCACTGTTGGTCGCCAGTTTTGAGGGATAGATGGTATTCCTCTTAGTTCGTGGTGGTGGAAGACAAGCACGTCGCGTCGATGAGGTCAGCAGTGAAACTCAGGCCGTCGTCGTCGAGACAGGAGGTGAAGAGCAGGCAGTCGGTGGAATGTGGGTTGAAATGATAAGGTCGTCGAGGTAGGCAAAAAAAAACACTCCAGGTGGTAGGAGGTGTTTTATTGTGGAGATCACAATAAGTTTTATAAAAAAAGTTCGGTATTCCGGAGTCGGCGACTTCCAGTCCCACACTACGACCAAGAGTTGGACGCGCAGGTAGGCGCAGGAGTGTGACTCAATCTAGGCTCAGGAGTTCCGAAATGTGACCCGAAGGATAGCACACTCAGACGCATCCGAAGCTTTGAGTTGGAATGATTACAAATTATTTTACAGGCGAGGTCATTAAAAGGAAAAATTAGAACATAGCGCGAGTCAAATCTGGACAGCGCCATCTAGTGGTAGCTGCTGGTACTAACGTTGATTCACCGGTGGCGGTGGCTTTGCGTGTCAGTGTGTGCATCTGAACCACTAGCCTGTTGTCGTCCGTTGAGTGTAGTTCCGATGATGATATAAGATGGCGCCAGCAGTCTTTGATTATGGATAAATATTGTCATATTGTTACACTAATAACTATATCAATAATTTTAAGTTTTATGTTACTAACAACTAGGTATGGATCTTTGACTTGGTCTAAAATAAACGTTTTATTTATTTATTAAAAATATATTTAATACATAAACTAAGAAAAATGCGAAGGGTCAGCCCTAACCTTAGAGGAATGACTGATAAATGACTACAGAACCATCGAATTTCACTTCGGTCTAATAATACCGGCGACAGCGTTAGGAACACCTGTTGGGAACTGCTATAAAGCTCTTATACCACTCTTGCGCAACACAAACACACGGATTTTATTGTAACAATCAACTATGTTGATCGGTGACTTTTATGACGAAACATGTTAAATTATTCGCAATTAGATGAAGGAAATAGAAAAAAACATTTTAACTGTACCTTTTTTATACTTGCGAAAATATATTTAGTTACAGTAGCTAAAGTTTTTGTTCAATTGTAATACCTTAATGAATAAAAATCTATCCATCAGTAAAAAAAAGGTACGTCGAAAGCAGTCACTCGAATTTCAATCGAAATTAATATTTATGACATCTACAAAAAAATATATTTGTAATTGTCATTCTGTTTTTAATAAAATAATTATAGACCAAGATAAAAAGGATCGATCCATCATATTCCGATGACGTTTCCCCTAAAATTTATTATGACTACATTCTGACGGTTTCACACTTAGTATGTTTCTGTAAAAATCATGATCATTAATAAATAAATAAATAAATAATAAATATTTTTTATTGTCACTTCACAAAATGGCCACTTACTATCTAATGTGAAAACATAAAATAAAAAATAAAAAACATGATGCAAGATGTTGCCAAGATAGTGAAGGCTGGCGCCTGAAATAAGCTTCGGAAAGAAGCCTGTGCTACTGGTCACCAATGAAAATTGTGAAATAATTAATGAAAATTGTGAAATAATATGACTGCCTCTTTAAATTAATATTAGCCTTCATTTATTTAGTGGTAAGATATTTTAACGGTGTAACAAATAGGTTTTATTTAAAGTTATAAATTATGGTGACACAGAAGTCACTAGGTGGCGCGTGTGATGTGATTTTTCTTTTTTTAAAACTTCACTGACTGACACCCGAAAAATATTGACGGTGTTAATTTTTCACTAAAAGCTTTTGTAACTAGCAGTTTTATTTATACGAGTATTCAGTAATCCGTTTTTTTACGTTGTACATAAATTATATTTGTAATGTCGAGGCAACTTCGCCACTCCATCCGTTATATTTAAAAATAATACTGTAGTTCTATAGTTTGCACACGATAATGTTTTAATTTTGTTTTTATCGTCTACGCTGAAATAATATTCTTGATAAGTTAGAGTCTACCTCTGTTATTTACACATGTTTAGAATATCTTACTAGTAGATTTCTGAATCTAGGTACCAGTACCAAACTAGACATGTAACTCTCACGATGAATCTTGCTTATGGCCGCATAGTAGAAGTTTATATGGGAAATAACTGTATTAAGGCTTGCCGTATAGATTGGAAATTTTACCCTGCAGTAGTTTATTTCAGTTCCATCACGAACTAAACGAACCAAGAACCGTATACTCCGAAAACTCCTTCTTCAAAGAAAAGGCATATTAGAATCAAAAACTTACCGCGTCGCGTCTAAGGACTGTAAGCTGCTTTAAAGCGCTACAAGAGCTGCCAGCGGTAATCTTTACAAATTACTTTCATTCCGCCAGAGAGCAGGGATCGAGTTTTGAACATTGTTTTAAATCGTTATTTTAACTCGAAACATTCAGAGCTACTTTGAGTTTCGATAGCTAGTTTTTGGGGGAAATTTTTGTTTACTACTTACTCGTATTCTTGCAGTAGAAAAAAAATATTTTGTCCGTCGTCTAGTACCCATAACACAAGCCTCGTAGCTTAATTTGGGACTAGAGAATTGGAGTAATTGTTGTGAAATATTTATTTATTTATTATTTATTTATCACACCTACAGTGTGTGGCCACGTCTCACTGCCATATGCCTATACTGGCAAAACACACTGGTCAAAGCAATATTTTTTTTTAAAACAAGTCACCCATAATTGCTCCAATCCACTCCTCAATATTGGCTAGCCATTACCTAGGAGCAAAGCCACCGGTGGTCAGTACCGCGGGGGACCACGGCGAGCGCCGCGGGTGGCCGCTAGAGGGCGCGGTGGGGTGCCGGTCTGCAAGCGGTTACAGGTCGCAGCTTCACATTGAAACTTTAAGAAAAAAGCATCTGCATGTTTTGACACACGTGACAACGTCTTAAATTAGGTTGTGGCTCGGAGTCACTCATGAAAAAGTGTAACGCCCGCTCACGTCTGTTACGATTAGTCACCGAACGAGAGAGAGGCCCGCCGGACCGGCGAATGCCTTGCGTCTCTCTCCCACTCAAACATGATCTGTGTCACGTAAAATCTTCGCCCGTAAAACCGACTTTAGAGGCAAACATTTTTTTTTAGCTACATAACAGCAATAATTTTAATCTTACCATAAGGCAACCTGCTTACTTAATGAAATAAATTTTGCAGTCCGAAAAACGTTAAAAAATGATTTGGTATCCGCTGATGTCGCTATAAAATTGTATATATCGGTTTGAACAACGTTACAGTCTGTCACAACTCACAAAATTACGGTATTTGTTAGTAAGTTACATGTACATAGTGCCTTTGCTATGATCAGTAGAGATTTGACATTTAGGTATACAGGGTGTAAAAAAAACCCTAACGAAGCCGTCAACCACGCGTTCAGTACATCAAACCAAATCGTATGAAAAATAAATTTTGGCTGGGAAACAACTTTTATTTTTTGACATCAATAAAAACAATTTTCGTCTAACCCGCAATGTACAGCGCGCACGCGGGAAAGTCACCGCGGGGCGTGTTGCTTTACGCCGCCGCGACGCGGTTCGGTTCGAGTGTGCGCTGTTCATTGCGGATCGTGCCATTTAGAGGCTTTTTATGAAAGAACTAGTAAAAATGTGTATCATGTTTCTTTAGAAAAAAGTTCAGTTATAACGGACAGAATTCATTTCTGTAAAAATCTTCAATTTTTTTTTCAAACTTTAACCATCAATATCTCAGTAACCGTTAACTTCCCAGGTATGGTGTGAAGGAAAAAAATGATCGTAACAATTGGTAGAATTGGTGGAATTAGGTATTCGGCTTCGTTAAGGTTTTTTTTACACCCTGTATTTATTACTAGCTTTTAACCGCGACTTCGTCCGCATTAGGTAGTTTTTTTGGAATGCGTTGCCTTCCCGCAGTCAAACGTACCTCATGTCCTTTCTAAAGTCTCAAACTATCTCCTTACCAAATTTCATTTAAATCTGTTCAGTAGTTTAGGCGTAAAAGCGATCGGCGCACTTGATTTTTCCCGTGGGAATGCGTTATTTTTCCGCGGTAAAAAGTTGCCTATGTCCTTTCTCGGGTATCAAAATATATCCATACCAAATTTCATGCAAATTGGTTCAGTAGTTTAGGCGTGATTGAGTAACACACGGACAGACAGAGTTACTTTCGCATTTATAATATTTGAATGGATACTCACTTTTGACTAGCGTTCGTTAGATTTTCTATAAACCTAAACCTTTACGTACCCACGGAAAATAATAATAATAAATGTTTTACAACAATCATACCAATTCTCTAGTCCTAAATTAAGCTACGAGGCTTGTGTTATAGGTACTAGACAACGGATAAATGCACCAGCATTTTGGCTAGAGCGAAATTTTTATTAAAACCAAAGCATAACAATACCTTAGCCCTATCGTTATAAACACACGAAGGCAGCAAGCCAAATGGACTTTACGGCGCGCCCCCTGCGGTCAGATATATGAAACCTATCAAAATAGAAAATATACACGCATTTTACGAAATGACCGCAACAGTTTATGTACCGGGGACCCCATACGTTTTCCAAGCTTAAAGTATAATTTTTGAGAAGATATGCATGAGTGGAAAGCGATGTTTCATAACAGGAATGGTTGGGAGTTTGTGTTTTGGCAACTAAAATCGGTAGGCAAAATATTTCCATCATATTGTTGCTTGTATCAGGATACATAAGTTTTATGTAGATGGTTTTATGGCATTGCATTGACTTGTGTAAATAAATAATAATAAATATTCAACAACATCACATAGAGGTACATTGATCTGACGCCGTAGTAAGAAGCTTAAGCACTTGTGTTACAGATATCAGAATCATCAGGAGTGTTACAAATAAACTTTTCAACACACTTGCTCGTAAAGTGAGCCTTATTATATCGTTCTTAGGGCCATAAACCGAACTATAACATACACGTGCATAATAATATTACACACTAGTGCATAATAGAATGATCCCTACAAAGTTAAGTTAGTACCTAACTGCAAATTATATGCGAGTAAACAGAGCATTTTCAATTTAACCGGGTAATACAGTTTTTTTTTGTAACAACAAAGAGGTTTAAAAGTTTTGCCCCGAACCACAACCATGTACATCTACTAGCATGAGTTATTTGGTGCCCTCTCCTTCCAGTATTTTGTATGATTTACCTTTGTCGCCGACATTTACACAAGAAGTAAATGAAGGTACTAAAGAAGTGGTAAGTACCAATGTAACACAAACTGTGAAATTGCCATCAAAAACAATCCAATATCGTTTTGAAAATTGTACATTCACTAATTGTTTTAATAATTAAACGATTTATGCAATACATGTTTGTTTTTTCCTCGCAAGTGTGTTGAAAAACGTCGTGTGATACACGTGTGTATTGATGATTACCGTCCTCGGCTCTCTTAAGACCCTCACCTGACGGCTCGGGTCTCAATGGCGCCTCAGCGGTAATCACCAACATTACACACTTGTACCATAATGTACTATAAATAAATACATTTAACTCCCAGACCAACAAACAGACACGTTCATGCACACAAATACTAACTTTTTTACATCAATGGACCTATATTGAGAGAAGCTTATTCAATTTGTATGCAACGTACGGGTAAAGAATTAAGAACGCCAGTGGATACTCTATAACAATATATTAGTAAAAACAGTCGCTCGTATTTTGTCGAAAGACAACATCTCCTAAGGTTGATGGAAATGTAAATTTAAAGCAAAGCAATACTCTTTTTTAGCTTAAATAAAAACACTGTCTATCGCAGTGCAGGAAAACAGTTTTCTAAATTTTTTTAGAAGATATTTATCATCATCATCATTTTCAGCCAAAGGACGTCCACTGCTGAACATAGGCCTTCCCCACAGTTTTCCACATCGACCGATCACAAGCAGTCTGCATCCAGTGCGATCCTGCGATCTTTACAAGGTCGTCTGTCCATCTTGTTGGTGGACGTCCTACGCTGCGCTTTTGGTCGAAGGGTCTCCAATCCAGAACTTTTCTGCCCCAACGGCCATCAGTTCTTCGCGCTATGTGCCCAGCCCATTGCCACTTGAGCTTACTGATTCTCAGGGCTATGTCGGTTACCTTAGTTCTTCTACGTATCACCTCACTTCTGATTCGATCTCGTAGAGAAACACCGAGCATAGCCCTCTCCATCGCTCGTTGTGTTATTTTTAGCTTCTTTATAAGGCCCATAGTTAGAGACCATGTTTCGGATCCGTATATCATCACTGGCAACACACACTGGTTGAAGATATTTATAATACCATCTAAAACTGAAACTAATAGTAAAAATCATCTAATGCTTAAAGGTTATAAGCTTTATAACTCTTTTTATTTATTACTTTATGCAATTTTAATGTTTTAGCGACTGGATTAGTGTTTATTTTCAATGTTTTAAAGACTTGTTTACAGAGTTCTAAGATCGTTAACCATCTTGATTCTTCAGCAGAATAATAGGTATAAATTGTACTATAGTAATGTCACCGCAATAAAATACAAAATCCTGGTGAACGTTCATAGCATAGATCTAATAAAGCCCGAGTCTACCAGCTTATAAAAAAATAAGTTTATAAAACTTGCTTTTGTGAGTAGCAGGCTTTGTTTTCATAGGTTATTTTTTGTTTCGTCGCACTGAAATTTTAATCAGATTGCATTTCATTAACTAGCTGACCCGGAAGATGCTGTTCTGCCCGCTATTTTTTAAAATTGTTTTTAAACATAACCTATCTCTTGAATCTCTTTATCTATTTTTTTAAAGACGCATTAAAATCCTTTTGGTAGTTTTAAAGATCTTAGCATACATACATATTACATACACAGGGACAGACGCGGAAAGCAACTTTGATCTATACTGTGTACTATGTAGTGATTACAAAACACGTTCACACTTACAGAGCTAGCCCTACACACTTCTAAACGTAATAAATTATGTTATTGATGCATTACAATTGGTGCCTCATCATGGTTTCAAAAAAACCCCTAGTGTCATGTTTAATGGCGTATATTATAAAACACATCTAAACTTCAGCCGTGGACAGAACGTAGGTGTAAAAATACATTGAAACTTCATTCGGCTCCTTGGCACTATTTCACCTAGCGCGTTAAACTGAGCTCTTTGATATTTTATAGGCCCAAAATCACATGTCAACGTTTAATGTACTGTATATTTGAATGCTGCTCTTTTGTGTTTATTGCGTACCTTGTTAGCGTTTTGGAACGTTTTGGGGTTCAGTTTGTTGAAATTGGTTGAATAAAATTTGGTTATTCTCCTAGTATGGAGGCTAAGCGCATGTTTCAAAGCAACGAGTGTTGAATGCACTATTATTGTATTTTTCTTCTACAAAAGTGGTGGTTGAGAGGTAGCTTAGAACCAGGAAACGGACATAGGATACTTTTGATCCCGTTCGACCGCGATTTAGAAAACAAAGGGATTCCACGCGGACCAAGAAGCCGTTGGTTCTGCGCCTGATCTCTCTCCGGTCATGTCGGATTGCCGTCTCACCGAACTTTGAGAGTGATGGAACAGTGAGTGCACCTGTGTATTGCGCGCACACTTGTGCACTATATCTCCTGCGTTGTTGGCTGATCTCTGTTGAGATTGGCCACCGTGGTCGAAATCGGCCAGGAGCACTGTTATTAAGAGCCAGGGAAAATTAGTGACATAATGTCTTTGCGACTCGCAACTGTCATTGATTTGGCCGCAGTAGTTGGTTGATTGTGCTCGTGTTAAAGAAGATGCTTGTGGCGCGATTGGTGCAGCTTTTTCATAGTGATACGTTATGTAATTTTAGATAAGGCGCGGTCGTGTTTAGTATGAGTGACCATTCCGGCCATTTAAGTGACGTCTATTTACAAGCATCTCCGTGCGTCGGAAGCTGTTGGTCCCGGTTAATATCGACAGGTATTAGTTGTTAAGCCTAGTCAGAGGCCCTCGGGCGGCTTAATATCATCTGACAGTAAGATTGGTCACTTACCTAGCAAACAAACCCTCCACGGCATCGCACTGAGCCTGCGTGGTGGAGTATGGCTCGAACCACCTGAAAAGTGCTCGGCAGTGGGATGAAAGTAATGTCGCAAAAGAATAATAAATAAATAACAACAACATCACATACATTGATCTGATTCCGTAGTAAGTAGCTTAAGCACTTGTATTACAGATATTAGAATCAACAGTGGTATTACAAATAAACTTAAATAAATACATATAACACCCAGACCAGTACAAAGAGACATTTTCATGCACACAAATGTTTGAACAGTGCGAGGATCGAACCCGCGACCTATTGGTTAAAAATCGATTTCTTGACCATTACACCAAAGTGGTTATAAAAATGTGTGCTGGCGATACAAGCTGAAACATTTATCGGTACTCTACGGAATCCAACGTTAAAAATTCGTCTAGTGATAATTTAGTTGACTCTTTTATATGCATGCATTATTATTTTATAGGCTCTTTGCCTCACGTTTGAAGATTGTCATTTATGTATTTTAATTTTTATCACGCTTGTTAAAGTATAGTTTATGGGCTTTGAGCATTTTGTAATGTTCCGGTCCATTTTGATTTAAATCCAAGGTAATTTAAATTAATTCAGGTTGAAAAACAATGATTCGAGTATTAGGTCCTTACATATGAAATTGACGTTTTGTCGTACTGGCCACTTTGATCACAAATTTTTCCTATTTGGTTAGGAATTCGAAATTCAAATTTATACAGCTATTTCCACATGTAGTTGTGTTTCGTAAACCGTCATTCATTTGTTTTTTTACTTATCTTTTTTCTGTTTGCATCGCTCAATTTACAAAATGGAAAATTTGAAATATCGCGTTATTTACGAGTACGAGTTCCACCATGGCACCAGTGCTGCGGAAACGGCTCGAAGGGTTAATGATGTGTATGGCGGTTGTGTCGCAAAAGAAAACACAGTGCGTTTTTGGTTCCAACGTTTTCGTTCTGGAAATTTCGACCTGCAAAACAAGCCCCGTGGACGGCCGGAGACCCAAGTTGATAATGAAGAATTGAAGGCTATTGTGGAAGCGGATCCATCGCAAACCACGTCCGAGTTAGCTGCAGGCTTTGGCGTTAGTGATAAAACTGTTTTAATCCACTTGAAGCAAACTGGGAAGATTAAAAATTGTGCTAGAGACCGTTTTGCCGAAATAGTCACACAAATAAGTGCTCTTGGTTTTTAAATCATAACTTGGTAAAAAGTGAACTGTTAAAGCTGAAACCTATATGTGAATGTGCGGAATAGTTACTGTGATCGAATGAACTTATTATCAAGTGCTTTCCAATTGAACTGTGCGAGTATTAGACTTGAAACTATCATAAATTATGTGGTTCAGTGCTAAATTACAACGTCATTGCCCTTGAGAAACAAAAGAAAGGTCAGTGTACCGAAAAATAAATAACAAGTTAGCTAGAGTAAATCTACATACACTACGCTACTTTCGTTACTTCTTATTGAGCGTGCCTAGCGCGTTGGCTTTTACACCGCAACTCAACGCGAACGCGTCCAGTGAACGTGGGTTCGAATCCTCTCCGGCAAAGGAAAAAGATTATTTTTATTTATTTCTGCAACTTGCTGAGCGCCTGCCTAATTTAAATAGCAGTTCCTAAGATAAGAATTTGCGCAGATCAACTAAAAAGTTTTTGTTTTTATCATGAGTTTTACGACGAACCAATTAGTATGGAGTTGCTGTCAATCCACTGCAGCTGCGGATAAAGACTACATTCAGTGCGCAAATTGCACGAATGCGTACCATTTTGATTGCATGGACATTCCTGATGCCTCATCATTAATGCCCCCCTGGAATTGCCCCAGGTGTCATAGCTCTAACCCAAAGTTAGTCAACAACGACGTAAACCTAGTGCGTTCTAGCCCAAATGAGACTACAAGACCATCAAAGAGGTTGGCTTCAAAATCGCCACCTTTTACGGCTGCAAACACGCAAAACCAAAGCAATCTTATGTCCGAGGAAGAAAACTTTGAGCGTTTTATAAAAACAACACTTAAGAGCGAAATGGAAGAATCAAGTTCACGAATGGAAAATTCTATAAGGCAAATGTTTATTGCCGAATTTAGGACTATCAAGGTAGAATTGAGAGAAGTCAAAGACTCAATGAACTTTATGAACGAAAAGTTTGAGGAAATTTTAAGGGAGCAGGATAAAACAAACAAGGTTATAAATGATTTACAGACTGAAAATGAAACCCTGAAAATCACCGTGAAAGAGCTTCATTCGCGACTGAATACCTTGGAACAAGGTGCTCGAGCTAACAATGTGGAAATTCAATGCATCCCTGAGAAGAAGAATGAAAACCTCATTTCCGCTGTTTTACAAATAAGCTCCGCTATTGACTGCAACATTTCGGCTGACAATATAGAGCACTGCACCCGTGTAGCCAAACTAAACCCGAGTAATCCCCGTCCAAGATCTGTTGTAGTACAATTTAATAGTATCAAGACAAGAGACCGGTTTATGGCGGCTGCGATAACCTTCAATAAACACAAAAAGGTACAGGACAAATTGAACAGCAGTCACCTAGGCTATCAGGGGACAAAAACGCCGATTTACATAACCGACCATCTGTCACCTACCAACCGAGCCTTGCATGCGGCCGCCAGAGCTGCGGCCAAGGAAAAAGGCTACAAACATGTATGGGTACGTGGTGGAAGAATTTTTATGCGGAAACAGGATGACTCCGACTTTATAATAGTGAGAAATATGGAATCTCTGGACAATCTTAAATAGTTTTATTTTTATTTTAATATTAATTGCATGTTACTTTTTAATAAATTTGTTACATTCATTTCACTAAATATATATTACCAAAACACACGTGGTCTGCGAACCAAAACATATAATTTTTATTGTAATCTATCGAGTTCAAACTATGATATAATTATCCTTACCGAAACCTGGCTTAATGATAATATACTGAGTTCTGAGTTGTTTGACGGTAGGTATGTAATACATAGGCGCGATAGAGAAACTTCTAGCTTGAATAATAAAATAGATGGCGGTGGCGTGTTGATTGCGGTTTCCAAAAAAATGTTATCTTCTAGAATGTTTAACTGGGAGAGCGAATGTGAAGATCTTTGGGTACAGGTGACGTTGCCTAATACAAAGCCTTTGATATCGTTAACGTTGTGTGTTGCGTACCTGCCGTCGCCTGTTAAAAAAGTAACGGTTGAAAGTTTTATGGATAACTGCAATAGAGTATTTGAGAAGAATAACCTGAATAATTTATGTATAGTAGGTGATTTTAATCTATGGGATTTAAACTGGAATCTAAATGATGACAGACAGTTGTCCCCATTTAACCAGAAATTCATGGATTTTGTAGTCGTGAACGGTTTAACTCAATTCAATTATGTGAGGAACTCTATGAGTAGGCTTCTCGATCTCGTTCTGTCAGATCTGTCCTCTTGCACTGTGACCAATGCGACTGACATATTGAGTAAAGTGGATCCACTGCACCCACCTCTTACCATAGATCTGGTTGTGGGCAATGGAGGTCCTCTTCAATCTAATTGTAACACAGTCAAGCGAAACTTTCACAAGGCAAACTACACCGAAATCAACGAATTTTTAGAACTGGTTGACTGGGATAGCTTGTTTAAAGACGTGAATGAAGTAAATGGAATGACAGACGCATTCTATAAGGTTATTGAAGATACGGTAACAAGATTTGTCCCAATGCATAAACCTCGTAGTGCTCGTTTTCCAATTTGGTTTAGCCGTAATTTAATAAATCGCTTGCATGAAAAAGAAAAGTACCGGATGAAATACAAAAAATACAAGAATCCCCTTGACAAAATCACGTACAGAATGCTGGCTGACCGTTGCGGTAGGCTTACTAGAGCTTGTTACAAATCTTATATGCATAATGTTGAACAGAGTGTTAAAGCCAACCCTAAATATTTCTGGTCATATATAAAAAGTAAACGTGGTGGGGCTGGAACTTATCCATCGTCAGTAACTGATGGCAGCACGTCCTCTTCGGATGGCTATGTCATATGTAATATTTTTGCCCAAAATTTTGCATCCGTTTACGACGGCTCCCAATCCACTTCGACTGCTGATGGATCTTTTCCTATTGATACTCAGCCCAATTGCTGTAATTTTTCACCTGTTGAACTCGATAGCTTTACAATAGAGAAGAATCTTCAATCCCTTGATATAGGTAAAGGTGCAGGGTCTGATGGATTGCCATCAGTATTTTTAAAGAATTGCGCGGCCTGTCTTGCATGGCCATTGAGTAGGATTTACAATAAGTCTCTTGAAACCGGAGAATTTCCCAAAGCATGGAAAATAGCTAAAATAGTGCCAGTTTTTAAGTCTGACGATCCCCAGCATGTCAAAAATTATAGGCCAATAGCCATTCTTCCGATTTTAGCTAAGACCTTCGAAAGTCTGGTCTGTCCACATATACAGAGACATTTTTCCCTATTTGTGTCTGATTATCAGCACGGGTTTTTGAAAGGTAGATCTACATGTACGAACTTGGTGGCATTTACTGAAAGCTTATCGGAATCAATTGATGCAAATAGGCAAATTGACGTGGTCTATACAGACTTTAGTAAGGCTTTTGATAGAGTTCCTCATGGATTGTTGGTATCAAAGCTGGCAAAGCTGGGTTTCTTTGGGCCCATGTTAAATTGGCTAAATTCCTACCTAATAGACCGCTCTTTTTACGTTGTCGTTAATGGGTTTGCATCTAACACCTTTGAAATAGCATCTGGCGTTCCGCAGGGGTCGCATTTGGGTCCTGTGCTATTCAACATTTTCGTAAATGACTTGCCATCCCATTTTCGGTATTCTGTACCATACTTGTTTGCTGATGATCTGAAACTGTTGAGAGTAATTGAGTCAGTAGAGGATGCGACTTTGCTTCAGAGAGACATCGATTCTCTCACGGAATGGTGTCAATGTAATAGGATGAAACTTAATGTTGATAAATGCTCTTTTATTACATTTACTAGGAAAAAAAATACTGTACCTACTAATTACAACATCAATGGGGTTAGCTTGAGGAGGGTTGAAGTGATTAGAGATCTAGGGGTTCTGATGGATGGGAAGTTAACTTTTGTACCGCACACCGATAATATTATAAAAAAAGCAGCAAAGGTCATGGGTTTTGTATTACGTAATGCGAAGGGGTTTAGGAAAACAGAGACCAAAATAGCGCTATTTAACTGTCTAGTTAGATCAACCCTCGAATACGCTAGCATTGTTTGGAGACCTCACTTTGCTTGCCATTCCTTACGAGTTGAACGGGTTCAAAGGAAATTCACCAGACATCTTGCTTACACAGTGGCCAGACCGGGACTCAGTTACGAAGACAGACTAACTTTGTTTAAAATGACAAGCCTTAAGAAGCGTAGAGACCTCCTCGACCTGGTTTTTCTTTATAAAGCCGTCAACAGCCACACAAAAAGTTGCGACCTGCTACGACGCCTACAAATTAGAGTTCCTCTACGTCTTCCTCGTCGTCCTCTGGGCCTGTTCAGCGTTCCATTTAGGAGAACAGTTATGGGTGCCAACTCTCCTATTCCTAGAATATGTAGGCAATATAACTTGCTGCACCAATCGACAGACATTGACCTATGTTCCATGTCGCTGGCCAGATTTCGCAAGTCTCTTTTTAAATTATTATAGTTTTAGAATTCCCACACACTATTTAAAGATTTTTTTTTCTCTATTTTTCGAGTTTTGAATTTTGGGCACTTATTTTTTTAATTTTTTAATTATTTTTAACGACTATTGTCTTTTTTATTTAATTAAGTGACTTTTCATTTGTGCATGTTGTGTTCTCCTGTAAGAGACTGTACATTTAGCAATAATTTCTTTTATGTTATTTTCTTATAAGTATTAATGTACTAGTTGTAGGTGAACCTTATTAAATAAATAAATAAATAAATAAAATAAATAAAAAACTTGAAAGGTGGGTTCCTCACGAATTGAGTGAAGCAAACCGGCAAACGCGCGTCAACTGCTGCGTTACATTACTTGACCGGCACAATAACGAAGGGATTTTAAATCGAATCATTCCCTGTGATGAAAAGTGGATTCTCTACGATAATCGGAAGCGCTCATCGCAATGGCTGGACCCTGGCAAGCCAGCCAAAGCCTGCTCCAAGCGAAAATTGACCAATAAAAAGTTACTTGTAAGCGTTTGGTGGACTAGCGCCGGTGTCGTTCATTACAGTTTTCTCAAATCTGGCCAGACGATTACGGCAGATATCTATTGTCAGCAATTGCAAACCATGATGGAAAAGCTAGTTGCTAAACAACCAAGGCTGGTCAATCGCTCTACGCCACTGCTGCTTCACGACAACGCTAGACCACACACTGCACAACAGACGGCTAGCAAATTAGAAGAACTTCAATTGGAATCTCTAAGGCATCCACCGTACTCCCCGGACCTTGCTCCAACAGATTACCATTTTTTTCGAAATTTGGATAACTTCTTGCAAGGGAAAAAGTTCAACTCAGATGGGGCAGTCCAAGTCGCCTTCAAAGATTTTATTGATTCCCGTTCGAATGGTTTTTTTAGTAAAGGGATCAATGAACTACCTATGAGATGGCAAAAGTGCATAGATTACAATGGCTCATACTTTGATTAAATAAATATGCTATATAAAAAAATTTCGACTTTTTGTTCCTCCCATACAAAACGCCAATTTCATAGGTAAGGACCTAATATATATCAAGGTGTATATAGATAAAAGCAATTGATAATGCTGAAAAAATAAATTTTGTAGATCAAAGTTGGTTGTTGTACTAATCCAAAAAAAGGAAATATTCTATGTGCCTTTCTGTTTCTAAGGAATCCGTCACTAATATAACATGATGCACTTTTATCTCGGAATGCGGATAACCTCAAAAAAATAATTAACAAAAGTTATACTATCATCATAAAAGAAAAATTCTTTATCTCATTTTCAACACCTAACAATAGATCAAAGAGATTCCTTTAAAGTTTACATTAATCGGTATTTTAATCAAAACAAACGATTAACAATTAATAAAACCGTATAACGGTGTTTATAAACATATCACGTGGGTAATTTATAATTTCTGACTTCAAAAGTATAAGCGATGTGCCTCAATCATCGAGTGGTGTATTGGCAGAAGCGAGTAAGTGAAAATTCCGCGCTTTCGATGGATCAGTATGCGCACGCGCAGACAAAACAACGCAGTCAACACTTAAAAATAAAACACTTAAATTGCAATCCATCACGTTACTCTGGTTACCACGCGTGAGACGTAACCAAGACAGGCTTAGGAATAGAATCAGGGATATAAATAGGTAAATGATGAAGTTTGAATAAATTGCATCTTTTTCTATCTTAAATTTGGATAAGTACCAAATTATTCATTTTATTTTCGTGGCAATTTTTTCAGGTTGCGAGTCTAGGAACTGTCACTACTTAAGTGTGAATGCTCACAAAATAACAAAACAACTCGCACACCAATTTAAAACACACTGGAATCCCAACAAACCGGAACAGTGATCGGTATTAACAAACTCGATCTTCCTCGACTATTTTAGTTTCAACACTGTACCGTCAAAATGCTACAGCATCATGAAAAAATGAAAACAAACCGCCCGTGGGCGATGGGGATTAGATTGGGTCACGGCTGAAAATAGGCATCTCATTTAGTGTCTACGGATTTTGGGATTTAGCAGTTACGACTTTTTGCCGTGAGCCCGTTATTAGCCGTAAATCTTGATAAGTCTGAAAACCACGAATTGATAGGTCTTAGAAATATTTTAAGAATAACGTATGTTGAACGCCAAATACGGAAGACTAGGCCAAAAATCTCATCCACGTACACATACAATTCAACTGATTTTTTTTAATTCATTTGACGACCGCTTGGTGCAGTGGTCCACATGTCGGACTTCTAAAACCAAAGGTCGCGGGTTCGATCCCCGCACAGTACAAGCATAAGTGTGCCTGAACATGTATGTTTGAACTGGTCTGGGTGTTGTATAATATGTATTTATTTACAAAAAAAGTATTTAAGTATGTTTATCCGTTGTCTAGTACCCATAATACAAGCCTCGTAGCTTAATTTGGGACTAGAGAATTGGTGTGATTGTTGTGAAATATTTATTAAATATTTGACTGGCCAACTGTACTATGCCCCTTGTAACCGAGTCTTTAAGACAAAGTTTGGTTTTACCAGGCACAGTTTTCCAGGTTCAATCTCAATAAAGATTGAACCTGGAAAATTTGCAGGAGTCACCGTCACCGGATACGGTAAGGACAACATGATGATGATGTGATTATACAGTCAGATGTCGTAACTACGAACAAAAATTCACTGCCATTAATTGTGCGTTCATAAAAGACTGTTTACAGCCATTTAACTGTCAAAGAACTGTTAAATAACCGTATATAATGAAATCTACTATTGTAACCGTTGTCACTGTGACCGTAATAAGATAAGGCCCAAAAATTATAATAATCCTCCTGACCGATTTCGACCTCGGCGGCCAATCTCAACAGCGATCAGCCAACTAGGCAGGAGATATTATAGTGCACAAGTGTGAGCGCAATACACAGGTGCGCTCACTGTTCCATCACTCTCAAAGTTCGGTGAGACGGCAATCCGACATGACCGGAGAGAGATCAGGCGCAGGACCAAAGCAACGGCTTAACGTGCTTTCCGAGGCACAGGGGTGTAACACCGCCAACTTCCCGGCTCCGACCTGTTTTTGAGAAATTCATGACAGAAAATCTCAAAAACAATTTTGGCTCGACCTGGGATACGAACCCAGGACCTCTCGGATGTTTGGCAGAAACTACACCAATGAGGCAGTAAGACCCAAATAGGATGAAAGAAGAATTAAATTTTTGAACAAGAAATTTACAATAAACCAGCATGAAATGATTTGACATAAAATATTTCCCTGTCGACTACCAGTACGCATATCACCGACAGGTTGTGTAAGTTAATGTCAATCATTCCAAATAAACGTATGAAAATAAACTAGCGAAATTAAACAATAACTTTCAGTCACCTCAGTGTGAGGTACGAGTACCTTTGAACCAGTGAAAATAGACGTAAAGGTAAATATAACGAGCGAGTTCCGTCCGGTTAGTTCAGACATGTTTAGGCAGCGGCTTTGATTCGCATTTTAATATGCCTCACTAAATGCACCTTTCAAACTACGCCTGGAAATCACTTAAGCAATTTGTAGGATTGACACTAACAGTTCGTAACTCTACGAGTTTAAGTCGGCCACTTTGGTGTTATGGTCAAGAAGTTGATTATTAACCAAGAGGTCGCGGGTTCGATTCTCGCACTGTACGAACATTTGTGTGCATGAACATGTCTGTTTGTACTGATCTAGGACGTGTTGTACATATTTATTTAAGTTTATTTGTAATACCACTACTGTTGATTCTGATATCTATAACGCAATATGAGGTGCTTGTACCTATATTTATCTTTATCTTATCTATATTTTTATAAATATGGATTTTTGATAAAAATAATAAATACAAAAAAATATTTAATCTGAAGTTTATATCTTAATCAAAAACACAAATGCGTTGTTATTCCACCTATATGAAACTTCATTTGTAAACAGTTTACGTCTAGGAAAATCAGTCTTACATACTAAATTTGCGAGTATTTGTTTCAGCTTAGGAATTTTATAATTATTTTTTTAAACCTGTGAATTAAATTTTCAGCCAAACAGTCCGTCACCTAGTTTGTTAATAATCTGCACTACAAATAAAACTACAAGGACTTTCAAACCTTTAAGTTTATTTGAATGTTCTAATCGCTATAACAATATTTAAAACGTATGCCCACTACAAACTTCCACTGTCTAGCTGACTCGTTTCACAAGATACGAAGTGAAGTTTCAGTAAGAGGGAATCATTTCTAGCCTTTGGGTAGAGAACTTTAAAATTGGAACCATTGGCCAGCCCTACGCGTCATATCTCACACACATCCACCTGACTTCAGAGTGCGATAGCTTTGATACCTGGAAAGGTACGTTTATATTAGACGAGCAAATGCTCATTCTATCCCCAATCTATTAAATTCTTCTTGTGTAAACAATCTCGGAGCATTCCTTCCTCGTTCTATTGCGTTCTATATAGTAGCTTGTAGTCGCGACTTCGTCCGCCTTAGGTAGTTTTTTTTTAATTTGTTGATTTTTCGTACTACCAATTTTGCCCAAATATAATTCAACTACACACATCAAAAGTGTCTAGGGATCAACATATATTTTTGCAATAACTTTTCTCCTGATTGATATTAATTAAAATTTTCTTTAAGGATTCATCAAATAAAGTGTTTTCGTTTGTCTACAGTAACGATAAACCAAGTCACCTTTGCATTAATAAAGAAATTTGCCATTTTCCTAATAAAGGGATTTTTGACATTTGAACCACTAACATTAAAGTTCGAAAAAAAGACTGAAATAACAGTTTTCTTTAAAATTTTATTGGGTAACTTAAACAATTAATAATCCGTGTTTCTACCGCGAACACTAACAACACAAGAACATCGGTTTGGCATACTCAAAATGAGTTCATCCAAATCACGCTGTGGAATGGCCGCCCATGTTCGTTGCAACAACAAAAAAGGTCTTCTTGCGACTGGATACCCTCCATATTCAGCAGAGCTCTTCTCTGTAGTAGCGCCATGGAGGACGGTATCGCTGCACCCCACGGAGACAAGACCGATACATTCAAATCACAACTCGAAGAGCTCCAACAATAACCGCCATGATGTTAGCCGTGAGGCTTCATCACTTTTCAGGGAACTTAATTAGCGACCAAACAGTCAGAAACCGCTTGCATGAAGTGAACCTTCATTCCCGAAGACCGCTAGGTACCACCTAAAGCAATTCACAATCGTAGGATTCGATATCAATGGGCTCTTGAACACAGAAATTGGGCAGAAGAACAATGGCGTTTCGTATGCTTTTCTGATGAGTCTCGTTTTGTTATGAGACCGGATACAAGACGTATACGACACTGGAGAACCCCTGGACGCCAACAGCGATTAAAATCCTGCCAGGAAGTCCATCCTTATAGTGGTGGCACCATCATGGTATGGGCGGGTATTTGGATCGGCGGAAGAACTGAGTTGATTTGGATCAGAGGCAACCTCAACGCTCAAATTTATGCCGAGACGATTGTATCAGACGTCATCGTTCCTCTACAAGTGCAAATCGGTCCCTTATTTCAGTTAATGCATGATAATGCACGACTGCACACCGCAAGAGTTGTAAGACAGACTCTCGCCGCAGCTAACATCAATGTCATGCCCTGGCCTGCTCAGTCGCCAGACTTGAACCCGATTGAGCATGCATGGGATATGCTACAGAGAAGAGCTCTGCCAAATATGGAGGGTATCCAGTCGCAAAAAGACCTTTTTTTGTTGTTGCAACTCAAAATTTGGCTTGAGTAAAATAATTCATGTTATTTTTCACAAATTTTGCCGCTTCGAATATAGAGGTATAAGGTACAAGGGAGTGTCAAAATATTCAGAGATTGAAATAAAGGCTTCACGGTTCGTCAGGTGCAGTACCACATATCGCTCAAACACACTTTTTTTGTGCAACGAACGCCTTTTCTATATCTGAACTATTACCCCATATAATGAGTGCATATCGCAGGACTGATTCAACGTAAGCAAAGTACGCAGTAAGAGCTGTACTCCTACCTGCTATTTTTTTCAGTTTATAAATTGCAAACGAGAAACGATTTATTTTATCGCACACTTTTTGGACTTGTTCTTTCCAATCTAATTTATGGTCAATTTCTATGCCTAAGAATTTCATTGTTATTGTATTTTTTAATATTTGTCCTTCAATATTTGTATTCAATGTCAGATTTGGAATGTTATTAAAGTTAATTAAATTCGTTTTGTTAATCTTTATAGTTAAATTATTATTTCTAAGCCAATCAATTATTTTAATTATTGTTTCATTGATGTCATTTTTGTGGTGATTTAATGTCAATTTGTTATCAGTTATCACTATTACAGATATATCATCAGCGAATAGGATCACTCGATGCTTAGTCACATTTGGGAGATTATTAATATAAATTAAAAATAGAAGAGGTCCTAGTACGCTTCCTTGAGGGACGCCAAACTTATTCTCCCTAAATTCAGATCTGTAGGTTCTCGCAACATGGTTTGAATCAAGCTGTGTGATTTCGACTGATTGCATTCTATTCTGCAAGTATGTTCTGATCCAGTTCAAAGCATTGCCTCAAACGCCGCAGTGTGCATAAGGTACAACGAACTACATACTTCTGATTAGTAGATAATAGCCATCTATCAACCTCTGCAGTATGTCGTACAATTTTCGTAAAACCTGTATATAAAAAGGAAACCATTGTATAATCAATAACAACATTTCGTCAAAAGCTAGTTTTAAAATGTGCCAACAGATGGCGTTGATCGTAGTTGACTAACGCTAGCGCCGTTTTAGCTTAAGGTAATATATAAGAATTTAACTGTACCGTATAATGACTATATGTCGACCCAATATACCGTTGTCTGCAAGGTTGGCTTTTATTTAAGCAAAGCGGCCTGGCATTCCTTCGACTGAAAAGGTGCTTGTGGCGCAGTGATTGCAGCGCTTTGGAAGTGATATAAAAAGTTAAGCAACCTAAGGCGCGGTCATGTTTGGGATGGGTAAGTGACGTCTATTTACAAGCATCTCCGTGCTTCGGAAGGCACGTTAAGCTGTTGGTGCTGGTTAATATCGATAGATATTAGTCGTTAAGCCTGGTTAGAGGCCCTCGGCGGCTTAATAACATCTGACAGTAAGGTAGGTCACTTACCTTACAAACACCCCTCCACCAATCCGCACTAGGCCCGCGTGGTGGAGTATGGCTCGCACCACCTCAAAGTTGAGGTGAGCCTGTGCCCAGCAGTGGGACGTTTATAGGCAGATGAGAGAGAGATTCCCTCGACTGTGACTTGGCAAACTAGAGTTTGTACAGAATTAAATATTTTTACTTAAATCGTTTCCTAGAAACCAGGTTTATACCTCTCCCAGGTGGAAAGTGTCGCTAGCAATTACTTTACGATAGAATACGAGCTATCACGGCTTTGTTCTCGGTTTGATTGCCCTCGTTTTAGGACTGTGTCGATTTCGGATTAAGCTAAATTTAAAAAGCATTTTCGTTTTAATGTTCAGAGATAAATACATTTTCGTTGGTCCCACTTTCCTTTTATTTTTTGCAAAATTATTTTTTAAACAAAATCCATTCTATTTAATGTTATAGATGCGAAAGTAACTCTGTCTGTCTGTTACTCAATCAAGCCTAAACTACTGAACCAATTTGCATAACATTTGTTATGAAGATATTTTGATACTCGATACATAGGCTACTTTTTACTGGGGGAAAGTGACGCATTCCCATGGGTAAATTCCGGTGGGCCGGTCGCTTTTTTATATATAAAAATGAATTGCTATTTGTTAATCCTTTGCTAAAACTCGAGGACGGCTGAACGTCCAGGGACGGTGTAAACGATAAGAAAATATTGAACAATAGCGGAAATAGCGGGCAGAGCAGCGACTGCCGGGTCCACTAGTAACATTATAAACCGATTGACTAACCTTTTACATATTCATTGTTTCAACACTAATATTGTAGCTTACAAAACCATGGTGGAGTGACAAAATAACACAAGTTTTCATCTTAACAAATTCACTCTTCTGTCAACACTTAATCGAGAACACTTTTAAACCACAACGACATTCTTGTGTTATTTACTTTATTTTCTACCTAAGCCCAAACAAAACACGCTTCGCACCTACATTTTATTTAGAACACTCCACAGCTGAACAAGTGCAGCTAATAAAGTCATAAAGTCATTTACTCCATAAACAATAATAAAATGGTATTGGAAATCATAATTATAAATTTACCATGTTATCATGTCATATCATAAAGTCAATACATTCATTAGTTAATACAGTTATTTTTACTTATATCTAATTACAATATTTTAAGAAGTCATCCAGCGAAAAGAAACGTTTTTTCAATAAGAACGCCTTGAGCTTATCTCGAAATGTGAATAAATCATAGATTGGCAATGCATTAAATAATTTTAATGGCTTGGTACCTGACACCATAATATAATGATAATAATATAATAAAACATTTATTTTAAACAATTAATACAGTTTATATTGGTTAGTAATTAAATGAAACTTAGAAAAAATGTTAGTAGAAAATTTTCGTTACACCTCACATCTCACATAATCACCCTTCGCAGCCAACATCTCCAAATAGGTGACGTGTATATGACAGCCCCCGTCTGCAGAATGTTGTTGCGGCTGCTACGCAGTCTGTCTATCAGAGATGTGGTCTTCTTTCGAATGACTGCGTGATATGACTGATGGTACATGTATGGTCAATTTTTAATGGTAATACCTAACATCAAAAAAAGGTCCTGATGCTCAAGAACATCCATGCTACATTTGTTACTTCGTTTTTTTTTCAGTAATTAAGTTTGATAAATGTCGCGGAATCACTGACACTGAAGATACAGTCTTTACTAGTCTCATTGTCAGGGATATAAATCTTATGCAAATTGTTTGAATCAACCCTGTACACAACCAAGAAAAAATTGTAATAGGTTATGAATAAATGATTATTATTATTATTAAAAAGCAACTTGAAGTTAGTTAGTGAGATGCATTTGTGAACCTCCAAGATACAGGGTCTGCGATTCAGCGCCTAATTTCGGTTAGGCAACCATACGCTTCTAAAAATTAAACAATAATAATGGTCCTCAACAGAGAACAGCCAACCACGCAGGAGATATTATAGTGCACAAGTGTGAGCGCAATACACAGGTGCACTCACTACTCCATCACTCTTAAAGTTCGGTGAGATGGCAAACCGACATGACCGGAGAGAGATCAAGCGCAAGACCAACGGCTTAACGTGCTTAAAAATTAAATAGGACGGGGTTAAACTGCCAGAAATCAAATTATCACAAACTTGAAATAAAATCAATTTATTATTATAAATAGACTCACAAGGAGCACTTTTACACGTATCAACGTATAAATTAACCATACCACACCGCTTCGGGATACTTTGGGCCAGTGTTGAGTAGAAGCGGTGCAAGAAACTCAGCCAATATTGTCTTTGCCCCTTTTCAAATTTGATTTATAATAATTGTAATTGTTTGAGGCCCATTTAACTCCACCATAGATACACGAATGATAGCAAAGGGTTCTAAGAATATGTGAAACTAAACGTTTTTTTACCGGAAAGCGTTATCGATAGAACGGACATGTAATAATATTATGCAAGTCATCTTTTAGATTTTTGATGTGACAACGTCTTATATATTTCGGTGGTGCCGGCTGCACGCACCAAAAACTTGACGCATGCGGCGTTACTTCGCTCTGAGGCGTTCCATTCAAGGCTTGAAGTGCAAGCGAGAGCGCGTAACGAGCGACAAAGAGGCAACGGGACAAAAACGTTGTCACATTCAACTATCGTCAGTAAACTGACTTTACAGACAACCGATTTTTGCATGTGGGCTGAGCTGTTTGTTCTTACTTTACAGTGACAATGCATAGTGGAGGTGTATATCCAGCCCAAGAATGTGGGTAAGCGAGCAGGATTTACACGGTACCTGGGTTCTATTCCCGGACATTGTGCGTGTGCCTAATTTGAACTTATTAACGTGTTTAGAGCACGGCTAAAACGGGCACGGAATTTCTTGATACGGTTGTGTTGTGGTGTGTGTAAAGAAAGTTTTCATTACAGAACCTGTCTTGTCTTGAATAGGGGATTTATCAAACTCCTTTTTCTTGTCAATAGCAAAAGAGACGAATTGTATCATATCTTTACAAACAAATTGTATTTCTAATTCATCCTTCAAAAATCTAAAAAAATATAATTTTTTCACGACTTGTGTGCGAAAGTTATATCGCAAAAAATTAAAAAGGCACTATTAGTAAACCTAGCCTAGTTTAAAGTTCTAAAAAAATGCTGACGCTCTTGCTTTCTTTGTGATGTAGCAAAGTGCTGACTTGTTAAATATACTAATGTAGTACGTACAAAATAGTTATATTAAGACATACTTTAGATAATTACTTTGTTTTAAACAAGTAGTAGTTAACAAAATATTTGTGCTCTCTTTAGCCTGAGACACAGGTTTGTAATCTAGTTCAGGTAAAGAAAGTCTTCGGTCTGTACGTCTTATTTAAACCTTATATTAATTTACTGGTGTCGATTAGGAACGAAATTCACAACGCTATTTTTAAATTAGAAAAGACATAACACTTAATTTATTTTTTAAATGTTGTCTTTTCGATTATTATTATTAAAGATAGTATTCGACATCCTATCTATCAAGTTAGTCTTAAAATGAAAATTAAATATTTATTCAGAGTGATGTAGTTATGTGCAAAAGGTTAACCCAGCATAGTAACTAGCAGCTATCGTTTTTTCTAAATGTTTCAAACCACATGAGTCACGCGAATTAGTTGATTAAAAAAACATTATTGTAACTTATTGCATGAAAATTGGCAGGGAAAATGAACCTAGACCGTTCTACTTCTTTAACGTTAATCTCTGTGCTCTATTTGATTTAGAAAATTGGATACACTAACTGTAATCCCGTAATGGATTTCAGTTGCCAAGAGCGAAATCCCAAAATCACCTGTTCTAGTTGTAAAGCTTAGGTCATAAGCTAGATATCTCAAACACAAAAAAATCGTTAGATAAATAAAAATATTCCACGCATATTTTTTTCTTCGGCTTACGGGAACAGTAGACATTGAAATGAGACACTTTTTACAGACTATTTCGCGATTTATTTACATTTTATTAAAACCTGTCGTTTCGGACCTCTTTTAGCGTCCTTGGTCACAGGTAGAATAAAATGTAAATGAATCGCGAAGTAATCCGTAAAAAGTGTCTCATTTCAATATTCCACTCATATGAAATCCACCTCGGGCTACAAATACCAATGAAGACTTGGATTGATCAATAACTCTGTATTATTTATTTATATTAGTAATATCAATAGCAGTACTTAATCCTTATAAATCTCGGTTATTCGTCATTGTTAAATATATAAATAATAAATATACAACTACATAACATACTTTGATCTGACTCCGTGGTAAGTAGCTTAAGCACTTGTTTTACAGATATCAGAATCAACAGTGGTATTACAAATAAACTTAAATAAATACATATAACACCCAGACGAGTACAAACAGACATTGTTGACTGTGATAATATAAATAGTAGACATACTTAATAAGGAACTAAAGTCAATTTGCTTAATCCAGGGTAAAGCAGGTGTCATAAACGTTGACAGTGACAATAACCCAGGGTAATCCAAATCATTTTTATAGTAGTTTCTCTGTCAAAAACGCGAATGTAGCCTCAGCCTTTATATGACTGGTAGAGATATCAGGTTGACAGACAGACAGAGAGATCTCGTTAAGATGTCGCCAGTCGGTTCCACGTTATTACTGGCTTTGAGGTTCGGTTTGGGGCAGCCAATCTCTTGGAGTTAACATTTTTATTTGATTTCTTGAGATTGAGCTATAGGTAAAAATGCAAGTGATAGTTCTAGATAAGTTTGAAGATACAACAATAGTTCATAATCATAATTTCAAATTTATTATTCAAATATTTAAGTTCATACTTACTGCTTGAGTCTTTTTACTTTTTGCTGGTGCGAGCTAGATTTCATTAATATTAATGCATGCATGGCTAGCGTTTAAAGTAACTAGCTAAACATATTAGTCCATACACTGTTCAGAAAAAACAAAGGTTTTTAGAAAACTACAAAATTAACATACCTACTTCTGAAAGATGTGAAATTTTTTTTTATACCTATTAACACAAAAAAAATTAGCGAATAAGACAGATTCGCTAAATTTTGTGTTTTTAAGTTTCTGAAAATGTTTCAGAACACAATCTATAATCTTCTCATAACCTTTCAAGACATCCAACATGCTACCCATAAGTACAGTTAACCCATTTCACGAGACCACCGTATTTCAATATCAGAATCAATTACAGGAATTCGCCAAAACCATCGGAAACGGGTAACAAGGAAAAGCTCGTAAAACACGACGGTGCGCGTGCGCGCTCTCCGGAGATCCGAGCGCGTCCGGCGTGCGCGCAGGAATAGAACCGATGTGGGGGCGACGTGTGGACGCTGAGGGATGGTTCCGTATGAAAATAATTGATGGTATAGGCACGTTGGCAAAGAAAACACTGCGTCGGTTTACGTACAAAAATCTGTACTGTTTATAGCCAATTAACAAAAGAGAAGGTGCGAAGAAGAAGATGATGATGGCAATCTGAATGTTGTGCAAAAGTTATATACGAGTATGCTCGTATTATCACGACTGGAAAAACGTGGTGGTCGCGAGAGATGAATTACGTATATTGAAATATGCCATAAAATATTCTTCGCCGGCTGCCATCAGTGTCGAAGTATTAACACAATGTGCAAGGAGGATTCAACCTCAAATGGCTCCGACACAATGGAATCAGGCGTTACTTTGCGGAAATCCATTACTATATATATATTTGACAGACTATCGTAGTCTTTCGAAGCGACAACATCACTTGAGGGTGGCATCCTCAAGTGCGAAACGCGTCGACTTTTTTGTTGGTGTCAGTGGTGTGATTTCAGGTGCATCTTCTGTGTCACGTTGTGAGTTGTATTGTAAGTCCTGCGACATCCAGCTCTAATTTTTCAAGTACGCTACGTTGCAGGTTGTGGAAAGTTTTTGTTACCTGGGCTCCAACACGAACTCCAAGCTTTCTAACGACAGAAAACTGGATACTCGCATTAGTAGAGCCGCGACGGCGTTCGGAAAACTCCTCGTCTATCAAACATGCGTCGTCTTCATTCTTTGTGCTTTACATGCGTGCATAACTAATAATAACAGTTGCTTCAATTATACACATTTCATTCAATCACCGAGTCATACATAACAAACTACCGTCTGTCTAGGAATGCTGTGAACCGAAGTGATTTCAAAACATTGTTTCGTTTTCCCAATTTTGGCACTGATCCCAAGAAATAAAAACATGCACACGTGAACCTAAACGGGATTAGGGAAGCGTGTGTACAGCGACAATATTTTTTTAACATCACCCATTGGTAGTTCCAACCAGGACGATGTTAGCTAGTAAAGATCAGAGCAAGCGATGGGTCTTGTGCAAGGTTTTGTTTATCGTGAGTGAAGTTAGTGGATTCGGATCACGTCCTAAACACTTTTGACTTGTTACTTTGTTTGACAGCCCGCGAAATTGGGTGAAAAGTAATTAATATGACGATGCCCGGTGGAATTTTAAATTTAAAACGGAGTGTGGGCTTTGACAAGGTAAATGTTTATGGGAGCGAATAGCAATAATTTCTGAACAAGTTTATTTTTACAAGAAGGTATTTTAACGGATGACTGGTTTAGGTTTGTTATGGATAGCTGCTACTAGTAACAGCTTAATAGCACACTTTATTTAAATATGTGACTAGAATAGCGTAAGTAGTTCTTTTTTTTAAAGGCATTTAAGATAGGGTATTCCTAAAAAACAAATTGAACACACGTAAGATTCTGTTTAAAAAAATCTTCCTAACGAGATATGGTTTGGTACAAAAATTTTTTTTCTCGCTCATTTTGAATAATCCGAAAATGATATTATTATACGAGATTTTCATCGTGTTTGTTTACTAAGTGTATTTCGATTTATTTACAAAAACTTTCCATCACCTGAATTTTAACTTTCATTTACAAATGTGCCTATAATTTTCTTTGACCTCTTTCAGGATTAATACTTCTTATTTCAGCTAGGTTTTTAAACACTTTGTTTCTTGTGAAAAACACTTTATAATAATAACATATATACCTAGTTGATATCTTAACATCAATAAAAAGTACATTTTAGTCTACACAATAATTTTTATAAGTTGAATTACGGGCATCCAACGCTAAAAAACCCACAGCTGTTTCTAAAATGAAAATCACTTTATAATATTAATATTATACCTAGTTGATCTTTTACATCAATAAATAGTACATTTCTTCACGAAAAGTATTAAAAGTTGGATTACGGGCATTCAACGCTAAAAAACCCATAGCTAATGGTGATCGGTATAAGCCATGGAACCGCATTAGAATTGCGTTCCGTTCCGCGCGAAGCCGCCGCGGCGTTTACGGATATCCATATCGCCCACGCACGATTGTGTACATCCTAATCTTTTGGCAGAAGATCAAGAGAACACCTAGCGGTTTACACTTCACGATTTTTTTGTAAATTCTGTAGTTGTGTACACGTCATTTAAACGACACCAAACAACATTCATTCACTGAGTGTGATGCTATGTTGCTGAGCGCAGAAAACCTCTAGATTTCTAGAGCATCGATTTCGCTAATTAAGTTTTTGTTTATAAATATTATGCCTTGAACCACAAACATAGTTCTTACGGAGAAAGAAAAAAAAAACTAACAACGGGCAGTAGATGGTCTACGGGGTCCGCTCAGTGAAGAGTATAAAAGCATGAAAATTCTCAACTTAAAAAAAGACGTGAGTTGTTCATAGATATTGACAAGCATCTTGTCTTAAAGCCTGGTTAAACGTCCTCGGGCGCCTAAATAACATCTGACGTTAGGTCACTTACCTTAAAAATAATCTCTCCACCAATCCGCATTGAACCCGCGTGGTGGAGTATGGCTCGGTCGTACCACCTCATAGTTGTAATGAGCACAGCAATCGTAACGTATTCGTAGCGGTAACCTATCGTTAACTTGTCAATTAATATGGGGAAACTGACACTTTCTGACGTTTGGACGACACGAATACGTTACGAAAATGTTCGTGCTAACCCCTACTCTGCCTAGCCATCGAACGTACATAGGCTGATCTCCATCTCGGAGATGATGATGTTTTAAACTCGCGTCGCCGTCGTATCGCGCGGCCTAAACGCAGCAATCACTCTAAAGTATGTTCATCGGTTTTCGTGTGTATTTTTATTGTTTGTTATTAGAGCGGTTCTACGGTTTTACGGGCAGAAGGAATTAGGGTGTTTTGATAACAACTATGTGCGTATTTTAGCGGTAATGGGTTCAATTGTCCGGTTATCGAACACTGAAATACATCTGAATTATGGTTGGGTCTATTTTTTACTACATTGGACTCTGGCAATCATATTTTGATATCGAAATCGCCTTCTTCGTCTGCAGGGTGTTAAATTTTTGAGTAATAATAATAATAAATAAATAAATATACAACAACATCACATAGGTAGGTACCTACATTGATCTGACTCCGTGGTAAGTAGCTTAAGCACTTGTTTTACAGATATCAGAATCAACAGTGGCATAACAAATAAACTTAAATAAATACATATAACACCCAGACCAGTACAGACAGACATGTTCATGCACACAAATGTTTGTACAGTAAGGGGATCGAACCCGCGATCTCTTGGCTAATAGTCAATGCCCATTACACCAAAGTAATAGTGTAGAGCAAGCTTTGAGTTTCTTCTAGTCACTTGACAATGCCAGTTTTAATAATGTAGATATTGTTATTTCTAGGATATAATTGTTTTTCTAGGATATGATTTGCAAAACTTTTACTAAACAATTATTCAAATCTTAATACTCCAAATTTTGACGTTTATCAGACTATGACAATTTGGCAATAAAAACGTTATCATGATGTATCCGCCAGTAGCTGAAATCGTAACGCACCATCTCAGCTTTTACTTCGTCTCCTTCCTCACATTTAACCCGAGAAACCGGACGGTTCCCAAACCGTGTTACAAAAGTGAGTCGCGTGCGACTAGGCTGAGCTAATGTGCGTTTAATCGCAGCCGCGACAGGTGCGCCACCAAAATAGCCCGCGCCGCTACCGACATTTCTTTAACGTAGTTTCAGTGCTGATTTCATCCATACAATAAATAATAAATAAATATTTCTCAACAATCACACCAATTCTCTAGTCCTAAAGTAAGCTACGAGGCTTGTGTTATGGGTACTAGATAACGGATATACATACTTAAATACTTTTTTTTTGTAAAAAAATACATGTTAAACATAGAAAACACCCAGACCAGTACAAAAACACATGTTCATGCACACTTATGCTTGTACTGTGCGGGAATCGAACCCGCGACCCTTGGTTTAGAAGTCCGACATGCGGACCACTGCACCAAGCAGTCGTCTAATATATCTTACTAATCTGTGACTTCACCAAAGTAATTTTACCATCGGTTATGTAAACAGCCTGGTACTTAGTCCCTGTTTTAAGGAAAGGTTAGTGATAGTGTCAAAATATGACTGATTAAGTCTAAAATTGGCTATTTAGAATTTTGTGAACTCTGGCCTAACCACTGAAGTTTCCTGTTATATTTATTGATACAGGTGTTGGATTATAAGTATATAAGTTAATTTTATTTGGTTTATGTTAAAACGCAGGCATGTGATAGCGACAAAGATGAAATGAAAGGCAATGGACTGTAATAAATGGATTATAATAGAAAAATAGGCAAATTAAAGATATGAACAAAACAGTCTCCTTGACAACTCAAATACAAAACAAAAAATATATCAAAACTGACAATGACACTTGAATTTGGATAATAAGTAAATTGGAGCCAGAAACAATATAAAAAAGAGTCCGCAACAGCATGCTTATTACAATTTAAATTAAATACATCATAATTACAGGTATTGAACATCTTTGCGACGAACCAAAATAAATAAAACAGATATTCTTTTATTTTAATGACAACAAAATAATAGCAAGATACCAATGTTGAAAAATAGAATAGAATACCTAACTTGGATTGATAAATAACTGTGATGACAATTGACAATAGAATTCATCATTATCAATCGTAAATGTATCCTGCTAAATATACAACCCTCCAAATAAATTTTTGATCTACTAGTTGCAAACGGCTTAAAGCAACCTGAATAAAAAAAAAATATGATTGCTTTTCACATGGCAACAATATAATAAATAGTTTTATTGAAATATTTAAATAATGATAAATTATAAATAAATCAAAAATCTAACAATCTCCTTGAAAAATTTACCCCATTAAAAATAATCATCATAACTCAAAACGGTCATAATAATTCGATTCATAATATTAAAAATTTCATTAATTTTCCAATATGTTGCTATTAAGAAAATCAATTTCTCTTTAAATACCGTGTAAATCTTATTGCAAATGCCACAGTTGATAGCCGGAACGTGGCAAATTGCTATACTTGCTGATAAAAATAGTTATTATAATAACTATTTACATGTGAGCAATTTCGCTCAAACAAACCGCTCGTATTACCATCACAGTAAGTCCAATAAATTCCAGCCTTGTGCCGTCTATTGTTTTACACTTTCATGACAATTATTAAATATATTAGGTATATTATAATAACTTTTCTTGTGTTTTATTTTAATACTAACGCGGCCTAATCGAAAAAGGCAGATTTCTGCTTCTATATATCGTTACTTCACAGATTCAAGTTATCATTTTTTGTTTGACTACAGGTGGGAACACCTATACAGGATGTAAAGCTGAAAAAGAGGATTATTTTGCTTTAAATTTCCACTAAACGACACCAGCGCATTAACCAAAATACAATCAATCACCTGAAAAAGATAGAACTGGAAGTCGCAGGACTTACAATACCTACAACTCACAACGTAACACAAAAGATGCACCTGGAATCACAACACTGACACCAACAAAACACTACGCCACTACACGTGGCATCCTCAGGAGATGTTGTCGCTTCGACAGACTACGAGCGAGCCTGATTCCATCAACTATATACTCGCATAGGTGTTCCAGCAAAACCTGTACCAGCGAAGGTCTGGAGTAGGGGACATTAATACCAAAATCTTTATGGTGTTTCTTTTAGTTTTTTTTTTATTGAATATTTTAGCTATAAATAATTAATAAATAAATAAATATTTCACAACAACCACACCAATTCTCTAGTTCCAAACTAAGCTACGAGGCCTGTATTATGGGTACTAGACAACGGATAAACATACTTAAATACTTTTTTTTTGTAAATAAATACATATTATTACATAGAAAACACCTAGACCAGTACAAACACATGTTCACAAACATGTTCATGCACACTTATGCTTGTACTGTGCGGGGATCGAACCCGCGACCCTTGGTTTAGAAGTCCGACCTGTGGACTGCACCAAACGGTCGTCAAAAGCGTCGCTTAGCTGGAGTCTGAGATCACCTGTACGACTAAAAAACACCCTAATTCTATCTACTAGCAGGACTTAATTTTAGACTTGGTTTTAAGTTTAAGAAATAAAATAAAAATGGTGTCAAACGTAATGTATTAGTGTTTTAGAAGACAGTTAGGACCCCACACTTTCGCTGGTATAGGTTTCCTTGGACCAGGTATATGGTTCTACAAAAACTTAATGAATTGTACATATAGTTTTATATCGTCACTGCTTTTGAGAAGTTTATCATCATTATCTTTAAAACCTGCAAGGCGAAAGATATCCACTTCTGAAAATGAACCCTCAATTGTCTTTGAGATCGAATGGCCACCAGTGGCTTACCCCCAGAACGATCCTGTACTCTTTATGAGATTCCATGAACAGACTTCGTACTCGAAGTGTTGTATTGTGTTCTCCAATAAATAAATAAAATAAATAAATATTTCACAACAATCACACCAATTCTCTAGTCCCAAATTAAGCTACGAGGCTTGTGTTATGGGTACTAGACAAAGGATAAACATACTTATTTTTTTTAGTAAATAAATACATATTATGCATGCAGTAAACACCCAGACAAGTACAAACACACATGTTCATGCACACAAATGCTATGATGTTGTAGGTATCTTACCACAACATTGCTGAATCATGGCTAGCTACAGCCTAAAGAGCGCTTAAGGAAATTTACGTCAAGTAAGTGTCACGGTAGCTCAATTGGGAGGGCAATCGCCCGGCTTGCGAGAGGTGCGGTTTCGAGTCCCGCCTGTGGCAGTCCATCTTTCTTTAAGTATTGTATTATTTATTCAGTAAGTAACAAATACTCATCTTGTTAGTAGAACTTAGAAAAACTGTTGGTGTGTTTTAATTTTACATTGCAAAAAAATTTGCTTTGTTAATCCAAAATATAAAGTAACTTAACAAAAAGTACCTAATTAGAATTTAAACTTTCCAATTAGCAATGTTTATGAATCAAGACGACACAGGCCCGAGGGCCGATCAAAGTGCCCGTGACGGTTAATACAGCACCGTAAACAACATTACCTGTGAATTACGACCGATAGCCCAACTGTACCATTTTACGTTTGGGTAGGGTGACCACGCAGTGGGTTTGGAGTGATAGATATTTTTTTTACTTTTGATAGTAGAAGTTCATCAATTTCATCATGTCAGCCTTTCGTCACTTACTGCTTTGCATAGGCCTCTCTCAAGGTTTTCCCGCGTCCCGCTGTATGCGATAGTTGAAGTTAAGGTTGGTTAAGGAAGTGAAGATAAGGTTGGTACTTTCTTCGTTAGTAAGGCGGTATGGATTCTTTTCTTACAAAATTATTTTAGTTAAAAACCCGATATTTCTTTGCTAATATAATATGAGTTTTATTTATATAAAATGTTAAATAATCAAACTAAGATATTATAATACAACTAGCCTAATAATAAAAAATAGATAATATTTCTTTATCCACATCAATCACAGTGATACACATATTTTTCCCAGAGTTGATTAGAATAATTAATGTTTAAAAATAAAATGAAGCAAAGTAATGCCATGTCTACAGCACAACCGGTTTCAAGTGCTGCGCATTCCTGACTGTAAAATCGACTGTAACGGATTCTACACCCGTGCCGTGCGCAGATGTTTGTGTGATGAGGACGAACGAGAATTTGTGCCAAATTTCATAAATGTTATGAAAGACTTTAAGTATGTCTATGCACTAGCCTAGTGATCAAAACGACCTCCGTCGTTATCTACGTAAAGACGAAGGCCGTTGGTGCGAAGGACATAGTGTCGAATTACTTTTCGGCTACCCCATCGTCGTCGAAAGCTTGGAGTTACATGCCCGTGGGATCGCACGACGCTCTCTATATTATTCGACATTACGTCCATCGCACCAACGGCCTTCCACTCTAAGCAGGTAACCTCACCGAAACATAAGCTCCCGCTTATTTTACTTACTTACTAGGGCGACTCAACGATCCAAAGTGAGTCTTAGCCTCCGACACCAGATCACGCCTAGCATCTTGGCCTTGCGACAGTTCTTGCCAATCGCTATGGCCGAGGTTGAGCAGATCTTTAGCTACAGCGTCTTTCCAGCAGTACCTAGGACGTCCAACCGGGCGTTTCCCATTTGGTTGTCCCAGGTAAGCTCTCTTCACGGCACGATCCTCTACCATTCTCTCTATGTGTCCGAGCCATCAAAGCCTGGCTGCTGGAACCACATAATTAGTACGGTGAAATCAATAACTTTCTTTCTAATTTGAAAGTCTCGCCATCATTCTGGCCACCCTATAGCTTGGCACGGTGACTGGCGCGGTGCCAGCGACCGCTATTTGCTTATAATTCGGAATCAATATGCCCGCACACGTGCTCCGGCTATTTCTCTAATAAACGTTGTAATCGCCGTAACTCATCGCCGTGGACGATAGTTTGCTATGGGCGTCGATGAGGCCTTTGAAACATGACGGGATGAACAGGCCGTTTAATTTTGGTTCTGTCTACAGTAATATTGTAGAGACGAAAGACTTGGGTTTTTTTTTAATTTATAAACAGACTCGGAAACTACTGGACGATTTAAAAAAAAAACTTTTACCACTACTCAACGGGATATTCAACAGTCTACCTCAAAACTGTTGTTCTTTGTCGTTACCCTCAAAATTGTCTTTTATCGCAATGACATGCGTTATTACATGTGTAATATTTTTATTATTATGTATGTATATGTGTATGTCTATGATGTCATTTATATATTTATGTAAGTAATAAGTAGGTGGTAGTGGTAATGTATGTTTATTAACTGTTCTTTTTTTGTAGTAAGTAGGTAACCATTTTACTTGCATTTTCTTTTTTCTCTGTATGTGCACCGCCTGTCTGTTCTCGGCTTGGACCTGTGGTTGACTGGTAGAGAATTCCTCCGACATTAAGTCCTCACAAGTTTGTGCAGTAGTTTTAAATCAAATTAATTAGCATCCTGTATTATCCTTGATGAACATAGGCTATATTAAATGTACCTACAATAACATGCTTAATATATTGGAGAACCGAATTCCTCCACATCAAGTCACAGTGCGTAATTTAATGTAAGACAAAAAGCACAGATAAACTAAGAATTACATTCTTTAGCTCCGTGCAAAGTTGAACAACATTCTAAATTAATTGATAAAATTACAATGCCACGGTGGCATCGCTAATTGGCTCTTTGGCAAAACTTTAATGCATGCGTTTATCTGCCTTTGCCAACACCTCTGATTGAAGGGCCAAGGTTGATTTACCTGGTAACTTGAAACTGAATTTGAGTGTCATATTTAGTTGCGAAGCAAATAAAATTGTTGACACTGCTAAAATGACTGTTTAGCCCAACAGTATGACTGGTAACGAATGCCCTATGGCGTTAAATCCACCTTCTGTTCAATTTTTTTTGTGCAATAAAGCTTAATTACATGAATGATAGAGAGCGCCCTACGGCGTGAAGTCCATAGTTTTGTTGTGCAGAAAAGCTTAAATAAAAAAAATAAAAATGTGCGCATATGTTCATGCAAAATGATCTTTCCCGTTAATCATGTTAAATATAGTTGAAAAAAACCCTAAATCGCCATTCCAGACGCAGAAAAAAAACCATACAACAATGAATTTTACCAACGTTACACATCTTGCAAAAACAATATCATCGTTTCCTTGTATCTCAATAATACACACAAAACACACACACTGCGAATATAACAATAGCAATATTTTCGCTCGGAACACGACGGCGGAGATATTCACCTTGTGAAAATATTTCATAAGCAAAGTCGAGCTAATTTAAAGAAGAGTTCCGTCCGATGCAGCCAGCAGATATTTTAATAACGCTAAACAACAGACTGTCCTCGTTTCCGCTGCAGTGCAAGTTGGATTATGGGCATTTGTTCAAATGACTAAATTAGTAACGCCTACGAAAGCTTACCTTAATTTCTTTAGCAATTTGACCGTCAAAGTTGTATTTAGCTGAACGATTTGGTTTTATTAAGGTGTTAGATCGATTGATTCATAGCTCAAAGGTACCTAAAAAATGAAGAGGAATGGACTGTAATTTCAAATCGAAACGAAAACGATAGCGGAAATAAAAGTGTAGGTTTAATCGCGTAACGACCGAACAGCTAATTAGAGCTACTTACGATTTTGTTGCAAGCAGATTAGTTCACACCAATGCACGGAACCGAAGTACTTTCAGCGATTCTTACAGATCGACCAGTTGGACTTACCGCTTTCTCATTTACGATACCTAAATTGACCGTGAACGGTAACAGCAGTTGAATCTAGATTTGCAGCTGTAACTCCAATCAGCTGTAGTTCTGCGCGAACACACATGCGAAAAGACGACACAAAAATTAAACGTTCAATTACGTAATATAAACGTACAAAATAATTTTAACAGTTCGACGGTAAAATGTGATACGAAAAGTAAGTCACTAGATGACTTGTCGCGACGAGTAACCGAAAACGACACGAAATTGATTAAGCGTTACAAGTTTAAAAATTCTGAGGTCCCGTGTTCGATTCTCAGCAGGTGTAACAATGTGAAGGTAAATTGATTTGATTAACATGCAAGGAGTGGCCAATTTGAAAAAAACCCGATACACTATACTGCCAGCAACATTTGCCCACGGTTCTTATTGGAAAATACTCCTGATGCTGTTTCCTTTGCTTTGCTTATTGAAAAAAAAAAACATTTTGTCTCATATTGTGTTATAATAAGATTCTTGTTTACTGAGGTAGACAGTCGTTGAAATTTTTGAAGTTTTATTTTGTAACACATAAGTTAAAGATATTTGAACAGCGTGATGAACCAGGAATAATCGTAACTCATGCAAAACAATCCCAGTTCAGTAATATAAAAACTGACTGACTGCCTCGTTGGTGTAGTGGCAAAGTTTCTGCCTTACATCCGAAAGGTCCTGGGTTCGAATCCCAGGTCGAGCCAAAATTGTTTCTGAGATTTTGAACAGTGAGTGCATCTGTGTATTGCGCTCACACTTTTGCACTATAATCTCCTGCTTAGTTGGCTGATCTCTGTTGAGATTGGCCGCCATGGTCGAAATCGGCTAGGGGGGAATGCGATTACATAACTTAAAAAAAATGATTAGAATTACACCAGATGGTTTGAGTATCAACATCCATTTTCAGACTTAAAATAAAAACTAATCATCAGATATCGTTAATTTCATTTATAAAACCAATTGATGGACTCATCCTTCATTTTGCATACGATAGGTGATGAAATGATTTGATACGATAGATAACCCAAAAGATAGATAGATTAACACTTTATTGTACAACACAAAACAAAAATTACAGACATGTTTAACAAAGAAAGATGTACAATTTAGGCGGTCTTATCGCTTGTAACGATCTCTTCCAGACAACCTTCGGTTAAAGGAACATTTAATTAAAAGGAATTTGAGCAAAATATATATGGATAATACAAAACACAATTTTTACGAAACAACTAAGGTATACATATATGACTTAACTTTAATATGTACATCTACTTAAACTCATTAATATATGACGACCGTTTGGTGCAGTGGTCTACAAGTCGTACTTCTAAAACCAAGGGTCGCGGGTTCGATCCCCGCACAGTACAATCATATGTGTGCATGAACATGTGTGTTTGTACTGGTCTGGGTGTTTTCTATGTATAATATGTATTTATTTTCAAAAAAAAAGTATTTAAGTATGTTTATCCGTTGTCTAGTACATAACACAAACCTCGTAGCTTAATTTGGGACTAGAGAATTGGCGTGATTGTTGTTAAATATTTATTTATTTATATAGGTAAGATAAGTACTGAAGACACTCATATCAGGTTCAACATTCAATCAACAAGGCCTTGTACACTCAGACAATGCAAGCGTGTTTACATTCATAAAACCGAGATGGTACAACCAATCCCGCTTTACGATCGTGTAGGATAGACAAACACACATTACAGGAATACACAGGGCTAGGTGATTTGCACGTACGGAACATAAGTACCTTTGTTGTGATAGGTGAGGTCAAGTTTTATTGGTGCTTGATATTTCCTAGTCTAAGCAAACTGATGTTTGATGCGCAATGTTGACAAGTATAATTGTGTTCGAACAGTTGTTACAAACTGTATTCTCACAAAAGTCTTTATTCTGCAATTCTATACTATATTTTATACAGATAAAGCTTTAAATATGGAAATTAGGGGATGAAAACAATATTCCTTATTTATTTTTATAAAGTACCCGAAATTATGCCGTTCTTAATCAAGACGCCATGTAATTTCCTGCTTAACACTTGGAAGACGACGTAGATACAATATTATTAGGTTGGATGCTGTGCTACCTGTCCACGGGGTTGAGTTTATACCATTTTTCAGGCCTATGAGTATTTCTCAAGTGATTTTTCTTCATCTCCTCTCAATGTACGTCTAATTTGTAACCAAGGCCTTCTGAACATATCTATGACTTATTGACAATATTCTCTAGACCCATCTCTAGGGTGGTCCAAGTTTACAATCGATTAACGACCCGTTGCGCATACGCATACGAACCGCTCTGATTCGCCAACGATTGATCGGCTGGTTCAGTGCACAGTGCTCCCTTGTTGACGTTAAAGTAAACAACTACAAGTAGCCACTCGAAAGTAACCAAGTTTATTTTCGTTTGATTTGTTTTTGAGCCTTTCAACGAGCATTTTATTGGTATCAGTCACGGGTATTTTTATTGAGGCAGTGTATAAAACTGACAGAAAACGTAAATAAAGCAGTCTATTGCAGTTTCACCTATAAAAATTCAAAATCATTATCATCTTATCAGCCTCTATACGGCCCACTGCTGGGCACGGGCCTGACCTAAACTATGAGATGGTACGAACCATGCTTTTTTAAATATCTATCAGTATTACCACAGCTTAACGTGCCTTCCGAAGCATGGATATGCTAGTAAATATGTTGCATACATGTTCGGAGAGCTCTTCCCAAACACGACTTTGGTGCTTAACTTTGTCATTATCAAAACTCTGCCACCACTGTGCCACAAGCTCCTCTAAAGATTTTTTTTTTATCGTCAGGGAAATGCTGTTACTCAAACCAGCCAGCCGCGGGGGCAGGGGGGGGGGGGGGGGTATGTGGGATACCTCTTAAAATAGTAATCTAAGTATTTAATTCTGGGAAAAAGTGAAAATGCGCAGAACAGTTTTCATATTTATTATCATAACTAGGCTGTGTCACGTCGAGAGTTCTCTTGGTGCCTGCCAGTATTGTGTTTCCAGGTGTGTCACGTTGTGAGTTGTATTGTAAGTCCTGCGACTTCGAGCTCTAGTTTTTCAAGTCACTGCGCGGGAGTCTTTTAGTTGAAATTTAAAGCAAAATAATTCTTTTTCAGCTTTAGTTATGAATTTCCGCAAAGTCACGCCTGATTCTATCAACTATAATTATATGATTGTAGTCATCATCATCATTATTAGCCAAAGGACGTCCACTGCTGAACATAGGCCTTCCCCACAGTTTTCCACATCGACCGATCACAAGCGGTCTCCAGTGCGATCCTGCGATCTTTACAAGGTCGTCTGTCCATCTTGTTGGTGGATGTCCTAGGCTGCGCTTTTGGTCGAAGGGTCTCCAATCCAGAACTTTTCTGCCCCAACGGCCATCAGTTCTTCGCGCTATGTGCCCATGATTTTAGTGATATTTCAGAAATATACTTGTACATACCCTGATACTTTGTCGAGGAAGTGCTTTTATGCTATTTATTCTACCATAACATCACTACTTCATTATGATTTCTGCGTCCCAAATCCATTTAATGCGTCCTGCCACACTCGCGAATGTAAATAGTAATTTACAACTTTCGGACGCCATAGAATGTCACTAATAGTTCTATGAAGCGAATATTAACACTACATAGTTTGCTATTGCGCAAGCGCATGAATGGATCCACTGTTGGCGCATCTGGATTGATATTTTGTTGATGCGATCTATTTATAGCGCGGTAGCTCATTCTTGCACGAAGGATAAAGACACAAAACCGTCTACTGCAAAAAACTTGGTAGTGATTATCATTTATTGGTACTGGGTATTAAATATAAGCCGGCCAATTCAAAGAGAATGACAGCGCAAATGACATAACCTAAAGGAGCCATGCGCTCCAAATTGGTTGGATATTATTTAATCAATGGAATACTGTCTTTTGTAGTAGAGGGCAAAGAGTTGTACGGCAAAACTTTGACGTAATGAGGTGCTGCAGGATGTGATAATCATGTGAAATGTTCCTTAACACATTGTACGCCACCGCAGTACCGGTGACCTGCAAACAATAATATTTTTACTATCTAGTTTATCGGCAATCAAAGGCTTAAACAAAGTCAAAAGATTTGTAAAGCAACAGTAATATTAAGCCATCCCACGACCAGACCTGACCCAAGCAGAATTTTGCCTCGCAAAAACAAGCCAGGGCTATTCTTTTTCATGTTTCATAATTTTAACGAGAACTGGTAGAAAGATAAAGGTTGCAAATTAATCCTGAGCATTTTCAATAGCTTTGCTGTAGGAGGTTAAAATGAATGAATAATTAATATGTACCAGCCGATTTCATGAATCGAATCCTTAGTTCCATTCAAATAACCGTAAACGGTAAGTGGAACAAACATTTTGCTTCCACGTAAACCCATACACGTTTCCGACTTTTAAGCATTTCCTTATGAATTCAACAAAACTGTTTGAAATTTTCGCCTCACTTTAGCTTTAGGCTCTAAATGAACTTACATAATCACTATTGATGCTAATTTATGAATACATACATCAGACGGGACTACAGCGGGGATTGTCCGTATGTCGGCCACCTTATTAAAATAACACTTTCGCTTGTAGAATATAAGTACTAACACATCTAGGTATAAGCTTACTAACAATTTATGGATGTCTAAGTTGTCTGTTTTTTTTTATATATTTGACGTGACAACGTCTTATGATTCGATGGAGCCGGCAGCACGCACCAAAAAACATGAAGCATGCGTGAACCTCGGTCTGAAGCGTTCCATTCAAGGATTGAAGTGCAAGCGAGAGCGGGAAACGAGCGACAAAGTGACAAAGACGTTGTCACGTTCAACTATCGTCAGTGAACCGACTTTACAGACAGACGATTTTTTTTAAATTTTCAGTCTATCTGAGTTTTGATTTACGATACCTTCAAAGCTTTTAACTTATTTTACCGATATATCTCGTATTCTGAATAGCCCATACATTGTGTAGCTTAGAAGTTAGTCGCATGACTAAGCGGCCAGTAATGTTGATACGGTGCGTTATTTCTTTGTGCTTGCTCCTTTGTGGGTATTTCTGATGGCAGGTGCAATAGGGTTGTGCTGGATATTTTACAAATTTACCTGAAAATATAGGAAGATTGGGAATTGATAGTCACTGGCAGTCAAAATATTCCATAGCCTCAAAGCAAAGTTTAATGACAATGACTGATTTGTATGGACGATTGGTGTCTTTTTGGGCAGTGGGTGACCATACCTTTCACAGTTTGTAAAAAAAAACACTAAAACGAGCAATTTATATATGCACTGCTACTTCGATACACTTCTATTTTATTTCATTTCCAAGGGGATAACAAACAGTTACACATTATACATTATGTCATAAATATAAAAAAATATTAAAGAGTAACCCACTACGCTATCCACAGGTTATTTAAAAATAGTCTTTTCGAAATTAAAAATAGCGTTGTGAACGCAACAAAACTAAATAAATGAAATCCGGTCAATCAATATCGAAAGAATTATGAAGCCTAGTCTGAAATACATTACATTTAAACGATTCTTTTAAGTGTTATGTCTTTCCGGACCGGATTTCATTTAAAAATATCTTAATCTCTTTTTTAATAAACTTGACGACCGTTTGGTGCAGTGGTCTACATGTCGGACTTCTAAAACCATGGGTCGCGGATTCATTCCCCGCACAGTACAAGTATATGTGTGCATGAACATGTGTGTTTGTACTGGTCTGGGTGTTTTCTATGTATAATATGTATTTATTTACAAAAAAAAGTATTTAAGTATGTTTATCCGTTGTCTAATACCCATAACACAAGCTTCGTAGCTCAATTTGGGACTAGAGAATTGGTGTGATTGTTGTAAATAAAGGTCGCCGTATTGCCAGCCCTGTATCGACCTTGTATATCCGTCTCTGGGTCTGCCCCCCCATCTGAATCACCGTGTATTTTAAACAGTTGCCGAGTTAGGTGCGAAAGCTCTTTGTCGCTCCCGACTCTCCTTCGGGATATATTAGGATTTCTTTATGGTTGTTACGGGATGATTTATGCGTCAAAGTGACATAAGAGACAAAGGAGGAGTATGGAGAGTGATAATTGTGTTTTTGTCACGTTTACTCGTGTTGGACTGTCATAAAAGAATTATTAGCTTTGATGTTTGATGTGAATCTGGAAAAGGTTCGTTAAGATGTAGATTCCCACAAAAAGCTATCATACGTTTTATTGGATGATTGAGCTAGTGAAAAAGAAGCTAAGATGGTCAATTGATTTGCTTTGCTTAGCTTACAGTTATTTGTTTTATTTTTTTATCTTCTCGCTTAAGAGGTAGCTCTTTGTATTTCGGCTCGTTTACATAATTTAAACAAGTTGTGAAAACCTATAAACACTTCGATTTATATAAGCTCTGTAGCATAAGTGTAATGTATTATGTGGTTGGTTATCCAATAAATAAAATAAAATAAAAATAAATAAGAAGTTGATAATTAACCAAGATGTCGCGAGTTCGATCTCCGCACTGTACAAACATTTGTGTGCAAGAACATGTCTGTTTGTACTGGTCTGGGTGTTATATGTATTTATTTAAGTTTATTTGTAATACCACTGTTGGTTCTGATATCTGTAACACAAGTGCTAAATCTACTTAACATGGAGTCAGATCAATGTGTGTGATGTTTTTGAATATTTATATTTATTTATTATACAATAACTACTGACCAGTATATCGTCTACTACATGTTCTTAAAAATTATTATCAACCAATTAACACAACATCATTTAGTTGAAACTAACATGTTTGAATGCGTCCACTTCATTTCTGAATTTCATTTAGACACCAATTTAACCTACCTATAGGACATTTGAAAAGCGGAAATATATTTCTGGATGTTAGAATTCTGACGTTAAACATAACGTGAAAAGGAGAATTATGAACAGTTTTGAATGTTGCATAAATCTAAGTAAATACGGTGTAACGTAATATTTCACACCTGAACCCTAATTACACAATATTCATTTTAGCTCATATGTCTCTTTTAACACAAATTCTAATAGCAAATGTCCACCTGTCATTCCTTCGGCCAAACATCACCATGAGATCTTAAATCCAACGTCAGTTTTGAGCAGTGTTCCATCTATTGCTGCTTTATTTACCGCTAACAAATCATAGGTAAGTGGAGAGGCGTCAGTGGTTCTCATCCGAAAGGGAAGTGTAGCTTTAAGATTTTTGTAAACGTGTGGAGCTAATGTTACATTAGTGTACATTTTCGCGCGTCTGTCTGTCCGTCTGTCACCCGGTGCGACGGCACGATGATGCTCTTTCCGGAACCAGTTTACTATTACAGGTTTCCCGGTATCTGTGGAATATTGAACTGTCAAAGTTTGGTGGAACCCAGCGGGTGGGTTGAAGTTTGTACCTTTGCGGTGAGGTGATGGATAACAGTTTGGAAGCATGATTTTGACTCAGATTAATTTCTAAGCAGTGTTTAATTACGTTGATACATCTACTTTGTTACACTTTCATTTAAGCGGTCACCTATTGTTTGGTCATATATGTGAACTTCTCAGTAACCATTCTTAAGCTAAACTATTTTTGGGTTATTTTAGAAGATGAATTATTAAGTTACGCCATATCAAACTTCGGAACGCGTTCGATTCCCGCACTGTTCAAACATTTGTGTGCATGAACGAACATGTATGTTTGTACTGGTCTGGGTGTTATATGTATTTATTTAAGTTATAAATAATACCGTTGTTGCTTTTGATATCTGTAACACAAGTGCTTAATCTACTTACCACGGAGTCAGATCAATGTATGTTTATATATATTTAAAAAAATAAAAACAGAAATTTTTAAAAGCTTTCCAAATCACATAGATATCAACCGTCGGTATCTTGATACGACACATCTTGCTTTGCCCCGTTTAATATAATAATAATGACATAAATAAATGAATAAATAAATATACAACAACAGCACATACGAGTACATTGATCTGACTCCGTGGTAAGTAGCTTGAGCACTTGTGTTACTGATATCAGAATCATCAGTGGCATTACAAATAAACTTAAATAAATATGTACATGTTACACCCAGACCAGTACAAACAGGCATGTTCATGCACACAAATGTTTGTACAGTGCGGAGATCGAACCCGCGACCTCTTGGTTAAAAGTCAACTTCTTGACCATTACACCGTTTACAAGTGGTCGTCGGTAATGGCTTAACTTACACGCCTTCTTGTTTTAACGCTTTCACGTCACGTAACGTAAAGAGCGCTTAACACAAGTCACATTTAACGTCGGAAGCCCATAGTTTACCAACACTAATCCTAAAACCAGGTGACCAATTACCATTTTTTACACTCTTGCGCACCTCAGAGATCAAAGCGAACCGGTGGGGCGTGGCCGATACATCCGCTAGTAATAGTCGTGTTCTTCCGCGGCGTTCGGCGCGTGCGCAGGTAACAGGAATGCGCTTTGAAACGTAACACTTCCGGCCGTTACGGTGGGCGATGGTTAGGCGGTGCGCACACTGAGTGTTCTAAATTTAAAATGAGATCTTATGATCATGTGATCGTGAGAACTTAATAGGAATAATCGGATTTTGAAATTTTACCAAAAAGCAATAGGTAGTCTTTGGCGGTGTTTTGATTCGAAGCTCTAGTAAGGCCCAAAAAATAAGGAGTTTCCAAGTTTGAACTAAAAATTTCATGATTTATGATTCAAGACGTTAACTGAAAATCACAGGTTAAATTTTTATGATAGCTCAAACAAGCCACAGAATTTTCAAAGTTTCTGTGGCTTGTTTGAGCTATAATAAAAATAGATAGACAAGAGATTAAAATTTCCCAGTTACACAAATGGATGCTTTTATTGCTGTCCACATAATAAGTAAAAGATAAGAAAGCCTTAGGGCGCGTTCACATATAACGTCAGTTTTTACAGGATCCGTTTTAATGGATCCGTCGCTACTGGAGATAGTATTCACACAGCATTTACAGGATCCGTTTTAACGGTTTCGATGCTACTGCAGATAGTGTTAAAACAGCACATCACAGTACCGATTCGACAAACGGTTCAGTGTACTGTATTATGTACGGATGGACTATCTAGTATGTATGGACTGGCTCATACAACTACATACGCTTAAAACACATATGTTCTTAAACGGATTGCTGTTTATTTTGTCGGATCGGTATTTTTTACTGGATCCGAAATACTGTATTATGTGAGAACTCGCTCATACAACTACATACGCTAAAAATTATAACAGTCACGTTTAAACAGAGCCGTAAAACGGACGTGATATATAACATGATATTTTACACTATTAGTAACCGGTAAGAGTCACACCTCCTTAGGTGGATGACTACCCACACAATAAATTAATCAAACCTATTCTGTATTTACTAACATTAGTTTTTAAGAAAAATTGTTACGAACTTTAGATCCCCGCCTGAAAAAAATGTTTGAATTTGAAATTAATACTCAACACCAAAATGATTTGATCTGTCCATCATGATTAAATCGCCTCTGTATGTATACCGTAAAAGTTCTGAAAATAAGAATCGTCGCGTCGACGTCGATATTTTATCCGTTTTAAGTTGATGGTAATGCAGCATACACCACGTGCGTTCTCCAATCACCCAACTGACATTTACGTCCCTCAGACGTATAAAACAGGTGAGTAACAGCCCTTTCTGCAACTGTGACTATCACTAGCGCTGAACTAGTGAAACTAACGAGTTGATTTATACTCAACACCAAAATGAATTGATCTATCCATTATGATTAAATCGCCTCTGTATACCATTTAAAGTTCTGAAAATAAGAATCATCGCGTCGACGTCGATATTTTATCCGTTTTACGTTGATGGTAATGCAGCATACACCACGTGCGTTCTCAAATCACCCAACTGACATTTACGTCCCTCACACGTATAAAACAGGTGAGTAACAGCCCTTCCTGCAACTGTCACTAGCGCTGGAGTAGTGAAATCAACGAATTGCATCTGATTGGAAGTTTCCTCTTGCACTGCTAAAAAGATCATGATATACTGCGGTAGTTAACGGCATGTTTTCAATGTTATTTAACTATTATAAAAACACTCTTACCCAATAGGATACACCTGTTCTTCCTTAGATCCACTTGCATCACCACTAAAGCGATGGTTCTGCCAAATTATTTCATACTGATATCTAAAGAAACAGATAATGTATGATGTAAGTCTTATCTTTCAACATATAGTATTTTATTAAGTACTAGTGGCCCCCCGCGACTTCGTCCGCGTGGAATCCCTTTGTTTTCACAATCGCGGTCGAACGGGATAAAAAGTATCCTATGTCCGTTTCCTGGTTTTAAGCTACCTCATCACCAATTTTCAGCCAAATCGGTTGATCCGTTCTTGATTTATAAATAGTGTAATTAACACCACTTTCTTTTATATCGATAAATACGCCCCAATTGATAAGTGCTAAGTAAGTTCTTTGCTTACTCGACAGTTGCCATCTAATTGGATCTGGAAATCTCTCTCTCATCAGCCTATATACGTCCTACTGCTGGGCCAGGGCTCACCTCAACTATGAGGTGATCCGAGCCATACTCCACCACGGATCCAGTGCAGATTGGTGGAGGGTTGTATGTTTTAATTTAGATCTCATCATTGCAAATTCCCTTCTCTGTAAGCCGAATCTAATGAATTCAACCAAACAGACGTCAAAATCAACCGAAATAAATCGCTACCACTTAAAATTCTACCCTTGGGAGGTACCTCGGCAAAATAATGAGCCTTATACTTTGTTTTTAACGCTACGTCTTAGGAATTGCGGTGGTGTAACTTTTGGCTGGAAACTGAACTGTATTTGTTCACAACAAGGGTGACTTCTTGGCGAAAAATCTGTGGGTGTTTTATTTGTAGCGGAGTATAGGTCCTAAATCTTGAGAAGCATCTAGTTTTAATGGCATTTAAATTAGGTTTTTATTTACTCGGCGTGTCGGATTTGACGTTGCTCGTGTGACGCGGTGGGGTGTAGCGGTTGTGTTGGAAGATAGATATTCAAATATAGTTACATGAAAGAACGTAAATAACGTAACCACGACATAAACGATAACTAAATACAAATATACATATAGATGAAAAATACTTAATAACCAACTGTTTATTTTTATCGCTTAAGTTTTTCTGATAATGTCATAACTTTAGTCACTGTAAGTCCAAAATGCAATACTTGTAAGTGTTATTATTGTGAGATAACTAATAATTAATTAGATTGAACTGAAAGGGTTACTAAGTTATAAGTGCAATTGTCTAGCATAAGACCTGCTTTATGTATGTAACACTAAGTTGGCAAATAAATGAATATGAATATGAAATTACTTTATTAGCGGTTTTCATACGTTAGTTATGTACACTGCCCTGTTAATTTTTGGCTTCACTTGGTGGGCACTGCGTTAGTCTAATGCTAGATTTGATAATGATGGTTTGTGCAAAACCATAGTAATTTTTGGCATAACATCACCTGTTTAAAATTCAACATATGATAGCTTGTATTACGACAGTATCACTGCTTTTCAAATCAGTCATAGTTTTGAAGGATGATCTCATATTTACCACCACACAGCATTAAAACCAACGATGCGTCTAACATCTCATTCGCATCCTGACATTCCACCGTCAACTGCCGCAGTTTTCCACTCGACTTCCTCCAAGCTATGCAGTTTACACAATATCCAATAAAGATGTACAATTTACAATCAAGTTTACACGCGCTCGTAAAGATCGCCTTCCGTGTTCGCCCACTTATGGCTACCGGTGGCCCACCCAGGTTACTGTCTGTTGTGATGTTCAGCAAGATGTGCGTGTACACTATAAATTTTTGGTATATCATCGTTGATTTTAAAGACCACGAGACAATACTGAGAGCTATTAGATAGATAGAGACCTCTTTATTGCACACGACAAAAAATTGAATGTCATACTTAATTTCTGCACTTTATAACTATATGACAAATTTGTAAATAAAAGAATAAAGTGCCCTTTGAGTATTATTTTCCTTAGCCGATAGTAAAGAACTAAACCTACGTTGAATTGTATTTCAAAACCAACCCATCACACCTATCCAAAAAATATGCTCGGAACTATGAACTGAATCGAAATTATCATAGCGGGATCTACGTAATGCGTGCACCGGAAATTGGGTCAGAGGGGGCCACTTATCCGCCGGAAGTGGCCGCCCAGGGCGGCGTATTTCCGCTCCTGACTGGTCCACACCTCGGTCATTATCGGAAGGTTTTTTTTGGGAATATGTGGTAGTGTTTTTAGAAATATATAGATGCATAGTTTTCCGCGTTTCCATATACAATTTTTTGTTTTCTTCAATTGAATTGGGAAGTTTTTATTTCTAAGGAAATCTAAATCCAGGAAGGGTTGGTGCATTTTTATTTTGTCAGAATTATTCACATTAAGCTATATATATAAAAGATAGTGGTGCTAGTTACACTATTTATAACTCAAGAACGGATGAACCGATTTGGCTGAAAATTGGTGGAGAGGTAGCATAGAACCAGGAAACGGACATAGGATACTTTTTATCCCGTTCTACCGCGATTTTGAAAACAAAGGATTTCCACGCGGACGAAGTCGCGGGGGGCCACTAGTATTTTATAAATGAAAAACAAAACAGAATAAAATAGTTTTTTTTTATTATTTTCAATTATACCTGTTGTTGTCTCGTCCTCGATGATGAAGAATTAACTAGGTAGTACATTTCCCGGTTACCTGAAGGCGTCACATAAGTTTAAATTCAGAAAAAAAATAACATTTCCGAACGTTTCCAGCTCTATACGCTCCTGTCTATTATCTATGGTCGTCATTCGTTTTTTATGTCACTTAATGGCGTCACGACGCTCCAAATAAAAAACTGTTTTTTAGTGAAAAAAGTGCTGAAAAGATGGGAAAAAGAAAATCTAAGGACTTGGATCGAGAATTGAGAAGATTGAGGAGAAAAATTGATAAAATAGCCAACCAAGAAAACTTCTAACGGTCAGTGGACGGTTAACCGTTTTATTTTCTTTTTCACTTAATTTTGTTTTGTAGCTGCAGAAACCTGGTATTTTCTATTCAAAACACATGAACGGCGTAATTAATTGTTGCTATACTGATACGAGTATCGAACAATTTACTTCTTACGTTCCGTAACCTCAAAACACATGAACGGCGTAATTAATTGTTGCTGTACTGATACGAGTATCGAACAATTTACTTCTTACGTTCCGTAACCTCAAAAATCACTCTGTACCAGAACTGGATAAAACAGTCCCCAACATTACGTTCATACGTTTAGTTTTCAGTTGTTGCTATACTTTTGGAGTATCGAACAACAATAAGAAATACATACAAGCTGAGGCTAGTTCTTGTTACACCGCAAGGGTGTCAAAGAAGTGAGTTAAAAGTATGCTGACCTTGTGCATTAGTTGTTGCTATACTGCAAGAGTATCGGACAACCTTATAAAAAATAACTGTTATTTTTTCTTTGCACTAAACCTTAGTACGAGGTAATAACATCAACAGAATGTTATATTTTTATTTGGTTTTGTTCCAAATGCAGAATTTACGCATGGGGGATCACCGGTAAGGCCTCGAGAGAATAAATCCCCAGAAGCATTGACCCCAGAGCTGATCGTAATGTCACCAGAACCAACAGAACCACCAGTAATCGAAGAACCCATTGAAACACTCGAACAAGATATTGATAACGATATACTATCAGCTATGGGGGCAGTCAAAGAGGAGACCGCAAACGGCCCCCCTGTCCACTTGGAGATCGCCCAGAGATGGACCCCGATTTTTACAAAAGGACTCAAAACAGAAGAAAATATGACACTGACGAAACAGTACATTCCATTTAGTAACATTCCCAACATGGTTCCACCAAAACTCAATCCAGAATTGGCTGCGGCTGTAACAGACCCTGTAAAAAAACGGGATACCATAATTGAAAACAGGCAAAAAAAATTTGCCACTGCGCTGGCTGCTATAGGCAGCGGGCTTCAAATTTTCCTGACTAAAGGAAACAAGGTGGATGGGATCAAACATTTTAATGATGCTGCACGGATCATGTGTGATATATTCCATAATGAAACTGGAAGCCGTAGGATGCTCATTCAGAGCGTAATCAACAAGGATATGAAAGCATCTCTCCAAGATGAACCAAATGAATATCTCTTTGGCAGTACACTCTCAGAACGTATAAAGCTAACAAAAGCTGTTCAAAAATCGGCCCAGGAACTAACAAACAAAAACATGACTACAAAGCCTAATAATTATAATAATAAGGCGAATACAGCAACAAACAGGACTTTAAACTGGCGGGCCCCTCCTCAGCAGAGCTACAGGCAAGGCAAACAGAACTACAGCAACAACAAGCAAAGCAGAGGAGGGGTGATGAAGAAAGGGACTCGATAGGAGTACAAAAAGGGTCGACCCCAGCATCATCACCGAAGCCATGCGAAGAAATAAACCAACAGGTGGGCAGATTGCCTTTTTTTATTAAAAAATGGCAAACTATCACTGAAGATCCAATGATTTTGTCTTGGATTTCAGGATATATTATTGAATTTGTTAATCTACCTTTTCAACAAGAAATACCTCAAAACAACACTGTTTCTCTCAATGAGAGATCTCTTATTGAAAAAGAAATCATTAATTTACTTAATAACAATGCTATTGAGATTTGCACACCAACTAAGGGACAATTTTGTTCACCGGTATTTCTGACAAAGAAACCCAATGGTGAATATAGGTTTATTCTCAACCTCAAAAAACTTAATAAGCTTATGTGTCCTGAGCATTTCAAGTTAGAAGATTATCGCACCGTTTGCAAGTTAGTACAAAAGGAAAACTACTTAGCATCTATTGATTTGAAAAACGCTTATTATATGATAAACATAAGCAAACAGTCAAGAAAATATCTACGCTTTGTCTTTAACAATCAGTTATATCAATTCAAAGTCTTACCTTTTGGTCTGTGTACAGCCCTTTTTATATTCACCAAAATATTCAAACCCATTCTTGCCAATCTTCGGAAAAGGGGTATAAAGGTTGTACAATACCTCGATGACACATGTATCATTGCAGATTCTTATTCACAATGCTTGAAAGATGTAAAACACATTCTTAATTTGTTTGAAAGCTTAGGATTTCTTGTCAATTACAAAAAATGCAATCTGATACCTAAACAAGAATGTAAATTTTTAGGTCTTATCTTCAACACAAACATATGAATATTTCAATTGGACAAGAGAAGAGGCTTAAATGCCTAGACCTTCTTTCAAAACTTAAACACAGGGTGTCTATTAGATTCTTAGCTCAGGTGCTAGGAACTTTAGTGTCAGTTTGCCCAGCCATTAAATATGGTATGTTATATACAAAACACCTAGAAAGAATAAAATTCTTAGCACTTAGAGATAACAACGAAAATTTTGAAACAATAATAACACTGCCCAAATCCTGTGATGAAGATATTGACTGGTGGCGTACAAATCTCAAATCAGCAGTCTGACCTATACGTAAAAATAATTATACCATAGAAATCGAGAAAGATGCATCGCTCCAGGGCTGGGGTGCCAGATGTGATAATAAAACAGCTAGCGGTCCATGGACAGAGAAAGAAGCAAAACTCAATATCAATACATTAGAACTACATGCAGCATTCCTAGGGTTAAAAAGTTTTGCCAGTAATCTATATGACTGTTAAATATTATTAAGAATTGACAACACAACCGCCATCTCATATATAAATCGCCTAGGTGGAATTCAACATCAACATTTACATGCTGTTGCTAAGTCCATATGGCAGTGGTGTGAATTATATGTAATCCATATCCTATGGGATATGGATTTTTGCTTCTTACATTAACACCAAGGATAACGTAGTTGCAGATTTCTTGTCAAGACAAAACATAGGACATACGGAATGGGAACTTGGTCATAAATATTTTAATGAAACTTCTTTGGTTCACCACAGATTGACTTATTCGCATCACGTACAAACGCAAAATGCGAAAAATACGTTTCATGGCACCCTGACCCTGGCGCTTACAAAGTTGACGCATATACATTTTTTTGTTGGTCCAATATGTTTTTCTATGCTTTCCCCCCCTTCTCAATGGTATCAAAAACAATAGAAAAAATCATTACTGATAAAAGTAGCGGCATTGTAGTTGTACCAGATTGGCCAACACAACCTTGGTACCCACTTTATCAGAAACTATTGGTAAAAGAACCATTATTCTTTGGACCTAACAAAAATTTACTCACATTATGTAATTGCAGGACAGTTCATCCTCTACATGGGAGCCTAACATTGATGGCAGGGCTGCTCTCCGGCGCAGTTTCCTAGCGGCTGGAATAAGCGAAGATGCGATAGAAATTATGCTCAGTTCTGTATCCAACTACACGTTAAAGCAGTATTCACCTTGCATTAAAGACTGGATTCAGTACTGTCATTCAAATCAAATATGTACGCTAAAAGCTAGTGTGCCTCAGATTATAAAGTATCTTACAAAGAAGTTTAATGAAGGTATGTCTTATGGTAGCCTGAACTCTACCAGGTCAGCTCTTTCATTGCTGCTAGGCTCTCATATTGGAACCGATTGTAACATCAAAAGACTATTTCGAGGTTTTTTCAAATTAAGACCATCTCGCCCTAAATATGATTATACTTGGGATGTGTCTGTAGTGTTAAATTATATAGAAAATAATTATAGAGACTCTAGTAACTTAGAAATAAGCTCAAAGAAGACTGCTACCTTGTTAGTATTAGCCACAGGGCATAGGGCCCAAACAATTTGTGCCATTGATATAAAGAAAATTAAAATAGAACATAATGTTATATACATTCAGGTGCCTAAGCTACTAAAAACGTCTGCCCCAAACAGAATGCAGCCTTTCATCAGGCTACCATTTTTTAGGGACAAACCAAATATATGCCCTGCACAAGCTTTAATAGACTATATTAATGTTACTAAATGTATAAGAGGTGATAATCAAAATTTATTTTTGTCCTATAAAAAACCTTACAAACCTATCACTGTCAGTTCAATTAGCCGTTGGATTAAGTCAGTGCTACTAGAAAGTGGCATAGATATGAACACATTCTCTGCTCACAGCACAAGACACGCATCAACATCTGCTGCCTTACAGAGAGGTGTCTCGATTGACGAAATCAGAAGGACGGCTGGCTGGACTGACAGCTCTAGTTGTTTTGCAAGGTTTTATAATTGTCCTATTCGTAGTGTAGGCTTCGCAGAAGCGGTTTTTAATTAATCAATAATTACCATGCTTTCGTTAATTTGTTAATCTTTGTTTTGTTTTCAAATGTCTACATACAATGTGACATTAATAAATATCTGATTATACAACATTCTTTAAACATCTACCTAGTTAATTCTTCATCATCGAGGACGAGACAACAACAGGTATAATTGAACAATCAAACTAGCTTACCTGTAAGCGCCGTTCGATTGAGATTATCCCTGGTGTTGTCTCGTCCGAAGATGATGAGTCCCGCCCACCCCTTCTGTTACAGATAACTCCTAACAGCCCTGGGTGGTTGCATCAATCAGATATTTTGTCTGATAACTAAATGACGACCATAGATAATAGACAGGAGCGTATAGAGCTGGAAACGTTCGGAAATGTTATTTTTTTTCTGAATTTAAACTTATGTGACGCCTTCAGGTAACCGGGAAATTTACTACCTAGTTAATTCTTCATCATCTTCGGACGAGACAACACCAGGGATAATCTCAATCGAACGGCGCTTACAGGTAAGCTAGTTTGATTGTTCAATTATTATGCCACTTAAGATGGAAAATAAAATTATTGTTCGAGAAACGGAACGTAACGTCTGTATTAGCACGAGGAAGATCCTTGCTCCTGGTGTACACGGTGTGGTTTAAGGATAGGGCTAACTGATTATCTGTTATAACTGATTTTGTAATAAGAACGCATTTTAAGCCTGGAACTAACCTAATTACCGTTACAATCTTGGATCGTTTAGTTTTAGTTTAAACCTGTATTAAGGCATGTTTTTGTAATAAGAGAGTAACTCATATTCTTTTACATGTCTAATAAATTGGTCACTTACAAATACTCCGCCACCAAATCGCAAAGCACGCATGGTCGATGTTGGCTCCACCTCATATATTATATAAAGACGTAAAGTGGCTAGCACATCAGGCTACCCAATTTTATTATAAAATCACACGTACCACAAGCGTACACGATACCACAGCGATTACCTAGACGTGCCGGCCACCGTACATCATCATCATTTCAGTCTGTTGCAGTCCACTGCTGGACATAGGCCTCCCTCCAAGGAGCGCCACAGCGCACGATCTCCCGCTTTTTGCATCCAGTCACTACCAGCTTCTTTCTTCAGGTCGTCTATCTATCTAGCCGGGGGGCGTCTTACACCACGTTTACCTAAGCGTGGTCTCCATTCAAGAACCTTCCTGCTCCACCTCTCGTCGGTTCTGCGACAGACATGGCAAGACGGTACGGTGAACAGGCATATCTGCCATGTGGTTCCACCGTACATAAGTAGTCTGAAACTTTGCTTAGTGCACATTACTCGATAAGAGAGGAATTATCATCTTATTTGAATGACGCATCACATGCATAACATACTATATCCTTTTGGTACATAACTAAAAAAACCTATCTCCGCATTATAAGTACCAGTAAAGTTATGAAAGCTTTCGAATCGTCGAAAATCGTCGTCGCACAAAGCGCAAAAAAATCTGAATTTTCGTCTGGATTTTGTCCCATTCGTTATAATAGTAAAGAGATGTAAGATAGTTTACTAGCGCAGGTTCTTGTCACAATATCCGGCCACATCTGAAGATATTGATTCATAAACTACCGCCGTGTCTGACACTTTGATCTCGACGTCTCAATGATGGCGGTTGTAAACTTTTTTGAACATTCACTTCCTTAATATAAGTCAATTAGTCACTCGAAATGTTGATAGAGTAAGTATATTTAATGGTCAAAAAAAATTGGGCAGAATTTTACTGGATTGGAATCCATACATGGAACATCTTTACATAGGTAAGGGGAAACGAAAAAAAAAACAACGTGATTATAATCTGTCTCATTTAAGGCAATGAAAAGTTATGAAGAATACAGCCGTATTGACATCCTTCATACCCAAATTCTCAGGACTACAAACTGAATACTTCTAAGCAAATATCCATTAGTGCCACAATGACACATTAATACTTTAACTGCGCCTGCACCGGTGAGCGGCTCGCTGCTCTTTGATCTTTTACGGCTAGATTATTGCACTAATCGACGCAGACAGTCCATGTAATCATATCAGAATTATTAGGCAATAAACTGCAAGAGAACCTACCTCGTAAATGATGATCAGATTCTGACAAAGTGGCGATGAATTTATTAAACCGGGAGGATGTTGTAAACCACTTTGAACTGAGGGTTAGTTTGTAGGGGATTATGATGGTATTTGTTTGTTGTTTATAAGACGTACTACGATCAAAGGTGAGTTGCAATGGTCTGATTGTAAATACACTGCAAAGCTTGCGGGGTATTTTCGTCTGTACTGATTCGGACGTCTGTCCCAATACAAATCTGTCCTTGTTAGTATCTCAACATTATTAATATACTTAAGTAACTAAATATTCATTTCAAATTCGACATCTCCGTAAAATATTCTTGAGCTTTTAACTACTTCTTTCAGATTTGATGATAAATCAATTTGGGTACTAACAGTTTCCATTTCTTTTCTTAGGTGTACAGCTTACATAAATCTCGTCGAACTTCTAACACGGAGTGTCACTTCTATTTGTAAGCTTAATATAATCTTTGCCTTTCACTTTACAGCGTGTGACAGCTAGCAGCAAACCTTGAAATTGCAAGTGGCAATTATCTCCGCAGTTTATTGTTCCGTTTGATATTGTGCGGAGTGTTGCGGAGAATCCCCGTTTTACGCTTACGAGGTGTTTTGCCTCCTCATTCACGATGTTTAGAGGTGATTTGTATGAAACTGGACAGGTCAAAGAACAAAAGTTGTTAGCTGTATAATTTTGTGGCTCGTCAGTGTAACTGCGTTTCTGTGAACTTGTGTTTAGTTTATTGGTTATAGCTATTTAAGAAGCAGAAGGTACTCTCCTTCTGTTTAGATATTTCTATTATTTTAAAACACCTTGCTCTTCGTAACTTATTTGCTTATGGCTTTGAAAGCAGATATGATAATCAGTTTTAAGCATTCGCGTTTCATGTTTCAACTACTTAAAAACGGTAATAAACGTTGTTAAGTATTTACGTACCTCATCTTTTTTCGTGACGTTTCGATCGGTTTGCACACGACGCGCAGCTAGGCGGACCGGAGACGGCAATTTCTTTTAAAAAATGCCATAAGTAAATATTTTCAACCCAGATCTCAAGCCTATGGAGTTCTAGATGTTCTTTATTAGTTTACCTTCAATAAAAAATGGTATGAACACGTAGAAGAGACATAAAACTCCTTTATAATTTAAAAGCAACTGAAATTTCAGCTTCACAATATTTTATCGAAAATTAACAAGCCTGAAGCTGAAATATGATGGCGATCAGTTGGTACCAACCCCTTATTTAGGTAGTAAGCCTGTTATTAGCAGGCAACGACTTTGCTATTAAGGCACCTTCGCAAAATTTTTGGGAGCAAATAAAATGGCAATTGATTTAACGGTCACCCAAGTAACTTATTATATTTTTAAAACAGGCAATGTGTTACCATAGAGCATATCAATATAACGCTAACTGCTTGTAAAAAAATTTTTTTATCGTATATTTTTGATCTCTGGCGCTTAATAAGTAATTTATCTTCATCTCTATCTGACCGATATACGTCATTATGAGAACACTTTAGAAAACTCCGATACAATTTCATGATTTATGTTATGTTATGAGAGACGAAACATGGTTGGAGTCCTTGAAATTTAAGGAACTTCAACCAAGTTTTGTCTCTCATAACAGAACATAAATCTAAAACCAATGGCTTTAAGTGATGACTTCGTATTAAGACTGCCAAAAAATACCTGTAAATCATACTATCAATCGAAATAACGATCGCCAAGTCCCACAGACAAAATACAAGACATACATACATGCGAGACGCACAGATAAAGCAATTATCATTCAACTGGCAAGCAACACATCTATAATTACAATACAATTGTTCCCCCACTAACACTTGATCTTTACCGGCACTCGTGCGCATACTATGACAGCGTGCCAGGGGCGTCTACTGCGCAAGCGTGGCGATGGCTACATAGTTCGCAAGTATGACGTTGACGGCGTGCCTATGGTGCGCCGGCGCTGGCAAGGCACAGCATTGCTGCCTGCCTATTTGTCGGAAGAACTGATTTGGCTCCGGTGAAGATTGGACTGTGCAGGGTTAGAATGGTGTATTTTGTTGCTGTTGTGAATACACAGTTGCAATTTACCTCCTTTAATATGAACAAGATACTGTTAAATGTTTATCACACAAATATTAAAAAAGTGAAAGTTTTTTGTTGGACCAATCACCCCAACAAAGAAACCAAATGGGGTGACCAAACATTAAAATGTTTGTCGTTCAATCACGCGGAAACGGATTTTGATGAAATTTGGAATACAGACAGGGTATTTATTAGCTGACTTAAGTGATAGAATAATTTTAATCCCGATTAAATGCTCCCTTGGGATAAGGCAGGAGTCTTGGCAAGTTACTTAATTATTTATTTTCTAAAAACAACAGGCAGGACTACGGGGCTGCTCTAGCATATGAAAAGTAGCAAAACTGTCGTTTGGTTATTAATAAGGGCTCCAATGTTTTACAATTAAAAAAAAGTGATTTGCATCATCTGTAGAAACTGTGTGAGTATATTTTTCCCCAAACTTTAAACGACCGTCATCAGCAATTATGACTACAAATAACTGTCTTAATGCAATCAGCCGCAAACATCTACTGCTGAAAATAAGCATCGCTTGCACACAAACAGTTACCAAGCGGCCTACACGCAGTTTTGATCCGCGCGTACTAATAACGTTTATCACCTTGCCCACAAAAGTCAAATATCCTAGAACATCACAAAAAATCTACATATATGACGTGTTCTTTTACCCTCCCTCACCATAGCAATATTCTTGGTCGCTATAAAATTTACTTTCCAGGTAAAAAAACCTCTGTGTGAGCCATGAAAACCACTGCTGAACTTCACCGGCTGGATGCATTTTGACCATTGCAGCCTAAGCTAAAACCACCGTGATAAAATTATCAAAGAAATCAGTCCATCCGTTTGGGAAACATTTTTATACACACACAAAAAGACATAGGAGCCCAAACCTATAACACCCCTCTTTTTAGTCGAGCGTTTAAAAATGAGGAGCCAGCTCTAAACAGCACCAGTCTATGGCGTAATACCTGCCCGACGGCGGATCGAGACGCTATAACTCATCGCGCGCAGTAATTAACGAACTCATTTGGACCGCGCTCGTATTGTGGTACCGTTCCGATGGTTTTATATCGGTCATCGATTTTGTTCTTTTAATTGTCTTCGCTTTAAATCTGATGTCTATCGCTCGGTGCTGAAACGTTGGTTTGTGCCTACTTACATAATGGTTATTTTCGTATGCCGGCTTTTGGTACTGAGTATAGACGACATATCATATAAGCATTACTCTGCATAGAAGCATTTTAGGTAACTAGCGGCTCCACGCGAAGACTGTGAAACCTAAATTCATACCTGTATCATAGGGATCAAGTTTTGCAACCTTCTAACCTTAAGCCTTCTAAGAACCTAAGTCCTGAAATCCCCAATGCAAAATTTGAGCCCCTAGCACCTAAAACCACCCTTTAGAGGTCGAATATCGCAATATATAATACTCTGGTCTTAGCAAGCGTGTGCGCAAGCATCCACATTTATAAAAAGAACCCACGTACAAAATTTTAAAATATTAGCCCGTGTAGTCTCTTAGATTTCCTGATGAGTGTCGTCCTTTCGCTTCTATAGATGCTGGAGGCAACATTGTACACTCATCACTTTTCTAAACACATTTAATTTAGAAACAGTAACATAATCCAATGTTTAACCCTAGTTTTTAACCTTCCCAAGTTACCCTGCTGCTAAAAGTGCTAGTAAAAGTTTAAAAAGAGGAAGTGACATTTACTACTTCGAATTCGTCCTCAAGAGTTGATTTGAAGGCAAAGTGACCTATATTTGTTTCTTCGGTTTACGCGAACAGTAGACAATTAAATGAGACACTTTTTACGGATTATTTCGCGATTTAGTTACATTTTTTTTAACCTGACGTTTCGGACCCTTTTCAGCGTCCATGGTCACAGGAAGCTTAAGATGTTAGTTGTCATTACATAATTTTGAAAAAAAAGGGAAAATCAAATAAAATGTAAAAAAATCGCGAAATAATACGTAAAAAGTGTCTCATTTCAATGACAACGTGACCTAAACAAAAATTGGTTTACTTGGAACCCTTATCCAATGATATCGTAAAGAGGCGGTATTACAAAAGGCCAAAATTCGATAATTTTTGAGTCCATCCCATGGAGCATGGCACTGTTTTATTTTCAGCCAGCCACGGCAGTGGTACCGCAATGTGAACGAGCCCCAATGAAGGGCCGTTATAATGAGCGGCGCCATGTCGACAAACCAACTAATTACTCGGTAATTCGTACTGATACACCCCACTTTGCCCGCTGACACTGTGAAATTAAATTCAAATCAGCTATTTTCGCCAATAAATGAACATATTTTTATTTCAAAACAAAATTGCCGGTGCTTTTTGTGTGCTCTCGAAAAATTTTAAAATGCTAAGGATACCTTGATTTGGGAATCTTAAATGTTGAAAAATGCGTCCCTTATTTTATGTGTTTAATTAGAAATTACACTTACCTATACCTATTTAATTTAATTTTGTTTTAATTTACCTAATTGCAATTTGACATTTCACTTATTATTAGTATAGTAGTCTGAAATAAAATGTTTACATTTTGATTTTATACAGTCTTGCAAAAACTTCATACATTGAACAAGACTTCCCAATTTACAAGTTTGTAATTTAAAAAAAAACTGTGCAAAGCGCCGGCGTTCCCTAAGGCGCAAGATTGATCATTAAAATAGACAAAGAAAAATAGGTGCGCGGAAACAAAAGAGCGCGGGCGCCTCAATCTGTCACGGAGTGTCAACTGTCACTGTCACTGTCACCTGTCAGCCGCCGCCGCTGACTGCGGCGACACCTCGGCCACCACCTGGGGAAATGGTAAATTAAAAGCGGGAAATCCATTGCGTTTTTGTTTCGAGTCACGGATTGCAAATGTTTGTGCCGCTATTTTAGGTTTTGATGAAATGCGGTTTTCAGGGGTGAAATATAAATCCCGCGTGCAACATTTTAGATTTTCGGACAGCGTTTTTGTGTAGATGCCGGCGTCAATCATTTTGAAATTTGTATTTTCGTTGCAATTGCAAGGTTTTTTTAGTTTTTTTTAAAAAAAGAGATGTCTAATCGTTATATAAAAATATACATATACTCGTATGTATATCTTAGTTGTGCCTTAACAAATATAATACCACCTATTGTCCTATGTAACCTTATTAGATTATCTACATTCTTTAAATAAAAAAAATATAAACCAAATATTATATTGACGTTCCAACCGCCTATATTTTAGTTAAATACGCAAATTACACTTTTAATGTGAATATTTACACGCAATAAATTACTAAATTGACCACATACATAATAACCGCCTTAAAGCAACAGGTGTTCCCGACTTGATATACGAAACGTCACGTCAAAATATTATCGAATTTTAATGTTAAGAAAAACGAAATTATTAAGTAAGCAACCGTGATAAAGCAATGAAACAAATTAGCTCAAAACACGATGTTTTAAAGGCGATTAAAAGGAGTTATAGTTATGTTCGTTGCGGTTTTTCGGGCTAATCTATGGTTATTGCTTGCGCTAGCGCAGATTAGTTTGATGCGGTGTGTTGTCGCGAGGACGCAATATAAACACCTTTCGAGGTGGGTGCCAACATTTTTTGGCACGCGCCACTATTTTGGGGTTCTATGGAGAAACAGAAAACCCAAAAAGTTTTGTAACAAAAACATAACACTCTTGCAAGTAATCATTGTGGCCAGAAATTATTGGTGTTTTGACAGTAGAATCCCATACCGATTATAAAAAAAAAATTGATCAAAACTTACAATCAATATTGACAACCATTTTTGTGTAATGGTTACGAAGATGACTAAGACGAATTAACCAAGAGGTCGCGGGTTCGATCAAACTTTTGTACATGAACATGTATGTTTGTACTGGTCTGGGTGTCATATGTATTTATTGAAATTTATTTGTGATACCACTGTTGATTCTGATATCTGTATTACAAGTGCTTAAACTACTTACCACGGAGTCAGATTTATGTATGTGATGTTTTTGTATATTTATAATAAGTATTATTTTATAGGGTTTCTAAGTAGGTCTACATAAACACACATAATTATACTCTGTGTAGTTCCCATCAAGTACATAAAAATATTTCTTAAATAGTAGGTAGATAGCCACAAATAGTCCGTGCCTGCACTCAAAATTATACTGAACCGTTTGCAGCACTACATTTACTATCGTTCGAAATTCGGTTCGAAATAAACGATATTTCACAGGTAATCTGCGCTGAGACAACAGCTGTTCGGCTCAGATGAGGATTTATTCCGAGTTTTTTTCGCAGTTTGTAAGGCTGAGAGTACATCACACAGTCGTTACTAGGCCTAAATATTAATATTAACAACGCAAGCTTTCTACGTACTTACACAAATGTCAATATTCTTAGAATATTTATACATATTATATATAACAAAATATAAAATTACATGTGTAGATATACAACCACGTCAGTCGTAGTACCAAAATGCTGTAAATTCGTAGATGGTTCAAATTACAGCATTTTCCAACAATCTGATTTCCTCATGGTTTGCCGGACCTATGGTGGACGTACATTATTTTAATGTATATTTGTAGACTTGTATTAAATTGGCAGATATTACACTTTTGCGATGTCTTTGCATAATCCTCGTTAAAACGCATTCAATTCCAAAATAAAGGTCTTGAATTAGTTACTACTTATATTACTTCCACATGGTCAATTAATCAACAAATTAAGAGCTTCAAATTGTTCATAAGACTCGTATTTTGCAGTGATGACGCAGTTTTTATACAACGGATTAGCACTTAGCCCTAATCACACCCGATTTTCAGTGTTGATTAAGTTGTATAGAGCTACCTTAATAACTGTAGTTACATGCAGTGTTGACATCATTAACATGAGACACTTTTTACGGATAAATAATCCGTAAAAAGTGTCTCATTTCTATGTCTACGGTTTGCGTAAACCGAAGAAACACAGTGTGTTCCTAACTTTAAGAATGTCGTTGTCGGATCTCCGAGATGCTATGCACGTGTCCATTGTCTGACTATGTTGATTGCATTCCTCCGTTTTTTGCTTTTAAATCTTTTAGTGTAGGTGCTCAAGAATTTGTCAACAATCGTGTCCTACATACTCTCGTCTACATACTCTCGTAAGATATTGGCTTGTTTAGATAGTAAAACTCGTTCTCATAGCAACGAAAAAGAGAACTAGTGTAAATAAAACTATTTTTTAAATAAAAAAGTAACATTTGCAAGTCCTTCAATTGTGTTAGTGATTCCGCCTTCTTCAGTGACACGTGACATGACATCATTGTGACATCTGGATAGAAACACGCTTTCTTCTTGCTCAAGCGCTCGATCTTGACCATATACTCGTATTTAGCCAGTTTTGATTTAAATGCGTTACATTTTTGATATCTGAAGGTACCTTTTTAGTTTATAAAGTTGTGCTCCTTCGTACGTAAACATTTTTCTTCCATACTTCGTTCTATACTTACGTTTAATAATGTTAAAAATAAAAAATAACGAGTTATACTCTAATCCCAAGCACAGATTTTAAAACAAACTAGCGAACCCGGCAGACGTTGTCTTGCCCGCTGTGTGATAAGCCTTCCTCTTGAATTACAATTCAAAATAACTGCATTAAAATGCATTGAGTAGTTTTAAAGATCAAAGCATACATACATACCTACAGATATCGGGACAGAGATTTAATATCTCTCGTGTCACAATGTTCGTTCCTGTACTCCACCGCCTTGACATGTAATTTTGTGAGCATATTAAGAAGGTCTGAGAATCGGATCTATTTTTCATACCGCATAGTGATAAGGGTTGTCCACAATAATTTATATGGCATAACTACGTTTGCCGGGTCAGCTAGTTATATAATATAATAGACTAATTTGTCAAGTTATCAAAAGATCAATTTACGTTTATTTTACACGTGGGACATGGCGCACCTTACTGCCGCGACCGAATTTAACTTTTTTGCTTAAGGCCAAGAATGCTCCAACTGAATAGTGGATTAAATATTTATTTATCTACTCATATACTTTGATTTAATATCCACTTATCTATTTTAATTTAACAACGCTCTGCATCTTAACGTGTTAAAAGTGTCTCTATATATTATTTGTGTAAGAGCATTCATTTACTATTTCTTCCTTTTTTCTTTCTATCGCAAGCTTTTAATTAAATAAATTGTTTTTCTGCTTACCAATAACCTAATGTAAGTTTGTCGTAGAAATAGATATAAGTTTTTATACGTTTTTTTAATATAATAATAACTTTTTATTCCGAAAGAGATATTCAAAAACACAATGTCCCTCATCTCGGGGTAGTTTCTACGCATACTCGCTGGGGGTTATGTGGGACTCCAGGCCTCAGAGAGAGAACCCGCGTACCCACTAAAAACCTGACGGTGCCCTCCGATGCCATGTGAGTCGGGGACGTAGAGGGTTCACCGGACTCGGCCGACTCACTTTGCAGCGAGGCCTCCTCCAACGATTTCCACTGTTTTCTGTCAGCTGCCACCCGTGTCCAATAGGGACCTAATGTGAGGCGGATATCTATTTATCTTAGATACTAGACGGTGACCTGCTTGCTCCATTTATTGCTACACTCAGCAGCGCAGCATATATCTATAAATATATATGTATATATTTTTTCGCTAGCACTCTTCCCCTTAACACAGGGCTTGTAGCGAGCCCCACGGGCATTATATTTTTTATCCGCGCTTCCAATTCTGACGGCAAATTGCAATCCGATAGCCAGGTTGTGGTGAGAGGGAGGCGGCAATTAGATACGAAGGTAGGTACTTACCTACCTACTTCCTTTTTTTTGACTGTTTTTATTTTGTATCTACAGACCAATGTAAGCTTTTTAAAAACCAAATAATAATCTTCCGGGAATTCACATGCCACTTTACGAATCAGGGTTTTAAATTAGTTAATAAATTGTTTCACCCCAAACTACGCGATAGCTTGTTCTATGGTGTTATCGTATTAAAAATCGTATAAAAAAATATGTGCTTTTTGAAATATTTGACTTCTTTTCAATGGTAGTATGTCTACACCAAATAATTTACAGCCAACCAACTGTAGATTTCGAGACTAATGATTATGTCACGCTATTTAAAATCTAGGTTCAAACGCAAAAATAAATCTAGACGAACAGTAATTATCGGGTGTGTTACCGCGTACGCAGTTACCTAACATATGCCAAGTCTAAAAATGTCGACAAAACCAAGGCAGGCCAAACTATTCAAAAGTTGTCACATCGCCACTTTGCTTCGGTTTGTTTTGGCACCCCTGGCGCCGCGCCGCTAGTGAAGTCGGAATGACAGCCATTTTTATCGATATCTATCAACTATTCACATCAATCATTGTCCATTATAACGATGACGGCCCTGTGGCACGAGCGAACACTAAATATAAATAATCTAGTAAGGTGAGAGATATAGCGGTCGTTAACTACCTATGTTGGACATCAATCAGGTAGGAAAGTGACTGATAAATTTATTACTGAGGTATGAATGGATGTGCGTATTCATTTGTCATGTTAATTATTACGAGGAAAGCAAAGGTGATTAATTGACACTACATTCAAAGCGTGGAAGACCTAACTTATGAATGCTATTCAAACTGACTATAACAGTACAGAACATCATGGCCAATTTATTGTGGTGTAAGGAGCATAAAATGAGAACAACGACTCCATGTTACCTTTTGTTCGTTCAATAGGAATATGAGCATATTCCATCATCAGAAAATATAGACCATGTTTTAGGTACTAACACGATTTTTTTTTCGTTTTCAGTAAGAAAATGCAGGGTCTTTCAACAGTTTGCAGGTAAAAGTTTTCCAATGAATGTCTCGCAAAATAAATAATCGACAAACCTACCAAAATTGATTTTTAGGGTGAATTAGACATATAAGTTCCTGCAAAATCTGGCAAATAAAACATTTCTTATTTTTTTTCATATTTTTTTTATTTGGGATAGGTTTGCTCTTGACCCAAGACTAAGCCCAACGAGGCAAAGACTGAGTCTACGATGGAGCGAGCTCACCTAGAAGATGCCTGTTCACTCTAGCTTTGAAGATTCCTAGGTTGTAATTGCATTGTATTATTGTATTGTATCATACTGTTATTGTATTGTATCAAGCAAAATCTCTATATATATAAAATTCTCGTGTCACAATGTTCGTTCCCGTATTCCTCCGATACGGCTTGAAATTTTGTGAGCATATTGAGTAGGTTTTAGAATCGACCAACATCTATTTTCATATTTCTTAGTGATAAGGGTTGGCCATAATAATTTATATGGCAAAACAACGTTGGCCAGATCAGCTAGTTATCTATTAAATGTCTCATCCCTAGCCCCTAATGACCGTCAGCATCCAGGTGAGCCGTCGGCACTTCATCACGCGCCGGATTTCCGCCAAAACGCCGAACTAAAACGCCGTGTAATACGGACAGATAACGTCGAACTAATTAGCCGGTTAGCTGGCAACACTAGCGACAGGTGTGTGCGTATGTGGGTAAATGGAGAATGAATGAGCGTTTTTTTTTTGACAGGAAAGATGCCAATGTTTTCAGTGATTATGCTACGTACAGGGAAATAATTGAGACTGACACTTGACGGAGCAGCCAAATCGAGTTTTGGCATAGGATAATATTAATAATAATAATGAATAATATATATTAATAATAGGTAATCATTGTTACAACGCAAATAATAATAACAGTTGTACCTACTTTCGACATTAAGTAATTTAATGACTTTTATGACTACTGATTTTTTAATAAAATGAGTTAACAAATTGGTACCCATTCATCTTATCAGCCTATATACGTCCCACTGCTGGGCACAAGCCTCACATCAAATATGAAGTAGGTAGTTACTCATTAATTGTCGTCAAATTTTATGGCATTTTTTATATAAAAACTAGCTGTCCCGGCAAACGTTGTTTTGCCGTATAAATAAATGTTACTAAGTGTTTACAACCCTTATCATTAAGGGGTATGAAAAATAGATGTTGGCCGATTCTCAGACCTACTCAACTCACACTCTACTACACACTCACAAAATTTCATAAGAATCGTTTCGAAGGAGTACCTACGGGAACGAACATTGTGACACGAGAATTTTATATACATATACAAGGTGTAACAAAAAACCCCGTTATAACTGAAGGGTGTTGTTGTGCCCGTAAACCTGAACAACTTTCGCTAAGAAACCTAGGTCGAAATCTCAAAAAATCTTTTGGCTCTCCCATAGTAAATCGATTAGCTGATTGGCAATTTTGTATGGGAGGTCCGATTTTTTTTTTTGAGATTTTGACCTAGGTATCATTGGGAATGTTGTGCAGTTTTCCGGGCACAACAACACCCTCCAGTTATAACGGGGTTTTTTGTTACACCTTGTATAAAGATATACATATATCTTTTTCAAACGAACACACTAATAATAACATAATCGTCATTACATACTCGTAAGTGTGGATCTTTGATTATATTTTAGTACACCTGAGAGCAACACAAGCTCGTGAGCACAAAGAATAAAAATATCTCTAACATGGCCGCTAGCTATCAAATGGAAACTACATCTTACATTTCTTACCTGAGCATCAAAAGGCGCTAGGCGGGGTCCCATCCCGTTTACACCTGTCCCGCGGGCCCCGCCTAGACAGCCCTGAACAGGTGTGCACAGCGCCGATTGGCTAGCGAACAAGGTAAGACAGGTGTCTTGCGCAGCGACCAATAGAACGCGAGATTTATACGGGTAAGTAAAACGTCCATGTTATTCAAAAAAAAAGAAAAAAAAACACTAATATTGCTTTAAATCTTGAAGATTTAAAATTATACAATTTATTTTGGTACGTTTGCTGTAGTTCAAAATTTGTCTGTTGCTTTTATTTTTTCACTGATTTATGGGAACTTCCGTCCTCTTGGTTCCGAATGGAATGACAAACATTAAAAAAACTTAATTTAAAACTTTAATTTGAATATAAATTCGTAATTATTCAAAACATTTTATTCTGTTAAAATTTTAAAAATATGTAATAAAAAGTTAAATTAGTAAAAAAATATATACTTTGTATGAAACAAAATCAAGTACTAAAAAGTTTAAATTACCCCTGGTGGGACTCGAACCCACAATCCCCGGCTTAGGAGGCCGATGCCTTATCCATTAGGCCACAGGGGCAGCGAAGTCGTCGGCGAAATTTTGTTACGACTCATATGGCACTAAGTTTTGCTTTTGCTACTGAGATTTGAAAGAGATTTTTTAGAGTACTGCTTTCGAATTGACCTCCGAGATACTGTTAAAGTACAGCTTTCTGGCGGTCATCGGGTTGTATCTTATGAATTTATGTGGGTGGACGCATCAACAATTAATATTTTATTTATATTTTATTTTATGTATATTCATTTTATTTTACTATATTCTTTATAGAACAACAATAACAAAGTATTTATACATGCCTACGAACTCTCGAAAGATAATTCTTCTTAGTTCAGGCCTTTTTTTGGCCAAATTTACAACCAGGATCACAACACTTCTTTATACGAATGTTTTTCTATTACTATTTTTATAAAACATCAAATCTAAGGCAATAACCGTGATTATTTCACATGACCGGAAGTGATTTCAGCACACCCTCTGGGAGGTTCGCATCCGTTTCCTATGGTTAACAGTCATGGCCTCCAAGCGTCCACTTGTGTATGCAACGCAACCTTCTCGTTAATGTACCGTGATTATGACATGCGTGACTGTGGCTACCATAAGAAAGGCTACGTTATGGTTTAGAAAGACGCTAGTGGGTCCTTGTCACGACAAAATCTTACTAAGACTAGAGGCCGATATCTCTTTTGGAACCAGTACATGCTGGTTGCTTGGAAGTTTAAGAGAAAACTTTAACTTTTCTACAAATTTCTTATTATGTAAGGAGGCCAGCATGTCACAGTAAACACTGAGGTATCTTATACCCTTGTGATACGGGCGATTTTTCAACAAAAATTAGTAGGCTGATGTGTTAGCCCCTGTACAAGTTTTTTAATGCCGCGCCAGTTAGTTATGTTTATGATTTAGCATAATTTGTAACTTATTGTATTGCAATACAATAAGTTACAAATTATGCTACTACTAAGTACTAAACTGTAAGCTAAAACATGTGTTTATGAAGTGCACTTCATAAACACATGTTTTGGCTTACAGTTTAGTACTTAATCATTTATTGACGTGACAACGTCTTATAAATTGGTTTGCCGGGTGACACTTCAAGAAACTGCGTTACGCTCCGCTCACGTTCCGCGCTCACAATGAGAGCGAGTGAGAGGCACGCGTCCCTTCGACTCGGGCATGGTTAGCCCGCCTAAGAGCGAGTGAGACAGACATAAAAAGTGAAAGGCACGCGTCCCTTCCACTCGAGCACAGTTAACCCGCCTAAGAGCGAGAGAGACAGAGCGAGAGAAAGAGAGTGAGAGAGATAGGCATACACACCGGTTCATGTTATACGAATGAATATTCACATTTAAATTATTTTACCACTCAAAGTCGTTGTCACTTAAAACTTTTTAAGAAACTTATCTCCACAACTGTAAACTGTTTTGTGTTAATAAATAAAATAAAATACGTATGGAGCTCCATATTTTTGAATGTATAATTATGTTAACAAGTTAGGTATCTTTTGAATGACAATTTAATTTAATAAAATAATAACTTTGGTTTGTTCAATGTATTTTTGTTATAGATTTTTGATCTACCAATAGAAATATAGATAGATAGAGAACACTTTACTGCACACCAAAGAATAAAAAATCAACATACAAAGCACGATGCACAATGTAGGCGGTATTATCGCTAAGAGCGATCTCTTCCAGACAACCTTCGGGTTAAGGATATTGTTATTAACAGGAAGGGGGAGTTGGGTGCAAAAGTCATATTAATATTACTATAACTTTATTATGTTTTATTTTTGTGAATTGAATTGATTTATTGTTTTACTAACATTTTAATAACATCTTGTTACTAACACTTATGGATGCAAATCTGAAATAAATTATTATTATTATTATAATGATATATTATTATTATTATAATTATAACATGATGAATAACTACAAAAAATATTAATATATTTAAATAAACATACCTAAATTATATACAAATATTATTATATACCTAAAATAAATAAACTAAAAAAAAACCGGTCAAGTGCGAGTTGGACTCGCGCACCGAGGGTTCCGTACAAACCTGTAGATAAGGAGTAGTAACTATGAAATTAAAAAAATTGACAAAAATATTTTTCAAAAATATTTTTCTTTATATGATAAAACTGAAAATTTACGGTTTTCGTAATTATTCCTATATCTGTACTATAAGACGTGACTTCGTACTAAATTTCAAGATTCTAAGTTTACGGGAAGTGCCCTGTTATGTAGGTTTTGATTCCCGTGCGAGTTTCGAAAATTTGCGGCCTAAATGGCTGTATCTTTTGATTGCGTTGGCTTAGAAGGTTGATTTTTCTACAGCTTCCAGGGACCGTAGACCTTAGTATCATATAGAAATTTCAGTTTGTATGATAAAACCTCCACGCGTTCCTGAGAAAAACGGTCTTGACAGACGGACGGACAACAAAGTGATCTTATAAGGGTTCCGTTTTTTTCTTTTGAGGTACGGAACCCTAAAAAACATTTTAATTAACACTCAAAATCCCACCTCAGATCCTCGCATACCGTTGCTATTTATATTTAATCACCCTCATAAAATGGTTATTAATTCGCACACGTGTGCTAAGATAACAATTAATTCTCTGTTGGAGGTACTCGCGAATCGGAACCGAAATAGAACGGCTATTATTTTAGTAATAGTCTAGACAGTATTACAAAACGAGAATGCGTGTAAATTGAATGTGGGTAACAAGAGTTTAATTGGATTTTCATGCATATATAATTTTATGTTAAGTTTTTGAATAGGTTTCATAAAGCACTTTATAAAATTATTTAAGTGAGGCAATAAAATACTTTTTACACAGCGCTGAGGTTTCCTGAAAGTGTATAATAATTCAAATGAGGCAAATAAATACTTTTTACAAGACGCTGTCGAAATACTCGTTCTTCAAGTTTTCGCAGAAAATTCACGGAATATCAAAATCATTTATTTATTTATTTTTATTATCATACATACTATCTTTACAGCTATCTTTCCAGAATAAATTCCAATGCGATAGGTGCAGACTAAGATAGATAGATCATGACTTTGTTAATAAAGACTAAATCAAAGTTTGTTACGAGTGTAAGGGATTCTCATCTTAACATGAGATTGAGCATTCTGCTACAATAGTTTCTAAAGTTTTTGAGCTTTTCGTCATAGCGTGTTTGTTTATAAGGCGATTTTATTTTATTTCTGCATAATTAAAAAACGCATTAAAAACCCCCGAATGAGCCAGGAAAACAGGTGGTAAGCTTCGAAATAAATTATTGTGGCTAGTCAAAATCCGTCCAGGTTTTGTACCAGCCACAGTAATTTATTTCGAATCAAAAAACCGTTTTGGAATCGGTCCATCCGTTCGGAAGCTTTGATAAAAATAAATAAGAACAAAACAAGCTCTGTTTCATAAGTAGCCCACCGGTGATCTGTCCGAGTGAGGTGGGAAATGAATCGCCGTTTCCAACAACTACGGCTTAATAAGTTCTCGGTACGCGCGGTTCGTTTCTCATGTCTTACTCTGAAAGCCGATGTATCCAATTTCGAATATCGCCATCCTTTTTTACTCGTGTTATGTTGACTCGAGTGAGCAAGACATAAAAACCTTTGTTTGCTAGCTGTCTCCCTTCTTGAACTTGAGGAAAGGTGAAACTATGCTTCAGCCTTCTCTTATTAATAACTTTTCATTAATTGACTTTGTTTTGAGTTCTCCCAAGACAACTCAGCCTTGAGGACGCTGGTTTGTGTTTTCGATTCAGCCAAGCTGTAGGTCTTTTCCTGCCTAAGCAGGCATTACAGTGTGGTTGGAGAAGCCCCTAACTGGTCAAGATAGATATACAGGGTGTAAAAAAAACCTTAACGAAGCCGTGAACCACGCGTTCAGTACATCAAACCAAATCGTATGAAAAATAAATTTTGGCTGGGAAACAACTTTTATTTTTTGACATCAAAAAAAATAATTTTATTCTAGCCCGCAATGTACAGCGCGCACGCGAAAAAGTCACCGCGGAGAGTGTTGCTTTACGCCGCCGCAACGCGGTTCGGTTCGAGTGTGCGCTGTTCATTGCGGAGTGTGCCATTTAGAGGCTTTTTATGAAAGAACTAGTGAAAATCAGATCATGTTTCTTTGGAAAAAAGTTCAGTTATAACGGACAGAAGTCATTTCTGTAAAAATCATCAATATTTTTTTCAAACTTTAACCATCAATATCTCAGTAACCGTTAACCTCCCAGGCATGGTGTAAAGGAAGAAAATGATCGTAACAATTGGTAGAATATGTGGTATTCGGCTTCGTTAAGGTTTTTTTTACACCGTGTAGATTCTTGTAAATTATCGTTCGTTGGTAAAATGAAGAGGGTTAAGTAAATTAAATTACAAACTTTTCTTCATCACGTGCCATAATAGTTCTCCTGGCCAATTTTGACCACGGCGGCCAATCTCAATAGAGATCAGCCAACTACACAGGAGATGTTATAGTGCACAACGGTGAGCGCAATACACAGGTGAACTAACTGTTCCACCACTCTCAAAGTTCGGTGAGAGAGATCAGGGGCAGGACCAACGGCTTAACGTGTTTTCCTAGGCACGGGGGTGTAACACCGCCATATTCCCGAATCAGAGCTGTTTTTGAGAAATTCAACGAGGCAGTCAACTGGACAAGAAAACGAGATATTAAGCTGAAAGCTAACAACTGTTAAAGCGAATCGTAGTAAGACAGCCAGCGCACGCGCACTGCGTGTAAGATTTAATTAGTATGGATCATCGATCAGCGCTGATGGCGGAGGGATCCGGCGAATCCGCGTGCAAGATGCAAATGTCATATAATGAGGACATGATTTACATTTACGTTTGGATAACTTTGAAATAGTTACTAAGAAAAAACTTAACTTAAAACACATCATTAAAAGTCCATTAGGTTTAAATCGGCACTAGCTAAATGAGGAAAAGCTCAAGTAAGTATGAACATGTATGTTTGTACTAGTCTAGGTGTTATAAGTATTTATGTAAGTTTATTTGTAATACCACTGTTGATTCTGATATCTGTAACACAAGCGCTTAAGCTACTTACCACGGAGTCAGATCAATGTATGTGGTGTTCTTGTATATTTATTTATTTATTATTTTACTTATGAAATAAAACATGAATATACATATTTGGTTACATAAGAAAGAAGGTAGTATTACTACTCAAATTACTTCTAGGCCAATAAGGCAATTTTTTTACTTTCCTCCTAGTCAAACGGTGGTACCATTCATGAAAAAATGAGATTAAATATTAGTAAAAACTCAATGAGTCACCCTTAATCGTGTTCCCCAAGACACGGGGTGAGAGACCCCCTTTCGGTGATGATTGACAAGTCGTGTTTACCTTGTTTCGTGAAGAGATTTACACTTTCGCTTGCCCTTTCACTGTGTCTTGATTATGTTATTATCTTCTTCTTCTATCTTCTATATATATAAAATTCTCGTGTCACAATGTTTGTTCCTGTACTCCTCCGAAACGGCTTGACCGATTCTTATGAAATTTTGTGAGCATATTGAGTAGGTCTGAGCATCGGCCAACATCTATTTTTCATATCCCTGAGTGATATGATAAGGGTTGTCCATAATAATTTATACAGCAAAACAACGTTTGCCCAGTCAGCTAGTGTTATCTATATAACATTGTGTAATTAATTGATAAATAAAGTAATATGCCCAAGGTAATTACCGTCGTCTTTAATTTTTTCTTCGCTGGTATTCATAGTACTTTGTAATGAAGGTTTCTCAGACTTTCTTGAGACATTTCTTGGTACATGAAACATTTCAAAACATTGCAATCTCAATAAATAACAGACACAACTCGCACCTATCCTCCTTTTTCTACATCACAAAAGAGCATCGATCTAATTTATTCACATACGAGAAAATATAAAAGTGAATTCAACGAAGGTGGAACACGAATAACAAATGGCGTTCGTTAGTGATCATTTTTTAACGTGGGCTCTTAAAACAGTAAAATATAAGTCATAAAACTACCGTGTGTCTCGTTTCAGAGCGATAGAACAAAGAGAATTTTCCTGTGATATCCATACTGAACTAATTAAAAAAGCTAGAATCTAATTCGAGGAATTTAGAATCGATTTTTCTTTTTAAGATACAAACTGCGAATGTTAAAACCACACGCAAGAGTATTCTTCTTTAAATTGTTGTTAAAATATTCATGTTTCAACTTGCGCGGAGTCTCAAAGACACCAACCACCTCGGCAATCAAAGGTTTATAGCAAGTACTGGCAAATTCGAACTTCCCTATTGGTGGTACCTATTTTAATTTATTTGAAGATAATCTAACAACAAACTTGTCGGATTGGTCAGGACTTTACCGAATTTGCAAAGTTTATTCCTTCAAATATCGTTTCATCGTTAAAATCACAACTTTTAATCTTATCTACATGGTTAACTCACAGAAACAAAAGAAGATCTTCTATTCACACGCTATGAAAATAAACTGTGAAAGGCGCATTCAGTCACAGATTAAAAATATATTTTTCTTCCTCTGAAACAATATGGCGTCCAGGTATGCGAGCAGCTGCTTGTCTACAGCGCGTATGGATTAGCGACTCGACGTGGATTCGACAGGGATAGCTTGTCACGGAACGTGAAGAAATTGTGTTTGTGGCTTCGTTACTTTATTATGTAACCAAAGATTACGGAATAATTATTGACTCTGAAGTTAGAGTCACATATTGTAATGTTTATGAGCTACATACACTAGACGTAAAAAAATCAATACGATAAGAATTTCTTGGCTTTAAAATTTCTGAAAATTAATATTGAATAACCATAATAGAGGCCACTCATACGGGATGACATTTCGTAGATATTAGTATTGAAATTGATAAAAATGATACTTACATGCGAAAAAATCACAAACAGTGTCGCTATGGGGTTTAGACTACGTGCTTACTACCTCATACCTCAATCTCAAAACAATTACAAGAACTTTCTTAGGTACTTTATAGCACAAAGGTATTACTAGTAGAGCATGCCCTACGGCGTTAAGTCAACCTTTTATGCATAGTTTTTGTTTTAATAAAGCTTCAATAAATAAGTAATAAATATGATACACAAAAATTGATTCATAAACCCAAACACCTGTACTTATTGGTCTGTTGAAAAATGCCCTTGTGATATTGCAAACATGATTTTAACTTTTTAAAGAAGACCTCCTGGCTAAAGAAGACTGGTCTCCCGTCGCAATTCCCGTTCTACTTCGCTTACACGTTGCCAAAACACGTACCTAACCCACCTAACAACAATTTCACACCCAAAAACCGACATCTGAATGTTCAATATTGAATGACAAACATAAACCAAATGTATTTGTCACGTCTAAACTAGGTTTTTAATAACACACTGAAGTTATGGTGACAGGAGAGACCTGTAACGGTTCAGGTGGTATTGCGAGTCACTTTACGGGTGATTTATCACTGAGTTGCTCAGTTTTCACTCGATCTTTTTCCGTTTTCGCCTTTGAAGCAAAAAGAGCGGTGTTGTGAAACATGCGTTGGGAATGTGAAGTTGGTATTGGAGGTCTCTTTTGGTTCGATGTTGGATGGAAATTAAAGTGTTTGATTAAAATACGGTTGAGTTAAATACCTCAGGTTTTTGCCAGTACTTACCTACTAAATATTACTTTCATTCAATGTCACATAAACGAAACATTGCTGATAATCACAGAAATTTACTCTAAATCATTGTGTGTAAATCTTTGAACTTTGCTGAACTAATTAAAAGAACGACGCGCAAAAAGAAAAAAATGTCCTGTTTTCCGTAGTTTCAATGGCTTTATCTCAAGAAGCTTTCCGATAAATTCTTTTTTAGGTTCATAAGTATTTAAGTTTCATGGAATGTACTGTAATGTAATGTAATGTTAACTAGCTTTTCAATGAAAATTATAAGCTAGATTAGTTCACAGTACAAAAGCGGCTCTCGCTTAGCCGCTTTCTCCACGACATTGAGTACGTCGGCTCCCAAAATAGACGTGTCTATTTCAGCGGTGCGCGCGCGCAGGTAACTTTGATACCCAACACTTCCGCTTCGTATGAAATTGTAGAGGCGTTTAAGGTAGACGACACGACTGCAACTAAAAAGTAAAAACTTATTTTTTAGTATGGAAAATACGAGCTGTTACTCTGCACAGTTGTCAAGATTGTGAGGTCATAGATTTAGGTATGTAGAAATTTAATCATTTTACGTGTTAGTTAACGGCACGGTATGGTGCACCCTGGGAATGGCCTACGTCCAACAGTGGACGGGTCAGTAGCTGATATGTTAATGATGATGATGAAGGGTTACTTTGTGATGTTTAGCCTTAACTTTTGAAATTAACAGGTGAAGAATAAAAGTCAACTGTTTGAGTTATCAGCTTATTTTGCAGTTCACCATGGTCACAATAGGCATGATGACACCTATCGTAAATATTTTCAAGACGATGGTGCTAACCTCTATGAAGCTAGTAAAACCAATTTATTTCCAAAAAGCTGTAAAAAACAATTTTTTTTACGTACAATTCAAAAAATATTCAGTCAAATGCCTTCGATTTCTGGTACTAAATTTTGACGTTACAGTAGTCAAATTACAGTATTCCGATACAAAATCTATGGAGGCAGATCGTTTTGACAGATGATAAAGAGTATGTCAACGATTGGTGGTATCATCTAGCCCATTAACGTTACTACAATTTACAATTTTCTACAACTAAGAGTTACTCGATCACTATTCAAACTGCTATAATATCATGCCTACTTATTTAACACAGGAATTTTAATCAATAAGCAAAATCGTCCGCCCTAAATGCGTCTAACCAAAATAACCGGGGCATGCCCACCTCATTATTTTCTCGGTTTTATGACGAGAATATGCCAATACGCACCTCACTGACACGTTAACGAGACAACACCGGTTTTGATCGTGACCTCAATAAATAATAATAATGATTTCATACGAGGAACAGCGAGACGAAATCTTTGCGACGTCAAAACACGAAAATGAAGACATTTTTCACATAATTAAATATGCTCATAATGAAGAAAGTATTCGTGAATTTTTCCACATTTTTTTCTCTACTAATATAGATCACAAATCCACGTAGCGCAAATCACCTCTAAAAGAAAGTTATGACCCGGGAAGCGAACCTTGGGCCATTGGGCACGATCGCATGGTATAAAGACAAAATATAACATTCTGGAATGTTATTGGCGATACAGTTTGTAGAGACAAATGTTGTGTTATGTGACGTTTGAATCCAGACGAACAATAAAGAAGTTAATTATTACTGAAAATTTTCACTAGATTCTTCTTCCTATCAGATCCGTGAGGAATTAACAGTGAGTCAGAATTTTGTGTTAACAATATACACACTAAGTAGCACGTGAATCAAATTATCAGCATTCGAAATTGTTACCTCTATGCATAAGAGTGCTTTAGAACACCTTTTAACTGAGAGTAGTTATTAGAATTATTATGCTTAAAATTTCTACTAAACGACGCCAGCACGGGAACCCAAATACATCAAACTGTGACCACTTAAAAAAACTAGAGCTGGAAGTTGCAGGACTTAGAATACAACTCACAACGTGACACAGATTCAGTTTCCAGGTGCATCTTCAACTATAGCATTGATTTAAAACAATGTGTTTAAAATGCACGAGCGTTCGGCATCAAGGTTGGGTGTCCTGCTATAATTACAGACTGTTTCTGCTTATCTAGCTTGCTGGAAAAGAGAGAAAACCATTAACTAATCCAAACGCCAGAAAACAGGAACAGGACCCGTACCTACAAGAGTGAATTGACAACCTGGCCGAAAGACCAAACGTTACCCTGCTTTAGTCCCTGCTTAACTTTTGAAAATCCCGTGGAATGTACTGAGCAGTTTTTGTAAACATTTCTTCGTTATCCTCGAACTGCTCAACTTATAATTGTTTACACATCTTACCTACTTTATCTTAAAGCCAGCGCACGCAGCTGACCACGCGGCAGTCCGGCCAAACGGTACCCCAAAAAGTCGCGTGCCATAGACTGAAATACGGCGAGAGCGGCGCGCGGCTAAATCACGCGCGTCCATCGCCGACATCAGGAAGTCGTGCGTCACCGTGACAAATCGCCGCGGCCATGCTCTATAACGTTTTTATGAAAACTACTTTATTGTTAACGTGATAGGTGAAAGCTGGGAAGAGATGACATGGATAGTAGTCGGATCAAACGAGCTTGTCAGCGATGATGTTGTAGTGACGAAAAAGTTTTCGTTAGTCTGCTTTCTCGATGATGATAACAAAGTCTATGTGAAATATAGTTTTCAGGCAAAAATAATACGGGTCTTAGTATTTTAGTCGATTGCAATAACCTAGAATTAGAGCTTGAAACTTTAACAATTTGTTAGAAAGCACAATATGAGTCATAAGTCTATGCTATTTAAAAAAAAAACAACACCCACATCCCACCAGCAAATTCAAACAGTCAAAACACGTTACAGTTAATGTTCCGCAACTGACCGCGGCGACAAACAAAAACGCACCGTTTGACATATTATAGAGATGTCAAGCAGACATCAAAGTATTCAGCGGTTTCTCGGATTCTAATTGCCACTTCTACAAGTACCAAAGGCATCCGCTCGCGGGCTATTTGTCATATGTCAGGCTCACCTTAATTGCGGCGGCCCCTGCACCTTGATTAAACGTTTGGACTATAAATACGGGGCCCACGACGACGGACTTCTTACGGTTAATTTATAAGTGAGATGGTGACTTCAGGATGTTAAGGTTAGAACTGTGATTAGTCTGCGTAATGGGTTTTCGGTGATTAATCGAGCTTAGTTGTCAATCGAGACAAAGATCAAAACACCGTAGTTTAATTAAGGATTGGTCTCGGCCAATGACTGTAGGTTTATTTTTTTAGTTCTTTAGTTCATGTAGGGTAAATGTTACAATAAAAGCACACTAGCATTAAGCGTTTCCACTGCTGATGTTATGTCAAATAGAAAATGCGAAAGAAAAAAGATAGTTTACCGGCTATGCAGCTATAATGTAGCGTAAGATATTTAGGATGACCTAAAACAATATTAATTTATTCCAGTGACACTTTGTTGACAATATTAAATACTAAAAGAAAGGTATCAGTAAAGTACTTAGGTCTTACCAAGAATATAGACTAACGCTTACAAGATGGTTGACTATAAAAATCAAAATCATTTATTTTATTTTAATCTAGAATACAAAGTATCACTTGTCCATATTGAGATCATAAAAATGTGTCTCCTTATTTTTGGGCTCTACTATGACAGATAATGAAGAAAAGTTTGTGATTTAATTTGCATATCCCTTCTCATTTTAGTAACTATACCAACGAAAGATAATTAACAAGAATCGTAAGTACCTACCTAATAGCAAATCGGCTTATTTAACACCTCCACGTGACTGCAACTAAATTGTTTGTGGCGACGCAAGTGTCAGTTGGCTATATGGTACGAAATATGGCTATAATTTATACTAACCGAGGTGCAGAGCTTTTAACCTAATAAATATCCGTGTGCTTTGCTTGCAACACGGCGACAATGTTGCGCGTGCGCAGAAATAGAATGATTTATTGGTACCAGGTTAATTGAGACGTCACGTCTCGGAATAAGCTTTTTATGGTTTGTAGGAGCTTTTTTGGGCAAACCATTTACAAAAAGATACCTAGCAAAGTTCAACTTACTGCATTAATCATTTATTGGGCAAAAATAAAATTGTAAGGGTGATTTTTTTAAATATTGCAAAAGCTGTTTTTTTGTCATGTGACAAAAACAAAATTGTGATGATGACCAACAAGAAATATATAAGGCTAAACATAAAGATAACACTGATAGTATTCCCAAGAAGTAAAGTTCTACATGTCTCAATGAACACTATGAGTAGTTAGTAGGTATCAAAGTTTTGTTAATACACAGATTTATTTATTTATTTTAGCTTTATTGCACAACAAAACTATGTACAAAAGGTGGACTTAACGCCGCAGGGCATTTTCTACCAGCCATACCTTTGTGCTAAGCAGAAATGATGTATGTTGACGAAATATAGGTTAGCATGTTTTTTTTAAAAACTGCACCACAACTGCTTCAACATCATAGCCAAACAAAGATCACCTGGTCGATAGAAATAGAACGGGTACTTTTTCTTCTAAAGCCCGCTGGGTGCGAGATCGCAATTTATAGAGCTCATAAAACGATGTCCGCTTTTAAGTCCTCGTATGAAACAGCGGGGTTTTGACATGCGTAGAGATGCGCTTAGACATTTAATTGAATTGTCGATAATTCTTTAAAAAACCTTCGTAATATGTTGAGTAAATAAATAAATATACTACTACTGGCGTCTCAGAGTGTGTCTTGGCCTCCGACAAAAGAGAACGCCATCTGATCCGGTCTTGCGCCGCCTCTTGCCAGTCCGCAACTTGTAGCTCCTGCAGATCTGACATGACGGCGTCCTTCCAGCGGTATCTGGGCCGGTCGACGGGGCGGCGGCCTCGAAGTTAATCAAATAAATGAAAAAATAAAAATATACAATAACATCACATACATTGCTCTGATTCCGTGGCAAGTAGCTTAAGCACTTGTGTTACAAATATCAGAATCAACAGTGGTATTACAAATAAACTTAAATAAATACATATAACACTCAGACCAGTACAAACAGACATGTTCATGCACACAAACGTTTGTACCGTGCGGGGATCGACCCGCGACCTCTTGGTTAGTAGTTAACTTCTTGACCATTACACTAAAGTGGTGGTATGTACTTAATGAGGTCTTATTTACTTAATTTTTATTATTTAAAATAGAACTAACTGATGACCCAAGTCTGGTCTTTTATACCAACTTGATATAATGTGACTGCAATAAATGATTTCATTTGTTTCTCAATTAACCCGCTAAATGATTATTTTTGAGAGAAAATTTACAATCATTGATGTATCTACTGACTTTTCTCATTTTGAAATAATAAACCTTCTACATTGATATACTATTATATAAAAATTCTAAAGCGTAGTTTAAAAATGCTGAAAACCAAGTAAACTATTGGCATAAGCCAAAAAAAAGACTATCAACCTTGCTGTTACAAAGAGGTAGACTTAACTCGTGGTAAAGTGGCGTAAATGCACTAGTTTTAAAGATGGCGCCAACGCAGTGATGCATTTTTTTATGTTTGCATGGGACTGGGTGTTTATGATACTTTCTTGTTTCTGATTTCCATAACACTTACCTAGCTGTTTCTTATTGATCAGAGCACTGTCGAGTATATCATGGAGATGATATTTACCTATTTGTCAGAAAAGTGTTCACATATTTATCGATATTTTTCTATCGATATCCATCTCGTCCCAACCACAAGCAAGTAATCACTGGCCAGTAGGTACGCCCATCAGTCAGTAGCCCCACTTCAAAGGACACTTGCTCCACTTACCGGCTCCATTGTTTATTTGTGCGACTATGTTGCGATCGGTTTGACGCAAACACCGTTTTACGACCCACAGCGACAGACGTTTCTTTACAATCTAGGTTGATCTAATAACTCGTGAATATTCGGAGCTGATGTTAGAATGTTTATATTAAAACACGTTGACGTACCTATTGATTTTCGGTGGGATCGGATTTAAATACTGTTTTCTCATGAAACTTTTCGTAAACATTAAACATACGGATAGCAAGAAACCAATTTTTTTCTAGTATAATGATGAAACTTGTATTATTTCGTACTGAAGAAAGGTTTAAAGTAATGATTGAAAATTAAAGGTATTTGTTTCGCTTTTCGATTTTATTTTCCTTGTAACGAAGACAGAGACATAATACGAGTATGAGTAGTTTATAAATTAATTAAAATACTAGTTAATTGACGAAAACATCGTTGTGTTACATAATATATAGATTAAAAACTTTTTAAAGGCTTTTTCTAAAACTAAGTAGTTTTGAAACAGCGATGTTAATTGATGCAATTTGACTTTTTTTTTCAAAGAAAAAAGTACGCAATCACACTGTCATTTACCTGTGACAGTATCAAATGAAGACTTAGGGAGAACTTAGGGACCTCATTACTACATAGTAGGTATAACGCAAACTCATTTCCCGCGTCTGTCCCTATGCCTGTATGCTTAATTCTTTCTAACTAGTCAACTGATTTTGATGCAGTGTTTTTGATAGAGTGAATCAAAAGGAAGTTTTTTTATGTATAATAATAACAGGCATAATGTATTAGAAAAAGGACTGATTTATTTTTAATACGAGTAATAAAGTATATTTGTACTTTTATAATTACCACAAAACTCATGATCATTTTCTTTGCTGTCTATTTTTGCACATAATGTACAAACACCTGGTCCACAGTCGTTGAATTTATGGCGCACGCGCATACTGCGATGGATCTCAATGAGCTCTGTTGCGCGAGTGATTCATGGTGGAACATTAATCCGACGGATATTTCGTTACGTTGTCATAGTGCATAGTTACTGAGTATCTTCTTCTTCTAAGTTGTTCTTCCTTAATGCTGAGGATAACGACTACACAACAAGTTCCTCCATTCATTCCGGTCGTATGAGGCATGGACTGCTCTTTACTGACTGCCATCCACTGCTTATTTAATAGCGTCAGACCATCTTTGAATATACCATGTTGATAAATCATAGAAAACACACGTTACTTAATCTATCAGTTGACTGCCTCGTTAGTATAGTAGCAAAAGTTTTTGCCTTGTTCCTGTGTTTGAATCCCAGGTCGAGCTAAAATTTCTGTCATGAATTTCTCAAAAACAGCTCGGAGTCGGGAAGTTGGCGGTGTTATACTGTGGCTCGGAAAGCATGTTAAGCCATTGGTCCTGCGCCTGATCTCTCTTCGGTCATGTCGGATTGCAGTCTAACCGAACTTTCTGATTGTTGGAACAATGAGTGCACCTGTGTATTGGGCTCACACTTGTGCACTATGATGATAGGTAACTTCTTAAATTTGTAAAACAGTGTCGGTTAGTCCTTAGACACAGTTGGCTCTGCGTGCCGTCGTCAATTCCCTCTAACTACATACATTTGGTAACAATACAAAAATCTGTGTTTCCTTGCAGTTACAATCTTGTAATCTGCAAAGCTAGAGTGAACAAGCTTCTTGGCGAGCTTGCTCCATTGTAGACTTAGTATTTGCATCGTTGGGCTTGGTCAAGGCAAGGATCAAGAGCAAACCTATTCCAAATAATAAAAAAATAACAAGTTCATTGAACTTTTATGTCACGCGTTGCATTATGCTTAATCGAACTTACTGTTCTTATATTTACTATGACATTTATAGTGTAACGTTACCACTTTTCTGCGAGATGCATGTAGTCTAGATAGTATTCAAGTATGTTACAGTATATGTTATTTACAGATCAATTCCTTCAGAAGAACAACCCGCATCTTTTGAAGCTTTGTCAATCAGCTGATTTAAAATGTAATTTTTAAGATCTGATTACTCGCTGAAAACTTTTAAGACTTCACTTCTACTTCTAACAGCAGTAAATAGACAATTTTTTGTGATTTTTTCTGGACTAGTAGGTTCTTCACACCTCTCGGGCTGATTCAATTAAACCTGTTTACAGCGAAACTTCACTCATCCCTCAAATCAAATATGAGCGGGATTCCCAACTACAGGAGTGGAGGGGGGTCTGTCAGAATAACAATGGGATGGCGAGGGCGCGGACAATGCGAGCCGGTGGTCGAAACAACCGCAGTCTTTGTTGGGAAATATGGGCATAGATTGAGTGTTCTCTGTGAAGGTTCAGAAGGTTCACTCACATCTTCGTAAAGAAGTATTGGTCTGGGTGTTATATGTTATTATTTAAGTTTATTGTTAATACCACTGTTGATTCTGATATCTGTAACACAAGTGCTTAAGCTACTCACCACGGAGTCAGATCCATGTATGTGATGTTGTTGTATATTTATTTATTTAAGTATCTGAATCCAATGCTGAACATTTGCTGTCTGAAGTAGATTGATTATACAAGTAGCGGTAAAAATGAGCCGTTGGGAACACGGAGGGCGTCCACAGGCAAGATAAATTGACGATTTCAAAATGACGCACGATCGAACTGGATGCAAGCCGCTTGTCAACCAGTAGAGCTGGGTGGCTAATCCACAATGTTAATAAACCTTTTGATTTACAATATATTGTAAAACACAATAGATACCTAATTAAAAGGTCTTAAGATATTGACTTTTTTACTATAAGAATCAGGACTAGGATTAAGCTACACGAGGCACATTACAGGTAGTCGATGGAGCGAGCATACCTGACAGGAGTCTGTTCACATATACACAGACAATCTGTTGATTTCCGCAAAGATGATCTAATCTTTTAGGCAGCAAACCACTACTGCTACCACATCATCATGTCTTCTACTCTTTGGTGCTCAGACAGACGTGGATGAAGGTGCCTCAGTGAGAATGAAACGTACCTTCAGCACAATGCGAGCTTTAATATTGCGATTTACCCTAAACATTGTATTGTACCTTTGAAGCCTTTTGAATGACCCTCCTAAGATTTTAACACTTCGCGCGTTTATGAGATTCGGGTGGATTTATGGAGATAAGTATTTGGAATGAGCTTTTTCAAATAATAAAAACGTAACCTACTCTAGAGATTTGGTAGAGACCAAATCTATACGATATACCATAGTATAGAAGATCCTTAAATTTTTATTTCTAAATAGATATATACCTTGTTTTCGTCCTGTTTGTATTTTGTTTAATATGCAGAAATGTTTCTGTTTTGTTAACAAGTGCCGTGAAAATTTATATGTAAATCGTACACTTTTCCCCATAGGACAGGCTTGCCTAGTTTGGGGACTGGTAAAAACTGCTCTGTATTTTTGTAATGCCAATAAACATTTTTTTTCTAATGCCAATATCATAATGTAATTTAAAATCTATGCCAATGTTGTTTAATAAAATTAGAAACTAATTAACTAGTAACGTAAGCATTAAGTATAAAGAAGTAATAACAAAATATACCATAACACCATTAATCAGACTCCGTGTTAATTCCTTCAACACTTGTGCTACAGATATCAGAATCAACAGTGGTATTACAAATAAACTTAAATAAATACATATAACACCAGATCAGTACAAACAAATATGTTCATGCACACAAAATTTTGTACAGTGCGGGAATCGAACCTGCGACCTCTTGGTTAATAGTCAAATTCTTGACCATCACACCGAACTGGTCGTCGATCGTCATTGGACGATAAATAATGTGTTAGTAATACTAATCTGCATCACAGTGACATCGTTATTATGAATAACGATGTCACTGTGATGCAGACCATTGTGCAATCACACCAAGAGCGTAATTGGCAGAAAAACATCAAAAGTTTTCGCCCTACGTGATTTGGCTCCATTAAATTTCAGGACTATGTTGAATTTAGAAACTTCGTGTAAGGTTGTATATTTTCAATTCCAAACTGTAATGAAGTGAACGCAGCCTACGCGTTAGGAAAGCAGTAGCAAATTTCAACAGGCTTTGCCCATTTCTGGGTGACCGTGTGGTGTAGGAAGACGGCCCGGATTCCCATGGACACGGGTTCTATACCCGCTTCAGACGGGTTCACTACTCCATTTCGAAATACGTCTCGTCGAATTACAATTCATCGATGACAACAAGTCGATTATTCGTTTGAACGATGCCTTATACACCCGGAAGACGTTACATCCATGGGTCATTTGATCGAACGTTAAAAGAAAATGTTGATTTTTTTTACTGCAATTTTTTTATCTTTTGTTCGAAACCTGTATGCTTAACACGAAACATCATTAAACTATTCGTATGTTCTCGTCTCTCATTTACATTTCAGCTACAACTCATCAGTTTTCCTTTCACACGTGTTGCGTATGACGCAACCGTTAATTCGGCATCCGTAAGCCGACTCCCGAACATTTCCCCATCGCGATTATGACTGCAATATCTACAATATCTAGCTGTTTGCTTTCTTAACACATTTTTCGGCCACACGATCGGTTTCTGCGTCGGATATTATGTGGTGTGGATTATAAATAAATATTACACGATGTGTTAGAGAATAAACTTTTGAGGCGTAATGGGATAGAAATAGCAGCTATAATGTGATTATAGCTTGTTATTAATTATTGTTAATGAATTGAGATCATTTCTTTGTTATTTTCAATAAGTTAACAATTATAAAGAACAATTATAAAGAATCTTACCAAGATTCTTTATAATTGTTTGAAATTATATTGATTACAAAATATATGTAGAGAAGCGAAACGTTTTATCTTCTTCTTTTTTTATTTGACGAAAAATAAAAGATAACTTGGTATTGTCACTAAATACCGCCAATGTAACGTCAGTAACTTGTACACGGTTGTAGGGTCGGACACGCCATGTTGGAAATTTTAAAACTAAGCAAAATAATAACAAATAAGATAAAACAGTTCACGCACACATTGTAACTAAACTCAACATGTATTTATTTATAGAATGCAGAAGCAAACTTAGATGAAGAAAAATTAAGGATTAGGAAAACTTCAACCTACAAATTAATATTCAATAAATTCAAAATAACTAGGAATAAATAGGAGTGTTAATAGGACTAAGAACACATTTCATGTTAGTAGGACGGGGGAACTTTTAGGGAGATAGTTCTACTAAAAAACGACCAAAGGTAGGACAATAGGCTTGTTTCCACTATGAAAGAAATATTCAAAAACTGATTTTCTCTAAAATAATTCATAATTTCAGATGCCTTTACACTAATATTTTTTCTGCAGTTCGTATTATTTGATTTTTAATTGGAATTCAAATGATAATTAGTCACTCAGTCGGCATTGCACGCGATGACGTCAAAGTGTGTTATTCCCATACAAGCTTTATGAAGAAAAGCGTTTTGACAGTTGATAAAAAGTACGTCAACGATTGGTGGTGTCAACTACCGTATTGAAAAAGATTTGGTTGAAGTTTCCCTCATTGAGGCCGCATTTACACAAGGAACTGTCTTTGATGCGTAGTTTTGCTAAATGCACTGGGGTGCAGGCATGACCAAGTCAAGTACGGCAAATTGTGGGAAGAACGTGTCCTTTATTGACACTTAACGTGACATTGACGTTGTCGTGATACTTTTTTTTCCTTTTCTTCGTGCACAAATGGCAATGGATTGGCAAGTTCCAAGGCCGTAAACTTAGAAAAATTATTAATTTATAGGTACGCACTTAAAGCCTTACGCATTTAAATATTTTATTCAGTATTTAGATCAGATTGAAATATTTTAGAAAACCATGTTTTTTTGGAAAGTTTAAGAATATTTTTCATATATTTTGTACATACTTGAAGTAAAATCCTAAAGAGGCCTTTTTAATATTAAATAGGTAGGTTATGGCAGGGATTAGTATCCTAGGGATCCTCACGTAAGATAGCACTTTTATGGATATGGAAACACTGTTCGCTTTTTTTTTCCGAAAACATATCTTTAATTTCCATTTACGTAATAACATTTATTTTTTGTAGCATAAAAATTTAAAATGCTAAATTTGCATTGCCAAATATATTTAGTTCCCTATTAATAACAGATAAATGTAGTTTGCTTAGCTTTGCAAATAATATTGTGTCTAGTATTATTTTTTGTTGTTTCCACTACCTATTCAGAGGTCCTTTACCACTTAATCTTCCGAGTAGTTTTTCTCTCAGTATCTCCATCTCAATATTATATTCTATATTTTTTTGCACAGTAGACACTTTTCGTCTCACCAGTACCGGTGAGAAGAGAAAGCGATCGGGCGCTGCGTGAGCGCAGCCCGTAAATTGACGCTGATTGCTACAATTGCCACCAATGGGCCCGCAGCGAACGGGTTAATGCTTCATTCCGTTAAATACATAGCGTGGATACTTCGAATGTTGCTGTGAGATGGATTTGTGATTTTGTTTTTCACCCTATCACTATGATCATTGTGAGCCGTAAGACGTCCATCGCTAAATATTGGCCACCAACATGAATTTCAGTGGATTTGGCGTTCATCGCACTGTTATACCTATAGTTGTCACTCAAGATTTCCTAATCAAAAGTAAAGCTCGGTGAGCTTGACAACACAAACAATGAATATGTAAAAGGGAAAACAAACGTAAAGTATACACTTCAACACCGTCTAGTATTACATAATTTTGAAACAACTCTAGGTTTCTGGTGAAATCGTGTTAAGATCGATAAATTCAAAGTTATTCAGAAGTACTAATGTGTCTCTTGATAAACTTTGAATAATTGCATAAATTAAAAGACTAACAGGAAAAGAGAAAGACCCTTCAAAGGGTTATCCTTCACGTGCCGTTTTCCCAAGATATCTGGGATCATTCCGGTATGTTTTGTATTATAATTTCAATTTAAATTTTCTACCGATTAAAAGAGAAAATGTGAACAATATTGCATATTGAACTTGTAATCATGCTAACAGCAGCAGAATCGTTTGTGTTAAAAGCAAAAACAAGGACCTTACCAAAAAATCAAGATAATTCAAAATCGTAACCAGATAGAAGCTGACCATCATGACGGTCATAGAAGCCTAGCAAGCAGAAATCTTTATAATCTACTTACCACAAAATCACGATAAATCAAGATCGTAACCAGGTAAGAGCTGACAGCCGTGGCGGTCGTAGTAGCCTCTTAACAATCTGAAGACCTATCTGTAAAAATAAAACATGACCCAATACACCGAGCCCACAGAGTTCAAGGCGCAGCGAGGTAAACGTACCTTTATTACTCCAATTGGTGCATCCGCCGAGGTCCTCGACCGCTACCCCGCACACATAAAGGTGTCTGTACCTCAATTGGACGCGAATCATGAGTGAAATGTGAAAGGGCGGTGAATGAGGATGTGGTTGAGTGAGAGCTGGAGCGGACTTAACATCGTACTTTTGTAAATCGATAAAGATGACAGCACTAGTTACTATTCGATACTTGGTGAATAGTGAAACAAATTGTAGTCTTAAAGATGCTATTAATCGTTTTAATTTTTAAGACAAACGTAGTTTTATACATTTTGATAAAAGATCCATGTCGGATCTCGAATTCACATTCCACAACCGTTACCTATACTCTTTGGATGAAGAAATGATGCAGATTTTATCAGCATGCTTTAATTTTTTTCTCCGGGATTGATCTGTCTCTTCATGGAAAATGTCTGTTGAAAATAACATAATTCTACCGTATTTCCCCCATAAATCTACTACTACTAATTAACAAGTCGTTGGTATCATAACCATGCTTTTCATCACCGTAGGTGACTGTGAACATATATCATCTCAATGCCGAGTAAAGGTCTCCTCCAAACTTCTCCACCGATCTTTATCATTTGCAAGGGCCTGGGAGCAAAGGCAATCAAATCGTCACACCATCGGTTTTTGGGTCTACCTTATCGTAGGCGGCCGTCTGCTGGTACTCATTGTGTGGCGACTTGAGCTCATCTGTATTAAAAGTAACTGACAGACTGGCTAACATAGTGATCTATCATCGCACAGTCCAAACCACTGGACGGATGAGCTGAAATTTGGCATGGAGAAAGCTACTATAATGTGAACTTCCGCTAAGAAAGGATTTTGCCGAAATTCCCTCAGCAACGGGAAATATACGCAGACGAAGTTGCAGGCGACCGCTAGTTGGTAAATAAAAACTTTATAACACTTGTTCAGTCGCCTGTACAACCAATCAACGGCAGGTCTACCACCTTTTATTGTCGCTTTCATGCGGCCGGTGTCCGGTTGCCTTGGCAATTGCCTTCCTAGTTCAATAACGGCCCTTAAACTATTAATGCCAATCAAAAGTACACCCTAACAGACATAAATTGAAGATCAAATCACAACAGACGATGTTCAGAGAGCAAGGTTAATAAATCGCCGGTTTGTTCTACGAATTTAGTCTAAACACATTCAATTTAAGTTGCAATAAAAACAAATAGAAATGACAGATGGGAGATGCGTCGCAGTTATTCAAGTGGTAATGGTTGAGGTAAAGTAATAAGTGGTATGAACGAGAAGATACCTACTTTGAATAATTATTATGAACATCATTTTGATGTTCTAGGGTCGATCATTATTTGGACAGATATAGATTTCCTATCTACAAACTATACACAACTACACCCTTATTACTTCATAGCCAAACATCAACATTAATTCTTCGAGAAATCAAGCTAAGAGGATTTAAAGTTTAGAGTTTTGTTAGTAAACATGGTTATCACTAACAGTAAGTTCATCTTAATCTAAATTCTAAAAAGATATCTATTTGGTACAAAAATCCACCGAGGATAATTCTATGAGGATTGCAATGACCTTGATTAATTATGGTTATGATTAAAATTTTGATTAAATATATTACATTTACTACTTTTAGTTTGACTACTTAAACTCCAGGACACTAAGATTCTAGGTTCGAATCCTGGCAGGGTTGCCATGTGAAGGTTGGGACCGTGACGAAATGAAAGACGTGATACTTTCGTTATAGATTCCAATATAATGCGTCAAATAACGCTTACAACTATTTATATACAAGATGCAATAAAGGTGAAGTGAGCTTAAGTAGTACAATAAGATACTAAACTTGTAATTGCGAATTCTTCAGTAGATTTTTCCTAGTATTACAACCCAGATTGACTTGTTTTCGCCACGAAAAACTTTGTCATTACCCTATCAGGGTCCAAACTTGGCTAATACTAAAATGACGACACCATAAAAGTCACCGGTGTCCATTCAACTAGCATTACTATAATTCATAAGTGGGCACGTAATGCGAACTCGATGGTAAAACGAAAGTTTGGCTTAGCTTGTGTTGTGTCGTGAGTATAAGGCTTCGTGCATATTTTGCGGCGAAAGCGATTTTTTAATAGTAGGTCTTTATAAGTTATTTTTTTTTTAAGTTTTTCATGCTTATTGTCGTAGCCCTAACCTGGCTAAACCAAATTATATAAAATAATTAAAATGCAGATTTTTTAACGACTTATTTCAAGCTTAGACTAAGTTGAATTTTAAACTCCCACCCAGTCCAATGGTATTCAAGTGCAGAGTTAAAACGGCAATTTCATAGGTAAAGACCTAATATTTCAATTTTACTAAATGGGCTACTAATAACCCGGGCAAATAACATACCTTAGTTTTTTTGGCATTAACAGTGAAAATTTATTTACAATATAAAATTAAAACACACTTAAAGAAAAATGGACTGCCACAGGCGGGACACGAACCCGCACCTCTCGCAAGCCGGGCGATTGCTCTCCCGATTGAGCTACCGTGACACTTACTAAGTACTTAATTAAGTTGGAATTCCCATAACATAGTCATACCCTAACACCGTTACGGTAATAGGCAAAGTTAGTTTTTATTCGAACTGCCCAGCGGCCGCAGGTCTGACGTCCGCCATGTTACAACTTGTCCGATTTATGGGGAATTTTATTAGTTTTCAGAGCGGCCATAGGTACGAGCGAACATGTAATATTTGCGACTAGAAAGTATTCAGTGCCCAACTTTCGTAGTTACAACTGAAAATAATAGAGCTAGTTTGTGTCTCCACTAATATTGGTAGTTTGACGCCTTTGTGATTTAATGGTGTGTAAAGAACGATCGTTTGTATTTTTAATTAATTGTATTAACGCCCGAGTGACTTCATAATTTCCAAGAGAAAAAAACAGTATCTTTCTAAAATTTTAAATGATATTTAAATACCTACAACTCCATACTAATATTATAAATGCGAAAGTAACTCTCTCTCTGTCTGTTACTCAATCACGCCTTAACTACTGAACCAATTTGCATGAAATTTGGTATAAAGTCAGTATTTTGATACCCGATATAGGCTACTTTTTACCACGGGAAAATGATGCATTCCCATGGGAAAATTCAGGTGCGCCGATCGCTTTTACGCCTAAGCTACTGAACAGATTTAAATGAATTGGTAAAGAGATAGTTTGAGACTCAAGTAAGGACATGAGTTACTTTTGGCCGCGGGAAAACAACGCATTCCCATGGGAAAAACTACTTTCAGGGGCATCTGATCGCTTTCACACCCCAAGTAGTAAATTAGAGCTAATAAAAAAAGATATAAGGTAAAGTTGTTTCTAAAATTTTTCTTAGTTAGGTATTTATGGAGTACGATTTGTGCATTGAAATAAATTACATAGTCAACTTTCTGTTTACAAGCCACGTTTAGAACATAATCATGACATCGCACTTTCCCCAAAACACGGGTAAAGTTTTTCCACAGCAGCCAAAAAACATCCAACTAAAACTCCCCAAAGCGAGATCTCCATCAGCCGGTGATATATCATCGTGATTATTCACCGGAACTCGCCCACGGCGAAGGTATGTCTCGGACCGGAAAGGCGTAGGGCGGCCTTCCCCCGCGCGTCTTAATTTCCGGTCAAAACGCATCTCTGATCTTACGATTATGGCGTCATCTCCTCTGGATGAGATGTGAAAATGAGAGGGAAAAATTATTCTGAATATGGAGCTCGACTTCTAATAGTTAATAAAATTGTATACACACCTACAGTATTTTTTAAGATAAAAAATATGCCAAATTGTTATGAGATTAACTATACAATGTGTAGTTTTTTTATCTTTTTCATATATCAAAGTAAGTGACGTGGTGCGTCATAAACCAAGTGTATCTACACTTTTTATTAATAAGATTTTTAGTCATAAGTTTGCATGCATATCTGTTACAATAATTATGTGAAAAATTCAAACACAATGCATATTGTTTATTGAATAAATGAATTGAATTTTTTTTTCATGTCAATTGTTGTGATTTAATTAAGTACAATACCGCAAAAGGCAGGCTATAATATTATCCTGTAAACTGTACCTACGTAATTACCTAACTAAAGAAAAAAAATGGGTATTACCTAACTTCTACTATCGCGTTTCCGGTTAATTTAAACCTTATAACACACTGATATAAGTGTTGCAGCGATTTGATTTACCCTTATCGCATCCTGCTTGACTAATTAACCGAATTTATTAAGCAAAATATTAGTTAGCAGTGATTTGTTTCTCTTCTAATTATTTTTCCTACCTACCTAGTAATCAGTTAGGTTTTAACGATAAATATTATAAAATCATATTTTGGTAACTAACAATTTGTTAATTAGCAATAGTTAGAAGTCACGGACGGACTAAAGCACGTACAACATCAAAATAAAACGTGCATAATAAATAAATATACGACAAAAACACATACATCTGACTCCGCGGTAAGTAGCTCAAGCACTTGTGTTACAGATATCAGAAGCAACAGTGGTATAACAAATAAACGTAAATAAATATATATAACAACCAGACCAGTACAAACAGGCATGTTCAAGCACACTAATGTTTGTACAGTGCAGAGATCGAACCCGCGACCTCTTGGTTAAAAGTCAACTTCTCGACCATTACACCAAAGTGGTCGTCAAATGTGAGTACCTTCAGTTAAGTCTATAAATTTATATTGCATTATGAAATGAACTGACCAAACTCTCCATACCAGTGAAAAATCTACATACCAAAATAAGGGCGCACGCTCTAAAAACATCTGCATCTTCAGTTTCTAGAATAAACATAATTTGCGATGGAATTCAAAACCTTCGGGCGTCTAGTTACGATCACCTTACCCCCCTCTCCCCCGGGCCCCGGGGGTGGGGCTGATATTGGAATATTTTTCATACAAACACGTCTCTACGTGGACACTTCTACTTGATACAATATTGCTACAAGCGCGGTGGGTTTACATGCAGCGGAAAATAATTTTCGTGTATTTTTAAAATCAGAAGCTGAATCAGAACTTACTTAGACACTCAAGTCTATAAGTATGTTACGAAGGATAATGTTGATTTTATCCTATAAAAAAACTGACTTAAAATAACACAACGCTCTGTATTTAAAAGTCAATATCATTTATTCAGGTTTCGAAACATAATATCATGCCATTTATGAACGTCAATAAAAAGGAATCATAATCAAGGAATTTTAACTAATTATACTGAACAAAGTCACCAAAGAGGATCCAAATAATTCTAAAGTCGGTGCTACTGATGATTGATATTCAGTATCTTTCAAACGTGTAACATTTTCGACTTATGCTGAACATCAGCCATTGCAAGGTTACAAGGTCTTACACATTGTTTGTGATTGTATGATATTTAGGTTTGTGATAGCACCAAGTTGCTTCAAGTTTATAACAATTTACTTAAAAAATAATAAGTAACATTTATTAAAACAACTAAAGATTCACTTAATCAAAAAGAATAATACTGATAGCAAAAATTATAAAAAACCTAACAAACTAACTAACAACTCATGTTTATAGATATTTCCATGTAACCCTTCCATAACTCGTAGGGGTCGCGTCACTGTCCGCCGCCGGTCAAACTTTATATATTTTATATGTTCGGGCCGGCCCCGTTCGCATTTATTATTCCCGGCCCTGCGCCGGAACTGGCTCTTAAAAAAACAGGTCCCGCAAAAGTTTGGTAAGAACGCGGGTAGGTGATTTTTTTTTTTGACGTTTGCTTTCTCGACGTTTGATTTTATATTATTTTATTTATTAGGCACACCAACGACAGGCACAATTGATCAAACAAAAGACTTACATGCAGTAAAAAGTGTTGCTAATTAAAGGTGTACGCAACATGCTTGTTAACTGGCATTACAAAAAATGATAAAAATTTAAACAATTTTTGATAATGATGACTTAATTAAGTAAGATACATTAGTACAATAGTGGCAAAAATATTTGAATAACTTTACGAATACGTTTTATGACAAACAGAAGATCATGGACAATATATCAATATCTTTACCACTTTGGTACATTTGATACTAGTGGACCCGGCAGACGCTGTCTTGCCCGCTGTTTTCGCAATTTATCGATATTTTCTAACGTTTACACCTTTCTTGCACATCCAGAAATATTTCAAGACTAAAATTATTGAAATCGGTTGAGCCGTTCTCAAGTTTGAGTGAGACTAACGAAAGGCAATTCATTTTTGTATTTAAGAAAAGCGATCGGCCCACCTAAATTTTCCCATGAGGCGTCATTTTCCTGCGGTAAAAAGTAGCCTACTAGGCGTTTTGATAACTCCATGACTTTCAGGCTGAATAGAAACTTTTTTTATTTTTAATGATATTTTCTTAAAAGTAATATTTTTGCGAACCTAAAATAATTCTATTTTCAAATATGGCGCGAAAACAATATTTAATAACAAAGAAGTTTGGCGGCTGTGAAGGTGTTCTTCGAAAATGGAGAAATCCGAGTTTCGAGTCTTGATTAAACACTATTTTTTACGCGGGAAAACCATTAAGCAGACCGAAGACAAGTTGAAAAAATATTACGGGGATTCAGCGCCGTCTCATGGAATGGTACATAAATGGTTTACTGAGTTTCGTTGTGGACGTATTACAACCAATGATGCCGAGCGCCCAGGAAGGCCGATTGAGGTAACCACTGAGGACATTGTTAACAAAATCCACGATATTGTTTTGGCTGACCGTCGAGTAAAGATACGCGAGTTAGCTGAGGCTGTGCACATCTCAACTGAACGAGTTTTTCATATTTTGCACGATATTTTGGGAATGAAAAAACTTTCTGCAAGATGGGTGCCGCGCTTACTGACAGTCGACCAAAAGCGAAAACGCGTGACTACTTCTGAGGCATGTCTGGCTATGTATAATCGCAATCCAAGTGAATTTTTGCGTCGGTACGTAACCGTGGATGAAACGTGGGTCCACCATTATACGCCAGAGACTAAACAACAGTCAAAGCAGTGGACTTCTACCGGCAAACGTGCACCAAAGAAGGTATGTTCGGCTGGTAAAGTGATGGCAACAGTATTTTGGGACAGTCAAGGGGTTATTTTCATCGATTTCTTGGAGAAAGGCAAGACAATAACCGGTGCTTACTATGCTGCATTGCTGGAAAGATTTAATGAAGAGTTGATGAAGAAACGACCGCATCTAGCAAAGAAAAAAGTTCTATTTCATCAGGATAATGCTCCGGCCCACTCGTCTGCAGTCGCGACTTCAAAACTTGTCGAATTAGGATACGAATTATTGCCGCACCCTCCATATTCACCAGATTTAGCCCCCTGTGACTTCTTTCTCTTCCCAAACATGAAGAAATGGCTTGCTGGGCAAAGATTTTCATCCAATGAAGAGGTGATAGCTGCAACCGATGCCTATTTTGCAGGCTTTGACAAAAAGTATTTTTTGGATGGGTTGAAGAGATTGGAGCATCGCTGGAAAAAGAGTGTAGAGTTGAAAGGAGAGTATGTAGAAAAATAAAATGTTTTTGTACACAAAATATATGTTTTTCTTTTCAAAGTCATGGACTTATCAAACCGCCCTCGTATATTCTTTCTCGGATATCAAAATATCTCCATACCAAATCATGCAAATTGGTTCAGTAGTTAAGGCGTGATTAAGTAACAAAAAGACAGAGATAGTTACTTTCGCATTTTTAATATTAGTATGGATGAGACTCAGGGTTTTGACAAATTCCCTGCGAAACTAGAGAATTATTGGCTCATCTAGTTTGAGGGCAAAATTAGGTAGGTTATGTACAATATACAATGTATAGGTATAACTATATATCTATGATGAGGAATCAAATGCAGCGGGTGTCCATTTTACGGCGTCACCTTCTAATAAAGACGTCACGGGGCCTCTCGTAAAATAGTATATGAAACGACTCTCTTATTGCCGGATCGAGATCCTCACGTTGGAGAAATCTCATGAGAACATAGCTACTACTATTTTGGTGTGAGAAAGAAAGTTTCAGAATAGGCTTGTTTCCACTATGAAAGAAATATTCAAAAACTGATTTTCTCTAAAATAATTCATAATTTCAGATGCCTTTACACTAATATTTTTCTGCAGTTCGTATTATTTGATTTTTAATTGGAATTCAAATGATAATTAGTCACTCAGTCGGCATTGCACGCGATGACGTCAAAGCGTGTTATTCCCATACAAACTCTATGAAGAAAAGCGTTTTGACAGTTGATAAAAAGTACGTCAACGATTGGTGGTGTCAACTACCGTATTGCCGATGGAAAATTTTTTTTTTTTATAAAATAAATATTTCACAACAATCACACCAATTATCTTGTCCCAAATTAAGCTACGAGGCTTGTGTTATGGGTACTAGACAACGGATAAATATACTTAAATACTTTTTTTTTGTAAATAAATACATATCATACATAGAAAACACCCAGACCAGTACAAACACACATGTTCATGCACACTCATGCTTGTACTGTGCGGGGATCGAACCCGCGACCCATGGTTTTAGAAGTCCGACCTGTGGACCACTGCACCAAGCGGTCGTCAGACGCGGTCGACGGTTGTAAACGAGGTTCACCATTTTTAGTTAATTTAGGAGAGTGAGGTGAGCACAAACATTTTCGTAACGTATTCGCGTCGTCCAAGAGTAAGAAACTGTCAGTTTTCCAATACAAATTGACAAGTCAACGATAGGTAAACGCTATACGGTACGATAGTTGATCGTGCTCACCTCTCAGTGTAGGAATAGTTACAAGTCCACAACTGGTCATATGCAACTAAAATAAAAGCACAGTAGGTACCGGTAAATTGAAGCACAGAATTATATTTTCTGTTCTTAAAAAATGGCTCCTACAAAGACGGCATACTCATGAACTGTCTATTGCCATTCATCACGCATGTACACCGTCACTTTGATTACAACTCAATATTTTACAAAAGAAATCGGTACATGCGTTTAAAAATGGAACAACAAAAATGCTGTATTCGCATCGTCCGAGAGTCAGAAACTGACAGTTTTCCCATACAAATTGACAAATCGACGATAGGTTAACGCTACGAATACGGTACGATAGTGAGCACGAACTCACCTCTCAGTGTAGGAAAGGTTACAAGTCCTCAACTGGTCATATAAAACTAAAATAAAAGCACAGTAGGTACCGGTAAGTTGTAGCACCGAATAAAGAACTATATTTTCTGTTCTAAAAAATGTATCCTACGAAGACGAAACTCTCATGAACTGTCTATTGCTATTCATCACACGTGTACACCGTCACTTATATTACACCTCAATTTTTTACAATATATCTCGCTATGCGTTTTAAAATGTAACAACAAAAATTCCACAGTCCAATACAACGTTTGCCCAAAGCTTTACCTTCAATTCAGTTTGAAGGTGGGTGCTGGGTCCTGGCCAATATTGGCAATAAAACCCAGCGGACCACCACATGACGTGACCACTTGCATTTTTAAAAAATAAAATTTGCATACGTTTTGGTCCCTCTGCTCTGGCACAATAAAGACATGAACAGCCAGCTCGAAACAAGGAAATGTGAAAAACCATTATTTTTAATAGAACAGAATATATAACATAATATTTATAAGTTTTATAATATTTCTATTTTATTTAAAATGCCACGTTATCTGACTGTCAACAAACATAATCACTACTAAGGAGAGAACAAAGCAAACGTTTCTCTATTTTTTTTATGAATTATATTTTATTTCATATTTTTTTTATTCTCTTTTCACTTGCAGATACCTAAATAGATTTGAGATTTTTTTTCATATATGTAGATATTTCTTAAGAGATATTTTGGTTTTATGTTTGTAACGTCCCAAATGAAAAAGCTTGTTTATTCATTCTTTCTAATACTGCTGAGTCCCAATAAATCTAGCTGTTTGTTGTAATAATTTTAGCTGAAAATTGGGATATTACTTTAAGTTATAAGTCAAGTTAAAAACAGTTTACCAATATTTTTTCACCGCACCATTATTAGTTTATAAGTACACTTAACAAAAAAAAATAGTAGACATCATTATCTACCTCTATTTAAATGACGAGTGAAGCTTGTGTTGTTAATGAAAAGGCTATTGTTGCTTCAGCGTAAAAGCTGGTTGTTATTGTGTGTTTATCTTTGTTTTTTCAAAATGTGTATTGGTTTAATTTTCTGACCGGTGGCTACACAACATGGCTGCGTCTAAGGAGTGTATAAAACGGTATTTTTATGCTTTAAACTTGGGGATGTTTAATGAAATTGTTTCGGGTACGTGCGTACTAAACTTTTATTGGGGCTATCACAGAATTTAATTTGGGAAGTCTAGATTCTAAGACGGCGATGAAGACGATATCTCGGACACTGATTGGCTGAGGGTTAAAAAAAGAAGCTATTCAGCATACAACTATGTTAAATAGGTATTTTTAAGGGTCTTAAATGCTATTAATGTAATAGCATACAACTATGTAAAATAGGTATTTATTAACTAAGTTGATATTCCCATGAATGTAGACATCATCGAAGAAACAAAGCAAGCACGATTTGACGATATCTCGGACACTGATTGACTGAGGATTAAAAAAAGGTGCTATTCAAAATAAAACTATGTAAAGGTATTTTAAGGGTCTAAGTTGATATTCTCATGAATGTAGATTTTTGAACATAGCAAGTCGTAGAAAACAAAGCAAGAATAACTGCATACATACTTTGAAATTACCGCCATTCGTAGTTTAACAACTAGTTGACGACCGCTTTGGTGTAATGGTCAAGAAGTTGACTATTAACCAAGAGGTCGCGGGTTCGATCCCCGCACTGTACAAACATTATTGTGCATGAACATGTCTGTTTGTACTGGTCTGGGTTTTATATATATTTATTTAAGTTTATTTGTAATACCACTGTTGATTCCGATATCTGTAGCACAAGTGCTTTATCTACTTACCACGAAGTCAGATCAATAAATAAAATAAAATAAATAAATATTTCACAACAATCACACCTATCCTCTAGACCCAAATTAAGCTATGAGGCTTGTGTTATGGGTACTAGACAACGGATAAACATACTTAAATACTTTTTTTTTGTAAATAAATACATATTATACATAGAAAACACCCAGACCAGTACAAACACACATGTTCATGCACACTTATGCTTGTACTGTGCGGGGATCGAACCCGCGACCCTTGGTTTTAGAAGTCCGACATGTGGACCACTGCACCAATGAATGTGATGATGTTGTATATTATTATTACTATTAGTTTCTAAACATAGCACTACAGATAACGGTAAAGTGATCTCTCACATCTCCAAACGTTATTTCCATTCCCCTCTTTATTAAAGGCATTTATATCCAAATCAAAGGTTCGTACCCTGTGAAAGTGCTACACCCGAGTTCACACGTCCGTCAGCCGGCATCTTTAAAACAAAACCATGTCTTTAAACTGTTTAATTCAAATACAAACCTTATCACAAGGGCGAAAGGGAGGGAGGTGATTCGTGGGCATATCCCACGGTTGCTTCTATAAATGGTCTTGACAGTATGGACGGTGACTCCTTAATGAACGTCGCTTAATCGGTGCGCTGACGTCATTATAATGATGGTGGTGACATTCAACAGTTCTACCGAAGGAAAAGGGATTTGACAGAGCTGTTACTTAACGGTCTTTTGGCAGAAGGTACTGTGGCAAATAAATTATAGTCCTCCAGGCCGATTTCGACCACGGCCGCCAATCTCAACAGAGATCAGCCAACTACGCAGGAGATATTATAGAGCACAAGTGTGAGCGCAATACACAGTGCAATCACTGTCCATCATTCTCAAAATTCGGTGAGACGGCAATCCGACATGACCGGAGAGAGATCAGGCACAGGACCAACGGCTTAACGTGCTATTCGAGGCACGGGGGTGTAACACCGCCAACTTCCCATCTTTGAGCTGTTTTTGAGATCTGTTTTGAGAAACCATTTTGGCTCGACCTGGGATTCGAAACCAGGACCTCTCGGACGTAAGGCAGAAACTTTGCCACTACACCAACGAGGCAAATAAAGATTTGTAACTGCTCGATAGACTGGCTATGTTAAGCAGTGGTCATCTGATTATAAAAATGACGGTGAACCTAGATAGATAGATAGATTAACACTTTTTGTACAACACAAAACAAAACTTACAGACAAGTTTAACAAAGAAAGATGTACAATTTAGGCGGTATTATCGCTTGTAGCGATCTCTTCCAGACAACCTTCGGTTAAAGGAACTTTTAATTAAGAAGAAGTAACTTAAAACATAATAATCACACAAAAAAATAAGAATCGCTTTTTCACGATAATCAACCAAAAATTACCATAAACGAAACTGTAATTAATTTTGTTAGGCTTTTAAAAACATAGAAAATATCAAATATATGCCCTAAATATTTGCCCTAGCTTTCTACTTACAGCTACCTTTATTTATAAATCTATTTCCCATATTCCTCATAGTATACCCCTTTGTAATTAACAAGATAGATTTTCAATACAACATAAGACACATAGCGGGTACCTATCTGGACAAAAAACATGTGAGTACAACTCCTAATTAATGTGAGATATACTTACGTTGACACCATGCTGTTCCCAGCCGGTACTGACATTAACAGTTTCAGAGTTTAATATGAATGAAAAAGGATGTTGATATTTTGAATTGAAGAGCAACTGAACAAGTGTGTAGAAAGTAGTACATGTGTCTGGTTTTTTATTGATGAATCACAAACGACGACCACTTTGGTGTAATGGTTAAGACGTTGACTCTTAACCAAGAGGTCGCGGGTTCTACAAATGTTTGTACAGTGCGGGGCTGTACAAACATTTGTGTGCATGAACATGTCTGTTTGTACTTGTATGGTGGTGGTATTTGTAATACCACTGTTGATCCTGATATCTGTAACACAAGTGCTCAAGCTACTTACCACGGAGTCAGATCAATGTATGTGATGTTGTTGTATATTTACTTATTATTGATTTACAAACAAAATGATAAAATTAAATACTCCCAATTTTTGTTTATTTATTCTAAAGTACATACTTATATTCTCAATATTTTCCGCAATTCATTACCTGCTTTTCTTTGCGAATCGTTGAACGCAGAATTTAAATACCGAATCAGCTTTTATTTAATTTTGAAACATTTTTTATTTTTATTGCCATTTCGCAGGCGGTCCACACGTGGCGCCTCTACCCTTCTCGCGTCACCTTTGTGGGTTCCGCACAATTTTTTTGTGGTAATTACAGCTTTTAATCCTTAACAATAAGGTTAGAAATCCATCTGGCAAGTTAGAAAACATGTTTGCACAGTCAAAAGCGTTAAATTAACAAGAATGAGTCGCGGACACGTTTATGGACGAACTGAAAACACCTGGGCGTTCGAACTAACGTATTTATTATATTCTCAGAACATGTTCTTCTTATATGTGAATTATAGTACGCGATACGTTTCGTTTTATTCTTGCGGTAACAGCCGGGAAGTTTATTTAGATATGAAATATACGTGCATAAATATCGGTGGTTACCGGCGTTTTGTTTTGCGTCTTATTTTTAAAATTTCAATGTTTTCTCGAAGCAGATTTACAGGATAATGATGTAGTAAGCAGATAACTGTTACAATGATAGAATGTCAAAGTTAAACTTTGAATTTGATGTTTTAATGTATTTTTATATATTTAATGGATGGAGTTATATACACGCCATCACAACTGTAATGCAATTAAAATTGATAGAAACCCACTCTATGCAACCCTTTATAAACCCAAGATTTGTATCTTAAGAAATGTACCAACAAGTGTAGTTGATGGAATCAGGCGTTACTTTGCGGAAATCCATGACTAAAGCTGAAAAATAATATTTTGATTTAAATTTTCACTAAACGACGCCAGCGCAGGAACAAGCCACTAGTTTTTCAAGTGGTCACAATTGGATGTATTTGGGTTCATGCACTGGCGTCGTTTAGCGGAAATTTAAAGCAAAATAATTTTCCTTAACAGCTTTACCAACAAGTAGTCTGTAAATAGTCAAACTTTGTACCTACATAAAATCTTTGAGCTTTTTACCTAACGGCTACCACGTCAAATAACAAAACTAACATCTCCATTTCGTGTCATCACAGGCGACCTCTGCTGCCATCATCAGTGCCGTCTTAATTACCGCTGTGTGATTAATTAGCGTGTTCTCTGAAAATCACCGTTCTAGATAGAGTGATGATGGCTGTGAGAATTCAGTCTTTGCTGGTGACAAAATTGGTGGTACAGATGATGTATTTGACGACCGCTTGGTGCAGTGGTCTACATATCGGACTTCTAAAACCAAGGGTCGCGGGTTTGATCCCCGCACAGTACAAGCAAATATGTGTGCATGAACATGTGTGTTTGTACTGGTCTGGGTGTTTTCTAAGTATATTATGTATTTATTTACAAAAAAAAGTATTTAAGTATGTTTATCCGTGGTCTAGTAGCCATAACACAAGCCTCGTAGCTTAATTTGGGACTAGAGAATTGGTGTGATTGTTGTGAAATATTATTATTATTCTCATTTTCAATTTGCTTAATATGAATTTTTAACCCACAACGAAAAAAAGGGGTGTTATGAGTTTGACCCCTAATGTCTGTTTGTGTTTTTGTGTGTGTGTCTGTGGCATCGTAGCTCCTAAACGGATGGACCAATTTAGTTTTTTTTTGTTTTTATTCGAAAGATAATGTAATGATTGCTTAAAACCCGTTCGGCCATTGAAATTCAACAGCTGTTTTCACAGTTCAAGTCAAGGTTTTTTAAAATTTTATTCCTTTTTTTGTCGTTGACATTATTCATAAATGCAGGTGGTAGAGATGGAACTAAATGAGAATTCCACTCATTTATTTTTGTAGGAGAATTGGATTTATTTTATAGTCTACTTCATGGTATTAGGCGTTACTTTGCGGAAATCCTTACTAAAGTTATGGACTATCATGACCAAAGTCGTGGATTTCCGCTAAGGAACGCCTAATTCTAACGTGCTGGGAAAAAATGCTTTTAATTTCCGCTGAACTTGTTTTCTAACTATTTCACACGAGCCATTTTTCCACAGTCCTTGGAAGTCCAGCACATGTCAGAAAGCTCACCACTCGCAAAACCAGGTGAACGTCTAGTAAAAATCCCAGAGATTTTAATTCATGTCTAGACTTGTTCACAAATCCGGTCGGTACCACTTCTAAAACTATCGTAAAAGTACGTAAACAACAGGTGCTAGTGAAAGACGCCGGGACACAATGGAATCATACTCAGTTAACTCGATGGACTGTCGATGAAAAGGAAAACTTTTGAGGAGAAACCACAACGAAGCATACGCAGCGTCAATAAATTGCGCTCTTAAGGTATTGTTTACCAAGTAAAAAATAATAACATCGATTTATTTTTAACCATCGAACAATTTGTTTGTGTGGTGAGCAATAAATAATGTTTAATCTTTTATCCAAAATTCGAAAGACAGAATAAAATATGTCAAAAAGAGGAATTGGTTTATAGAATCAGGCGTTACTTTGCAGAAAATCCATGGATAAAGCTTGAAAAGGCAATGATTTTACTTTAAATTTTTGCTAAACGACGTCAACGCAGGTACTAAAACACATCTCACCGTAACCACTTTGAGAAATAGAGTTGAGAGACTTAAAATACAACTCACAACGTGGTACGGACCATGTACCTAAGTGGAAAAACTTAATGTTTGAAGGTCGTAGGACCTTGTACGGAAAAATATTAAATTCGCGCTGAATCAAGTTCGGCTCCCGTTTTGAATTAATACTTAAGTCAATACAAACTTACAAAATTTTATTATTTGAGTCATAAAATTCTTGTTTACGCAAAAATACTGAGTCCACTTCCTTAACGTAGCGCCATGCGCCCGCGCCGACGCGTCGTCGCGCGAAAACTAGCATTTGTCACCGTCACCGCGACATGAGCGGACCCGCTCCACTCGCGCCGACTGAAAAATAGCGCTTATGATGAAAATGAACTGTTGTCTTTTATTTACGCAAACACTAGACATTAAAATTATACACTTTATATTGATTATTTCGCGATTCATTTACATTTCCACCAGTGACAAAATCTTCTGAGTAACAATTCATATTTTTTATGAAAATATTTTTGACGAAATAGTTCTTAGCACGGTCATGATATAATGTTATGTTCTAAGTGGCATTGACCTTAAACATTACTCTATATTCTAGTCATAAATTGATTCTTCTTCTTGGAGAACTGGAATACGTGCTACTATTTATGTTAGAATTTGTATATTTGTGTATTCTATATTTTCTAGATTTCAGTCCAATATAAACCATGTTCTATCCGAATTTGATATGCTTTCATCAGTAATCTCTCAGTTTGGTCCCAAATGATTATTTTTTCTCTCTTCTTTGTTTCAATCATGTACATGCACAAAAAAACTCTCTTTAATTATCCCTGAAAGTGCCGTAAATTAAGGAAAGGAGACACAATTTTTTTTTTATTTATGTTATAATTTTTATTTAATTTGTTTTTTTTTAATCAAATTTGTCTTCATTCTACCAACCAGCGGGCACCATGGTATATTGTCTCATGCGCTGGCGCATCGCCAAGCACTCCAGTCGGACAAGGATCACTGACGGACGCGTTGATAGTTCACAAAGTATTATAAACATTGCGCTTTTTCGTGCCGGGTACAGGTTAGTTTTTGGCAGAGACAATTAAAAAGACAGTGGAAACTGCAATGATTCACAATAGTACCAACCGTTTTATCTTAATAATACCAATCACTACAAACTTTAAATCCACCCCAATATACATTATTTATTTTACAGAAAACTGTTATTCTAAACACATGCCGAGTTTTCAGGAAATTATCACAAGTAGATAAAGAAACGCAGCCGCATTCAAACAATAGTAGGTACCCTGCAAAGAACAACCGCTACAACAACAACCAACAACCACAACCTAACATACTCACGGAAGGACACACACTCATACATACATAATTTTTACTCAAGAGTTTCAAGAAAGAGCTCAAAGAAACATTTAATTTTTATCAATTTAAATTTTGATTTTTGTTTTTTTTAGATATTTCTTTTAAGATCTTAAAAAATGTTGTGTATAGTTTTAATTGGCTGTTATAAAAGTTGTTAGCTGAAAAGTCTGTAGAAGCCAAGTTAAGCTAGCGAACTTCAGCACGGTTTCTCTATTTCTTCTTCTACTCTGCCCGCGAACGCAGGGCGTTTCCTCACTATCAGCGGGGCGCATTACCGTCGCCCGCGCATCGTGTTTACGCGGCGAGTGAGCGATGGATGATGTACTCGCTTATAAACCGATTTCTCGCAAACATTTCCGATCCTCTGAAGGTGGTTAAAAATAGAAATGTTGTTTTGGGTTGATGAGATATGGGAATAGGTTTCTGAGTAGCTAAGAGTAGACGAACTTTGAATTTGCATTTGCATTGGTGAAATAAGTATATGTACTAATAATTTAGAAAATGGTTAACCATTAGAAACATCAGTATAATAATAATAATAATAAATTGTTTCAACGAACACACCAATTACCTAGCCCCAAAATAAGCGTAAGCTTGTGCTATGGTGGCTAGAATAACGTAAAGAAATACTCAAATACATTTTATAAACACCCATGACTCAGGTACAAATGCACGTGCTCATCACACAAACATTTGCCCCTAACAGGATTCGAACCCGCGACTGCCGGTTTTGTAGTCTGGACCTCAGATCACTAGACCAAAGCTGTCTGTTCCTCATCATCTTAAAAATTAATTCATTAAATTATTAACAATGTTTTCTAAGTCAATGATGATAGAAACTTGCTGACGCAATTTTAACATTTTTAATTCGCAATGTTGTAACATGGAGTCCCCGATATGAACTAAATACCCAAACAGTATATTACATAACGCCATAATTCATCAAAATAAATATGTTTGCCCCCGGCTCTGTTCGTATCTTTTCTTATATTTTCACACGCTCTGTTAGATGCCATAGCATAGATAATAAATGCAACTCTTTTATTCTGTAAGTAACCAGAAATACTGAATAGCTTTGTGTGATTGCTACTTTTAAAGTAAAAAACGACGTAAAAAAGTAAGTAACGACTTTTTATTAATTTATAGGATTTTTTGCAGTCCACGATTATAAATGAGTATGCAATACAAACTGCTATACGAAAAAAACTTGCCACACCGCAAATTCCTGCTCTGTAACAACACAGTTTGCCGCTAAAAAGATTTATGCGTTCTTAGCGTTTATTAGCAAAGATATTTATCAGAGATACTTAAAGATATTGCTAAGCTAACCCACTGCGAAGGAACGCGTGAAAAAATGCTGAAAACCTCGTAAATCAGTCGCTTAGGTGTTTGTGCAATCTTGTAATAGACAGATATATTCTCGCTACATAGAAAATAGAGAAAAGGCCTCGGATAAACCAACATTGTTCGAGATAAAATAATGTGGGAGATTTTTTGGGTTATATCATCTATGGAGTAATATGTAATAACAAATAAGCTGTATAATAAATAACCTGATATATGCAGAAGGGACGTATAAAATCAAAATCGAAAAGATTAAGACGCCAGTTTGGACAAAATAGAGAACACACCAGAAAATTAACCGCGGTTACCTAACCGACACATTGTAATTTCTGGCCGATTTCGAAAACGGCGGCCAATCTCAATAGAGATCCGCCAACTACGCAGGAGATATTATAGTGCACGAGTGTGAGCGCAATTCACAGGTACACTCACTGTTCCATCACTCTCAAAGTACGGTGAGAGGGAAATCCAACATGACCGGAGAGAGATCAGGCGCAGGACCAACGGCTTAACGTGCTTTCTGGGCACGACTGAGGTGTAACACCGCCAACTTCGACACATTGTAGTGACATTATGTTACATACAATTCTTTTAAGACATTGTTGAAAGTAGCTAGGAAACCTTACATGAATAGTTAAACCTACCTAGCATGCCAATTAAATTTTTCAAAAGAATGTGAAATATTGTTAGACGCCGAAATACTAATTCCCAATACAACCCAGATCACAGAAACGCTTGAACATTCGACTCTACAAATAAAAAGTCAATGTCTTCATTACTTCTAATTCACCTCGCATTTTCTTCTTCTAAATAAAATAGGGTTCGCGATAAACAGCGAAATGTGTCGTATAAATTAACATTATCAACGTGTTGGACGCGTTAAAAATTGGCACAGAGCATTATCGTAAATCGGCACCAGCGGTTTACCTTTGCGAACTATTTCGGTGGTCGAGGCATTCCGGGAGGTCACTGCGCTTTGCTAGATTTTTTTGGAGTTCCCTAAGTTACATAAGATATCTGTTTTTTTTATATAAATTTTAGTAGTAATTCAAAGTGATGAAATTTAACATTAGCATTATTAGCAGTAGAGTTAAGATTGGCTTTTTGTAATTCTGTAAGTTATTTTTGTGTTGTGCAATATAGTGTTACTTGCCTATTTATATACATATGTGCCTACCTATATTCTTATATCAGCAACTATGATTCTGTTTTTTTTTTGTGTTTTGGACTCAAGTCTAATGCGAGATAGGGACTATAGGGTCAGTTGCGACAACTTTGGTTAAATTTATAAGGCCCGATTAGATTTTTCTTGATCTCTCGTAAATATTGTGAAGCATTTCGTGTCAAAAATGTGATACAGTTGTTTATAATACTTCACGACAGCACAAAATGCCTCTTAGGGACATGGCCAACTAAAGTGAAAATTTAATATTGTTTTATTAGGGTTCCGTACCTCAAAAGAAAAAAACGGAACCCTTATAAGATCATTTAGTTGTCCGTCCGTCTGTCAAGACCGTTTTTCTCAGGAACGCCTGGAGGTATCAAACTGAAATTTCTAAATGATACTAAAGTCTACTGTCCCTGGAAGTTGTAGAAAAATCAACCTTCTAAACCAACGCAATCAAAAGATACAGCCATTTAGGTCGCAAATTTCCACAAATTTTCGAAACTCGCACGGGAATCAAAACCTACAGGGTACTTCCCGTAAACTTAGAATCTTGAAATTTAGTACGAAGTCACGTCTTATAGTACAGATATAGGAAAAATTAAGAAAACCGTACATTTTTAGTTTCATCATATTCATTCAATTTTTTTTTGACAATTTTGAAAATGTCAAAGTTACTACTCCTTATCTCATGAACGCGTTGAGATATTAAATTAAAATTTATATAAAATACTTAAGTCTATAATACTCGTAATGGGTGAACTTTTACTTATATACCTACAGGTTTGTACGGAACCCTCGGTGCGCGAGTCCAACTCGCACTTGACCGGTTTTTATTACTCACTAGCTGACCCGGCAAACGTTATTTTGCCATATAAATTATTGTGGACAACCCTTATCACTAAGGGCAATGAAAAATAGATGTTGGCCGATTCTCAGACTTACTCTATATGCTCACAAAATTTTATAAGAATGAGTTAAGTCGTTTCGGAGGAGTACGGGAACGAACATTGCTACACGAGAATTTTATATATATAGAGAAGAGATAATACTAACACATAGTTTTTAAGACTGATGTTATTCTAACACATGAGTCTTTGTTGTTAAATAAATGAAATTTTAATTAGTAAAAAGTTTTATTAAAAAAATTGGATCAATTTCGATAAGAAATCACAGCGTGATAAAAATCAGCTGGCGCAAAAAATGAGCATCATTGTTGAGAAGAGTGCGTGGAAGTGACAACAGAATCCTAAATGTTATAGCATTAATTATTCATTAATTAGTATGCGAATAAGTTTGATGTGAAAGCTCACACAGAGGACCAAATCCTCACTAGTTATTAAGTACTAACCATAGCATAAGTATGGTTAAATAAATAATTAACCATTTTTGTGATCTTTATTTCTTATAAATAAATGAATTATGATTAAAAACAAGGAAGACTTTTTTTATTGATTATTAAGTGATTTATTTTAATTTATATCTATACCTAATTTTAATGAAATGTTCAACGCAATATGTATTTTGCTCTGAATAAATGAATTGAATTGAATTGAAGAAGAAGAGCAATCGCCCGGCTTGCGAGAGCTGTGGGTTCAAGTCCGCCTATAGCAGTCCGATTTTTCTTTAAGTGTATTTTAATGAAAAAAAAAAACATGGTGTTCATTAGAACGGTTTCACGGTTCCGCAAAAAATATTGTACGGAACCGTGAAACCATTGTGCCGCAATTTCGCATCTTGTTCAATTACAATTGTATTTTTATTTTTATTTTTGGCATAACGTTTTTAATTGACACCTTGAGTAGTTTTCAGGCACGCCAAGAATTTTAAATGTTTCCAAGTGACACTTATAAATTGTCAACCAATTATTGTTTTTTTTCTTATGTAAAGTGATCAAACGAAAATACATACTGTTGCAATGAAAATAAGATTATGCAAAAAGGTTTTATATCGAAAACAAGGCAAAGACCTTATGTGACACTCATAATTCGACTGCTGCAACAAACAGTATCGAATCTGCAAAATTACCTTTTTATTTTTATTGAACTAATTGTAATAGAACACGTTATATTTTGAAGTAACATTTTTTTTAAATTTTTTTTATTACTATTTAATCAAGTTTTAAATTGAACAAAATCGAAACTTCACTTTTTAAGCGACGAACATGAACGAATGTGGTAAATTCGATACTGTTCAAACGCGATGGTACGCACGGACAGTCTGTAACTGCCCGAGTCGTCAGTGTTCACCGCGATGTGAGAGAAGGACGGTGCTACGGCTTAGGTTACTAAACTTTTCAGTTGTTATTTTTAGTTTATGGTTTGTATTATAAGTCGAAGTTTAAAAATGAATAGCCGTGGTAAATATTTGGTTAATTTAATTAAAAAAGGAGAACAACGCCAGCGTTGTGAAACCACGCCTAACGAAAAAAATGACGATCGTCCGGGTAAGTGATATTTAATATAATAAATATAACTACGAATTTAGTTATAATAAATCTGGTGATTCGATTTTTTAAAATTATAAGTAACTATGTTTTTTTTTATCCTCTTGACCAAACTTGATGTTAACAATTTAAACTATCGAAATTGGTAGATTCGATTGTATTCTTGGTAAATATTTTTTGGAAAATATTGTAAGTGGCAGTTTCGATAGTTTACGCATACGTTTCAAAACTGAGAACTATTGAATGTGGTACTTTCGATAGTATACTTTTAAAAATATTTATTGAATTTACCAGTTACTATACTGTTCTACGCTGATTGACGACCGCTTGGTGCAGTGGTCCACAGGTCTGACTTCTAAAACCAAGGGTTGCGGGTTTGATCCCCGCACAGTACAAGCATAAGTGTGCATGAACATGTGTGTTTGTACTGGTCTGGGTGTTTTCTATGTATAATATGTATTTATTTTAAAAAAAATGTTTATGTATGTTTATCCGTTGTCATAAATTCATTTTTTACCCATAACACAAGCCTCGTAGCTTAATTTGGGACTAGATATTTGGTGTGATTGTTGTGAAATATTTATATTTATTTATAATTCTTGGTTAGATGACAGATCCAATTTAAGTTGACATTAATTTTTAACTGACTAATAAACTTTTTTAGTGTACCTACCTAGTGGCTATGTTTTAGGTAAATTAAATATTTTTTTTCTTTTATTTTAGAATCCCCTGCATACTACAAGTATTATACAGAGGAGGAATGGAGGATATTGAATGATATTCATGACGATGTTTTTCCAACATCACAAATAGAATCAGATGGTGACAAGACTAATGATATCCAGGCAAATGACTCCAACAGTGTTATACATACTTGCCAGCGACGAATGCACACCAGTGCCATCACCCAACTCTAGACAAGACTTTACCTTGGGGTCATCATCAACAAATGACCCAGTTAAATAAAATACGCTAAATAAGAACGACAAAGAAGGGATACCAACACCATTACCACCGCCACCCATTATCTAACGAAGAAAGCCCTACTGAAGAACAAATATTGGCTCATGAGAAGCATATTTCAAGCAAATAAACTGCACGAAAACATAAAGCAAAAGACAAAGAAGGGGCAACGCAAAATCCGCCAACAGTAATATTATATTAGTAGTATATTTTATTATAAACGAAAATTGTCACTGATGCATTTCACTGTTATTTATTCTGGAATTAAAGAAGCTTATTGCTATATAAGGCTACAAAATGTTGGTAAACGAGGAGGAAATGAGGTTGGAAGCTGTTTGCTAGCTTTTATTGAAAAAAGGTGGTGCAGTAGACTTAAAGTTTTGGTCCGACAACTGTACAGGGCAAAATCTCAATAGAGTGGTATATAGTCTTTACATGAATGCCAGTAATAAATATATTATTGACATCACACACAAATTCCTGGAGTCTGGTCATACGCAACAGGAAGCAGACAGTGTACATGCCCTTATTGAGAGATCTGCAAAAGGTAAAATAATAATGGTATGCTTTGGTTCGTTGGGCAAATGATAAGCCATATCACGTTATAGAAGTGTCTCGAGAAATGCTGTATAATTTAAAAGTATTCTTACTAAACAGAAATTTAAAGAAAACACTTTAAATCAAGACATCAAATGGAATAACATTAAGGAAATATGTGTCAAGAGATCTGCACCTGTAATTATTTTGTACAAGTATGATTTGGATTCTGGTTATTTTACATTGAATAAGTACCTTAGTTCAAACACGCCGTAACAAGAAAAAAGTTGTTGCAACCTACAACGATGCATTAAAATAATTGTATGCAGACAGTTTGCCGATTCCTGAAGCAAAATACAAAGACTTAATGCATCTTTGCCAAGCAGGACATGTGTCCTGCTTGCATATCCAAAGCAATATCTTGCATTATTTAAAAATCTGAAAGAGGTCAAGATGAAAATAATGTTTCGGGGAGCGATGAAGATAATTAGATATTCTTATAAAAATATTCAAGGAATGCCTAGTCAGATAACTTAAATTTATAATGTTTTGACTATTTTTGATTTATCAGTGCAAATCTTGGGCTGTACTTGTTATTGTTGCAAGTGAGATGATTTTTTGTTTAAGCAACCAAAGAGGGTTTTTGTTATAAGTACTTTTGAGTTCCTAATGTTTAACCTACAAGACTGAATATTGTCATGTTACCTGCTTGACTAAGGAATTTTAAGCTACATGATAGCAGGTGGTTTATATATAGGTACATATTAAGACTTAAAAATCTCACAATATAGCACATTAGTATAAACTTAAGGATATTTGTTTTAAGTCGTTACTTGCGATGAATCTCATGATAATGTTGTAGTTTAATTTCATAATTAAAAAAACGTATGTAATCAAATTACAAAACTAGTGTGTTCTTTATTCAAAATTATGTACTCTAAGTTCTATCAGTGGAGACATATAAATGGCCTTCTTTTTATATAAACTATTATTAAGTATCTTTCTAGCTGTAAGTCTTCCAAAAATGTAAAATAAAATAAAATAAAAAGCAACAATTAGAGCTTATTGCTTAGGAACTAACTATCGAAACTTTTTTATGTCTACATAAATTGTTAAAGAATAGTATCGAAACTGGAAGATTCGATGATTGTTCAAATTTAAAAAACCGTGAATAGTATCGATTCTACCACTTTCGATAAAATTGCAGCCTATACTGACAAGGTAAATCATCGAATGTGAAATATTTAGAAAAATATCTAAAATATAATAAACATGCTCAGGCAAAAAATTACTACAGAAAATTAGCGATCACACAGAGGAGTAAATTTCACGACACTATAAAAACTTATTATTCTAACTCAAAATAAAACTTTAAACGGCCCTACTGTAAAGTATGTAATTTGCAGTTTCGATTCTGTACGTTGTGACCGTCGAATTATCGAAATTATTATGTTACAACTTAACATGTAGGATAAGGTAAGTAAGTACTTAGGTAATGAACTATTCTTAGCACCTAAAACCAAAACTAGTAACAATTTTTTGTTTTGTTAAAAATATACCGTCGAATTAATGACCTCTTTCTTTTTTAACATAGTCGAATCAAAATATAACATTTAACATTTTCGGTACAAGTTGTCAAACTACATAACTTTTTGACTGTCGCGGTCAGAGAGAAAATCATTGTAATTTACCTTCATTTATGTCGCTAATGCACAAGCTATACGGCCTCAAAAAAACCGCAGTAGGCACCTTTCTAAAGCCAATAACATCGAATTAAATTCGTCAGAAAAAAAAAACATAAAGCATTAGATTTCAGCGCTCGCGCAAAAGCTTAGCGCGCACGGATGCGCGCGTCCGGTCCGCCCGGACGCGTATGAATGGGCCCTTATGCGCTAAAAGAACTTGCGCTTTTTGGCATTCGGTGTTTAGTAAGAAGAGGTGGTTGTATCGGTGACCTTGGGTAACCGCATCAAAGTGGAGTTGAATCATAACACTTCAAAAAAACAGACTTATGTGTTTATTTATTTAGAATGATATTTTTTCTTCCTGTTACTGTCCTTTCTGATAAATAAGTCCATAGTTTATTAAGCGTCTAAATAATTTTCAGTAAATTAATAAAGAATATCATATAACGTACAAAAATGTAGGTAAAACAACGGTAAAAAACTCGGCGCATTTGTCGAGTTTAGTTCGTCCGCTCGCCACTAGATGGCGCTACGAGGCTTCGCTCATATCAAATTAGTCGAATTAATTAACATAGCTCTCTTGTGCAAAGCTTTAGCGTGTAAATATGAATGGTGCGTAATGAATGTATCTAACTGTTACTTTCTTAACTAAGTTGAAGTTTGATAATGACGTCTAGTCATCGGGATAATCATGATCTCAATAATAGGTACTTTATAACCAAAAGGGATTCAAATTGCTAAGTTTAAATTACCTATGAGTAAAATCATTTTTCTCAAGAAATGGATCAACCTGTCTGGAGCAAAAGCCGAATGGTAATGCCCATTACCATTCGGCTTCACTTATACCTCATCAGAAAAAAAAATTGAAACCTTCTTTATTGTAATTCTTTTTACATAAGTACACAGTTCACAAACGTTGCTTAAGATCAACCGGTGACCGCGATACCCATTCCCAGAAACTCACCAAGGCCTCATTAATTACCGCTTCCTTGAAACACAGATGTGGTCACCTTTTTTACCTTTTTGCAACAGTTTTATACTTTATCGCAATTTCAACTTAAATATTTGGAAATAAAACACATGTTACAAGAGTCGTAAGTGCTACCTTTAGTACAAAGAACCAGCCAACGTGACCCCGTGACTTTCAGAAATAGGCTCTAAGACCTTGAGATAAGGTCACTGAAAAGGTCAGGTTATACTGGATGTGTTATAAAGGTTGCCGCTTACCTGAAAAGGTGTGTTATACCATATGGCTCTGAAAAAACTGTTCTTAGAACTATAAATTGCAAGGCACATGCAATTTTGAGCCGTAATGCTAAGTAGTGTTGAATCATACCCGCAGAAAGCTGTTGGAATTTGATATTTTAGTTATTGGGCTATGTTGACTTTGAATACTTTCAAAGAGTAGGTATTATAGGTTATGTGTAGTATAGGTTTAAAGATAGTCGCGTTATCATTTACACGAGCGACATGTTTTGGTTTGTATGGATATAAATGAACTTTCAAAATAAAAACATGCTATTTACTCAAAAATGATGAGAGCAATACTGATATTTAACAAGAATTTGTAGGTTATACTTATATTCGTATAGGTACGTACAGTGGCCACACACGCACGCACATCAATCTACCCATTTTTATTGCAAAATCGCCCGTATCACAAGCGGTTAAGAAACCGCAGTGTTCACCGTGACGTACTTACACCGTTTAACAAACCGTTCCCCGTTTGCCAAAATCTAGTTTGGACGTAATGTCGAAAATTAATTAAAAATTTTTTAAATTGGTAAATTCAATAACTTTATTGCGATTTTATTGTGATTGATTATAAGAGCTGACCCCTAAATTAATTGTCAAGTATACAAGCTATGCACGCTTGTGAATTTCCTGTGCCAGTTAGATATTTTTTTGCGCCAAAATGTTTTCTAAGTCAAAACTTACAACTTCACTTCACAGTAAAACTAAAAGGTAGATATTATGAGCGTACTGATAGCTTCTGACCTCACTTCCTTGGAAGCGTGTATCGTCTCGGTTATCTACCTATTTAAGTCAACGGACTGATAACTGGCGTTATTAGTTCAATAACTTTTTAATTCGTTGGCCTTATCGCTATGCGTGAGCACACGACTTGTGTATTTTTGTTGAAAAAAAAACAGGTGATGTATGATGACATGACGGAGTTACATTATGTGTTATAAGAAACGATACATTAAGATATCACCCCCTTCCTGTTCATGAAATGATCCTTTAACCGAAGGTTGACTGTAAGAGATCGCTACAAGCGATAAGACCGCCTAAATTGTACATCTTACATTGTTTAATTTGTCTGTCATTTTTGTTTTAAAGTAAATAAAAAATAAAGTGTTAATCTATCTATCACTGTGTCTCAGTAACTGCTTTTATTTTTACTGACTTAACCAAAATTACAACTTTGTTGCTAATTTGAAACCAATGTGGGTTTGTTATAAATAATATTATTAGTGAACCAATATGTACAGGTTTTCGTTGAAATGATACACTTTTTACGGATTATTTCGCGATTTTGAATTTTTTTGTCTACCTGTGACCACGGACGCTGAAAAGGGTCCGAAACGTCAGGTTAAAATATAATTGTAATAAATCGCGGAATAATCCGTAACTAGTGTATTATTTCATTGTCTACCAAAGAAACAAGCATAGGTTTTTCGTTCAAACTAAGGTGGAATAAGTAATAAAAGGGCATTGTAGCCCAGTCTTATTCTTAAAATAAAAACTAAAAAATACAAAGGCTAGTGAATTCGACAGAAAAATCGTTTTAAATAGCCCTATAACAATCCAATGAACTATCTTCTAATTAATGACATCACAAATACATTGTAGCGTTGTATGGGTTCAGTAATCAAATGCACTGATGTACCTTTCACTCCATTTCCAAAGGTTTCCAACAGTGACAAATTAAATGTCAGTTTGTTTGTTTCTTTGTGAAGTTATAATTAGTGTAGACAACATCAAAAACATTTCTCTATTTCCATAATAGGTAACTTCAGCACTTGTCTCATGGTCATCAGAAACACCGAAAGTTTTTGGCATTGCCTCCATCCGGGAATCGAACTTGGGACGTCAGAGATGTCGGAATCTTGAAACCGGTACGATTGATAAACTCTATACAAAATTCTCGTGTCACAATGTTAGTTCCCGTACTTCTCCGAAACGGCTTGACCGAATTTTGAAATTTTCTTATGAAATTTTGTGAGCATATTGAGTAGGTCTGAGAATCGGCTAACATCTATTATTCATATCCCTTAGTGATACGGGTTGTCCACAATCATTTATATGGCAAACAACGTTTGCCGGGTCATCATATCATATCAGCCTGTTGCAGGCCACAGCGCACGATCTCCTGCCCTCTTCAGGTCATCTGTCCATATAGCCGGGAGGCGTCCCACACTACATTTATCTAAGCGTGGTGTCCATTCAAGAACCTTCCTCTCCATTCGAGAACCTTCCCGGGTTGCCGGGTCAGCTGGTGTATATCTAAAAATTCAGACTTAGATCAAAACATAATTTGTTTCTATGCAAAAAACTCATCTAAGATCCAACGCCTGCCACCTACACATACAAGTCAAACAACACATCCAACTATCCTCTCATACACCTAAGTACACATCGGACAAGGCGAGAGGTATGGGCCGCACGTGTGTGAGCACAAAAAACACGCCTTAATAAAACGACGTGCCGCGGGGGTCCGCTAGTGATGTGGTGGGACTATCGATAAGCAGTTTATGATGTTTGCTGCACTTAAAACGGTGGAGCTTGGACGTTGGACGTTGTTTAAAATGGTGAAGCTTGCATGCTGATAGCGTTGTAGTCGGTGGGTGTGGGTGGATGGAGGTTTATGCATAAACATAATATAATAGATAGATAACCTGATCTATTGAAATGAGAGTCTAGTTGATATAGTAATGCGTGCGACATATGGAGCGATGACACATTTTGGAAGAGACTTTTTGCCGACCATATCCGTAGCCTGAAGGTTTAAGTCTAGTCGAATAAAATTTTACAAAAGAATGGTCTAACTACATTTTTGCAGTGTGCAATTTGAAGATTACGATATCGAACGTCCTCCAACTCTTCAAGTCGTCCCTCATTGCTAAGGATCGTGGGTTCGACGCAATTGATTCAAAAGATTTTTCATTTCCAATCATTAATTACAATATAAGTTCTGGATAATCAATCAAAAGCGCAGCGTTAAGGTCCACCGCCAAGATTATGACATGACCTTATAATTCTGAGCAAGCCGCCGTACGTGCCTCTCGGTTTCATCGCAAAAGAGATCCCTTTCGAACAAACTCTCCATAGGGGAACACTTTAAGCTTAGCTCACACCTGCTTCATACTATCGCTGCGACTCACGGCTGACAGGGGCGCGGCGATTGGTTGACACGCTGTCAGAAGCGAGTGACAGCAGCTGAAATTGTGTTGCCTGAACCTCTTGCATCAGTGAACGCACCCGATATAGCGGTACGCGCGTGTCAACGCGGCCAGCGGGTACTGTTTAGCGCCAGGCTGCACATTTATGGTTTTTAATGTAAGAGCAAGTGGCAAAAACCTCTTGCGCCACCAAACGCGCCCAGTAACTGTGCCACAGCTGCGGAGGGAGCACACAGGACGCGCCACCCCAGGTACTGCTACTGAAGTGCGTGCTTCAGTCCACCGCTTGGTGGAGAGCTCTGGACATCTTTGTATGTAGATCCTCGTTCACCTGGACTTTTGGGACTGCGTCCTCTCGGTCTCCTGCCATTTTGGAACATTTGGAACATTTTGGAACATTTACACACTATCAATACAAATATATTATTACCGTGATCATCGACAAAGTTGTTGACAGTGTCGCCACCCTACCGGCCGGTCGGGTTTAATTACGCGTCGCGGGCGACAGGTTGCCGCGTGACGTCATCGTGTGCGACTACCCGCGCCGTATCTGGTTACCTATTTACGTCTGTGCTGTTATGTACTTGTACCTATGTGGGAGCATGGGAGACATTACATGACGTTACTAGTTGCACTCACTTGGGAATAAGATAAGTTAATTTACGTTGTACGATATGGATTTGTGAAAGAGACTTTTTTAAATCAACGGCTGAAGAATGAAGAAAGTATACAGGGTGTTACAAAAAATAATGTAATGGCTAAAGGGTGTTGTTGTGCCCGTATAACACAACAACTTTCTAAAAGAAACCTAAGGCGAGTTCTCCAAAAATAATTTCGCTGTCCCGTAGTAAATCGATCAGCTGATTGACACTTTTGTATGGGAGATCCATTTTTTTTAATAACTCGCCTTAGGTTTTTTGGAAAAGTAATTGAGTTATACGGGCACAACAAGATCCTTTAGCCATTACCTGTTTTTTTGTGACACCCTGTATACAATGTAGAATAGAGAATGAACAATTTATCTTGTAGATAAAAAAATACGTTTCAAAAAAATCAATTTAAATTTCTATCCGTTATTCTAGCCACCATAGCACAAGCTTACGCTTAGTTTGGGGCTAGTTAATTAGTGTGTTCGGTAAAAAAAAATGCAGCACATGCAAATTTTCCGAGCTGTGTACCTATCGTTACAACAATTAATATTACTTACTTGCAACTTCATTTCCCAAATTAAAGATAACAGCATATATTTATCTTTAATAAAATGAATACATCGGTTTTGTTCAAACCCCATTTCGCCAAACCAGTTTACAACAACCGAGCAGATGCGCTCAAAATGCACAAAACTGCATACTAAATGAACAAGAAAACTGTGGAAACGGAATAATGGTCCATCAATTCGACTTCAGTAGCTCATAGCTTTGATGAAAATTAAAAAGAAGGTTGTGGTACGTCTTTACAGCAGTCCAGTATTCAAATAGTGGTCGAAAATAACAAAATGTACGTTGACAGTTGGCAAACGAGCAAGACGAAATCATAAAAAAAGATAGAAAATCTAAAGATTCAGGTGGCGAGCGAGCGAGACTTATAATCAACACTTGACGACCACTTTGGTGTAATGGTCAAGAAGTTGACTATTAACCAAGAGGTCGCGGGTTCGATCCCGCAAAACATTTGTGTGCATGAACATGTCTGTTTGTGCTGGTCTGGGTGTTAAAAGTTAAGTTTATTGTAATACCAATGTTCATTCTAATATCTGTAACACAAATGCTTATGCTGCTTACCACGGAGTCAGATCAATGTATTTGATGGTGTTGTACTCGTATATTTATTATTATTATTGTCAGTTCGCTTAGGTAAGCACATAATCTTTCTATATTATTTTAATCAAAAGGAATGTGCCATCGATTCCCTTCCAGTGGCTTGAATTCACCTCCTCAATATTCACCGGAGTTACATCTCAACTTTGCAGATGACATTAGGTATCTGAGCTCATTTGTTCGGTTTTAAAATGCTGTGAAATTCAAACTGAAATAAATGCGAATGTTTGGAAATGAAGTTTCACAATAACAGTTTGAGCTGTTAGCTTTAATTCTTACGATATTGTTCAATCTCCAAATTAAACTTGATTATGTTAAGTTAACCCATTAAGCGTCTTTAAAACATTCAATAATCATGATAGTCCATCAAACTTTCGTCAATGTGTTGTAGGCACACAACACATTGACGAAATGTGTGAACTATAAATAAACTTGTCTGGAAGGTATCGCTCTAAAGGATAAGACTGCCAGGATTGTACATCATCTTTATGTCAATCATCTTAATGTGTATGTAAACTTGTAATATTTATTGTGTTAGAATAGTTTTTGAATACGGGATTAAATTAAATTAAATTTAAATTAAATTATTTTTTGCAGTAACCAAATTTTTACAATATATTAATAGTGATCGAAGACACCTTTTAAGCAAAATTTTGCCTGTGTTAGGTGCCTTCGCTCTTCTTTAGCTACAGTATATAAATCTTATTAACTAAATTAACAGGCTTCTAGTTTAAAACAATACTACAATTAACCTACTAAAATTAATTAACAATACTACATTATTAGTATGTGTGTGTGTGTGTGTGTGTGTGTGTGTGTGTGTGTGTGTGTGTGTATGTACACATGTGTTGGGATTTAATTCCATGTACTTATCTACGTTTTTGCATAAGGTTACCCCGGATCCATGGCTCGTGTAATAGAGCCGAAAAATATGTAACTCAAAAACAAAAAGTACATGGTAAAAATCCTATCATCAATAACTATTCTAATGTTAGTGAACGTTAAAAACAATAATATTTATTGAGTTGATCATAAGTAAGCTATTTATCCACACGTCCCATGGATGTTCTATTGTTTGATGATTTGAAACATGTTGTTACAGATCACAATCTCTGACCATAGATAGGCATCTCTATCCATGGTGTGACTTGTTCCGGATTCCGCCATAAATGTTCTGAAGTTTTCCAATCTCGGCTGAAGCCATCCTTCATCTTGCCGGCTCGCAGGTTTCAGGAGCTGAAAAGTTTGGTCGTAAAGAAAAGCAGAACTTATTATAAGTTCAGGTAGGAGTTAGTGTCCAATGAAGGGCCAGAATAAGTTCAAGCTAATGTTTACCTTAGTGCTTCCATGTAATCATACTAACATCACTTACTTCGTAGAAAACAAATCAGTTAAAAATATAATTTTACGATTCTAAATTCCTTATTATTTTCTTTCACCTTCTAAATTTTTTATTATTATTACACCTTATTTAAACATTATCATAGGGTTGATTTTTACAATATAATTATAAAAGTTAAATATAAAATTATACAAATCATAAATCTCTATATATATAAAATTCTCGTGTCACAATGTTTGTTCCCATACTCCTCCGAAACGGCTTGACCGATTCTCATGAAATTTTGTGAGCATATTGAGTAGGTCTGAGAATCGGCCAACATCTATTTTTCATACCCCTTAGTGATAAGGGTTATCCACCTTTAACATTTATATGGTAAAACAATGTTTGCCGGGACAGCTAGTAGTATATTATAAAAACTTAACCCTAGCAAGCTGCCAGCAGCGGGGCAGGGCTCAAGCTACCGACAGTTAAGGCTACAAAGAGAGAAAACTCCGGACGATGCGCCCCGTGTCCAAAAGTACTGCCTTCTGCCTTATTATTATTATTATAATATTAAAATCTATATAATCAATTTATTTCTGTAAGTAAGCTAACAAGTAGCACTTTTACACGTCTCATCTTTACATAAATTATTTTTTATTTAAAACTTTATTGCACAAGTATTGTACAAATAGGGTGGACTCAACGCTAAAAGAATTTTCTGCCAGTCAACCTCAATGTCACGCAGAAAGAAGAATTCATTTTGTCACTAAGGTACTTTATACATCTCTAGATAGGTACCTACTTAAAATTACTTAGTTATTTTGGTGGTTAAGAATTCTTACCAGATTTCCCTATGTTTATTTGCCCTCGAAAGCGCAACGTTCACGGCACTGTACCGTCTCCCGGGAGCGAAGCAATCTGAGCGAGCAAACCCGGAAAATTAGACATAGCTCACGAGCGGTAATAAGCTGCCCGCTGCAACTGCGCCGCGAGTGTACGCAACGCAACAAATCGTGTAATTACACTGACTTGCGCGAAATTGGAATACCTAGCGGGTAATGTTATGTCGGCGGAATAAAATGTTTATGTGAAAGCTTGTTTTCTAAAAATAGCAAAATCTTCGTTTACAGTAATAGTAGGTATACCTACCGTTAATAAGAGGGTAAAACTAATAACGAATGATAGTGTTCCAATCACATTACTAGAGCATAGTTTTATGTAAAATTGTTATAAATACAGCATTCAGTTAATTTATATTGAACATTGAATTTGAATAGAGGTGCTTGTGGCGCAGTGGTTGCAGCGCTTTGGTAGTGGTACCCAAAGTTAAGCAACCCAAGGCGCGGTCATGCTTGGGATGGGTGACCATTCTGACCATTTAAGTGATGTCTGTTTACAAGCATCTCCGTGCTTCGGAAGGCACGTTAAGCTATTGGTCCCGGTTAATATCGACAGATATTAGTCATTAAGCCTGTTCAGAGGCCTGGTTGGTCACTTACCTGACAAACACCCCACTCCACCAATCCGCACTGAGCCCGCGTGGTAGAGTATGGCTCGGACCACCTCATAGTTGAAGTGAGGCCTGTGCCCAGCAGTGGGACGTATATACGCTGACGAGATAGATGAGATTTGAATTTGAATGGAAATTTATCTGACCGATAGCAAAATGTTGGTAGTGGTGCCTTCTCCAAACCTCAATATTAGGTACCTACAGAAAACCAGCGCTATGGCTTGCCATGGCAATAGTGCTGAGTGGGAGCCAATTTGGTTAAACCTACATTTTTCTTTCATTTTAGTTTTATAATATATTCAGTCTCAGTCCTGTTTAAATATTCAAGTGTTGTCTAAAAACCAAATAAACACTTTTTTTTGTTTCTTTCAAGATCCATTAAGCATTCTAAAAACCATGTCAAAAAAACCTTTGAAAAGTCACAAAATTAAGAACATTAAAGGCAATTAGAAATATAACACGTAGGTACGTAATAGCAATAGTTTCCAAACAAATTGTGTTCACCGACAAAAACCGAACTGTGGGGGAACAAAAAATGAAACACCTAACTCCGTAAAACATTAAACCGTGTTTTTTCAAAAGGTAACTCTCGTTTCGGATTTCATATTCAGTTTGTAACAAAAAATCTGTTCGGAGTTTCCTCGAGTTGAAATGAATTCGTGCGAGTTGGAAAAAAACGAGTACCAAGACTGAGATGAGAACGGTTTTGGGGATCCGTAGATTTTCGCCTGTATGTTGAAGCACAATAAACTGATAATGTCTTAATACCACCTATCACCTATCTTACATATTTTCAAGACCATGGCGTTTAAAAAACATAGCCTCTATGAAGTTAATACAACCAGTATATTTCCAAAAAGCTGTAGAATAGAAACCAATTTTTAAACACACAAAATTCAATAAATATTCCGTCAATTGACTCCATTTTTCTGATACAATACCGTGACGTCACGTATTGTATTCCCATACAAAATCCATGGAGGCAGACCGTTTTGACAGATACTAGAGAGTATGTCAACGATTGGTGGTGTCATTTAGCCTATTCAAATGTGTGATGTTCTCGGTAAAGATAGTTTAGGGGACCTTTGCCGATAAGTTAAGTTTTAAGTAGGTACTTACCGTCAAATGACTAGCAATACTGATGGCAAGGGTTAAACAATGGTAAATATTGCAATGACTAAACAGATAATTCAATCTTCATACTTAAAAATTTGCTTGGCGATTAAAATGTTACCACTGAACCATTGTTGTCCGAAAACTAATTAAAATTAGATATATCGAATCAAGTATTCCAATGGTGAATTAAAACTTCAAAACGCTTCTCATCTACATTCCTGATGCGCACTGCAAAAGAGTGGAACTCACTACCTGCGTCAGTGTTTGCCTGCAATTACAACCTATGAATTTTCAAAGCTCGAGTGAACAGGCATCTTCTAGGTGAGCTCGCTCCATCGTAGACTCAGTTTTTGCCTCGTATGGCTTTGTCTTAAGTCAAGAGCAAACCTATCCAAAATAAAAGAAGAATCAAATCCCAGTTAAGGTTCGCTTAGTTTTCTACGGAACCCTGAGGATTGCGGAAAAAGTGTGCCTCACTCACTCGTTTGGCAGGTGCCCAGCGGCGTGTATGTGGATGGTACCTTATGATTCGTGACCTGCTAGTCTTTTTATCTCGCGAGGAGCGCAAAAGTGAATGCACCCTTGGATAGGTATACAGGGTGACATATTTTAAAAATAATGCATTTTTGCAGCATAAACAACTTTATGTTTTTGCTGTTAGATAATCTAAAAATTTTTACAGCAGCTTCCTGAAAGTAAACACTTAATAATAGTTAGACTTAGATATACTAAGATAGGAAAAAGATTTTTCATTTCTCATACTCGGAAAGTAGTGTTTGTTTGATCAGAGCAGCGGGTCGAAAACGATGCTTCCCTCCCTTAGGCGGGAAAGACTCATAGTAATTGCTTCCCTCCCTAGGGCGGGAATGAATTTTAAAAATAGAACTAAAATTGGTTATTTAGTCGGCTATAATTTTTTTTACATAATTAAGAAAAATATCAATTTAAAAAAAATGCTGCGGTCTTGTGAGTGTATACGGCCAATGTGAATTAAAAAAAAATACCTATTAAAGTGGGATGGCCCGCGGCGGTGACGCGGGCGGTGTGTTCCATTATTGACAATTAATTTTAAATAGGTACGACTGTTGTTATTACTATCAATAAGTATTTTAGAAAAACTACTATTTTTTACTTTCCTTATATTTGAAATGAAAAGTAGAGTGTTTAACACGGGTGAAAGTCATCAATTCCCACTCGGACTATAGCCGCCCTCGCTTCGCTCGTGCGTCTAAATACCTCGTATGGGAATTGATTTCTTTCCACCCTTGTATAACAATCTACTATATCATCACTTATACTGATAATGAACCTCATTTCTTTATTTGTGGAAATGACTGTTATGTAGACAGTATTATGCATATCTACATAAGCAATTTCAAAACCTTCGTAGCAATGATTAATTCTCATTAGAAAAAGGTATTATTGTTTATATTTTAATATAAAATAAAACTATGAGGTTATGAATAAAATAAGTGCAAGCAATTGTGATACTTAACACATTCACGGACACTGCACGCCTATAGATGTTATAACAACAAAACCTCTTTTGTCTCTGGCAGACTGTCCATTAATGTGTTAAGCTGGCAAACACTTTCTAACCGTGACTGTATTATATCTCCGTAAGATCCCACAAACATTAAGTACATACCTAGTAATAGTCCTGGCCGATTTCGACCACGGCGGCCAATCTCAACAGAGATCAGCCAACTACACAGGAGATATTATAGTGCACAAGTGTGAGTGCAATACACAGGTGGCACTCACTGTTCAATCACTCTCAAGGTTCGGTGAGACAAATCCAACATGACCGAAGAGAGATCAGGCGCAGGACCAACGCAACGGCTTAACGTGCGCACCGAAGCACGGGGGTGTAACACCGCCAACTTCCCAACTCCGAGCTGTTTTTGAGAAATTCATGACAGAAAATCTCAGAAACAATTTTTGGCTCGACCTGGGATTCGAACCCAGGACCTCTCGGTTGTAACACCAAAGAGACTTGACTTTGCCACTACACCAAAGAGACAGTCATACCTACATACATGCCTACATATAGTACATACCTAGGTACTACTCATTATGTGGTGTTTACTAACAACACTTTAATCTCAGATCGTTGTCATATTTAATTCAATGCACCTCCAAGGGACTAACCGACACGGCTTGTTACTTCCGGTGGTCGTTAAGGCCTTTGATGACGTCACAGCCTGTTAGCCAGCGAATTAGGCCAGGCCAGGTCACTCGGAGAGTGGTGATCAAATAGAATGATATATCATAGATCTTGGTGGTTAGATGCGTGAAATTATCGATGGGTGATGTTGTTGTGGCAGTCCTTGAGATAGTTTTTAATTAGTACTCAGCTTTTGCGTTGTTTCATAACTGGTGGGATATCGCTTGACAATATCTTACAGGTCAAAATTAATATTGATATTTGGTGTCTCTATCGCCGTTCTGGGAATGAATAGAATAGAATTGATTTAGATATCCTATTGTATTTGCATGCTAACAAAATGGTAAGACATGTGCACTGTAGGTATTTATTGTTACATCCATATAAGTACATACCATGTTCTTACGCAAATAAAAAAATATGAATAAGTAATTTGGTAGCGGTAATGCCAGTATGCTATTTAAAATGTTAGCAATTACACGTAAATCACACTTCGACTGGATTTCAAAATCCTAGGCGGCAGCATCCAAAAGCTAATCAATAATTTGGGCACTTACAACTTTTACATATTTTGAATTTTTTTATTTTAATTTTTAATTCAAACACAACCATGAATGTGACCACAACTCCACATTGCACCAGCAACCTTCCACCTCCAAACTAGTGAAGTTATCGCGACTCCGCACAAGTTTTTATTTTGCTCGCTCGTTATAAGTTGGCTCGCTCAGCTTCCGCGTTCCCGCTCAGTTGTTGTTAGTTAACTTGTTGTGTTTACCTTGAGAAGAGCTTTATGGCTTAAGGTACCTAAGCGTGTCGGGTTTGTGTACCTACTCTCGGTTTGGTCTTAAGCGTTAATGTATAGAAGAGATTATTCGGATGTACCTAGTGGTGTAATAAAGATGACCAGTGCCAGGTTTGGAAATACAATTGACGACCATTTTGGTGTAATGGTCAAGAAGTTGACTCGAGTTGAACCGAGTTCGATCCCCGCACTGTACAAACGTTTGTGTGTTTTAACAAAAAATATACATCAACTTCACATATATTGATCTTACACCGTGGTAAGTAGCTTACGCACTTGTATTACTGATATCAGAATCAACAGTGGTATTACAAATAAACTTAAATAAATACATTATAACATCCAGACCGGTACAAACAAACATGTTCATGTACACAAATGTTTGTACAGTGCGGGGATCGAACCCGTGACCTTTTGGTTAATAGTTAAGTTCTTGATAATTACACAAAAGTGGTAGTCATAATGAGACTTTACTGAACATCGAAGAGACGACATTAAGTCTACAATGGGGCTCCGGATTGACAATTGGCGAACCTGCATTTTAGAAAATATTGATCAGAGCTTTTTGTAATTATATATATCAATACTTGTACTTATTCGAAAATAACTTCTTAAAACATTGCTGCCTCACCGTCCCTTTACCTAATCGAAAAAGAAACAGCAGCAATAAAATACAACACGCCCGACATTTAAATTCCAATCCGCGAAGTTGACCGCGGTCGTCACGGCAGCCATTTTTTCCCCCCACCCCCCACAATTTGTCTTCAAACTCCTGAGGCTCTACTTAGTAACTCTTCGTTCTCATTGAAATTTTACACATTTTACGGATCATTTTGCGATTTATTAACATATTATTTTAACCTGACGCGGACGCTCAGACCCAGCATCCGTGGTCACAGGTAGACTAAGATGTCAGTAGTCATAACATAATGTTGAAAACTACAATCATGCAAAAATATACACTACTACGTTCCTATCTTTACAAAAAGAGCTTCACTTCGCCCTAATTATGGAGACGACCACTTTGGTGTCATGGTCAAGGAGTTGACTATTAACCAACAGGTCGCGGGTTCGATCCCCTCACTGTACAAACATTTGTGTGTATGAACATGTCTGTTTGTACTGGTCTGGGTGTTACATGTATTAAGTTAAGTTTATTTGTAATACCACGGTTGATTCTGATATCAGTAACACAAGTGCTTTAGCTATTTACCACGGAGTCATATCAATGTTTGTGATGTTGTTTATTTATTTTCGACTCTAGTCAGCTCGTTCAGTAAAGCTAGCATGAGTGATAAAGACGGACTTCAGGCTTCAGCGTACAGGGTAGGGGTTCAGGACCCGCACCTCCCCCCTCCTGTAATCAGCGCCCCCCTATGTACAGCCTTAGGTGACGGCTTGAGGTGGTCTGAACCTACCTATAGTCGGGTTGTCGTGTCATTGGTAATTTGAGTTACGTACAGCTGTTGTTTATGTGGCACCATATTTAACAGCATTATCATGATGAAAGTGGTATTATTTGTTAAGTGGATTTCTTCAGCGCACCAAGAACCTGTACACTTTGATTTAACACCTACCGAGATCTACCAAAGCTTTTGGCAAAGCTTGTGGCAACTTTAAAAGCTTCATCTACCTACTGAATTTGGGATCAGAGCAGAGCAGATGTTGAAAAAAATAAAAGGTAGGTAGGTTGCTGAAAATCACCGAACTTGATATGTAGTTGGCGTCATGAAACCACGTAAATGTAATTATAACCGGAAATAATTTATTGAAAATGGGTCATAATAACCGACATGTCACTATCAACGAAGTCATTATTCGACTTCTTTTCCAAGAATATTGTATGAACATCAAACTTTGTTGTATCATATCATAACATAATAGGCGGTTGGTCAATATAGGCGGTGTCATAATAAACGGATTCTACTGTACTACACTGCAGTGGCCATTTCTCAATAGCCCGACTACAATCATAAGGTACGGTAGCAAATGTAAATAGGTGTTGCTCCGACGTAGTTGGACGTAATACCTATTGCTACTTAGACTAACGCCGCCATTTTCATTATGTTACTCTTGGGTGCTTCGTTTAGGTAATATTTCTAACTAAAGAGCTACAAATTTAGATTTACTTATTCCAGGAACGTTTTCAAAGAGAGTAGGACCTACTAATGAAACTTCTTTGCGATGCGAAAATACCAGAGAATTATTCGCACTAGATAAACCAATATGTTTCCTACTCCAAAATACTTTTAGTAGTTCAAAATACATAAATAGTACACAAGCCTTAAATCCTGCCAAGTTTAAGTACGGCAATACAAAACATCCGTGATAATAATCATTTATTTAACCTTAGCTAAAACAACGACGACCGAACATACGACAACGAAATAAATTACACTCTAGCTGGCTCGGATTGTCTTTTAAAATACACAAGTGAACACAGCGCTTTATTTAGTCAGAAACGTAACTGCCTGGCACAGATTTGTGTTCCCACTAAAGAAATAAAGAGCCATTCATAAACTGTAACACTGAAATCGAGGAGTACATTATGTGCGCGCTGTGTGCTGACCTAGATGCGTTGACCTATATTCTAACAGCCAATACCTGTGTTACCTGTCAGGTGGGAAAGCATTTGATTGGGAGACGGTGTGTCGACCAATCAGGTGTACCTGTTTAAAGTCAGGTGCGCTCAGGTATTGCTCGCCTACGCCCGGCCACGCCTCTTTTTATCGAGCTGCGCAGGTGAGCTGCGCGCTGATTGGCCGGTGGAAGGTAAACAGGTATACCTGTTCGTACAGGTGTTATACCTCTGTTAGGTGAGTTCGAGCAGTCGAGTACGGTGGTAGTGCGTGGCTGGTTGTCTTCTCAAGGTTGTGTCGGAGTGTTTTTTGTGTAAAAATTGTGCGCATGTGTGGGTGCGATTGATGTTTCCTTGAGGTGTGCTAAATTTAGCGGAGGTGGGAGCGGCGCGTCCTTGGCAAGGTCGTTTGGGTTGCGGATTTCGTGAAATGTGAGTAGTTACAGTAGTAGGTACGTTGACAGAGTACTTGTAGTAAATACTTTTAAAAAGGTTAAAATTTACATCCCTTTGTTCAGTAGGAAACAAAAATTCAAGATTTTAAAATAGAACTTCAATGTGTCAAGTCATTTAACGAGACCTACATTCAGAATACCAAAATACAACTTACTAAGTATGAAACAGAATTTATCACGTGAATCATTCATTAGCGACTGCACAATCTTTTCCTATTTTATGCAAGGATTCCCTCATAATATAATCTCTACTTATATGTAGCTTATTGCCAACGAGGTTCCATAAATAACAAAGGTGAAAAGAAAGTTCATTATAATATAACACCCAACATTCTCCCTAGAAAAACCTACCTACACACCACCCACCATCTTTCTTTCAAACCCAAGTGGAATTCCAGTGACTCGTAGCTATAAATAAGAGCTTTTACAAAGCCTTTAGTTCGCATAGCCGTATTATATTATCACTCAATCTTCTATCGTAATTAGATTAGCTTCCCCCCACCACCCCCTGCCCCGTCCTTCGAAGCTCGAGGTTCGTTACCTAGGACTTAGGTAGTACACTCGACAGCATGTCAAGGTAAACATTACGCAGCCTTCTGCTGTTGACAAAAAGGCTAGTTTTAAACAGAATATGGATAGCGTGATGTTCTGTCGTCTGTACATTTTAGAGCTTCAGTAATTAGGTACGGTGGAATTGCTGGCTCTTTGAATATGAATATAAAAGTGGGGAGTGGAAAGTTTACGCGGTCGATAGAGGTGGGTGGCGGCCCGTCGACGATAAGTTTTTTAATGTAGATAGGTCGAACCTTTGGTCCTGCGCCTGATCTCTGTCCGGTCATGTCGGATTGCCGTCTCACCGAACTTTGAGAGTGATGGAACAGTGAGTGCACCTGTGTATTACGCTCACACTTGTGCACTATAATATCTCCTGCGTAGTTGGCTGATCTCTGTTGAGATTGGCCGCCGTGGTCGAAATCGGCCAGGAGTACTACTATGTAGTAGGTAGAACCTTAGTGGTCTTAGGATTTATCTAAGTTGACGTAAACAGGTTGCTTAAATATCCTTAAAATCATCGATGAGTTGGTAAATGTATCGAAATAATAAATCATGCATGCTACCGATCCATATAAAGGTGTGCCTATTTTTAAGGAAAACAATGTGTAGGAAGGGTGTTACAAAAACTACTGTAATAACTGAATGGTGTTGTTGTTGTGACCGTAAAAATGAACATCTTTCGCAAAGAAACCTAGGTCAAAAAAAATTCTCCTCTCACAGTATTTCGATCAACTGATTGGGAATTTTGTATGGGAGGTCCGATTTTTTTGGAGATAGGTATCTTTGGGAATGCTGTGCAGTTTTCTTGGCACAACAACATCATTCAGTTATTACTGAGTTTTTTGGTACACCTTGTATATATAGCATGAATCATTCTTCTAATTCCTTATAATAATTTACGATGCGTCTTCTTGATGGTACATTATGTACATTTTCGCTTCTAGAGGTAAAATTTGAAACTGTATCAAGCCTTGCTATGAAGCTTTTACTTCTTAAAATGTCATGAGGCATTTTATTATTTCAGCTACACGTAAAAATATGTTTGTCGCGCTATTTTAATAAATGCCAGCCAGGGTTATTATTAAGTTCAAAAACAGATTTCTTTCAACAAAGTATAGTCTCCTGACATAACACAGGCATCCAATTTTCTGGATCCCCGCGGGATCGTCGCCGGCTAGTAAAATGGCACGTTTATGTACGTGTAAATTCAACTTTATATCCGAGATTTTCTACAGGCAACTTTACTTATACAGTCGCAGGGAATATTTGCAGTTAGCGATCAAAACATTCAGCCGTGACGCGGCGACGATCCTGCTAATTGTAATAATGTAACCTACCTAATTTACTTACTTTTATGTTTCCATGTAAGTGACATGACTTGTCTTAATGGAAATAAAGATTCTTTAAATCGAACATTATTAAACAAAAACCTTAAAAAAGGAGCAAAAAGTTACGACCTTTTTATCCATCCTTTTTTGCTCTCTGTCTTGTATTATGGAAATCGGGATGTTATTTTCGTAAATTGATTATAACGCTATAAAATCTCTGTGATGCCAATGTTCATTTAATGCGTTTTAAAGGAAAAGATTGAAATCTGAATGTAACCTTTCCCCAATGAGGAAAGATACTTATGAGGAGTCCCCATACCCATAAGGCATTACGAACAGCAGTCTTAAGTCTTTCATTAGGAATCAGCAGTAAACTAAAGGTTAATATTATAAATAAATATACGATATCACATACATTGATCTGACTCCGTGGTAAGTAGCTTAAGCCCTTGTGTTACAGATATCAGAATCAACAGTGGTATTACAAATAAACTTAAAAAAATACATATAACACCTAGACATATTCATGCACACAAATGTGTGTAAAGTGCAGGGATCGATCACGCGACCTCTTGGTTAATAGTCAACTTCTTGACCATTATACCAAAGTGGTCGTCAATTCAATATAGGGATACTGAAATTTATTTTATCATTGACATAATCTTTCCAGCGAGAAAAAAATACACTCTCCGACCTCCTAGGCACAATTTTCGAAGTACGCACTTTGACACGGCAGCTCCCCTTAACCCCTCAAGTTTATATCGACACTTACAGCGGGGTCACGTGAGTTTTCTGGGTCACTGTACACTCTGCCCTGCCATAGAGCAAACATTTTAGCCGCGCAAACATCTTCACCGGAGTGGTGCATTTGCAGAGGTGCCGAGGTCACATTGAGATGACGTTTCAGTGAGTTATACTGACTTGGCTGCAGTTTAACACTTAATTGTTCAACTGCAGCTAAGTCAGTAAGATTGATAATGCAATTCAAAAGATATCAACTAGTTATAGTCTATTTTTTAGCACTAATCGCTGGATGGTTGGGTCAAGGGTCACATGCAGAAGGCAGTACTTCTGTAGCCTTAACTGACGGTAGCTTGAGCCCTGCTCCGCTGCTGGCAGCTTGCTAGAAACATTTATTTATTCTTTCTCAACCATCAGTACAACAAGATTATATTTTATGGATGAAATAGAATTTGATTGTGACCGAACTGGTGTGAGCCCTGTACCTAATACAGATCAATGCATGTGAAGTTGTTGTATATTTATTTATTTATATGATTTGTTTTTCATTGATCGCAACGCATCATCGTTTAGATCAAATTGCAATTCTTACTGCATCTTATCGATGCGTAGGTGGTAATAGGCGATATATTGGGGTATGACGTATAACGCCGACGAGACTCCGCAAATTGAACAGTATTCAGCGCTGTAAAATGAGTTAGAGAGTCGAAGGCGGCGGCCGGCTTAGTAGCAGACTGAGTCAGGAGCGGAGCGGAAAGACATTAGCTTGATTCACGCATATCAGTGAAGCTACAGTCCTTTATTATTATTATTTAATTCAGAAATAAGCTTTCCATATAGTGGGTTATTAGTTACAGAAAAAATACCCTCCGAGCTGGGGTTAGTAAGTACCTACAAAAAAAGGACATAACACAAACTTAATATTAACTAAAGCAGGTCTGGAATCAACATGGACGCTGTTCCAGTGCTTCAGGATAGGGCAGCAATAGCGACTCTCTTTATGGGCCTTTATGGTCTCAGAGTTCGCTTCATAACAGTTTTGACTCGTTCAAAAATATTATCACTTGATGATTATGGTCTCCTAGCGAATAACGACCACGGTGCCCAATCTCAACAAAGATCAGCCAACTACGCAGGAAATATAACAATGCATCAGTGCACTCACTGTTCATTCCCTCTCAAAGTTTGGTGAGACGGCAGTCCGACACGACAGGAGAGCGCCTAATCAGGCAGAGGACTAACTGCTAAAAACTTTTTTCATGAACGCATATCCCATCTCCAGTGTCAGCATTGAACAGACACTGACAAGAACACGTAAAAAAGTGACAGAAAACGAATACAGACCTGGATCTTCACTAATGTTTTGAGTTATGCTTTATCATTAGAATTGCAATACCGTGTTCAGGCTAGATAGAATTCAAATCCCGACATGTAAAAGGTTTCCGCTGTTCCTGCAAAAGAGTGAGCTATCACTTAAGACAGCAACAGACTACAGGTCTTTAGCCTATTGAGGACAATATCGTGGTGTGACAATGAAAATCGATTGGGTGTTGCTTATAGAATACATGTGCTGTTATGGTAATCATACAAGTTCATAACTTCACCTATGAACTCCACCAAATCACGGTTATGCCAGCCTAAAGGCATACGGATTGAATCATGGGAGAGCGCGTGGACATTGCGTGGGCTCTTTTCCCCCATGGCGCTATTTAATTTATATTTTTTTATTTCAAATATAATAAATATAAATATACAACAGCATCACATACATTGATCTGACACGTGGTAAGTAACTTAAGCCACATGTGTTACAGATATTAGAAACAACAGTGGTATTACAAACAAACATAAATAAATACATATAACACCCAGACTAGTACAAACAGACGTTCATGCACACAAATGTTTGTACAGTGCGGGGATCGAACCCGCTACCTCCTGGTTAATAGTCTACTTCTTGACCATTATCTATATTAGCTATTATAAGCTCCCGATGCATTCTATAACTATTGGCCGTGCACACTTAACACGCACACACACACACACACACACAAACACACACACACGCACACACAACCACACGCACGCACGTACGCACGTACACACACACACACACACACACTCACACACACACAACCACACACACACACACACAAACTTTATATTTTTTTCCTTTTTTGTTGTTCTTGTTACAAATTTTTATTTAAAGTTCCTTACATAAATGTATTTGGCTTTATTAGGTACTCACAATTGAAATAAATTAATTATGTCACAATGTGGAAGAATTGACGTCTGTCACACAGTTTCAATAAACTAGTATAGACGTCAATAATCCCCATCTTAAAATTAAGTCCTTTGAATAAACTTATGTACCCATATTGGTTAAGATAATTTGTATACTGTTGAGAACAAATAAATAAACTTATTATTATTATTATTAACTAAACGCTTTTCTAGTCACTATGGTCACCCACAGCCATGGTTTTATGATCCGCACCGACAGTAAATTACGCGACCGCAAGAAAGAGTTCTTACGACTTAGGTGAGACCGAACCGGGACCGGCGAGCCTCGGTGAGACTCAGACCGTTATTAAGTTGCCGCGTTTTATTGCAAGTCTGTTTTACAGTTGCAAACAACTTTTCGGAGCGATTGATTATTTTCATTCGCCCGATCAATTCGCGCGATTGGTGTTTTATGTGGTTTGGTAAACCTTGTAACAATGTTGTTACGAGTATCTACTGCACTTGCTTAAGTTGGCATTCGGTTCATCGCGACTGATGAAGTCACGCGAAAGTGTTAAAGGTAAGAAGGTTAATTATTTTGTCCTATTGATGGCAAGCTCAAGTCGTTTGGCGCTCTTAAGATGAAAAAGGGATGAATATCGTTTCATTATATTTATTTGTTTCTTATTACGCGAACAGTAGACATTGAAATGATATACTTTCACCACCAGCTTTGGACCCTGTTTTAGCCAAGACTCAAGCTAGACCCTGCACTGCAAGACCTCAAGATACTGTTAGCTCATTTTGTGTAGATAGGAACGTAACTTTATTTTTTTGAGTCAAAACTATGTAATGACAACTAACACCTTAATCTACCTGTGAGCATGGTCAGGTTTAAATAAAATGTTTATTAATCGCAAAATAATCCGTAAAAAGTGTATAATTTCATTTTATATACTTATTTTTTTGTATAAAAATAGCACGATTATCTACATAATACTCGACACAAGTACCTATTATTTGCCCTGAGTACGTGTCAACAATCCACCGATGACAAAACACAGCAAAAAGTCGGCAACACTCGCCAATTCACGCTTATGATAATGCCAGCCACTCGGCCGCAAAAATGCTCGATTATAGCAACATTATACACCGCAATTAGCCCTAATGATAGCCTAGCAATTTGTGGTACAAGAGCTCTTTGGACATACTGTATTTGATAAATACGCGTTAGTTCTAATTGTAGGGTAGATATACGTTTCTTAACTGGGTCTTCGATAGATCGTTTAAGTATTGATTACGCGGGATACCATCCGTACCGTGTCGATGTTCCACTGTTACGAACCAAGCGCTTCTCATCTACATTCCTGATGCGCACTGCAAAAGAGTAGAACTCACTACCTGCGTCAGTGTTTCCCTGCAATTACAACCTAGGAATCTTCAAAGCTAGAGTGAACAGGCATCTTCTAGGTGAGCTCGCTCCATCGTAGACTCAGTCTTTGCCTCGTTGGGCTTAGTCTTGGGTCAAGAGCAAACCTATCCCAAATAAAAAAAAAAAAGATTGAAAATTGAAATAAGTACCTAAGTGAGTGAGTAAGTTAGAAAGAAAGTGCTTGCTACAGTGATACAAATACCCAAACCCCTAACAAAACAAAATATAATTAAATATGGTTTGTTGTATTTTTTCGTCCCGACCTCTCTCGATTTAAAAGAACCAGCACGTATTTTTTATCAATAAAATAAAATAACTATTAGAAGTATACTGTTAGAAACAATCTTCAACAAACCTTTGCAGGGAAACTGTTTCGTATCACTGCTTTGCCATGTTTTGCAAGAAAATGTCAATTTTTAATTTTATTATAACTTTTAAAACAAATTTTAAGTTACATAAATATCGGCCGCGTGTTGCCAAAGCACACATTAAATAAATATACAACAAAATCACACACATTGATTCTGATTCTTAGATAAATACCTACATATAACACCCAGACCAGTACAAACAGACATGTTCATGCAAACAAATGTTTGTACAGTGCGAAAAACATTGGACAAAATGTGTAATTTTTCACAACGGCCTCACCCGAAACCTACGACTATTTAGTAATCTGTGCCTACGATTGTAACAAGCGAAGATGACAGAAACCATCAGTTACCGCAACAAATTATTAATTTGTTGATAAAAATAACGCGGAATCTTCGTAATGTCCTAACATCGCGGTCACAAGGTTAACAGCCAAGAATTTACAATCAGCTGTTTCCGCCATTTTGTATCTTTAGAATACATATGTCTACAATAGCGAAAGATTCAGCAGGTTATAGTAAAACTAGCATATGAGAAACCCTCGTGCCAGCAAACGTGTGGTGGATGACATAATGCGACATGGGTACAAATATGGAATATAGGATGTGAAAGTACGTCTGTCATTCCTAGATTACAAGAGACTTTATCAACAATATCACAGTATGACCCAAAATAAAGTATTGGCGTTCCAAATCAAATACTCTCACGCACCTAAATGTCATAATTATGTTGTTAATATGCGTATCGTTTTTGTTTTCCCTTATGTATTTTGAAAAAAAAAATCTATTGCTTAACAACTGTAACTTAAAGTACATAATTAGATATAACATTTTACACACAGCGAGGTACACACCATTTCATTCATTTTACATCTTGAAAAGTAGGTTATAGTGGATAATTGGAAGAAATAGATAAGCAATTTTGCCAGAAAACTGTCAGCACATTGTGAAACTCAGTAGATATCCTGAACAAACATTATGAACCTACTGAATCTCTTAAATCATAAAATATAATATGTCCGTCCGTCCGCTGTAGCGATTTGAGTGTAAAATATAATATCCGGCACTTTGAAGCCGCCTCGTAGGTGCAAATAACAATTTATTAATCCACTTTTTTGTTCGTTAAATCTGTTTATGAACTATTTCATATTCTTAGGGATCCTTTGCCCAGTATTAGTCTGCTTGTTTCTTTCCTGTTATCCTAGCATAGATATTAAATCTTAGGTTAAGTGGCTTGGACCATTTCAAGTTTCAACTTAGCGGAACAACAGTTAAACTTCTCGCAACTCTTGGCAAGACCTATCCCGGACGCTATAACAGAACAATTAAATTTAGACGACCACTTGGTGCAGTGGTCCACAGGTCAGACTTCTTAAACCAAGGGTCGCGGGTTCGATCCCCGCACAGTACAAGCATAAGTGTGCATGAACATGTGTGTTTGTACTGGTCTGGGTATTTTCTATGTACAATATGTACAAAAAAAAGTATTTAAGTATGTTTATCCGTTGTCTAGTACCCATAACACAAGCCTCGTAGCTTAATTTGGGACTAGAGAATTGGTGTGATTGTTGTGAAATTTCTATTATTTAATTGCTTACACAGAATCTCTTTTCATACGGAACCTCTCAAAAGCATGTCAATTTTGTCTTAGCTCATTTATATCCACATCTGCATCAGAGGTGTGCCAACGAGTTGGTCAAAACAGACAGCGATAAATCTGATCGCTTACGACCCGGAGTGTGTTTAGGCTAAGTGCTCCCAATTGACGCTAGTATTTCTGCTAGCTCTTTGATGATGAGGCAATGATGGATAATTTGATTGTTTTTTTATTATTTTGAACCAGGTTTCCTTAAAAATTGAAGAACGGAGTTGTCCATGTCCAAGTTGCTGGGCGTCACTGTACTTTGATATTATTTGTAACACCTTTTGCCCATGTGACTTGCAATAAAGATTCTGATTCTGATTCTGATTCCATTTGAGGAACGCAGCTCATAAAGTAAGCCCCGCACCGTACGAGAGTGTAATTAAGTGTATTTATTTAAGTTTATTTGTAATACTACTGTTGATTCTGATATCTGTAACACAACACAAGTGCTTAAGTTACTTACCACGGGGAGTGAGATATGTGATGTTGTTGTATATTTATTTTACTTCATACTTTGCTTTTACAATCGCGGTCGAACGGGATAATAAGTATCCTATGTCCGTTTTCTAGTTCTAAGCTGCCTCCACCAATTTTCAGCCAAATCAGATCATCCGTTTTTGAGTTATAAATAGTGTAACTAACACCACTTTCTTTATTATACTCGTATTAACGATGACTTTATTGTTGATGGCCACATCATGTTATTGCAGTGAAGAACCTATTTCTAGTCAAGATTCAATCAAAGAAACATCAACTTATTGAACTTTAATAACAAAAGCCTGTACGAGTATGTTTATTCAATTAAAATCCTCAGTAACTTGTCGTCGTGTGCAAAACTTTTCCTTGCAAGGTTACAAAAGCCATTTCTGCTGCTTTGTTTTTCTCCGTTTCTCTTTATTCCAAAGAGCTATTTGCTGCAAACATTTTAAATGTAAGAATGTGTATTCACTCCTTACTTCCATTGTTGGGTAAGGAGCAATCTAGCGGTGCATCGTGATAATGTAGCCCCGGGCTTATGATCAACCATTGTAGGCGTGAAAAGGTATAATGTACATAGGTACCTACATACGGACTAATGCAAGAAAAGACTGTAAGCCTAGCAGTGCGAAACAAAAAGTTAAATAGTAATGTTCTAGGACTTTTATCATAGTCTTCTATGATGAATAGACGACCACTTTGGTGTAATGGTCCAGAAGTTGATTATTAACTAAGAGGTCGCTGGTTTGATCCCCGCAATGTATAAACATTTGTGTGCATGAACATGTCTGTTTGATCTGGTCTGGGTGTTACATGCAATAATTTAAATTTATTTATTATTCTAAATAAATAGGCAGGAGAGTGACAAAGGGTACAGAAGATTTTATCATAAATAAATAGAGGCTCCTACAGTATTTGATAATTACGACACATAAAGAAGTTGGATGAAAATGATTGATGACTAGTCTGAAAAGGCGAACCGTATGATCGACCATTAATTTTTAATTTATATTAATGTAATAAATGGACCTTAAACTATTTTTAAAGTCATTTTTGTATGTTCGTAATAATAATAACTATGTGTTTTATGGTTACAAAAAAATGTTAAGAAAAGATTGAAAAAAAAAACTACTGAAACAAAGGTTAAGATTATGCACAGAAGTTCACAGATTTTGGGTTGTTGTTTTGTATCGACGTGTAAGGGCTACACTGTGGTTCGAGTAGTAAGTAGTTTCTTTTAATTTAACTGAGAGTCAAATGTATCGCCTATCGATATAACATCTCGAAAACCGACTGAGATGGTTTGGCCACGTGAGAAGGAGATCACCTGACTACAATTGCAATGTGATGTGACACTAAATCTAGACTTACCCGGCCCTATTAGTCTACTCACTATATACTCACTCATTTATGGGTAGATGTATATCACTTTTTAATAAATTACCTGAACATTTTATTTCATTGCCTTTAGATAAATTTAAAACAGTGTTAAAAGATGTATTAATGTTGAAAGGATATTATAAAATTTATGATTATACAAATGACAAATATATATTATGGAAATGTTTGAATATAAACAATTACAATTATTGTAAATCAAATTCGAAAAGAGGCAATGCAATAGTAGTGACTGAGTTTCTTGCGCCGCTTGTTCTCAGCACTGGCCCAAATTGTCCCGAAGCGGTGGTAGGGTTAATTTATATGTTGGGACGTGTAAAAGTGCTAGTTGTGAGTCTTTTTACAAAAAAATAATTTATTTTATCGATTCTACTACTATTTACTAATATTATATGTTAGAACAATGTTACTAACAATATGGATCTAAAGTTATCCGAAAATAAATAATTTGAATTTTAATTTAAACTGCGATGGTTGAGTGTCATCAAGAAAGACCTAAACAGCTGTGAGTTGACCGAGAAAGACGTTTAGGACAAGGACAAGGACAAGTGGAAGAACAGCTGGATAGCAGACCCCGTCACCGGACTTAAAGATAGCTAGGAAGAAGAAGAAGTGCCATATAGATTGCCAGTTTTATCAGTTTTTACTGCCTAACATTCCATAACAAAAAAGCCAATTCAAGGAAGGTGAAATTAATTTTACAATGTTTTAATATCCTTTTTTCAGCGCTCGTTTTATTGTTTATCTATGACAAGTTGCGGACTCATTACGTATGCTCGCGCACGCTGCTACATGCTTATACAGGGTGGTTTAGGAAAATTTAAAGGGTAATTATTTGGACACCGGTTGTTCATTGTTATAGTTCATATATGTAGTTCATTAAGCTACCGATAGATGGCGCTCTGTGCAGTTTGCCTTGCATTGTAACTTTGCTTGCGTTACAACGTATATAGTCAATCATGTTTCCGAATTATTGCGACTTTGCTACTGGAATCTAGTTTTTATTGAAGTTTACCTGTGAGCCTTTTAGGACTCGTACACCGGTCAATAACTTACAAAGCTATTAAAAATACATAAAGTGCATACTATGTAAGTGGTATTATCGATATCGATAGATATACAAATACAAGACTTTACACTTAGAACTAAATGATCAATTAACAAAAATATACTAGCAATTCTGACCTCATTTTAATAAAATTAAACCTTTGCATTATAATAATCTACCTACAGCGTACCTTTCAGAATTGAATTTACATTAAACACGCCTACGAAGGTATAACATGTCATTTATCACGCAAGCTATCATACCCATTAGCCCGTTCTTTGTGCAAACATCACTCGGATCCCAACTTTAATATCGCAAAAACTGTCATGGCGCTTATCCGAATCTTTTGATCAACCGTCGGACCTTCCGTCACGAATTCAATACCGGCGGCCAATTAACGGACACCCCGTATTGTTAATAAAGAGCCACGTCGGTCTTTCATTACGCCCTGTATAACGGCGCGTACAAATATTTTTAATCCGCGCTCCCATACATCTTCCACAGTTCATTTTGCTGGTAGCCGCTTTAATATGTCCACTACAAAACTCTTGTACAACCTGAAACCGACTTTGTATCTGAAAAAGCACAGCTCATTTTCGCATGAAGGCTTTTATCTAACATCCGAATTTCGTTTTCAAAGAATTTTGAACCTTTCCGTTATATGTTTATAACCGGAAATGGCTTAAAGACATTGGCGATACATCAAGGGAGGTGAATAGGTGGACGATGATGGAGATTCCTTTTTTTAATGTGTAGATATTGCTTCGGTGGACGTGTTCCGACGTTTTTATGGACAGGTAAATATTTTGATGGTCAGCGTATATGCGATACGTCAGGAAAGCTTTTAGAAGATATTGCGAATTTTATTAGAGCTGAGATAAGTGAGTATCACCCAAATTCCAATAGCGCTAGTGTCGCAACGTAAATTTAACATGTCTACTCGTTTATCAACAACTTAAAGCACAATGGAAAAACTTTGACAAATCATTGATGCAAACGTTGATAGAATCATGCGTTTCTTTGCGGAAATCCATGACTAAAACTGAAAAAGAGAATTATTTCGAGTAGAAATTTAAAGCAAATTCCCTCTTTCAGCTTTATCGCAAACGTTTTTATTGATAGGGTAATTAAAAAGAAATCAGTAGTCACTACTTGATAAATTTATACTCTGAGTGTTAACAGTATATATCAATACTGTTTTTAAAATTAAAACAGTAGTTAAATATTCTTACTTAATTTTGTTTTCTTTAAATTAATTGAGTGATTTCGAAAACAATTCATACTATAATTTTCCACTACGATAAGTACTCCTTTGTAATTGAAATTCCCATCTTTTATTATTCCCTTCCTGTTATTTCAAAATTGAAAATATTCCGCTGCCCGTTTTCTAATTAGTTACACCGTGAATGCCCCTCATTATACAGTATAGTTATCTGATCTAAGCGTTTTAATCTCGTTCGTTAACAAAGGGATTTCATTCGGAGTCATCCGAACGCTTAAAACTTCATATTCACAGTAATTTGTCACAGTTCTATAACATATTTAGTCTAGTCCAATCAAAAAACAACCCTAAAACCATCCTCATAAGAAAAAAAAGAAAGTGGTACTCTTTTCCTCATCCTCAACAATACCAAATCATCCAAAAAGCCAACCCTTACAAATTAAAACAGAGTACAAATTTCCCCGTACAGAAATACTAATAGTAAAGAAAATAAGGCGTACGGCAGACGGCACGACACGTGTCGGACGATCGTCGCAATTAGGTGCGTCACTCGAGGCCACGGCGGCAGAAAGCGCGCCGTGTGCGCAGCCCTAGCCGCTCGAGTGGAAACGAATTGGTTGAATTAATTGCTTTCAATGGACAGCTTTACTGTGGGAAAATTTTTGAAAGTAAACGGTGATTGGGCGGAGGTAAATTGCAAATAAGTGTTGACTGCAGTTGATATCAAAGTGTTGTTGCAACAAAAGTGGACAATTTTGTGGTACATTTTCATGTCACTTAGAAACACGAATATATCCACGATAGGTTAGAATTCATTATTATTCAATACTTAAAATATAGTTTTTTTTTGCACTGGACGCATCGTTTTCGTTCGCAGATACCTACATTTGAGATCGATAAAATATGAGTATGATATGCTTCTATAAACTAAAGATTAACGAGTACCTAATATTATGGTATACCAAAAATATAACCATTATTTTCAAGAAACTAGAGTTGTCGTACATTGTGTTATAAGTGGTAATATGCATCTTTAACACATAGAAGAACTTTATTTGACGTCATAAATGTGTTTTGGGATCCGTAGGCGTAGGCATACGAATTTATAGAGCGTATGCACGCCAATAGCACACGCACGGCCATAAAGGTTTACGCATTACATCAAATGGTCGAAAATATTCAAACAGCGTTCACAACATTAGTCTATCGATCGGTATTTCGCATCATTACGTTTGTATGGATTTGTATTGAATGCTCCGATACGTTTTATTGAGCAGTTAAACCTCTGCTCTTGTTTCGGTTAAGATATGGCAGATTCGCGTCATACAGTCGATTAAATGACGAGAATGTTCCTGAAGAACTTGGATTTACTGCCGTGTAAACATTGCCTTTAGATGTTTTCGTAACGACTGTCCAAATAGAAATTACTTAACTCTCTCTATAGACGACTAAACACTATTTATTAGAAAGAGCCGAAAGCAAGCTCAAAATATATCAATTTTTCACCATAACCATCCACTGCTGAGTATACATTATAATATAATATCAATATGTTAAATATAAATGCGGCATCGTCACATTCATTGCTCTGATCTCATAGTAAGTAGCTGAAGGAATAGGATAGAAATAGGAATCAGAAACAACGAAGGTACCACAAACACCTTTATACCTATAGGTACGTAAATATCTAATTTAGACGTAATTTACTAAGAATCTGAATCCAGTTCGCTCCTGCAATCTATATATAATATAGGTCGTCAGTTCATCTTACCGGTGTGGACGCATCTTACGCTGCGCTTTGTAGCAAATGGTCTTTAATTTATAACTTTTTGGTGTTTAAGCTTATAATATTTCCGCGTCAAGTGTCCTGTCATTCTTTGGCATACACAAAAGCAACTCTGATATCACCTTAACACACAATTACTTACCCAATCCACGGAACAAAAAAATATACGTTATCATTTATAAGCATTACGTCCGATAGTTACACGTCCAGCCCGTGGGCGCTAAGTGAATTCGTGTGTCGACCACCTCCGAAGCCGAACCAATCATCATTACAAAAAGGTCACACGATCAAATGGGAAAACCACCTTAAAACAAAAAAGGACGCACTCTTATCCACATCTGAAGTGAGAGTGGGACAAAACAACAACAGGGTCACGGCGATAAAGAAAGCGGCAAATGAAAGATTATGTTTATCGAGTTAAGGTGTGGACCGGGCCTAATAAAATTCCCGGTATATACGGCGGATGAGTGTAACTTCTGCTTTATAAAATAGGGCAAGATTGCGACTATTGCAACGGAGAAAAGATGAGCATTCGGTTTTTTGGAAGTTGCGAAAATTGAAACTCATGCATGTATGTATGTATGTATAACTACAGGATTTGAAAATAATCAAACAAATTCGAATCACGGCGTTGTAATACAATAACATTTTAAGGTCCATAAAACTACTGAAAAATGGCAAATAAAACTACTAACTAAGATGGTATGGACCTGACATAGGATATGATGACCTGATTGCAGGCTGCAAAAGAAGCTGCTGGAAAAGAAGCAAATTACTGATATAAATGTCTCCGACTCATTCTTTTACTATGACTTGTTTAGGTAGGTATCACAAAGATAAGAATATTTCTTTGGGTTATTTGCTAATTGTGGGTTATCATACCATTCAGCTGGTAATTGAAATTTTAAAAGTTTTTTTTAACGAAATTTTGTATCGAAGTACCAAGGGTATATTATCTACTTGTTTCCTAATGAATTATGTTGTCAAAATATAAATAAGTTAAAGTACCTACCAACCTTCGAGCACTTTTTCGTGCGCATGTTCATTTCAGTTTTCTTAATTTAATTTGTCCGTCAGCTGAAGTGACCTCTTACCACGTAAGATATCTTGGGATTATAAGGATCAACCTCCCTCTGTAAGCAATCAAAATGCAACCATAACTAATGCGGCTTGGGGCTCAAAGTTGAGTGAGGAGCGTACATTATCTTATCCTAGAATGATTTACACGGGAAGACAATGCAATATATCCTTAAAAATGTCTTCAAAGTCTAAAATGAGTTGTAAAGAAACGAGATAAGGTCTGGTTCAGAGTGTTGGGCTATAGGAAAACTAAAGAAGATTTCACATTTTACTGAAAAATGTGCAAGAAGTAAGAAAAGCCGTAGGATCCGTTATAAAGACATATTATTCTTTTGAGTCGGGGTTATTGTGAGGCGCAATATCTCTCGTAATCCGAAGGTAGGAGATTCAATTGTCATTGTTAGGTTGCTCTAATGAAAAATATTTTGTTGCCCTTTTTAGTGCTTTGTAGTGGAGATTAAAATGTCTAGCGATGGAAATGTTCGCACGGTGTGTTTACTTACTTTTGCAATGTTGTTAGTTTGCCATGGACTTTGTTGAATTGGCTCACTTGTTTAATGTGGGTTTTTTCTGTTAGTCCGATTCATGAGAGATTAGTATATGACGGGCGGTCTGATAAATACGTAATTATTATTAGTATTTTAATTATTTTGTAGTTAGGTATCCTACAATCTTTACAAGCACGGTGATTGTTTCAGTTACGTAACCCATGACAAAATCTAATGAGCTGATTGATTACTATCGATAGCCCTGCCCTAAGCCTTTCACTTGACTGCCTCGTTGGTGTAGTTGGCAAAGTTTCTGCCTTACATCCGAGAGGTCCTGGGTTCAAATCCCAGATCGAGCCAAAATCATTTCTGAGATTTTCTGTCATAAATTTCTCAAAAACAGGTCAGAGTCGGGAAGTTGGCGGTGTTTAACCCCCGTGCCTGGGAAAGCACGTTAAGACGTTGGTCCTGCGCCTGATCTCTCTTCGGTCATGTCCAATTGCCGTCTTACCGAATAGTGAGTGCACCTGTGTATTGCGCTCACACTTGTGCACTATAATATCTCCTGCGCAGTTGGCTGATATCTGTTGAGATTGGCCGCCGTGGTTGAAATCGGCCAGGAGGTTTATTACTATTAAGCCTATCACGCTTTTTATGGTTCCGTACCTCAAAAGAAAAAAACGGAACCCTTATAAGATCACTTTGTTGCCCGTCCGTCCGTCTGTCAAGACCGTTTTTCTCAGGAACGCGTGGAGATATCAAGCTGAAATCTCTATATGATACTTAGGTCTACTGTCCCTGGAAGCTGTAGAAAAATCAACCTTCTAAGCCAACGCAATCAAAAGATACAGCCATTTAGGCCGCAAATTTCCGCAAATTTTCGAAACTCGCACGGGAATCAAAACCTACAGGGTACCTCCCGTAAACTTAAAATCTTGAAATTTAGTAAGAAGTCACGTCTTATAGTACAGATATAGGAAAAAATACGAAAGCCGTAAATTTTCAGTTTCATCAAATAAAATAAAAAAAAATTGAAAAATATTTTTGACAATTTTGAAAATTTCAAAGTTACTACTCCTTATCTACAGGTTTGTACGGAACCCTCGGTGCGCGAGTCCAACTCGCACTTGACCGGTTTTTATTCTTTCTATAATGATCCCTTACATTACGTTTTAAAATTACGCCTGTTTAATCAAGATGTGTCATTTATTTTTCTTATCTCATGAACGCGTTGAGATATTAAATTAAAATTTATATTTAATACTTAAGTCTATAATACCCGTGATGGGTGAACTTTTACTTAAATACCTACAGGTTTATACGGAACCCTCGGTGCGCGAGTCCAACTCGCACTTGTCCGGTTTTTATAAATATAACAAAAAAATAAAACTACATACTCGTACAGGAACTGTGGCTATCCATGTTACCTACAACTTCCACTCCGGCCGGTCACTTCCGACCCACAAAGACCGCAGAGGCGTAGTTTCCTATCAGAACTCGAATGACAAATGTCTCATTACAATTCCCTATATTCCGGAACGCCTATCTTGTCTCTTTTGCATAACTAAAAGTTGTCGCTGACCTCTTGGTCGGCTTCCTGTAAGCTTTGGCCGCCAATGTCTGACGGACTCGACGATTTGACGCAATTTAAGTTGATACAGTAAGATCAATTCACGTTAAGGATATAAGTAAATTATATTTTTTGGAACCGGTAGACGTTGTCCTGCCCTATGTGTTATTATTATACACATAAACGTTCGATCTTGAATCACTCTATCTATTAAAAAAACTGCATCAAAATTCGTAGAGTGGTTTTAAAGTTCCAAGCATACATATCTACACAGTACAGATGGAGACACTGACGCGGGAAGTGACTTATACTACCTACTCGTATGTAGTGATGAAGAAAACCAACAGCACGGTAATACGAGTATTATCTATACAGTATTCCAACTTTATATAAACGGACGACGCGCGAGTTATACTTACGCGCCCGGATCTTGGCATGCGCTTGGCATGCTACAGTCGCGAGTGCGCGCAGTGACGAACGGACGGTGTGCTGGTTTTTGATCAGTAACCGCCCGAATTCTAACTCGAAATAAGTGCAAGTAGCTATTTAACATGACAAGTAGAGAATATATTGTGCTGTTTCTGGATTTCGGATTTTTTATACACTCAAATATAAAAATTAAGCATTTCATTCATACGAGTATAATATTAGTAATACAATCAATGTGCAAATATTTTTCGGTCGCAAATTTATTAAACCGATTTGTTACAACAGAATTTCAAACATTAGTGGAAGTGACAAGTGAGAGTTGTGCGAGTTGGTAAAGCCTCTTCCCCAAAAAATAACCATAAGATTTCCTAATAAAATAGCTTCGTAAACACAAATGTTCAAAGCTACTCCTGTTTACAGGTGCCTCCTTCTACCCTACTTTGCGTATCAAATTTAATATGAAATGCAGTTCCTGCCATTTAACTTTGACCATGAACAAGTAAAAGGTTTTCTTAAAGGTTCAGATACTACATGCTCAGGTAGGAACTCATTTTCTTTTGTAAACTCCTAATATTTATTACTATTCGGGTTATAATAGTGCTGCTAGAGTTGTGAGCCTACTGTCTACCTGCTCGTGTATGTAAAGTGTGATTTTGCTTCGACACTGGCCTGGCCCAACAAATTCAAAACAGCCATAAATCTGGCGCACAAATAAAAAACTAAGGTAAGCGCTCCTGTTGTGACCGCCCCGGATGGTGCGGGCTAGTGCTGTAACATAACACGCGGCATTTAGTATTAGTTGTAAGTTGGGGGTACGTACTACCGCGGTCAGCGGCACGTGAACACCTTTAAGGCGAAAATCATTTGCACATCGCGCGCAATCCCGCTTACTAATTGCTGCGCGTGTGTCGAAGTGCGTGCAAACAATTTTTCGCTATAAAGTCTTCACGCGGCGCGGACCGCGACCGTACCTATTCATTTTGCCATTACCGCCAAAGTACAAGATTTATTTTTATACCGAGTTTGCTTATGTACGTTTCTATTTACGAGTACAGTCACATGATACTCGTAAGTGTCATCATACAACGTCAGCCACATCAGAAAGCCTACTAAGAAAAATGGTATCCGACATAACGATACCGTGTAAATACAGACTTCACCACATCACGCTACGGATTTCATCACCCTTATGACATGCGCCTAAGATGCCAAAGTTGTAGAAAATACGATTATCATTTTGATGTATTTCGTTTTTCGCAGTAAGGGTTCCGGTGAGATACCTAACTGCCAAATGCAAAAAAAATACAAGACAAGATCGCGGATGCTGCTAGCCAATTTTTTCAGTACACGTCGCCCTGAACAGATTAAAACACAAAAAGAAAGAAGTTCTTAATTTAAAGGTTTTTTTTTAGTTGACGCGCTCTATTCGCATCACTATCGCGGGCATCGGGCCACTTCCGCGCGGAAGCGAATCCATTGGCGGGAAAAGCAGCCAACGGTTTGTTAGAGGTTTATTGAAACGAAAACGTTGGACATACAGCCCACTATATTCGGTTTTGATAATTTTCGGATGACTGAAGTCGTTGAAAAAAACTGTTATTAATGCATGTGTGCCGTGCGATGTTAGAAATGAGATGAGGTTTATAACATGTACATGGGGCATGTTCTCAATATGGCATGTTCTCATGTGTTCAATAAGTTATGGAATTTGATATAAAAACGAGTAGGCTCAGATTAGATTTTTTATATGTTATAATGTTATTTTTTTTTATATCTATGCACTCGTTACATCTTGAAAAAGTACTTTTAACCCATAAAAAAATACTTGTGGTAATTATACTTTCCTATGTATTAGTAATGTATAAATAAATATTGATTGCATTGTTCATGTTGAAATTAAGTTGCATTTGTATAGAAATAATAGAGGTGTTTGATGATAGTTCGGTCTTTTTATTTTTATTTTTTCAGTTGTTGGTCTCAATGTCAAGTAAGTAGGTATATATTAGCCGATGTTTAGGAATACGGTATGTAAAAAATATGAAATAAACCTAAAATAAGTACCACAATTAAATATAAGTACCTACTTACATTGACGGTTTATCGCTGTAACGAATCTTTTCATAATAACGAGCTTCACTTTACAATACAATCTCTTGTTCATCTCTGAAATCTCCCCAAAGATTTACCTTCCGCCGCTTTAAGCATTACTTACCTACCCAATACAGCACATCATAGTCAACAATGCACCATCTTATACCCTTGCAATAAGGATGATTTTGCTACACAAATAAGTACCTAGATATGCTTTCATTCGTGCAACGGCCAGCACACCAGGCTATCGTATTTGTGATGCAAATCACCCGTATTACAAGCGCATAAGATATTGTAGTGCTCACCGTGACGTGCCTAACCTACAGACGTGCGCACGCGCCGCCATTCGCCGCGCACGTGGCGTGCAAATTAAAAACCTTTCAGACTCAACGTTATTAATTACCTACCCACGGTTCGCGTGAGAAAGAGACGCAATTAGCCGCTTTTGTGTCTTGTCCCGCTCGGGTGGGATTTGAGGTGGATTTATAAGAGGGTCGTTTGATTTTAATTTTATGTTTATTGTATAAATTACTTTGTCTGGCTATGTAAAGGGTCAGTTTTTTAATGTGAAATGACTATATTATAAGTATTCATGAATCAAGTAAGTACTTCCTCTATAAGTAATTACAATTATTGTCAGAACTGAGGTGTGCTATGGGTTTAATTGCGCTGCTAGTTTATCTACTAAACTTTCAGTGGAATACACGATGTGAACTTAAAGTTTAAAAATTTATGCTTAAACCCCATCTATCTATTTGTTTTTAGGTAATGACATGCATCGTCCTTGAAGGACAGATGAGAATATGTAAAAAAATCCTGGTAATTATTTAGATGATATCAAACAAATAATATAAGAGTTGGAATGAACGGTCGTTTATGCAACTTACATGCAAATATTCTCAACAAGAACAAATCTACAGTGATTTAAAATAGGGTTAAATAGTAACAACGCGACTAGGGATTAATACAGTTAGGGAAATGACAAAAAGACACATAATAGCTACATAAAACTTTTCATACCTACATTGTTTTGCTTCGCCATACAATTCTCAATTTAAAACACTAAGGATTCCGGACTTTATTGAACTTAGAAATAAGTATGTTAATTAATGTAGAACTGTGTATCATCATAACCCAAACAAAAGCCAAATGAATTTTCCCGCTTTTATTAATCGTAAAGACGCATTTCCACATGGCTGCATAAAGAAGTAAGCGGGGTTTGAAAGTATTCAAAATAGGTTACGCAAAATCAGCAAACCTAGTAGTTATACGAATAAGATTACCACAATTCGTGGGTGGGGATAAATCTTTATTCCGAAAGCAATATCAGAAAAAAACATCAAAATGACAAATTTCAATGGCGACCATAATACGACAATTGAATTTTCGTCTTCCACGCTTCCACGCCTAAACTACTTAACAGATTCGGATGAATTTTAGTACACACACAAAGTGGTCAACATTCTGTATCAGTGGTTAAGGCGTGGAAGCGTAACAGACGAAAATTAAATTGTCGTATTTTGGCCGCCAGCCTGTATGTGTCTTGAATTCATCGTGAAGCCAAAACATTTAAAAACATCCTACTAATTTTTAAATAAGCTCGTATTATCTATCTAGCTAGTATTTCATTTTAATAGATAACATAATAAACAGTTACATACCGTAATCGTTATACCGCTACAAAGGTGTAAGTGAATTTAACATGTACCATTCACATCACATACTGTAACACAGCATCATAATATCCCACGTGCGCTTTTTAGATCATCCCGGGATAACCTTAATGAAAAGATCCCCACTGGCAGATAGTGACGTACGTGGGTCCATCACTTGGTCACTGCGATTGGTATCTGTGGTCCTACCATCACAGCCATAGATTCGGATTCGAATATTGTCATCCCTGTCACTCTTTCTAGATTGACTGTGCGAGCAAATGCGCTTGCTAGTCTAGAAAATTTTGAGACACAGTCTTCGTTTCACTGCAGTCGTATTTCGACTCTAGCTTTACATAAAAGCAGCGTAGTTGCTCTGCAGGATACGGGTCAGCTGCAACTCCTTGCTTAGGTAGGACCATTGCGGGAAGATATGACTCCCCTATAACTCGCCATCTTGTCAGGATGTTGGTCAAAAGAAATACCGATTGACCCGCCGCGGCTATGTGTGGTATCTCGCTATTGTGATTTGTTTTTTCTGTTACTACTTAGTATAGCTTTTAAGATTATTTTACTAACAAAATGGACCTGCGTTGTCTGATCTCCTAAAATTAAAAAAAAAATTAAAAATAATTTCCTTGCGGGGTCAAGTGAACATGAGTGACCGAGATAGCTACATTCGAAACTACTGACATTGGATTACAGAGTAGTCCCCGTGTCCTGTCCGTGTCTGTGACAGATGCGGACTGTCACTTGATCACAGCGCAGATTGTCATGTAATTGGAAACGGATTGAGTTACTGCACTAGATGTGGGATGTTACGATTCACCTTTCATATTGTTATTACACCGTTAGAGTTACGATCAGTGTTTATTTCATGTGTCTGTCATAGCTAGCTAGCCTAGAATGTCGGGACTGGTGGCGGGCGCGACCACAGAATAATAATAATAATAGTCCTCCTGGCCGATTTCGACCACGGCGGCCAATCTCAACAGAGAACAGCCAACTACGCAGGAGATATTATAGTGCACAAGTGTGAGCGCAATACTCACGTGCACTCACTATTCCATCACTCTCAAAGTTCGGTGAAACGGTAATTCGACATGACCGGAGAGAGATCAGGCGCAGGACCAACGGCTTAACGTGCTTTCCGAGGCACAGGGGTGTAACACCGCCAACTTCCCAACTCCGGGCTGTTTTTGAGAAATTCATGACAAAAATCTCTGAAACAATTTTGGTTCGACCTGGGATTCGAAACCAGGACCTCTCGGATGTAAGGCAGAAACTTTGCCACTACACCAACGAGGCAGTCAAACCACGGAATATTAAACATATAAAGTGATATCCAAGTATTCACATACAAAACGCACGTGCAGTCTAGTTAGTAGCTGACACGCGCCCGTGTCTGCGCCCGCGCATTTCTTCATTATGCATACATTGAATAAGCACTAAGCACTATTATGCATTCATTGAATAAGACTGAGATAATGTGGATACAGGAATCTGTATGTATCTAGCTAACGCCTGAAACTTTCCATTACAGGAAAGCTCAACCTGGTTGCTTCCGAAATTTATTAATCAAGTCCACTATAATATGTTACGACAACATCACATAATAAATGTAAAATGATGTTGTAACCAATTAATTCATGTTGTTGATGGCGATTTTTTATTCCTTCATCGAAACTCTCACCCTTAAATAATTAATCCAGCAAACAAAATGTTTTTCCTGGACTGCAACAAAATTTACATTCACACGCGTAATCCGTTCCACTTTGACGCGTACATAAAGCGGGGTGCACACGGCCGCGTCCGTTCGTCATCGCGTCAGCCATTGTAGCTATGTATTGTTGCGATCGGCGCGGCTTAGCCATTCCATTCGTTTGCTATTTCGAGCGATTAAAAAAGTCTCTGCCGATGAAAGGGTAGACGGAGGGAAAGGTAAACCGCTTAAGCACGGTCCGCGTGCTGTAATTGTATTTTGGTAGGTATTTAAATGACGGAGTTGGGTGTTGAAATGAGATGTCACAATTTTGTAGCACCTGGTTCTTATTCCTTTATAAAATTAATGAGAGAATACAAATTTAGTTCATTTCAATGAAATAAAATAAAAATGTATTTATTGATAGCCAAGCGTTTTTATTTACAGTCGCCGTGACTTATGCTGGTACCTGTATGAGGCGGGGAATGAACCCGCGTCCATTTGAATCCGGCCTGTGTTCCTAAACCACTCGGCTATTTTTTACTTTCACTTATAGTAGTAGTAAGAGCTCTCTCCATTGCTGACAGTAAGGCAAGTCAAACCAAAACTTAAAGAAAAACAGAAATTTACGGTGACCCAAAAAACTGTAAACATTAAAAAAGCATGTCCCAGTAACAACCGGATTGCACCCATTAATTACAACTGACAGGAAGGGTTCGCATGCAAAATCCGACGTGAGAAAAAAATCCCGGCGACCGTTACACATCACTGTCTCCCGCGCTATTACAATAACTATCGTAATTAACATAAAAATAAATTCATAATGATATGAAATATCGCAGTCGTGCGACAATAAGTTCAATTTTCCACGCGATAAATCTAGTAATAATAATACAGGGGGGAGTTGGGATAGTGACAATGGAGATTTGACGCGAGCGCGCGTGTGCACCTTGCCTTTGTTCGTCCCCTCGGCGGAGGTGTGTGCGGTTGTACTTGAATGGATGCGTGGCCATTGAGATTTCGGTTGCATGTTTTTTTTTAATTGTTTGACTTAGATCCGCCCGCATGTAGGTGCGATATCAGCCCCACACACGAACTTGTTATACCACTTTTATTTATTTATTTAAACTCTGCAAAAACATGTGTACATGGTGGACTTAATGCCGAAGGCATTCTCAACCAGTCAACCATAGATCCAAGCAGAGAAAATTCAGGCGGTGCACATAAAGTAAAAAGGAAAAACAAACAATGTAATTCAAGTTTTTTCGTATAAACATACAAACCAATTACTTACATAAAAAAATACGAAAAATATCATAGGTACACGTGGTAAGAACACAATATCACTGAGACAGAAGAGACAGTTCATTCCTGTAGTGGGGCTGCAGTGACATTTTAAAGGACGATTTCGACGTCGACCGCTGGATTTCCTTAGGGACTTTATCGACCAAGAATTAGAAGATTCTACCTCTATTGTATTTTACCGTCACAATTTTCAACGTAATGATGAAGTGAATTTGATCAATTTTGAAATCATGGCCATCAAAGTAGCAAAAATAATAATAATAATAATAAATATTTCACAACAATCACACCAATTCTCTAGTCCCAAATTAAACTATGAGGCTTGTGTTATGGGTACTAGACAACGGATAAACATACTTAAATACTTTTTTTTGTAAATAAAGAAAAAAACACCCAGACCAGTACAAACACACATGTTCATGCACACATATGCTTGTACTGTGCGGGGATCGAAACCCGTGGTTTTAGAAGTCCGACCTATGGACCACTGCGCCAAGCGGTCGTCAAATAAGTTATAAGTTACTATAATTACGAGTATAGTCATTAGCAGCTCAATATTGTGATCTGCATCAAAAACGCCGCATCATGCGCTTTGGTCGGTTAAAATCAAACTGTAAAAATAATATTCGCACGTAAATCCACCCCACCTCGGTGACACGCGTCCAGCTACCCTCGTTATGGGATAGGGGTCTGCAGCCCACGGCTCTACTCAGTTACCTTGCTAATAATTAGTTCGCAATCAAACTTATATACGTTGAAATAATAATATATAATAATAATCATTTTATTCATAAATAGTAATCATTTTATTCATAAATAAAGGAAATTAAATTAGAGACAAAAAGGGAAAAAATAAATAATCCAAGGCTAGAAATAGTGAACTTTTTACGGATTATTTTTCCATTTTCATTTAATTTTAACCTGACGTTTCGGACCCTATTTTAGCATCTGTGATTATCACAGATAAACTAAGGGTGTTAGTTGTCTTTACATTGTTTTGAAAGGATGAACTACCATTACTCAAAAATATTAAGTCATGTTCCTATCTACACAAAAGGAGCTTACTAATTCTAAGAGAATTCTTCTGGAATTTAAGTCGAAAATGACAAACATTTTATTATAATATCGCAGAATTTGTGACGGATAAAAAAGTTGTAATGTACTTAATCTATTGTATTGCATAATGACATTATTGTATAATTCTATTGTTTTAATTGTAATTTGTAGTAACGACATGACATTTTATTTATAACTAACAATAAACGAAATAATTTAATTTAAATGTCAAAAATTGCGTGTGAATAAAGTTGTACACCATGTTATTGGATTACATCGAATTTTAATGAATGTTACACCTGTAATGAATTCTTGCAAATAAACTATTACTTAATTACTCACAGTGTTGAGGTTTTGCAGTTTGGGATCTAGCCTGAGTCTTGAGTCTTATTTATTATGTCGCACCGCCCACTAATCATTTCTGCTTAGCTCAAAGGTATGACTGGTAGAGATTGCCCTACGGCGTTAAGTCCACCTTTTGTACAAAGTTTATTTGTGTAATAAAGCTTAAATAAATAAATAAATATACGTTCGCTCGCATGGACTTAGTATTAATGACAGGGACAAACAGTTTTAGATCTGTGTACATCGCCATTCGTAGTAGGACCTCTTCATTGACAGCCATAATGCACGTGGGTTGTGGAAATAGAACTAGCTATTTTATTATAATGTGTCATTGATTTGTGCATTGTCAAATAACAATGTGAATCCGGATTTAAGAAAAACAATGATTTAAATGACGTATTTATCAAACAAGATCAAGTTATTCAAGACACTGTCTAGCAGAACTAATCGGACAACACACAACATTTGTGAAAAGGCATTCTACACAACGAAGACATTTCTAAATTCACAAAGTGACGTAAGACTATAAATAATTATGACTTTTGCTGCTTATTATCAATGATCTTTAAATTATTATTTTCAAATTTACTATTTAAATTATTATGTTTATTATCAATATAGTTATTGTTTTTTTCCTTATTTCATTTAAAATGTATTATGAAATGTAGATATTTTGTTAATTGTAAATTAAATCCATTTATAAAATTTGCATGCTGTTAATACGGCTGAGTAAGCAGAACATCCTAAAAATATGTCATCTACAGTGTACCTTATTTATGAGCAGATAATAAATTTTATTCATTCATTCTAGCCAATGAATGTCTCAAAAATATCTACACATAAACCCATCCCAACTTTCAGTAGGCCAAGTATAAAAGGTGACCTACCAAATCATGTTTCCAAAAAAAACTTATTGTTAAAAAAAAATTGGTTGCCTGTAAAGTCGGTATACGGGCGAAAGTTTTACGTGACAACGACTTTGAGTGGTAAAATAATTTTAATGTGAATATTCATTCGTATAACATGAACCGGTGTGTATGCCTATCTCTCCCACTCTCTCTCTCTCGCTCTGTCTCTCTCGCTCTTAGGCGGGCTAACTGTGCTCGAGTGGAAGGGACGCGTGCCTTTCACTTTTAATGTCTGTCTCACTCGCTCTTAGGCGGGCTAACCATGCCCGAGTCGAAGGGACGCGTGCCTCTCACTCGCTCTCATTGTGAGCGCATAACGTGAGCGGAGCGTAACGCAGTTTCTTGAAGTGTCACCCGACAAACCAATTTATAAGACGTTGCTTAACTTTAAATAGGCCGAGTATAAAATATGACCTACCAAATTATGTTTCCTAAAAAAAACTTATACTGTTTAAAAAAAAACAATTAAAAAGTTGTGTTTCAGATCAGCAAAGCTCTCAGCTGCCCTTCAGATGGACCCCTCGCACTAGGCCACGTGACGTCATCGAGGTAACCGTCACCATTCAACCGTTTCCGATCGATGTACACCCTGTCACAGGAGAGTGCAATGACGCGTACACAATCACTGCAGTTAAGAGTCACCCCACTGGGAATTTGAGTCCCTTGTTATGAGTTGTCTCAGTTCAACAAGCTACTGTAATCTGTAAAATTGTAGCGAACACATAACATAGGTACAGGTAATGTTGTTATTCTAACATTAAGACAGAATAAACACATTTTAGTATGTTGCTACACATGTGGCAGCTTCTGGGTAAAAAATTGATAAAAGATTGGAAAAAAATAGCTATTGCCTAAACTAATAAAGATAATAAATGATTACTAGTTTTTCCAAGTGGTTACACCCAACTGTATTTGGGTTCTTGCGCTGGCGTCGTTTAGTGAAAATTTAAAGCAACACATTTTTTTTTAGATTATTCATTGATTTTCGCAAAACGCCTGATTCAATCAACTATAAGTTATTATGACTAATTTTTAATGGTAGATTTTTTAAGTTTAATTTGGACGATATTTTAAATGAGCAGATAATCGGAGAGAGAGAGTGAGATTTTTTGTTGTGTAATTAAATTTTAAAAGCATTTACTGTGTGAACATTTACGATCGATGCAAATGAATTAGGTCCCTAATGATAAACACACGCTCGCACTATTCATCCCCCGCACTCAGCGGTGCAAGTGCATTGGAATTGGAATTTATGGGCTAACAATTTAATTATTGTAATAAAAAGTCACTCGAGTGTTCTGTACCACATTAAACTTCATTATGAGCTTAATGGCTTAAATTATATTTGATACAAAACTTATTTAATAAAAACAAAATATAATAATAATAAGGATGTACTTTTGGACACGGCGCGCATAGTCCAGAGGTTTCTCTCTCTGTAGCCTTAACTGTGTCGGTAGCTTGAGTCCTGTCCCGCTCTGACAGCTTGCTAGGGTTAAGTTTTTTTAATATTTTATGATTTGTATAATTATTGTATATTTTACTTTTATAATTATACTCGTATTGTAAAAACCATCCCTAAGATAAAGTTTATATAAAGTGAATAATAATAAATTGTTTCCATAATAATAATAATCGTTTAAAAAATAAACCGTATTAAGACAAAAAATATTGTTGTTAAAAAGAAAAAATTTCTATTCATACATGTGTTTAACCTATTTTGTTAAATAAACAATAAGAGTATGAAAGTAAAGATTGAAGTAAGTGATAGGTAAACAAAAAAATATAGTTAAAAGACGCATCGCCCAGGGGTGCGTTTTGAGAAGCAAAGTTTTAAATAACTTTACCTACGTTTATTTAGGGATGGAGAGCTTGATGTTTACAAAAATGTTGATTTAAATTTTTTTAGGGCTGATAACCTAAGGTACAGGGTCCATTCTAATTCAGGTATTAGCCCACCATAAATTATTTTAAAGTAATTTATTATATGTTTTTGATATCTATGTATTTAGGTCAGAAATAAATGATTATTATTATTTTATACATTTCTATCTCAGCGATAAGCTGGGGTTTTCAGCATTACACGGGCCTAAGCCAAGCGTTATTTTTTACAAAAATTCAGAATGAGAATATAAGGTGTTGTGTGTGAAGATGCACAATCTGGGGATGTTTGTTAGCTTATTATGTTAGCGGGTAGCTGTTAACTGTGTAGAATTTTATGTGGAATTTGTTGATCTTCTTCCAACTGTAAATATATATGGGCGAATGCCCGGCCTCTTCAGAATTAGCCATCAGAAATGTGGGTAGGTAGGAGCCAATTGAAATAATCGGTCAATCATACAAGTTATTTAATTAACGAAACTTAAGAAATATCTTCACTACTAATTTGGAAATCACTTGATTAACGAATAAGTATAATCACCGATATCAAAAAGCAACGGATTACGCGGAACAAAACCGATTCGTCGCAACCGTGGTGCGCTCGCCGTTAACACTCGAATACAAGTGTCGTTTAATATGGCGGCGCTGACCATCGACACGACGCTCCGCCAGACTGACAGCTGTCAAATCTCGTTCCAACGTATCACCGAAGATGGCGCTAGTAATGCGCCGTCATATATAAACTGTATATTATTATTATTATTAATTTGTTTACACTACAAGTAAAAGAGAACCGTAAGGATACTAGCCTAGGCTAGTAAAAAGAATAGAAAGCATGCTTTGACATCAAAAACATGCTTCACCCCTGATCATTTTCACCGTTTGTTTGTTCCCCAAAATCCTTACCCTCGTAATATTATATTAGATTAACATAAACAGGAGTCGTCTCAAATGGAGAAGACAAATCTATCTGTTGGAAATCGTTAATTCGAGCAACTCGGGCCTTTGAAGGGTTGCTGGATGAATATCGGCTAAGTGTGTTAGGACGCTGAGGCCAAGGGCGCAGGGGAAGGTAAATAATTAACAATTTCGTATGATCGGAATAAATAAAATAAAATAAAACAAATATTTCACAACAATCACTAGGTTTGTGTTATGGATAACTAGACAACGGATAAAAATACTTAAATACTTTTTTTTGTAAACAAATACATATTATACATAGAAAACACCCAGACCAGTACAGACATACATGTTCATGCACACATATGCTTGTACTGTGCGGGGAACGAACCCGCGACCCTTGGTTTTGGAAGTCCGACATGTATACCAAATTCTTAAAACTTTTCTCATTAGTAGTGTTTTAATTTGACATTGAGAAGAAATTTGCATTATTAATGCTAAAAAATAAAGTAACTTAATTTTCTCTTTCGTTTAATGAAGATTTAAACAGATCAATAAGCAGAAAGCAGGCAGCGTTTTTAGTAAAACTTAATCAATATTTAGTTTTCTTTGTTGCAGAAATTGTGTGTTTAGAATTCCGAATCCGAATTTTAAGTAAGCATATTAATATTCGGAAATAATCGAATATGTTAATCTTGATGATCCTCCATCAACTTCATCTGATCTTTAAAACAGCTCATTTCTCAGCTATTTAGTTTGTTAATTTCCCAAAATTATAAATTTCCCTAAAACAATATTATGTACTTGATGGAATCAGGCGTTACTTTGCGGAAATCCATGGCTAAAGCTGAAAAAGAGGATTATTTTGCTTTAAATTTCCACTAAACGACGCCAATTCACAACCTTGTGAGTTGTATTATAATTTATAAGTCCTGAGACTTGCAGCTCTAGTCTATTCAAGTGGTTACAGTTGGATGTATTTGGGTTCCAGCGCAGTGGAAATTTAAAGCAAAACAATCCTCCTTTTCAGCTTTAGTCAATATATGTACCTCTTTATTAGATAAATTTACAAGGCTAATTCATATATTACGTTTGCTGGCAGCCTTATAGTAAATATTTGAAGCCCGAAGGTAAGCACCTTGCTCACGGCGTACCTTTTCATGTGATCAACTCACATGAAAAGGCAATCGCTTCCACGACCTTTGACGAATAATACGAGTACCTTTGTAATGAACATAATATGAGATTGGGGATCCCTTGATTTCAATTTGGGCATTGTTACTGGGAGATAACTTGTTTATAACGACTTTAAACTTACGACTGTGACTGTTCCAATGTATAAGTCGCAGCCAACTGGTTACGAAAGCGGTTCAATTAAACAGTTAGCCCTTTGAATGAACAACGCCATTCAATCACACGGCTATACGTCATGTAGCCGTCTTGTTGTCTGCGATGTTCAATACTACAGCTACACGACACTTAGTCAACTGGTTAAAGGGCAAAGAAAGAATAGGATTTTATATAGAATTCCTATAAATACCTCGGTGACGCATTTCATAATCCCGTAATTCTCCTAGAACATTTGTTTAAATTTTAATTCCCTCGTATTACTTGCCTTCGTCATTTTTATCTTTTAAATAAAACCAGTACCGTATATTTACTACTATCATTCCGGAAAATATCTTGAAATAAACAAAAACACCTGTTAGTTGACGCCATATTGAAAACAAAACGCAAAAGTGTTGAAGGTTCTAAGCGCCTCAAATGTTTATTTTAAAATCTAGAAGTGTGATTGAATATCGTTTAGTCAAAGGGTTTTGATTAAATGGCTATTTTAACCATTTAGCCTCGACATAGGTATAACTATGTCGGAAGAGTCTCAAAACAAAAGTTAATATTAATTCTTAGTAGGCAAGTTTGTACGCTAATGCTAATTCATGTTAGTGGTAGGTAACTACGTTTTTAATTTTTTTTATGTGTATGTGAAGTTTGATTAGGTAGATCATATTGAACTGTTTTATTATTGACAGTAAACCCTGGAATGAACTAAAACGTTAACTCAAATAACACCTGCGCCCGTTTTTGCAAAGTCATTTGCAAAGACACTTAGACCCAAAATTTCAGCACTAAGTTCCTGATGAAAATTTCGGAACACATAAGTACCTAACTGATTTTTTTTTATAACGCAGGTACCAAACCTTAACCAGTTAATTAATGTAATGTATCCCGACACTCAAATTCATGATCCCTTTACGAGCCATCACACGAATGAAAATTGCAATATCAATTGAGTGATTAATAAAATTTTGATTGCGCTGTAAAGAGGAGTTTTTGCGGGCACATTAAATGCAGATATAAAGTATGATACCATAAACATGTAAGTGGTTGTTTTGTTGCATAATAAAGAATCATGAATATCGCTGTTTTATCGCTTCGGAGATGATTTAAAGGTGAGATGTTATGGGCTTGTGAAAACTGTTTGCTCGTACCAAAATGCGACTGAGTTTAGTTCGTGCCTGAACAAAATACCTCTATACATATAACAACTTACATTAAATATGTATATCTATCTATGAGTTATTTACATGACCTAGGGTTTAGGGTAAAAGTAACTTATCAAACTTTACGATCTCTGATTGATGTAACCTCTGCCAATAATTATAGAAACAAAAAAATCCGGTAGGCATTGCGTTCATTTACCTACAATTTATTACAATCTCTTTCTAAAAGGACACTTTACACTCTTACTTACTCATAGATCAAACCCCAAACTAGATTAGGTATCTACGCAATCTTAATCACATTACCTATCCCATTAAATCCCTCTTACGTGCATTACCGAGAGATCACTTAGCCCCTGCCTGCAGACAAAATAGTCAAATCGAACTTTATGGTCGGAATAAAACTGCATATAAATTTTATGAAGTATAAACGGGGCATTTCTAAAAGTTTATGGCGCAAGCAGTCGCAGGGGATACAGCACCTAAACCTAACACTCTTCTACCAATAAATACAACTATTCCATTCGACCTATCATCACGTGTAGTGTACATTACTCGCCTATCAGCAAGAAATTGATAATTCAGCGAAGATAACCGTCGATAGATGACCCGGCACATTAATTGTTCGTTCAGAGGTGACTTGATCCGTAGTTTAGGGGTTATGGTGACCATAAATTCAAGTTAAATTGGAGACATATCTTTTAATGTGCGTTTATTGAAGTGTTTATGAGGAGGTCTCTTCAAAGTCGCGGCACGACATTACTTTTAATGGATTGCCCAGATGAATTTGCGTCTTGCGTTACGAAAACAAACCTAACTCTTGAAATTGAATTGGCGGCCATCTTGGTGGATTTTGGTGTAATGATTTAAGGTGAAGAAACTTGCTATCGCTGAGTCAGAGATAAGACGAAAGTTTAATTTAAAATATTACCTACTCGCCGCGGCTAGACCTTTTAAAAATCTAGTTGGAAACTTTTGCCTGAAGTTTTCATCTTCTTTTTAGTTTGCGTCTGACTTATGAAAATTAAATCAAACGTCAAGCTTTTCGTAAAGTCTAATATCAAGAAGTAAATCTCAATTAAGATGGTAAAAGGTGTCTTGAAATAGAACTTAAACGGATTTCAATATTCCCTTTTAAAATGTTATTTTATCAGTTCATAACCATGACGAAATTTATGGTTTCATGCTCTAACTATTCTAGCAATGGTTCCATCATCGTTTTGACCATGGCAGCCAATCTCAACAGAGATCAGCCAACTACGCTGGAGATATTATAGTGCACAAGTGTGAGTGCAATACACAGGTGCATTCCCTGTTCCTTCACTCTCATAGTTCGGTGAGACGGCAATCCGACATGACCGAAGAGAGATCAGACGCAGGACCAACGGCTAAACGTGCTTTCCGAGGCACGGGGGTGTAACACCGCCAACTTCCCGACATCGACCTATTTTTGAGAAATTCATGACAGAAAATCTCAGAAACAATTTTGGCTCGACCTGGGATTCGAACACAGGACCTCTTGGATGAAATCAGAAACTTTGCCACTACACCGACGAGGCATTCACTGGATAAACAGTGTGCGGACCTGTGATTATTTCTTATGTCGTAAGACGGTGACAACCTAAGGCTTTCCAAGTGAGGTAAACTCATCATTACTTAACGTATCATTGCAAACTGCAATCATTCCAGCGCGCGTCGCGTCACAGCGTCATGCAGGGCGTTCTGTCGCGGACGGCGCATTACATCTGACAAATGACGATTTTATGCAAACCCGACCACCCGCCTGCCGGTGACGCACTCCTTTGAGGATAGAGGTGCTTCAATGTCGATAGATTAGTTTCGATACTAACCCGAAAATAATCTATCGTATAGTCTCCAAGACAATTAGATCAAGACTGCCTCAATGGTGTGGTGGCAAAGTTTCTGCCTTACATCCACAACTGTTTCTGAGATTTTTTGTCATGAATTTCTCAAAAACTGCTCGGAGTCGGGAAATTGGCGGTGTTACATCCCCGTGCCACGGTGCGCACGTCTCTCTCCGTTCATGTCCGATTGCCGTCTCACTGAACTATGAGAGTGATGGAACAGTGAGTACACCAGACTGTCATTATCATCTTCATCTAATGTAGCTCCATTTGGTCCGCTGCTAAGCGGATCGAACTGACAGGCCACCTAGGTGTAATTTGAGATCGAATTCAATAGGTTTGAAGAGGTGTGGCTTAGTTGCGGCAAATCAACGGGCAATTGACGTTGCCAACTATTGGAAGACGATCATTTGAGTTATCATTGATTCAAAAAGAAGAATAAGAATGCTTAGCATCGGACGAAATGGAGCTACATTAGATGAAGATGATAATGACAACGAATTTACTGTGTTCAAGAAGATTTGAAAGAAAGTTAATCTAATCTAAACATATAATCTCAAAGGTGACTGACTGACTGACATAGCGATCTGTTAAAGCACAACCAATGGTCAGATCGGGCTAAAATTTGACATGCTCAAAAAGGATTTGGATAAATTTTACTTATTTTAAAAAACTTCTAAGAAGCACTACCACCCCAACACTTATATAATGATCGCAGTTAAAGCTTAGCACTAAGGTATTGGTCTCACAACACCTTTTCTCCACCTAACCAAAATGCGTGTCTGTCTATATCCTGACTTGATCTGTTTCTGAGTAAGAACAATACTCTAAGTTTAAGGTAGTCTAAGGAAATATCGACAGATAAACCAACTGTCTCTACACTAGTTTATTCAAATGAGTAGTTTAGGCTCGTCGGTAAATAGGAACGCGTACAGTCCGCGCACAATTTGTCTACATTGTAAGTGATCGTTAAACCGCCTCCGTCAGTGGCGTGTTTTACAAGCGAAACTAATGTTTGTGTGACATTTTTACTTTTTTACGTCTCAATGTTAATACAATGCGCACTTTGTTGAAACTGTGTGTCTTGGATGATGATTAGCGTTTCTAGTTTACAGTCGGTTTCATGATTAACAAAAGCACTAAATATTTCTTGACTGCCTCGTTGGTGTAGTGGCAAAGTTTCTGCCTTACATCCGAGAGGTCCTGGGTTCGAATCCCAGGTCGAGCCAAAATTGTTTCTGAGGTTTTCAGTCATGAATTTCTCAAAAACAGCTCGGAGTCAGGAAGTTGGCGGTGTTACACCCCCGTGCCTCGGAAAGCACGTTAAGCCGTTGGTCCTGCGCCTGATCTCTCTCCGGTCATGTCGGATTGCCGTCTCACCGAACTTTGAGAGTGATGGAACAGTGAGTGCACCTGTGTATTGCGCTCACACTTGTGCACTATAATATCTCCTGCGTGGTTGGCTGATCTCTGTTGAGATTGGCCGCCGTGGTCGAAATCGGCCAGGAGAACTATTATTAAATATTTCTTAAAGCAAAGTCTTGAAATCATCGTTTGCGATGACAGGTACAATACTCACTACTACTACTAACACAATTAATTTTAAAATGATCAATAATATTGCTACATCTAGCGACCTTCAGCAAAATAGTATTGCCTAACCTGTAGATAGCGTAGTGGGTTACTCATTTAATTTATTAATTTATTTACTCTTCTGTAATATAAATTCCGTGTACTCAGAAATTATTTTCTCTTTTTTAGTTAACAACAAAGGCGTGTTTTTTAGTTTTTTAAACTATTATTATTATTTTTTAATTAATAAGGATTATGGAAAACTATTATCAAATTATTGCATTGTCATCAGTACTTAATACGTGTGCAAAGTTTCAAATTAATCCGATTTCTGGAAGTTTGTAAAAATTTAGCTCAAAAATTCCGTTACATACATTCATACATACATACATACACGCCGATCTAAAAAAAAGTGTTAAAAATGTGTAATGTGTAACTGTTTATTATCCCATTTATACCTAAATAACCTAACATTGCATAAGATAACCTAAAAAGATGGAGTATGCTTTTTGGATATTGATCATGATAAATGTACTTTCTTTATTTTTAGACAAAAAACAAACACTTTTTTGAAAATGTTGAATAAAATATTCTAAACCCTTAGAAAGCTTTGGGTATTTTTGATTCGTAACTTGCGAATCCAAAAACTCAAAGATTGTTATAACATCAAATTTGAACTCTAAATAATTTGATGATGTTTGTCTTTTTTTACTATGTATTTCTTAAAATCACTTTACACTACAAAATCAGAATTGAAAGCCAACCCCGCAATCGGTCCGAATCGACCGCAGTAGTTGTCATGTAAATCGGCTCGACCCTCGCCTCGTAAACAGCGCTCGCAACATATTGATTCTTTACCGCTCACCGTTATTCGCTTTTATTTTATTCGCGTGCGATCGTTAACTCGAGTTATCGTACCGACTGTACCTGCCGATTGAGTTATTAAATTAGAAAGTCTTGGGCATTCAAGGAAAGTACGATTTAAGAAGACACCTAAACACGTTAATACGAAATCAGTTTAAAGTTTTTATATAACTACTAGCTGACACGGCAAACGTTGTTTTGCCATATAAATGTTAAGGGTGGACTAACCTTATCACTAGATTATGAACAATGGATGTTGGCCGATTTTCAGACCTACTCAATATGCTCACAAAATTTCATGAAAAATCGGTCAAGCCGTTTCGGAGGAGAACGGGAACGAACATTGTGACACGAGAAATTTACATATGTAGTGAAGATCCAACTGTATCGAGCCGCGTAAAGGGGGAGACTGGCCCAAAGCGGGCACCTTAAGGTAAAGTAGGAAAAAAACACACAGAATAAGCAAAACGGAATAAGTTTTTATCGTGATCAGTTACTGCATTTATTGTAGTTTGACATGGCGTTTTCAAATCATTATTTTGTCTAATATTAGGTCCTTACAATTATGAAATTGGCGTTTTGTCGTACTGGCCACTTTGATCACAAATTTTTCCTATTTGGTTAGGAATTCGAAATTCAAATTTATACAGCTATTTCCACATGTAGTTGTGTTTCGTAAACCGTCATTCATTTGTTTTTTTACTTATCTTTTTTCTGTTTGCATCGCTTAATTTACAAAATGGAAAATTTGAAATATCGCGTTATTTACGAGTACGAGTTCCACCGTGGCACCAGTGCTGCGGAAACGGCTCGAAGGGTTAATGATGTGTATGGCGGTTGTGTCGCAAAAGAAAACACAGTGCGTTTTTGGTTCCAACGTTTTCGTTCTGGAAATTTCGACCTGCAAAACAAGCCCCGTGGACGGCCGGAGACCCAAGTTGATAATGAAGAATTGAAGGCTATTGTGGAAGCGGATCCATCGCAAACCACGTCCGAGTTAGCTGCAGGCTTTGGCGTTAGTGATAAAACTGTTTTAATCCACTTGAAGCAAATTGGGAAGATTAAAAAACTTGAAAGGTGGGTTCCTCACGAATTGAGTGAAGCAAACCGGCAAACGCGCGTCAACTGCTGCGTTACATTACTTGACCGGCACAATAACGAAGGGATTTTAAATCGAATCATTACCTGTGATGAAAAGTGGATTCTCTACGATAATCGGAAGCGCTCATCGCAATGGCTGGACCCTGGCAAGCCAGCCAAAGCCTGCTCCAAGCGAAAATTGACCAATAAAAAGTTACTTGTAAGCGTTTGGTGGACTAGCGCCGGTGTCGTTCATTACAGTTTTCTCAAATCTGGCCAGACGATTACGGCAGATATCTATTGTCAGCAATTGCAAACCATGATGGAAAAGCTAGTTGCTAAACAACCAAGGCTGGTCAATCGCTCTACGCCACTGATGCTTCACGACAACGCTAGACCACACACTGCACAACAGACGGCTAGCAAATTAGAAGAACTTCAATTGGAATCTCTAAGGCATCCACCGTACTCCCCGGACCTTGCTCCAACAGATTACCATTTTTTTCGAAATTTGGATAACTTCTTGCAAGGGAAAAAGTTCAACTCAGATGGGGCAGTCCAAGTCGCCTTCAAAAGATTTTATTGATTCCCGTTCGAATGGTTTTTTTAGTAAAGGGATCAATGAACTACCTATAAGATGGCAAAAGTGCATAGATTACAATGGCTCATACTTTGATTAAATAAATATGCTATATAAAAAAATTTCGACTTTTTGTTCCTCCCATACAAAACGCCAATTTCATAGGTAAGGACCTAATATATATAAAGTATGAACTCAAATACGAAACACTACCACTAGCTCACTTTGCCCGAGGGGGTGGCCTAAAGCGAGCACCGGCACACGGGCAAAACGGGCACGCCGAGGGCAAAGTGGACATTCAATAGTTATTTTTATTTTACTATAAAATTTTTACCTTTGCATAATATGGAATGTCTCTATTGAAACACAGAATGAGAATCATACTTTTTTTATTGCAAAAAACAGATTCTCAACATAAAACTTAAAGCATAAAACTATGAGGTGAGGTATGTGATTTTTTTCAGTATTTTGATAAAAAATTTTTTTTGTAGGAGCCTGTTTTCAGATGGCGCTGTAGTGTTTCCCGTGGTATGTAATATTTTGCAGCCGTTTACTTGATTGACTTATTTAAGATAGTCACCTCCCTTAAAGTTGCTTCCATTGCAGCTTATCTCCAAGAACATTGTTGTGATTTTATTTTATATTTATTTACCATCTGAAAAGTCAAATAATAAGTGATTAACATCTACACTAAAGTCTGTGTTTTTTGCTTGTCCAATATTGTAAACAATCTTGATATTCCTTTAACAAAACAAAAGGAAGAAATAATTCGTTTTAAAATAAGATAAACTCAAACCTACTAAGTTAGTCATTGTTGAACACTGATATCTATTCAAATCATATAGTTTATTATTATTATTTACTGATATTACTTTAAAAGTTATAAAAATATTGTTTACATTGTGGGACTAGCAAAGAAAAACGGACTATAAATGATAAATATAGAGGACTAACAATAAAAGCAAGTTAAAGTTTATAAAGCTATGAAGAGGGTAAAATGAGCATGCTCATTTTGCCCTGCTCACTTTGCCTTTTGGGCCACACCACGTTTTATAAAACATAAACTGTAATTCCTTTTTAATAATTTTCAAGAAAATATCCTTAAATCACGGTTAAATAGGCACAACACATTACGCATACATTGATAATAACGTACGTCACTCAGTTTAAACCAAAACACAATGACCATACCTTTGTTCTTTTAAATAAAATTGTCGAATTTCGTTTATCGCTGTCCACGCGCGGTGTTGTCACTCGGAGGTGGCTACGCACGATTGCCGCGGGAGCGGCGGGGCAGTGGGATAACGCTTACAAGACGCGACGTGGGTCTAGCAAATAAGTGTAAAGTTTAGAGGGGGTGCCCGCTTTAGGCGGAGTGCCCGCTTTGGGCCAGTCTCCCCTAATGTGCTATTTGAAGAGCCTTGAGAGAGGAGAATGTTCAGCAGGAATTTTTGCTACTGTCTTTAACACTGTTGATGGTATAAAAAAATTAATGTTTTTTTTTTTTTTTTTCTTTCACAAAAACTAAGAATTATTATTACTTTAAATACATCAAAATAATAATAAACGTCTAACAAACGTGTCCCGTGTCGGCTAAACGCGTTACGGACACCAATTTACCGTCGAGCGGCCGCTGCAGCGCGGTATTAATCAGTAGGGTAACCAGATTTGCAGGACATAATCGGACGGTCCCGGCGGGGCGCGTGGTTATTAGATTGTCGCCCTAACCTGCCAGCGATGAAAAACGCGGATGAGATTTTTTTATGTGCTCATATCAGTTACAAAATAATTTAAAATAAATTGTGTAGTGTAGATTGAAATCATTCGGTTTGGTTCTTACTACTTATCAAGGACGAAAAATATTGCGTCAGGGTTTGATAGTGCAATTTTGCTTGGCGGAGTCGAACGGCTACATAGCTGCCATAATTGTAGTTTCTGTTATTTTACCGTAGACAAGAACATAACGTCTTCATAGGGACAGTGGTTGATTCATAAAACATAGGTACAAATACCGGCTTTTAACATCCCATTTTGTCAAGAAACAATGTCAATAAACAAATACCAGTATATATTTCCTAGTTTTGCTTAAATAAATTTTAACAAATATTTTGCAAGATACTAAAATTTAAATAATTTGACAACAACTTTGGTGTAATGGTCAATAAGTCGATTATTAACCAAGTGGTCGTGAATTCGATCCCCGCAATGTACAAACATTTGTGTGTATGAACATGTCTGTTTGTACTGGACTGGGTGTTATGTGTATTTATTTAAGTTTATTTGTAACTAGCGGCCGCCCGCGACTTCGTCCGCGTGGATGTTAGTTTTTCGCGACCGAGCTTCATACAAATTCGCAACCCCTATTTTATCCCTTTGGGGGCAGAATTTATCATATGTAATATTATTTCTATCCTTCTTTACCTTCCAAGTAATGTTGAGTCAAATAAAAAAAGTCCCATTAAAATCGGTTTAGTAGATTCTGAGATTCAATTTCCTGCCTGCCCCCTAAGTTCATCGGCGTGATTATTTATATCCCAGTTTACTCTCCAGGTGATACTAATTCAAATAAAAAAAGTCCCGTCAAAATCGGTCCAGTAGATTCTGAGATTAGCCCGGACAAACAGACAGACAGACAGACAGACAGACAGACAAAAATTTTAAAAATTGTTGTTTTGGCTTCTATTACGGTAATTAAGACCCCCTGTAACAATTTTTCATAAAAATCTTCAATGTACAGAAATCGATCTTTTACAGTCTTATTATATGTATAGATACCACTGTTGATTTTGATATCAGTAACACAAGAGCTTAAGCTACTTACCACGGAGTCAGATCAATGTATGTGATGTTGTTGTATATTATTATTGTATTTTTTAAATGGACCTTACGAACATAAGGTGTTACTTTTGCCGTAGTAAGACTCAAGCATGCATTGACCACTCGCACGTTTTTCAAACTAAAGTCATTAAATCGCTCGATAATTGGTAGAACAACTGTCAAAAGCATGAATGGCGATCCATGTGTGAAAGCGACTTATAACCAACATCCCTCGCGTGACGTGACGCGCTACAATGGCACCCGACACAATGCGACTTTTGTCGCCCTCACCTCGCTGGCCGTGTGGCATGCGTGCGTATCTATAGTCAAATGTTATTCAGTAAGTCAAGTTTGCAGTTCAGAATATTTTTGGTAACTTTCGATCATTAAATAAATAAATAAATATTTCACAACAATCACACTAATTCTCTAGTGCCAAATTAAGCTACGGGGCTTGTGTTATGGGTACTAGACAACGGATAAACATTTTTAAATACTTTTTTTTTGTAAATAAATACATATGATACACAGAAAACACCCAGGCCAGTACAAATGCACATGTTCATGCACACTTATGCTTGTACTGGTTTTAGAAGTCCGATCTGTGAACCACTGAACCAAGCGGTCGTCTGCACATTAAACCCACAATATTTTTTTAAGTACCTGCAATTACTGGCTTGACATTAAATTACGTACAAGAAATATTTATGTATGTGAAATATTTGACTTATATGTTAAAGTCAATTGAAAATCTGCTAAAATACATACATGGTGTACGGAGAACTCAGATGATAAACAGCCATACATATCCGTGTATTCTTAAACCAGACTTCACTATTTCTGTTTCTACTTCTATTTCTCTTAATTTAATACATAGTTATTAGTGTAAATCATTGTTGCTGGGTATATAAGTTCTTACGTACTACTTGCAAATATCTACTAAGGTTAAAATAAAGTCTAAAACTCTTATTAAACTTAAATAACCAGATGAATTAGTTGATGTATTTGTATGGATTTGAGATTTATTACAGTTAATGAATGACATGGGTAATGAAATCAAGTTATTTTATATTTTTAAGAAATTATTATGTTACTAATAATAAAGTTTAAAGAGCTGACATGTTGACTGTGAAATATTTTTTTAAACTTTATTATTGTCAAACAAATATTTGGCATGCTATTTGTCAATGGCTAAATGGGTCGAACATCAAATTGATTGTAAACCCCGTTTAAACGCAAATTAATGACTCTATTCTATTCTATTATCTGCTATAAGCATAAAATTGTGCCCATTACTAGTCTTCAGATCTACTGGGTACTATTTTTACACTACACGCACCTACAACACATTGTTCTCGAAATGATTTTTAGCGCCGCGCGACACATTCGTGTGATTTATAACGTGGGCCAATGGCAACCGGTTACGGTTATGAAATCTGTCGAGGGTAGCTATTGTATAATCACTGCCTTTACATATGGCACGTGTGTGATTTTTTGGGATAGTACTATGAAGCCAACTATTATTTACCTAGGAGGAATGGGTAATTTCTTTGTTAAATTGGCTGTTATTTTGTTTTGTATTGTACAGTAAAGTTATAATCTATCTATCTATGAAACAAAACTGTTATACGATAGCAGTAAATTCTTTCTGAATATATTTATTCTATTTATTTATATCAAGGAAACATACAGCTTTTTAATAGCACACGGTAAAGGATACAAATTACTTATACACTAGCATTGTTAAGAAAATAATTAAAATTGAAAAGAATATGCTATTAATACTTATTTTTCGAATATCAATATTAAAACTACACAATCAATAAATGTAAGAAAACATGAAAATCGCAAATTTTCCTTATTTTCACCATCTTATACTTTCTAACGTTCTCTGCATAGAGTAAATTGTATCATTTAACAAAGCGTCCACCTACATCAGCAGATCTAAAGAGGTTCCTCTTTAGCACATGGGAATTAAAACTGTAAAACAGTTGGTGCATTTTTTCAAATCTCAAATCATCTCCACCCATTCCCACCGATCCTCTCGCGACATTGACCGCCCAGCATGTGCAATAAAAACTGCCGGGACCTCCTGCCTCGATGTTTACCCGCGCACCCTTGCCAAGGTATTATAATTAAGCTCATTTGTTCTCTGTACCTCTAAAAGGAACACATTCTGAACCCTACCCCGCAGAGATAAAGACTAGGTGCGGTCGGCGCAGGCGCGATAAGCTCTATAGGTGCGTCGTTAGTTCCCGATGCGCACGCGACTCGGCTCGCATTATCTTTTTATCGTCACACCCCATGCAGGGATTAGTGGAGGGCTGGGAACAATTGGAAGAGTTTGAGTAGAAATCGTTTTGGGTTTGCGTTTTATTTTATTAAACAAAATAAAGCAACATGTAAAAATAATATTTTTTTATTTAGTCAAATACTCGTTTCACTGGATGGAAAATAAGATTCCAGTTTCTAGTTGCTCTACTTTAACTTCTTTTTTTTTGAAAATTTTAGGAAAGGAATTACGTTTACGTTTACGATGCATTTTATCGTTACAATTTAATTATTTAACAATATGCTTGTAATAATATTACTTATTTTAACAGAAAAAAACCGGTCAAGTGCGAGTTGGACTCGCGCACCGAGGGTTCCGTACAAACCTGCACATAAGTAGAAATTTTCAAAATTTACAAAAATATTTTTCATTTTTTTTTTATATGATGAAACTGAAAATTTATTGTTTTCGTAATTTTTCCTATATCTGTACTATAAGACGTGACTTCGTACTAAATTTCAAGATTCTAAGTTTACGGGAAGTACCCTGTAGGTTTTGATTCCCGTGCGAGTTTCGAAAATTTGCGGAAATTTGCGGCCTAAATGGCTGTATCTTTTGATTACGTTGGCTTAGAAGGTCGATTTTTCTACAGCTTCCAGGGACAGTAGACCTAAGTATCATATAGAAATTTCAGTATGATACCTCCACGCGTTCCTGAGAAAAACGGTCTTGACAGACGGACGGACAACAAAGTGATCTTATAAATGTTCCGTTTTTTTCTTTTGAGGTACGGAACCCTAAAAAAAAAAAAAAAATACTATTACACATTTATTTACAAATGTTCTCAACCTCTGCCATAGGTGCACAATGAGACGTCGCGCCGCGCGTGTCACCCGTGTGTCGCCAGACAAACATCGCATTACCCCCTCCCCTCGCGCTGCGCACGCGTCCATTGTTTTGTCCCCGCGCTCACGCTCGCATGCGCACCCTACCGCGTGGTACGGTGACTTTTTTAAAGTTATTGTAAGCGATTTTAATGTTCAGTGGACTGATCGATAGAGTATTCTTTTGGGAGATTACCGGTGACGCGTCACATGCGGCATTTAGCTGTAGCAGTTTTGCATTTTTATTAACTGTCAAAAGTTTCACTTCAAACTACCTACCTAGCTTGAAACTATCACGTGAACTTACGCTATTGCGATTTGGGAACGATTTTTTATCATGGTTTTTTAGAAAATGTTATTATTTTCTCGTAATTAAACAACACAGTTATAATATTATTATACAGGAAAGGTAAATTCGTAACTACACGAAAACTTAAATAGTATTAAAATAATGATTGTACTAGCGGCCGTCCGCTTGGACTTTGGTTTATATAGCCTTCTCAAGAAAAAAAAGCATATGTCCGGCTCCAGCCTTCTACCTACCTCCACACAAAAAACATATTTTGCTTCGTTGCGTCGTGAAAGAAGGACAAACAAACACACTGACTTTCCCATTTATAATATTATTTAATAGGGAAGTAGGGATATGGATTGAAAAACGTGGAAAAGTAGTACCAGTTTTAGGATAGAAAAGAAAAATTCCTTAAACTTAACGTTGACCAAACAGCAAAAAGTATCCGACATTCAATTCCATTACAAACGGACTCCAAACGCTTACCCACTCAACACAGCATTAAAAATTCCACACGAAATAGCCGAAAATAACTCCCAATTATAAAACAAAGGGCTAAGGGCCGGCTATCGCCACAATCGGCGAACGGCCATGCGGGCTGCAAGGAAATTATTAATTTCGACCATTAAAATTACCTTGGAAGCAATTGAGACGGGCAGCAAAAAGGTTCCCCTTCCCTTACATATGTCAACTCCAACCAACACAAAATAGACTTTATCGGCTACACAGTAAGGTTTCTGAAGATGACAGTCAAGGGCGCAGCACCTTGGAATACCTTTTTAACAATAAATGAGTGTTGGGAGTATACGGAGCCGCAGGCGTTTGTCAATGACGTTATGAGAGATGAGTTTCTGGTGGGAGCTAATTGTCTTTGGTCCGGGCATGTGGACTATTTATCAGACACCTTGGGGAACCCTTTTAACATTATGGTTGTACGATATAACTGTAAATGTATGAGGTAATGGAAAAGCTTAGAACTGGTATCATGAAATAATTAAAACCAGAAAAGAGTGAACTAATATTTCGAACACTCCGAAGTGGGAAGGAACTAATTTAGCCATTCTAAATGATTTTACGGATTATGAAAGTGGATTAAACAGTGTGGTGACCATATTACTACAATTGCATTTTCGTCTGTTACGCTTCCATGCCTAAACTACTGAACAGATGTGGATGAATTTCGGTATACATACAAAGTCTACCATTCTGTATGTGTATTAATTTTCATCGAAATCTGTTCTGTACATTAGGCATAAAAGCGTTACAGACAGTAGGTCAATTGTCGTATTGTGGTCGCCGCCCTGTATACCTGATCGAAATTCATTATCTACTTACATCAGTTTCATATTTCACACTTACACCTCATTCATTCTACCGGCATACTTTGAACAATTAAAAACCCCCACGATCCATACTAATATTTAAAAATGCGAAAGTTATTCTGTCTGTCTGTCTGTCTCACAATCACGCCTAAACTACTGAATCGATTTGTATAAAATTTGGTTTGGAGATATTTAGATAACCGAGAAAGGACATAGGCTACTTTTTAACGCGGGAAACTGAAGCATTAGGCAAAATTTAAGTAAGCCGATCGCTTTTACGCCTAAACTACTGAACAGATTTAAATGAAATTTGGTATGAAAATAGTTTCAGAGTTAAGGAAGGCCATGAGTCACTTTTGACCGCGAGAAAATAACGCATTCTTACTAACCATTACTTTCCGGGGCTGATCGCTGTCACTCCTAAATTACCAAAAAATTGATTTATATTTGGATAACATTTGTATTACGGGAAAATAATTCATTCCTAAAAACTACTTAATGCGGACGAAGCCGCGGGTAAAACCTAGTTCACAATAAGCACCCTCGTTTCTCTAAAATTATATCATCTACCTACAATTACAGCATAAAGTCTGACTACCATGCGGGCTTGTATCAACGTGCAAAGGCAAAAAGGTGTCCTTCTGCTTTTATTTAATTAACACGTTTTAACTGCGACGACAAAGGGATTTGTAACTAGTTTTAAGTTGGCCCTTTCAACCCTTTTAGATGGTAGGTGAGTCTTTTATCAGAAAGTTAACACGGGTGTGCTTTGAAGTCGCCAAATTAGATATGTGAGTACAAAACGTTTGAATGTTTCAACCTCACTACTTTGCATATCTACGATAAATCTGTTCTCTTCCAATAGAAAAGCTTTCGAGATATGTTTAGGCATATTATTTGATTATATATTTTGTTGCATTGCAACAAAATATACTCATAATATCTGTGTGTAAAATTAAAAAGATGCAAACGCCGGTGATGTTCAGTGACCAAAACATTCATAGGTTTTTTCTTATGGCATTATAATTAATCTCAAGTATTTGTAATTGTCTAGAACATTGCAAAAATGAAGAGTGAGAGAGTGAGTAGCATCGTTATCATCATCGCCGATAAACTTAGTATTTCTAAGAGTAACAGTAAGTAATAATAATAATAGTCCTCCTAGCCGATTTCGACCTCGGCGGCCAATCTCAACAGAGATCAGCCAACAACGCAGGAGATATTATAGTGCACTCACTGTTCCATTACTCTCAAAGTTCGGTGAGACGGCAATCCGACATGACCGGAGAGAGATCAGGCGCAGGACCAACGGCTTAACGTGCTTTCCGAGGCACGGGGGTGTAACACCGCCAACTTCCCGACTCCGAGCTGTTTTTGAGATATTCATAACAGAAAATCTCAGAAACAATTTTGGCTCGACCTGGGATTCGAACCCGGGACCTCTCGGATGTAAGGCAGAAACTTTGCCACTACACCAACGAGGCTGTCAAGTAAGAAAAGAAGCTTGCTTGGGTAACGTAGGATAAGCACGTGAGGAGAAATGCCTTGTTAACTACAAGGCATTTCTACTACTACTATTGAACGCCAGTTTGTAATTTTATTTTATTGTTTTCAGAAACCAACAGCTTATTACAGTACAACAAATGCATAGTGTGTACTCATAAATAACAAAGCCAATAACAGGTTTCCTGAACTTATAAAAGCATTAAAAGCATATTCTTTCTGCATGACCTTGAGGTTGACTGGCAGAAAATGCTTTTAGCATTAAGTCCACCCTTTGTACATTTCTTGTGCAATAAAGCTTTAAATAAATAAATAAATAAGACGCACAGCGATTTCAGTGATGTATGATTGATTACATAGGTATTCCAGCACATCCAGGGCAAACTAAATTCAATTAATTTAGGGGCAAATTAAACTTTATTGCACCAGAATTTTACAATGGACGGATTTGATACCTTGACATTCTCCACCAAACATCGGAGTGGGAATGCAGAAATATGAATTGGTAGCGGAATAAGAAAAAAATATTTATAATAGACATGCACTCTTAACACTCCATAACTAAACTCTATATTATGGAGTCCAAAGTCTCATCATAAAGCAGTTTCAATTAGAGTCACTTGAGGCACCTCGCCCGTACCTGCGGCGATCACCTAAATAACTCTAAAATACTCTCAATTGGTGATCATGTGGGTCACATGGATAGGGAATGAGTGGAGTTGCCTGAAATTATATTTACCAGAAAAAAATGTTTAATAATTGCATTCATGTGATATGTAGGATGAGATAGGAGGCACGATTTCTTGCATTAGCTTATGAATTAATATGCACCAAGAATACTAAAAACGTAACAATGACTACTGCAGAACTTTGGTTCTGCAGAAGTCATTGAGTACTAAATGACTTGATTCAAAAAACACTTATACGAAAAAACTTTTAAGATATTAAACAGAAACAAAAATTTTACGCAGACTATACAAATTTACCAAAAGAGCTTTGTAAAATGTATTTTGAACATATTGTTAAACACGCTTTTTTATTTACTCATTTAAAATAATTTAAATATATATATATGCTATTTGTACAGAGATAAACCATCTAAGCAGGAGATATTATAGTGCACAAGTTATGTACAATATTATAAATAAAATAAAATAAAATAAATAAATAAATAAATATTTCACAACAATCACAGCAATTCTCTAGTCCCATGACATAATAGAACAATACATTATAATTATAGAACATGCTATTTGTACACAATTTAAGTAAATTATTCTTAATGTTCTTTAAAGTGCTACTCCATGCCTCCCGAGGTTTCCGCGTGAGTTTATCAACTAAATTGTTGGCTGACTCACCGGCCACCTGGCGGGCGCTCCTGTCCAATTGAACCTAGTTACCCACGTCAGATGAAGACCCTTAAGATTCTTGTAAACATTTGTAACTCTTGTGTTTTTGGCTTAATTTTCATTGGTGTCGTTAACGTTATTCCAAAATTTTCTATTGCTATTTTTGTATCTAATTATGAATTTATTTTGATCTTGTCTACTACGTACTTTTAATACGTAATTTAGTAATAATCTGTAAAAGAATTATTAAGTTACTTTAAATATCTCATTTCTGTCAAAATTCATTCATTCTTTTCAAAATTGTATAAATTTTTATCATATTTTGTAACGCCTAAGTTATCTAGCATGTTGTGTATACCCTTAATTGATAGTGCAATTAGCCATACTATTTTACTGCATGTAAGTCTTTTGATTGATCAATAATAACTGTTGTTGATGTGCCTACTTACGGTATGTATATTTCTCAAATTATTTTACCACCCGAAGTCAAAATCTGCGGGTTACTTGATTGATTTTAAATGCCCGTTTTAAAAGCAACTGGCGTCAATTGGCAAACTACATACGGGATTGAGTCTGTTATGAGTAAGACTTTTTCCAATACTTTCTAAGTAGTATGGCTTAGGCACTGCTAAATGCGCACTTTTCTTATGTGAATAATAAATAAATAAATAAAAATTGCAACATCACATACATTGATCTGACTCCTTGGTAAGTAGCTTAAGCACTTGTGTTAAAGAAATCAGAATCAACGTTGGTATTACAAATAAACCTATTTAAATACATATAACACCCAGACCAGTACAAACGGTTAAATATCTTTATTTTCTCATAAGAATTTACATTTTACTTACTGAGAAACATAGTTGGACACAAATTTAAATAGCCATCGCTTAAACAGACATGTTCATGCACACAAATGTTTTTACAATGCGGGGATCAAATCCGAACTCTTACTTAATAGTCAACTTCCTGACCATTACACCAAAGTGGTCGTCGAAGTCCCGATAGCTTAATTGTCGTGAAGATGGTATACTAGATATGAAAATACCTTTGCCTGTAAAATGCTATGTTAGTTTCTGCTTGGAGTGTAGATTGAAAAGATCCTTAGCAATAAAGGGTCCAATATGAACTTTTTTTTCAAGTATAATTCTGGATATCCAGTGAAAAGTGATATAAGTCGACTTATATCACTTTCGATTTTATTAAACTTTACCGAAGAATAAAAAATTTGCTATTTTTCTGTCTAATTCACGTGTCCCTAAGTCCATAAATGACGAAAGTAGCATTTGTGCCTAGTGATTCAAGTAAGCCCTTTTTTGACAAATTCACAAGTAGAGACGTGTACAATAATACATGTGTAGTTATAGCATTGTAAACCGAAAGAAAATGCAGTTTTAATTGATGTATAATAATCTAACTCGAGTTACCCCATTATACACTATTGTCAATTTCCATTTGAGATTAGTGAATACTGATACATCTTTAAATTTATCATTATACACAATACTAGAGTTCTAATAATACATCAGTAAAAACAAATATAACTTGACTTAAATAGTTTAAAAACTTAAACAGAATGAAGTCATTCTGTGTATAGTGATATAACTACAATTATATCATTGAGTAAAAGTCTATACTGTTTTGTAAATATTTTGTGTGCGTTTATTCGTGTAAAATGATATTCATTGCCTCCCGCCTCCAAATATCTTAGACCAGGTCTTTGTATATATATGCACTTTATGACGTTTACATACTTCTCTTTTTATAGTTGCCAATAATAGGATGATTTTTATATACTACTATACCAAGCATCGCACGCTTTTTACTCTAATGTAATATAAATTCCGTGTACTCAGATATTATTTTATCTTATTTAGCAATAAAAGCGTGTTTTTAGTTTCTTAAACTATTATTTAATTTAATTTTTTAGATGATAAGGATAATGGAAAATTCTTATCAAATTATTGCATTGTCATCGGTACTTAATACGTGTGCAAAGTTTCAAATTAATCTGATTTCTGGAAGTTGGTGAAAATTGAGCTCAGAAATTCTGTTACATACATTAATATATACATACACCCCGATCTAATAAAAGCGTGTTAAAAACAATGCCACTGGCAATAAATTTGTGTGGACTGATGTGCGTGTCATGAATATTAGCAAACATCAGTTCCCAGAGAACCAAACTCTGGGAGAATCTATCTCCTAAAAGGAATAAAATAAAATGTTATTATGAACCAGTCCCCATTTCAAAAGAAAAGAGATTTAATATCACTTTTGGAATATATTGATCTAAGATGATGATAAGTTTGTAAGGCGAAATGTAACCAATCTGTTGTATAATTATTTTGAGAATGTTAAACTTCATAACAAGGTCTCAGCTGTGAAGTAGTTACTAGTTTTTGCTTATGTTTTTGTAATGTTTGCTTATTATTCAACCGTTCATATATACGAGTCAGTAATTGAGTGGACATAAGAGGTATGTTTAATTTTTGTTAATTAATGGTTAAAAACTCTCTCATTTTTATTTCATAGCTTGAATATTAGGTACTTTAATACATTTACAATAACGAGAATACTGTTCGATTATGAAGCAAAAATCTATGTCGGTTTAGTTAAGTTGTACTTTTCTGTTTTTTTACGAGTAAAGAGTTTAGTAGTCATAAAAGATATGTTTATTTTTTGTTGAACTAGACTAACTGGGTCGGGCAGTGGTTTTACCGAGTACCAAGTACCGAATAAAACTCGGTTTAAAGCGTGCCGAGTAACGAGTACTCGTCCGAGTTACTCGATTTAATTTGAGGTCCTAAAACAACATGACCGCAACGCGCCGCCAGCAACACCTACTAATTGTAATTTAGAATTTATAAATCATGACTTCACTAGTCAACATAATGTGTATTTGATTTTATGATATATCCATTTGGCTACATACAGTTTATCGATCCGCAGCGGCTTGGCTGTCCTATAATTAACCAAGAGGAATTGACAAACACTAGAAAAGGGGCTTGTTCATTGACTTAATTATGGGGTTAGTTAGATGTACATACTTTAATTCCTCCAGTTGGCCACTAGCAAACTTATTCTTATAACTTATAAATTTACTTAACCGAGTACTCGTCACTTGAACCGAGTTATTCGGCCGTGTACGAGTATTAAAAAAAACGAGTACTTGGCCCGTCTCTAATAAAAACTGTCTTAAATTATTTATTATTAGACTGCTTCAATAATAGGTACTTGAATACAATCACAATAACGAGAATATTGTTTGGTTTTTGTAGAGAAAACCATGATTGTTTTTATGAAGTTGTTGTTGAAGCTGAATCAGTGCATAAGGTACAACGTATATCTCATCAGCCTATATACGTCCCACTGCTGGGCACAGGCCTCACCTCAACATGAGGTGGTCCGAGCCATACTCCACCATGCGGGCTCAGTGCGGATTGGTGGAGGGGTGTTTGTAAGGTAAGTGACCAACCTTACTGTCAGATATTATTATGCCGCCCGAGGGCCTCCGACCAGGCTTAACGACTAATATCTATCGATATTAACCGGCACCAACAGCTTAACGTGCCTTCCGAAGCACGGAGATGCTTGTAAATAGACGTCACTTAAATGGTCAGAATGGTCACCCATCCCAAACATGACCGCGCCTTAGATTGCCTAACTTTAGGTATCACTACCAAAGCGCTGCAACCACTGCGCCACAAGCACCTCGTATATATATTTTTTTTAATTGCATGGAGGTGTATTTAGCCACGGAAACAATGTTGATGTCACTACCCTAAAAATTAAGAAAAGAAGGTCATAAATTAAAAGCTGGCAATAAATGATTATTTCATAGAATCAATATACACATTATTTTAAGCTACTTGTATCAATTAACACGTGTGTAATATCATTTTACACATTAAATATGTAAGTTTATTTGGTGTATATTTATTTAATTAAAAATAAAATGGGATTATTCCACAATAAGCCCTTGCATAAAAAAGTGCAAAGTGCACTTACTGACTTTATTAATACAGCTTTTTGAAATAATGGAAAGATAAAGTTTTATAAGTAAATTTGTAATAAATAATAACATTAGTCACCACTAGCAACTTATTGTGTAAAATGATATAACTTACAATTATATCAATATACAGACAATGTGGTACAAAAACTAATGGTGTATATTGATGTAACTGAATGTTTTTGTAAATATATACTACATAAAAGCTTTAAAAATTGACAATACGATGTAAACATATATTTTGTGGCACTACTTTAAAAAATAAAAAATCACATACTTAAAATCATTACCAGAACCAGAGCAAGAATTTTTTGAAACTTTAAACGCGATTTCCCAAAAATCACTATTTTCAACTTATATTACTTTTCACTGGATGTCCAGAATTGTGGTATTTAACAAGTCTGGCGCATTCATTGTCGTCAATTGGCACACCGCATGCGCATGCGGGCTGCGTGCCGACCACACCTCGTCAACACGAGAAGATACGAGAATAGTGTTGTAGCAAAATACGACTTGAAAGTTATTGTGCAACATTGAAAAACTGAAAAGGAATTATTTGCTACTACGCAGTAGCTAATAATATTACAGGCAGTACTTTTGACACGCCGCGGATCGTCCGAAGGTTTCTCTCTCTGTGGCCTTAACTGTCGGTAGCTTGAGCCCTGCCCCGCTGCTGGCAGCTTGATAAGGTTAGGTTTTATAATATTTTTATGATTTGTACAATTTTATAATTTACTTTTATAATTATATTGAAAAACCATCCCTAAGATAAAGTTTGAAAAAAGTGAATAGTAATAGTTTTTTTTAGAATAAGTATTCTTAAAAAATCTTATTTTGCTACTGCCTTGTAGCGATTTATTAGATATAAAAAGGTTCAAATACACTATTTGAATTAAAGTAAGCTACAATTTAAATGATTTCAGGGAATTAAAACTAATCGTAAAGGAAAACTTAAAAACCTGCAGTTTAAAGGTTTTTAGCAGATATAGTTCCACTGTATTAATTAATGTAGCTAGCTCCGGAAAGTGAGAACAAATTTAAAAAATACAAGAACAACTCGGTATAAAAGATTTAAATGATATGTTATGTATTGTCAATAGACAATATAACCAATAAAAAAACCGGTCAAGTGCGAGTTGGACTCGCGCACCGAAGGTTCCGTACAAACCAGTAGGTATATAAGTAAGTTGTTTTTTTAGACTTTAGTTTTTTTTTGTCAAAAATATTTTTTTTACATGATGAAACTGAAAATTTACGATTTTCGTAATTATTCCTATATCTGTACTATAAGACGTGACTTCGTACTAAATTTCAAGATTCTAAGTTTACGGGAAGTACCCTGTAGGTTTTGATTCCCGTGCGAGTTTCGAAAATTTGCGGAAATTTGTGGCCTAAATGGCTGTATCTTTTGATTGCGTTGGCTTAGAAGGTTGATTTTTCTACAGCTTCCAGGGACAGTAGACTTAAGTATCATATAGAATTTTCAGTTTGATACCTCCACGCGTTCCTGACAAAAACGGTCTTGTCAGACGGACGGACAACAAAGTGATCGTATAAGGGTTCCGTTTTTGAAGTGAAAACTTCTTTAGCGGCGTTGAGCACTTTTGTGGCATGGGTAGAAACTGTGAAACTCGCGTCAGGTCACGTGATGCTGATCGAAAAACCGTAAGACGGTTGTTAAGTTTTCACTTCTGCCGGCACTCCCGGAGTGCAACCCGTGTTAGTTTTTTTTTCTTTTGAGGTACGGAACCCTAAAATATTAAAAAAAACTGTTTTACGAAGCAGTCAATCATTATTTCAAGTTATTCAATGATTAAAAATCATTAACTTCGTTACCGCTTTTAATTTCATACTAGGTAACTGCAGGAGCTAGAAAGTTAAGTGAATCTGGTAAGAGAGTAAATAATAGTTTATTATTTACTTACTTCACAGTTTCATCTAACTTTCTATTAGTAACCCTATCCTCTCCAGGTGTGCCCTCCCTCACGGTACCTCGACTATTGTAGCAGCTCCGAAATTCGATAGCAATCGAATAAAATAACAGGGGCCAGATACGCGCACACTTTTCAAACACTCATGTTTTCGCTCCGATTTATAGAAGGGGTTGCTTTAATGTTATTATTATTCGAAACTTGGAGAGTAGAACTGTAATTATCTCCGGTGTTATGGCGTGTAGAGTTATCTGTTATTTTACTGTAGGAACAATTCATTTGAAAGTACAAGCATAATATCGAAATGTTGATAATTTATTATAGACTAGCGGCCACTAGCGGACTTAAGTTTTGCTACCAAGTTTTATACAAATTTGCAACTCCTATTTTAATCCATTGGGGAATTAATAATATATATAAATTTAATTAGAATATATAAATATAATATATAGAATATATAAATTTAATTAGAATTTATCAAAACCCTTTCATAGCGGATACCTACGTCATAACATCTACCTACCTGCAAGCCAAATTTCAGCCCGATCAGTGTTCAGTGGTTTTGGCTGTGCGTTGATAGATCACTATTTCATTCACTCAGTCAGTCAGTCACCGTTGAGTTTTATATATTTAGATGAATGAGAGTGTTATAAACGACGTAGACAAATAAAATCTGATAACTTCGAATAAGACGTCTTATTCTGAATCAACCATAAAATATAGAAATGCTATCGTGGACTATTTTAATATAATTTTAAGGAGAATATTTCCGTCATACATGATTTCTGTGTAGCTTAAACCATTAAGGTTGCATTTTTCTTCACTGCTCTGCTCCTATTGATTGTAGCATGAGCAAAAGTATACTACGAGTATAACCAGCTCAGTTAATTCGGCGGAGTTGGAGTTGGAGTTTATTTCTACAAAAATGTTACTAATAGCATTTTTGTCATCAGTATCGACTCCTTATCACCCCCTGATAGTATTTTGGAAATATATTTCATGTACAGAATTGACCACTCTGCAGATTTATTATACCTCTAAGTTTAGATAAAGAAGAAGATATCATTTCAAAGGAACAATTATCGCATTATAAGGATTATTTTGGGGTAAATATTGTATTACGTACCTAATTTAAATATTTGAAATGGCCTCTTTAAAAACCCTGATATTTATAGGAGCTTTGTTTTTAAGGATGGGCAGAACGTTGAACTACAATATATTCCAATCTAAACCTGTCATTAATTCCTCGATCATTTATTTCATAAACTACCCGAGTGTGTTACAAATTTTGTAACCCTAAATCCGGACAATGAAGTAAGTATTACAATGAAAACGGCCATTACACCCGATATTGTTTGCATATCACCGTAATCCAGCCCATCCTGCTAGCTACGTTGCCGTGAACTCAAACAGCGGTTTAAATTTATTAATCGACGGTCTCTCCGACCCGCGCAAACATCCGAGGGTTAGTCCACAGATGAGAGGTTAACAGCCAAACCATAACATGATCACGAAACGACAGGGTTAAAAAAAATGTTGCATAATTTTTAAATAGGCTGTCACTAGCCAGACATCAATCAACCTTGGCCACAACGTCACTTACAATTGTGTAAATTTTGACCAAATAATATTAATTAACCTGTGGATGGCGTAGTGGGTTACACAGTTAATTTTTTTTTTCTATTTAAGATATTACATATGTATAATGTGTAATGTGTAACTGTTTGTTATCCCCCTTGGAAAAAAACAAATGTCTAGTTACTTATGCATATATAAAATAACAATCCCGGAGTTTTACTGCTTCAGCCGTTGAGTTTTTTTTTAAATTTTTTTGTGAAATTTTACAATGCAATTGTAGCAGTTCAAATTGAAACAATTGCTGTACGATTACGTTCTAATATGTTTTTTTACGGGAACAATTATTCTTGAAACGTTGTAATATACCGTCGAAACCTATTTTGAGTCAGAAACGAAAATGTGTTTGCTAATATTGTAGATTTGACGACCACTTTGGTGTAATGGTTAAAAAGTTGACTATTGACCAAGAGGTCGCAGGTTCTATTTCCGCACTGTACAAACACTTGTGTGCATGAACATGTCTGTTTGTAATGGTCTGGGTGTTATATGAATTTATTTAAGTTTATTTGTAATACCACTGTTGATTTTGATATTTGTAACACAAGTGCTTAAGCTACTAAACACGAAGTCGGATTAGTATGTGATGTTGCTGTATATTTATTTAATATTGTAAAAAGCTTTCATCGAATGTACTTCCTCTGGATCGACTTGGCTGTTCCTACCTTGTCTGTGGTTAGGCTTAAGTAATTAACGTCATGTAGAACGGGATGTTTTAATAACTTGCCGGCGTGAGCATTGTTTGAGCGTTTGTAGGTGATTACGGGTTACTGAGCAAACTGCGCCGATGGAGTTCACCGGGATTGTGCGAAAGTTTGGGTGGAGTGCATGGAACGTGGTTTTTGATGATGTGATTTGGTAAACTACACTCGATATTAGATTAAGGAAACTTTCCAAGATTGCGTTTTAAGTTTCTACAAGTGTCAGTTGTGTCAAGCTTAACCTTCGGATACTACTCATGGGTCAGTGAGACCCTGCAAACTCTAAAATCGACTTAGCAACTGCGAGTCACCCGTCCGTGTATTCTCGTTATGGCGCTCGCTGCTTCGCGAGGTGTGTCCAGCGAAGCCAAGGACAGGGTCACAGTGACCCTTGAGTAACAAGGTAAGGCGGAAAATTTGCGTTGAAAATATTATATGACAATTGCGGACGATTGACCAGAATAAATTACAATTATATCAGTAAAGGAATTTAATAGCTTACGAACGTAAAGTACGTAACGTATTCCGTAGTCCTAAGTAAGTTACAAATTCATTAATAGTTTAAACATTGGTATCAATTTACGGTCTCATCTTATTGTTTTCGAAGTACACATCAAGGTACTCCCCAGATATGAGATAACCTCTGTGAGTGTGTGTGAGTGCAAACACGAAGCAGTTATTAGTGTCACCTGAGGCTGGGGCGTGCGCCAAACAACAGTTGATGAGATGTATTATAAACAAAGGTTGATTACGGTATTGTTGATATAAGGCAAAAACGAAAGGGAAGGGAACGAACTTCATACACAATCAGTAATTGATGGTCTAGCTTTATCGCAATTTATTGACAAGCAAAGGCTAACCTCCTCTTTTTTATAAAAAAAATTGGTTGCCTGTAAAGTCGGTATACGGGCGAAAGTTTTACGTGACAACGACTTTGAGTGGTAAAATAATTTTAATGTGAATATTCATTCGTATAACATGAACCGGTGTGTATGCCTATCTCTCTCACTCTCTCTCTCTCGCTCTGTCTCTCTCGCTCTTAGGCGGGCTAACTGTGCTCGAGTGGAAGGGACGCGTGCCTTTCACTTTTTATGTCTGTCTCACTCGCTCTTAGGCGGGCTAACCATGCCCGAGTCGAAGGGACGCGTGCCTCTCACTCGCTCTCATTGTGAGCGCATAACGTGAGCGGAGCGTAACGCAGTTTCTTGAAGTGTCACCCGGCAAACCAATTTATAAGACGTTGTCACGTCAAAAATACGCCAACTCGTTCCTTTTACAAAAATATAAACTTACATTTTCTCGCATTTGATTTCGGAATTTATGAAATCGAATCAATCCAAGCATATTTTTAATTAAGCCATTTTTGTCCCACTTCTGGACAAATGCCAATAAGAAAAATAAATGAATAATAAATATACAACAACATCACATACATTGATTTGACTCCGTGGTAAGTAGCTTAAGCACTTGAGTAACAGTATCAGAATCAACAGTGGTATTACAAATAAACTTAAATAAATACGTATGTTCACAGTTGTCTCTTGCTGCAGTCAGGGCGTGCCAGTCAAACCAACCTATGACTGAGATAAAGTAGATTACCCCTTTTTATCGGTCTTGTAAATACTATTAGAAACGAGTAGATGTCGAAGGATAACGACCCACTAACAAGCCGATATCATTTCAGATTCCGACGTAAATCTCAGGTGAATGACTCTATCGACTGACTCCATATTTCTCGTTACTCTTATTTATTCAAGTCCACGTCTGCAGAACCGCGGAGGCCAGAATTATTCATCGCCCATCCCGTAACGTTCGGTTACGGCCTCCGTTATTGGAGATACACGTGAGTTGTCATAGGTTTATGCTAATCTTATTTCTCTGCATCTAATCTGTGGATTGCAATGGCCAGAAAAAATGTTAGGGGAGAGACGGCGGAAGAGAAATTGAACAATGTAGATGTTGACGCACAGAATAAAATATACTTAGATAACGAATTAATGTTGTTAAGGTACTCATATATATTTTTGTTACTGAATATGTTTTCAGAAATACAGCTATCTATTGTGTTGACTTGACTAATGAACAACATGACACATTACATACATTGATGTGACTCTGTGGTCCTTAAGCGCTTTTGTGTGAATGATATCAGAATCATCAGTGGTATTACAAATAAACTTAAATAAATACATACAATATACAGACAAGTACTAACAGACATGCTCATGTACACAAATGTTTGTACAGTGCGGAGATCGAACCCGCGACGTCTTGGTTAATAGTCAACTTCTTAATCATTACACTAAAGTGGTTGTCTTTTATGTTTCTGTAGTATCGGGTTATTCCCTGGGTAGCCCGATCCCCGGGAGCCCATCCCGGAGGAACTCTCTAGATGAGTAATTAAAAGTCATCTTCGGGGTCCTCAGTGAACAAGCCCGTAGTATCTACCTAAGTATGTTTTTGTTTACTTTTGGCGAAACTTGTATACGTCAGGTGCAACACCAAAGAAGTACAGGTTATTTAACAATTTGAGATTTTAATTTAATTCGGCGAAAGTTCTTTTTTATGGAAATGGATATTGTTACGACAGAATACAGTCACAATAATTAAATTAGACTCAAGACGTGTCAAAACCGATATCACTCAAAAATAACTATATTTCCTCCCAAATCAACAGACACATGAACCATGCATGTCACAGACACCATGACAAAACCAGCCTCGCGTTATACCGGCTAAATCTAATAACGCCGTATTCCATTAGCTATGAGACCGCGAGGCATTGTTTTCTATTATGGTGTGATTTTTCCCATCAGCCTGGTGTGGCGGTAAATTGAGTGCAGCGGAAGGGTTGGGCCCTTGCACGGAGGTCTGATTCTGGGCAGACACCTGACTTAATAAAATAATTTAAGGCTTGGTCATTTGTTACAATACACCACTAAATATCAAAATTAATCTCAAAACTCAAACTCAACTCATGTGCGTTATACACGCACTTGTGATAAGCCGCTAAATTGTAAGTTAGGATAGTTTACTATTGTACCGATAGATGGCGCTATGCCCGGTCGACTCGCGGTAAGGTATGTTCACACCGGCTTCCTCAAAAGACCGAGGTTCGCTGTAACTATCCATTATTGCTGTTACTGACTTTGTCGTGACGAAATAAACCCCTTGTGTACTACGTTGGACTTATATTTACAAGCTAGTACACCCTCGATTTCGACCTTAACTTCCAGGGAGTTATACTCAAACAATTTCTGTAAATTATTAAAACCTTTAGAAAAAGTGCAAAAAGGAAAAGTCAATGTAAAAACGAGTCTATGATTGTGGAGTTAGCAAGTAAATGTTGCTAAAGTTAACTAACTTTAGCACTTACTTCACTTACTTTATTTACATGTAAATAACTAATTAAAAAATGTTTTTTTTTTTTTTAATTTTTACTGCAATAATATTATGTTAGGTCTGTAACGGAAATGCTTAGCAGAATACATTACAAAAAATACTACAAAATGATTTAATTTGATGGGTATTGTAATACGGTCTACATGATACAAAAATTGTAGCAAAAAATTTATACAATTAAAACAGCTCCGGAAAGGAGAATAGCGATATGGTTTTACAACGAAAGTTATGTTTTACATACCCATTTTCAGGCGTCATATGGTCATTAGTATGACAATGTAAGGTAAGTAGCTTTACCATGCACAACTAAGATTTTTACGAAAGGAAAGTTATAATAATAGTCATAGTCTTCCTGGCCGATTTCGACCACGGCGGCCAATCTCAACAGAGATCAGCTGACTACGCAGGAGATAGTATACGAGTACTGCACAAGTGTGAGCGCATTACACAGGTGCACTCACTGTTCCATCACTCTCAAAGTTCGGTGAGACGGCAATCAGGAATGACCGGAAAATATAAATGTGTTTTAATGAGTCCTCCAGAATAGATCTTTGTAGAGTCCCGCCGCGGGCAAGACGCGGCCTCGCGGGAGTCAGACGCCAATCAATCGCGCACAAAGGATCTGTTAATATTATATCCAAGGGAGTAACGGTATACTGGCTTGTATTGTTTTACACATAATTATGTTGTAAATTTGCTACAAATTAAAATCTATTAAATAATAATAGCATTACACAGGTGCACTCACTGTTCCATCACTCTCAAAGTTCGGTGTGACGGCAATCCGAGATGACCAGGAGAGAGAGTAACACCGCAAATTTCCCGACTCCAAACTGTTTTTGCGAAATTCATGACAGTTTGGCGCAACTGATTTAGAGTTAGGAAGCTAAAGAGAAGCGCTTCCTACAGACCGGGTGTTATGGTCGGGGACCAAGGTCCAATTTATAGTAAGTCTATAATAAGTATACAATAAGTATTAGATATAAATCACTTGGAAAGGAAATTATACTAACGCCACTGATTCGCTCGTCTCATCAGCTTTTATACGTGCCACTGCTAGCACAGGCCTCACCTCATCTAGGTATGAGGTGATACGAGCCATGCTCTACGGGCGCGCAGGCTCATTGGATATGTTGGAGGGGGTGTTTTTTAAGGCAAGTCACCGACCTTACTGTCAGATATTATAAAGCTGCTTAACGATTAATATCGATATTAACCGAGACCAACAGTTTAACGTGCCTTCCGAAGCACGAAGATGCTTGTAAATAGAAGTTACTATAATGGTCAAAATCCAAACCCATCCAATACTTGACCGCGCCTTAGGGTGCTTAACTTTTGTTATCACTGCCTTAGTTCTGCCACCACTGCGCCAAAAGCAGTTACTTTTTAATCCTAAACAAAAATCGTTGTTATTTCGGCTAAGATTTGAATTCAAAAGTATACTTAATCCTCGAATTGAGGTGTGTAAGATTTGAGGTAACTTTAAGTAAATTAATTTCCCTTTTAAAATGCGGAATCAATATCATATCAGCCTACTGAATAATTTTTGATGATACTACGAGCAATTTAAACCGTGCCGAAGGCAATATCATTTATAACTGTACATTTTTCAGGCATTTCAAGCAACAAAACCATCACTTACACACCGACACTTTTAAATACGCCTCACGTCCCATCCTCATGCTGCCACGCTTTACGATAGCACGAACATACGAAAACTTCAGCACATCAAGATAAACACTAAAACATCTTATACCTTCGCAATAAGACCGATTTCACAACAAAACTGGATAGCCTGACATGCTGCAAACTGTACCTGAATTAATAACGGCCGCCACACACGGCACGCGGTTAGTTACGATCGCGCCGTGTGCAACCGGCTTTATGCGATATCGGTAGGCAGTTAGGCACCTTGGGGAATTAATACGAGGTGAATATTACACTATAGTGGGACGTTAATAGTGTGAATGCAGTATGTGGAGGGTGCTTTAATTAAGCATCTATCATGAATTTTGATTGGACTCTTCGTGATGGTAAAATGGCATGTTATTTCAATATCCGTAACAAAGGGTAAAAGCGACTTTATAATGGGTAGGTGTATCTTATAAAATGTATATTCAAAATTTATAAGACTTATCATTTCTACTTCGCCCAAAGGTTTGGTGGAAAATGCCCTATGGCGTTAAGTCCGCTTTTGTAAAAAGTATTATAAAATACATTTTTGTGTTTTTAGCATTGAGTCCACCCTTTGTACATTTGCAATAAAGTTTTAAATAAATAATTAAAGTTTTTTTGTGCAATCAAGCATTAATAAATGCATAAAAAAAGTAATAATACATCATCTGACACCACTAAAGTTGATCTTGTTATATCCCATCTATACGTCTCTTTTTTGTCTTTAAAAAACTCTTTGTCATAGAACTGCTTCAATTCAATTCATTTATTCAGAGCAATACAGGCTACATACAGGCCAAACGAAACACTGCAAGTCCTTAGTGACAGTTCCAGTATTATGCAGTTAATCGTTTACATTCAGACATACGTATACAAGTCGTGTCTTTTGTTTTATTCGAAAAACAATTCATCTGAGTGACATCATTAGTTACTCTTCACTCCACAGTGCGCTCCGCGTTTCAGCGGCACAACCTTAGATCGAACAAAAAAGATACAGATACGGTATGAGCTAGTAACTCGAGGTCCTACGTAACCGAGTCAAATGGACCTGATCCTAGTCCTCGTCAGTACTGCGAGTTGCTTACACTTGCGTATATAAGCGGCTCTTCTTTAAGTTAAGAATTGTAAGGACGTACCGTATTTTCCTAGGTTGGTTTGATCGCACAACCGACACCCAAAATGGCTATGGTTTATTTATTTATTTAAAACTTTATTGGACAAGATATGACCAAAGGGTGGTCTTTGTGCCAAAAACATTTTCTGCCAGTCAACCTCAAAGTCATGCAGGAAGAAAAATGTGTTTAAAAGTTAAATTAAATTCATCGAAGTGGCATCATTAGTTACTCTTCACTCCGCTGTGTGCACCGCATTTCGGTGGCACAACCGACACCGACATCGAATAGGTCGCGCATTCTCGCGTGTCGTCCGCGCTTGTCGCTGCCGAAGACGGCTATGGTTGTCGAAAACGACTATTTATAAACAAAAAAAGCTACAAGACTAAAGTAACTAAGCACAAATCGATACCTCCAACGCAAATGGTCGTAACATTTTTTTTTACAAAAATCGATTTTTTGCCCATTATATTTATATGAATTCAAACGATAACTTTAATATATCAAATATTTTTTTTTGTTGATAATTACAGAGTTTTGTAATCGCTAACTGTCGTATCATTTAAACTTTCCCACGCAAATCGTCGCGCCACTACATTCGACGATTTGCGCTGCTTTATTGGTCCGCGCTCTGGCTAATCACAGCAGAGTAGCGACGTCGTATTTTCCGGAGCGGAGTCAGTTTCAAAAACCGTTCTTTATTAATCGAAAACCAACTTTAATGGTAATTTTTGTAGTAATACTATGTCTCATAGTAATTATATTTAAAATGAGAGGCAGATGGTCTACCAAAATTGTTAGAACTAGCGTTAAATACGTCATCGGCTAGAGAAAGACAAATTACTGGTGATGATAATTCTTTGACTGGTAAGTTTTAACACAATTATATTTACTGTTATATATTAGCTAGTTCATCTTTGTCAGACAATAAAATCCAATTTGACCAACACTTATTATTATTTATTTAATTTGTTACTATAAAAAATCATCGTGCACCACGCATATCGTCGTAACTTCTAAGTTATGACTTTATGCGTGATAAGAACTCGTAGTTACGACTTTATGCTATTTATTTTCTATTAAAATATAGGTCGTAACTAGTACTTAAGACTGTATGCGTCGCTTAAGTAAAAAAAAGTATTCGTGCATAAGGTCGTATCTGCGAGTTACAACTTTATACTTCGTTTAAAATTTTAGATACGATTTGTTGTATTTATAAAACTGGCTAAATAAAGCTAATATTTCAATTTATATACATTTATAATATACTACTACTAAAAGCTTTCTTTTTTTTTCAGAGTTAAGCAATGAAATGTCAAATATTATAAATACCAGTATGGAGTCGAGTCTACCTTGTCTTTCGCCTACAATGCTGAACAAAATTCTTCAATAAGGCCCGGTTCGTGAAGAAACAAGAGCCCATGAAGTAGTGCTAAATATTTGCAGGTCTATTTCAGATTTTATTTTACCATCTACTTCAACAGACACGCCCAGCAAAATCTTTATTGAAGGAACAGATAATACAAATCCAACTGAACAAGAGGTGAGTGTTGATGACAGCAGTGCCATTGTAGATTTAAGTTTACCTCCTGCTTCGACTTCAGTGCTCAATAAAAATCTTGATGATAGTGAAAGTTTAGCTTCCGAACAGCATCCTAAACACTTTGAAGGCAATTTAGATACATCACAGTTAGCTTCTGATGTAACACCGATACAGTCTCCATGTAATGATTTTATTGAGAGTGAGATAGATACTTCTCCTAGATGCAGCTATCCGTCGCCGTCAAACTCTGGCGTTATATCGCCCACCATTATGAGTAGGGATAGTTCGGATCAGAATTCATCGGCTTGTTCATCAAATTGATAGAGAGGAGTTCCAAAAACAAACTTATTTATACGCCCGAACAATGGTATGCTTTAGTTCGATGGTCAAAGGTTAACCCTCCTCTTTATAATGTAATAGAAATGAGCATAACTGATTTCCACAACTATAAAACTTTATTATCAGGTGGCAACTGGGTTAAGAACTCCAAAAACCAAAAAGTTTCATGGAATAAAATCAGAGAAGTCCAGGTAAACTTCAATGAACCTCATATTTTGAACTATCTCTATAATTTTGAAGATGAAAACATCATGAGCCTAATTACTAAAAATGGTTATTCTTCTAGGAGAAAGAATAATTATGTGTTTGATATAGATACTCTTGAACAATGTTACAAAATTCATTTATTTGTTACGGCTGCTAAATATAATGATTTAAAAAGTCTTTGTCACGGACGTATACTCGTAATACCACAAGAATACCATACTTTTTACCATAATTTGACTCATGGGGTGATAGTTGAGGAACCGAGTGATGTAGATTGATCGGATGATTTAGATTTGTAATTGAATACTAGGCAATAGGTACTTGATTTAATTCGTTACGTCCTAAAAATTGATTGTTAATTGGATTATCTATAGAAGATAGGTATAAAAAAAGGTTGATAAATGAGTTTTTATTGGACATTTTGTTTTATATTCTATTATATTGCTAAATAAATATGTTGTTGTCATTATATAAAAGTTGATCTTCAAAATATTTGACTACTGAATGTTCACTGAAAGATAATTTCACCATAGTAATTGTGATAGTATAAAAAAAATATTATTCTTTTAAGTTTCGTTGTGATGTTAAGAAATAAGTCTGTTTTGTTTTTAAATTTTTATTTTGATTAAGAAATGACTTGTGATGATTGATATGTATACTAATGGTACTAATATAGTAAGACTGATTAATCTAAAGCATAGTAATTGCATGTTTTGCATAATAAAGATTATTTTGAAATAATATTGTGTGTTATTTACTGCACCCCTTATAAATGCAACGCATAACGACGCATCAAACTGATTGCACACATTGCACCCCATGGTGGTCACCGGTGACCCCCAAACAATATTATTTCTATTGTGTCTAGTCTCTCGGCAGTCAAAGGCTTAAGAACGTGTTCGTAGAAAAAGGTCGTATATGAAACATAAGACCATACTCATGCTGTCCATGTGAGTCTTTACCAGTGCAAAAGGGTGTAACTTTCTTATACGACCTTTGTTCAACAAGTATAAAGTCGTAACTTGAAATATTAAGCTATAATTTCAAAATTAAGATATTTATTTCAATAAATACATTTACTTAAAAATTTAAAACCCGCTATATATCAGCTTGCAAAATACATAAAAGTTCCTTACAATCGCTCTCGTGAAAAATCGTTTATTTGTCGATACGACCGTTTGCGTGGGAGGTGTCGAAATACAAATGCGTTAATTTGCGTATTTTGGGTGTGACAATAAAGGTTTTGTAGATAAAGTTATAGATAAAGTTCACCAAAATTTGCTACATTTTAGTCAGCGTGCAAATATTTATGCTTATTAATTAATAAATTACAATTATGTCAGTAAAGGAAATCATCGCCACCGGACTAAAAATATTTCTAGCGAGTAAAATATTCATTAGTAAAGTAAAGTTTATTAGTTACTTTAAAACGTCCGAACGATGTAATTTCTAGCAACTTTTTTGCGATTATCATGAAGTTTGGTGTCGAAAAATTCTAATCGCTGTTTAATTAATTAACTAAACGACAGATTATATTTCTGTGACGATCACGGCCAGTTGAATATGTTTTCTAAACCAAATGACTGTTTTTTTTAAGAAAGCAGTGAATAGTAAGTTGGCCTCATAACTTTTATCTGGTTGGCTAGAAAGAAAGTTGGGTGAAAGAAAAAGTAAAAGGTACCTACCTAACCTACTTGGTGAATCCTTTTACAAAAATTTTAGTATTTCTTGCCAATTTGAATCTGAAAACTCAGACTATCTCAGTATGACAATAGCCAACCCTGAAAATGTGCGTATGTCGCGAGGTAGAATTAGCGTTTCGCGTCGCGCTCACGTCGTGGTCACGTCACGGCCGGGTGACGTGAGGCCGGGATAGACAGGCGCAAACGCTGGTTTCAGTGAACCCTTAGATCTGCTGGGTTCAGTGAACTCTTACATTGCTCAAATTAAGATTTTTGGAAACAGTAAACCTATATTTTTTTCAAGAAATTTCGGTTCAATATCTGGTTAGGATGACTATCGTCGTATTATAGCTTGAAAAGCATCTTTTGATTTATCGTGTCACAAAGTATCCATCTTTACATATCCTTTAATTCCAACTTATTCAAGATGTTGTTGTTGCTATAAGTCCAACCAACATTTCTAATTAAAGAAGTTTGCTCTTTTCTAACCTGCACTGACCTATAACCGACTTCATGTAGCCTATGTGACCAAGAACATACCCCATGTTACGTTTATTAAATTACAAATTTGTAGTTCAACCTGAAAGAAGCCTCACACCTAACAATGCGTAACACGGGCCTTGTTCTTAGTCCAAGGATCCACCTAAGGCCGTAAATTCACGCATGGGGCAGAGGACGCAACAATTAAACGTTGCCGACACTTGCCAACTATGCGACTGTAGGCTGCGCTTAAGAATAGGGCCATGAAACCAGAGAATCAGACATAAGCACGAGAATTTAAACCAAATTTCAAGATGGTTGATTTTAAAGTCGCTTGTTAAAGTCAAAAATAAAGTAAACTTAAATAAGCCGTTTCATATTTATCAGTCCTACTCGTATTCGACGACCGCTTGGTGCAGTGGTCCAAAGGACGAACTTCTAAAATCAAGGATCGCGGGTTCGATCCCCGCACAGTACAAGTATAAGTGTGCATGAACATGTGTGTTTGTACTGGTCTGTTTGTTTCCTATGTATTATATGTATTTATTTACAAAAAAAGTATATAAGTATGTTTATTCGTTGTCTAGTACCAATAACACAAGCCTCGTTGCTATTTGGGACTAGAGAATTGATGTGATTGTTGTGAAATTCCATTGAAAAATCAGCCATTAGTCTGTTGTCAGCAATGTTATTTGTGCATGCCGTGGCAGCCTAAAAGTAAGGCAACACTCTAAAATGACCCCTAATGATCAGTGTATATCAATGTGTGGTGTATGCTTTGTTGGTTGTCAAATAAATAAAAATCACAAAAATCTTCTGTAGATTAACAAAGATGCTCAGTCAAAGTTGACTCCCCAACTGTCTTATGCATAGTTTAAGCTTTAGTAGTTTTACGCTGGTGCAACCTGGACCAGCGGGTCCCCATTTTTGGATTGACGAATTCTTTCACCACGATGGTTAACCCAAAACGACCTATAGTATAAAGTTGCTCTAGCATTGATACGCTAAGAAGAAGAATTTGCCCAAAGCAAAGCTTTCATCTGTAAATAATTTACAAACAGTTTCAATGACTTTTCTGCGATGTGGGGATTTTACGTAGACTCCAGGAAAAACCCTTTTTGTTAACTGATGCGAGTTTAATGTGTCAAATAAGTAAAGACATGAGTTTGATGACGTGACATGACATTAGCTTAAGTACTTTTGCATATGTGTGGGTGAGGTGCACACATACTACTTTAGAGTTGCAGTTAAAATAATAAAAATAGAGAAAACAAAAAAAACCATAAAATGTTAAATTTTGTAGAAAAAAATGTTGGTCTATTTGTTTTATCTTCTTATGTGACAGTGCAATTAAAGTTTTAAAGCTTTTGTCAAAAATCATTCCTATTCACCTATTGCCATTTGCATAACCTAGAGTTTGACAGTTTATCTTACTGTTTCACCAAAAGGACCACTAACAACTTGCGCAAATGTCAAATAGATTCGTATGCAGTTCGCTAGTTTCACAGCCTCACCCCGAGGCCTTCAACTGATATTAACTTTTGTCAAGGTATTTGGACACATCCCGAGGGTTCGACGTAATGTTACAAATGGAGATATTTAGTTGCTTAGTTGCGAACTTCTTTAGGTATGTGCGAGTTTAGAGGTACCGCAGGGCAAGTCACCTTACTGAAATGTTATAATTTACGGGTGTATCTTACCTTGGAGAGTAATAAACGCAATTCGTGGAAGCCGCACAATAGCGATAGTATCTCAGCTAATTTGAGCGCGTTTAACCGAGGTTTGATATTATTACGTTCATTCGATTTCTAATAAAATAATTTTATATCTTATTAATAATAACTTGAGGAATTTAAGCCTATTTTTCTTGAATGCTGTCTCGTATCCTCGATCATTATTGTGTAGTTAATTGTAGTGTGAAACAACTGTTATGATGGCTCAACGCTCTTGACAAATCGAGAAATCCCCTACCCTTAGTAATGCAGCATAAACGTTCCGTATTGTCAACCTCAAACTACTCATTTTAACCTCTCGACGACCGAGAGGACGCTATTCACCTGTCATAATTACTAACACGTAGGTATTAAATACTCGTATCTATGTTGACTCTTAACCATGGCTCAAACAAGGTTTAAACATTGAAATGAGACACTTTTTACGGATTATTTCGCTAATTATTTACATTTTGTTTTAACCTGACGTTTCGGACCCTTTTCAGCGTCCGTGGTCACAGGTAGACTAAGATGTTAGTTGTCATTACATAGTTTGAAAAAAATTGTAAACTACCAACACTCAAAAATATAAGATTACGTTCCTATCCACACAAAATGAGCTAACAGTATCTTGAGGTCTTGCAGTGCGGGGTCGAGCTTGAGTCTTGGCTAAAACAGGATCCCAAGCTGGTGGAATTTTCCAACTATCTTCTCTATTAAAATAAGGGTGTCTTCTTATTTCAATAGCCTCACGGAGCATACGAGGAAGAAATCAATGTTTTCTAAGGTTCAAACAGTTTTAAGAGCTTGTTTTTCACATCTCTTGACGTGGTGTGCCTGTGAGCAGTTGACAAGTCTGTTTCCCTAAAGCTTGTAACCCAGTAATTTAATAAAGCCGTAGCGGTGACAGGCCCGACTCACGGTGACTCCGCACCGGCGGAGACTCCGCACAATAAACACGTCATTGGCATCGTTTATCACGCCAACTCTCACCTTGGGGCCGGTGGCGCCAGCTTAACTAACAGTTAAGCTGATAAAGATAAAGCTTTTGCAAGGATAAATACAACAGTCTTGAAGACTTCTGAATGCAGGATTTTAAATACAGGTTAATGAAGAATCTAGCAACATTTTAAACTGGTCAGAGACCATTAAGAGACGCTTTGTAAATACTGAAGGCTAAGGAACGCTGTACCTACATGAATTGTAATATTTCTTGTTGTATGAATATAAGGTGGTACAGGTGAAAAAAAAAAACAAAACTGAAGTTCATCTAGAATTATCTTATGTTAGTCTGATTTATGAATGTCTGAGTCATGATGAAGAATGAGTCAGAATGATTTCTGTCTTATTAATTAGGTAACTCAGTTGTGACGAGATGGCTAGTGCCCCAGTAGTTGATGATGCCGGTGTGGGCGTCCACCTTCACCCTCATTAACACCTAACATCAGGTAGCTAAATATAAGGTGCAAAAAAACATAATCTGTCCACTGTTTTACTACGAAAAAGCAAATTGGGCTCAGCACCTTCTACTGGAAGTAACAATATAGGTTGCCTACCGCGGGTCGCGGTGTAGACGACCCTCCTCGGTCCCGAAACAATGGCATCACCTTGACACAACAGCACGCTCCCGAGGTGGAGGGGGATAATTAATTACCAAAGTGGCAGGTGCACAATGACTCGAGCTGTGCTGACGAGGCGTTTTTTGAGGAGCGGGAGATGATAGAGTGTTTTGATGTCTCACGTGCCAGTGCCTTTGCGTGACTTTCAGAAAAAAAGTTTCGTTTAAGTAATCTATTTTTTGGTATCAGTACAAGGTAAACGACCTTTAGCTTAATTATTTAGGACCTTTTTGCAATCTCGCTTGATCTGACTTGACTTGATCATAATTTTGCTCTTTTTTTAGCTGCAAGTGAGCGGGAAGCAAGATCGCAGCAGGGCCTCAAATTGAATAGATAACAAATAAATGTATATACAACAACATCACATACATTGATCTGACTCGGTGGTAAGTAGCTAAAGCACTTGTGTTACGGATATCAGAATCAACAGTGGTATTACAAATTTACTTTAATAAATACATATAACACCCAGACCAGTATAAACAGACATGTAAATGCACACAAATGTTCGTACAGTGCGGAGATCGAACCCGCGACCTCTTGGTTACAAGTCACCTTCTTGACCATTACACCAGAATGGTCGGCAAATTACTGAATCGAATCATGTTTAAGGAACACAGTGTTCATAAATGTTTGCTGGTCACTGTAATACGAATTCAGCCGTATGTCAAAACATTGAAACAACGTTTGCAAGTGACATAGATTTTAAATCTCTTCCACGAAAAACCTTTTTACTCTCCGTCCTCGCAAACCTCTACCGAAGTTAATCAAACCAGGCCGTTATCTGAGCCGCAAATAACCAAACGCCACACGCCACCTCGTAATCGCTACCGGAAACGGAAAGTCCGCCATATTGTATGCGAGATCGTCCGCTTGTCAAACCTTCCGCGCTGTTGCACCTGTGAATATCCACTCATCCTGATATACCCTTCTTAATTCCACTCGAAAGTGAACTCTATTACGAGTAGCAAAAGCTCGAAGTGGTCTGATGACAGCGCACAAATTTCAATCAGCGCTGCAATCTGAGCAAAATGTGAAATTCGACTCAATTACCACCGCCCAAGATTCGAAATCGATTAGTTTTACCGTTCAGGTGACAATTCGAATCGTGTTCCATTTACAAAACAGTTGGCAGAGATCATCTCGTTGGCCAGTATTTAATGCTTTCGGCAAACAATTGAGTTTGGACTTTAGAGTTGTTGGTTTGAGTTGCTTTTGGGATTTCATCAGGTGAGGGTAGGTGTAAATTTGCGTGTAAAATCTGCGTGCAGACCGCGGACAGGTTTCCGCCGGGCGGCATTGTTCCGAGTGTGAATAATTCGGATATACGGATATTCGGATTTTCACGTGGAAGCTGGCCGCCGGACCGCGAGAGGCTTTGTTCTGTTGATATGTGGATTAAATTGAAAATTATTTTATTGGCACTCAAAAAACTTATTGAAATACAAAAATATTTGAAGAATTATAAAACATTAACCAAGTGCAAACAAGGTCCTTGACATAGCATTACGTTTTTTTTCACTGTGACAGCACTGTCTTTTCGCCATAGAGATTCTTTCACTATACTCACAAACTGTCCTCTTTTCCCGGGTTTCGGCACCAAATGTTGCTACGCGTCTTGTTCCAGATTTAAACCAAAACACAACTGTAGGTAAACTCGTTATTTTGAGGGGTATACCATGGCTAGAAAATATGTTATAACGCGTTTTATCACAGTACAACGCTATATATTGGTAATCTAAAGAACTTAACTTATGGCTATACAATTGTATGTAGGTACTACGGTACTAAACACTGTTCTTACTAACAAAAAGACAAAGCATTATATACATTACTTTATTAGTTACACACCGTGTGAGAAAATTACTCGGTAGACGGAGACTCTTCATTGCTATTGTCATAACACTGGATTAAAACTGGTTGTAACGATCATATCGCGCGATCCAATCATGTCTGCTCCTCAATCGGAACGTTGGTCAATTGCAGCTCGTCTGCCAGATAAGATAATTGTATGTTTCGGAACAACGGATTAAGCGGTGACGTTGGCCATATTAACCCCATCTTGTCGAGACACGCAGTCACAGAACCATCGTGGCTTGATTGAGAAACGCTCTATTAGTTGAGGTCATACGGTCACTGCAAGCGCTTGTTGTTCAAGTAGCTTCACCTATTCACTTTTAACAGGAAAAGTGAGAAAGGTGAAGCATAAAAATACTTATTCTTTCTCATTGGCTTATTGTGTTTAAAAAGCGATTCTGATTAAAATTATAACCATAATAGCAAGCTGGAATCAATAATTAAGCGTAAGTCATATGACATTTAAAAATATCATGAAAACAAGCTTGATAATTATGTAAGAATGTGTCTTGGACTTCTTGATGATATAATGAATGAATTATATAATAATGATAAGGGAAAAAATATATATTTCACGATGACAACGACCTGACATTGACTTCACAATTGTTTATGAAACTTGCTTATCAGTATTCCTGTAAACGAAGTTTATCCTATCCAAAAAGATGTTGTACGCAGCCGTCTATTCTCGGAAAGGACACGGTTGATTTATGCGTGCGCGCATCGAAGATTTCGAGGAAACGCCGCGCTAATCGGGACCGATTACTTCGTCCGAGTTTCACGTTTCTGGTAAACTTAAAAGGAATAAACAGGTGAGCACTGAAATAGGTCCAACATGCGAAACTTGTAGTTGGGTTCTAAGAAACTACAGTTCAGGTACAATTTAGAAATTATTACAAGTTAGGAACCAACTTACTTCCCTCTATTACCCAGTATCCCAGCTATTGTACTAAAAGCCCAACTTATTAATAAATTAAATATAATTCATCATCATCATCATCATCGGGTTTCTTCGCCCCGCTAGGGGCGGTTCGGGTTCGAGCTGCTGCTCCTTCCCCGGGCCTCATCTCGCGGGCCCACTGGCCCACGGTGCTTGGTGCCGCGTGTACGCGGCCGTCTTACGACGACAGGTCCTCTGCTGCATGTCCCGCGCGGTGACTCATCACGAGCTCGGACAGCCCGTTGAGTATCGCCGCGCATGGATCCATACCCTGCCGGATCTGGGTCAGCAGGGTGTGCAGCAGCTGGAGCACTGCTTGCAGAGGGATGGTACCGTGGGGTACCTCTGTTGGTAGGGGCCTCGTGAAGGAGATCGGGGCCTGGGGCACCCGACTTGCCAGCCCGCTCGGGGGCTGTGGAGGCGATTGGGGACGGGAGGGCCGGAAGGCCGACGTCGGCCCCTGTAGGGGCCGAGAAGATGGGCGGGGAAGCTGAGCTGCCCCGGCGGTGCTCCGGGGAGCGGGGTGAGACGCCACTGTCTGTGGGGGGTTGGCGTTGGCTGCATAAGTGCTGGTCCCCCCGCAGGCAAAATCCTGGTGTGCTGGGGGGGGGAAGGCTGGTCCGGCGGCTTGCGTCGGGGTGGACGCAGCCGCAGGTGGGCCTGTGTTCGCCTCCGTGCGGCGGCGGCGTCGGCGGCGTCTGCGCTTGGGTACGGCGGGGGCGGGAGCGCCCCTCGCAGTGGCGGGATTGGCCGGTGTGGCCAGGGTGGTCCCTGCCTGGGTGGTCTGGGGCGCCGCGGCAGCCTGTGCCAGCGGTGCTGGGGCGCGCGTCTGGTCGACGGCGTGCGGACGGGGTAACTGGCGCGCAAGCGCATTCGGGAGCGGTGGGGGGACAGTGACCCCCATTCGCCTCGCCGTGCGCAAGAACACCTTGCAGCGACGGTCGTTCGCTGCGTGGGCCTGTGCGCAGTTGGCGCAGGTGGGCGGATCTGTCCTCGGGCGAGGGCAGTCGGCGGCAGGGTGGTTGCCGGCGCAGCGGACACACTTGGTCGGTCGGTGACAGTTGACCGACGAGTGGCCGAACGCCTGGCACCGGTGGCACTGCGCGGGGCCCTTGCGGGGGCGCCATGCCTCTACGGTGACACCCGGCATGTTCAGCAGCTCGTTGGTGGCGTATAGCCGAGCGAGCTCCTGTCTGGGCAGGTGCTCCAGCTCGACATGGAAGAGGCATGCTGGGTTGCCCCGCTTGCCCCTTATCCCCCTGATGTGGGTGGCATTGAACCCGAGGTCCTCAAGGGCCTCTCGGATGGCGTCGTGCGGCGTGTCGGCAGGCAGGCCCCTGACTGCCACCTTCGTCGGCCGCTCTTCGGGCGGGGAGTAGCAGAACCACGCTACTGTCGGGTCTGCTTTCTCCGCCTCCGTCAGGTAAGCCTGGACGGCGCGGAACTCCTCGGGGCTCTTGGGGATGAAGCGTATCCCCTTGCCGAAGGGCCGTGCGTTCGGCGGGTGGCCCAAGGTGTTTTTGATGCGTTCAAAGTGAACGCACCAATTGGGTAGGTTCTCTACCACTATGGGAGGGTACCCCTTTACCTTGGGCGGTATGGTCGGTGTGGCTGCCAGGGCGTTGGTCCCGGTGGCGGCTGGTGGCGTCGGAGTGCGGCGAGTGGAGGCTGGCGGGCTCGTCCGTTCCCGCAGCGCACGGGTAGTAGGTGGCTGGGACGCCATCGTCGCATATGACGTCGATGAGGACGCCATTGCAGACGATGACGAAGGTTGCGAGGCCGACGTGAACGGGAGCGGGTGCTCGACCGTTTCATCGGGCTCGCAGTACGACTCGGAGGCGGGCGGCTCGATGAACGCGGCTTCCGCGCAGAGGCGCTTCTCTTCCTGGGCCGAGCCGAAGCTGTCCTCGGGAAGGGGCCGTCTGCGCGGATCGCGCGGATGCGCCTGACGTTGAGCCATCACGAGTGGTTGTTCAACAACCGGTGATGGCTCATGGTGCTGGGTCGGCCGGGGCTGTGGCCTCGCAGTCGGGCGATGAGTGCCCGTTCTGGTCGGCCTGGCCGAGGGTGCGGCAGGGATCGGGATCGCCGATCTTGCTGGTGGGTTAGTGGCTGGGGGCGCTGTGGACCTACGGCGCCACGAGCGTCCTGGGTCCGGAGGGGTGCTGTCTCTGCCGTACATATTCACAATATGCGCGACAGAGACGAAAAGTAAGAGAGGGACAGAATAAGAAAAAATAAACAAAAGGGAGGGTAGGTGCTAAAAACTACAGAAGGTAGTGGGACAAAATGGGCTAACCTAATGGTTGCACGGGGTATTTTAAACACTAAAATAACACGTACACTGACACACAATTTAAAACAAACAAGCACAAAGCGTCTAAGTCGCGGAAGAATTGTCTCAAACTGAGTGTAAGGGGGGCGGCACTCGCGGTGCGCGGGCACTGTAGGGAGGTTGTGTTGCGACCAGCGTCCTGTGAAGGGAGGTGCGCAACGAACATCCAACGTCCTACTTATATAATTCATTTCATCAGCCTATATGTATATACCTAAACACGTCCCACTGCTGGGCTGCTCCAAGCCTCACCTCAACTATGAGGTGGTCCGAGCCGTACTCCAGCACGCGGGCTCAGTGCGGATTGGTGGAGGGGTGTTTGTAAGGTAGGTGACCAACCTTACTGTTAGATTTTATTAAGCCGCTCGAGGGCCTCTGACTAGACTTAACGACTAATATCTATCGATATTAACATATAAATCATGATGCAACACAATACAGTGCGTAAAGTTTGCAAGCACGCTTTTCCTTAGCTGGAATTTTCCAAATCTTTACAGCACCGTAATTTGAATCACTTCTTGTATACTCAAGGGTTTTTGTCGTTATGGTTACTCTCTGCTAAAAAAACTGACTAAGTAGTACAAACTATCCATAAAAACTCTTTGCAAAAAGCACAAACACAAGATGTCCCCTATCGAAAAGGCTAATTGTCAGTCACGTGGCCGGAAGTGACGCTGACTGCGTGAGTTATGCGACGTTCCTTCCGGCGACGCTAGCGCCACGCGGCCTTTGCGAGGTATGAAATATTGAAAAAGCCACTTGGTGAAAAAACATTTTTCGTGTTTGATGGTTAAGGGAAAAATTTGATAATCGTCTATGCTTAAGTGATATCTATCTGGACAATTGTAAAGATTGCGCAGAGGCAAATCTATATACTATCGCGATCTGCGTCGAACACCTTTAAGGCGAAAATCATTTGCGCATCGCGCTTGCTAATTACTCCGCGTGTGTCAAAGTGCATACAATCGATTTTCGTTAGAAAGTGTTCACGCGTCACTGACCGCCACTGTACATATTTTATTGATACGAATCCGGATTCGTCAAACGAGGCATAGTGGGTTAATAGAAACTTACTTACTCAGGAAGCAAAAAATATTGCATAAACACTAGAAGCACCCTAACCCTAGCTTTGACGAAATCAAATTCGTTCTACTATGACAATAACATGTTTCTCTTTTATAACACATTTCACTTTCAAGTTCCTTAAACGCCATGAAGATGGTCTTCTCGTAATCTCCATACCGCCTCCTCGGTGTACAATGAGCATTATTCTACATTTTTAAAATCGTCTCTATCACAAGGTTTTTAAGACACATGTTTGATACATAGCTGAAAGGATGGAGCGCGCGCGCATGTTTGTACTAACAACATCCATTAAGCGAGTCCAGGCGCCACCACGCCGGGGACTCTCAAAACAACGCTGCAAGACTGGACCCAGCGGTTCTCAAACTTTGAGTCTCTTTTTGAGCAATTACCCAAGGATGAACAATTGAACATAATAATAATATTAATAGTCCTCCTGCCGATTTCGACCACGGCGGCCAATCTCAACAGAGATCAGCCAACTACGCAGGATATATTATAGTGCGCAAATGTGAGCGCAATACACAGGTGCACTCACTGTTCCATCACTCTCAAAGTTCGGTGAGACGGCAATCTGACATGACCGGAGAGAGATCAGGCGCTGGACCAACGGCTTAACGAGGCACGGGCACAGATTACTAAATAGTTACTACGTAACAGATAAATCACTCCATAGAGAAATTTCAATACCTACAGCGTTAATAGACTACTTTTTCTGCCGCGTACAAAAATGCACCTACATCTTTGAGTATAAAGTCACTATTGCTTCGCAGCTGCGCGAGACCAAGTGACGTGAGACCTAGCGACAATCGAACTAGGGTTGACACTTTCGGTAAAAATGATGCCCAAAATAAATATTCCACGCGGACGAATTCGCGGGCACAGCTAGTACTAATATAATATTAGTAAGACCTTATGCATTTTAATACTTGCAGACTAGCATACCTACGTGACTTCGTCCTTTGTTGCGTTCTCAAAATTATTTTCCCAACATTTCCACAGGCTAGCAAATAAACATTAAAAAAGAAAAGAATTAAAATAAAATATAGCTATATATGAAGTTCTCGTTTTACATATGATACGATCTTAGTATTTAAATAAAGTTTCGTTGATAAATGTTAAAACTTTAATAAGTATCGAATTTCCGATTCTTATAATAAAATAATAAAATAAAAGAATAAAAGCACAAATAAATAAATAATAGAATAAAAGCACAGATTACTTATTTGGTTCGTACGAAAACTAAATTGAACGTAAGCGTAACACGAATAATGATAGTGCGTCGTTAGCGCGTCCGACGGTTGTTCGCAGCCCACTGAATCGGCACTGCAGTCGGTGCCGGCGAGAGTAGGCTATTATCGCGCGCAAGTACATCGAGTGAGAGAGGCCTGGCACGGGGATGTAATACCGCCAAATTCCCGACTCCAAGCTGTTTTAAGAAATTCATGACATAATATAAGTGGGTGAAAGTGGGATATAACATTTTGACAAAATACTGACCATACAAAAACGCGAAAGTTTATTCATTCAAACCTTGACGTCACAACAGAACAGATGGGAAAAATCATGCAATATCTAGTCCCTACCCGAGGAGTCACAACAGATCTTAAGGTCTGGAAGCCTTAACGAGCTCCTTAATCAAGACACAAAATTATTTCAGTCAACAGAAGACGTGTGTGTACTGATAAGTGATAAATATTTCCTTGAATATAGCTTCTCCGATAATAGTTTTTTTTTGCCAACAGTTTCAGAAGCACACGGAGCAAATCTTTCGTCCGTCACAAATTTCCCTGGCAAGGAATAACGCAAAATAAACAAAGTGTTATTGTAGCTTATTTTCATAAGTTAATAGCGGGGTGTATGATAACAGAGCTGCCCCATGGCTCGCGACGGTGCTTTTTATTATTCATGTAAATACAGAGACCTGATTGTTATGTACGATGGTATTCTTATGTGTTCCATGTCGAAAGGTTGCCGCTTTTTTCGTGGACAATTTTGACCGCAATACGCATGTTGTTAGTATAGTTTACGACTGCCGATACTGTCATGTTGTAACTGTGTAATAGAAATGCTAATATTATATCAGAGTACATGGCATAAGTTAATGGATTGACCGTAGGGTCAGATGACATTCTTATGTTGAATAAGTAAGTATCTTCAATCGGTACCTACTTGGTTATCCTACTACTATTATAAAGGCGAAAGTTTGTAAGTATGGATGTATGGATGTATGGATGTATGGATGTATGGATGTTTGTTACTCTTTCACGTAAAAACTACTGAATGGACTTGAATGAAACTTTACCACAATATAGCTTATACATCAGAATAACATATAGGCTACAATTCATAAAGAATTTTTAAGATAAAGGCTTTCCACGCGGACGAAGTCGCGGGCGGCCACTAGTTGAATATAATTAACTGTACAAATCCTGTACTGTCTGTAAACGCTTTACGCTTTTGAAGTTAATAATTTCTGGGGAAAATGGTTTAAGTGCTGAAATTGCTTGGTGGACCTGTTCAGGTTTATAGACTCACTAGTGGCCGCCCGCGACTTCGTCCGCGTGGAAAGCCTTTATCTTAAAAATTCTTTATGAATTGTAGCCTATATGTTATTCTGATGTATAAGCTATATTGTGGTAAAGTTTCATTCAAATCCATTCAGTAGTTTTTACGTGAAAGAGTAACAAACATCCATACATCCATACTTACAAACTTTCGCCTTTATAATAGTAGTAGGATTATTCACACTTTTGATATGCATAGTACGCACATTTACTCGATGTCTTCATAGCTGAACAATTTAAAAATCAATTTCAAATCTTACCACACTTAACTGCCACAAACCGAACCAACCGCGTCTAACAATAAGTTACAACTTCAAATATAAATAACAGCAAATGCCACATAAATTCTTAATCTCTTGCTGTGTGAATAACGCAAAATCGGAGATGCATCCAAATCAAAAGAGGATGTTAGACTCAAAACTCAAATCCTCGGCCTACTCATAAAACAACTGAAACAATATCTGGAAAACACCCCAACATTCTCTTGTACCGTGAGAGCTTAAGTTACAGACATAAGGTATATTTTAAGTCGATTCCAAAAGTTCCCGTGTCCCTTTCCATGGCCATAAAAGTATATTGTGCGTTGGTAAAGTCGGCTGTTTGTCCCGATTTGCATATAGATGTCTGCGCCGACGTACCAAGAGGTGAAGATATAACGGACTGAAACCCTTGATTGCAGGTAATGAGATGTAAATACATTTCAACGTTTTATGGCGAGTAATCCGCGTTTGATTGACAACGGAGCGGTTGTTTTTGTTTGCGCCTAAAACAACACAGAGAGAGAGTTTGGCTTATTTATTTATTTAAGCTTTCTGGCACATCAAAACTATGTACAAAAGGCGTACTTAACGCTGTAGGGCATTCTCTACCAGTCACACCTTTGGGCTAAATAGAAATTATTAGTAGGCGGTGCGACAACATAAATAAAAGAGAAAACATAAAAATAATAATACCAATAATATGACACATGAGATTAAATATTAAATATACAGTAAATTTATAAAAGAAATATTTATAGATATAAATAATATATACTAATATACACTAAATAAATGAATAAATATGACGAACTGTTAAACAAAGATGTACCTTATAATGATGGTTGCGATAGAGTAATATTTCTTACTTTGGTTACTTTTAAGAACATTGTGCTTGCTATAATGCTTGGTATCAGCCTTGCCACAAATGACACAGTATTTGAATCTTGATTAAACAGTATATGACTGACATTGAAAGTTACTTAGAACATTATCGTATCGTTTCCATTTTAAATTATGACCGGATTTAGAAACTGTCTCAATTTCTGGTACTTTAAAGGTGTTTATACGAGAGATAGTCTCGACAGCGACTATTTTTATTATCCAACTGTGTCTAAAAGAGGGTCATGTTTTTTATCCTTACTCATTCTTCGGCAATGCGATCTGGTCCCCGCTAAAAAGTGTGACTGTACACACGCAGGACACGTCCGCACGAGGCGCGATAAATACAGACTAAGGCCATTACGGCACACTTTGTTAATCATACGGAAATGGAAAGTACTGCTAAGAGTAGGAGAGGGTAAACTGGACTCCTTTGAAGAAAAAAATTGACACTAAGCAAACATTAGCCAATAATCAGATAAAAGCTTACAATTATATTTTTTCAGCATTTTGTTAAGCTGCTCATTGCTCTTGCGGCGTTTTTCTATACCTCAGAAAATGCAGCAGCTCACGGGCTTTCTCTAATTTTTATGAGTTTGCATAGTTTCAAATGTTGTTAAGACTTAATTAGAGATACCCAAGTCTTTTTAGTAGGTAAGTTAAGTAGAATGCTTCTTTAGCCTAACCTCCCCCATGAGATCACTCACCGTTAAGTGATATGCAAAGTAGTAAGCAAATCACGTTGTGCAAAAATGGCACAAGAAAACCATTCAGAGGATTAGCATACAATTCATTCATATAAATTGTGATGGCTTTACGAAAATAAAAGCAAGGTTAAGTAAAAAAACGTGGTGAGAAACATCAACTTACCACAAAATTGGTCCACAAAAAGGTCGTTACAATGAAGGCAATTTCTCTTCACAAATTGACGCGGACCTTAATAGGCACACGTACCTGTGTCTCGTGAAAATTAGCCAAACGACGCGATTACCAAGTGAGGGCCCTCGGAGGGCACGACAGAGGGAATAAAGTAATCGTATGCAAGGGAGGAGAAAGCCGCAAGAGCTCTTGAGGATGCGCTGAGGGTTTTTGAAGGTAAGGCACTTTACTTCCCGTTTTTAATGACGCTTTTTTAGGAAGGTTAAGTAAAAAATGGAAGGATGATAAATTGTTGTTGTAATTTTTTAATAATGAGATCAAAATCGCTTCAGATTTTTGTTAACGTCTCTCACGAAGACTTCACTCAAAATAAATTACATGTACATTATAAGACACGCCTTGACTGATTAATATATTTTTTAAGGGAGCTTGGTTGAATATATCGGCTTTCATACTTGATTTCGTATTTTTCTCAAATTGAAAAAAAATTGAGATTAGGAATAATTACAAAAAAAACACGGGTTGCACTCCGGGAGTGCCGGCAGAAGTGAAAACTTGATTATTAACGTTGTGCATTTTTGATTTATTTGAACCGTCTTACGGTTTTTCGATCAGCATCACGTGACCTGACGCGAGTTTCACAGTTTCTACCCATGCCACAAAAGTGCTCAACGCCGCTAAAGAAGTTTTCACTTCAAAAACTTTTGTATCTAATGATGTGGCCTATATACTTTGATATACCTTGCACAGCCATGTGTAAAATTATCTACCACACACATCACATTGATTCCTAAACGCTAACATTTCCAGCTCAGCTAGGCGTGACTAACCTTATGCAAGCGACAGATGAAGTAGCGTCGTCAAAATGTGCAGCGGCCGCGCCTGACTGCAACTCGATGCGACCTGTCGCCGGCACTGATGCAACACTGGTGAAGATATAGACAGGACATTGTGATTAGGTGGCAATCTATGGTGAGGCAGGGCCAAAAATGTGCTCCTAAAATTGAAATTGACCAATTACCTATATTTTTACCTAGACGACCGTTTGGTGCAGTGGTCTACATGTCGGACTTCTAAAACCAAGGGTCACGGGTTCGATCCCCGCACAGTACAAGCATACGTGTGCATGAACATGTGTGTTTGTACTGGTCTGGGTGTTTTCTATGTATTATGTATTTAATTACAAAAAAAAACCGGTCAAGTGCGAGTTGGACTCGCGCACCGAGGCTTCCGTACAAACCTGTAGAAAAGTTCACCCATCACGGGTATTATAAACTTAAGTATTCAATATAAATTTTAATTTAATATCTCAACGCGTTCATGAGTTAAGGAGTAGTAACTTTGAAATTTTCAAAATTGTCAAAAATATTTATTTTTTATATGATGAAACTGAAAATTTACGGTTTTGGTAATTTTTCCTATATCTGTACTATAAGACGTGACTTCGTGCTAAATTTCAGGGAAGGTTTTGATACCCTGTAGGTTTTGATTCCCGTGCGAGTTTCGAAAATTTGCGAAAATTTGCGGCCTAAATGCCTGTATCTTTTGATTGCGTTGGCTTAGAAGGTTGATTTTTCTACAGCTTCCAGGGACAGTAGACCTTAGTATCATATAGAAATTTCAGTTTGATACCTCCACGCGTTCCTGAGAAAAACGGTCTTGACAGACGGACGGACGGACGGACGGAGGTTCCGTTTTTTTCTTTTGAGGTACGGAACCCTAAAAAAGTAATTAAGTATGTTTATCCGTTGTCTAGTACCCATAACACAAGCCTCGTAGCTTAATTTGGGACTAGAGAATTGGTATGATTGTTGTGAAATACCAATTTATTTATTAGATTACTTACAAAGCGTGTTCACTAACACCGAATTACACTTGAAGACTTAGGTCCCCAGGTATAATAAAGTCGAGGGCATTATTTACCAATATTTCGCTGGATATCACGACTTTCATTCGGCCATAATATTATGCAGTTGAGAAAAGAATATTGTAGAAATACTGAAAATTAGCTTTGAACGATGGTAAATAATGGAAAAACGTTGCTATATCAAATAGCATACTTGCCGTTTGCAACCAGTAGGTTTGTAAATCAGTCTCCAAGCAGCTCTTTATTCAGAAGAAGACTTTTACTTTGATTATCGATTCAATAGAATTTTATATTTTTTTTACAAAATCAAAACGAAATTCGACTCTGTAACATCGTAGGACTATAATATCGTATGTGTGATTAGAGAAACAGCTCGCTGACTAGCGGCGTGTCTGCGCACGACATCGGCGCGCGTGGCTGCACTTCATCCACAGTTTTGGGAAAACACTCTTTTTAACACAACCAGGAATGCTACGCCGATTTTTTATTTTCTATTCCCAAAAGAACGGGTACAGGCTGAATTTTTTACCGTTTTAACTGCCGTTGACAACTGACATATCGTAATATTATGAAATTCAACATAATTTCAAACTGATTCGGCTTCGCAAAACAACATGGTTAATCTCGTTATTTAATCCTGAAAACAGATATTTGTGTCGTCAGCGACTGGGAAAGTTAAGATAACTAAGATGACTTACAGACAGTTCAGTGTGAACTTCAAACTAGACCAGTAAGCAATGAAAGTGAACAATGAAATCACTCAACTAACTTCATCATTATCATTATCAGCCAAAGGAAGTCCACTGCTGAACATAGGCCTTCCCCACAGTTTTCCACATCGACCGATCACAAGCGGTCTGCATCCAGTGTGATTCTAACTAAATTCGCCTAAACAAAACCCACACGTCAAAATATCAGAACCACTGACACAAGTCAGCCGCCGTCACCCTACACAATCAATTAGGCCCTGCACTCACTGATTCGGAAACGTTCTTCGGATTTATCGAAAGCCACTTTCCCTTCGCCACCTTTTCATCCACTGTCACCTTCAGACTACAAAAATAAGGCCTAGAATTGCTTAGCAATTAGTGGTAAAGGGAAATGAGCATAAACGCACTGTCATTGTCACTTAGAGAATGCGTTCGACGCCGTGTCCAAAGTTATGGAGGGGTAGAAATGATTTTTATGCTCCGTGACTTTGCGAGGGACACGCTGATTCTGTTTTGCTGATGTGTGAGGAGCCATTGAGTATTATATTCTCAACTCGAAATGATAACTTTTAATACAGCTAGCAGATATTAAGGTATGCCTTGCATGAGTGAAACAAACAACAATTTTAATCTGTTGTTCAAATTTGGATATGCAAAAATTGGTGGTTCTTTGTACGCGATTTCGATAGACTCAGAGTGAAAACTTATTGATTTCAACTTTAAAAACTTAACAGCTCAAGATAATACCTTGCTTACATATTTTTGAGCACATGTTTTTACCAATCAATTTAGGCATTTCGTTTCAAATAAATAAAAATTAAGTTATCACTCACAATTATTTCAGAGCAGACAAGCGCACATAACTAGTATTAAGAACCAGCGCAATAAGTAAAGAGCGTCGCTGTCACATCGCCGTTCCCGCGCATGAATACAAACTGCGAATTACGACAATCGCGCGCTTAGAGCACAGGGGAACTATGGAGACGCTAAGTTATTAATTAATTCAAATTATTTCTGACTTGTGGACTCGGCAGACGTTGTTTTGCCCGCTGTTTTAGCAATTTTCCCACTTTTTTCATCGTTTAATCATTCCCTGAACCTCCACGAATATTTCATGACTAAAATTAGTCAAATCGGTTCAGTCGTTCTCGAGTTTTAGCGAGACTAACGAACAGCAATTCATTTTTATATAAGAGAAGAAGAAGATTAAAGTCGTGAACAGTTGCTCCGTGTAAAAATACAGTAATAGAGAGGCCTTGCGATTAGCTTCGTGGGCATCCAAATGTAGGTAAAAATGCATGACGATATTTTTTTTTAATTCATACACATATGTGAAATGATTTAGCATAATACAACATCCAATTAAAGTTTGATTCAGGTTGCTCTTAAGTGTTCTTTTAGTTATAATATAGTTGCATTGTGCATGAAATTGGTCTGTGATACAGACAAGGTTCTTATAGAACGCCCAACAAAAAACAAGCTATGAGCTAAGAGAGAGAAAGAAAAAGTGTTAACCTTGGAGTCTAAGATATATCTAAATCGAACTGTTTCTTTTAATCGCCAAAAAAACATGTACAGGGAGACTCCACGACTTTAATCCAATAGCAAGTTTAATACACCACACGAGCCATATCGAAACGGGATAGCCTAAACACCTCGAGGGGTCGCAGATATTTGTGCCTTTTGATTTATCGCCGCACGCGTGATTTGCCCTAATGCATGGAAACTCCTGAATGTATGGCAAAATGGGGATTGGAAGCAATTTTCGCTTTCAACGAGTATGCACGATTGGTTGCGATTGAAACGACAAATTGTTCTATGCAATCAGTGTGATGAAAAGTTTTCAAGCGAAGAAGTGGCAGCCTCGAATTTTATTATCGTCGTACAAAAATTTTGGGTTTTATAATATATACTAGGCAAAATAAATAAAAAATATACAACAACATCACATGCCTACTTTGATCTGACTCCGTAATAAGTGCTTAAGCAATTGTGCTACAGATATCAGAATCAAGAGTGGTATTTTACAAATATACTTAAAAAGTTAATTACATATAACACCTAGACCAGTACAAACAGCACACAAATGTTTGTACAGTGCGGGGATCGAAACGGCTACCTCTTGGTTAATAGCCAACTTCTTTACCATTACACCAAAGTGGTCATCAAAGTAGCATTTTCTTAAATACATTAATTAAGAGCCTAAAACATTGAGGTAAGCTCACAAAAAATAAATTAGTCAGTTCAAAAGACGAGAACGAGTTTTGATTAGTCTGCCATTAAGGTCTTTTATTAACCTTAAGTACCTGACTTATTATTGTGTGTTTAGCAAAGCACTATTTGCTTTTCTTTGTTGACGCAGCTGTCTTTTGTTAGCCTGGCTTGACAAACAAATCACTTAACACTGATTTTTAACAGATTTTAACGCAACACAAACACTTTTTAAAGGTAAAACTTAGTATTTACCTTCCCGACGTTTCGATCTGGTTGCACAGATCTTGGTTTCGGGCGAACAAGTTCGCCGTCCGTTAAAAATCTGTGTTTAGTGAAATAATGCAACAGGAAAGTTTCAAACAGTGAAAAACAAATCACTTCTTTAAAGCCCATTCCTAAAGCAAACTTTTCCACCGTTTCCCAATCTTTGTATTGATATAAACTGTCCTCGTGTTTACCGAGGGACCGGTGGGTGATGTGATGGCCCACAATTTATACAAATCAGCTTTACCCGGGGCGGGGCACGTAAAAAGTATACGGATACTTTTATTGACGCCTTTAAGGTGGATGAATATAAAGAGGATTTATCGGGATTATGTGGGAACGGTCGAGAAAGCCAAGCAGGAATATGCAGTAGACCTAAGATGGCACGAGTTGAAATGAGACACTTTTTGACGGATTATTTCGCGATTTATTTACATTTTATTTTAACCTGACGTGACGGCCCCTTTTCAGCATCCGTGGTCACAGGTAGACTAAGGTGTTAGTTGTCATTACATAGTTTTGAAAAAAAAAACTACCATCACTCAAAAATATTAAGTTACGTTCCTATCCACAAAAAATGAGCTAACAGTATCTTGAGGTCTTGCAGTGCGGGGTCGAGCTTGAGTTTTGGCTAAAACCGGATCCCAAGCTGGTGGAATTTTCCAACCATCTTCTCTATTATTGGCACTTTCTTAAAACTATGAAATATGTAAATCAAAGATCTTATGAATCAGATATACCTACCTACCATTACCTACTATTACTACATTTTTAGCATTTTCGAGCATAGACCAGTAGGTATTAGTCATCCACGCTGACAATTGAAAGCTATTTCATTGAAAAGGCTACCTACGGAGAAGTTTTGGTTTTTTAATTTTGAATTATATAATCGGAATCTTTGGACATACAATACACATACTGTCAATAGTGTGTAAATACTAAAAAAGTGACTTTTCAGAACCTTAACTTACCTTTTCATAGAGTAAAAGCTGAAAACAGATAATTAGACGTGACTTACGTCAAAAACTTTGCCCAGTGGAGTAAACACGAACAATTATCGTAAAGTATTCGTAGCTTTCACTATAATATAATTTTCGTGCTCATCCCGTCAGTTAGCTGCGTCTGGTAGTTTGTTAAAAGCAGGTAATTTAATGTTAAGTGTTAGCAGTGCTTAAGCTATCGGTCTTCAAGACATGAGCTTACTGGCACTCTTCTCTATTAGCTCGGGGGAGGCGATACACAGCCTTAATCTCAGAGGCGAGATTGGATTGGTTCGTACAAACTGCGTGTGAGTAAATAACCGAATTCGTTATTTAAAAACGTCGGTGGATCAACTCAATGGATACCTTGAGACGGTATTTTGTAAACGAGTGTGCGCCTTACCCTTGAGAGATTTAGAAAATACGCAACTCAAACCTGGCTGATGGCTTACTTTACTTTAATTTAAGCAACGAAATCCTGAATTGCGTAGCGAGTATAGCCAAATAAAAATAAAAACTTTAATAAAGAAAGAAGTAAACCGAAATGAAACTTAGTTTTTTAGCTTCAACAAAAAAAGCTGCTGTAAAAAAGATCGTGACGTCATTGTGATTCAATAAAGACGTAAATGACGTGTAAACTGTTGATATAAATCTTTAGTTTTTTTTTAAATAGTAGACTCAGACTTTGCCTCGTTGGGCTTAGTCTTGGGTCAAGAGCAAACCTAGGATAGGTTTGCTCTTGACTAGATTTCTTGATAAGAAATAAATATGTATTAAAATTAGAACTGGAACATTCTTAATTTTTGACAATAAATTTAGATTTGAAATAATATTATTAATGTTTTAACTTTCATGGACATCTTATTAATGCTGATAAATTAGTAATTTGATAAAGTAATTTAATTCAGTGATAAATATCAATAAATTGAAATTAAATATTGTATTTTAAATGATTTCATATAATTTGCATACTGTTATTAAATGGCTGAAGAAGCTAAACCACAATGTTAAATCTACCACCTGAATGTACCCTTTTTCATACGCAAATAAATTGTCATTTCATTTCAAGAAAAAAATATCTACCCACCGCACCGCACCGCCCACTAATCATTTCTGCTTAGCCCAAAGGTATGATTGGTAGAGAATGCCCTACGGCGTTAAGTCCACCTTTTGTACAAAGTTTTGTTGTGCAATAAAGCTTAAATAAATAAAAAATAAATATTGATAAAAGTGAAGGAAACTCTCAGATCGTGAACTTGGAAAACGCGAAAAGTGCGTCGGCCGTAAAACCCACCCTGTATTGTCACCTTCATACAATGTACACTTCAGGCCACAATAAAACGCACAATATCAATAAGGCAGCACTCACATTTGAAGCGCACGATAAAATACAACATGAATGCCTAATATGGGTTTTAATGGCGCATTAAGGCGCGTTCACACCGCCGCGCTCCGTCGCCATATTTATGACGTATAATTTTCGCGATACGTGCGCTTTTATTGTCTGATATCATTTCGCATTTCTTCCTGTGCGCGGTTCGTGTGCTGAAAGTACTGTGTGTACGAATTTAGTTTCCTGTACGTTACAATATAATTTGTGTACTTACTGACTAATAATACCTACACGGCTACTTTAGTGGTTGCAAATATGAATTCTTTAAAATCGTTAATAGTTAAGTACTTTTTCGCTTTTCTCAATAAACACAGTATGTTTAATGTATGTGTTGTATGTATTTATATGATTTTAAGTAGATGTATTAAAGCTTAGTCCTATATATCTTAGTTGTTTCGTAAAAAATGTGTTTTGCATTATCCATAGGTATACATTTTGCTCAAATTCCCACTTCCTGTTAATTAAATTTTCCTTTAACCGAAGGTTGTCTGGAAGAGATTGCTACAAGTGATAAGACCGCTTAAATTGTACATCTTTCCTTGCTAAACTTGTCTGTAATTTTGTTTTGTGCTGTACAATAAAGTGATAATCTATATATCTATCTATCTACCTCCAAAAGTACGCAAATGCAATTATGATTTTTAACTTTCGCGTTGCATTTTAACACTATCGGTTATCGGTTACTCAGCAGAGTCAGCAGAGAACAGAGTCAGCTCGTGACCACGGTTGTGTGCAAGCCGAAACGTCGAGCAGTGAGAACCAATACTCCTTAAAATATATCGCGTTTAGACCCGCGCAGGCGCTTGAGCCATAGCAGCAATATATTGAGCAAAAGTTTAAGAAGCCTTTCGTCGGATTTGCTTATTTCATTTTACATTCCTGTTTACGATATTGACTCCGATATTTGCGGGCCGTGAAAAACGTTTTGTATATTGAGTACGTAAATAAATCATCATTGTTTTAATCTATTTGCATAATTATTAGTGATACAAGTTAATGTTTTATGATAAATAGATGGCTTATTGGACTAAAAAAAAGATAAACCCTTAATTTGTAGGGTAAGTCCCAGAGACTCCTCGCGAAACAATTTCGGTTAATTTTTTTCTCAATATGCCGGTATAGTTCTGTGCTCTCAAGTAGAGTTCTTAAGTGTCACGGCGGATGCAGGAGTAAAAAGTCGTGTGCATGCGCATTTCAGAAAGGTGAGTAATTGATGCTTGCGGATTTTCTGTCACCAAAGTACTTTACTTAAATTATAGTAATAGCATATAAAGGCGATGTTGTTTGTTTTGTAATTAGGCCCACAATACTCCTTCAACCCTTTCACCGCTCTGGGACAATTTGGGCTAGTGCTAAGAATAAGCGGCACAAGAGACTCAGTTACTGTTGTAATTGCCTCTATTAAAATTTGCTTTACAATAATTGTTTACATACAAACGTTTCCATATATCTGGGGGCACGGTAGTGCCCCCGCCAAGACGAGCCAAGCGAAGCGCACGGGCACTACCTACCTTTTCTCGAAGCGCTTCGTCGTTTTTTTGAACCCTCATAACTTGGGTTTGGATTATGCTAGATCAACAAAATTTTCGGGATATATTGTCAATAGCGGACTTATTGAACATATTAAGTTTTAATTACATTAGCTTTTATACTTCAGATTTTATTTATATCTAAAAAACGCTGATTTCGTCACTGACTCACTGATGATCATCAAAATTATTAAGGTATTTCCTAATGTCCTAGAAAGCTGAAATTTTGTATGTAAGCTAGTATTAGCACACAAACAACAAAAAAATTATAAAACTTGTAACTTTCATCCCCCAACCCCTTAAACTAGGGGATGGGAGTTTGTATGTAATTTTAAATTAAATTTTGATGACGCTAGAGGTCTAATCTAATAATCTAAAACTTGGTGCCCCCAGATATATATATGTATAGGTACTCCTTGTTAAGAAAAAAAAAAGAAGAAAAAAAATTATTACAAACAACTTACAAAAAGAAATGAAATCCCACCAAAAACATTTTCATGTAAAATGTTGCCAAAACGAGCCCATATGACTCGCACTGTCAAAAAGTTATCAGATCTCACTACACGCCCTAACTCAAGGTTAGGGCGTGTAGTGATAACTTTTTGACAGTGCGAGTCATATGGGCTCGTCTTGGCAACATTTTAGATGAAAATGTTTTTGGTGGGATATCATTGTCATTTAATCACAAATTTTATAGTATTCTGTCGACTTTAATGCATATTTTACAACTGTTATAAATTTATTTAATGGCAATAATGGCAATGAAATCGTACAGCTTAGGCAGCGGAGCTGAGTCTCTTTGACAAGGTCACGATATGAGGACCCCATTGGAGCTTATCATCCAAAGTAATTCCCAAAAGAGTTGTAGTATTTGTAGTGTGGTACTCTTTGGGTTTTAAAAAGTAATGAAGCAAACAACACTATTTCACAAACCCCATCGACAAAGAACGGAGGGTCAATAATTTATATGAAAAATAGCAATGGTCCTGATATCGATCCTTGTGGCACTCCCATGGTAAGAGATACTCCAGAAGACTTAGTTATATTAATACTAATTGTTTGTGTTCTTCTAGTAACGTATAAATGAAATAAATGATATGCATCATCGGAGACACCATAATGTCTTCATTTTGTCAACGGAGTTTCATGGTCTACACAATCGAATGCCTCGGAAAGATTATAAAAGATACCTTTAGCATCATGCTTGCTAGCATAAGAATCCCACATGTTTCAATAGAGCAACTCCTGCGTAAGCAGTATTGCAACCTTTTATAAAACTAAATTGTTCATTATTATGAAGTTCTTATGAGTTTCAAGCACTAAGCAATTTTTACCTTACCTTACAATTTTTACCTTTTTAATTTAGACCCTTCGGTCTAAGTTTAAACAAGGAATTTCCAAAAGAGTTATTAGATACACATAAACTCTGTCTTTTCCCTAAATATTTCACTTATGTATGACATATTTGTTTCTTCGGTAAACGCGAACAGTAGACATTGAAATGAGACACTTATTACGGATTATTTCGCGAAAAGATCACGCTTACCACAGACACTGAAAAGGGTCCGAAACGTCAGGTTAAAATAAAATGTAAATACATCGCGAAATAATCCGTAAAAAGTGTATCATTACAATTTCACTTATGATAATTAACGACAAAGCGACAGTTAAACACGGAAAGCTTCGATGCCAAACCCATCACGCGGTTATAAGCCTCGTTTACACTCTCGGTTTTATAAGCGGATCTCGCCTTAATATTCAATTATCCCTAATTGCGGGTAGATGAGGAGTGATATCTGCGATGGATTAACGGCACACATAATTCATTGCGGTAATGGACGCGGTTATGGCCGACTGTAACTTTTTTACAGTGCGCTTTAGTGTGCAGCCGCCTTGATGATGAATTCGATTGGGCATTTCGGTTTTATATGTTGTTCTTGTATTTGAGAGCGATTAGACGATTGGATTGCTTAGTTGTTAGTCTTAGCGGTGAGACCTGAAGTAAAGAAAATCTGGACATTGTTAAAATCTCAAAAGCAAGTATTTCATTTATTAGTTTATACTGCAGAAACAATAAAGTTCAACGAAAGCCTAGACACGTGACAATATTAAATGTTGATGGAATCAGGCGTAACTTTGCGGAAATCCATGACTAAAGCTGAAAAAGAGGATTATTTTGCATGAAGTTAATGAATGAGGATTCCAGGTTCATCTTCTGTGTCACGTTGTGAGTGACTTCCAGCTCTAGTTTTTTTCAAGTGGTTAGTTACAGTTAGATGTATTTGGGTTACTGCACTGGCGTCGTTTAGTGGAAATTTATAGCAAAATAATTCTCTTTTTCAGCTTTAGTCATGGATTTTTGCAAAGCTACTCCCGATTCCATCAACACACCGTAACTACCTCTTTTAAGTTTTATCTACGGCGTAAGCATGTCATTGACCAGAAAAGTCGAGAAATTATGATGTGTGAAAGAAAAGTATCTAACAAAATGGATAGTTAATGTATTTATAACAAAATATAATAGCGTCTTGGTCATGTGAGGTGCATTTAACATGATCACGCAAACTCCGCGCGTCCAAGATAATGCTGTTAGCCTGTGTCTCCAGCCCTGATTGGACGCAGGGCTGTCACCAACGATAATATTACTTTAATGTGCTTAGGATGATCCCGTACTTGATCATTACATATTGACTACGAAAAAACAATTATAAATTAAATAAAATTAGTATGTTACCAGCTAAGCCATGACGGAACTACGAGTAAAATGCCTTCTTTCTGCATGACCTTGAGGATGACAGGCTTAAAATGCTTTAAGCATTGAGTCCACCTTTTGTACATTTCTTTTGCAATACAGTTTTAAATACATAAATAAAACAGTTAACAAATTATACCTACCTTAAATATGAAAACAAAATTTTGTGGACTTTTGTATTATTTACAAAATATATATACAACAAAATTACATACATTGATCTGACTCCCAGAAAAGTAGCTTAAGCACTTGTGTTACATAAATCAGAATCAACAATGGTACCTATTACAAATAAACACAAATAAATACATATAACACCCAGACCAGTACAAACAGACATGTTCATGCACACAAATGTTTGTACAGTGCGGGGATCGAACCCGCGACCTCTTGGTTAATACTCAACTTCTTGACCATTACACCAAAGTGACGACCACTTTGGTGGGAGGTAGGATTAAATTAATTTATGATTACATTAAAAAATAAAACACTTGTTTCTGCCATGTTTCACAGTAATGTTGCATGATAATATCAACTATTAAGCCTTGATTATTAAAAAAAAAAACACTTCTTAGAAGTGAACTTAAAAATGTTCACATGGCCATAAAAAATTACTTTTAAAATATTTTTCTTATAAGCACCACCCCTGGCAACTACTAGCTGTGGTGTATACGCGTCGATATCGATACGATAGTTAGCTCTAGGCGGCTAACTTCGAGGTCGACTCGCCATTAACGTGAGTTTAATAGATTAGCTAGGTACTTTGTCTGAGCATTTGCTTAGCCTTTTCGAATTTTCTTAAGGTTGCTATGTAAAGTTCTTGCTGTTTAAAGTTACTTTTTAAAACTTTGGCTAATGGTTATCTGAGCGTTGGATACTAACTCACGGATTTGGTTTTGATCGAGACAATTATGAGACATTACACATTAGATTAACAAATTTATAAAATTTACAGGAACCATACAATATTTACAGTGGCAAGCACAGTGGAGGCCTAAACCGCTAACTAAAAAAAAATAATGTTTCTTTGGCATTATGTCATCTTTTTATAATTTTATAGTTTCACATTATTTTAATGTTTTCAACAGAAAAATATTGGTTTATAAGTTATTTTAAGAACCTATTTTGTTATGTAATGTTAAAACTGTATGTTTCCCAAAAATTAATAAAATAGAAAATTAAAATCGTAACGAAATCGATTTTGTAGATTGATTAGCGCGATTGGGCCCCAAATGTACTTGAGTTCTGTGAATGTCATAAATTTGTAATACTAATGTGGTATCTATAAAATGAAAAAATGGTAAATCCATAAAATGGTAAATGGTAAATGTAAATGGTATCCATAAAAAAGGGTGTTTAAAAATATAACCATACTAGTAATTCCCGTTTCTAACTAGCACCTGCTACAACGGCATAAGATGCCGCACTGGTAATCTTGATATTACCATCAATGGATGAATTTATCACCGATTCCCGTAAACAAGCGTAATGCTGTATGTCTAATTAGTCCAGCACAATGGCACGGGTCCAATGGAGTGTGGGCTTAGCGATTAGCGCCGGCTTAGCATGCCTTACTGGCTATGATGGATCAGCTAACGCACACCAGACTGGTGTTCCCATGGTTGGTCAATGCGTGTGAAGCTCTTTAATATATTGTTAAACAGTAAATAAGACTCATTTCTTTAGTTCATTCTGCCTGAACCTCTCTGTTTACAGGTTATCTTCTCATTATTATGTTTCGAGCATACTAAAATAATTTTACTAACTAGCTCTCACACTCGCCTGGTAATTTTGAGAAAATTACTGGCCTGATATAAGTAATATGTCTGAATTTCATCCAAATTGATTAAGTAAATTACTCGTGAAAGCGTTACAGGCTTTATAAAGTCTTTAAAAAAGACAAGGAATCTGTTACTCCTATTGTAATATATAAAAAAAAACTATTCGCCATCTTTGTGTCACCAAGTTTAGTACAACCAACTGACAAATTAGACATTGAAATCAATGTAACATGCTGTAAAAACTTTTTACAGCAAGTTATAAATAAAACGATTGCATCATGAGCTGCTCAAAACAGTGCCAGAATTTCAGGCAGTAAAAATGTGACCCAATTAACCTAATGAGTTTTTATACCATAACTGTCTGCATATAAATAAAGACGTGACGAGCAGGCATACAGTGACAAATTCGATTCACCAGTGATCTGTTTAGTCGAAATGTTTTGCAAAGTGTTAATTACGTTTACTTTAATTAACGTATTAGTGACTGTGTGCAGTGATAATTTTAGTATGTACTCTAACTAGGAACTGCAGGTATTTATAGTTATTGTATTTTTATTAAAGTTAAACAGTTTTCTTTCTTTTCAGTTTCAGATGACGACTCGGAAACCACACCACTTTCCATGACCTGCTTGAAATGCATTTGCAAGGTAAAACAGCCGACACCAATCGTGCCATTATACAACAAAAATTAAGTACAGAGGAACAATTCATGTAATAAATCGTAGCAAAATCGTTTTGACAGTTCTAGTATGCACGAAATGTCAAAATCTGGCAATAGGCTAGATGACACCACCAATCGTTGACATACTCTTATCTGTCAAAACGGTCTGCCGCCATAGATTTTGTATGGGAATACAAAATCGTGACATCACGGTTGTGTATCAGAAATCGAAGTCAATTGACCGAATATTTATTGAACTTTGTGTGTTCTAAAATTGATTTCTACAGATTTGTGAAAATATACTGGATGTATTAACTTCATAGAGGTGCTTGTGGCGCAGTGGTTGCAGCGCTTTGGTAGTGATACCTAAAGTTAAGCAACCTAAGGCGCGGTCATGTTTGGGATGGGTGACCATTCTGATCATTTAAGTGACGTCTATTTACAAGCATCTCCGTGCTTCGGAAGGCACGTTAAGCTGTTGGCGGCTTAATAACATCTGACAGTAAGGTTGGTCACTTGCCTTACAACCACCCCTCCACCAATCCGCACTGAGCCTGCGTGGTGGAGTATGGCTCGAACCACCTCATAATTGAGGTGAGGCCTGTGTCCAGCAGTGGGACGTATATATATATAGGCTGATGAGATTAACTTCATAGGGGCTACGTTTTTCAAACGCCTTGATCTTGAAAATATTTAGAATAAGTGTCATCATGCCTATTCAATAACTATTTTGCTAAGATTGATTAGAGGAATTTGCCATCAGACAAGCTGTAATATCCTTAATACAGTCAGCGTCACAAATATTGTGACTTGTTAATACCATGTTAAAATAACAAATTGTCAGACTTCAACAGATTGACAAGAAAATGCTCAAAATGTTTATTTAACTTGGTACTAAATTGCTATTTTATTTTTGACGCTGTACATAAGTTTTTTAATACCTGCTTAAAGTTACGATGAAAGTTAGGAAGCTAAAGGGAAATGATCCCAACTGACCGGGTGATATGGTCGGGGACCAAGGTCTGATAGACATCGTCTTGATTTGTCTATCTATTCATGTTCAGTAGAGGCTAATAGCGCCATCCAGGATATGGAGCTGTACCAGTGCTTGCTGTCAAGCATGCACCAACAAATCAAACTGAAGGTTTTTGATTACGACAGGTGATGGGCTGCAAAAAAGATGAAGGGTGCGAAGGGAAAGTGTGTGGGGTGCTGCACATCACGCAGGGGTACTGGGAGACCGCCCACTACAGGAACAGCAGTAAGGACAATCTAGAAGGTAAATATACCATCAATATATACGACTGCCTCGTTGGTGTAGTAGCAAAGTTTCTGCCTTACATCCGATAGGTCCTGGGTTCGAATCCCAGGTCGAGCCAAAATTGTTTCTGAGTTTTTCTGTAATAAATCTCTCAAAAACAGTTTGGAGTCAGGAAACTTGGCGGTGTAACGCCCCCGTGTCTCGGTGCGCACGTTAAGCCGTTGTTTCTGCGCCTGATCTCTCTCCGGTCATGTCGGATTGCCGTCTCACCGAACTTTGAGAGTGATGGAACAGTGAGTGCACCTGTGAATAGCGCTCACACTTGTGCACTATAATATCTCCTGCGCAGTTGGCTGATCTCTGTTGAGATTGGCCGCCGTGATCGAAATCGGCTAGGAGGACTATTATACCATCAATACAAAAAGGGCTACAAAGTGATACCGATATGATGCTTAAGAAATTCAATTGTCTTCTTTTACAGCTTACCAGGAATGCGCTAAAAACTATTGGTGTGCGACACGTACAGTGCAACGCCACATGCGAAGATTCTTACCGGTAAGTTTTTACTTATTATGTTATTTAAGGGAACATGCCTTTAGTTTCCATTTTATTCTCAGGCTCTGAGAGGTCATAAATGACTGATGTGGATGGGAAACATTAGAGCAGATCTTTTATTTAACCAAAAGTGCTGTACCACTTCGGTGAGAAATCAGTGAAGATTCAGTTCTCAGATAATCAGAGAAGATTCAGACTCTTACTTATCCAGTCCGCGCAAGTGCTTACACTGACGTTGCATTCATAGAAATTATAGATATGTGTGTATGATGATGATGAAGATGAACGAACACAGAACGTATACGGTACTGAAGCTTCACATGTACAAGCCAAGCATAAGAGGTCTGATCCTATTCTTCGTCTTCTTCTTAGCGTGCAAATGGAACACGAAGAATTACACCGTGGTAGCCCAGAATTCAGCCACTTGTAATGCGGATCGGCTGCAGTTCATTCGCAGCTGCAGCTGTTAGGGCTCGCCGGGCACGTTGCTAAGTGTGCCATAGTTTGCACTGCACCGCAAACACAGTCCACATCGGAGCTTGCCGAAAATCCCCACCTGGCCATGTTCTCCTTACTTCAACCAACCTGAGTCTAATCCTATCAATCTGTCTCTCTCTATCTATATCTCTTTATCTCTCTCTCCAGGGCTGCGAAGCGCTCCGCCCAGACCGGCTGCGGTGCGTGAGCGCACTGGCGCTGCACAAATTCGGGCCCTACCGCTGTGATAGGAACCTGACAGCTGCCAACGAGAAGAAACTGCTCACTTGTCTCCACAAGACAGTGTGGGTGTGGCTGAGCGACCACGCCGATGAGTAGGGTCTGACCAATATAATAAAAGGACGTTATCGACAGTGACAGAATTAGGAATCAACAAACTTACTTCTTTGTTAAGTGCCCTCTCGAGTAGTACCTACCTGGGTGTCCGGCTGATTCTAGTGGTACCTTCTAGTGCTTTTACTGTATAATAAAATTCAGAGAAAGTTTTTGTGATTGAATATCTGTCTCGACGCAGACACTAGGCAATAGATAGGTACTTAAGTTTAATCAAGAAGTATTGTCCAATTCACATGTACAACACATACTTTTTCAAGTATCCCTAAGACGTCGCTTTTTTGCTTACATAAAAATAGTAATAAATCGTTGTAAAAGCAAAGAAGTGTTTTTTTTAAGAACGTAAGTAAGTGTCAACTACAAATTTATTTCAAAATGTAACAATTGATTGAACTTATTAACATAAACGTATAATGCGATAAGCACCTCCTTACCTTCACAAAGCTTTGACTTGAAAATTGAATATCTGAAAATCCTAAAATAAACCAAAGTAAAATAAATAAACCGACAAATGAAGAGAATGACGTTTTGAATGGCACTCGGCTCATTACAAGTCGGTACTTCCGCAGGAAACCTGGCAACCTATCCAGACTGAAACCCAGCCTGAACTTAAAGTCTGAAACCAACCTTACCTCAACCGAATACCGCTGAAAATGTAATGAGTCCTTCAACAAAGGCACTAAATACCTAATGAGCGCCCTGAAGATCGAATCGTCTCAATCGAGTCTTGTGGCTAATTCAATAAGGGCGTGAATCGCGTTCCACTCGAATCAGTTGTCCGAGCAAACGGTGCGCGTGTAGGAGGGATTGTGCAGGCGTAATTAGTCATTAACGCGACAGTGGGCAGAGCCACGTGTGGCGTGTGATTGGTTTATGGTGCCTGTTACGGCTACTGCGATGATTTAGTGTTAAAATGGAGTTTACATTTTAAACTATACGATGATTGTAAAAATGTTTACTGAAAATAATAAATAAATATACTTCAACATTACATACATTGATCTGACTCCGTAGTAAGTAGCTAAAGCACTTGTGTTACAGATATCAGAATCAACAGTGGTATTACAAAAAAACTTATTTAAGTTTTAATAAATACATATAAATAAATACATATGACATTCAGACATGTTCATGCACACAAATGTTTGTACAGTGCGGGAATCGAACTTGTGACCTCTTGGTTAATAGTCAACTTCTTGACCATTACACCAAAGTGGTCGTCAAATGTACATTTACATTTGTTTAATAGTAATTATAATAATTTAAATAACAACATCACATAAATTATCTGACTCCGTGTTAAGTAAGTAGCTTAAACACTTGTGTTATAGAAATCAGAATCAACAGTTGCATTACAGATTAAGTTTATTTGATTTAATAAAATAATTTAATAATTATAAATACACACCCAGACCAGTATTAACAGACATGTTCATGCACAGCACCATTTGCATGTTTTTAAAGCGCGGGGATCGAACCCGTGACCTCTTGGTCTAATAGTCAACTTCTTAACCATTACGCCAAATTGGTCATTTTAGGACAGTCAACATTTAATTATGTCCATTCTATGATACGAAAAAAAAAGTACTTTTCAATGTTACAAAACTTATCACAAACGTTAAACTTTAACGCATTGCAATTGAATTTGGAAAACAAACAAATTTCGTAGAAAAAACAATTTTGATCCATTCTGAACTTATCTACACTCAAACTATACGAATAGTCCTCAGACTGGCTTAATTGTATTTCCTACAGTAATTACTTATTACTGATTGAACACTACTATCAATAAACAGGGCTATTTCTTGTCAGCCAATCCACTAGTCTTGCTAGGATATTAGGGATGGCATAAAATCACTTTATTGAGACAAGTGTTCGCTCAAATTGGTGTCATCCAGTTTTTGCGACCGATCGTTATGATTTTTAATGGGTCATTTTGTGTATGAGATGAGAAGGAAAGTTGGGCACTATTGTACTGTGTTACCAAACAAAAATCGTTGTATTTACAATAATAGACGAAAGGTTGTATAGAAGAGATCGCTCTTAGCAGTAAGGCCGTATAAATTGTACATCTTACTGTGTGCAATTAAGAGTTATCTATCTATCTATCTTTGAAACATCATTGCTTACATATAAAGTGTGTTTAAATTTCACATTGTAAAGAAATTTGCATTGTTTATGTTTAAAAATAAAGGAACCTTATACATTTAAATGAGATTAAACATCTAAGACACATAAGTGGTAACCGAAACTAATTTATTTTAACTAAAAAAAAATAATTAAAGATATTGTATCTATTTTAGAGTACTTTACACCTCAGCAGAGTTCTACGCTAAATAGAACCTAATATAGATCCACAACCCGGTACAGTGAATCGTTAAGCTTATGGAAAAAATATCACCATAAAAATCATTATCCAAGATGCCATCCCGAGGTGTTCTTTATTACCTTCGCAACTCGCTAAGCAATTCCTTGGAAAGCATCGCCCAAGATCGAAGATCGTCGACCAACAGTCGTGAGAGTGTCATAAAAACATATCAATCAATACACGCCGTGAGTCGTTACCGCCGTATCTGGACATCGTTGGCATAAGACTGGCATCCAGAAGATAGCTATATTATTATTACAGTTCTTGCATTTCACGAAGGCGAGTAGTCTTTATTTGTTTTTAAACGTGTACATGCATAATGCAATAGTGTGCGTGTATGACGACGCGGTCAGTCGCGAGCGCGCTGTCGCTCAGGTTAGTTGTGTTTATTGTTTCCGGACGCTAATTGCCGTGAAGTACTGTCAGCATGTCAAAGCGCAAAGTTATCCATAGCGAGGTAAATATTTTTTTTCTAGTTTTGACATTAAATAAAAATGATTATTTTTTAAATTAAGTAATAGTTTAGTTTTGACTTTTGATACTTATTCAATTGTATATTTTATTGTTTTTAGGGTCGAGCAATCATTGCTAAAGTCTTTCACTTTCTAAAAGATGAATATAATTTTATGAAAGCAAATAACACTGATGGATGTGACCTAAGTCCATTAGCAAACATATTAGAACGAACTGCCCAAGCAACAGGCGTCAGTGAACGCACAGTAAGTAGGATTTTAAAAGAAGAGAAAGAGTTGCCATCTTCATCAACCAAGTTTACTTCACCCATGAAAAAGCGACGAAAAAGAGACGGTAAATTTAATTTAGATAATATGAATCGAGAAATTATTCGAACTACAATTCAAAATTTTCATATAGAACACAATGAACTTCCAACTTTGGCAAAACTTCAGTCAGCATTAAGAGAAAAAATTGGTTTTGACGGATGTTTGAGCACATTACGTTCGTTGCTTATAAAAATGGGCTACGAATGGAACAAAATTGAAAACAATCGTAAATCTTTACAAGAAAGGCATGAAATACAATTGTGGAGATTTAATTTTTTGAAAAAAATTCATGAATACCGTGAAGAAGGCCGTCCCATTATATATACAGACGAAACATATGTGCTAACTTCGCACGTACGTCAAAACACGTGGAATTTAAAAAAACTAGATACTAAGACAAAAGACAAGTCATTTTTAAAAAAATTGAGTACCGGTGCTCGTTTTATTATAGTGCATGCGGGTAGCAGTAGTGGATTTATTAAAGATGCTTCGTTAATATACAAAGCATCATCCACAACTGGAGACTATCACTCAAATATGAATTTCAATAATTATAGCAAATGGCTGAATGAAAAGCTGCTGCCAAATTTACCAGATAAATCTGTTATAGTGATGGACAACGCATCCTACCATAATACTCGAAGTAGTAGTATACCTACGTCAAATTCGCGCAAGAGCGACATGCAAAAGTGGCTGACGGAACACGGTATTCCTTTCAATGCACTGTCCCGCAATGTAGAATTGTATGATTTAATAATCAGAAATAAGCAGCGTTTTATTTCATATAGAATTGACGAGATAATAAAAAGCAAAGGTTTCGAAATACTACGACTGCCACCATATCACCCCGAATTAAATGCCATTGAAAACATCTGGGGTATTCTGAAAAATAAGATTGCCTCGAAAAATATTGGTCAAAATATGACAGAAGTTCAAAATTTAATAGCTGAAGGTTTAAACAGTATCGATAACAACATCTGGCTTAATACATGCAAGCATGTCGAAAAAATTGAAAAGGAGTATATGAAATATTTTGATTATGACTTTGAATTTGTAATTAATGTGGGTGAATCAAGTGATAGCAGCACGACTGACTTTGAAACTAACGAAAGCAACAGTTTTTCCGAAGAAGATTAAGGCGACACATTTTTCACATACGTAAAAATAGATAGAAATTTGTTATTAAATAGTTCCAGCCTAGCCTTATTTTCATAATTTTGCCATATCTTGAGTTCAATTGTATATCCTTATTTAAGTCTTATGTTTCGCTTAAATTAAAACTTAAACCCAAATGTAGAAGAACATAATTTTATTTTAATACATTCCCTTATTTATTATTTATTTTAAATAATAAACATTTTAGTTTAAAAGTTTTGTTGTTTTATTTTATTATCAATTGAACATACAAAAATATTGGTATTATTTTTATGCTAACCATACCCGCTTTCGTTTTCACGCACACATCGACACATATACGGACACATATTTACCACAAGTAAATTCTGCTCGACTTCGTGATTTGAAAGAACTATAATCATGTAGGTAAAGGAATACAACTGAATTCCGGATCCACGCGATGCACCTACGCCCGAACATTGGGTGTCTTTTTTATATTTCTCATCAATCACACCAATTCTCTAGTCCCAAATTAATCTACGAGGCTGTGTTATGGGTACAAGACAATGGATAAACATACTTAAATTTTTTTTTGTAAATCTTATTAATATTATAAATGTGAAAGTATATTTGTTTGGATGTTTGGATGTTTGTCCGTCAATCACGCTAAAACTACTGAATGGATTTTGATGAAATTTGGTATACAAGCAGGGTATAGGCTAACTTAGGTGATAGGGTACTTTTTATCCCGATTAACTCTCCCATGGGATAAAGCAGGAATCTTGATAATCCTCAATCACGCCGGAAGTACTGAATGGATTTTGATGAAATTTGGTATACAGGCAGGGTATAGGCTAATTTAGGTGTTACTTTTATCCAGATTAAACTTTCCCATGGGATAAAGCAGGAATCTTGATAATCCTCAATCACGCCGAAAGTACTGAAGGGATTTTAATGAAATTTGGTTTACAGACAGTGTATTAGCTGACATAGATTAAATAATAGTTTTTAATTCAAGTTAATGAATCAACTACAATGCAATACATTTTCTTCATCCCTAGACAGTGTTGAGCAGTGTATAACCTGAATTAGATTGTAGGATATACTTTTTATTGTAATTATATGCTCTCGTGGGATAAAAGAGGATTCTACTTACATGTTCCCATACAAAACAGCAGGAAAATAGCAACTTTCATTCTACGTAAGCGTAGTCTCAGTATAGTTTATTGAGGCGCCAATAGATGGCGTTGCCTGTATTTTAAAACGCGATAATGAATTACCACAGCTACTTGGATATTAATGACTGTGACTTTGAGGTGAAATTAGGAATTTTCTTCTTTATAGGTTAATTCTGTGTCGTTTCAGTTCTGCGTTGTCAATTGGTTTTTCGAATAATTTGTCGATTTGGCTTTTCTAACGGACTTGATTTTCTTTGCGATTGTGGATTTGGTTGATTGTTATTTTGTGTATTTTTCACAAGTATTCTTTCAAACAACTTAGATAGGTATATAAATTTTATAACTTTACATATTTGTACTAAATCTAGCTATACGATTTATTACTACCAAAATCGTGAAAAACAAACACGGAAACATGGTAAAAATATAAGATAATTCCCTACGGAATGATCAAAATTAAACTTTTTATATGCAAAAAAATACAGTCACTAAGTCATTTGTAAATGACCTCATTCTACGCGGGCAAAGCCGCGGGTAAAAGCTAGTAAATACATATTTTACATCAAAAACGCCCAGACCAGTACAAACACACATGTTCATGCACACCTATGCTTGTACTATACGGGGATCGAACCTGCGACCCTTGGTTTTAGAAGTCCGACATGTGGAACTCTGCACCAAGCGGTCGTTTTTACTTTGCTTTACTTTACTTAACTCATGGTTCCAATTTTCTTTTGCCCAATTTGTGGATCCGGGGCTATTTTCATCAGGCAGTTATCAACTTCACACCAAAACTAACGAAATACGTTGACGTTGCCTGAGAAAATTGTGACACTTTTCTTGAAATCTTAAGTCTCAGTTCTATAGAAAACTGCGCTTCGTCTGTTTTAAGGCCCCAAGTACACTTCAAATTCTAAGACACAAGTTTATTAATGCATGGATATGTCCTTCAGATTTAAATAGTTGCCTGTGATCGTACGAAACAATAGAATTTTTAGCTACAATCATAGTACAGCTGGTGGAAGACAAGCTTGGGGGAGAGGGAGGGGGGTGTTACAAAGGTGTCGTAAATGAGCCGATTAATAACCGTGGCAGTCGTAACTCGGAGCGATGGCTGTTGTAGTTTCAGCCGAGGTGACGGGGGAGGCAAGCAATGCTAATGATGTCTGATGAAGAACGTAAGTTTTGTTTTACGTTACAGAAATAATTGATGATCTTTAAAACAAAATTTCAAGATGGTTGATTTTAAAAGTCGACATTGCTTGTAAAAGTCAAAACTAAAGTAAACTTAAATTAGGCCCTTTCATGTTTACCAGTTCGTCTCGTATAACTACTTATCTGTCTATTGAAAAATCAGCCCATAGTCTGTTGTCAACAATGTTATCTGTGCATGCCGTGGCAGCCTGTAAGTAAGGTAAAATGACCCCTAATGATCATTGAACATCAATGTGTGGTGTACGCTTTGTTGGTTGTCCTTAATAAATAAATAAAAAACATTATGAACACGTAACGTTTGTGGTTTTAACGCTTATATGAGGTAATCTCCGGAACTACTCAATCCGTATTGAAAATTATTTCATCAATAGAAAGCTTCATAATCTGTAAAGAAGCATTCACATATCTTATTATAATTTAAAGGTTGTTATGGAAATCCTTTTTTTTGCGTACAACTAGTAACTATCTACGTACGGTAAGCTGGTTGAGCTGGTTCTAAATAAGCTAAAATTTAAACCTAAACAGAAATTTGAGAAATGTAAATTAAAATTAAAATACTTCCGTTTTTAATCACTAACTACTGGTTATCGGGTTATTATAAGTTTATTTATGTTGAAATTTCATTTAAAATGTCTGTTTATCGTTTGGGCCTTATTATACTACAGTAGTTTAATAAGGCCCAGCGAAGGCTTTTAAAAAAATGTGCATTTTAAGTATTTATATTAAAAAAAGCACACATAATTCAGTGCGTCCTAAATATTTAATAAATATTCTAATTATTAGTGATTGAATTACTTATATTAACCCGAAAATGTAGGATTTTTGAGAGCTTCAAGTTAGGTGGGCCTTGTTTGCCTCAAGTACCTTACATATAAATAAATACATATGACATTCAGACATGTTCATGCACACAAATGTTTGTACAGTGCGGGAATCGAACTTGCGACCTCTTGGTTAATAGAGATCAAGAAGTTGACTTCTTGACCATTACACCAAAGTGGTCGTCAAATGTACATTTACATTTGTTTAATAGTAATTATAATAATTTAAACAACAACATCACATAAATTATCTGACTCCGTGTTAAGTAAGTAGCTTAAACACTTGTGTTATAGAAATCAGAATCAACAGTTGCATTACAAATTAAGTTTATTTGATTTAATAAAATAATTTAATAATTATAAATAACACCCAGACCAGTATTAACAGACATGTTCATGCACAGCACCATTTGCATGTTTTTAAAGCGCGGGGATCGAACCCGTGACCTCTTGGTCTAATAGTCAACTTCTTAACCATTACGCCAAATTGGTCATTTTAGGACAGTCAACATTTAATTATGTCCATTCTATGATACGAAAAAAAAAGTACTTTTCAATGTTACAAAACTTATCACAAACGTTAAACTTTAACGCATTGCAATTGAATTTGGAAAACAAACAAATTTCGTAGAAAAAACAATTTTGATCCATTCTGAACTTATCTACACTCAAACTATACGAATAGTCCTCAGACTGGCTTAATTGTATTTCCTACAGTAATTACTTATTACTGATTGAACACTACTATCAATAAACAGGGCTATTTCTTGTCAGCCAATCCACTAGTCTTGCTAGGATATTAGGGATGGCATAAAATCACTTTATTGAGACAAGTGTTCGCTCAAATTGGTGTCATCCAGTTTTTGCGACCGATCGTTATGATTTTTAATGGGACATTTTGTGTATGAGATGAGAGGGAAAGTTGGGCTCTATTGTGCTGTGTTGCCATACAAAAATCGTTGTATTTACAATAATAGACGAAAGGTTGTATAGAAGAGATCGCTCTTAGCAGTAAGGCCGTATAAATTGTACATCTTACTGTGTGCAATTAAGAGTTATCTATCTATCTATCTTTGAAACATCATTGCTTACATATAAAGTGTGTTTAAATTTCACATTGTAAAGAAATTTGCATTGTTTATGTTTAAAAATAAAGGAACCTTATACATTTAAATGAGATTAAACATCTAAGACACATAAGTGGTAACCGAAACTAATTTATTTTAACTAAAAAAAAATAATTAAAGATATTGTATCTATTTTAGAGTACTTTACACCTCAGCAGAGTTCTACGCTAAATAGAACCTAATATAGATCCACAACCCGGTACAGTGAATCGTTAAGCTTATGGAAAAAATATCACCATAAAAATCATTATCCAAGATGCCATCCCGAGGTGTTCTTTATTACCTTCGCAACTCGCTAAGCAATTCCTTGGAAAGCATCGCCCAAGATCGAAGATCGTCGACCAACAGTCGTGAGAGTGTCATAAAAACATATCAATCAATACACGCCGTGAGTCGTTACCGCCGTATCTGGACATCGTTGGCATAAGACTGGCATCCAGAAGATAGCTATATTATTAATCATGTAGTTAAAGGAATACAACTGAATTCAGGATCCACGCGATGCACCTACGCCCGAACATTGGGTGTCTTTTTTTATATTTCTCATCAATCACACCAATTCTCTAGTCCCAAATTAATCTACGAGGCTGTGTTATGGGTACAAGATAACGGATAAAAATATACTTAAATTTTTTTTGTAAATAAATACATATTTTGCATCAAAAACACCCAGACCAGTACAAACACACATGTTCATGCACACCTATGCTTGTACTATGCGGGGATCGAACCTGCGACCCTTGGTTTTAGAAGTCCGACATGTGGAACACTGCACCAAGGGGTCGTTTTTACTTTGCTTTACTTTACTTAACTCATGGTTCCAATTTTCTTTTGCCCAACTTGTGGATCCGGGGCTATTTTTATCAGGCAGTTATCAACTTCACACCAAAACTAACGAAATACGTTGACGTTGCCTGAGAAAATTGTGACCATTTTCTTGAAATCTTAAGTCTCCGTTCTATAGAAAACTGCGCTTCGTCTGTTTTAAGGCCCACAAGTACACTTCAAATTCTAAGACACAAGTTTATTAATGCATGGATATGTCCTTCAGATTTGAATAGTTGCCTGTGATCGTACGAAACAATAGAAGATGCAATTCCCAATTGTTTTTATTCCAACATTTTAAGGAAGATGTGATCCCAATCGTTGATCTCCCAACATTTTTAGCTACAATCATAGTACAGCTGGTGGAAGACAAGCTTGGGGGAGAGGGAGAGGGGTGTTACAAAGGTGTCGTAAATGAGCCGATTAATAACCGTGGTAGTCGTAACCCGGAGCGATGGCTGTTGTAGTTTCAGCCGAGGTGACGGGGGAGGCAAGCAATACTAATGATGTCAGATGAAGAACGTAAGTTTTGTTTTACGTTTGAGAAATGTAAATTAAAAATAAAATACTTCCGTTTTAAATCACTAACTACTGGTTATCGGGTCTAAACGCGATCTATTTTAATGAGTATTAGGTACTCACGGCTCGACGTTTCGGCTGGATTGCATGCAACCGTTGCATTTTAACTTCGTGTTAAAAACATCAAGTTTAAAATCATATATTCCATTTGTGAAATTCCTGTATCAATTGTTTTTCAAAAAACTGTCCGAGTATGCTACGGTTAGTAAACAAAACAATGAAAATATTGCAGAAACATTTCCCAGGGACAATCCAAACAAGCGCTTTACGGACACGACGTGAGGTATCAATATGCCGCGTCACGCGTCGTTTTTTTGCTAAAGAACCCGTAGGTGGGCATCGGGTCACCATAATATGCTGTAACTATTCAAAACTGTTTTCCACTAACTTGACGAACACCCATTTTGACACAAAATTCTGATGACATATAAACCAATCTCCAGGGTTCTTATTCTTGATTCCTAAATATTGCACAAAATAACTTTTTTAATTTCATTTTATTTTAACCTAAGGGTGACGTTTATTCCGAAAATTTTAAGAGTCGGGAGAGTGTGGTCAAACAAAGTTCTGCAATTAAGAATTTTCAGCTGTGCAGGTTTTAACCTGTTGTAGCAATGTGTAAAATAGAGTTGCATTTAACATGCACCATTCGCTTGGCTTATATTATGAAACATTGCTATTTATGCGTTTCCATTCCTATTTTGTTAAGAATTTAGCAAATGACTAACCACGTAACAGTACCTACCTAGTATTATATATATATATATACATATATATATTATCCATATTAAATAATTGATATTTATTTTATAACATAATTTAATATTTACATGTATTGATATTATGATATTATAACTATATATTAAGTTAATTTATTTTTGCGTTATTAAACACTTTACCTTCCTTATTTAATTTTCACTGCACCCATTGCCTTTTTTCTGCATGACCTTGAGGTTGACTGGCAGAAAATGCTTTTAGCATTAATCCCCCATAGACCTTTAGTACATTTCTTGTGCAATAAAGTTTTAAATAAATAAATAAAATTGTATCAGCTTTTTGTAAAATTACTGAAAAAGCCACACGCACTACGCTGCAAAGGTACAACACATTGATTTTGACGTTGACAGAGCCGTCCCAAGCGCAAACCGATCCGTCAACGCGCCAATATCGTTAAGCCTCAAAAAAGACCCGCCAAAAACAACTGACGATCGCGTGTCGAAGTCCCAAAAAGTCCTGCAAGAGTGACGTTAAAGTCCCAAAAAGTCCTGCAATAGCGCCGCTCGTGGCCACTCTACCGTGGGGTGCGTCACGGAAATCCGTATTGATAACTATCGTCCGGGCAGAGTCGGTGTCCGTCACGGCGGGGGTCCCAAAAACACACCTCCTTTATTAATAGCCCTCTTGTTTTGGACTCAAAGTTTGGACCGGCCGAGAATGGGTACGGCGGAAAATTGAAGTAAATAGGTGATGGTTCTGAAAAAAAAAATACAAATACTTACTAGATTTAGTGAGAAAATGAAAAATTAAGATGAAAATTAAAAAAGTTTATTTCAGTACATTTAAAAAAATATTCCATAGTGGTTAGGACGAACCGTTTAAACATATAAATGCTTGTATCAGCAGGTCCCGCTCTCTCTTAGGCTAAGGACTCACGGAGCGGTTTTCACCCGCGACAGCCGCGTTGGCGCAATGCAGTTTTATTTTCAAAACTCACGAGACCGGAGTTTTGTGCGGTTACGCAGCCGCCGCGGTTGCGATTATCGCCCGCAAACTTGGTGGTTGACTTTCGCAATACGGGCGGTTGCAAGAAACAATCAGTTGAGTTCCGAATTTCTGTACACCCTCCCGCGCCCGCCGTGCGCCGGTGCCGCGGGACCGCAAACAACAGCACAAGCCGCGGGAGTAAAACGCGTCGTGAAATGTGCTTTGATTTTTTACCGCAACCGCGGCGGGCGCGGGGGAAAACCGCTTCGTCAGTTCTTAGCCTTAGTGGTATAAGTTTTTACATGCTATTTTAAAATATCATAATAAACAAGTGAAACAAAGTACCTAGTTTAGTTTATACACTATTATAATTTACTTGTTTTTTAAAACAAGTGACATAAAACTTTGTTTAAAACTTTCATTGCCGAGGTTGTCTCACTGTGACACCGCGCCAGTAAAACAATAATAATATTTTAACAACCAAAAAGGTTGTTAAATTGCTTTTCAGTAGCTACTCGTTTTGCTTGTTCTTTTGTGTGTTAGTCCTAAAATTTCGCCACATTAATAGGTGGACCCGCAATACGGACATCTGGTGTCGACGTAACCTAAGCTCGGTGTTAATGTCATTTCTGTTTCTGTAAAAACTTGTTGTAATGCTTATTTAAGCATATTCATTCAAAAATGCAAATAAAAACATCAGACATAGAACAAAAAAAAACAACTGGAATTGAATAATAATCATAATCAATCATTTATTTGCCAGAATACACATAAGTATGCAAGTTACGAACTACAGCTCTTAAAAATAGGTAATAGCTGTATTCAGCCTGCATGCAGGCAACCTAGTTCCAGTCATCGGAACATTCTATAGAGCTGGTTAGGCAAAGAGTTTCATAATAAATTATTTCAATTAGGTATCTCATGGCCACCTCGTGCTTAAGGCTAAGTAGTAATCAAAACAATTTATTGATGAATCAAATTAATTAGGTATTGGGAGTTTTGTCTAAAAATTTATGAAAAGTAAAAAAATGTTATCATCGATATATTCAAAGTATTAGGGACTTCTGTGGACTTCTAAATTTTGCCCGGCTCATACAAATAGCGTTTAGGATAGATGACTCGCCGGGAAAATGGGCATCTATCCTCAAAAATCTTTGAATTCATTTTGCCATTGTATGCTGTCGCTACGAGACATACAACTTAGTCAATTAAGATAGAGTTAGAGATTCTTTTGATAGATATAAAAAAAAAGAAACTAATGTAATTGAAACCGGGTTATCTATACCACTGGGGCGTCTAACTCGGCTTTACCCTAACATATTCGAACTTTAAAGGAAAAATACCTGTAACTAAAGCCTGTTTATCAACATATGAAAGACGATGTACATTTGTATCCAAGTTACAAGTACAAGTCATTTAAATACGGACACGTGACATTCTTCAAGCGAACTAAGACAAAGTTTAGTGGTAAGGACATAATTTAGAGTTACACTCGAGAGTCTCCGGCGGGCCGTTGCCTTACTCAATTACCGCGGTAGGTCTGCGCGATAAATGCCTTTAGGTAGCTCTTTAGGTTGGTGCAAGTGAAAAACTAACCCACTAGGTTTGCATAATCCTGGATTAGCTAAAATATAGGTTGAAAAACTAAAAAAATCACACTTTTATTGCTAACTAAGAAAGAGAAAATGATTTCTGAGTACAAAGAATTTTTAATACAGTAGAGTAAAAAGCGTGGGGTGCACTTTATGTCGCTTTCATTCTTCTCTTTTTATTGTTGCCAATAAAAGAATGATTTTAGTGTATATGTCGGATTAAAGCTGGGAAAAGCCTTTTTTTTAAAAAGCTAGTATCAACATAGAAACTATAAGAGTTTTGATTATAAGCTTCACTTCCTATAAATCAAGTTCGAATTGATTTAAAAACAAATATTTAAGCAATTGAGAATAACTTTTAAGAATTAAGGATAGCTAAATAACATTTAGGCAAACGCTAAAATAATAACATCGAGACACAAGAGAACAGTAATTTTATTTCATGAATTATTTTAACAGAGTTTGTACTTACAATGTTATCGGCTCGACGTCTCCAAACAGAATGCCAACCACACCTCGTTCGGTCGCCATTGTGCCGCCATCCTCCCCGCCAATATTTTACTCCGATTAGATGGCGCCACAAAAGCTTCCGTTTCCGTTTCTTAATTAATTATTAATAAACGAATTTAAATACTTAAAACATTAACAATTTGTTTAATAAATTATTTAAGGATTTATGAAAATGTTTCGATCGTTTTAAAAAATCAAATAAGCTTAAATTAAATAATCAGAGTATGCTACAAGCACATATAGATGGCGCTGTGCGTTCACCGGATACGCGTTCGAACATAAATTTAAATTATTAATCAACACCACTACTTTTACATTAATATTTCATGTTAATTGAACTGGACCAAATTAATTACAAAGTTACAAAATAGGATTTGCTAATTACAATATTTGTAGGATTCAATTATTCTTGCAATTTTAATAATAATTTTTAATCAAAATATCGTTGCGGCGACACGGCCATTCTGAGCTGCAATGCGTGCTCTGCATTGCTCCCCGTAGATATTCTTTCTTGTTTTTGATGTTTCTGCTTTGTGCTGAAAATAAGGAAAAGAACATTTTGAGGCTAAGTACTTCCACAGTACATAGCTAGTACCTATGTACTAATTTAGTTACTCTTCGCAGAGTTTTTGTTATTCTTATTTCACTATTCATCTCCCATGACAATAGTGTAAGCTTTCAGGCTTTGCTTTTAGCTTTATACAATAAATACGAGGAAGGTAAGGGTTGGTAATGATCGACGCTGTTTATAACAGAGGTCCTAAAGGATAAGGAAGGTCGATGCTGTGCTCTAAGCGGTCTCTAACGCCGTGGTACACAGAGGACTATACTTCTTTCAGGGATTTGGGTATTTTACCATTGAACGGCTCCATACGTCAACAGTAAATAAAATTTATGAATGTTACTATTGAACGGCTCCACACGTCAACAGTACACAAATAATTTTAGCTTTTTTTTTTAAGCAGATGCCTTTTAGAAGCTGAACTATGCGTATTGCTTATATTATAAATGCAAAAATAATACCTCACCGGGCAAAGTTTGCTGAGTATTCACTCTGAAGACTCTGCGTCGCTGTTTCCTGAAGCCGTAGCTACTGACAGCGTTTCTGGTACACGACAGGTTGACGCTGCAGTACCCGACGGTCCAGCTTGTTCATCTGATGATGGCGACACGGCCGCCAAGGTGCCCTCGGTTGGTTGGGGTGCGCGTCGAAGTTGATCGTGCGCAACCTTGCGAGGCCGCCCATGGTGACCAACTACCTTCTTCACAAGGTAGCGGTCGTTTTCGAGTACCCTGAAAACTTCATAAGGCACACTAAATTTTAAGTCTAAAGAAGTTTGATTTCGTGGATTGTTTTTTATCAACACGAAATCACCTCGTTGAAAATTACGTATCCGTGCTCGACCTCTATCGAATCTAATTTTGTCTTTTGCGGACTGATCACACATCTTTTGCTGAACGTGGCGTTCTAACATGTCAATATCAATTGATGAATTGTCAAAGTTGACTAAACTTAACAACTCTGGAGGGACACAGTGTTGTCGACGAGTAAGGAGTGTCAACGGTGCTACACCTGTCGTGCGATGAACAGTGCAGTTCAAGGCAAGCTGTAGACTTTCTAAAGCAGTATGCCATTCTGGAGTTTCGTAATTTTTTATCATGATAAGGCCGTTCTTCAGAGTGGCCATCACTCTCTCTACTTGGCCGTTTGCTCTGCTAATGCCGGGGGAAATTGCGTGTATATCAACCCCAAACCTGTCGCAGTAAGCTTTGAATTCACCGAGGAACTCGCGCCCGCCGTCTACTACAATCTGTCGCGGGGCACCGAATAGGTGAATTACTTGCTTTAACGCGGCTAGGGTGCTGTGTTGGCTTTTGTTATTTGTGTGACGAAGTAACACGTATTTAGTGTAAGCATCAATCGTCACTATCACATATTCCTGATCGTTAGGAGTGCCTAGCTTTCCGGTTATATCCATATGTAAAACTTCAAATGCTGTCGTAGGTTTACGTATAGGATGTAGTTGCACTTGTGTGGCACCCGAGGCTTGTTTGGAAGTCTTACATACGACGCAGTTATCAACAAATTGTTTTACGACAGTGCTCATTCTTTCAAAGTAATAGGTCTCTCTGATCTTATGGAGGGTCTTTTCAAAGCCCGGGTGTTTCAGCGCTGTGTGAAATGTGTTGATAAGGCTCCATTGAAAAGAGCTAGGGACAACGATGAGTTTTTGATGGCCTAAAATAGGGTCAGTCTTCTCGAATTTAAGGACATTGTCTTCCAGCAAATAGCCTGGGACTTGGTTTCCGCTATGCAAGGTGTCAATGATTGGTCGCAATAAGTTGTCGCGTCGTTGTTCGATGTTAAGCCACTCAAGGTTCATTGTCGTGACATTCACAGTCAATGGGTCTGGGTTGCGGCTTAGGAAATCTGCGTGCTGCATCCGCTCGCCCTTCCTGTACTCTATGTCAAAGTCGAAGTTTTGCAAATAAGACCACCATCGATGAATACGAGGTAACAAGTCTTGTTTGTGCTTTGACGCTTTAAGAGCATTGCAATCGGTGATGACCTTAAATTTACGTCCATAAAGAAAGTGCCTAAAGTGTTTGATGGCACGGACGACTGCAAGGGTCTCCAATTCATAGGAGTGGTATCTACTCTCTATGTCGGTTGTGCGCATGCTGAAGTAAGCTACGACATGTTGCCGGCCGTTAATAATTTGGACAAGGATCGCTCCAAATCCTAAGCTGCTAGCATCAGTGTAAAGTTCTATCGGTTCGCCTTCTTGAAAAATGGTTAATACGGGTGTGGAGGTGAGATGGTGAATTATTTTCTGACGCGCTTCCTCATGAGTTGAAGTCCATTGCCAACGTGTACCTTGTTTTGTTAATTCGTACAGGGGGGCCATTGTACGCGCGAAGTCGGGAATAAAGCGGCGAAAATAGCCGGCAAGGCCATTGAATTGACGGACTTGTTTAACGTTGCTAGGAGCAGGAGCCTTTAAGAGGGCTTCTACCTTTTTGGGACTAGGACGAACTTGTCCATTTTCTACGACATTGCCCAAATATTCAATTGAGTTTTTAAAGAAAAAGCATTTGTCAATATTTATTGAAAATCCCGCTTCACGAAGAGCGATGAAAACTCTTTCTAGGTTTACAAGACCAGAAGGGAAATCGCGGCTTTTACTTATCACATCGTCGATGTAGACTTGTGCTACGCTATCATGAAGGTGGTCAGTATTATTGGCACTTCCAGGCAGTAAAAGGGGGCCTAAAGCTCGATTAATGCACCTTTGGTACACGGACGGTGCGTTACAAAGACCAAACGGCATGGTAAGGTATTCGTAAAGTCCGTCCGGCGTTATGAAGGCAGTCTTTTCAATCGAATCCTCAGATATTGGAATTTGGTGGAACCCTGAGGCCATATCTAGGGAAGAATAATACTGTCCACCAGCCAATTGATCAATCTGATCTGCGATCAAAGGTAGGGGATAATGATCTCGAATGGTATTAGCATTCAATTCCCTATAATCGACACACATGCGGTCATCGCCGTTTTTCTTTTTAACAAGAATGACCGGGCTGGAGTAAGGGGATTTGCTTTCGCGCACAATTTTGTTTTCAATTAGTTCGTTTACTATTTCTCTGACCTTTTCACGCTCTATAGGACTAAGTCTATATGGACGGCGTTCAACATATTTGTCTTTATTTTTCAAACGGATCTCTAATGCACCTGTGTTAACGCGAGATTTTGCAAAACCACGCGTGAATAGGTCTGAGTAAGCGTTTAGTAACCTTAAAAGCAGGTCAATTTGAGATTGGTCTGTCAAGTCATGGTCTAAATTATCAAATAAAGGGCTTTCTGGGCGTATGTTCAAAATTTGGGGGCTCCTACACAGAACTGCGTTGCCTTGGGTAACGATAACGCTTAGACCTGTCCCTGAAAGAATGTTTGCTCCTACCAAAACGTCAGTTGTCATTTCATAGTCGGGCAAGATATGAAAAGAGATCTCAATGTTTACGTCGTTAATTAAGCAAGTAGTTGTTAGGGTACTCATTGATATTATGGGAAACGGGCCTATACCTCGCAAATAAATAACAGTCTGACGCCTTTGCCCTGGCAGTTTATCAGCGATAGATTCGCGCATAATGGAACACTCGGCACCACTGTCGAATACGGTATTAATTGTCAAGCCCCCAACGAGCATACGCATAGTGTTCAAAATGGTTTTTTGTTGAGACACACAGTTAATGTTAGACGTTATTAGTTTTTCGCGGCGGAAACACGTATCGTAAGTATGTCCTGACTTTGAGCAAAAGGAACAATGTTTATCAGACTTCGGCAAAGAGTTAGATGGTAGTGGCACATTTTTGTCAATAGTTGTCCCCGGGTTGCCATTATTTTTATTGCGGCAGTTACTAAGCGTATGGCCAGTCTTCTTGCAAAAATTACAAAACATTGGGTTACTGTTCCTATTGTCAGTAGAATACCTAGCTCGTTTTGGCTGGGAGTGGTATGAATTGCTTTGACTGGGACGCTTGACGCGAATCGAAGAAGCTACAGAGATAAGCTCGGGTACAGACGTGGCTCGGGCATTCATTAACTCTATTCTGAGGCGTTCGTCATTCACCGTTCCTATCACTGCTTCCACGGCGTCGGAATTGTTAAGCTTGTCTTTGGTTACTCGTCTCCACAATATCCACGATTGTGTAAGAAAATCAGTAATGTCCTTGGAAGGATCATAAGAGTGCTCCCTAAACTTGAGTACGTCACGTGAGTAACGGTTTTCCGGCTCAAAAGTTGTTATGATATTTAGTTTCAACTCTTCCCAGGTTGAAGTCGTTACTAGCCAATTATCAGCCCACATTTTAGCACGACCTTTTAATAGACTGGTCACTTTCATACGGACATCATAATCGCTAAGTTGGTGCGTGTTCTTAGCTGTGCTAATATGATCACACCATTCGCGAACTCCTACGTTACCGTCTGGGTCGTAGGCCGGTAAGAATATGTCAGTTATCTTTACTCTATCAGTGTGCTGCTGGCTAAGCAGTCGTTCACTCATGGATTGCATCATTAACATCATATGAGAGTAAAATTCAGGTGGTACGTTACCCCCATGCTGAATAGCCGGAATCTGTTGCGCAGGTGCTGGCATCGATGCCGTTGAGTTTGTAGTAGCAGGTGCGCTGCATGACTCCAAAGCGCTTACAGGCGTTGAGGCTGGAGGCGGTCGATCACTCGATGCTTCCTCAGGATTTGGCTCATCCATGATGCTCGAGGAGTATCAATGCGTCAGGCAGAATCTGTAAAATTTTAATGAGCGGGGCAGAAAAGGGATCGCTGGAGCGATCCCACTTCTGATGTCGGATTAAAGCTGGGAAAAGCCTTTTTTTTAAAAAGCTAGTATCAACATAGAAACTATAAGAGTTTTGATTATAAGCTTCACTTCCTATAAATCAAGTTCGAATTGATTTAAAAACAAATATTTAAGCAATTGAGAATAACTTTTAAGAATTAAGGATAGCTAAATAACATTTAGGCAAACGCTAAAATAATAACATCGAGACACAAGAGAACAGTAATTTTATTTCATGAAATATTTTAACAGAGTTTGTACTTACAATGTTATCGGCTCGACGTCTCCAAACAGAATGCCAACCACACCTCGTTCGGTCGCCATTGTGCCGCCATCCTCCCCGCCAATATTTTACTCCGATTAGATGGCGCCACAAAAGCTTCCGTTTCCGTTTCTTAATTAATTATTAATAAACGAATTTAAATACTTAAAACATTAACAATTTGTTTAATAAATTATTTAAGGATTTATGAAAATGTTTCGATCGTTTTAAAAAATCAAATAAGCTTAAATTAAATAATCAGAGTATGCTACAAGCACATATAGATGGCGCTGTGCGTTCACCGGATACGCGTTCGAACATAAATTTAAATTATTAATCAACACCACTACTTTTACATTAATATTTCATGTTAATTGAACTGGACCAAATTAATTACAAAGTTACAAAATAGGATTTGCTAATTACAATATTTGTAGGATTCAATTATTCTTGCAATTTTAATAATAATTTTTAATCAAAATATCGTTGCGGCGACATATACTATACCAAGCGTCCCACGCTTTTTAAGCGTGATTTTTTAGTTTTTAAAACTATTTTTCAGGAAATAAGGATTATGGAAAACTCTTATCAAATCATTGCATTGTCATCGGTACTTGATACGTGTGCAAAGTTTTAAATTAATCCGATTTCTGGAAGTTGGTGAAAATTGAGCTCAAAGATTCCGTTACATACATACATACATACAGTCCGAGCTAATAAAAGCGTGTTAAAAAAAAAAAAATTGGTTGCCTGTAAAGTCGGTATACGGGCGAAAGTTTTACGTGACAACGACTTTGAGTGGTAAAATAATTTAAATGTGAATATTCATTCTTATAACATGAACCGGTGTGTATGCCTATCTCTCTCACTCTCTCTCTCTCTCGCTCTGTCTCTCTCGCTCTTAGGCGGGTTAACTGTGCTCGAGTGGAAGGGACGCGTGCCTTTCACTTTTTATGTCTGTCTCACTCGCTCTTAGGCGGGCTAACCATGCCCGAGTCGAAGGGACGCGTGCCTCTCACTCGCTCTCATTGTGAGCGCGGAACGTGAGCGGAGCAGCGTAACGCAGTTTCTTGAAGTGTCACCCGGCAAACCAATTTATAAGACGTTGTCACGTCAAACATCATATAGTTGCTTTATCAGCGCTTAAGAAATTTTCAGTGATATCGCTTGGCAAGTTAACTCAAAGTAGTGCTGTGTCCATTGATCGGTAAAAGTCAAAGTATTTCAGTTATGCAACGCGTCGAGTGTTTTGTTAGTGTCAGTGTTGTGTTTCCAGGTGCATCTTCTGTGTCACGTTGTGAGTTGTATTGTAAGTCCTGCGAGTTTTAGTTTTTTCAAGTGGTTACAGTTGGATGTATTTGGGTTCCTGCGCTGGCATCGCTTAGTGGAAATTTAAAGAAAAATTATTCTCGTATTAAGCTCTAATTATAAATTATGCTAGCAACAGAGTATAGAGCAAGAGCGTAGTTTGAAAGAGATTTTCAAGCAATAAGTTGAAATAATTAACACCTCAAACTCCACGTCCTGTGCTAATAATGTTGGATGTTTCTGTCCAAACGTTTCTGTAGTGCAGTAATTTGACATTGCACGTTGTACTGAAACTTCCTGGGCTTTAACTGGGCCATGTCTCATAGAGTAGGTCCTCCAAAAGAATGAAAAAAATTCTCAAGTCCTCCATCAAGTCAGCTGTTTGACAAAACCTTTTGCTCAGTCTGTCGCCAGCTCTTAACCCGTGCACCGAACCGCAGCCCGCGAGCGGTCGACATAACTCATACCGCGCTCACCTCTGTCGGTAAGTTGCAAACTTTGACACACAACCGCCCCGCACCACCCCGGACCACCTGAAACCGGCTCGCACCGGTTACACTTGTAATGAAAACGTTGAGTTATATTCAATTTCGCGGACATTGTTTTGTGTTTGCTGTTAAATGGTTAAAGGGGTGGGGGAAATGATAATAATAGACGACCTTTTACTCTTATTTATCTAGTGACAGGTTAGGATGTTGTAGCAATAAATTGAAGTCGCATCAAAATATTATAGTAGAGATTTTAAGTTATTGATTTCTTGATTTCATTGATTGACTAAAGGCAGAATAGGTAAAAAAAGTAAGTGCAAAATAAAAAAGTTTTTAAGTGGGTAATAATGTAAAAGTAAGTTTATGAGCAAGTATCAAAAGATAATATGTTTCCTTAAATTATTGAATTCATGATCAGATTGATAAACCGAAGGCAGAATAGGTAAAATAAAGTGCAAAATAATAAAGTTTTTAAGTAATGATTTCAGACGGCATGTACCAAATCCAAAAATTGTTTCAAAAGATATGTTTCCGCCCGGGATCGAACCGGGGGCCTTCTGCGTGTTAGGCAGATGTGATAACCGCTACACCACGGAAACGATATCTAGTACGGCGAAATAGTAAGTCACTTTCCAAGCGCTCTAGATATAGACGGTATGCCAGTAGCACGTCTGTACTGTGCGTCACGTGACCTTGATTGCGTACTAAATTCCGATACAACGCGTGTGGACAAGAAAGTGCGCTCTATTAAATAATTTTATCACTAGTCGATTATAAAAAAATAACTATATGTAATAAAAATTAATTGCCAATTGCTTTATAAGAAACAATAGGTGTCAAATGTAATTAATAAGTATAATTGTATTGTAATAGTATTAAAACAGCATTTTTAAATACTGACTTGTAGGTATTAATAGAATAGCATTTTGAATTTTACACGATTTTTTCACAAATCGCATGTACACAATCGTTCTATAACAATACCTGTAAAACTTATTATCTACAAAAAGCAATCACAAAAGTCAGTCCACTGTTTCTCAACCCTAAACGACTGGCTTAATCAAGAGCACCTCAATCCGGGTCCCTGGTCGTTACGACCAATTAACAACTATCTTAGACGGTGGGCTAACCCCCCTCTCCTCGTTTCCCCACGCGTGGGGGTGGGGCTGACCTAATGATGCTTTATGCGCTGATATATTATCATATTAACGGGCGCCATTACTGTTATTAGGCCAGGTAATGGCGTAGCTAAGTTGAGGACAACTCTTGAGACACATTTGCAACTAAGATAGCTATAGCAAGAACTATGCGTACATAATGAGATGATAAAACATTCAAGAATGGGTTAAAACTAATTTTTAATAAGAAACTTAACAAAAAAGTAATGAGTGAATTAATATTTTATACCTAGAAAGACTAGGCTTCATAATAACGTTTCCCTTTTAATCTTTTCTATATTTACTTAGGTACCAAATTCGACGACCACTTTGGTGTAATGGTCAAGAAGTTGACTATTAACCGAGAGGTCACGGGTTCGATCCCCGCACTGTACAAACATATTTGTGGGCATGAACATGACTGTTTGTACTGGTCTGGGTGTTATAAGTATTTATTTAAGTTTATTTGTAATACCACTGTTGATTTCTGTAACACAAGTGTTTAAGTTACTTACCACGGAGTCAGATCAATGTATGTGATGTTGTTGTATATTTATTTATTTATTGAATAATTCCAGTAACGGATAAACGCGTAAATATTTATACACAAATCTGTCGGGTGTCAACACTTCTCCCCGCGGCTCTGAAAGGCCAAAATTAAAAACAAATGACCCAGAAAATACACGAACTCCGCGATTTGATTAAATTAAGAGGAAAATACCTCACAGCGCCCAAATTGAAGGTTCTCCGCCGTGATATTAAAAAGGTTTCGCCGGCGACAACGATTTCTTTTGCAAATATGTCGATTTGCATTAATTTATTCTGTTTACGGCTGAATAGCCTTTAGTCATATTTCAGGGACGCTCAAAGAATATTCCTTGTATTTTCTGGCACGACACTTTTTTTATAAGAAGATATATTTAAATGGCCACGCTGTATTTTATATTGAGTTGTAAATTAACTACGAAATATATTTTAAACCTAAGATTTTATGTCGATTATAGTCTGACCATTACTGGCAAAAACACGAGGCGTCCGGCGCCTCACGTAACACAATTATATTGAAAACTGAACCCGAAACGATAATTCTTAGCCAACACTAAACTCCATATGGTGGACAATTTAAACTTAAACCGCGATAACCCCAAACTGCCGGACGGCAATAAAACTTAGTCGTTAACGGTTAATTAGAGACAGTGTCCGATAGATGGCGATTTATATCACAATTTTAACCCTCAAGATGGCAGCGCGGTGGTCGGTATATCGGATCGGATGACTGATAAAGTGTGGTCGCCCTCGCCGTGGGCTATTGCTCCCAAAGGGCACTTTCTTGGTGGACATCGGATGGTAACACGATGTATTTGAGCTGATATCGCGGTTAGCTTCTGTTGAATGGTCTTCAACGTCAGACGTTTATTTTTTTTGCTCGACAATGAAATTACCATTATGTAAGTACTTTGACCTTGAGTGCAATATAATGATAAATCAGTATTTTATAGCCACCTATCTACGAATTTATGTGAATGCGAATTTATTGACTTGATTACTTTTGATTTTTGATGCAATATTTTCACACAATTCCTTTATTTGTAAATCGTGTACATCTAGCACAGAACATGCCAACTCCCGGAGTGAATTCTTGAGAGCAACTGCTCTCAAGAACTCTCGACGTTATTACATTATTACTTTAGGCTTCATACTACCTACTAGGCCTGTGGGGTGAGCAAGAACATTAACGTATTCGTGTCGTCCAATCGTAAGAAGTCAGTTGTATAATTGAAAAAGTAAGATAGTTGTAAGTGCTAACCCCACTGAAATAAACAAAATTCATATAATATTCTGTATAATTAAATAAATCTACTCCACAGCTTCCCCTGTTCCCTGATTAGAGATAGGCCGTAAGAACATACCCTATCGTTACAAGATCATATTGCTCGCGCGTAAATCACGCCGAGTCTAACACGCACAGTTGGTCTATCTGACCCCATGCGGCAGGGTGACGGTCAAGTATTTGTTGTTGGGTCAAAATTAAGCTGAGCGGTGGCATTACAATGATACGCATATAAAGATCTAATATTTCGGCATCTTGTTAGTCTAGTGCCAATTGGTTAAAGTAACTTTACGCTACAAACTAGTTATTTTCATTTAAATCTATAAGTCAATAGGAAAGCGTTATATAGCATTGTGTTTGTATGTGACAGTCAATGGAAAGTTAACGACAACGCTATTGGTATAACCCAATGAAGCCTCAGGCTGATTGTGTTATCTATGAAATTCAAGTAACTAGTATTTGCTTTAATAGTCCTCCTGGCCGATTTTGACCACAGCGGGCAATCTTAATAGAGATCAGCCAACTACGCAGGAGATATTATAGTGCACAAGTGTGAGTGCAATACACGGTGCACTCACTGTTCCTTCACTCTCAAAGTTCGATGAGACATTTGCCTTATTGTAAGCTTGAAACAATACCCAAACGAGACTTATATGATCTCCTTAGATACTAAAAAGGGGTCCCGTAACTTTTCACTTTGCTATACATAAGGGGAAATGTACACTATAACATTGTTGATCACCACACCGTGAAATCGATCACCACCGGCGCACTAAGCAGATGCTTTTGTTTCGTCGCCATTGTTCGAGGTGATGGAAGAATAAAATAGGTAATTAATCGTTCACGCTTGACGCTTCGCTTTCACAACTTGAGACAAAGGTGGGGATAAATAAACTCTTTGTGCGATACGTAAAAAAGTTGGGAAACGCGTTGTGCTTTTCAGATGTGATGACAGGCTTAAAGGGACTAAAAAATTTTTGGGACGAAAATGAAAATAAGTAATGATAACGAGGACAGAAAGTGACAAAATATAATATAATTGGTGACGTGACAATAATAATAATAAAATCCTTATAGCTTACATCTTTAAAACTAACATTCAATAGAACAAACATAGCACATAGCAAAGCAATTGGAAGTGGCTCTTGTGTTGACTTGGGATATGATCCCAAACAGCGCAGGTTTTCAGCCACACCTATCTCTCCATAGATGTTCCGTGAGAGGTAGTTCGTTGAGGGCTTACTTATAAGATCAGTAAATTAAAAATAATGGATACAAATAGATACATAAAAAAGAAAGAAACATTATTGAGGAGCACTCTGGCGTGTGTGTGTGTGTGAAAAATTACTAACTTGAAAGCTTTTGTTGCAATTTTGATTTTAGTTAACGTATTGAGCGCTGTTAGGCAAAATCCGGCTCCGGAACAAAAGAATAACGATTGAGTCTGTAATCTTCACGATTGACCGGTTACTAAGAATTAAAAAAAAATGTCTACCACAGCTTTACTCGTCAACGGCACATCATAAAAGTGACAAAGTACAAAACGAAAATTTGTTTAGACTGGGCCATCCCATCCTTTATAAACTTCCACAAACGACGTTTTGAAAGACACGTTCACTAGTGCTTTTTAATTTGTTTATAAACAGAAAGCACAAGTGATCGACTGTCGGCCTTTTACGATCTCTATCGCGGAGGAAGCAATTAAAAATACAGTAAAAATTTAATTTGTTCGGTTGTAAATCAGACGCGATATAACAGTCAGCGGGACACGTCGCAGACTCAGAAGAAAAAATGTTTTAGAATGTCGTCAAACAACTTCCTATGTGAAACTGACCTGATTAACGTCAACTCATTATTACCTTGTTTATTTTAACTAACGACTAACCATTCGCTCTCCAAGCAAAGTAAAACTCTATCTTTTGAAAATTACGGTGTACTTTACCTTGTTGTGATGGTAGTGCATTGGTTAAGGCGGGGTTTTATGAGGTAATTAAAGTTAACAAGTCTATTGAGCTTCGATGAGTTACACGCAGGTTATCGGAGAGGCGGTGAGGGAGGACACATGCATTTTACTCGTATGTAGGTGACATGTTTTGTACGAGATATTTTAAACTTGATAAGCCGGACCCTGTTTGTAAATATCGCTAGCATATAATAGGGACTAGTTTTCCATATGATAGGAGGTAAAGTCACTCGAAAACTAGATTCGCCACACAGGGTGGCGACCATAACACGACAATTGGGATGATGACACCTATCTTAAATATTGTCAAGAACATGGTGTTTAAAAAACATAGCCCCTATGAAGTTTATTAACCAATATATTTCAAAAAAGCTGTAGAAACCAATTTTTAAACACACAAAACGCAATAAATATTCGGTCAATTGACTCCGATTTCTGACACATGACCGTGACGTCACAATCATTTATTACCATACGAAATCTATGGAGACAGACCGTTTTGACAGATAATAAAAAGTATGTCAACGATTGGTGGTATCGTCTAGCCAATTGAATTTTTGTATGTTACGCTTCCACGCTTGGATGAATTTGGGTACACATACAAAGTCGTCACCATTCTGTATGTGTATTAATTTTCATCGAAATCTGATCAGTCGTTTAGGCATGTAAGCGTAACAGACAGAAAGTCAATTGTCGTGTTGTGGTCGCCATCCTGTATAGAAAAAATATAGATGCATTATTAAAAGAATTATTAAGAAATCAGTCTAACTCGACCAATTGCTATTACAAAATTCAATTTCTGAGTGTTGCAAACTGTCTTTCGAGCAACACACTCTGCGAAAAATACTTACGATTACTTATTTCTTATGCAATTAATAGCAATGCAATAAAAACAAGCAGTTTAACGAGGAAAAGCGGTATTCCACACATTAACGCCCTAATCTGGCCCAGCACGCTCTATAACTAAGTAATTCGTGATAAGTGCCCATCTGATATACGCCTCCATAATTTATATTTATGACGTCTTCAGGGGCGGCAATTAGACCCTCAAGACTCGAGTGAGAACCTCAAATGGTCTGATAAGACCCTCCGAAACTCACCGGGTTGAGTGTCCGCAGGTTGAGAGTTGTAAGATATAAGTACCTAGGAAGTGTTTAAATGTCATATTGTTGGCTTTAGATTATGCTAAATGTGTTTTGGCGATCAATATAGTGGATAAAAATATTTTGTCACGTTAGTATGTTCATATTTTCACAACCAAAAATATGGCAAACCTTCTTTACAGCTTAGATCAAACAACGAGAGAGAGAAGTGGCAAAGGAATAGCAAATAACTTATGATTAATGAGCACGTACCGTAGCTTACTCTGTTTGTTTTAGTCTTAGCAAAACAATACAATAGGCATGATGGCACCTATCTTAAATATTTTCAAAACCATGGCGTTTCAAAAACATAGCCCCTATGAATTTAATACAAGCAGTATATTTCCAAAAAGTTTAAGAAAACAATTTTTAAACACACAAAATTCAATAAATATTCGTTCAATTGACTCAGATTTCTGATACATGACCGTGACGTCACGTTCTTGGATTCGCATACAAAATCTATGGAGGCAGACAATTTTGACAGATTATAAAAATTATGTCAACGATTGGTGGTGTCATGTAACCTATTGTAACGCTTAGAGAACTAAGACTAAAAAATGAATCAAGACTGTCAATACCTAAACAAAAATTGAAAGCGAATTGACATTGAAACAGTATGGTCTCTATAAAAACAAAGCCCATAAAAGTCGAATTTGCTCCCTAATAAATCGCAATGGAATAAACCAAAAATCCCTAAACTCTTTCAAATCTTATAAATCCGCGCTTAAGGCGCGCCATCTCGCGGCCCCGAGAATAAACCAAGGTGGAGCGAAGTTTTTAATCTTTCTCTCACACCGACACGGAGCACTTAATGGTGGATTATCTCACTACATTAAGCCCACCGTTGCTTTGTTCTGTAATTTTTTGATACATTTTTCTTTTGTGAAATCGGGGAAAATGATGGGAAGGTTGTTTGTGATTTGGGTCAGGTCACCAATCTGATTTCACTTGACGGGCGTGATTGGACTGGGTCGAATTGTCTAAAGAAACAGTGCAAAACTATTATATACCTAACAATATATCCATATATATAAAAGAAAGTGGTTTTAGTTACACTATATATAACTCAAGGACGAATGAACCGATTTGGCTGAAAATTGGTGCAGAGGTAGCTTAGAACCAGGAAACGTACATAGGATTACGTACTTTTTATCCCGTTCAACCGCGATTTCGAAAACAAAGGGATTCCACGCGGACGAAGTCGCGGGGGGGGGGGGGGGCACTAGTAATTGATAGTTATGAGATTATGAAGATCATATCATATCATGTATATCTTATGTTTCTGATCATTAAGATGTTTATGATCACATACAGGTCATCAGTAGAAAATATATTTTGGTAATCATCTTTATGGAACACTTTTTAAAAACAAAATTTGCCAAGAAACCCGAGGTAATAACGAAGATAACCCCAAAATGTCTGGTGTACCTTTTGAAATGGAATCGAGCCGTCTTTTGCCCGCCGAAAAACTTGGCAATCGTCAAAAACTCAAACTTAATCAAGAAGAGACGGCGGAATCGGCAAGGATTATCTGTGCCCCGAACTGAGTTAATTAAACATGAAATTCAATCAATAGAGGACGCGGCGAGTTATCGCGTAAGGAATAAAGGGCAGATCCCTTCCTCCTAATTAAAATGTATTGCCTTATTTAACTCATTTTCCACTTACAATGACATCGTGCGACCGACTCCAACTTTTTAATCTGCTCGCCGTCTTACTTTGCTTCGAGTTGTTCCGTTGCAGCAGGGGATTTTGAAGCTTGGTGTAGTTGCCTTTAAATTTATTTTACTTTAGAACAGACCCTCGTAAAGGGAGCTGGTATAGCCAGGTTTGGCGGAGTGGTATCGCTCGGAGTCACAAAGAGGTATTTGCGGCGGACTTAGGGCTGAACATTAGTTTTTAAGGGCCTTATTTTGTTGTGCGCTATTAAAGCGGAGGAGTCTTTGATAGAATTAGCCGGGGCAATAAAATTAATCGGTTTTCTCAAGAAACAATGGAGCGCTTTGCTAAAATAAAACGTTTTAAGGTGCGTACTGACGTTTCAATGTAGCTTGATAAGACAACAATTTATGGAGGAGCGCCGAGTTTGGTAAGATTTGTTTCTTTAGAAAGCACCATATCTTATATAGTTATTTGGGACCATGTGCAAAAAATGCTTATAAACGTGATCGAAGGTCAAAACGTCTTGTATATGTAATTCAATGTTGGAGGTATGTGTATATACTAGATGTAAGTACATCAACAATAACAGAAGAAAGCAGTTTTCGAAGAGTATGGTATATATATACATACATCATGGAAACTGAATTACGGAGGGTAAGTTAGCAAAATTAAAGTAGGTGAGTTTACATATCCTGGACATAATACTATGATTTTTAGGTTTGATACCTAATATTACAATTTCTTAGCAAATAATGTTGATCAGTTTTAATTATTAACCTCAATCTCCCAATCTCATCCGCCTATATACGTCCCACTGCTGGGCACAGGCCTCACCTCAACTATGAACTGGTCCGAGCCATACTCCACCACGCGGGCTCAGTGCGGATTGGTGGAGAGGTGTTTGTAAAGACTTTATTGACCTTACTGACCTTACTCTCAGATGTAATTAAGCCGCCCGAGGGCCTCTGAAAAGGCTAAACGAATAATACAATATGGATATTAACCGGGACCAACAGCTTAACGTGCCATCCGAAGCACGGAGATGCTTGTTAATAGACATCGCTTAAATGGTCAGAACGGTCATCCATCGCAAACATGACCGCGCCTTAGGTTGCTTAACTTTTTTATCACTACCAAAACTAGTAGCTATTATAGGAAACCTACTTTTTTATTATGTCGCAAAACCTGCATACCTCTGGTAATTGTCTTTTCGAATCGTATATCAAAAAATACTATAGGTACCTTAGGTAAAAATAAAACACCGCAACAACATTTTGTTTCAACAATATCCATGTAACCTACACGGCCCCTCGTATGTAACGGCGATGCATTTGAAAATCCTCTCGGACCGCCCGCCAGGCGGCGACACTGCGCGCCGCAGGCTACCGTGCGCTGCGTGACGTGACGGCAGCCATCTTGGAATGGACAGCGCGTGTACAGGCCGAGGTCAAAATGTAGGTAGATGCTATTATTTCAACAACGTAAGAAGTCTACTAAGTTATGTACATGAGTAATGGGTATTAATGCAATGTAATGGGTAGTAATGAGGTAATGTACATGAGTTTTACAAGGCGCAGACGATACAAGCCACGTTGGTGTAAACATTTGCGGTATCTTATTCATTTGTATTATGGGCGCTTCGGCAACAAAAGACGTAGTAACTGTTTAGTAATCTGTGACAAAAGCCCGGTGTGTTTTTTTCTGTACGGTGGCCAGCACGTCCCGGTGAATACTGCAAACAAACACTACACGCTTATACACTTGTAAACTTGTACACTTATAAACTTGTAAACGTGATGAGACTGTAACACCTTATTGTAATGTGTGACTTTGCAATAAATATTATGAATATGAATATGAACTTGTACACTTATATACTTGTGATTCGGGCGTTTTTGCAAAAACAATGGGCAGCCTGATTTTCTGGCCACAGTACCTATGTATTGGGGCAAGCACATCACAATAGGTAAGGTGTCTGTATTAAGTCTCTGTGAGTAGTTTTGGGCGTTATTTTTGTGTCATGCAGCTTTAAATGAAATTTCCATCAAATACTCTACAACTGCCATAACTTGTAAAATCAGTGATTTGGCGTCAATAACAGTTTTATCAAACAATACCTAAGATATTCAATTACATTGTCTGAGGATAACGTAACCTGGTTCTGGCGATGCTAGTATCAAAATCGCACTGACACAACAAAAGTAGAAACCTACTCATAAAAATTTACGCCCACACGCATTTTATTCGGTGACATTTCACCCGGCAGGGCGCGTCGGCGACGTACCGCGTGACGCGGCCCGCGACGAAGCCAAACTGCATCTACTTAATAATTTTTACAGCCGTTTTTATTTTTCGCAGCGCGCCGTAGCAGGACATTCACTACATTATTCCAATAATAATATTTTCTTTGGCCCCGTGTCGGCATCCGCGACAGTTTGGAGTACGCCTATGAGACATGGGCTAGGCTAGTGGGAGACACAATAGGACTTGGCCACAGAAAAAGTAATAGGTGTAGGTTTCTTGGACAGTATGTAGCAATCTAGTTATAGTTAAGCGCTAGTTTATGTCACAAACAGACTTATAGCGCTAAGTATCTCAGGTTATGATAAGTAATAAAGAGGAAGGAAAAGGGTCATAGAGGTCGGACGTAAGAAGGAAATCAAGAAAAACAAATCAATGTAATGTAGGTTTAGTATAATCGAATATCTATTATAAAAGTTAGCTAGTGCTTGTGGCGCAGTGATTGCAGCGCTTTGGAAGTGATACCAAAAGTTAAGCAACCTAAGGCGCGGACATGTTTTGGATAGGTGACCATTCTGACCATATTTAAGTGACGTCTATTTACAAGCATCTTCGTGCTTCGGAAGGCATGTTAAGCTGTTAGTCCTGGTTAATATCGATATAAGTCGTTATGCCTGGTAAGAGGCTCTTAACTGAAAGTTTGTATATTTAACGAACCTAAAACCTTGGATGGATGAAGAACACGACGATTCAGGAGCTATTCGAAGTATAGGTACACAAGAGCTATAATAATAGGTACATATGCAATAAAAATAAAACCGAATATGACTGTGCCCCTATGCTAAACCCATTTCCATTTCATCCAGCCATAATGTCAACAATACCATTCGCATATTCAAAAAGGTAATTCTATAGAGCGGACATAACTGTGAAACAGTGGCCACATTACAATGCATCATCCGAACAACTCTAGTACATGCTTAATGCAATAAAGGTCCTACTAACAGTCACCATGAAAGAAAACTAAATTGTCCGTGCCGACCTAACTGGCTTCTCTGAAAGCCATAGCCCGGCCAGCTTAGCGTGACCCCTGGTATTCCATACCACGTCTTCTTTGCGGGTTTCTTTCAGAGGATTGGGGGGAGCGAGGGGGGTCAGGGCAAGGTGGTGGCGACAGTAACAATTATAAATAAGTAGGTTGGAGCAATAACGGCAGCGACGTGCACTATATCAAGCAAACTGCCTGCGATGCACCACCTAAGAGACACTTTACAAAGACTAGGATACACAGACGCGACAGCTATATGGATTAATAACTACTTATTATTATTTATTATGTATTATTTTTTAGTATTCACAACGGTATTTCTAATTCGAAAAGACATAACACTTAAAAAAATATTTTCGGTTCCGGTCATCAGGAAGGATTCGAACCCCCGACCTTACTTATTACTAACAAATCAGACTATATTCTAAGTTTTTTTGTGGTTAGTAAAAAACATCATTCCGGCTCTATAGATACATAATTTGAATCTGTTCACATTTTGATTTATCACTTTGATAGATATTTTTTTTTACTTTTAAAATAAATTGAAATATTTTTGCACAAAACATGGTTACAAGCTCAGCATGACCTATGCATTAAGTTATTCAGGATAATAAACAAAGTTTAACAAATCAAAAGTACAGCACTGTTTGTTGTTAAATAGCAACTTTGAACAGAGCGTACAGCAACTGCCCATTTGATAGTCTAGCAACTATTTAGTATTCAAATGTTTATGTTTTAACTCAATTGGTTTCACCATAATTAGATCTTTTCCCACTTGTGTCTTTCTTGACCTGCCATAATTATATTAAGGCATTAAATGCACCAAACTAACGCTTCTGGACTAACAAGCCCTACCTAATCTGTGTCCTCGCAGCTCATAGGCCATTCATAACAGCGCCATGCTCTCTCAAGAGCAGACGTTTTTATTTCCGACGTAAAAACACAAGTCAAATAAAGTGTAAGCCCGTTTCGGTTCAGCTCGTATTAGGTAGTTAAATTTACATTTGATGTTTTCACCCGTGAAAGTTATTTTGCTCGTCGAGATTTATAGTAGCAGTGCAGCTACGTCTCTTTGTTGCGACCCGTTTACGTGTATTTATGGCGTAATTTAAACAATCCGAAATGCGAAATACTTTAGTGTCCGCTGAAAGGCAGCCATGTAATTATTAATCGCTTTGTGATGCGATGAATGAGATGGCTATTTGGTTATTGGTTAACGGGTGATGAGTTTTGTTTTACAAATGTGAATTCCACATTTATATTCATTAAATTTAAAATCAAAACTAGGAAGAAAACTGAGAGAAAGCAAATTTCAGACAGTATTCCCGTGGCTACAAATGCGTTTGTACTAATAAGACATTAATAAATTCATACCTAGTGATGAACACTAGTAATGATGTGAAGGTAGATCTTTAGTGCCTACGCAATGAAGATGTATCCACGACTCTTGGTTATTGACCGAGAAAGCATAGCAATTGAGAAGTTCAAATATGAAAATATCGTTGGCCATAAACATAAAATTACCCAATATTGTCTAATCCATGTAACAATCCCATGATCTTCAACTTTACAACAAATCCAATTCCCCCGAAACGAATAAACCGGTAAACCTGCGCGGCAACAAATTGTTGGCTCAATTTATTCAGAATGAAACTGTCAAATTATTCACGATGAGAATATAAAACGTGTAAGCGGGGGGATTCAATTGTTACCTGCGCCCGGGACGGATGCCGGGACACGGGACTCGTGGCAGATTGCGGATGGGAACTCACGGCGAGAAATTCAACTGAAAACGGCAGACATGTTTTGTTTGCAGCAAATCAAAATATTTTATTGTTTGTGGGAATAGTAAAGTTTTTTTAACTTACATTGCTGAAACTGTTTACAGTTTACGGTTTTAGACATTTATTTCTCTAAAATAAGTAAATTCTAAGCTTAGCAGTATAAATCTTGAATCGGAGGCCGCTGCGTAGTACAATCTTCGTAATTAGATAACATTGTCAATGTACAAATGGGCCGAAAGGAAAATTCAGTTCAATACATCGATCTGTCCATTGACAATGTTTTAACTTTATTAATGACATCTATCTACGAAGATTGTAGTTTGTAGCGGCCTCCGAATTTTAATTTAGGTATCCTTTAAAATTCAAGATTTTATTTAAAAAAAGCTGCTTAGCTGTAACGTAATACATTTAGATCCACAATGAAAAATGACCCGAATTAAAATTAGCTAGAGCTTTATTAGTATAATATTTTGTATAATAGTGTCGCAGGCACTAATAACTTGCAATTTAATTGGTCATCATCTACAAGTAATGTCATCATCATTCAGAATTTTGACATTCGAAAAGATTACAAATAATTTATAATCGTGACCAACTTTTGCGAAAGTGTTTAAATCCCGTATGTAACTAATCGCAAACATACCTTATGTTTTCAACTAAAGAAAATAAAGAGAGAGAGAGAGAGAGAGAAATTAATTGACGTATGAATGACGACGGAATGATATGACGTAAAAATACGAGAGCAGTTGCCTAATTTTCTAATATACCAAAACAATAAGGAAACTATCGTCAATAGGTACAGTTTGTAGAAAGATCTCATGATTCTTGATTTCGGCTGAATGAAGAGAAAAGTTGGTACCCATTGGTTTTAATTTTTCAGACTGTGTCTACGTTCGAGTGAAATATTAATTTAATAAGCATTTTCAAATTAATTTATTTATATTTCATACTTGGATATATTTGAGTTCCTGCGCTTTCGTCGTTTAGTGGAAATTTAAAGCAAAATAATCCTCTTTTTCAGCTTCAGTCATGGATTTCCGCAAAGTAACGCCTGATTCCATCATATATTCGTTTGATTTTAAATCAATCATCATCAATCAACATCAATAGCGAATATTAAAATTATTTTCGGGTATATAATGACTTACCTACGTAGTTAATTGTTGTTAAATTCACATTTAACAACATAATTAACTTCGATCGACAACGATATTGTTGTCGCTGACAAAATAAAATAAATAAGTAAGACTATTAAAGTCTCTAAGGCTTATTCATACTGCTGTGGATCGCCCGTAGGTGCCAGCCAATTTAAATTGCCAGCAAAATAGTGCAAGCAATATTTTTTTTTAAGGTTCACGCGGCGACAAATGAGCCATTTATATGCAGCTTCAGACATTTAAACATTTTATTATCACGACATTATTCGGCGACATCGAGGTATAAATTGTTTGTTGTTTATTGCGTTTGGACCAGTCCTGGGGAGGGATAAAGTGAGGCTAATATGAATAGAGAGTAGGCACTTACTGAGCTGATCTCTCTTCAGATAGCTGCGTCGCCGGACTATGAGAGAAAACAGTGCACTAATGTGCTGATGAGAGATATCTTCTCACGTGTCTGTGCCAAGTACTTAAACTTAAAACATATTGTGTAGTAAAATAGCTATTGATGTTGGCCGCCATTACAATAGGCTAGATGACACCACCAATCGTTGACATACTCTTTATTATCTGTCAAAACGGTCTGCCTCCATAGATTTTGTATGGGAATACAAAAACGTGACGTCACGGTATTGTATCAGAAATCGGTGTCAATTAACCGAATATTTATTGAATTTTATGTGTTTAAAAATTATTTTTTGGAAATATACTGGTTGTATTAACTTCCCAGGGGCTATGTTTTGTAAACACCATGGTCTTTAAAATATTTCAGATCGGTGTCACCATGCCTAATCGGACAATTTTGACGTAAGGAATTGCAGTACATATTTTCCTTTGTTGATATTACTCAGTACATATTTTTTGTTGTGCGGGACATTTGGTGACACAATGTCACCTGATGATAAGTAACTGGCGATTTGGCCAAGGATTTGGTAAACCAACCTATGCACTCATTTTATTTTCATTTATTTTCATTTATTTATTCAGATCAACATGTAAGCTCACAGATCACTCCAAAGCGCATACATGCAACACAATACCAAATACATAATTGGAAAAATGGTCAAGTTACACAAATAAATTTAAATATAAATACAAATTATAGTCAATAAATGAAAAATAATAATAGCAATATAATAATATACTATGAGGCGCAACGCGTGGTTAGTGGGAGCTTGCGCATTACGCATTGTACGGCTGTAGGGACGATCCAACAAGCGCAGCCGGCGACGAGGCGCCACTGTTCCCCGATCGTCGTACTGTAGATTCCTAGGCACTAATATATTTACCCTTTCTAACACTGTAGGGCAGTCCAGTCTATTTCTGATTATTGACAGAAAATGAATGATGGCTGTCAGAGTTCGCCTAAGTGCGAGGGTTTCCATGTCCACCATACCAATGACAAATAGCGATGGATACAGGTAAGGGTAGTATCCGTAGTTAATTTTGTAAAGCCATCGGGCAAATTTACGTTGGACCCTTTCAACCTGCGTTATATACGTTGCTTCGTAGGGATTCCAAATCAGTGCACAGTACTCAAGTTTGCTACGTACATAGGCGTTGTAAAGCATCTTGGCAACTTGTTTGTCGTTGAATTCAGACGTTATTCTCATAATAAAGCCAAGCGTCTTACTAGCGCTTTTACAAGTTAGTTTTACGTGTTGGTGAAAGTCCAATTTAGTATCCAAGATTAATCCTAAGTCACGCATTTCGTTAACTCTACTCATTGAGGCGTCAAATAATTTATAGTCAACATAAATAGGAACACGTTTCCTCGTAAACGTTATAATTTTACATTTGTCAGTATTAAAGGGAAGTCGATTCTCAATACTCCAATTATAAATAGCATCATGTTTTGCTTTGACTGTTTTATTGCATTCTTTTGGTTGTAACAATTTATATTTTGCCTGTTGTTCTTTCGGTTGTAACAATGCCTGGCAAGGCACTCATATTGTGAAGTATTACAGGCATGTAATACTTCACAATATGAGTGATCACCGCGCGGCGGCCGATGACGAAAAGCCCTTAAGAATAAAAAGACAAAGAATCGCGTTTAATGAATTGTAACGGAAAAAGCGTCTATTCAACGTTCGCCAACCGTGACAGATCAGATAGCGCCCTCACAGAAACTTTACACAATTAACATAGCCCGAAGAGAGTAGGCAAGTCATTATTTTATTTAAAACTTTATTGCAACTATGCTTGTGGCGCAGTGGTTGCAGCGCTTTGGTAGTGATGCCTGAAGTTAAGCAACCTACGGCGCGGTCATGTTTGGGATGGGTGACCGTTCTGAACTTCTGACCATTTAAGTGACGTCTATTTACAAGCATCTCCGTGCTTCGGAAGGCACGTTAAGCTGTTGGTCCCGGATAATATCGATAGATATTAGTCGTTAAGCCTGGTCAGAGGCCCTCGGATAACGTCTGACAGTAAGGTTGGTCACTTACCTTACACACACCCCTCCACCAATCCGCACTAAGCCCGCGTGGTGGAGTATGGCTCGGACCACCTCATAGTTGAGGTGAGGCCTGTGCCCAGCAGTGGGACGTGGGACGCTTATGAGAGAGATGCAACTATTCGTGTGCATCCCTGGTGAGCAGGGTGCGGGCGAGCAGTAACAGCATCCTGAATATGATCGCTAGAGGGCTGGACTATATTTATGTAAGCCGTTCCTGCCCTATTTCGGGGGGACCGGTGCAGGAGTGGCCACTCTAAATTATTTAAACCATTAATAATGTATTATTCTTTCTAACATAGTTTTTCTAAGTTCTTCTAACAATATTTAGTCTTTGTAACTTTCTGAATAAATAATATAATACATAGGCTGGATGCTAAAAGCATTTTCTGCCTGTCAACCTCAAGGTCATGCAGAAATAAGTCAATAGGTGCATTTATGTAATGTGTCATTAAGTAGGTACTTAAGTGACACAAAAATTTTCACATATTTCTTAATACTCTACTTATAATGCTTTTTTTATTTTGTAAGCAATTAGAAATGTCTGAAAGAACTTAATGTTTTTTGTGGATGACTTCTGTTTTGCCATTTTTACGAGGGCTGGCTGTAAGACTAAAGGCTTTTTCAAGTCTTGGTTACAAGTAACCGATTTTTAAATATAAACCGGCCTAATTTATAATCGTAATAGAGTAACAAATTCTTAAAACAGTTGAAAAGTTATCGAACTGTTAAACATAAGTTATATTTGAAAACCATCTCTAAGTGAGCGGCATTTCTGTTCTTCTCAGGCTGTGTTATTAACGAAGATATTAACAATGAAAAATCGCGCAACGTCGCGCGACTAACAAAACATTCCTAATTGCTTATTCTTTTATTGCCCTTTTGAAATATCACCGCTTTTGTCGTCGATATCGCTTCTTGAAAAATTACAGTTTTCTAACACCTCCCCTGTAATCCGGGATAAGCAAGGCTTAGGGATGAATGGCCGCAAACAAGGGACAAACACAAACAAAAAAACAAAGCCCTTTCTTCGCGGACAATCCCCCGTATTGGCTAATCGCTTGTGGTAATTATGGTTTTTTACGCGACGACTCTTGATCAGTTTTATTTAGAAACTTGCGCGTTAAGAAACTTATTAATTTAAGTGTCAACTTAAGTAAACAGTATTGTCTCTAGGCATTCAGTTTGTGGTACATACTCATCTAATTGAGAGCCTCCTACTATTCTTTGAACTCAGTTAACAAAACGGTTTACATAGCATAATCAAGCACGTGATGTAGGTACTTAATACGATATTATTTATTTGAAAATTCAATGCTATTAACCTATTTATATTAGAGTTGTTGAGGATGTGAATTTTTGAGGAAGAGGAATCGGAAAAGTAACAGGATGTCATAACTACATACACAAAAAATAATTAAATAGTATTTTTTCAGTGAAACAAACTAAAAATCAAAACCATTCTCAAAACACACACAATAAAGAATCATCCAAATCTTTCCAGCAGATACAGAAGAAAATAACTCCTGAATTTCTTAAAAAATCTTCTTTGGACTCAATTTTGAGGAACTTCATCTTTGAGGTAGCGATAGCGGATTTTTTTAAATATCATTTATGAGGATGCGGTAACGGTTGAGGAACCCAAAACATAGCATAACCTCTGCATTATGAGGAAGCGGAAGAGGAATCCTCAGCAACCCTAATTTACACTGATCTTTAAACCTACACAAACAAAGTCAATACAATAATAGAGGACTGTCTGCTGAGCTTAACCGACGTATATTAACGCTCACATGAAACTATCAACAAGGATATCTAAATTGCCAAACTTGGCCCGTAATATCAATCCCCAGGTGGAGCATTGTTTGAAATGGGTAGAGGAGGGCAGCTCGTTAGATTTCAGTGTGAAACAGTATTCAGCAAAGAGCTGTCACTAATACCTACTAGATTACACAAACTGTTACAGAGGTACACTAAAATACGGAATCGATTGATTGTTGAAATTTATAAAATGTATGACTGCCTCGTTGGTGTAGTGGCAAAGTTTCTGCCTTATATCCGAGAGGTCCTGGGTTCGAATCCCAGGTCGAGCCAAAATTGTTTCTAGAGATTTTCCGTCATGAATTTCTCAAAAACAGCTCGGAGTCGGGAAGTTGGTGGTGTTACACCCCCGTGTCTCGGTGCGCACGTTAAGCCGTTGGTCTTGCGACTGATCCGTCTCCGGTCATGTCGAATTGCGGTCTTACCGAACTTTGCGAGTGTTGGAACAGTGAGTGTACCTTTGTGTTGCGCTCACACTTGTGCACTGTAATATCTCCTGCGTAGTTGGCTGATCTCTGTTGAGATTGGCCGCCGTGGTCAAAATCGGCAAAGAGGACTATTATTAAAATGTAGCGTAGGTACGCCGATTCCTAACTGTACGGGGTAAACTAAACATCTAAAGAATTGCTAAATTAAATGCTAGAGATTAAGGTAATGTACAATTTATTGTGAATTAGTGTAAATAACAGAACATTTGATACAGCTTAGTTGACGTGTGAATGCTATGAATGCGATATTAAACTGACTGAGTGGAAATATAGATTGTACAAAGTGCTAAATTGCTGATGGCGTGATGAGGCCGTAGTAAAACATGTATCCCGACCCTAACAAACTAAAAACACACAAGGACTTTTGGTGGTAATTTATGAACTGATGACATTTTATTCTACAGTGCAGTGCAAACTATGGCACACTTAACATCGTGCCCCAACACCTGAACGCCAGCGGATTTAATGAACTGCAGTCGATCCGCAATACAAGTGGCTGAATTCTGGGCTGCCACGATGTAATTCCTCGTGCTCCATCGACACGCTAAGAAGAGATTATATTCTAAATCAAAACAGGAGCATAAAATTATGATGTAATCTTAATTTTCAATTCTTAGCCATGCCTTTTAAAATATCCTTCCAATATGCAATTTGGTACCTAATGAAAATGAATAAAAAATACCGATGCATGAACATACTGTTTGACAAAATACGAGTCGGAGAGAGTATTAAGGTAACATGCCTAGATAAGGGCGAAGTTGTGTATCGGCGATGTTAAGCGCCCCGTGAGCCGGCAGATATCACCTCTGGATATACTACAGCGCGACAAAGTATACTCTGTGGTATCTTGTGTACTTGTTGTAAGGGCGATTTCGCTACAAAAATAGGTAACCTTATATGTCGTTTGTACATAATTGAACGTGTTTCAAACGATCCCGATTGCACGGAGATTGTTTTAAGTGTCGGCAACGATCTATAGAAGTTAGAGGATTTCAACGAAATCTATGAAACTTTTATGATGGTAAATAAACGCTTTTTTTGGGAATTGATAACGCAATTAATCGTCTCATCTATAGTATACCAAATAATCGCTATAAGTATTGGTAAGCCGCAAATTTCAAAAACGGTTGAACCGATTTCGCTTTTACTTTTTTATATTACCAAGTTTATAAAAAAAACAACCAGTATATCGTTTGCGGGATTCGCTACTCTAAAAAAGTATTATCACGACATAAAACCGACATCAAATAGGGCTTCATTATACATATTATTATACATATATTATATAAGTTATAAGTGTAAGTTATAAGACTGCCTCGTTGGTGTAGTGGCAAAGTTTCTGCCTTTCATCCAAGAGGTCCAGGGTTCGAATCCCAGGTCGAGCCAAAATTGTTTCTGAGATTTTCTGTCATGAATTTCTCAAAAACAGCTCGGAGTCGGGAAGTTGGCGGTGTTACACCCCCGTGCCTCGGAAAGCACGTTAAGCCGTTGGTCCTGCGCCTGATCTCTCTCCGGTCATGTCGGATTGCCGTCTCACCGAACTTTGAGAGCGATGGAACAGTGAGTGCACCTGTGTATTGCGCTCACACTTGTGCACTATAATATCTCCTGCGTAGTTGGCTGATCTCTGTTGAGATTGGCCGCCGTGGTCGAAATCGGCCAGGAGAACTATATATATATAAGTTATAAGTAAAATACGGGTATACTACACACACACACACACACACACACACACACACACACGCGCATATGCGCGCGCGCACACGCGTGTTATATAACCACCACTATGTAAATTACTTATCCTAAGGTCACTTACAAGTGTTACATGTGATTGTAATTGACCACTTAAGTAAATAAAGAAATTTTGTATTTTTTGTATTGTATATTTACTTTTATACTTATCTGAAACGCACACTTTTTCAGTGACAAAGCCACTACAAGTGTTCTCGACTGAAACAACCGATTTACACTTGTTCATTACGAGTACGACCCAATACTTATTCCCCTGTTTACCGTCACCGTCGATAGTTGGTGCAAGTTGCCCTAATCTCCCCATTAACTTGTGCGGCGGAGTGAGTCGGCCTACGTCGGAGGTAGCGCACGAATGGCGCACATTTCCGCTCGCCGGATGTACCCCGAGCTACCCTGTCTTGTAGCGCTGCTTAAGTGCTTTGATTAGAATACTTGTAGGAAGTGGTGGGATGAACCTAATGTAATTTAAGAAGTTCAAGTAAAACAAAGTATGTTTAAGAACGCATAAAGCGCTCTTTCTATTACTATTTCAAAGAGTTCTTTATAAGTTCTTACCAGTTAATTGATGCTTTTGAGTTATACATCAAGTATTAGACGTGCATCGTTTTTTTTTTAATCTTGTTCTTCCAGTAGTGACAAATTAATTTTAACAGGCGTTCATCATAGTTATTATTTTAAAATAGACCTCAAGTAATTAAATATTCAGTAGATAGAAATTGGCCGTAGGCATCCATTTAAGATAAATAAATATAAATATGCATCACATAAATTGATCTGACTCCGTGGTAAGTAGCTTAAGCACTTGTGTTACAGATATGAGAATCAACAGTGGTATTACAAATAAACCATAATAAATAAATATAACACCCAGACCAGAACAAACAGACATGTTCGTGCACACAAATGTTTGTACAGTGCGGGGATCGAACCCGCGACCTCTTAGATAACAGTCAACTTAAACTTGAATTACTTACGGCATATCCACCTCACATTGGCCGGCACCCAGTCCTCTCATCTCCAACAGTTATTCATATTCATTCCTATTCATGTTCATTTATTGCATTCATGAGTTTCCCTCGCAGTTTTCTTCAGGCTTCACGCAGAAGCAATAGGCTTGTTTCCACTATGAAAGAAATATTCAAAAACTGATTTTCTCTAAAATAATTCATAATTTCAGATGCCTTTACACTAATATTTTTCTGCAGTTCGTATTATTTGATTTTTAATTGGAATTCAAATGATAATTAGTCACTCAGTCGGCATTGCACGCGGTGACGTCAAAGTGTGTTATTCCCATACAAGCTCTATGAAGAAAAGCGTTTTGACAGTTGATAAAAAGTACGTCAACGATTGGTGGTGTCAACTACCGTATTGTCACATCCTACACAAAACCCTCAAAATAAGTGCTGGCCCAGAACAGTACTCGTTAATAGTCAACATCTTGACCATTACCCCGATGACAATGAAGTCTTTTTTGGCCTTATTCAAATAGTCCATATGACGTATTGTCAATCTTTACAAAATGCCTCAACAAAGTCCTTTTTTCCGCAACAGTCATCAAGCCAAATTTGTATATTTGAAGACCACTTTGGTGTGATGGTCAAGAAGTTGACTATTAACCAAGAGGTCGCTGGTTCGATCCCCGCACTGTACAAACATTTGTGTGCATGTACGTATCTGTTTGTACTGGTCTGGGTGTTATACGTTTTTTTTTTGTAATACCACTGTTGATTCTGATATCTGTAACACAAGTGCTTAAGCTACTTACCACGTTGTCAGATCAATGTATGTGATGTTGTTGTATATTATTAATATTTATGTGCTTTCAGGTAACACATCATTTCTACATAAACCTAATAACTCAAGCATCTCAAAGTTTTCTTAAGCCAATCCCATGACTGCGGTACTATTTACCCCGCGCGAGCGATACATCACATCGCCATTGTCAGAGGTCGTGATAAATCCCCGGGGGAGAAACTACAAGTCATTACACCATCGACATGGTGTAAGGGAGGACTCTGTGCTCATTAGCATTACTTCCTTTTCATGGGAATCATAATGCGAGAGTTCGATTCGATGAAAGCTTTCAAAACTATAGAATTTTAGAAGCAGCAAATCTGTTTGATGATAATAAGAAAGGATTGAGGCTTTAGTTTGATTATTTTATTTAACTAATAACATTTCGGGTTTTTTAAGATTGAAGTAGGTCAGTGACAAGAATGAATAAAATAAATCAATAAAATCATATTTTTTTTGGAAATTGACACACTAGTAGCACTTTTACACGTCCCAACATATAAATTAACCCTACCACCGCTTCGGGACAATTTGGGCCAGTGCTGAGAAGAAGCGGCGCATAAAACTCAGCCACTATTGTTATTGCCTCTTTTGAAATTTGATTAAGAATAATTGTAATTGTTTCTTCGGTTTACGCGAACAGTAGACATTGAAATAATACACTTTTTACGTCACACAGGTAGACTGTGACCACGGACGCTGAAAAGGGTCCGAAACGTCAGGTTAAAACAAAATGTAAATAAATCGCGAAATAATCCGTAAAAAGTGTATCATTTCAATGTTAATTGTAATTGTTTACATTCAAACATTTCAATACATCTTTGTCATTTATATAATCAGCAATTTTATTATATCTTTTCGACATTAATAAATGACTGTGACTCTTTTGAAATTTTATTTACAATTTCAAAGACTTCAATATATCTTTGTCATTTTTCTTTCGATATTAATACATCTTATTGAATACTTGGACTATCACTTTGGGACCTGTGTGTCTGTGTTGACAGGTGTGAAAATTTAATAAAGAAAGTAAAACGAAAAAAACATTTCCACTGCTCGAGTAGGCATTGCTCAGCGTCTTGTTCTAAACAAAAACAACCTCAAAAAACGAAAAATATTGCACAAAGTGGACTACTGTAATTGAAACATCGCAATCGCCATACGCAACAAAAGCCGCACAGAGGCGTACTAGTACTTACTCACCGCGCATCCGGCTTCGGCCGCAATAACCCGAGAGCACGTCACATGTGCACCGCCACTAAAATAAAAACCATGTACGCATTACATCCCCGAATCTATAGCACCATAGTTCAGCAAACGCCCCGGGCGGACACCGCTATGTCCTCACTTTAACCGAACTTAAACTCGACATCTCTCGAAACGGGAACTCTATATAAAGACGTCTCTAATAAACTTCGGTCTAACAAGCGACTAAGTACGTTATTTAAGAGGCCATCGTGGCTCTGCACAGTGGGTTACTGGACGACACAGCCTAGACATTTCACTGAGAAAAATCCTCGTCAATCTGACAGTTGTTTCGATACATTCGTAAGGATCTGTAGAGACTGTGATGGGTGGTGTGGTAGTGTTTACGTGTATTGTCGCATCAAGGATGTCCAAGTGCTGACCGCCGTGCCTGAGGCGTCCAAACGTAGAGGGTAACTAACGCATAGAACTGTCAGATTGTAATTTGAAATACGAAATCAATTTGAGTTCAATTAATAAATTGGTAAAAACCACAATTCCTTGTTCATTGAGATTTATATGTAAGGAATTAATCCGGTTTTTATTAAACTTTTATAGAATTTGCCATGAAAGCATTTAGAAGTTGACCTCACCTCAACTACGATTAGCCAAACCATACGACGTGGACTTGTTAATCAATTTCAATCCAATACACATGTTCTTTCTATACATGCTAAGGACTACTTACTCTGGTGGTTCTGAGGGGGGACACGCTTTGGTCGGTCGAATTAGATCTGCACACGTCTTAAGCTCACTTGCTCGAGTACGTGCTTGTATTCAAATAAGAAAATGATGTTAGTAACGATTATGCAAGGGGGTGCTATACCTCTGCTGGTATCTGAACTTCAGGGTTTACTCTTTACACATTGATCTGTTAGTAAAAGTAGCTTTTACAGATGCACCTACTGTTACGGTGACCAAAATATGTAAGTCATACCTAATCAGCCTTTATACGTCCTACTGCTGAGCGCAGACCTCACCTCAACTATGAGTTGGTACTTGGAAGTAATAGTCTTTCTAGCCGATTTCGACCACGATGGCCAATCTCAACATAGGTCAGCCAACTACGCAGGAGATATTATAGTGCACAAGTGTGCAATACAGAGGTGCACTCACTGTTCCATCACTCTCAAAGTTCGGTGAGACGGCAATCCGACATGACCGGAGAGACGCAGGACCAACGGCTTAACGTGCGCACCGAGGCACGGGGGTGTAACACCGCCAACTTCCCGACTCCGAGCAGTTTTTGAGAAATCATGACAGAAAATTTCAGAAACAATTTTCGCTCGACCTGGGATTCGAACCCAGGACCTCTCCGATGTAAGGCAGAAACATTGCCACTACCTCAACGAGGCAGTCTTATTTACTTAAAAGTAAATAAGTAATAAAATCACTGGAGATAATTGTAACGTCTATTGGGAAATGTGACCTTTTTTCTACAACTGAGAAGCAATTTAAGTGGCAACACTTAAATCTAACAAAAAATATATCCACAAAACTTCCAATTTCGAAGCAGGTGCCCCCGCACTTCAGTTTTCAAACTGCAAAAAGCGCAAAACCCAGCAAGTCGCTAGTCGCAAAAGCCTACGCCCACACGAGTCTTCGCCTCCACCGCGACACAGGATACCCATTTAGCGTTGGCCACGGCTGGAAATGTAGTGAAAACATAAGGGAATGCTTTGCGACGAGCGGCGGTCCAACTTAAACGCAAGAACAAATGAAGTTTCTTAGTTCTGACTGACTAACAGATTTTGAACACCACGAGTATTAGGTATTAGTTTTAATTAACTGGTAATCTACAGGTTACGATAGGCTAATGGACTTTAATAATCCAATTGACAGAAGAAAAAAAATGTGACATGATAACAAGCTCAATTATAAATACACAATAGGATAATATACTCGGGAGCAATCAAATCGACTCAAAGTGCAAGCGCACATACCTCTATAAATGTGATTTTTTTCTTAAAACAAAAAATCATCCTACCTAAATCATACATATATGATGTGTAAAGCGTGTCTCTCTAGCATTTAATCAATTCCTACCAAAATTGACTATATTTATTAGGAGTTATTGTTTATTAAGTCAACTGAATGATAGCAGTTGTAAAACGAAAATTTAGAAAAACGCGATATCTGTTGGTGAAATTAACAATCAAACTTTTTTTTACAAAAAAAAAGGAAAAATAAATAAACTCGATACTTTGTATGCCCCTGTCCTTTGTCCTGTTTACATTTCTCAGTCAGTTCTTCATTGTGTGTGCTTTATTCAGTGACGTTAAAACATCAAAACTTACTGAACTTATGTTGCTTTCTGTATTCCTGAACAAGTCCAATGAAACGTAGAGGTGTCTGGAAGAGATCACTCATAGAAATAAGACGCCTAAATTGTACATATTTCTGTCTTTGTTGATTTTGTATTATTTTGTGAAGTTAAAAAGAGTTATCTGACCTAATCTAATCTAGAGTTCACTTACACAAAATCAAACCGTATGTTTTCATTCTAAGTGCAACTCTTTCTAACCACCTCATACTTCAAGTAAATGGTCACCTACTTGAATGAATTGTGTGTACCTAAGACAATTATTTATTGGACTGAGTGCAACGCGTGCCAATACACGCAAAACGTCTTTGCTTGTATTTTCACATTTTTGTTATGGCAGCTGAAAAATAAGATATCGAACACTACAAAACTTAAATTCGAAACTGTTTTTTTTTTAACTGACCGGTATACAAACACGCATTTGCTTTAATAGTTATTATAAATATGTGGAGTAACATACTGAGCATACCTACCGACTCAGTACCGCACACGCGTACCAAATAGTATGTAATTATATGAACTATCATCAAAAGTTACACCATCTTATTTATACCTACCTAAAACATTCATAAGAGGTCATAGGAGGTCAATTTTCACTGTTTCAAAACGAAAACAACACATCATTACCTTTTAAGACTCCTGCCCAAAGGCCAATCCCAATTGCCATTAATTCCACACATTCCTAAGTCCACTAGAAAAGAAACATAGTCAAGAATATCCCTAAGAAACCCGTGCGCAGGTCCATAATCTGCATAATCCACTGAGCGCCGCGAATTCCGCTGAAACTATGCTGAATATTTTTAATCAATACAAATTAGGTTGAGGCACGGCCGGCCCCGGGCGCCCGGATGTACGACGATACGCACAGTGGGCAGTGATGTTACTTTTGTGGACAAAAATTATGTAGTTTACATTTTATTTATATGAAAGTGAAAAATGAAACTCAAACTCAAACATTTATTTGCTAAGAACTATTTTTTTTATTCATTTTGAAAAGACATAACACTTAAAAAATAAAAATCTTTTCGGCTCCAGTCATCTTGACCAAGAGCATTGGACCGGACTTCCAAAGGTCGGGGGTTCGATTCCTTCCCAATGACCGGAGCCGAAAATTTTTTTTAAGTGTTATGTCTTTTCGAAATTAAAAATAGCGTTCTTAACGCAAAAAATACTTAACAAATAAAATATCTTTATTTATATTTGTTTCTTCGGTTTATGCGAACATAAGACATTGAAATGGGACACTTTTTACGGATTATTTCGCGATTTATTTACATTTTGTTTAATCCTGACGTTTCGGAATAAACGGAACGGAATAAATAAATTAAACGTTAAATAATCCGTAAAAAGTGTCTCATTTCAATATCTTTATACAATATCACTTGTGAACTTTATATTTGAAATGGGGGTTATGAACATGTCTCCTTATTTTTGGGCCCTACTAGCGCTTCACGACAAAACACAGGCAATTCGTCGCCTGGGAAGAAAAAACGCCGGAAACGTCATTAAAAAAATATGTTTTATTTATGACATAAATAAGTGATTAGCAGAGATGGCCTGCAAATACATTTCTTTTGTAATTCAAAATCTTAAGCATTCACAAATATCAGAATAAGTTATAAATTAATATATAACCCGACAAACCAATGTTTTACTCTAGGAATAGGCAATGGTTTATTCAACCGACAAAAAAAATTGCTCGTGTAAATTGTGAATTTATTAAAATTTATTGGTATCAAAATACGATTTCGCTTCAAATTATATTGTTAGTGAAAAGCCTGTTTCAAATTTATACATCGTAAAATATTCAGATTTAAATAGCTTGGCATAGCAAGTTTAAATTCAATCAATTATCCTCTCTCGTCTCACTGTGCGGGCAACGTGCATACGCCATCGGAGCATCTCCGGATAAACTTACTTAACAAGCTGAAGATATTGATTTATCGAGCTCGCCGCAGGTACTCGAGTTTGTTTTGCGTGGCTATTTGCGATCAGCGATTAAAAACCGTTCTATAGGTATCTATAGATTTGAGAAGACTATGTGATCACGAAACTAACTTGGGCCTAATTTTTTTTAAACTTAGAATCTATACTAATATTATGAATGCGAAAGTAACTCTGTTTGTCTGTACTTATATTACTCAATCACGCCTAAACTACCGAAACGATTTGTATGAAATTTGGTATGGATGTATTTTGATATTATATATGCTACTTTTACCGCGGGAAAATGACGCATTCCCATGGAAAAAATCAAGTGGACCGATCGTTTTTACGCCTAAACTACTAAACAGGTTTAACTGAAATTTGGTAAGGAGATAGCTTGAGACTTAAAAAAGGACATGAGTTACTTTTGATCGCGAGAAAACAACGCAACCCCATGATAAAAAATACTTTCCAGGGAATCTGATCGCTTTCACTCCTAGATTTAGAATTTTGAGAAATATATTTGGATAAAATTGGTACCACGGGAAAACAACGCATTCAAAAAAAAAAAAAAAAACTACATAATGCGGACGAAGTCAAAGACGGACGGGTCAAAGCTAGTAAATAATAAAAACTTGAATTCGTAAAGTTTAATCTGTTTTTAGATTAAAAAGCGAAGAATACATTTTTTTACTCTTTATTATCATTTAAATAACTGTTACAAAACACTTAACTAACTTACTTAGTACAAGTAAACCACAAGAGTTTGTAATAATTATACTAAGTGTTACAAATAAAGTTAATAAACAAACTGAATATTAAAATTTGGATGTTTGAAAACCCAAGTCGTAGCTCATAGTAAATGTTGCAGGGATTTTCGGAAAATTGCCCAGTGGCTCAAATCGTTATGGGGCTGGCTCAGTCCGTATATTTTTCGTGAGGTAAACACCGTGTTTTGTTATCCCGTGGTTATTATTTATGTAACGACTGTTGTTTTGTTGATGTGAATGACATTCGAAGTTTCGGACATGGCAACATGTTTTTTGTTTGTAGATACGACTATCGAGGTTCAATTGCCAACATTATTCACGTATAAGCATATAAGAAAACAAATTTCAAATCAGGCGAGAAAAACAAATAAGAGATAAAAATTAACTTTTGAGAACATTATGCCTGGCGCTAATTTATACAACACTCTGTTCTTAATTTTTTTTCGCAATAGTTATGAAAGTTATCTCTCTCTCTCTCACACACACACACACATATATATATATATATATATATATATATATATATATAATAATAAATAATAAAATAAATATTTCACAACAATCACACCAATTCTCTAGTCCCAAATTAAGCTACGAGGTTTGTGTTATGGGTACTAGACAACGGATAAACATACTTAAATACTATTTTTTGTAAATAAATACGTATTATACATAGAAAACACCCAGACCAGTACAAACACACAAGTTCATGCACACTTATGCTTGTACTGTGCGGGGATCGACCCCGCGATCCTTGGTTTAGAAGACCGACCTGTGGACCACTACACCAAGCGGTCGTACTAGTATACTGTATGCTAAGTTCTCACTGCTTTCTTATGCATATTTACATGAAATATCTTAACGCTATAGAAGAGCGGGACCTCCTGCCACAGGACCCTAAATCCTACTAGGCGGCTTTCAACCACTGTATGCATTAACATGTTAAACTGTACTAAACTAAATATTTTGAATTTGATATTTGAAATCGAGTATTTGTGTAGGTATATTTACTGGTTATACTGGAAAAAATACTTGTTATATACCGTCGTAATCGGTTAATTGTGTATTTTTTATCTGACACGTCCAAAGTTTCTCACATCGCGGTTCGCAGGTGAACTCACCACTTATGCTAAGTGAGTGCTAACGGTCGAGATACATTGTATGGATGTTGTTTCTATGGTCCGACACAAATAAAAACTATTACTGGATTTATGCCGCCGTATACCCGCTACTTTGTGTGGTAAACGAAACTCGGGATAAGATATTTTACCATACTTTCTACTCAGAACTAGATATGAAGAATAGGTATGAAGACGTTGTTATATAAAAAATATGATGTTACTTGTTCATTTATTTAAATATAATGAAATATACCTACCTACTGAATTATCTTTAAGCGTACAGAAGTATTAACAGCAATTAAATTATAAATTAGATGAACTGTATAAAAGCGGTTCAGAGCTGAAAATTATGAAACCATGTATTTGCACAACCACTCTGTAATGGTCAAGAAGTTGACTATTAACCAAGAGGTCGCGGGTTCGATCCCCGCACTGTACAAACATTTCTATTTATTTAAGGTTATTTGTAATACCACTGTTGATTCTGATATCATAAACACAAGTAATTAACCTACTTACGACGGAGTCAGATCAATGTATGTGACGTTGTTGTCTATGTATTTATTTATAGTCTATTTTTTACACTATGTCCAAAATTAAAAAAAAACGTTCACAAAAAATGGAAGATTCATTAGAACACGTAGTAATAATTCATTAGCACACGATCACCATAAAGTGCTGCACAATATTAAATCAATAGCGATGTGTTTTTAAATAGTTAGGCATGTAAAACGTCAAAGTTAGCCGCCATGTTTGTTTACATTTCGTGCTTAGCTCGAAAAATAGACTATACTTAGGTGCGTGACGTTGTTTTACAAAACGAAAATTACCTATGTCAGATTAAAAGCTACATACTTGAATCTTAAGCATCACCAAAATCAATAACCTCGTTATCTTACAAGTATCCCTTTATAAGCGCGCACCCTCAAAATCATGGCAGCCCCCAACCGTTACCTATAAACAATCAAAGACGATCAAAAGTTTATTGTACAATTAGGTAGTGGGGCCGAAACATGTCCAAACATTGCCCTACCGGACCCAGCGTGTCCGGGCAGACCGGACAGAGGGACACGATAACAAAATTCCGGATTAATCTTAGGCCGGATTTTAGACCAAGACAAATATCGGCTCGGGGTCTAAACGCTCGGAAATTATTAAATTAAGGAGATATAGTAGGGTTTGTTTTGCTACTTAAACAGGGGTTGTAAGATTACAGCAACATGTAGGTGCCTACTGAATTTGTGACATAGTTGTGTATAACTTCTGTTGTGTTTGACGACCACTTTGGTGTAATGGTTAGGGAGTTGACTATTAACCAAGAGGTCGCGGGTTCGATCCCCGCACTGTACAAACATTTGTGTGCATGAACATGTCTGTTTGTACTGGTCTGGGTGTTATATGTATTTATTTAAGTTTATTTGTAATACCACCGTTTATTCTGATATCTGTACCTAACACAAGTGCTTAAGCTACTTACCACGGAGTCAGATCAATGTATGTGATGTTCTCGATTTAAAAAAAAAGTAGTTTGTAACATAGTTATGTATAACATACTTCTTACGTCCAATATCTTAAACTGTAGAATTTTTTTTGTTAATACACAATATTTTTTAAGTTCGAAATCAGAACTAACTTTGAAATCGTTCGAATTTAGAACTAACTTTGAAATCGTTCAATAACCGTAGGTAAGTTTCAGTTTCTACCAAGATTTCAAAGTTGCGCCTTTAAATTGCCTCCTGCTGACATTGTTTCTCAACCTTTCCCAAAGTACAATTTGCACAGTGGGCTGGCGCGGGCAGTGGGCAGTGGGCATTGTGCGCAACTGTCGCACTCAAACAAACATCAAGGGCAAGACATTTACATGTTGTAATTTTAATAAGGGCCGCCCCGGATAGTTCTAATGTTAATTTAATCCAAGAGGCCCAACGACTCAAGAATTGCTTGCCACGTTCACATTGGGGGACTGTAGAATTAGTGTTGTCCAAAATCTAATACACTAGAAACCCAAATGATTAAGGTTAAGGTTTAAAGAAATTTATAGGCTGGCCATGTCTGTCACAGAACCAACGAGAGGTGGAGCAGGAAGGTTCTGGAATGGAGACCACGCTTAGGTAAACGTAGTGTGGGACGCCCCCCGGCTAGATGGACAGATGACCTGAGGAAGGCAGCTGGTAGTGACCGGATGCAGAAGGCGGGAGATCGTGCGCTGTGGCGCTCCTTGGGGGAGGCCTATGTCCAGCGGTGGACTGCAACAGGCTGATATGATGAAAGACATTTATTCTTTGAAGACCGTTTGGTGCAGTGGTCTCCAGGTTGGACTTCTAAAACCAAGGGTCGCGGGTTCGATCCCCGCACAGTACAAGCATATGTGTGCATGAACATGTGTGTTTGTACTGGTCTGGGTGTTTTCTATGCATAATATGTATTTATTTAAAAGTATTTAAGTAAGTTGAATTGGTTTGTATTGAAATTTTTATTTATTTATTCTCACAAAGACATACATTAATGTCACTTACATGAGTTTAAGAGTGAACAGAAGTAATCCAACTGGTTGTCGTACATTGCATAGAGTATTGTATACATTGCGTACACATATAAATTAATAGAAAAACATCTGGCCATACGATAACATTATTCTGAACAGTTATACGATGATAATTTGAAAAATGAAAGGCTCTTTGTGTTATAAACATTGAAAGTAGGAGCAAAACTTGTAACTTACATATTTCAGAGTGATTAGATACCCTCGACCCTGCTCACACACATTTACGTAGATTTTAGAAATAGTAAATTAAACAGCAGTGTATCTTATATATAAAATTCTCGTGTCACAATGTTTTTTCCCGTACCTACTCCTCCGAAAGGGCTTGACCGATTCTCATGAAACTTTGTGAGCATATTGAGAATCGGCCAACATCTATGTTTTATGCCCCTTAGTGATAAGGGTTGTCCACCGTCAGCAGGACAACGCCTGCGGGGTCCGCTAGTATTATATAATAATGTAGCATTATTTTATTAATTATATTGTAAACATGTTGTGTACACTGATCCTGGATTTCTGTACTGTTTGTAAATTGTTTGGCTTATGTGTATTGCATATGTATTTACAGATATCTGTTTGTGTACCAAACTTAAATAAATAAATAAATAAAAAGCAAAATGTAATATTTCGCGTAAAACACCATGAAAATTTGCACTGCATAATTAATTATGATTCCAGATTATTAATAATAGCCGTATAAATTAATTGGTCACATTGTTTCAATTGGTTAGGCATAAATAGTATGGGAAATACCAAGTTTTAATTAATTCAACATATTAAACTATGTCACCGGATAGTAAATACCGTAATGGAAAACCCCATCAGTATGAAGCTACTTTTATTCATAGACTTGGTAGGCTTTTTAGGTGTTTGACTGAAAATAACCAATTAAATTAGTATGCGAATGGAATGGTGAATACTGAAACAGAGGTGCTTGTGGCGCAGTGGTTGCAGCGCTTCGGTAGTGATACCAAAAGTTAAGCAACCTACGGCGCGGTCATGTTTGGGATGGGTGACCATTCTGGCCATAAAAGTGACGTCTATTTACAAGCATCTCCGTGCTTCGGACGGCACGTTAAGCTGTTGGTCCCGGTTAATACAGATAAGCCTGGTCGGAGGCCCTCAGGCGGCTTAATAACATCTGACAGTAAGTTTGGTCACTTGCCTTACACACACCCATCCACCAATCCGCACTGAGCCCGCGTGGTGGAGTATGGCTCGCACCACCTCATAGTTGAGGTGAGGCCTGTGCCCAGCAGTGGGACTTATATACGTTGATAATGAAACAGGACTTTTCTCACTAACAGACAGAGTTAATAATAACGGTGCTTTTTGTTATGGGTATTTAAATGACAAGTGTTTTATTATTAATAACACGTCACACGTATAAGGTACTACGGTTATTTACTGTTAAAACAAAACCAGGTTTTCAGTCTGAAATCAGTAGCCGGTATCCAAGTGTGTACACCCAACCCCGCCACGTGTTAACCCGCCAGCGTATAATTAAGCCGAATAACTCAGCCCCTCGGACGTCGTCTTAACCTGTCGCCGGCCGGGTACTTCTTGACCGCGCATTGTGACATTCTGTTGGGTAAACATCCAACCCTCGCATTGCCAACTTCGGTCCAAGACATTCATTGCAACTTTGCTCATTAAAAATGCAGGATTGTTGGTTGAAGGGGTTAGTTTAATTGGAGTTGATACCTTAAGTACGAGTATTATTTGTAATACTGCGTTACAAAGGCATTGCGTGTAAATAAGAGTACAGTCTTTGTTATGACAACAAAAGCCTTCGAATTCTAATGTGTACTAGAAAGATTTGGCCTGCCCCGATTGCCAAATAATAGCGGTAATAAGTACTAAAAAAATATACAACAACATTACATACATGATCTGACTCCGTTGTAAGTAGCTTAAGCACTTGTGTTACAGATATCAGAATCAACATTGGTATTAGAAATAAACTTAAATAAATACATATAAAACCCTGACCAGTACAAACAGACGGGGGGATCGAACCCGCGAACTCTTGGTTAAAAATCAACTACTTGACCATTACACCAAAGTGGTCGTCAAAACCTAAGTAGGTATATACTGTAATAACCTAAGTATAAAGGTAACGGTATCAAGAAAGAACAAAATTATTACAATTATTATAGTAACACAACTCGTATTTGTTTTCTTAATTGGAAAAAATGTAACTATGACACCTACCTTCTTTCATCATAAAAATAACAAATTTTACAGAAGCTTACAGACGAATATGGCGAAAAGCGGTGTATAATGTAAGACTTTAAAAAAAAAGAGACGACGTACAAAATATGTTTATAAGAAGCAACGGGCTTTGATTTATAACGATCCGTGGAATACAACACGGGGTGAATAATCTGGGCGCAAGACAGAAGCGGTAACGGAACGAAGTCAGAAGAAAAATGAATCATCATATCAGCCTGTTACAGTCCACTGCTGAACATAGGCCTCCCCTAAGGAGCGCCACAGAACACGATCTCCCGCCCTTTGCATTCAATCATTACCAGCTGCCTAATGCAGAAAAAATTACAACCTAGAAATTTTCAAAGCTAGAGTAAACAGGCATCTTCTAAGTAAGCTCGCTCCATCGTAGACTCAGTCTTTGCCTCGTTTGGATTAGTCTTGGGTCAAGAGCAAACCTATCCTAAATAAAAAAAAATAAAAAAAATCTTTGCACAAGGGGCGTTGAGGCATAAGTACGCACCGGTTTTCAAAGTGTCGCCATCATTACTGAGGTAACGGGTTCAATCCCCGGATGGGGACAATTTAGAAAACTACTTTCTATCGCATATCATATTCTATAGGCATAAGTGACTCCAACTCTATGACCAACTCTATGTAAACCCTATTTATTGCAAATGAATATGATTATGATTTATCGTATCTGGGTGTTTGTGGTTCCTTCGTCTTTTATGATTTTCATAACACAATGCCAGCTACTTTCGGATCAGAGCAATGTACTCGTAAGTGACGTGATATCTACGATTACATCACTAGCACAAAATGAGCATTGTTATATAATTATTATTGAAATAACCGACCTTCTTAGTGCCAACACAGAGGTGAGTGAATGAGCAACATTGTCTCATGATTTGTACCACACAAAAAAATGTTTCAAGACACATAACAACGAGATTTATCCCCGGACTGGCTTCAGACTCATTAGGCGGGAACTCGCGGGATCACACACAGGATCCACTTTGTTTCGCGGCTTCTGCAAAATAACCTCGCACCCACGCCGCGACCAAATCTTGTTGGGCGAGCTTAGAACTCGCCAAGGTTGAACCGATGATTTACAAGTTGTACTTTAAATTGGTGTTTGTATGATCGTGTTTTATTTTTTAACACGCGTTTATTAGATCGGGCTGTATGTATGTATGTAACGGAATCTTTGAGCACAATTTTCACTAAGTTACAGAAATCCGATTAATTTGAAACTTTTCATTTCATTAGTTTTCCATTAACCTTTTTAACTTAAAAAAAATGAAAATAAATAATAGTTTAAAAAAAACACGTTTTCATTGCTGACAAATAAGAGAAAATAATTTCTGAGTACAAAGAATTTATGTTACTATATTATATCTATATTACTATATTATATTATAACTATAAAAAGAGAACTATGAAAACTACATAAACTGCACACCATATACGTTGTACCGGAATTTTTTTCTGAAACTATGTTTTCACGAGAACCTGATAGAAGCACAGTTAACACCTTTCCATGATTCAGTTAACCTGGGGTCATTTCACTTCGCGGCCACACGCGGCTATGAATTATTTACCTCGGAATAACTCGGGCTAAGCGAGCGTTTGGCTCTAATGTTGCTTTAGGTGTCGGTCAGTTTGTTTCTTCTAGTCACTTGCTTGGAAAGTTACTTTTAAGTCACTTTTAGGTGTAGGGTTTCGTTTACTTCTGGGTATTGAATAATCAGTTTGAGATACCTACATACATTGGTGGATCAGCTGTTGTCAACAGCTCTTGCTGCGGTTTTTTCTTAGTTTTTTTAAACTATTATTTATTTTAAACCAGTTAAAAAACTCAAATTAAAAAATCAATGTAGATCGGATTAATGAATCTTACATTATATTACATGTAAATCGAAAATGTGCGTACCTAGATTCAAATATTTCAAAATAAAGATTAAGGAACTACCTGCATACTCGTATGAGTGTGTAGGTAGTTCCTATGCAAGTCTCTAAATTGTTTTCGTGGCAAAGATCACTTATTCAAAGTTATTACTTCTCATCTCATCAGCCTATATACGTCCCACTGCTGGGCACAGGCCTCACCTCAACTATGAGGTGGTCAAAGTTATTACTTATTTATTATTAATTATAAGCTCTCCTCCTTATTAATAATATTATATTAATTAATAGTTAAAATTACAGTATCTTGAGCTACGTGACCGGAACAGCGTAACGGTCAATATGAAAAACCGACATTTCAATAATTATTTATTATCTAGCACTAGTAAGTAGGCTCTTGTGAAGATACGCAAGCCAAGAGAAAAATTATGACATTATTTATTGCAATAATATTGAGTTTACTATGTACCTTCTATAAATAGGTTAACCGCAAAATGATTTTAAAATACTGCAATAGTTTACATACCTAAAGATGGCAAAAATGGCTAGTCTCAAAATGACAAATGCAAACTGGGCACTAGGTTACTGGTGTCAGGATAACATAACGTCGATGTGGCTTTTTTAAAAGTTATCACAAATTAAAAACTAAAACTCACACTTTTCTTTTATAAATTAATAGTTTCTGAGATTTTCTGTCCTGAATTTCTCGCGCTCGGAGTCGGAAAGTTGGCGGTGCTAAACCCCCGTGCCTCGGTGCGCACTTTAAGCCGTTGGTCCTGCGCCTGATCTCTCTCAGGTCATGTCGGATTGCCGTCTCACCGAACTTTGAGAGTGATGGAACAGTGAGTGCACCTGTGTATTGTGCTCACACTTGTATCTGCGTAGTTGGCAGATCTTTGTTTAGATTGGCCGCCGTGGTCGAAATCGAACTACTATTATTATTCTATTCATATTATTAAATTGAGGAAAAAAAACTATTCCGAGTGAAAAAACTCTTAAGTTATTTTTGATAAAAATCATTTTACTACCGAAACGATAATAACAAATCAAATTAATTTTCCTGTTGCAACAATAGACGTGGCTTGTGAAGCTACTTCACTCACAGTTGCCACCTACAACAATCTACACCATTACACCACCTTATATTTATGTTCGGGCTGCGTACGACGCGCGTACGAGGGTTAAACACGGCGAGTAAAAGTTAAAAAGTTGCCACTTCGACTGCACGGCTCCGCTCCGCTCCGGATTAATTTATTTCGGCAGTTTCGGGTTAAACCCATATTAGATAACAATTAACATTTTAAGTGAGTTATGGGATCGGGAAACTGTAAGCGATGTTGGAACGATTTATCGTTCTTTTACTTTTACACCGTTTAATTTAGTTCTAACGTGTAAACTCGTATTTTTAGCTACGTAACTTCTCATTGAGCGTGATAAGGTTTGATTTGAATGATTTCCTGATAATACATGTAAAGTATTCATTACTAGTGGACCCGGCAGACGCTGTCCTGCCCGCTGTTTTCACAATTTATCAATGTTTTCTCAACGTTTGCACCTTCCCTGGACTTCCACAAATATATCAAAGCTCAAAAATTATTGAAATCGGTTTAGCCGTTCTCGAGTTCTAGTGAGACTAATGAACAACAATTCAAAAATGAATTATATAATCTTCGTATGTAATATAAAAGCGATCGGCGCACCTGAATTTTCCTTTGGGACTGCGTCATTTTCCCGCGGTAAAAACTAGCCTATATACTTTCTCGGGTATAAAATATTTCCATACTAAATTTCATGCAAATCGGTTCAGTAGTTGAGGCGTGATTGAGTAACAAACAGACAGACAGAGTTATTTTCACATTTATAATATTAGCATGGATTAAGTAACCTACTTGTATCAAAATAACTTCATTACGCTGAAATAATTCGAAATATACCAGAAAGAAAGTTATTCTTTTAAAAATGCCATCTTCATTTATAATTAAAATGCATCGCCTCGCACCAACTCCCGACGTCTGGCGGTAACAAGTCTCATTAGAATAAAGTGTCACTAAAAAGATGCCCAATACAGCGGTTTTACTACACAAGGCAATGTCCAAATTTCGCAGTCTCTCACTCTTGAGTTCGATTCCCGTGAGTGACAGGGACAGTCATAGATATTTTTTTTGGTGCACTTCTTTCCACTTGGAAAAGGCAAAGGTTAATACCATACAGCCTGGACTTCAGTAAAACTCTTCTAATTAGTTTAGTCTTACAACTACTACTTACAACTTTTTTTTTTTTTTTTTTTTTTTTTTTTTTTTCGCTGTGGAAATGCTTTTACGCATGCCCCCCACACAACTGCAGGGGGGTATGTGGGACTCAACGGCTGGTGTGCAAGGCCGTAATACCCACTAAAACCACAGCGCTTTCCACCACTCCGCCATTGTGGGGGGTGCCATGGGGTCGCGTGAGCATTCACCACGGCACCCCGGCGGATAGCCCGAGGGCCACAAACTCCTTGGCGGCGGAGCAAGGTGTTGGGCTCCGCCACCAAAACTAACTCCTACACGGCCGCAGAGGACAGGGAGGACGGCAACGACACACCGCATCTCCTCTTCCTCTGCGGCCCCACCGCAGCGCCATCCAACGGTGCGCCCCCGTTTGGTCGCGGGAGATAGGCCGCACGGCAACGACACACCGAGACGACTCTCCTAACCTAACCTAAACCCTAACCTAACACATTGAAATGCGAAGATGGTTCACATTTCAATGCTCAAGAAATAGAGTTTTACGCCGGATAATCAATCGGAGCACCTTAGTCTATTTCTTACACATTACGAGTCTATTGAGGTGCTTGTGGCTCAGTGGTTGCAGCGCTTTAGTAGTGATACCAAAAGTTAAGCAACCTAGGGCGCAGTCATGTTTGGGATGGGTGATCATTCTGACCATTTAAGTGACGTCTATTTACAAGCATCTCCGTGCTTCGGAAGGCACGGTAAGCGGTTGGTCCCGGTTAATATCGATAGATATTAGTCGTTAAGCCTAGTCAGAGGCCCTCGGGCGGCTTGATAACATCTGACAGTAAGGTTGGTCACTTACCTTACACACACCCCTCCACTAATCCGCACTGAGCCCGCGTGGTGGAGTATGGCTCGGACCACCTCATAGTTGAGGTGAGGCCTGTGCCCAGCAGTGGGACTTATATAGGCTGATGAGAGAGAGAGACGAGTATAATTCCACCTCACTATCACAATAACACGCCACGAGAAATCAATTTAGAAAATTAATAAACGGAGCCCATCTTACTCCTTTCGTTTCCCGCGTTAAACTCGTCATAGTTTATGTCAAGAAAACATTTTTTTCATAGAGTAAGGTATACCAAAGACAAGCTAAAAATTGGTAAATTGAGCGTTTACATTGCGGCTCATGCAAGGAGTTGTAGTAAAGTAATATTTATGGCGGCAACGAGGTGGCATTTTACGGACAGGGCTAAACCTGGGGGATAAGTCGAGATACGAGTGGTTAAGGGATTTTGCAAGTGCGATATAAAGTTGCTTTAGACAGCTATTTTACCTACGATTTGAGAATCCCTATCCCTACTAGTATTATAAATGGAAAAGTCAGTTTGTTTGTCCTTCTCTCATGTGGAGCAATGTTGATATATGTTTTATGTGTGGATGTGGGTGGGAGGCTAGAAAGTGACATATTTAAAAATCAACTTACCGTTTATTTTTCTTTTTTTACTAGCTGTCCCGGCAAACGTTGTTTTGCCATACAAATGTTAAGGGTAGACAACCCTTATCACTAAGGGGTATGAAAAATAGATGTTAGCCGATTCTCAGACCTACTGAATATGCTCACAAAATTTCATTAGAATCGGTCAAGCCGTTGCGGAGGAGTATAGGAACAAACATTGTGACACGAGAATTTTATATATATTTTTTTATTTTTTATTTATTTTATTTATTAGAGAACACAACACAACACATTACATCAAGTCTTAATCAAAGAGTACATAGTTAACAGTTCAGCACAAGAAAATAATCCTAAAACGTGTTTTCACTGCATAACGTAAATAAAAAGGAGACATACATGCAATAACACTCGGCTATTTTGAGGGATTTGCGCAGTACCAAGCCGAACGCTATATTTTCTAAATCTAATTGTGATGATAAGCGGGTAACACTAAATGGATAAACACGTGGACTAAGTCGCAGGCGGCCACTAGTACGATATGATATTTTTATTTAAAATATAAAGTTTAATATACTTACTTTACCGTTTGGTACGCTAGTAACATTGTGGTAGTCAAACATTTTATACGTACGAACTCAGAAATGTCTAAATAATGACAACATGACGTCATGGACTTAAAAAAAACTGATACGACTACTTCAACTTCCCCAGGCAATGTGGCAGTCGATAGGTAAAAACGATCACCACCCTTTTAACTGTCAACGTCACATTAATAGTGTCGCCATTTTTATCTGTCGGCAGTTTAAGAATTAAATGTGAGTCGTTACTCCACCCCAGATATCCAAATTGCCGACATCTCGGGCGCTGTAAGTGAAAGTGGAAGGCGATCGCGTTCACTTAACGTCTCCATAAATCTTGGGACGTGCGAATCGAGGCAAATGAGACGAGGTACCTTGCATTACGCGACAGACGGAGAAGAACAGCCAGGACGAATTGGGTTTGCATGTATGCATGTCCCTAAATATGTCGAGAAGTTTTATTTATTTATTTTATTTTTATCTGAAAGCATTTTCTGCCAGTCCACCTCAAGGTTATCTAGAAAGAAGGCCGAGGTGCAGTCAAAATTAAAGGGCGGTGAACTATGTTCATTAGTTTATATTTAACCTACTTATATTTACATAACGATTGCTGTCGCCCTATTTAAAACCCTGACCGGAAAGTGAGAACTGAAGAATATGACTGTTACTCGTATAACAGTGGTCCATCGTGAAAAACGATGTGCAACGAAACAAAATCAACAAATTACTGTGTACTTTCCTGTTAGTCAAAAGGTTTCTTCTGATAGACTGTAACCAAATGACAAAATTATTTAAAATAAATTATTTCTCCATACGGAACCTTGCAACGTGGATCTTGTCGAGGTAATATAAAAACATTGTCGGTATACCAAGCTTTATTTTTTAGTATTGTGCTCGATATGCCAAAACTTATTCTTTGATATTGTGCTAAAACAAATATTTAGAAAGCATTTGGTGCCAAAAAGTGTATGTTCAGCAGAAAGCAGTCTAAACTGAATGAGTTGTCCCAATCCTCCCGGCTACTTCCACGGGACACCCTTCACGACTCATTAGGGCGGCGTTTGAAAAATGCTCGCGGTACTAAAATAGACATTACGTAGAGTGGCGCAATTGCCGCGGTGACTGCGACTCAACGTTGCCTGCGTGTAGGTCTTGAGATGGGACTGATATTTAATATGTGTCATGTAATGTTGGCCTCAATAAAAATAGTTTTTTTTTTATTTGCTGTTAAAAAAATATTATTAAAAATATATTATGTTCTTAAGATAAATATTGTGATAGGTTCGTCCTAAGCTCGCCGAACCTAAGTTCGCCTTTCTTAGCAGTCACTTTTTGTGCCTTTTAGTGGTAATAGAGATGTTGGCAAGTTACGATTAAAAGTCACTGTAGGTATGGTTGTATAGGAAAATAACTTATGAAACTCTAGGTTTACTAATTTATTTAGGACTTAACAAAACGTTACCGAATATACGCTTTAGCATTTTGCTATCAAATATCCAGTATCCATGGTAAGGCTCAAAAGATAAAGAGATATTTTCAAGAATAATAAATTTTAATTTTGACGTTCATTAATGACAAATTATACGTTTTAACCTGAATAAATAATATTGACTGTCCTGTAAGTGTTATAAAATACCTAATTACTTATTCCACTGTGCAATGTAATTTACAATCGACAAATTGCACTCAACCGCCCAAACCAAACATTAACATTACCAAAACCAATGTGATGCTATGTGTGTGAAGATATACAATGCTATTCCAAACGACATAAAACAGCTACCAATATTATGTTTTAAGAAGAAGCTTGTAAAATGGCTCAAAGATAATAATTTTTATAAAGTTAGTGACATTTTTATTTGATGAAATTTTTATTGTATGACATTTAAAAATCTCTTGACGTAGATACTAGGTTTATTTACATATTGTTATTTAATAATAATCATAATAATAATAATAATAATAAACTAACCAATTAATTATATTTGCATGCCTAATAATAAGGTAAAACATGTGTACACCCTGCTAGTAACAACTTTAAAATTCCATGTTTTGTGCAAATAAATGTATTTCTATTTCTATTTCTATTTCAAAACTCCGCATCAAAAAACAATCGTTGGCTTTTAGCGTTTCGCATTTTAAAAGTAATTCACAACCCCCTTATTTATAGCGGGCATATTTCGTAACCCTGCGGCTGCAAGGTGCCGGCACGTAAGACGTCATTTAGCTTTCGGAATTAACATAAATAATAACGTCATTCCGCCGCCCCGCCCGATATGGCGTCATTTGCCATGCGCTTTATGGCAGAACAACACTTAACTGCGAATAAAAAACGCGGAATGCAAGGGATCATCGAGGTACGCAATGTTCCGTACCATAAAGGTTATATTAATCTTGATTAAATTCTTGATATTTGATGTGAAATTGTTTATGATGAAAATTGAAAGTGGCTATAAAGCTCTTTAAACGAAACCTAGAATATCGTATGTATATATATATATATATATATATATATATATATATATATATATATATATATATAAATATATAAATATATGTATATATATATATATAAATGGATTGCTGTTCGTTAGTCTCGCTAAAACTCGAGAACGCCTGAACCGATTTCACTAATTTTAGTCTTGAAATCTTAGACGTCCAGGGAAGGTTTAAAAGTTGAAAAATTATGGAAATATTGGGAAAACAATGAGCAGGAGAACGTCTGCCAGGACCGCTAGTTATAAATAGACAGTTGACGTGCGTAACTACGTTTTTAGTTTCACTTTTTTACTAGCTCCTAAGCTCTACCGACACATATATTTTTTACAATATTAAGTGTCATCCAACATTTGTGCTATTGCAATCTACCTACTTTAGGTAAAAAGCATTTGTGTTCTTTCGAACGAACTTGCATCGGACAGTGAAATGTTGTAAAAGCTATTTTGTGACACTGTTTCACCACATAAATTTTGCGGATTGCCTACCGAACGCTAAAAAAGCATTAAAATTCGAGATTTCCACCCTCTGCGGGCGAGGTGCGACCGAGTATTTGCATTACAATTGTCTGCCACTCGAACTGTTTTCTTTCATGTTTTAATTTCGGCAACAAATAACGTTTAATAGTGGCGTAAGAAGCAACAACGTCACATTTGCATGTTAGTGGCCGCGTTTCATAAAAACGCGTTGGTGAAAATACGCCACTCGCATTTGAGGGTTGGCGGAATGACTTTCTTTTGTTAATTGAATTTTTTAATATTCTAAAACGCGTATTTGAATGTTAATTTTGTCAATTTATACGTTTCATAAGCTTTTTCCTAAATGGATTAATATCCACACCACACCACATACTTTGTGTAAGTAAATAAATTAACGCATTAGATTTAAAAAAACCGGTCAAGTGCGAGTTGGACTCGCGCATCGAGGGTTCCGTACAAACCTGTAGATAAGGAGTAGTGACTTTGAAATTTTCAAAATTGTCAAAAAATATTTTACAAAAATATTTTTTTTATATGATGAAACTGAAAATTTACGGTTTTCGTAATTTTTCCTATATCTGTACTATAAGACGTGACTTCGTACTAAATTTCAAGATTCTAAGTTTACGGGAAGTACCCTGTAGGTTTTGATTCCCGTGCGAGTTTCGAAAATTTGCGGAAATTTGCGGCCTAAATGGCTGTATCTTTTGATTGCGTTGGCTTAGAAGGTTGATTTTTCTACAGCTTCCAGGGACAGTAGACCTAAGTATCATATAGAAATTTCAGTTTGATACCTCTACGCGTTCCTGAGAAAAACGGTCTTGACAGACGGACGGACGGACGGACAGACGGACAACAAAGTGATCTCATAAGGGTTCCGTTTTTTTCTTTTGAGGTACGGAACCCTAAAAAAAGAGTTTTCAAAAATAAAAGCTTAAATTTATTTCCGAAGGTTTCCATCTGTAACCATAGATCCTTAAACAGTTTTACCCAGCAGCAAATAAGATACAGTACAATAGTGTAAGTTTCCCCATGACAATAGCACATCTGTGCTATTGCCATGCTATCTGTGCTATTGCATAGCCTTGCGTGTCCCAACACCTATACCTACTCGTACACCCGAAGACATCTACAAGGTCACTGTTGTTGCAAATTTTAACAAGACAAATTGTTTTTTTTTTTTCAAAAAAGAACGACATAATAAGAAGAATAGTGTAATTGTAGGCTTTAAAGAGCACACGCAAGCACGCAGCACTTATGCTTACGTAATAAAGGTGATGTTACTACAAAAATGAGTAGCTTGATTTGCAGCCATGTGCATGTTTAGTCACGCGGCACCTATTCGGGCGTTGTTTACGCGTGCACTACAGCTCAAAGCTGTAAAAGAGCTGTAAACACCCGGTCCCGCCTGCGCGCACCTGTTCGCTCGCACTTGTCGACGTGCACAAAGAGAGGGTTATTTGCTTAGGACGGCACTCAATAACAATTTTGAATTTTATTTAGCTAGCTTTAACGGATGTGCATCCGTTTGTGAATTTGGGTTGAGATATTTTCGAAGTTGCAAAAGTTAAAATTCGTCAAAACCCAAGACGTCACTTGGCTAACGTTTACCTTATTTTTTAGGCACTGAATATCAATAAACTGTCGAAATGGTTACCAGATTGGTAGTAAAAAATACATGGGAGGCTTTTTAATACGCGTAATTAGGTATGTACATGTGATGAATATGCCATGAAAATTCGATACGTACTATCGCAGTCCGCGTCGTATGAACAACTTTAAGGCGAAAATAATTTGCCAATCGCGCGCAATCCCGCTTGCTAATTGCTCCGCGTGCGTCGAAGTGCATGCAAACAATTTTCGTTAGAAAGTGTTCACGCGAAACTGACCACCACAGTACCTATAGATTAAAACTTTTGAAAGAGACGCCGATCGAAAATATCTCAACACATTCACCGCCAAGAATAAAAAAAAATTAGATGTGACCCCCAACATAAACTTAGCATTTATTTACCCGAAAAGTTTGTTTACAGAGAGACCGCGATTTTCTCCGGGAAAAAAGTCCGGGGCAAAAACACGGCACTTCATAAATATTTACACGGCCCGACCTCCTCTCACCTTGACACTGTTTATTTGTGCGGGACCCGCGGCCATCTGCCGGTGAACCCTGATTTGTATTTGATTTTTTAACTTTGGCATGTTTAACTTATAGAAATATTGACAGATTCAATAAGCACAGTGAGCAAGTAATTAATGTTACAAACAAATTGAGTCCTGGTCACTTAATAAAGAATTTTATTTATTTATCTTAAGTTAATTATAAATATTCGTTTATGTCATCATCCCGTTGTCACCGGGGTCTATCCTGATATAAGCCATGCAGAAGTTGTTGGCAGTTAGTTTAGCTGAGCTTATTTGTCAGTTTGGGTAACACGGTATGAAATGAGCTTACAATACGTATTCGTCAGTGTACAAACGAAAGGATTATCACTGAAATAAAAAGAATGAAGTCATTTAATTTTAGGTAGATCTAGGTGAATTTTCATAGGTAATAATAATACAATTAGCCCTGAATTTTCAGTAGGCAATTAGCGCTAACAGTCAGATAAATTCAAAGATAAACGTTTAGAAAAGTGATCACTGCATGTGTAGAAAATCAAAACTAATGTCATCTTAAATTTAGTAAGGTAAGACTGATAACTATTTAAATGACTATTATAAAAACAGCTCATAATGAAAGTAAAAGTTCCTAAAAAGTGTACTTATAAAGTTCTTCAAAAATAACTACTCTAATGAACTGTTTAAATTATGAATCGAGCAATATTTGAGAGAGCACCAATTATTTCGAACATTGTTTAATACGGATATTAGTAAAATATCACAAACTTACCCAGTTACTGTTCTACACCTCAACCAAACATATTGACAACAACTGACCCACCAATGTATGCATGTATCTCGAACTGATTATTCAAAACCCACAAGTAAACGAAACTCTACACCTAAAAGTGACTTAAAAGTAACTTTCCAAGCAAGTGACCAGAAGAAACAAACCGACCGACACCTAAAGCAACATTAGAGCCGCACGCTCGCTTAGCCCGAGTTATTCCGAGGTAAATAATTCATAGCCGAGGTGGCCGCGAAGTGAAATGACCCCAGGTTAACTGAATCACAGAATGGTTTTATTAACTGTGCTTGTATCAGGTTCTCGTGAAAACGTTGTTTCAGGAGAAATTTTCGGTACGACATATCATAAATAATAGTTTGAGAAACTAAAAAAACACGCTTTTATTGCTAACTGAAAGAGAGAAAAATAATTTCTGAGTACAATAATTTATATTACAGTAGAGTAAAAAGCGTGAGGTGCACTTTATGTCATTTTCATAGTTATCTTTTTATAGTTGGCAATAATAGAATGATTTTAATATATACTATATCAAGCACAACACGCTTTTTACTCTACTGTAATATATTTTTTTATACTCAGAAATTATTTTCTCTTTTTTAGTTAGTTCTAAGCGTGTTTTTTTAGTTTTTGGAGCTATTACTTATTTGTATTTTTTAGTTTCGTTGCATTTTCATCAGTACTTGATACGTTTGCAAAGTTTCAAATTAATCCGATTTCTTTAAGTTGGTGAAAATTAAGTTCAAAGATTCCGAAACATACACACCTTCCGAGCTAATAAAAGCGTGTTAAAGATGTTGACTGGTTGTTTTGATAGCGTGATCCAGCTCAAAGTTCTGAGTCACTGACGATTTTGATCAACCAATAAAAAAGTCATTAGCTAGTTTGTGTGATTTTTCGTATGAAAACTGATTGTGGCCTAACACTAACCGAATGCTTATGTTTCAACGGATATTTAGTAGTGTTAATCTTTGAAGTTAGCATAAGTTTTAACACAAACAATGAGGCAGTTAGCCAAGGAAGACTTCAAACTAAAGTGAGAAATATTTACACGCTATGTTACTATTTAGTTTCATGTAACATCCATGGGCTTTCTAATTAATCGTTTATTTTACTTCAGAAAAACTAAGACAGCAAAATTATTAAGTCATTTAAATGTTTTTTGTTTTTGTGTGTGCAGCAGTGCTCTCTATTCCTTATTCCTTTTTCTTTAACGGATTCTACGGAAGACCAGCGTCGCCGGATCATTAGTTTCTGCGGAATTTGCTGGGTAGATTCCTTTTCATGCATGTTTAAGTAGGTACATATCTGTTAAAAGTGTAATGTTTTGTGATATTTGTACTTATGTAACCTGCTACTTGTATAAATAAATGATTTTCTATTTCTATTTCAAAATAAGAAACAGCCCCCAAACTCCTTTCCCTTGAGCGATCACCTCAGTTATCGTTTTCTGGGGCGAACCATGTCGGCTATCAGTTGATCAGAGCTGTATTTACATAGCATATTTCCAACGCCGACGCAAACATACAACTGATGTATCGCGCATCCGGAGATAAATCAACATCGGTGTAGTTCGACCAGTGAGTCATGGTACTGGTAAAATAATAAAGAAAAACACAATAACATCACATACTCTTCTGACACCGGAATAAGTAGCTTAAGCACTTGTGTTACAGATATCAGAATCCACAGTGGTATTACAAATAAACTTAAATAAATACATATAACACCCAAACCAGTACAAATAGACATACACACAAATGTTTGTACAGTGCGGGGATCAAACTCGCGACCTCTTGGTTAATAGCCAACTTCTTGACCATAACACCAAAGTTGTCGTCAAATAAATAAAATTGTACAAAATTAAGTGTTAAATGATTGACTGTTTAACTGATCATGATAACGATACTAGCAAGACAGTGGCCAACTACACACTTAATTAAAAAGAGGAAACAAGCATTTTTTTTTTTAAATTTGGCAATTTAAAACAAATTATTTATTATCACACTAATTATAGATGCCTGCCTTGTGACGCTGAACCCTGGATCTGTAGGAGGGATCATCTCTCCTAGAATTGTCCCGGAGAAAATACGACTAAATTATTAATGTAATATTAATTACAACTTATTTATCATGTTTTTATTTTGGTCTCTTGTTTTTCTATCATTCTTTATACCCAATACTATTCTGTCTGCATGACCTAAAGGTTTGACTAATATAAAATGCTTTTCAAGAATGAAGTCCGCCTTTTGTACAAAAGTTCAGTTTTTTTGTGCAGTAAAGTCATTAAATAAATAATTTATTTCTAAAATGTTGTTTCAGCAAAATATTCAGCTTTCGAACATTGGACTAAACATAAATTATTTCAAGTACCAAACCACTTCGGTCCGAGTACACTGACCAGCCGATCGGATTCACGTACAAGTTATTGATGGCATATTTTGTTCCTCTATTGGAGATCGCGTCGAAGGTGGACGTACGAACGGAGACGTCGATGCCTATGAATACGACACACTCATGGTGGGAATGGGTCGATGGATATATTGGGTTTATGGTAAATTATAATTGAAGAAGATCAAATTTCATATCCGCAGATTTTACCTTGACTTTTTGAGTACAGAAAGGGTCTAAACTTGAAAGAATTAGATTGATGAAACTTATAAAGCTGAAAAATAAAATTATTATGCTTTAAATATCCACTAAACGACGCCAGCGCAGGAACTTATATACATCCAACGGTAACCACTTCAAAAAACTAGAACTGGAAGTCGCAGGACTTACAATCCAACTCGCAACGTGACACAGAAGATGCACTTGGAAATACAACACTGACAACAGCAAAATACTCGACGCGTTTCGACACTACACGTGGCATCCTCAGGAGATGTGGTCGCTTCGACAGACTACGAGCGCAGGCTATATGGGTGTCTGTGCTGGCGTCGTTTAGTGGGAATTTTAAGCAAAATAATTCTCTTTAGTCATGGATTTCCGCAAAGTAACGCCGTATTCCATCAACTTATTATAAAACTTATGTACAAATTAGCGGTACCAAATTTAAATTCGGGCTCGAATTTAAGCTAAATTAATTTTTAAGCAACACTTATAAATTTAAACAAATTGTTTATAAAATAATGGACTTGTGTCCAATATTTTTTAACATTATTATTTATAATTTTCGCAAAAAATATTAAGACTGATTTTTCAACGAATATTTAAAGTCATAAGTGACTACATCGCAATTTAAGAAAAAGATAATTTCAAGATATTTCAGACATTTTACGAGTTGAAGTTGGAGCTGTCGCCTGCAACCTCAAGAAGTCTAAAAATAGGCTGCTCCTGAAACTTTAGTTTCAGCCGCTTCAGCACGAGTTGTTCTCAATTAGAACCGTTTCGACCCGTCTGCGCTCTACACTTGAGACAGTTCACAAACGTGTCTTTACAAATATAAATCATATACCTAAATAAAATTGGGTTGAAAAATTTAACGGATTTTTTGTGAATATCTCCTGCAAATACACAAAATATTGATTTTAAAGCAGACTCGTTAAATGCTGCTTTCTTATTCGCGATACAGCACATGCAACAATACAAGGTTACACGTTTACAGAGCATGTAAATAAATGAGAATCATGATTCATGATGATGAGCAAAATAATTACTACTAAAACCAGCAATAGCCATCACGTAAAGCTTTATTTTTAAACACCTGATTTAATTAAAACACTGGTTTTCAACGGATTTTACGCAACACAAAACATTTTTAAAGGTAAAGCTTAGTATTTACCTTCCCGACTTCCCGTTGAAAACCAGTGTTTTAGTGTTATAATGCAACAGAAAAGTTTAAAACAGTACCTGATTTAATATTCTAGTATGATGATGTAAATCTCATGCAGAGTTCCAAACGTGCACCTGACGATTCAGATTCTAGTTTCTAAAGCACTAATTAGTTTGTTAAAATATTTAACAGGTTTCCGAAAGGCTAAAATGGTGCTTTCCGATTCGAGCGCCCTCGAGAACTCCGAACCGCTCTCAACGCAATACAACTTTGTCTTCTTTCGCGTTTTTGTTTAGCGCTAGCGATAAAATGAAGCAATTACTACGATTTTTTTTTAAAATACAATATAATAATAGCAATGACAAATGTAATTTTGCGCAAGTTAGGACTAATTATAGTCATATAAACTTTGGGTGGTAGTAAAATTTTCCATATTTTAAATTTTAAGTGGACTTTAGAGTTTAAAAAGGTTTTTTGATACAAGTGTATCCAAGTGTTCATAACCCATGAACGTTAAAATATAGCTCGACGGTGAAAGTATGATTTTACCGGCACGCGGTTACTGCGCTTTTAAAAAAATATGTTATCCGGGTTATCCCACAATCGAATGCACATTCGTTTTTTTGTAGTCTTTAACAATAGACCTTTTTATAATAAACATAGGGTAGAACGTTAATAACCTGAGACACAGGAACTATCCTAGTTCAGGTATCAACCATCCATAACCACTTTTTGTAATGTTAGTTAAGTATTAAGATTGTATGATTGTTTTATATGGTGTCAAACAACAAATTTATTTGTTATTTATTTCAACATCAAACATAATAATTTAAAAAAAGAAGTCAAAACTATCTGAAAAGCCTTACATGAATTCCCAAGAAGCACACATAAAAAATCACACGTAAATAAAAGAGACACTAACCTTCCAAGCGGCATTTTAGCTGCCCTCGTTGGCGCGGTCAGGCCAATTAGCCCTTAGCATGAGCCCTGAAAGCCTAAGTGCTGCTTTGACCATCGGCGCGTGCGCACTTACCTGCGGAAGAGAATAAATGCTTAATTAGGAGTCAGGGAGACTGTCCACCTAGCTTTAATGACTGTTGAATGCGGCAAAAAATGTGAAACGAAATAAGTCTTTGATGTCGAAGAGGATCTTATGTCCACATCCGTGAGTAGTCAATGAGCTTACTTTATTACGTACCATGGTTTGTCTGGTTTTGTAAATTAGCTTTGAAATGAAGAATCAACTTAACTGATTTGTTGCCCAAACTACAATCTGAAGTCAGTTTCGTCCTGTTCCCAGAAATTCTACGCCTAGTTTACCTAGGTAGACCGTCACTTCAAAATGAAAGGTAGGAGGGTTCAGCAGAGGAAACGGACCAGCTCTTGTCCTTCCTTGTTCCACGCAAAAGACGAGCAGATGTTGGCGACTTAAAAACTATCATTTTTTTTAAAAACTTCATTGCAGAAGAAATGTTTAAAAGGTGGACTTAATGCTAAAAGCATTTTCTGCCAGTCAACCTCAAGGTGATGCAGAAAGAAGGCAATCGGTGCAGTGAAAGTAAATTGTGATTATTAACGCAAAAATAAATAAACATAAGATAAATATCATAATATCAAAAATAAAAGTAAATACTATATTATATTTTAATAAACAAAAAATAAATATGAATAAATTAATTAATATGGATAATAAAAGTATATAAATACAATAAACACGCAATTTATTAATTTAGAAATTTTTGAACTTTATTTTTGAACTTGATTCTGATCTTTTGAGATCCAGTTCCACAGTCGCGCTGCCGCCACAGTTCACTGTGACGGACGACGTAAAATTAAGTTTAGTACTCAAATCTCAAGCCCTAAAAAGCCCTTAAGACTTCCGAGGCGAACTTTCCATGCCGCTTAAACAATAAATAATTAAATCTTGCTTAAGCCCATCTACCTAACACGGACACTTCAAAGAGGCAACGGAGCAGCTCTTGGGTCCTGCGCTTCCGCCAAGACGTCCGAGGCACGCGCGGAAGTGCGACGACGCGCGGTCAGCTTCCGTCCCTTTGACCTGATGTACAAGCCACAGCACATCAGGCTACCCCACTATGACCTTGAGACAGCCTCTGTTATCGTGGCAATAAAAACTATTTTCGTAGATGGCATGGGTTACCTGTTCTGCTTTTGTCTGTACGTTCTAATTACAATAGAAGAGAACTAGTGGTGGTTTAGGCAGAAAAGGTGCGCACAGTCTCGTTGGAGATGTTTAATTGTAAATATCCATTAAATTATGTGGGTGATTAAGATTAAATGTTTTCAGCCAGAGTAGCAATAGAGAACGTCATCAACTTATCAGTGACGAAATCAAAATAGGTACCTATCATACCTCACCTCTTCAGGGTCTACTAGTTCTTTAAAATATCTAGCTTACTAAAATAATAAAACATAGCTTACTACAATAATAAATAATATAAGTTGACTTTCTAAATCACAAATACTTATTTTACTGCAATCCACAATCTTGTTTTATCTTGTTTAACATCAAGGATCGTTTTTATAGAATTTTGACGTTTGGCAAAGTGACAGAAGAAATCAAAATAACGTTCTAGGAATAGTTAGATTAAAGTTATCATTGGTAGTTTGATGGTTCAAGTAAATTGCCCTTCTGTGTTAGTGGTATTCTATGACATCGGTCACTTTGCGTAAACTTTGAGTAGGAAGGTACTTATGACCGTCCGTTAAGACTTATTTCCCAGTGGCAAAAGACAAGGGAGTTTAAGCCGCAGGCGTATGCGACCCGCACTTATCCACAGGAAATCGCCTCAGTCAAACCAGTTTTCGGAGATGTCAGTTCACGATTGTCTGAACTAAAGGTTTGTTTACAAAGTTCAGTACCTACCTAGTAAAGTTCCTCCTAGCCGATTACGACCACGGCGGCTAATTATTATAGTGTACAAGAGTAAGCGAAATACGAGTACACAGGTGCACTCTCTGTTCATTCACCCTCAAAGTTCGGTAAGACGGCAATCTAACATGACCGGCGAAAGATCAGGCGCAGGACCAACGGCTTAATGTGCTTTGGTGCAACGCCGCCAACATCCTGACTCCGAGCTGTTTCTGACTTGGGTCGACCTGGGATTCGAACCCAGGACCTCTCGGATATGAGGCAGAAAATCGCCACTACACCAACGAGAACCTACCTACCTAGGTACTGTCTATCCGAGCTTATCACTTATAGTCATACTCGTAAGTGTATATGATCTTGCTCTCCGCTCACTGGTAGCGCGTTCTTATTTAAAAAATTAAAAACAAAATCATGTTTAGCAGCACCCCTGTTTAGCGGTAAACAAAATCTTGATACAGTTCCAGGATCCCAGAGTATCCTATGTATGTAGCGCTTAGCCCTGCGGCCAAGTGTTGAGTTGATAAGGCGAACCCATTTCTTGTTTTAGAAGATCAAAAGTATAGTTTTCCGGTAGAATGCCTAATGCAATATACTGATCCTTCATCCACCAGCACATACTCATGCTCCTGTCTACAAAAAGAATATCACCTGCTGTTTTGGCGTTTTAAAAGAACACGACAAAAATTCCACACTCAAAATTCCATTACAAGCGAGCTCACCAGTTCATACACACTTATTTCTTCAAACGTATCTCAGGAAATAGACAATACTCGTACGTCCAGCGTGCATGGGCGGAAGTGCCGCCCGCCCGCGGACTTCCGGCGCTTTGACAAATGCCGATATGCTCCGCTACGGAGGGTCATGAGTGCGCCCTCAGCGGTGTTTTTACCTTTGCTTACGTGTGAGCGATACGGCTTCGAGAGGATGAGTGTTTCGATAGAACGTGGACATGGAACAGTTTTGAAATGTGACACTGAAGTTAGAATAGTAATTTTCAAAAGCTGAAAAAGAGGATTATTTTGCTTTTAATTTCCACTAAACGACGCCAGCGTAGGAACCAAAATACATCCAACTATAACCACCTGAAAAAACTGGATCTTTTTCAGCTTTAGTCAAGGATTTCCGCAAAGTAACGCCTGATTCCATCAACTATATTAATTTTCACTCTTCAATATTGTTGTGGTTAAATTCAGGTGTGTTTTTAATTGTTTTTATATTTTATTAAGCTTTTAAGAGGTATTATTTTAAGATTATTTCAAGACCACATTATTATTCTTCACAGCCATTCATTGGTAAAAATAAACTTATCAGTCATAATTTTCACAAAGGTTGTTTCATGTAAAACACTATATTGAATAAAATAAATAAATAAATATTTCACAACAATCACACCAATTCTCTAGTCTCAAATTAAGCTACGAGGCTTGTGTTATGGGTACTAGACAATGGATAAACATACTTAAATACTTTTGAATACAAGAAGAATACGTAGTATATTCATGTAGATATTGTTCGCTCCGTGTAAAACTTGGAATTTTTAAATCAACTTCACGGTTTGTATTTCCCTTTAAAGTGAACACATCAATTGAATTTTCCTAGAAACTCAAACAAATCGCTGAAGAATTCCGGGGAACGCCCCCGTCGCAATTACGGGCAGATCACCTCAATCTAAGAAGGTAATTCTTATTATTTTTCCCTATCCTGTCTGGGACACAGCCCAGCTAATACTACAGCCAGCAAAGTTAAAGGGTAAGCTATGATATTAAATAAATAACACACTGGCACACATACAGTGGAATACTTTAGGATTAAGCAAAATTTATAAAAATATCAAAAATTCTTCAAATTAATATTTGTTGACGACCGCTTGGTGCAGTGGTCCGCATGTCGGACTTCTAAACCAAGGGTCGCGGGTTCGATTCCCGCACAGTACAAGCATAAGTGTGCATGAACATGTGTGTTTATACTGGTCTGGGTGTTTTCTATTTATAATATGTATTTATTTACAAAAAAAAAGTATTTAAGTATGTATGTATATCCGTTATCTAGTACCCATAACACAAGCCTCGTAGCTTACTTTGGGACTAGAGAATTGGTGTGATTGTTGTGAAATATTTATATTTATTTATTTATAATATCTATATGTATACAAAATTCTCGTGTCACAATGTTCGTTCCCGTACCCCTCCGAAACGGCTTGACTGATCTGAGAATCGGCCAACATCTATTTTTCACACCTCTTAGTGATAAGGGTAGTTCACACTTTACATTTATATGGCAAAACAACGTTTGCCGGGTCAGCTAGTAAATAAATATAAATATTAATATATAAATATACAACAACATCACATACATTGTACTTTAGTTTTCTCCAAAATGCATCTGACACCGAATCCATAAGGAAGAAAGACCTAATATTGTTTTTTTTTCTGCACAGCAAAACAGGTAAGTTATAAGAGGTACTTATCCATTTGCCAATTTAGATATGATCATGACATACCTATGCAACGATATCATGTACCATACGTTGTAGATACTTTTTTGATCAGCAATTAATTGCCCACAGTAAAAGCACTTCATTACTCGTCTGCAAAGCAGTCTTTGAGGCTTCACTGATTTCCTACCAAGCGGAGGGGCTTATCTTACTGTCTTACGTCCACAGCCCCTCGTTAATTAGAAAGAGTATTTTATTAAGGCCAATTTGTTGGAATACCTGGCAGATTGCTGGGGCCAGGATTGCCGGCGATTTGTTACAACTTTTTACAAACTTTCTCGAGGGGGCTGCGATTTTTAACGTTGTTTGTTTAGAAGTGCTAATCGCATTGTTTCAATTATCCGTGGGAAAAATACGATGGGGGAAAAAACGTTATTTTTAAAGCAGGCCGTTGAATATATGATTGGAATAATTAGTGCTAATTGTTTTGATTTCCATAATTTTAGGGCGAGGTAATACTGAAATACAATTTTTATCATTATGCGTATATTTGACCAGATTGAGACGTTAAACGTGGACTTTAAACGTGATAAATTGACCTTTGCCTTTCCATTTCACCGTACCAATTTTAAAACCAACTCCTTCCACATTCAACCAACAGGCTCTGGAATGCTCTTCCCGAAAGTATAAAACAGGCTCCCAGCAAACTATCATTCAAGGGACTTTCTTACTTTATCGCAACCGTCATTATCAACTTGCTTTGCTTGCTCGAATCACTACGTAGTAAAAAATCTATGTCTATAAACAGGTCCCCTCTTAGTTCACTTAGATTTTCAGATACATAATCTTTAGCCGAGTTACCTACCTAATAAAAGTACCTAATAAGGTCGGGTTCGATTCTTTCCTGATGACCGGGGCCGAAAAGAATTTTTTAAGTGTTGTCTTTTCGAAATTACCTACCTAATGTTAGACTTCAATATTGGTAGTAAATGGTTATTAAGAGAGTTAGAGCAAGATAGAGTCAATTTAAACGCGTCCGTTTAAAAGCTTCATGCATTCCATACCTATGAATCTCCTTAATTGTCCGTTATCCAACATAGTAAACAAACATCATTTCAGCGATGTCATCTTCATTGCTTCAATAGGTGATTCAGTACGCATGAGGCTTTTTAACGTTTTACTGTGGATCTTATGCTGGGTGATTTAAAGTTTAATATTAAAGGGGGGTAGGTAATGGATAGTGGTTCCCACGTCTGCGCGTGGGCAATTGGGCGAATTGGCCGGCATGCGTCGGCCGCCGCGCGATTGACCCCGTCCGATGTTAATTGTACATCACCTAAATATGACGTGCAGTAGGGACTTCTGTTTTATTATAAAAAAAAAATAATCGCCGATTTATTCGCCCTCTTGTATGTAAGATTCTTACCCTTTATCCTAGTTGAGTGACAACCGGCGGCAAAGCGGCGCGACACGACGCAAAAATATCAAACAGCCGTGGTTTCGTCATGATATAGTATCCCACCTGACGCAACTATCAGTTTTACAAAGCGTCTGAAGTGTTGCTCCTAGTACGCCGTATCGCGTCGCATCGCACCGCTCACTGAGGACAACGTACTATGACAACTTACTACCTACTTTTGATAACTGAACAAAGCGAACCTCAGCCGAGTAGAAACCGCACAGCATGCAAAGGCATGCTTTAAAGCACTTTCTGTAAGCAGCTAGCCTTATAGCAGTTGTAAGGCACCGAAATGAATAGGCTAGACACAACCAATCGTTGACATACTCTTTATCATCTGTCAAAACGATCTGCCTCCATAGATTCTGTATGGGAATACTATAATTTGACGTCATAATGTAGTATCAGAAATCGAAGTGACGACTGAATATTTATTTAAATCTATGTTAGTAAAAATTGTATTTCTACAGCTTTTTGGAAATAAATTGGTTTTACTACCTTCATTGAGGTTACGTTTTTAAAACACCATGGTCTTGAAAATATTTACGATAGGTGTCACCATGCCTATTCTTAGATTGTGTCTACCTAGCCCCAACCCTACGCTCAACACATGATAGCAATAATGAAGCATGTGATCGTAAGGAAAAAAAGCATATGTGAACATCGACTCAACGCCATCCTTCGTCTTAGTTGACGAAGTAGCGTGCGCCAGATATGCTCCCATGGCACAACAGGAGTGACTCACGCAGGAGTGAGGGCGCTCACAAATTCCTTCATTAGAACATTCGTTAAACTAGGTACGCAGTTTCACTCTTTTCTATGTACTGGCAATATGTCATAATTTTTATATACCTATAGCTAGCGACATCACATATAGCCCATATAGGTGTGATAACGTATTATGTAGTGAAATAACTGAACACCATCACTCTCATGATTAAAAGACATCACTCGTGCTCATTAACTCACAATATTTGCCATATTTGTTATTGTTTCGAAAACAGTTTCTCGAATAGATAAAGAAGACTCAAAAGACATTGTTCAGAAAACGTCTGTAACATATCAAACACATGAGAAAAGTTCGTTTGTTTTTAAGATAAGTTTCCAAGTGTTGTTCATAGTGTAAACTCCCAGGTAGATAGTAATTAAAATAAGAAAGTTATTGCAAGCATTTCCCACTAATAAAGGCACATGATTATGGCAAGTTGAAACCAAGTTGATCTTGATTACCAAGTAGTTTTTAATCCTCTGTGTAACTAATATAATATATCACATTATGTACTATTTTAAACTATCCTGTTGCATTATTACACACACACACAGATTTTTAACGGGTTTTACGCAACACAAACACGGTTTTAAAGGTAAAACTTAGTATTTACCTTCCCGACGTTTCGATGTGGTTGCACAGATCATAGACATCGCCCGCGACCATGATCGTCCTTCGAGATTTACCTTTAAAAAGTGTTTGTGTTGTGTAAAACCCGTTAAAATCTGTGTGTGTATATCACATTATATTGTATTATATACCCAATTTAAAATTAGCTAAGCCAGCGGCGCCTGCTCTATGTATTCGCATGAATCACACCCGAGCGGTTATAGAACTATCATGGCCTTTGTTTATTCTCAACGCTAAGGTTACCGCGTGTCAAGGTCCAAACCGTTTTGATCATTGTTGTTTTTTAACTTTATCTTTAAGTCCAAAGTATCATGATTGTTGACTATTTCAGGTCAACTAAAAACCTTCCTTATTTGTCTTTTATATAACACCTTTTTAGTTCTATGGTGGTTCTGGGAGAAACTGCAACCCAGTAGCTTGAGTATCAAAAAGACAAAAAGGGCATGCATGATCTTGAGGTTGACTGGCAGAAAATGCTTTTATCGTAACGTCCACCCTTTGTACATTTCTTGTGCAATAAAGTTTTGAAATAAATAAAAAATAACAAAAGGAGGTTTTTAATATTGCGTCGGAGAAGGCGTCTACTTCTATGCATCAAAATTGAGGGCAGATGGTGTCAGGTATATAACACAATAATCTTAATGGAACGATCAACTGGAGTTACCTCCAAAAAGTTGTAATAAAATTGTCAAAATCAATGCAATGCTTGTATGGTGTTCCATACAGCTTTAAAATGATATATGATTAATTGATTAAAATATTTATTGATAAATGATAATACAAATGGGTACACATGCGACGAATGCTTATAGTGAACTAAAAACATTGCATTATAAGACAAAAGTATAAAATTACGCTTCATTTGGGGAAATGCTGATAGTGTGCAACGTTCGGTAATACACCGTACAATGCTTATCACAGAAATAGTCCTTGAAGGTTGAATGACACCTTAGTGGTAACAAAGAAACCATTACTTTAAAAACAAAATTCTTCAACATTGAGGATCTCTCTAGAACACAACTATTGTGTTTAGCCTTATAACAGCGGGATCAAAGGACAAGTAGTGCGATGCGTCTTAATTGTAGTAGAGAGATGAATTCGACTCTAACGACTTGCGCCTGCGCTTGGAGATTTCTAATTCTAACTTAGTTAGATAATAAAATCTTAGCTTACTTATATCGAAAGGTATCTACCGTATTTCGGTCACACGTTTGTGTGGAAAATCCATTTAGCTCAAGTTAATTGGGCTATGTCCTTAATGAGTCCCTTCCAAGAAAAAATTAAAATAAAATATAATATTATACATGTATGTAAGTAATTACTATTAGTAATAGGTACCTAACCATTTTACTTACATTTTCTTTTTTCACTGTATTTGCACCGCCTGGATGTTCTTTGCTTGGAGCTGTGGTTGACTGCTAGAGAATGCCACCGGCATTAACTCCGCGATTGTGCAGAAGTTTTTTTTATATTAAATAAATAAAAAATAGACCCTACAGACGGAATTAAAGTACCACAGGTGCTATTCAGGATGCGCGTAAAATAACTACTGAAGCCGTTTTTTTTATTTGCACTTTTGGAGACAGAATCGGTTGGATTTGAAAACTTAGTAACTCTGCTAAAAGAAATGAGTCTCTACGTTTATTCAACGACGCACCGAAGTAATTAAACAAACATGCACTGCAATAAATAGCGACCACAATAAACTACTTATTCGACCGCAGAAATGCGTCGGTTTTGTACCAATGCTTCTAATGTAAAGTAATGTAATTTTAATCATCAAAACAGTAGTAAGTTGTTTCAAAGTAACATTTGAAAATGTTCCACTATTAGAGAGATCCTATCTAAAGGAGGTAAAAAAACCTTATTGATGGAAAAGTGGAAAGTAGTTGGTAGTACCTTTTTATAATTTTTGTATGAACTTTCGACTTGGGGCCATTTAAATTAATTTCGACTTAGTCCAATCCAAGGTGCCTTTATAAACCGGTTCATCGTTCTTCAAATTTTCTAAACAAGATATTAGTGAGAAGTCTAAATCAATAAATTTCACTGCCTTGCTACATTAAATCAACACTGAAAAAACATTAAATTGTAATACTAAGACCGATAACGCTGCGATTGCTGAAAAGGATCTTGTAGAATGGCTTATCGAATCTGACACCGTGGTAAATAGCTTAAGCTCTTGTGTTACAGATATCAGAATCGACAGTGGTATTACAAATAAACATAAATAAAAACATATAACATCCAGACCAGTACAAACAGACATGTTCATGCATACAAATGTTTGTACAGTGCGTGGATCGAACCCGCGACCTCTTGGTTAATAGTCAACATCTTGACCATTACACCAAAGAGGTCGTCGTAAAATGTAACATACTAAGAGCACACCATTGGTGTCTTTTTTCAAAGCTGTATTATGTAAAGTACATGATACCTACAAGAACAGATGCGATACCTCGCCCCGTCGGTAACGTGATGTGATTCACAGGCCACATGCGACCTCGATATGTCTAGACAAAGAATAAATTATGCACAGAACAGTCACTTGATTCATATGTAGATTTGATTGATGAGCTTACTACTTAATGATTACCGAAAATATTAGTAGGTCATATTTTGTACCAAAAAACTATTTATTCTTTGGACACGGAGGATAGAAACGTTAATAACTTATTTAATTAATAATATTTGTACAATTACTATAAGAAGCCAAACATGACTGCACGTTGAAAACCATTGTAAATTGGAAGACGTGAATCAAAGATTTGTTTTATCAACTTCAAATCGTGTTTTGGATCAGAGGCGGATCTACCTGAGGGCTTTTCGGGCTTCAGCCAAGGGGCCCCCAGCCCCTGTTAAAAAATAATCAGGTGAATCGTGATTAAGGTATAACGTATAACGAAAGAAAATTTTAAGGTTGGCAACCCAAATTGAAAGAATCAACCCGTTTTTTTTACACTGTGTCCACACTATTGGCTATTAGAAAAAGCACCAATCAACGTTAAGGCCAACGCTTTTTTTCTAAGTCCACGCCCAGGAGATTTCGGTCAACTGTTCACCAACGTGTGGAGCTGGCTTTAAAGGTGTCTGCTTTGTTCTATTCAAAATTTTAGAGTATCATAAAGCCATACTCTCTAAAGCTTGCTTCGGTCGCGCATTAATTTATATATTATAAAAATCTAAAAGATCATCACAGCTAAATGTTGAAAGTTCGCTTCGCTCGCGAACACATTTTTAACAGATGTTTCAGAAAGGTTAGTACAAAGCTTAGTAGTACACTCTAATTAACTTACTTTTGTCTACATAAATACCGATATCTCGCTCGTTTTGGTCGCGCTTTTGTTACCAGCCTTTTCGTATTTCAGAGAGGTCTAAGGAATTTGTTGTACAAAAATGCAGAAAGTTTAATTAGAAAACAACGATTTTAATGTTGGTCTTCATCAATAAATATATTTATCAGAAAATATTTTTCTGATAAGTACACAAGTATATCATAGAGAAAAGGGCCCCCCGAGTAGTTTTAGCTCAGGGCCCCACAAAGCCACGATCCGCCCCTGCAGGATGTGATAATTAAGCTATTGAGCCACGATAACGAGACTGTTCTTGTCAAATCACTGATATCGTTTTCTTAGTGCTCATATGATAAAGCAGCTAACTATTACTTTGAGATCATCTTGCTTTGAAACTTTAGATATACATTAGAGATTTTAGACACACATTAAAATTACAAGGCCACATTTAAAAATAAAATAGAAGAAAAACAGTTTTGTCGCACCTTCCACATTTCATTTCTGTTAATCCCAAAGTTATAACTTGTAGAGTGTGAATGCCCTGGCATTAAGTACACCTTTTGAACAATTTTTTATAGTGCAATAAAGCTTATATAAAAAAAAAGTATCTATGGCATAAAACATCTCGATATATCTATCGAACCTATACCTTCCTTGACGCTTAAAATATGCACCTTCTGCGCCTGCGCATTCCCGCGCGATCGCCGTGAGAACGCGCCGCATGTGTCGAGTACACACTTGTGCTTTTATTGGCGGTGTAGCACGAACTTTTTAATTACCTTATCGCATGTGGAGCGGTGAGTACATGCCCTGGCGCGGACACATACTTAGTGGAGTCAACAACATCTATTTGACGGCTCTTAACACATGGCAGTGTCTCTTATTTGAAAAAGCATTTGCGATTTAGAAAAACTTATTGTTGAACTCCTTTCTAAACTGGTTCAATACTGGCAGTTATTAAAAGAAATAACTGTGTTTCGGGATTTGAACTTTATGAAGTAAAGTTTTCGATATTTGAATTTGAAATTGTTTTCTTACGTATGAAATGTATAGATGGCGTTGTACGTCATTAATTCACGGTATTCTTAGAGTTTTTTTTAAGGTCCAATAGCTGCTTTGAATTCGAATTGCATCGGTCCAATATAACAACCAGTCTACACTATTAAATAGTGGAGGAAATGTGAACCTCTTGATATGAAGTGACACATGCTTTTACACTGCAATTCAAAGTTCGAAATAGTTTAAAATTGTTAAAATTTAAGTATATGAATATTGTTTATTTTTACTAATATCGAAAAAGTGGTAACATCTGTTAAGGTTAATTTAAAAACAGACCGTGCTGAAACCAATTAGAATTAGTCCAGAAAAAAGCCAGTCACTATTGGAAAAAATCCCCTAATATAAAAAAATTGTCATAGCAATAACAACACAAGTAAGGCAATCTTAGCATAACGCTTTAATTTTGTTGGTGAGTCAGTAAAAACCCAGTCAACCAGACCTGAAAATCTATAAAACAAAACAAAGCACAGCGAATGAGGTCACGCGACCTTTGGGCAACATGGCCGTTTCTAATGGCGGCACCTATTCGTTTGCCACCGCGGCGCCGGCGCACGACTTAAGCGCGTGCCACACTGCACGATAAGCAAAGCGATCTTTCTAAATCTTATATTAAATCAGGACATATTCTCACCACAAGCAGCTCTTACATTAAGGATAGGTACCCTTATTTTATAGTATAATCATATGGGGTGGTGCACTCAAAACCAAATTCTTGGAAGTAGAACGAGCTCAAAGAAGTTTATTAAAAGTAATGTTGTTTAAAGAACGAAAATTTTCAACTCAATTACTGTATTATATAGCGGATGTCCTGACTATTAGAAAACTTTATATTCTTCGAACTATCCTAAAAAAACATAAGGACTCAAGTTATAACAAAAACCTTACTAAGAAAAGAAGAAAGCAAAATGTCATGGAAACCCAAAGCACAAGTTTCGCTCAAAATCAATTTAAGAGCTTAGCGTCGTATTTATACAACCATATAAACAAAGTTTTGGAAATCTACCCAATGACCTATAGGGATTGCAAAATAAACCTTAGTAAGTGGTTGAAGTCACTAAATTATGAGGAAGTTGAAGGTATGCTTAAGCGTAACAGTTGACTACACACACCAACTACAGTAAAAGTAGTGTAGAAACACACACAAACCACACACGCACACACACAACACACAACACACACACACACGCACGCACACACATATGCGTTCTTGTGATTGTAGCTGTAAGATTTTTGTTTTGTTGTTTAGTATTTGTTGTTTAGTTTATTATTAAGATTTATATTGCTAAGGAAGAGTGACTCCCTCTGGCACAGGTGCTATGCACTTAAAAGATCGAGTCTACACCTACTATTGTTGTTACATTCTTTGCAACGAATAAAATATTTTTCATTTTTCATTTTCATTTTCATTTTCCTTATTATTATTTTTTTTCACCTCCGACGAAAAAGAGGGTTTGACCCTACGTCTGTGTGTATCTATATGTGTATGTGTAAAAACACGAAAACACATACACCAAATATCATCATCATCTTAAAATTTAAGAGCTATGCTCTTGTCGGTGGAGTTTTTTCCATGTTGGTCTATTCAATGCCATTTCTTTGACTTCCTGATATGACACGACACCTAACTTTTCTTTTATCTGATCCATGTATGATCTTCTAGGTCTTCCTCTCTTCCTTTTCCCTTCTATTTTTCCTTCAATTATCGTTCTTATAAGGTCGTCGTGTCTTATCAGGTGTCCTAACATCTTTCCTCTCCTATTTTCAATGGTCTTAAGGACACCAAATATACACACAGTATATGTGTTTGTGTTTTTGTGTGTGTCTGTCTGTCGCATCGTAGCTCCCGAAAGGAACCAATTCGAAACCGTTTTTTCCAAAAAAGAAGAAGAGAAGAAGAAGTTTAATAACGGTGGTTTGTAGCAATAGCTGGTCAAAATTCTTCCAACCGTTGAAGCTTACCACCTTTTTGGCTCGTGTCGGATTTTCTTTTTAATTATTAAAAGTGATTGCTACTTGTAATTAAACTAAAATTCAAAGTCTCCCAGTGATGGCAGTAAAAGCGTCTTCGTCCGCTTTTGAAATAAAGAAAAAAAAAGGAGGAAAGAAAAAATGATTATTTAGCTTTTAAACTATACCTGAAAATTGACAAAGAACAAAGACTAAGAATATTATAAAACTAAAATGAAATAAAAGTGTAAATCAAATCAAAATCAAATCAAATTCATTTATTTGCTTGAAAAGTGGTTACAGGAGATGTTAAGCAATATGTGTGTTCGCACAATAAGTAAGTATAAGTATGTGTGAAAACACATACTTTTCTTTTGTACACTCTTCTTTTTTTTATTTTGTAGGTATAAGTATGTGTTTTCGATCTAAGTTTTTAATCGGCGCTCACTGGTTGGTGTGTTACGTTCTTTACAGCTTCACGTCATGATCTTACCAACCCTGAATAAATAGAAAACCATGCTTTTGTCATTAGACTACCCACACCTAATTTTAGTTTAGGTAAACACTTAGTCTGCTCCGCTTATTCGACGATGCTACAATAAAATATCATAGTAGGTACGATATGTATGAATTTACAAATTTTTAGGGTCTTATGTTAGGGGTAGGTAGTACATAATGTTAGTTTATAGGAAAATAAACATATAAAATATATATATGGGCGGATGCCCGGCCTCTTCAGACTCAGCCATCAGAAATGTGGGTAGGTATGTGCCAATTAAAATAATCGGTCAAATCACAAAGTTATTTAATTAACGAAATTAAACAAAATATCTGCACTACTGATTTTGAAATCACTTGATTAACGCAATGAATAACACAATTAACACAAAAAGCAAAGGATTACGCGGAACAAAAGCGATTCGTCGCAACCGTGGTGCGCTCGCCGTTAACACTCGAACCCAAGTGTCATTCAATATGGCGGCGCTGACCATCGACACGACGCTCCGCCAGACTGACAGCTGTCAAATCTCGTTCCGACGTATCACCGAAGGTGGCGCTAGTAATGCGCCGTCACGGCCAGACTGACTATCGACCGTCCTCGGGCGCATCAGATTGCAGTCCTGAAACAATCACACGATCAATCGAACGGGTGTCTACTGGACGGGTAGCCCGCTCGTCCAACCTGACAAGTTCAGCACTGACAACTCTGATCTCAACTCAAGTTACGTGTCACACAACAAGATAAAATGTGTGTCCTTTCGACCACGCATGGACCGGACGACACCTTTCACCAACAATTTAAACATCCACGATCAGTATGTCCCCTCAACCAACCCTTGGGTATGGCCCGGACGATACCGTCGTACCGATCTTTCACACGCTGCCATGCTGGAGCGGATAGGTGTGTCCTTTCAACCAGCCCCTCAGGCATGGCCCGGACGACACCTTCCCTTCGACCAGTAGGCAAACACTCAAGGTTGGACCGGATGAATGTGTCCCTTCAACCAGCCGCTAACAGCTGCATGGCCCGGACGACATTATCCCTTCGACCACCTTCACACTATAGCTATGTAGACTTCATGCATGCATACAAAGGTAACAAATCACATACCCATAGGTTACGGACTGTCTTGCTCTGCGTGAATCTGAACTTCGTGCTCAATGACTTCATGATCTACGGTGTTACTAAGCGTATCGGAGTCTGCTGTAAGCGTATCTGATCTTGCGGACAGTGTTTCGGAGCCTGCAGTCAAAGTATCCGAACTATTTTGCCTGTCGAGGTTACCAATATCGAGTTCTACGTGTTCCGGCGCCGTCATGGCCTCCTCTTCCTCCTCTGACATCAAGCTTGCAGAGACTTCAACTAACCCGTCATGACCCCGAGGTACTGGACGCAAGTTCTCGTGTGCGTATTTAAAGGTACGTTGGGAACCGGATATGCTTTTTAACTCGTATCGATCATTATCCAAAACTGAAGTTATTACAAAAGGACCCCTAAACTTCCTATCTAATTTGGTCTGGTTACGTTCGCTGCTTTTGATAAATACGAAGTCACCACAAGAAAATGGATGAATAGCGGCTCGACCTTGATTAAATCACCTAGTGTCAGATGCGGCAGCTTTTTGTATGTTGGTGGACGCGTTTTGCCTGGCAGAATCTAAATCAATACGCTGTTCTTGATTGGAATCAGAAACTGAAGAACTAACCTTTGCCAAGCCTAAAGATTGTGAACGAATACCGAACATGAGTTCAGTTGGCGTGAATTTTGTGACTGTGGACATAGTACTATTGAGCGCTAACTGAACATTTCCTAATTCATCACGCCAAACTTTGTTGGGATCATTCTCAATAATTGTCAGTAAGCTTTTTAAAGTGCGCATCACGCGTTCTACCTGCCCGTTTGCCCTGCTGGAGCCCGTTGCTATAAAATGCAGCTTAATGTTGTATTCGGAGCAAAAGTTCTTAAATTCTTGGCTATTGTAACACCTGCCCTGATCAGCTATAATGCGCTTCGGTGCTCCAAAAAGACAAACAGCATTTTTAAGTGCGCGGACTGCACTAACTGCGTCTAATGAAACGGTATGCTCTAACAACACGTATTTAGTGAACGCGTCGATTATAACCGAGCAATATTCTTTACGATCACTCTTTCCACTTAGTTTTCCGGTAAAGTCTATATGAATCGTGTGCCATGGTACGGCCACTTTTGGAATAGAGTGTAGCTGCACAGGTTGAGCACCTGAAGGACCTTTCGATGTTTTGCAGACTATGCAAGAGTCAATAAATTTCCTAACGCACTTTGACATCTGGGGGAACCAGTACTGTTCGTATAGTTTGTCCAATGTTTTGTCACTGCCCAGATGTTGCAATTCATTGTGAACGTGATTGATCAAGGTCCATATTAGGGAACGAGGAACGACTGGAAGCCATGAAATATTCTTGTTTCTAACAATTTTCCTATACAGAATACCGTCTCTAATATCGTATGTTCGACCGACAGTTTCGGGAAAATCGCCATTATTACACTTGTGGACCAGGTCTTGGATTTCTGCATCACGCTTTTGTTCTACAGAAAGCCAGCCCTGATGCAATTCTACAAAATGTACCGGCTTAGATGTAGGTTTTGAAGAAATCTGCGGTGCAGAATCAAGGCTGTTGGGGTCTGGTACGGGATTTCTAGAGAGAAAATCGGCATGCTCCATGCTTCGACCTTCACGATATACAATCTCGAAATCAAAGGCTTGTAAAAACGCCCACCACCGGTGCACGCGTGGAGTAAGATCGATTTTGGATTTCGATGCCTTTAATGAGTTGCAATCCGTGAAAACCTTAAAACGTCGGCCATATAAATAGTGCCGAAAATGTTCTACCGCTCGTACGACTGCAAGCGTTTCCAGTTCGTACGAGTGGTAGCGGGACTCAACTTCTGACGTTCGACGACTGAAGTACTCCACTACATGTGGTAAATCATTTTTGCGTTGTATTAGGATTGCCCCGTAGCCCTCAGAGCTTGCATCGCAATGTAGCTCGACTGGTAAGTCTGGGTCAAAGATCATGAGGACAGGTTCGGAGGTTAGTATCTCTATGATGGTATTACGGATCTGTTCATGTTTATCCTCCCATTTTATAGCCCCTTTAAATTTCGTGAGAGGATATAGCGGGCCTACGATATTTGTGAACCCAGGAATAAATTTCCGGAAATATGACGCAAGACCCAGAAACTGACGAACTTGCGTAGCGGTCTTGGGCTGGGGAGCGTCTACTAAAGCCTGTATTTTGCGCGTATTTGGACCAACTTCACCGCACTGGATAGAGTATCCCAAGAAATCTACTTTCTTTTTCATAAACTTACACTTTTTGAGGTTTAATGAAAAACCAGCGGAAGCAAGAGCATTTAAGACTTCATCAAGACGCTTCAGACCCTCGGATATGTCACCAGAATAGCACAATACATCGTCCATATAAATCAAAGGCTTATCTTTGAGCTGTTGAACTGCTTTTGTGATGCATCGTTGATAGACAGAAGGCGCATTCCGCAATCCGAAGGGCATTGCGAGATATTCAAACTGCCCCTCGGGCGTAACAAATGCTGTCTTCTCTACAGAGTCACGGTGTATAGGAATTTGGTGAAATCCTGATGCCATATCCAAGGATGTGAAGTAATGGGCACCACTGAGTTGATCTATTTGTTCTTCAATGCGAGGGAGAGGATAATGTTCGGGTCGTGTATTGGCGTGAAGCTCCCGATAGTCAACGCACATTCTCTCCGTGTTATCTTTTTTTTCACTAAAATAATGGGACTAGCAAATGGTGATGAGCTTTCCCTAATGACACCCGCATCTAGAAGCTCCTGAACCTTTTCTCTAACGATTTGTTTTTCGACTGGTGCCAGCCTGTATGGGCGACGTTGAACGGTCTTATGTGGGTCTACTAGGTCTATTTCTAACTCCCCTGTTGTTACACGCCTATGGGGAACGCCCTCTATGAAGCAGGAAGCGTATCTGTTTAATAATTTTATAAGAGTGTCCTTATCATTCCCCGTTAAATCTGTATCGATCTGAGAAAAATTTGGCTGGCCAACAACAGACTCGCAAACATGGGCTTGTTCCTTCAAATGAAAAGTTAGTTTATCATTATTAATTTTAACGCTTACGCCATTGTCTAAAATATCACGGCCTATTATAACAGGGTCCATAAGGCAAGAGTCTGGTACAATGTGAAATGTCAAGGTTTGTGAAATATCACCTAAATTAACCTCACTCAAAACTTGCGACGTACATTTTATTTCGTCGCCTCCAATGCCCGCAAGATAAACGAGATTGTTGCGTGCAGTACCCGGAAATTTAACAGAAAAACTTTCTTTGATCAAAGAGCAAGACGATCCGCTATCAAATAAAAAAGAGACTGGCTCACCGGATGACGTCCTCAAAGTACCCCTCGACAGTCGCTGTTCGCATAGATTGACTTCCTTTCTTGCAGCAGCACCACCGTTTTTTCCTTTTTCTTGACAGCTTGTTGCAATGTGTCCAATTTTTCCGCATATGAAGCACGTTATAACCGAAGTCCTCTCGGGAGTACGTGCAATAGCTGATGGATCTTGCAGTTTTGTCGATGCAGAAGAATCTTCTCGGCGTTTTCGACAGTCGGCTAATCGGTGTCCAGCAAGTCCGCACCAATGACATTTACCAGGAAATTTAGCATCAGTAAATCTGGGTCGCTTGAAATCAGGTTCTTGGGTTCCAACTACTTCCGATCTTCGCTTTAGTGAAATTCCGCTTAAGGTTCTAAAAAGTTGAACTTTAGTTGTAATAGAATGTGCATTCAACTCGCGGCGTATGAAACCATCCTTTTGACATAAGATCGAAATAACAAATCCAGTTATAGCCTCGTCTGGCATTTGAACCTTAGGTATCCTTTCAATCATAGTCCATAGTCGTAAGCCGGCTTCTGATGCAGTCTCTCTTGACCCAATTTGAAAACGCAACACTTCATCAAAATGGTCTTGATGTAATTTGGGGCGACTAAACCTGGCCATCAAACTTTGTTTCACAGCTTCCCATGTGAGCTCATTCAGATTTAACTTAGTCAAACAAGACGCTGCGCGACCTCTCAGTGCCCCAGTGAGAGCTATAAGCAAATCTACGCCCTTTAGTTGTTTACTCAAGACAATAAGTTCTGTAATCTTGCACCAACCTTCTATATCCGCGTCGGCATCATCCGGATTAAACTGCACGAGTTGCACCGCACCAGACTGGGAACTATTGCTTGGCACAGATAGTTGAGACGTTGACAGCACACGGGAAAGTAGGGCTTCCATATTACTCAACAACTTCAAGGCACTATTTTCATCAGGCGGTCGATTTTTCTCGGTCTCTAGCCCGTGGCATCCCACTTCTGATATGGGCGAATGCCCGGCCTCTTCAGACTCAGCCATCAGAAATGTGGGTAGGTATGTGCCAATTAAAATAATCGGTCAAATCACAAAGTTATTTAATTAACGAAATTAAACAAAATATCTGCACTACTGATTTTGAAATCACTTGATTAACGCAATGAATAACACAATTAACACAAAAAGCAAAGGATTACGCGGAACAAAAGCGATTCGTCGCAACCGTGGTGCGCTCGCCGTTAACACTCGAACCCAAGTGTCATTCAATATGGCGGCGCTGACCATCGACACGACGCTCCGCCAGACTGACAGCTGTCAAATCTCGTTCCGACGTATCACCGAAGGTGGCGCTAGTAATGCGCCGTCATATAAATATACAACAAAATCGCATACATTGATCTGATTCCGTGGTAAGTAGCTTTAACACTTGTGTTACAGATATCATAATCAACAGTGGCATTACAAACAAGCTTAAATAAATACATTTAACACCCAGACCAGTACAGACAGACATGTTCATGCACACAAATGTTTGTACAGTGCGGGGATCGAACCCGCGACCTCTTGGTTAATAGTCATCTTCTTGGTCAAACATCTACACCGATTAAGCCAGTAAAGAATGTGGTAATCTTAATAGTTTAACATCTTATGTAACACAAAGTGATACCGTCTAGGTTGCACCCCTAGGTAGCCCTGTGACCGCTGGTCCGTGGCTAACAACTATTAATTAAATTTGCTCACTCTCCCTTAACCTGCGTCTTCAGATGCGATCAAATTAATTCCCATTTGAAGACTTTGAGCTCCAAACTGAGAGGATAAGTGGATGTATCTCTTTGTTGTTTTTAAGGGAGTTCAATTGGAGTGCACGATTTTTTGATGACAAAAAGGTAATTTGTTTGTGATTTGTATTGTGTAGGAAGATTAAAACGATTCTACGACTCCTTAATGTTAGTTTCATCGATGTTAATATTAGTTATTACGGTACTAAAGCCTATATCAACTGTTTCTCTCCTAATTAAAGTCTAATCGGTTAACAACTGGAATTAAGATTGAACAGTAAACTATTTTATTTTCTTTTATAAACTTTTATTCAGGCTAATTACTTGTATTTGGGTCTAATATCGATATATTTTAATGAGTATTAAGTACTCACTTTCGTCGCGTTTAAACCTGTATACAAGTAATTAGTGTTACAATGTATCGCGAAAGTTTTTTTTATTAGGGTTGCCAAAAATAACCGTTGAATATATATATCAAGGGACTGTCAGAGAGCTCAACAAACTATTGCACACATGGAAGCCCAGCAAATGCAAATCAAATTGCAACCAAAACTGAATCCCATTGTTATCGTTTCATTACGTGTGGCCCACTTGTTACTACTCGACCGGAATGGTTAGAGCTCGGGGACTGTGCAGTTTGCGTACTAGAAGTATTGGAGAGGATTCGTAGTGAGGATCAAGTTACAGTGGTGGCGTAACGCATCGTACAGTCATCGTCAAAAATACAGGAAATGTTACAAAGCGACTGAAAAGTTTCGCTTGACTATGCGATGTCATAAGCTGTAACCTGTGACTGAGGAAGCATGATATACTGCTACTTTTTTAATTATTTAAACGAAACACAATTGAGTGTACTCTGTGAAAAAAATGACACATTTCACGTAAAGCCAAGTTCCTAAGTCTCGCAGCTCTAAGTTGCCCAGCTCTACATCTCGGTCAAAATATGTCAGATAGACTATCGAATTGTCTTGAAGCTGGGGTAGAATTTCTAGAGGCGTGTGTACCTTCACTAGGTCTATCTATATGCAGAAAAAAATTTGGTTGCCTGTAAAGTCGGTATACGGGCGAAAGTTTTACGTGACAACGACTTTGAGTGGTAAAATAATTTTAATGTGAATATTCATTCGTATAACATGAACCGGTGTGTATGCCTTTCTCTCTCACTCTCTCTCTCTCGCTCTGTCTCTCTCGCTCTTAGGCGGGTTAACTGTGCTCGAGTGGAAGGGACGCGTGCCTTTCACTTTTTATGTCTGTCTCACTCGCTCTTATGCGGGCTAACCATGCCCGAGTCGAAGGGACGCGTGCCTCTCACTCGCTCTCATTGTGAGCGCGGAACGTGAGCGGAGCGTAACGCAGTTTCTTGAAGTGTCACCCGGCAAACCAATTTATAAGACGTTGTCACGTCAAAAAAAAACTTTAAAATCGATCGATCCGTTAGAGAGCCCTGACGCCATATACAGACATACACAAAAACACAAACAGACATAGGGGTCAAACTTATAACATGATTATTTTTCGTCGGTTATCAACAGTACAAACGAAACGGCCATCTTTAGTTAAAGTCACATCATTTTAAATTTCGTCGCCGACTGTACAATACAGCGCACAGGCGATATAATCCCAGCATGGCGTACGCGCATGCGCCACAATCGCTTTTGTCCTTTAATGCAGTTACCTGACAATGCGCAGGATTTAATACGCGTTACTCGCGTGGGGTGAGAATAGGGTTGTCTATTGCGTTTTGTTACCAGCTCAGTTGAAAAAAAAAAGTTTTTATATTCAATACTTTGTACTAAGTAGTAGATAGTTAAGAAGAAGAAGAAGAAGAAGAAATATTTATTTGGCACATATTACAATACAATATAGTGAAAATTTAAACTAAAATTAAGCAAACCAAAATAAAAGAATGTAATATAATGACCAAATTGGTCCCTCAGTTTATATGCTAATTTAAAAAAAATCGCCTTTCGTGTGCATTACTTTGTTACAGTGCACTATGTACTTGTAAAAAAATAAAGATTCTTCATTAAGCCGTTTTTTAATTAAAAAAATAACTATTCTACGTTCTTTTTTAATCCAAAAAATTGGTTGCCTGTAAAGTCGGTATACGCGCGAAAGTTTTACGTGACAACGACTCTGAGTGGTAAAATAATTTTAATGTGAATATTCATTCGTATAACATGAACCGGTGTGTATGCCTATCTCTCTTTCTCTCTCTCTCGCTCTGTCTCTCTCGCGCGAAACGTGAGCGGAGCAGCGTAACGCAGTTTCTTGAGGTGTCACCCGGCAAACCAATTTATAAGACGTTGTCACGTCAAAATAAATAGGTTGATAGCTGTATAGCCTGGAGGGCTCATTTCTGGATTTAACTGAATTTAAAAATCATTGTTGACGTAATGCCAGTATTATTCATCTAAAAACTAATTTGAAACTTCCCACATCCAGATAAACAGCTGGTGAGCCTCAACGGCTGGACGTATTTTATCTAGGCATAGCTAAGAACCACCACGATTAAATTATCTTAAAAAAACACACTAAAATCGGTTCATCCGTTCTCGAGCTACGATGACACTGACACACACATAAACAGAATAGGACCCCTTTTTTTTCGTTAAAAAAAGGGATAAAGACCAAAAAACTGCTCGTTTACTGCATTCAAAACTAAACTTGCTCAACATGTTATTGAATCATACTTATAAATCACATTCTGTATTAGCGTACAATGGATGCGGTAAACGAGTACCTACAAAAACACGGATGACGACTGTATTATTTGTATAACTCTGTTCTCATGTAAGTGACCATGTCTTTTTTGAGAATAAATGTCTTTAAACCTAAAAAAGTTTAATTCAGCTCTTTTCTACGGAGCGACAACCCTAAATCAGTGGTATAAAGTTACCTGGGGTGGCGACATCTGCCGCCGCGTTTTTTGTCGCCCATCAACTCTCCATTAGCTAATTCCGCATCGATCGTGCAACTCTCGCCAAATATCGAATTGATGGATCGTTTCGATCGTTTTTATTCGTTTTCACTTTATAATTATGCGGGAGTTTCCCGATTCTGTCGTTTTATTGTGTAGATAAGTTTTGCTATTACGTAATTCCAAATTAATTTGTGCGAAAATGCGAATTACATTGCTTTAAATAACGGAATCTTCACGAGGAATGTTTGAATGTTTTTTCGTAGCTGACTACGAGAAATTGTTGGTGCTACGAGAAATTTCAGGTGCAGTCTACCTAGTTAACAAGAAAGGTATAAGGTATATTCAGATTGTGTAGGTGAAATAACTTTATATTGGTTTATCATGTAAATAATTATGTATTTATTGTAGGTGTATGTTCATATTTATATATATTAAGTTATTTATGTTGTTGAACATAAGTTGTATGTAAATTTATTAAAGTTTAGTCATATATATCTTAGTTGTTTTGAAAAATTGCCTGTTGTATTATCCATATATATTTTGCTCAAATTTCCCCTTCCTGTTATTTCAATGTTCCTTAAGCCGAAGGTTGTCTAGAAAAGATCGCTACAAGCGAGCGCCTAAATAGTACATCTTTCTTTGTTAAACTTGTCTGTAATTTTGTTTTGTGTGTATAATATAGTGGTAATCGATCAATCTATAAGTGCTTAAATAGCATTTCGTTATATCCATGCTTTAATGCTTAAAACGCAGTATTAAAAGTTACTGTTGATAACTTTCATATACCTACAAAACAGTATTCGTAATCTCGATAATCAAGTTTGGAAGTACATAAGTTTGTTTTGTTTTAATAACCTTCCCTTATTTTTTTATTTTTTTTATTGTAATAAAATTCACAGCTCTTATTACAAAAATTAAGCTTATCTTACATGCTAAACTTACAGCCAATAACGAATTTACATTATATAAAAAGAACAAATAAAGATCTAAGTTGACACGGGTTGTTTTAGTACGGGTAGTTTGTCTTACAATTACAAATCTTATTTACTGCGTATCGTTACAATGCAGCAATGCTTATAATTGCCAATAATATTTATATAGAATATATAGAAGTTAGAATAATATATAGAAAGTATTCACCCGTACCTTTCGCATTACGTAATCAAGCGACACCCAAGTTATAAATGACCAATCTCTCGCGACCATCTGCGACGTCTTCCTGCGGCGCATGTGTGCGCGTGTGCGGTTTTATTACATTTATATTAATTGAAAACGTCTAGCTAAATTGCGGCTGTCATCAGCCTCTCAGAGGGGTCGACATCTGCATTATCTTACCTCGCACACCCTGTATAAGGGCATTCACTAAAGTGCATTTGCCGATCGTTCGTCAGTTGTCAAATCCTTTCAAAGCACGCTCACCAATTTGAACTGTAATTCAGTTGCAATAAAGTCAGATTTGGGAGATTCGGCACGACAAACTACCGTCACTAAACGATGATAACTTAGCATTTCCATTTTGGGATTGAACAGTCGATTTGAATTCTTATTCAGGGTTGGTAAGGTTGTGTTTTCGTGTTGTTGGGTGATGTCCGCGCATCGGGTCGGAGGAGGGTAGTTCACATGTTGGCGCGCGATTTATCAAATTTTATAAGCGAAGCGACATGTGCGGGACAATTGCTTAGGTGAGGGGCAGCGGATTAGGGCTGCCAGCGCTCAGTCTTAATCTATTATTTCTGTAAAGTACGTACCTACACTGACATTCAAAGGCAGACCTAGAACTTATTTGTTTCTTCGGTTTACGCGAACAGTAGACATTGAAATGAGACACTTTTACGGATTATTTCGCGATTTATTTACATTTTGTTTTAACCTGACGTTTCGGACCCTTTTCAGCGTCCGTGATCACAGGTAGACAAAAAAGGTTAAAACAAAATGTAAATAAATCACGAAATATTCCGTAAAAGTGTCTCATTTCAGACCTAGAACTTTTTAAAATTATATTTGCCTGTGTATCATACCATTAGTACATAGGTCATCTGTTGTCATGCTTTTAAGATATGTATGTTTAGTTTTATATTTATTTTAGACTTTCTTAAAATAAAATTATGAGAAGTCAACTTTGTTTGATTATCTTTCGCAGATAAAGTTTATGATTTTTTAAGTTGGCAAGTGACTTTCTGATTGAAATAAATCACTAGCTACTGGTTATCGGGTCTAAACGCAATCTATTTTAATGAGTATTAGGTACTCAATGCTCGACGTTTCGGCTGGATTATTATGGCTGAATTATACACAGCACAGTACACAGTACCTATTACTCATTAAAATAGTTCGCGTTTAGAGCCGATAACCAATTGTTAGTGTTGAAATGCAACGCGAAAGTTTAAAATCGGTTTAAAGACATTTATTTCTCATAAGAACTTAACAACTAGTTCACTTACAATGAGATTTAGTTTAATTAATTTTACATTACAATATTTCTATTGCCTCTGTGCTCACATATATTTTTGGACATGTTTTTGAAGGTTACTCTTATACATATTAAAGGTATCAGAATCCTTTACGTGCTTTGGTAACTTGTTGTGCCGTGCTCCCTTGAACAATATCGTCCTTTACCGTACCCAGTACGAGCATTTATCACCTCAGGTTTGTTATTGTTAAATCATATGTGAAATAAATCAGTAAGCCTATCTTTATCTATCTATGATAGAAAACATGTTGATTCGTACGGTGGCAACCCTACACAAAATACGGGGTGAGGTATGCGAATTAAATGTGTAACGTAGGTGCCTAATGGATTAGCGGGAGATGCGCATCCCGGCTGCGTACAGACGACATCACATCAGGCTACCCATTATTGTTTAATTATCAACCTTATGACAAGTGCATAAGAAGATGCAGCGTTTATGATGTTGTGCTGTGGCTGAATGCAGGCGTCGGTGCAGCGGTGCACAATCGCGTTGGATTTAGTCACAATATCAATAGTTCTGAATTAATGACGTGAAAAAGATTACTATTATTTATATCCTTACTACTCTCGCATCTACATAAAAAAACATACGAATTTGTGAGTCTTAAGTACTTATTTTTTAGACCACTTTGGTGTAATGGTCAAGAAGTTGACTATTAACCAAGAGGTCGAGGTTTCGATCCCCGCACTGTACAAACACTTTTGAACATGTACATGTCTGTTTGTACTGGTCTGGGTGTTAAATGTATTTATTTAAGATTATTTGTAATACCACTGTTGTTTCTGATATCTGTAACACAAGTGCTTAAGCTTCTTACCACGGAATCAGATCAATGTACGTGATGTTGTTGTATATTTATTATTATTTCTTACTGTAAGCTGTAACTGCATTCAGGCAATATAATATATTTAATTTAAGCTTTATTGCACAACAAAACGAATAAAGTTTCTTAAACCTAACAAAAATATGTACAAAAAGTAGACTTAACGCCGTAGGGCATTCTCTATCAGTCATGCATTTGGGCTAAGCAAAAACGATTAGTGGGCTGTTCGACAAAATAAATAAAACAAACTCTTATAAGTCTTTTGACGGTGTTTACAAGCGTTCAACCGGCAGATACTCTCGGTCAAAGACTTAGTCTCATAAGCCTATTCCACGATGATAGTATGTAATGCGACTTTCACCAACAATCTCCAGCACATAACTCACCACGAAGTTGCGCACATTAATAAGGAAAGTTTTATCAACCAGCGGTCCCAGGTTCAATCTCGGCCGATCACAATCGGTCGCCGGTGTCCGTGATTTATGTGCAGAGTTAATCCGACTATTTACTAGTTTTAGTGGAAGGTAAAGAGGCCTTTTTCCGAGGACCCTTGGACTGGGGTGTAGGCGAGTGCAAGTTATGAGCGGTCTGTTTAGTTTTTTTTTAATTGACCATTGAAATTGTTATGACAGAAATGAGTCATCAAAAGCCTAGTCAAAAGAATTTATCTGTTAGTGTAATGATCAAATCAAACATGGCAAGAAATCTGACGACCGCTTGGTGCAGTGGTCCACATGTCGGACTTCTAAAACCAAGGGTCGCGGGTTCAATCCCCGCACAGTACAACCATAAGTGTGCATGAACATGTGTGTTTGTACTGGTCTGGGTTTTATCTATGTATAATATGTATTAATTTACAAAAAAAAAGTATTTAAGTATGTTTATCCGTTGTCTAGTACCCATAACACAAGCCTAGTAGCTTACTTTAGGACTAGAGAATTGGTGTTGAACTTCGAATTTGGAGGGTAAGTAGTTTTTAACTATTACCTTTTAAAAATTAGGAATTTAAAGTTCTGAAAATCTTTTATAACGAGTGTTCTATGTACATCATTCTTATTGACAGGTTGCTTTCTGCTTACTAGCATCTGCTATTTTTTCAAGTATTAAAAAAAAATACGTACGAATTTCAATTTTTTAACACTGCTACTGAGCAGAAAGCAGCAATGCAATGGGCCCCAGCTTAAAGTCATAAAAGTCATATATTTCTGAAAAAAGGGTCTATTTGACACGTCCCATAAAACCCTACCACAACTTAGGGACAATTTGTGGGCTGGTGCCAAGCTACCGCTCATGACTTGTTCCCTCTGGTCAGCAAGGTAGGCCATCACTCAGCCCGCGTGATGTATGCCGCAGGACCGGGGCAGCCTGCTCAAGTCCTACATAATTATTGTTATCTATTACACTAGATTAAAATGGGTAGAAAATAAACAGCGTTCTATATGATAGCATTATGTGCTTCAAAAGATCTTCATTGATTCGTGACTTAAAGAAAGAGCATTAGAGTCACTTTTGTATTTTTTATTAGACGGGAATTTCGCCGTCTAGAAATGAAAACCCATCCCGTTACATATTAATGTGAAATGTAAAAAAAAAAACATTTTTTCTCTTATCCCGACTCTGGGCGTTTAATGATTTTCGATTTCGTAAAATCAGAATTGATATAGTCAGAGTCAGAGGATAGAGTCATGTACCATAATTGCTCTTACACTTTGGGTCAAAACCAACTAAGTGTGGTTATCAGCATTTGGAAATATTGTTATTTCTAAAAGGTAGGCATCTAGGCTTAAGACTATGATGTCACCTCTACGTGGGGCAGGAGCAAATAGCGCCATTCGAGGCGGCGACGCAAGGAATGTCTCATAACGCGCTCTGGCGCCTGACACCTCATAAACCCGTTGTGTCACGCACATACCTCTAGTGCTCACATCTGTATTTACTAGAATAGGTTTATAGCCTTAAGGTTAATAATAGTCCTCCTGGCCAATTTCGATCACAGCGGCTAATCTCATCAGAGATCAGCCAACTATGCAGGATATATTAAAGTGCATAAGTGTGAGCGCAATACACAGGTGCACTCACTCTAAAAGTTCGGTGAGACGGCAATCCGACATGACCGGAGAGAGATCAGGCGCAGGACCAACGGCTTAACGTGCGCACCGAGGCACGGGGGTGTAACACCGCCAACTTCCCGACTCTTAGCTGTTTTTTGAGAAATACATGACAGAAAATCTCAGAAACAATTTTGGCTCGATCGGGATTCGAACCCTGGACCTTTTGGCTGTAAGGCAGAAACTTTGCTACTACACCAACGAGGTAGTCATAGGCAGGAATAGGCTTATAGCAGAGGCGCGGGTCCGTCGCGGCGGCTGGCGGCGGACGCCCCTACGTATTTGCTTCTTCTTTGTGGTTGTAAATGAAGTACGTCTTTATGTACAATCGTATATTACAAAGAAAATTTACAGAAGGAGAACAGAGAAGATTGGTAGTTTGTACATTCACTATATACAACCACATGCTAGCTATTTACAGTTACATCAGAAAAAATTGACCTTTAGACTTACTTTGTTGGACCTTCTAGACATGTTCAATGTCTTCCGCTCGACAATCCTTGAATGGATATCATCTCACACTCTGGTCATCGCGAAAATCTATATTATTGTTTTAATTCAACTGCGACAGTAGAAAAATAGAAATTAGAGTGCTCTCATAATTTCTATAGAAACCATTTGTTACAAGTAACATTAAATTTCGTGTAAACGTATGTAGACCGATTTTTATGATCGCTAGTACCTAATCTAATTATGTCAACTACTTTTTTTCAAGGGAAAAACATTTTATAGAGTAAGTTAACTGACGCAAACACTAAAAGATAAGTAATTTACTGACATCCGTACACAAACACACGTTAAAAAATCTCAATTTATCTAAGCTAGCTTTTCACGACGAATATCGCCGATGTTATTTCGTTCTATCTTATTAGCAGCATATACTTTTTACGTATAACCCATAGAAATACAAATCCAGAGAGGTCGTGAAATCCATTAGACTCCATGAGTGAAACAACAGAAGCGTATGAGTGCTGAGTCGAGCGAGGAACGACAGTCCACGTGATTATAGAAACAGATACTTGAAGAATCAAATAGGTGTCTGTGAAATGTTTCTCAGTGCTGACATTATTTTATCCAGACCACTATTGTGTAACTTTAATTACTCAGATTTATGGGATTTAAACATCAGATAGTTTTTGATAGCATTTACAAAACAAGTTGATTATTATCAGGAAGTTCTAAGTAACATTGCCAAACACATACTCGAAAGTACTTCGTTTTTGTTGCTTAGGGTGCTGCACTGCAGCGCCTGCCTTGACGTGTTGTCATATACACCTTTTAGCACTAAGGAAACGCATATATTCATAATGCTGGGAAAATATATAAAGATAATAGTCCTCCTCGCTGATTTCGACCACGGCGGTCAATCTCAACAGAGATCAGCCAACTACGCAGGAGATATTATAGTGCACAAGTGTGAGCGCAATACACAGGTGCACTCACTGTTTCATCACTCTCAAAATTCGGTGAGACGGCAATCCGGCATGACCGGTGAGAAATCAGGCGCAGGACCAACGGCTTAACGTGCGCACCGAGGCACGGGGGTGTAACACCGCCAACTTCCCGACTCAGAGCTGTTTTTGGAAAAGATCTAGTTACTTAAGTTTATTATCTAAGTCATTACGAATCAGGCTGATCTAAAAAGCTACGACTGAGTGTTCCAAAATAAGCGCCATTTGTATGCAGCGAGCGCGGGACGCAAGACGTCTTCATCTGCGAGATGCCGGGCGAATTATGGCGCGTTTAGGCGTCTCCGCATAACTCACTCTCGTCCTGATTAAAAATGCTATGTGTAGGTACATTGTTGAGAGTAAAAGTAGGGAGAAAAGATTAAGATTTCGGCAACAATCTACAAGGTATTCTCATGTTTGCGGAACCCTTGCTTGCTACTTACTTTACATACGAGTAACAAATTTTGTGTTTTATGTATACCGAGCCTCTTCATAAGTGTCTCAGACCTAATCTTTACCTGTTAGGACTAAGATGACGATATGCCTGTGACGTATTCAGAAAATATATCTATATTGTGATACGTATCTTTAGGTCACATAATTAATCAAAGGTTTCAAACAAAGTCTTTTAATAAGCTGCTAAAAAATAATTGAATGATTACACTATGTAAATGCAAGATAACTCCGGACCATCTGACTACGATTTCAATTTATAATGTTGATTACATATCTTAGAAAAGAGTGGAACTCACTACCTGCGTCAGTGTTTCCCTGCAATTACAACCTAGGAATCTTCAAAGCTAGAGGGAACAGGCATCTTCTAGGTGAGCTCGCTTCATCGTAGACTCAGTCTTTGCCTTGTTGAGCTTAGTCTTGGGTCAAGAGCAAACCTATCCCAAATAATAATTTAAAAAAAGAATATAAATCTCAATTCTACCGTCATATCACGCTCTCACTGCACAAGATCAGTGTCACTACTCTCAATAGCGTTCACACCGATTTTTCCAGCAGTATTTCGTAGCGGTGATCTCAACGTACTCAGCACGACAGCAGCGAATAAAGTGTTCAGTCAGCAACGAGATATGAGCCCGCCAGCTGCCCGCGCGATGAGCCGATAAATCACCTCTATATGAAAACTTCTTTACAATCGTAAAGATTGGGGGTACACCGCGCGCCATTCTAAATTTTGGTAGAAGTTAGAAAAGGATTTTCAACTGACTGACACATTCGCTACTCCATGGGTCTACTTATGCGCGTAGCCTTATTTTTTAAATAAATAAATATACAATAATATCACATACATTGATCTGACTCTGTGGTAAGTAGCTTAAGCACTTATGTTACAGATATCAGAAACAAAACTGGTATTACAAATAAACTTAAATAAATCCATATAACACCCAGACCAGTACAAACAGACGTGTTCATGCACACAAATGTTTGTACAGTGCGGGGATCGAACACGTGACCTGTTGGTTAATAGTGAACTTCTTGACCATTACACCAAAGTGGAAGTCATATTTCGAAAAGACAACACTTAAAGAATTGAATTGTTTCGTTTTCGTGGATCTAATGCTTTAAGATAGATAGATAGATTAATATTTTAGTGTACAATACAAAACAAAATTACAGACAAGTTTAACAAAAGAAAGATAATCAATAGTTTAGGCGATCTTATCGCTTGTAGCGATCTCTTTCAGACAACCTTCGGCTAAAGGAACATTTAATTAACAGGAAGGAGGAATTTGAGCAAAACACAATTTTTAAGATTTTTTTGATGTTGTTGAAACCTTTGCCTTCTGAAACCAATGCAGTGGATCAACACTACACTTATGTTATCAAAATCCGTTTCCGCTAGGGGATTTCCAATGCGTTAGTCAGTCTCATGATAACAACTTTATTTTAGGTGCAAAAATTATGCGTAGCCGCAAATAATAATGAAGCTAATATGCTTTTAGATTAGAAACAGCCATGGTGGTTTCTATTTATTTATATCAATGTGTTAGTCATAATAAATGTCTAATGCATATTGGATTTCATAATTTCAGAATATTAATTGAATAAATGCGAGATTTCTACTATGCAACTTTTTATTTTAATTTTATATAATACATTAATGCTGTCCACTCATTGTACTTATCTTGTTCAATAAAGTTTGAAATTAAATAAAAATAAGTAAACAATGTCAATTGACTGTAGAAGCAATTAAAAGAAGGAAATAAACTTACGAAACTCCTGCTATGAAAAAGGCTTATAGAAAATCATTCTTATCACCTTCAAGAAAAGTCTCATTTACACTATCCCTATTCCTATATATCTTCACGGTAATCGGTCAAGCTTGCGTGACAGATTAGGATAGCAAATTTAGAAAAGAATAGTATAGAACACTCTATATTGCACACCACAAATAAAGAAGATTACATACAATCAATTTTACAGATATGGTACAATTCAGACAGTCTTATTGCTTTAAGCAATTTCGAGCAAATATTTATTCCAACATAGTTCTTCGCAAGCTTGCTCATTCTAAGCTTCTCAGAAAAGTATAGCGTTCTCAGTGTACCTCCCTGCTACGGCAGTTATCAGAGCTCTGCGATTTGAGTGCGGTTTGATTGCGTGCGGCTGCGGCGCTGCACTTATTGATATCTTCATATCGCTCGTCGTGCGACAGAGTGCAGTGTCGCTGCGTCACAGATTACACTGTTAGCACGTACTTCAATTCTGTATTACTGTTCTTCAAGTTGCAAAAGTAAATTAAATATATTCGGTGGTTCTATATACCTACATACACAATTTCATTTATTTAGGTTAAGACACATATTATGAATGTCAATCAAGGCAAACCACCTATCACAGACAACTGGTATTGTAATTGATTAGAAATCGATTAAATAATAATTTACATTAACATGGATGATAAAACTTACACAGATAAAAGTATATATTTTAGTAAACAGTAGTATAATACACATGTACTGAGTTTGATGTGCAACCAAAAGGTACGGTAGCCAGCACATCATAATAAACATTGCGGTAAAGCTGAAAAAAAGGATTATTTTGCTTTAAATTTCCACTAAACGAAGCCAGCGCAGGATCGCTCGTAGTCTGTCGAAGCGACAACATCTCCTGAGGATACCACGTGTTGTGGCGAAACGCGTCGAGTGTTTTGTTGGTGTCAGTGTTGTGATTCCAGGTGCATCTTCTGTGTCACGTTGTGAGTTGTAGGTATTGTGGGTCCTGCGACTTTCAGCTCTAGCTTTTTCAGGTGATTACAGATGGATGTATTTTGGTTCCTGCGCTGGCGTCGTTTAGTTGAAATTTAAAGCAAAATAATGCTTTTTCAGCCTTTGTCTTGGATTTCCGCAAAGTAACGCCCGATTCCATCAACTATAACATTGCGGTATTTTATGCGCTTGTGATACGGGCGATTATAAACAAAAATAGGTAGCCTGATGTGTTGGTACCCACGCACACTGGTAACTAAACTAACAACAAAGAACAAACCATAAGCTTTCTGCTTTCTTGTTTGGTAATTTGAACGTCATTACCTGTTACTTGTTGTGTTACCGTTATTATTTGTAAAAAGATATAAGAATATCATACAAAATATAAGAGTTTCCATATAAAAACACAAAAGGCAAAACAAACCGTTTGCCAGCCAAACTCCTCTGACTCCCAAATCCGTACCCGAAGGTCCACAAAAAGGCACCCCCGTCACTCCGCACACCTCATTTCCCGCACGCTGACCGGACACCTGAAATGGCGCCGCAACGTCGCCGGGGGCGCCCCCTAATGGGGGGCCGAGATTAATTACTGTTTGATCGCCGCCCCAGGTACAGGGCGCACCGCTGTTCGACAGTCTGTCGGAAGCGGGTGTCAAGAATCGAGTGTCGAGGCGAATCGATATGAAATTTTAATAGATTTCGATTATTTAAAAACAAATAAACGTATCGTTTACTTGTATAAAGCTTCTTACGTACGTAGCTCTTAAATACAGTCGTCGCCTTTCATATAATTTGATCATTAATTTAGAATCATTATTTCGCTCATAGAGCTGGAGCTCTTTTAAATGAAAACAACCACTGTCCCAACTCCAAAATCTTATAGACAACGCTAAAATGACCGGTTATTTTGAACTGCATGATAAATCGTACAAATAATAATCGTACATCAAACATACCTTTACAGAGTATACTAAATTGTCACTTGTTTTCCTCTGTAAGAGTACCTACGTTTGATTATTTTCAACATAAACTTTAACTAAACTGACAATCGATTACATTTACTTCGTTTTCGTTTTTCGGCAACACTATCAGGTACAACAGACATTCTACCAGTATTGCACGGACGCTGTCACTAGGTGATTTAGTGACCGTAGGCTTAGAAGCCTACTACTACTTAACTTATCATACGAATTTCGGGTCTAGCCAGCTCATTTGCACGCCCGATCAACCTTGTAAGAGTAATAGGGATGGCTAGATTCGAAACATTGGACAACAGCTTTGAGAGTAAGAAAGCTGTACTACACAATGTTTGTGGCCGGCGAAATTCCTCGGACCTAACTAGTCGGTAGATGGAACTAATCAACGTATCGAGGTGATCAGCGCCGTTGTTAAGGTGTGATTGGTCTGCGTGCCGTCACGTAGTGATTTAGGAACTGATCGACTCTTGAGGGACTTAAATGGGAGTGCCCCAAGGATCATTATTGGGACCGTTACTCTTCTTAATCTATGGTAATGTTCTGCCTTTCTATTCTAAAACTCTATGTGTGATAGTTCTGTTCGCTGACTCTCTGACTCCTTAACGCTGAACAGAAGCGTCGCAACAAACTCAATCAACATTAGCTGCCATATAAAAACAAAATCAACCATCTACAATTTTGAATAAACATTACTATTGCTTATGTTAATTTGCAAAAGTATGTAGCTTATTCCCAATCAAAATCCGCCACGACAACCCTTTCATCTGCATCGTCTGTGACAGGCTTGGTAGACTCAAAATCCAATATTTCAGGAATAATTCCGTATTCGAATTCATCTCGACGTGTGGCGTCAGCAAAACCGGCGTATTAATTACGGCGGCGATGGGCTAAGTAATGACCCTTGTACATTTGACAGGTGCCGGCCCGGGACACAGATCCGACTGGATTTGGCTTCATAGATTGAAAAACTTTCATATAAAAGAGGTTTTATTATTATCAGAAAGCGATGTGTTTCGCTTTTACACCGTCTTCGAGAAAGCACCAACAGCATCCTAAATATTTTGCGGATAGGTGGGACTCTCTGCTGCTGAAGCACTGGATTCAGCTCCAAACGTTTGTGTGGTAGGCTCAACTACACACAGTCCTCCCGTCCAACTTTAGAGTTTTTTACACTTAATTTAGTAACCTCAAATTATTTTATATTTTACTGACAAAATTACGGGTCTGTATACTATTCTGTGTCTGTTACCTGAAAATAAATGATTTATTATTATTCACATTGATAATTCTGTTACTGTACGGCCAAAACTTTCGTTTCATTGCACTTTTCACTATTTTTTCTGAATAACTTCTCCTCTCTACTGGGGTTGGCACCGCGTCGCACTTGCTGTTATGACGTGTAACAGCAAGTGACACAAAGATCTGCGAGCGTATAAAATGCTAATGGTTTATGCCGTTGGCCTGACCAATAATAGTGGTCTCTTTAACTACTCACGGCACCAGAGCATTCCGTCAGGCGTGCTTCTATTCGATGCATGGAGCTCCAAATAACCCCCGAATTGGCAGTTACGTAATTTTCCAGACGCCAGAATACAAATATAGCATATTACAAAAACTAAAATTTTAAATTTTTAAAAAACCCCCGAAATGAGCCAGGAAAACAGTTAGTAATTTACACTAGCCATAGTTAAGAACAACTTTACAAATATCTTTCGAATAAAAGAAACCGCATTGAAATCGGTCCATCCGTTCTGGAGCTACGAAGCCACAGACACACCCAAAAACACACAAACAGAATAGAGGTCAAACTTATAAATTGACGACCACTTTGGTGTAATGGTCAAGAAGTTGACTTTTAACCAAGATGTCGCGGGTTCGATCCCCGCACTGTACAAACATTTGTGAGCATGAACATGTCTGTTTGTACTGGTCTGGGTGTTATATGTATTTATTTAAGTTTATTTGTAATACCACTGTTGATTCTGATATTTGTAACACAAATGCTCAAGCTACTTATTCCGGAGTCAGAAGAGTATGTGATGTTGTTGTATATTTGACGACCGCTTGGTGCAGTGGTCCTCATGTCGGACTTCTAAAACCAAGGGTCGCGGGTTCGATCCCCGCACAGTACAAACATAAGTGTGCAAGAACATGTGTGTTTGTACTGGTCTGGGTGTTTTCTATGTATAATATGTATTTATTTACAAAAAAGTATTTAAGTATGTTTATCCGTTGTCTAGTACCCGTAACACAAGCCTCGTAGCTTAATTTGGGACTAGAGAATCGGTGTGATTGTTGTGAAATATTTATTATTTATTTAAAAAAAACTCCTCTTTTTCGTCAGGAGCTAATAAGCATGAGTGTTTTGTTGGTGTCAGTGTTGTGATTCCAGGTGCATCTTCTGTGTCACGTTGTGAGTGGCAATGTGTGAGTAAGTAGGTGTTGTGGGTCCTGCGACTTTCAGCTCTAGCTTTTTCAGGTGATTGCTTCAGCTTTGCTAATAAACTCGATGCCACATCCAGCAGCCGACTTCCCACCGACAAGGTAGGTGCACCTATGTGGTGCCAGCGCGCGTCCGGACCATTAGTGCGATATGAAAGAACAGGTCAGCCCTAATCGCCGCCGCCATCCATCACCCACGTGAATAGGTGTAGGTGCCCTGGCGAGCACATCAGGCTAGCAAGTTTTGTTGCAAAATCACCCGTAGCACAAGCGCATTAGAAACTGCAGTGCTTACCGTAACGTACTGACCACCGTACCCTGACAGCGTGATTGCGAACATTCATCACGAAAGAGTGGGTATTTTTGATGTGTGGACTTTGTACTGGTTTTTGGAAGTGTTGCCTGAGCAGTGTTTCGTTTTTAATTGGTCAACTAGTCAAAAAATGGGGTGACGTGAGTTAGAAGACTGCCTGTATGATCCAACTAGTCAAAAAAGGGGGTGACGTGACCTAGAAGGCCGCCGTATGTTCGTTGATTGGACCTGTGGTAGAAAATGTTTGTACACAAGTTTGTGTACAAGATTCAAATAAATAAAATAAATAAGACCCATAGCTGTTTAAATTCAAATAATGTTTAAAATATTGACGTGAATCAAGGAAAGTGAGAGCCTGCTGTTAACATTGAATAGGGTTGACTCTCTTTACCTACAGGAAAGTAAATCACTAATTTATAATTTTAGTCATGATAAAATGTGAGGATAGTGTGTTTTACATTTGTCGATTTTTTTTTTTCGTTTAGTATATGTAGTAGATGTAAGAGGTATGAGTTTGGCGAGTCGAAACCACTGCTCCATCTCCCCTTATTATTCAGCACTCTTGAGTCTTTTAATCGATCTTCTTTGTAAGAGCTCACTAGATAGCGGATTTGGGCTTATGTTTCTCGATTCAAAAGTTAGTACCTACCGCCGTAAACGCTGCCCCATAATCTTGGACAAACAACAGTTAAGTGCGAACCCAAAACAACGGTCAAGTAAGAAATCCAGCAATTAATAGCGAAGGTCTACCGGTCATCGGGCGCAGTTGACACTAACTCGGCACGTAAGCTGCTAACGCCAAGTTATGGCCTATTAAGAAATTGTTCTCGGCCCGGTCTGGACCCCTGTTAGGAATGTGTTCACCGAAGGAGAAGCAGAAAAGATATTGGGTCAGCGAGTTAGTAGAGACATTATAAGTTGGTGGTTTTGCTGTAACACGCCAGACATTGAAGCTGAAAAAGAGAATTATTTTGCTTTAAATTACTAAAGTCGCTCGTAATCTATCGAGGCGACGGTCGGGGTGTCTTCTAAGTAGGTATGCCCCGTGTAGTGGCGAAACGCGTCGAGTGTTTTATTGGCGTCAGTATTGTGTTTCCAGGTGCATCTCCTGTGTCACATTGTGAGTTGTATTGTAAGTCTTGCGACTTCCAGCTCTTGTTGATCAAATGGTTACAGTTGGATGTATTTGGGTTCCTGCGCTGGCGTCGTTTAGTGGAAGTTTGAAGCAAAATAATTATCTTTCTCAGCTTTAGTCATGGATTTCCGCAAAGTAACGCCTGATTCCATTAACTAAACGCCAGACATTGCCTATCTTTAAGACAAGGCCGCCTGCGACTTCGCCCGTTTGTTCAAATTCAAGTTCTAGCAAATTTTAAAGTTTTTGCTCAGTCTACTCGCCGAAATATTTGAAACGGTACCTCAATCATATTTTAAGGCTCTGACCGCGACAGAGGCTGGTGGGAAGGAATGCTCTTACATAAATAATATTATATAGAAATACCAAGACGTGCTCAAATACTCGTACCTAAAGATCTTTATTTCATTAAATCCTATTATAATATATATAAAAAAAACACTTTGGTAGCTTGTTTAAGACTTATAATCGCCCAAAGTACATAAATTACACATTGTTAAAAAACTTAGTCATTTTACGAAGTTCATGAGTCTAAACGTCGAAGACCAGCGATTTTTTCGTTCATCCGAATACTAAATGTATAATTATTTAGCCGGAAAATAGCTATCCATTTTATCGCGTACAGGTGGGACACAGACTTTAAAGGGGGTTATTTGCGTAAACTTCGACCGCCGTGTGAGCCACCCTTAAGGATTATATACAGGATGCTTTAAGTTCGATTCTAACTTAGGCTTTGATTGCTCGTATTGAGTCCCCGTAAGTTTCTGCGGCCGGACTGGACAAAGGTTCAATCTAAACTTCGATCTGATTGGATTAACTGAACTAACATGAGTAATGCACGGAAATAGCTTTTGAAATAGCTGAGAGAGAAGTTTTCAAGTTTATGTTCCTTACCTATACAAATTCGAAGGCAACCAAAAGTGCGAATTAGTGACGAGTATGTAAGGCAATCAATTTACATGTTCAATCATAATAATAATAACAAAATCTTTATTGCTTACATAACTAACATTCAATGAAACAAACATAGCACATAGCAAACAATTGGAGGTGGCTCAAATTGTGTTGACTTGGGATATGATCCCAAACAGCGCTGATTTTCAGCCACACCCATGTCTCCATAGATGTTGGGTGGGAGGTAGGTCTCATTCTGTCTCCTCAAAGCCGGGTAGTATTTATTTAATGGTCATTCTCTTAAAATTGTGTCTTCCCTTTACTGGTAGGTACATTGCTGAGTAGAGTTTGCACCCTACAGTTAACGTGAAACCACGTTTGGCAGCCGAAGGCACCCATTGGCGTCACGTAACTTTGAAGGCTACCTTCAAAAGAGTGCGATGTGTGACGTCACAAGTTGCGGTCTCGCGTCACAGTCACAGAACCGATTGTCACCTTAAAAAAAATAGAATCATTTAACGCTACGTTAAATGATTCTATTTTTTTTAAATGAAACAACAACATCACACACAGTGGTAAGTAGCTTAAGCACTTGTGTTACAGGTATCAGAATCAACAGTTGTACAAATACACTTAAATAAATACATATAACACCCAGACCAGTACAAACAGCCTTAAAAGCACACAAATGTTTGTACAGTGCGGGGATCAAACACGCGACCTCTTGGTTAAAAGTCAACTTCTCGATCATTACACCAAAGTGGTCGTCGATTCTATAAATTTGAAATCAATCATGAACAGCAGTGGATCACCCTGTATCCTATTGTGTGGATTTAACTTAAGTGTCCAGCGTGGGGCGAGCAAGGCAAAGTGTACGAGGTGTTTAAAGTCGCGGCCGCGTCTTGCCCCCGCCTCCCCTAATCAACAAATACACGAGCAAACATTTGACCCTGTCGGGGGCAGGGGAATCTCGCAGGGAAGTGTTGCTGGACCTTGCCTTTAATAGTTGAAGGTAAAATTATTCAAGTGAAGTAAATAATAATGCAAGTTTTAGTGCAGCGTTCATTGAAATAGGTATGTATCTTAAAATTTGGATATTGTCTAACTGCAAAATGGATAATAATAGTCCTGCTGGTCGATTTCAACCACGGCGGCCAATCTTAACAGAGATCAGTCGTAGTTGTTGCAGCGCTTTGGTAGTGATACCAAAAGTTAAGCAACCTAAGTCGCTCATGTTCGGTATGGGTGATCGTTCTGACGATTTAAGTGACGTCTATTTACAAGCATCTCCGTGCTTCGGAAGGCACGTTAAGCGGTTGTTCCCGGTAAATATCGATAGATATAAAATAATAGATAAAAATCATACCTGTTCTTTGATTGTAACATATACAAATAATTTTGGATCTCTATAAATTGGACATCCTGTATCCGTGTCAATAAACTAATAACTAATTAATTGTGTTTTGAAGTTTTATTGTTTACAAATCGCATTTAGCTGAACTCGCGAATTATATTTCCATGTCCATTAAGTAAAACTTATTATCATAATTAACAAAGACATATTGAGGACAGTTTAGGTATGACAAGCGGTGGGTAAAACCCATTATATTATGTGTAGGCAATTATAATGTGTGTGAAGGATGTACTGTTTTGTTTTGATACTGCGCCATTAGGTAGTTAGATTAAAATTAGCAGCAAATAAATTGTATACGAATAGGTAGGTATAGGCTAGCTGGAGGTATCATATTATTTATCTGGAAAATCCTTTGGTTACGACTTGACAAAGTTTGAATTGCATCTTTTTCATTAATGTTTATTTTATTCCATCGTAAAAATAGCCTCCATGAAGATCGTAGCTCCATAACGATAAGTAGATTTGGAAATTAAAAAAAAAAATGTGCGTTTGAAAAAAAAAGGGCGTGATTGACATAACATTTTTAAAGTTTCGTTTTAATGTTAAGTGGTAATGCTAATCACTTAATTAAATAAAAGTACCTATGCCCATGAAGATTATATGCAAGAGCCGCATTGTGTAGTATAAGTTTATACTCGTGGAGCATCCCGGCCGAATCGATGTATCCGGGGGTTAGCGTTTGTGGAACGCAAATAGGAGGCGGCCAAGTTCGCCGGGAACTTCGCTAAGCGCGCCCTTTGACCGTCGCACGCACTGGCATAAGAAAACGCTGCGTTTTGCAGCCTATAAGTTTGTGATCGTGGAGAGTCCTGAGGAATCCATGTATCCGAGGGTTAGATTTGTGGAAGGCAAATAGTAATAAGGCAAGTTTGCCGGGAACTTCGCTGAGCGCGCTCTTTGATCGCCGCACGCACTGTCATAAGAAAACCTTGCGTATTATAGCGTATTAGCTTGTGCTTATGCAGAGTCCGGGTGGAATTGATGTATCAGGGGGTTAGCATTTGTGGAATGCAAATAGGAATCAGGCAAGTTTGCCGGGAAATTCGCTGAGCGCACCCTTTGACCGCTGCACGCACTGGCATAAAAAAACGCTACGTGCTGTAGCGTATAAGTTGTTTCTCGTGGAGAGTCCTGGCAAAATCTATGTATCCGGGGGTCAGCATTAGTGGAACGCAATAGGAGGCGGCCAAGTTTGTCGGGAACTTCGCTGAGAGCGCCCTTTGACCGTCGCACGCACTGGCATAAGAAAACGCTACTTGTTTAGTTCTTTATTCCTATATTTTTGTAGTGTGAAATAGTTATCTATCTATCAACATCCAAGAGTTGCATTTTTGGATATATGTATGACGACGATGACGTACGATGTATTCGGGGATTAGCGTTTATGGATCGCAAATACGTGGCAAGCGGCAAGGCTTTGACCAGCGCATGCACTGCCACAAGAAAAAGCTGCGTGCTACAGCAAATGTCTCATTTCTATTTTATTCCAACAATTTGAAACAAAGGAATATTTTGGTATACTTTCTTACAGTTAATTATTTTGTGTCAATATCCAAAAATCATGAAGAACAGTTTATAGAGCAAGTGTCGCGCCAATAGTATTAGTTTATGCCTAACCTGCCTCATAAAGACCGCACTTACAAAATATATCAAGATAGATATATATAGAAAGTTTACTTAGAGTAGAATATTATTTATTTGACACAGAATTGCCTATATACACTAATTTTAATTTAAGTATGTAAGTGGTAATGAACTTTATTCGTATTTGAAAGCGCCAAAAGTTTTATTTAAAATAAAAAATAAACTTGTGCTTATCCGCGCAGAGCCGGTAAGAGCTAATCAGATTATAAATTTTCGGAACATTTATTCTCCCGAAACCTTATATATAAGATACAAAATACTACTTAGAAACCTCTCACCCAACATCTATGGAGAGATGGGTGTGGCAGAAAACCAGCGCTGTTTGCAGTTGCAGCTTGGGATCATATCCCAAGTCAGCACAAGCTGAGCCACCTCCAATTGCTTTGTTATGTTTGTTTGTCACATTGAATGTTAGTTATGTAAGCAATAAAGATTTTATTATTATTATTATTAGAAACCTACAAGATAAGTAAACGCAACGTGTAAGAAACCTAAACTTATTATAACATACTTACAAAAAAGGTTGCTTAAAAAAAATGATTTTAGTATGTAAGAGGTAATGAACTTTATTCGTATTTGAAACAATCAATAGTTTTATTTAAAATAAAAAAATGGTTGCCTGTAAAGTCGGTTTTACGGGCGAAGATTTTACGTGACACCGATCATGTTTGAGTGGGAGAGAGACGCAAGGCATTCGCCGGTCCGGCGGGCCTCTCTCTCGTTTGGTGACTCATCGTAACAGACGTGAGCGGGCGTTACACTTTTTCATGAGTGACTTCGAGCCACAACCTAATTTAAGACGTTGTCACGTCAAAATAAAAAATAAAACGTTTTCTTTTCCATGCAGAACCGGTAAGGGCTAATAAGATTATAAATTCTCGGAACATTTATTCTACCGTTACCTAAGAAGATAAGATACAATACTAATTAGATAAGATACCTACAAGATAAGTAAACGCAACGTGTAAGAAACCCAGTGAGTACAGTGACTCTGCTCGAGTGGCCGAACTAGCCCAAGACGAGCGTCTATTTTGAATGTGTGTTGCCGATGCTCGCCTCTTTGTATCGACTTGTCTGACCGCCCTCCATACATTAATTAATTTGTACTAGTTTATATTGGTTCAGACCTATAAGTAATTTGTACAGGAACAATTTTGGTTTCGAGAAGATTAATAAATTTTACTACTGGGTCATTTACATTTTTTTAACAGCGTCGCGTGCTCTCTTACCAGCTAGTTACTTTTTGTTAGTTAAAAGTTAGTTACTTAAAATTACTTTCCTATTGATTTTTTTTTATTTTTTTTATTTAGGCTATATCATCCCACTGCTGGGCAAAGGCCTCCCCCAAATCTCTCCACCTGTCCCTGCCCATTGCCAACGTTTCCCAGGCCTTTGTTGTATTGACCAAGTCGTCACACCATCGTTTCTTGGGCCTGCCTCTTCGGCGATAGCCGTCTGTCGGCACCCATTTGGTGACGACTTTGGCCCACCTCATTGAATTAATTATTTTTTAAATATTCAGATCTATATATGGAATAATAATACAGAGTCAGATCAGTGTATGTGATGTTGTTGTATATTTATTATTTATACTTTATTTATTTATTAATTTATTTCTGTCAATTGAACAGGGACTCCAAAATAGATCAAAATGAAAATTTAAGTGCAGCCTATTATCCCATAATTAATGGGAACATCAGTTTACGCTTACTTAAAATAACATGGACGAATGTTAATGTAGATCAGTAATGAGCGAAACGTAACAGTTCTAAAGTTCGCTATCATTAACTGCATACTATCTTCCTCATTACTGGAGCCACCTTTGAACGTTAATTAGGACAATACCTTTGAACGTTAATGAGAGTCACCTATCATAAGTCAATAAGGAAATTGTTTTCTTAGAATAGAATTATGCTAAATTAATAATAAAAAATTTTAGACTAGAAAGACATCGTTCCTTTGAACAAAAAACCGGCCAAGTGCGTGTCGGACCACGCATAAAGTAGGATTCCGTAGTCGATTTTGGCACTGCGCTGTTTTGCATTTCTTGCATCATCATCATCTCCCTAGCCGTCAATGTCATCATTGTAAAGTATATATTTTTATATTATTTATAATTTTGAAAGTATTCATCACAGGATACCCGAAACAATTTTAAATAAGAGTTTCCGTGCCGATTTCTTTACGTGAGAGATTTGAAGTAGGTCCAAGACTTTAAAAATTACAGGGGCTATAACTCGCAAATGGTACAGCTGATAAAAAAGTGCTGTATGGAAACCCTATCTTATGTAGAAGATATACAAATGTAGAAGATATTCTGCTGTGACAGACTAGGACGGACTGAATGATCTTATAAGGGTTCCTTGTCGGACTACGGAACCCTAAAAAATATGAAAACAAAATATTTCTTTGACAATCTTTGACAATAATTTTAAATATAGCTATGCAGAGGTGGACTCTTTCTTATAAGTGCTATAGCACCTGTGGCAGAAGGAATCACTCTTCCTTAACAAAATTTACATTTGTATATAAAAGCAAGTTACGTAGTTCTTCCTTTACAATACGACGACCACGTTTATTTGTAATACCACTGTTGATTCTGATATCTGTAACACAAGTGCTTAGTCTACTTATCACGGAGTCAGATCAATGTATGTGATGTTGTTTATTATTATTATTATTTATTTAAGTTAACAAACAGATTATAGTTAATTATTGGTCAACATACAAATCTTAATTAAGTTAACAGAACTATAATCCACGAATTGTATACACAGTATGGTTAGTAGATAAAAAAGGAAATCACATTTATTTTGTATGTTATAATTTATTATTTAAAAAAACACTCGTTTTTCAATGGATCACATTCAAAATTAGCTTAATTTACTTTGTACTATTAAATTAATATTGATTTCCCTTTTCTTCTAGACTATCAGCAATAAATTTAACACTTTAAAGCACCCAACGGTGGGCCATACAAACGGACAGTAACATTGCACAATGTAATTAATTCCGTAATATAATTACAAGCTGTAATATTACACGACTGCAATCAACATGTTAACCCTCAATGGCCGAGGATCAAATTTCAATTTCAACTTCTCGCATTAAACGTTTGTCAGAAACATTAAATTAATAAAAATACGCCGCAGGGACCTTTTAGACTGTTCTACAGTTGAGGTAGTAATAAAGACTTTATAAGGGTGTGATCCACTGCAGAAAGTGGTAAGTATAAATAAATAATAAATAAATAAATAAATATTTCTCAACAAGCACACCAATTCTCTAGTTCCAAAGTAAGCTACGAGGCTTGTGTTATGGGTACTAGATAACGGATATACATACTTAAATACTTTTTTTTTGTAAATAAATACATATTATAAATAGAAAACACCCAGACCAGTACAAACACACATGTTCATGCACACATAATAATATGCTTGTACTGTGCGGGAATCGAACCCGCGACCCTTGGTTTAAAAGTCCGACATGCGGACCACAGCACCAAGCGGTCGTCAAATACAAAAGTATTAATACAAAACAAACCTAACTACTTGGTATCTCATTAACAGACCTATAAATTATTGTTAGTACAACAGCCAACACCTCAGGCTACCCATTTTTGTTGCAAAACCACCCGTATCACAAGCGCACAAGATACCGCAGTGTTTATCGTGACATGCTGGCCACCGTACATCTCATCAGCCTATATACGTCCCACTGCTGGGCACAGGCCTCACCTCAACTAAGAGGTGGTCCAAGCCATACTCCACCACGCGGGCTCAGTGCGGATTGGTGGAGGGGTGTCTGTAAGGTAAGTGACCAACCTTACTGTCAGATGTTATTAAGCCGCCCGAGGGCCTCTGACCAGGCTTAACGACTAATATCTGTCGATATTAACCGGGACCAACAGCTTAACGTGCCTTCCGAAGCACGGAGATGCTTGTAAATAGACGTCACTTAAATGGTCAGAATGGTCACCCATCCCAAACATGACCGCGCCGTAGGTTGCTTAACTTTGGGTATCACTACCAAAGCGCTGCAACCACTGCGCCACAAGCAACCCAGCACACCAAGATGTAATTAGCAGTAATTACCATTGTGATGGTACCAGTGTGATAGCTTTACTTATACACCGTACATAGTTTTGTCATAATGTCGTGTCCTAGTGATAGTACAACCTACCTCACTTAGATACAAGCAAACTAAGCAAAATATTTATAACTATATATTTTTTTTTTAAAAAACAACATCACATACATTGATCTGACTCCGTGGTTAGTAGTTTAAGCACTTGTGTTACAGATATCAGAATCAACAGTGGTATTACAAATAAACTTAAATAAATACCATATTTAACACACAGACAAACAGACAGACCAGTACAAACAGACATGTACATGCACACAAATGTTAGTACAGTGCGGGGATCGAAGACAACTTCTTACACCAAAGTGGTCGTCATAATATATTTCTTTAGTGTCTTAGTTAGACAAATGTACATATCTCAGTAAACACTTTTTATGCAAATTAAAAAAAAAAGTTACATAAGTATTTATCAGAAATGTTGCGTGTATAAATTTTGCTTATCGCCTCCAGTGGATCACAAGGTTAATCCAGAGATTACAGAATTACGATTACTCTGTAATCGCGGGTGAGTTGATTACAGCGGTGGCTTTACGACAGGACGCGGGTTTATCGCCTGTTTCGCTTTTGATTTATTATGAATAGTCATTTCGAGTTTATGGCGACTCTTGTATCTTACGTTTGATTTGTTAAGACTTCTTCGAAACAAATTATATTCAAGCTTTTATATCAACTAGATATTTATATATTAACTGGCTTACAAATGATGAATTTCGTGACCTGAGTTCCGGGGTTAGATCCCCGGAAGAAGACACTGTAGAAGACCAATTTTCTTTCTGATTTTCATAATACAAGTACTTAAGCTTACTTTGGGATCAAAGTAAATGTGATGCTGTCTTAATAAAACTAACTAGGGCCCTTTTGCGATATTGCTTACCGTTGAATAGCAGCGCTTCGTTTCAAAACCTTGTAATTTTTTTTAGCGCTGCCAATAAGCGCAAAGCATAATCTTCTCAACAGTAGTTTTGTATCTTAATTTATTTAATTTGTTTTTGCCTATTTTCACTATAGGAGTATATTACTCCTATATTTATCAATGACTCCATTCGACTTCGCCGTCCGAGTTCCATATATTACTTAATAACAAATTTCTACATTTAGCCGTACTAAACAAGTTGTTTGATCCTTATAACAATTATCTGGCGTTTACCTTATACTGACTTCGCCTTTGCCTTCGTTAATTATTCAATTTATAGAAATCAAACATTATTTATTTATTATTCTTCATTCAACAACATTTGTTTTTTATAACTAATGGAAAGCGTATTTTTGGCCTTAATATTGGTAAAATTCTGTTTGTTAATATTTATGTAATTGCTGTTGGCGAATACAAATTAAACAAAATAAAAAACAGAGACTCTGTTTCCCTAAAAACCTAAACAAAAGCGTATTCTTCAGCAAGCATTTCACGGGTTAAATAAAGCAACATTAGTGCGTTTAAATAAACACCCACACTTTCTTATTGTGGCATGTTGAGCTAGATCAGTCAAACAATACTTAGGATAGTACTAAGCAGTACACCTCTCGATCCCGCTCGTTAGCAGATAAATAAATATCGGATAATTCGAACGTGCCTCTAGCCCGCGCGGCCGGATAGTTCCGATAGCCGTGTTTGCCCGTAGCCAATCAGCCCGATAATTGTCTTACCTAACGAAAGTGCGAATAAGCGAACGAGTGTTGAATTTATTATCTTTTGCCTTTTTTGTGCGATAAGTAGCTTCCTTATTAAAGAGAAACGTTCACTGCGTGCTTCTCGTGACAGCTTGAAACAAACGTGAAAACCATCTCGGCAACAGTTTCATTACATTAAACGTTCATACAAATACTAACGTACGACAAATTAGGAACGCAGATGCCATATTAAAACTATTAAAGACATTCAATAAATCGGCGTAAGTGAGTCTTTTCAATGATGTTCAACCGATTACAATAAATTCAACTCAAATCAAAAACAGTCTCAGTAAATATACTTCATATTACAACCTAGTAGTTAGGATGTGTCGCCTCTACATTGATATATCCCAGGAATATCCAGATGGTGATATTCTGGGTTCTGATCCAAATGACTTCTAAAAATTAATTCGTGAAATTGTGAAGTGATTGGTTCTATGCGCTGTACGTAGGAGACCAATGACTTAAGAAGTCCTGTAACTGTTTTGTGTTAATAAATAAAAATAAAATGAAATAAAAATTCAGAATGAGGTGTTTACGCGAACAGCAGACATTGAAATTAAACACTTTTTATGGATTATTTCGCGATTAATTTACATTTTATGTTAGGTTAAAATTAAAGGTAAATAACGAGAATTAATCCATACCTCTAGAGTCTCATTTCAATTCAAACACGACATGAGGCATAAGCATCTTTTGTACCATATCTTAACAATTTTCTACTACACTTCAAATCCTACTTAGCCAGAGTCTTACGGCTTGGCTGAGTTACCACATTGGCACAGTTATAATAATAATCATAATGTTTAGAAAAGTTCAAATAACTTTATCCAAGTCAGCAAAGTTAGTTCGGTGGCCATTTATCCAACTGATAAAAGTGTATCGAGCGAGTCCACTAAGGCCCTTGTCCAAAAAATCATCAGACCTGAACTAATGAAGCTGCACGTGCGAGGCCTGCGAAAGACAAAGAATGGTGGCGTCATAATCAGCACCGATTCTAAGGACGATATCGAGAAACTGAAGCAGTCGTCGCAACTGACTACTTCAGGGCACTTTTAATTTTTAATACCTTAAGAAAATATTTGTTCTCTCTTTAGCCTGAGACACAGGTTTATAACCTAGTTCAGGTAAAGAAAGTCTTCGGTCTACATCTTATCTTAAGCTTATATTAATTTACTATTGTCCATTTGAAACTAAATAAATGATTATTATTATTATTTCGTTAATTAGTTACATATTGCTAAATAAGCTTATAAACTTGTACCAGGCAGCCCTGCTCTTCTATATCTGTAAAAATATTCTATTTATAAGTATCTAATTGTAAGAAACACAAATAAAACAACATTAATATTAGTTACTAGACATATAAAGACAAAATGTGCATGTGCGTACGTGTGTGTGTGTGTGGTGTTAGTCTCAATGCATCCTATTTCAACCGCCATTATTTTGTCCTAGTACCTATTTTTAATTCGAACCCCGAAATTCGAATACAACTGTTCGACTTTATAAGATTTAGTTAGGCTTATTTCGAATTGCAGCGGCGACCGTTGTTTGGAGGCCGCCTCGGCCGCAACATGCGACAAGTGCAATAGATACCTTAATAAATTGCTTTCTAACGAACACTAGTGTGGTCATGAACTACACCAGCTTATTCCACCGGCCCTCTTTCTCATCTACATTTCTGATGCGCACCGCAAAAGAGTGGACCTCACTACCTGCGTCAGTGTTTCCCTGCAATTACAACCTAGAAATCTTCAAAGCTAGAGTGAACAGGCATGTGTATGAGAGTCTGGGGTTGGGCTGCGAAGACTTTCATGTTGGAGCTGGAAAAGGCGCAGCGTGGTAGTTTCAAGGTAATGCTGGGAAAACCAATTTTGTACCCCACAAACGCCGTATATAGCGACATGAAGATGTTGCGCGTAAGGCAACTGTACATCTCAACTGCTTCCACAGATATTCAAAGATCTCTCCCGCACCTGGAAGACTTCGACATCATCATGAGACGTCGTATCTATAGACTGCCTGTGCCCGCTGTAAAGACAAGTTTTGCGAAGCGATTTTCCAGATACTGCCAGGTTGCAACCTACAACAACATGACAGCTATATGCAGTCTAAAAAACTGCTCTGTAAATGAAGTAAAAAGACGCGTAGTACAGTTAATCTGCTCTCTCGATTACACACAAACTGAATCTCTGATTTGCAATAGCTAAACTTACTTATTCATTATCTCTATCACACATACACACATGCACACGCACACGCGCAAACACACACACACACACATACACCACGCTTACACATACATCACATATAAACTCACCACACAAACTCTCATCATAAAAGTGCCACATACCCCTGATTATTAAACTTAATTGGTCTCTCAAGATACAAGCATAGATAGCCTAGTTTAAGACAGAACACTGAGATTTTATGGCTTTTTCTTTATATTATAATTTATATGAAATACATGTTTGTTTTTAGTTGTCAATAAATATATTTCTATTTCTATCTTCTAGGTGAGATCGCTCTATCGTAGACTCAGTCTGCCTGGTTCGGGCCAAGTCTTGTGTCAAGAGCAAACCTATCCCAAATAAAAAATTACAAAACACTTTTGGTTTTTCGTGAGGTTTACAAATAATTTAGTTTGTTAAAAAAGTAGATAAATAAAATGTAATGCGTAAATCATAGATACTTTTGAACTCTTTATTCAACCTACAAAACGACAATAGCGTCAAAATTTTAAGAAGTTTTAGTGAAGTCAGGTAAGAAGTTGTAATCGCTCTTTGGGGACGAGAAAGCAAACAAAAGAATACTCTTCAGTGTATATTTTCTAATGCGATTGAATAAGCAGGATAAAGTAATAGAATGGTCCAAAAACAATAAGCGGTTTTGGCGATTGTTTCCTCGCTGTGTAGCGCGCGCGTATAAATAGCCCCACGCTCGTTGAAAACGGGAAACATGTACTGACTCAGCAGATTTTTTTCAAGGGTTGCTAGCTGGGCAAGAGAAACTCAACGGGAACTTATAGAATGTTAAGAATTGAATTGACAGATCAGAATTTTTCACACTATTCTTATTTAGTAAGTAGTACGAATGAAAAAAAAATGAAAAATGAAAATGAAAAAAGTTTATTTCAATACATGTAAAAATCATACAATGCATAGTGCATGAAAGCTTGCTTAAATCACAACCCTCGTTTGAGCTTTGCCGTAGTGGGGTTTTAGGTAAATATAGTTGCATAAATATTCATTTCTATAAAAATATCATACAGTGTAACATTATAAACTGGTAAATATAGAAAAAGCTAACACATAACTTTAAAATTGTTTTCATATGAAGTACTTAATATTGTTTATGACACAAGACGTGAATTTTTGTACTATCATGCTATTATACTGCCGAAATAAATATTTTTTCCCCTTTTAAACATCTTTTTATTAATAAAATAAACGCGTTGCACTGTAACACTAATTAGTCGTACTTGTTTACAAGTCTTAACGCGTTCTTTATATCTCTATATATATATGTTCGTTCCCGTACTTCTCCGAAACGGCTTGACCGATTCTCATGAAATTTTGTGAGCATATTGAGTAGGTCTGAGAATCGGCCAACATAAATTTTTCATATCCTTGTGATAAGGGTTGTCCACCCACTTTATCTCTATAAATATAAAATTCTCGTGTCACAATGTTCGTTCCCGTACTTCTCCGAAACGGCTTGACTGATTCTTATGAAATTTTGTGAGCACATTGAGTAGGTCTGAGAATCGGCCAACATCTATTTTTTTATCCCCCTTAGTACCTGATAAGGGTTGTCCTCAATAAATTTATATGGCAAAACAACGTTTGCCGGGTCAGCCAGTTTATTTTTTGTCAACCCTAGAGTTCCTAAATCTTCTGTCCCATCCTAGCTGCTTGAAGCAGAGTACAGTACAGATATTTGCATTTTATTCGCCCGGGGCCCAGCGTCCTCCTCCGAGCACTTAATATCTTTCAGGTAATAACATCTTTGACGGACATCCTTGGCTTAACATTACTTCAAAACTGATCTTTTTAGACTCTACGCTGTTTATTATAAGGGTGAAGATGGTGGAATGGATATTGCGGTGTGAAGACCAGGGTAGAGCATATATGAAACCAAACAGAGGAAGATACGATACGTCTTTACAATCTTCAACTTAAAAATAGGCCGCTCATTGTATTATTATAAGTCCTCCTGGCCGATTCCGACCACGGCGGCCAATCTCAACAGAGATCAGCCAACTATGCAGGGGATATTATAGTGCACAAGTGTGAGCGCAATACACAGTTGCACTCATTGTTCGATCACTCTCAAAATTCGGTGAGACGGCAATCCGACATGACCGGAGAGAGATCAGGCGCAATACCATCGGCTTAACGTGCTTTCCGAGGCAAGGGGGTGTAACACCGCCAACTTTCCGACTCCGAGCTGTTTTTGAGAAATTCATGGCAACAAAGCTCGGAAACAATTTTGGCTTGACCTGGGATTCGAACCCTGGACCTTTTGGATGTAAGGCAGAAACTTTGCCACTACACCAACGAGGCAGTCAATTCAGCTGGTCATTGACGCAGTGTTGACGACGACTAGGAGCGGAGCAGGCCCATTGGACTCGGTTTATTTTATTTATTTATTTTCTCTCTCATCTCATCAGCCTATATACGTCCCACTGCTGGGCACAAGCCTCTCCTCAACTATGAGGTGGTCCGAGCCATACTCCACCACGCGGGCTCTGTGCGGATTGGTGGAGGGGTGTTTATAATGTAAGTGACCAACCTTACTGTCAGATGTTATTAAGCCGACCGAGAGCCTGTGACCAGGCTTAACGACTAATATCTGTCGATATTAACCGGGACCAACGCTTAACGTGCCTTCCGAAGCACGGAGATGCTTGTAAATAGACGTCACTTAAATGGTCAGAATGGTCACCCATCCCAAACATGACCGCGCCGTAGGTTGCTTAACTTTAAGTATCACTACCAAAGCGCTGCAACCACTGCGCCACAAGCACCACAAGAACCTTTTTTTTATTTTTATTTTTTATTTCGAGCTACAATAGGCCCATATTATAAATACCTTACAGATAGGGAATGCAATACCGGGATACCGGGATCCCGAAATACCGGGATCCCGCACCATTTTTGCGGGACCAGTCCCGCGTTTAAATCGTGCGGGATCCCGCGGGATTTGCGGGACTGCGCAGCGACATACAGAACGTGTTGTTCGGCACGCGGAAGCGCGCGGACTGAGTAAGTAGGCTCTTCGGGGCTTCATTCTCTTGAAGGTATAATCAGAAAAGAAATGAATTTGTTGCAATCTGGTGGGATCAAAGGTGAACATCTTCAATTCGTCTACAATGCGTTGTTAACAGTTGTGCCCACCAGCGTGGAAGCGGAAAGGGCATTTTCTGCTGCTGGATACCTAGCATGCAAAGTAAGAAGCCGTTTAGCTGACAAAACTATTGACACGCTATGTTTTATGCGCAGCTACTTTCAAAATAATGAATAATTGTTTTTTGTTTGATTGTAATAGTAATTTTATTTCTAATTAGTAATAGTTTCACAAAACTTGTTGTTTTCTGTTTGTTTGTAATAGTTTTTGATCTTTGTTTGTAATTGTTATTTCTGATTGATTAGTGATTTGATCACTTAATAAATAGTTTCATTCAATAATATTTTTTAGTTTCATTTTAAGTTCTATAGACTCGTTTATGATACAGGATTCCTCTCTTTTCTCAATGACTTTCAAAAAACTTGCGGGATCCCGTAAATACCTGGATCCCGCGGGATTGAACCTCTCAATCCCGCGGGATCCAGCAATTGAAATTTTGGTGCGGGATTGCATTCCCTACTTACAGACTAACATACATACATATATAACTTATAAAAATAAAACAAAACAATACACTATTTAGTCGGCGTAGTGTTACGAAACTTGGTGTCGGGTATCCGTTTAGTAGTCCGTGTGGGTTTAGTAGGACCCCCGCGTGACTAGCTCATACCGTATCTTCTTCATTTAAGTTTTATCTAAGAACTAGAGAGATAAAAGTAAACGGATTATTGCTTGAGTATCGTCTCAGATCTGTCCGGTCGTTTGTCGGAATTCCGCCGATGCGGCTCGTTTGTGTGTCGTCAGGTTTCATGGGTAGATTTTATATTCATCTGAAAATACTGGAGGAAATAAGTTTTTGAGTTGTCTTTGTGAACTATGTTTTCGAAGCATTCTAAATTTAACCCTACATAACTAAACTCATCAACGCAAATCATGTTTTAAAAAGTATCAACATAAAGTAACTACTTAGTAGCTTACGCCAGCCTTGCACCTTGCAATTAAAAACCAAACTTAATCTTTAGAATTCCGTGGTAATACAGCTTTCTGTAATTGTAAGATTGGTCAAAAGAGAATACCAAAGTTACTAGTTTAAAAGGAACTAGCAAACACGGCGAACTTTGTTTCGCCACCAAATGGCTTCGTTTTTTGTAACATTTTGTTTGGGGATTAAAAGATGATGAATTTTTTTTGTTTCCCATATACCTCACGAAGCTCGAGACCTTTCCAACGAATGCAAAACCTTGGAAATCGTTTCGTGCGTTCTGGAGTTATAGCGTCAGGAAGGTAAACCCGACTTATTTTTATATTATACTAGCTGACCCTGCAAAGGTTGTTTTGCCATATAAATTATTGTGGACAACCCTTATCACTAAGGGGTATGAAAAATAGATGTTAGCCGATTCTCAGACCTACTGAATATGCTCACAAAATTTCATTAGAATCGGTCAAGCCGTTTCGGAGGAGTATGGGAACAAACATTGTGACACGAGAATTTTATATATAAGATATTAGTTACCTACACACAAATACTCGTAGAACGTGAAATGTTCTACCCTTTCTTCAAACTTGTATTGATAATATTTTAAGGCGTGCCTCAAAAGCAGCTCTTGCGATTATACAATCAATCCTGATGTACAGAAGACTACCTTACTACCCAACCGTTACTACTAATACTGTTGTTATTACCTTGCTTACGACCTGAAGACTTACTCTCTAAATTTTCATCTGTATATTCGGGTCTGCGGTTCCGTTCGCTTGCACCTTGGAACAAGTAAAGGTGACAGGGACGGCCATATTTGAAGCTAAGAACAACTGCTTAGAGAGTAGAGATTCTGAGTACTTAACTAAGGAGGAACTCGGCAACCGGTAATGAGGTCTGGAGCCCCCACTTTTATCACCTCCTTATGCAAATCTGCTCATCACACCTTGGAATATGCACTCCACAGTCCTCACGCCTAATTGCTTGCAGGGTTGCCCGTTAAAGTTTTTCTTTTTGTTGGGACCGGTTTTTGTAATAGTGATTTTAGTCAAGTTAACAATTGTAAGTTTTTGATGGGAAAATAATTAGAGAATATTTGTTTTTTTTGATACAAAAAAGGTGAGGTTGATGAGATGAGACCGTAGAAAGCAGTATTGTACTTTTGCTGCGGGTTTAATCATATTTTTTCAGTTACTTTATACACGACCAACAAACCATTAACAAAAAGGTCCTGTATAATGCCTAAGGTTTCAGCATTTTGAAGAAAAAATAAATGTCAAAGTCTCACCATTTCGAACTGTAAACAGAGACTTATGCTACTCGTTTTACAATGACACCTAACATCAATATACAGCATTAAAAAAACACCTCACACAAACCACACACAGAACATGGACCGTTCTATTTATTTCACACACAATTTCACCCTCAACAGGTTACCAGCATTCAAATTGCGAACCTGCCAATACCTCTATTATGCTCGCACAAAGAGGTCTCCCTAAAAATAACCTCTTCTTGCTCGCGAGACTCAATTACGAACCTGCGCGTGGCACCTTCGCCTCAAATGCTAAGGGAGTGTAACTGCCGCCACTGTTCGTTGAATTTAAAACGGGACGTTAATTTTGTCAGACGGTGTTTTGCTGAACACGAACGCTCGCTCATGTCTGTAATGGTAACTCCATTAGAGACATGCTTAGTGTAACTTAACAGAACTAATCAGACCCATTTTTATTTAGAGAATTCGCATTTTAAAATTAAATTGATAAAACGTACGACCTCTAGCGTTACAGTTTCAAATTTAAAGGCTACTTTAGTATATAAGCTTTTAAATTTGGAACTGTAACGTCAGAGGCCGCTCATTTATTATTATTATTCATTAGAGGCCGCTCCAAAATCGAGGACAAGTTATGTGTATACGCTTTATATATTACCTGTATAATTACGCTTTGTATCGTCCGTTTTTTTATAGATTTAATTACGACGAATTTACAGTTTATGATGTAACGATTGGAAGTAAGCTAGTTTGTAGACTAAGTGTACTTGATAACGACGCGACGTTGTACAAAATTATTAAGAAAAAGACGTGTGGCACTCGGGAACTGCCGCAGTAAAGCTATTGCAAGACTACACGAATACGCCTAGTCGCACGCACACAAACACAGTGCTGTGCATTTTAGTTCGGCAGGAACTAAAATGACGTTAGACGATGTTTTAGGTTTTTTTATTTACGGAATTTCTTGGTTAAAACGCATTAAAACCTTTTTTCTTTTCTAAATATTATACAACAACATCACATACATTGATCTGACTCCGTTGTAAGTAGGACTTGTGTTACAGATATCAGAATCAACAGTGGTATTACAAATAAACTTAAAAAAATACATATAAACACCCAGACCATTACAAACAGACATGTTCATGCAAATATTTGTACAGTGCGAGGAGCGAACCCGCGAAATCTTGGTGTAATAGTCAACTTCTTGACCATTTACACCAAAGTTGTCGTCAAAGCCTATGTAGTGGAAGGTTAAGCAAGTTTGTAGATTTAGGTACCTACTTTATAACGATGCGACGTAATAGTACCTACAATTTAAAAAAAAAGTAAAGTGTAATGTTGAAAATCATACCAGACAAGTTTACTCAGCTCAACAAATACAATCATCATCAAACCTGTTTCGCATTTATTGACAGGTGCGAACAGGCGGCAATGGCAGATGGCGCATCGCACGGCACCAAAATGATGGCTGAGTAATTAGAGATTAGGCGAAAATTAAGCGGTCATCGACACGCGTGCTGCCATTGACAGAGATCAGGGGCTGCTGAATCTGGCTGCGATATTTTATAATAACTAACGGTAAATAGGATATCTTTATAACACGCTTTGATTAACTCGGGGTGTATGTATGTACTTCGTTTTTATGACCAGCTAAAAAGAGCGGCTCAAGACCGCATCGGTTTCTACATACTTACCTCCAAACTTTAATTTGAAGATGGCACCTCATGATGATGATGATGATGTACCTATGTATGTATGTAACCGAATCTTTGAGCTCAATTTTCACCAAGTTCTAGTAATCGGATTAATTTAAAACTTTGCACACGTATTAAGTACAGATGACAATGCAATAATTTGATAAGAGTTTTCCAGTATCCCTATTAGCTAAGTAAATAATAGTTTAAAAAAACTAAAAAAACACGCTTTTAACTGGTAACTAAAAAAGAGAAAATAATTTCTGAGTACAAATAATTTATATTACAGTGGATAAAAACGCGTGGGGTGCTAGGTATAGTATATATGTTAAAATCATCCTGTTATTGGCAACTATAAAAAGAGAAGTATGAAAACGACATAAATTGCACCCCACTGTAATTCTCCACTGTAATATAAATTCTTTGTACTCAGAAATTATTTTCTCTTTTTTAGTTAGCAATAAAAACGTGTTTTTTTTAAAGTATTATTTACCTTTAAATATTAGTATTCTGTACCGAGCTTCATATCTTTGGAAGAGGCGAACGATCAACAGTGACTTCTTGTAGCTGATTAAAATGATGACGTTACACTCACAAAAAATCGCCGTTTCTCTTTTCACTGTCGTAGTTCGCAGGTTCTTACATTATGTCTTCGTTTACTGTAAGTAGTTTTTTTATCCCATAAAAACAATTATCAAGGGTCGTAGAGTGCTAGATTGAATAGATAACTATTGCACACCAAAAAATACCAACAGATAAGTGTTACATAGAAAGATGTACAATGTAGGCGGTCTTATCGCTTAGAGCGGTAATTCATTAAAATTAAAGCCTTCATTTTGTCCCCGAATCATGGCATTCCAAACTTTAGTATTTTTATATACAACAACATCACATACATTGATCTGACTCCGTTGTAAGTAGCTTAAGCACTTGTGTTACAGATATCAGAATCAACAGAGGTATTACAAATAAACTTAAATAAATTACATTAACACCCAGACCAGTACAAACATACATGTTCATGCACACAAATGTTTGTACAGTCAGGGGATCGAACCCGCGACCTTTTGGTTAATAGCCAACTTCTTGACAATTACACCAAAGTGGTCGCCAATATTAAGCTATTTCAAAGTATATTGCGATCAAATATCCCCGGTTCTCACTACACTCGTACACAAATCAACTGCCTCATCCAGCTTCGCCATAACGCTAAGCGGTCACTGGTCATCCATAGCCGGTTCGTTGATTGCGAGTTGCGCCGTGACAAAGATCAGCCGACAACAATTCACGTCAATTTGTGAGCTGACAAGGTGCGGTCGCGAGCTGAGCCTCCGCACTCGGCGAGTGGTGGAATATGGAAACCTGTGGAGTCGTCAGCTATGAAACAATTTGCTGGAGAGAACATTAGTAGCAGTAGTGGTGATATTCTACAATTATCTATAGTAGTGACTACCTGCGACTTCATCCGCGTTCAAGTTCGAACAAATATTTGATTTTGGCCCAGTCTACTCACCGAGAACTTTAAAACGGTACCTCAATCATAGTTTTTGGCCCTAGCACCACGACAGAGGCTAGTGGGAAAAGAATTCTCTTACACAAATAATATACAGAGATGATTGGATCGCCCTATGTATCCGTTTTCGTTATGTTTGTATTGCTTTGTGTTTTACCTCTACGGCTAAATCTTTAACTCCTATAATCTACAATGAACAAATGCAATATTTTAAGCATGACAAATCAGAATCGTTTGTAAAAATTGTGATAGCTGCTGCCAAATGAGTTTAGGAAAACAGAGGCCTAGCAAATTAGGGTTGTTGTATAAAGTACAAATGAACAGCTATCATCAAAACGCGGTATCACCGAGCTTAAATGAAATCTATACTCTCTTTCTCCTCTATCTCATATTTATTTCTTCGGTTTACGCGAACAGTAGACATTGAAATGAGACATTTTTACGGATTATTTCGCGATTTATTTACATTTTGTTTTAACCTGACGTTTCGGACCCTTTTCAGCGTCCGTGGTCACAGGTAGACTAAGGTGTTAGTTGTTAGCTCAAAAATATTAAGTTACGTTCCCATCCACACAAAATGAGCTAACAGTATCTTGAGGTCTTGCAGTGCGGGGTCGAGCTTGAGTCTTGGCTAAAACAGGATCCCAAGCTGGTAGAATTTTCCTACCATCTTCTGTATTAAAATTAGGGTGTCTTCTAATTTCCATAGCCTCACGGAGTATACTAGGAAGAAAACGACGTTCTGTTGCGAGGACTTTCGGTTGGTCAAAGCGTATGAAGTGGTTGAGTTTATCCAATGTAAAATCATTAATCAATTCAAGGCGACAGTTCCATTTATTGACCAATCAGTATTTAAAAAAAAATCTTTCAAAATACTGATTTGTCACTATCAGGTCCACAGCACTGCTGTGCAGCGGCCAAACAGTCAGGTCGATCAGTCAGTAGTTTTGAACGGGCGCTCTCACGCGCCGCGTCAACCGTATTTGCACCGCTCGCCCGCTTGTTGGACGCGTAATCTATTGGTAGTTGTTGGTATTGCAATGCGGACTACTCCACCATACCGTACCTAATGGGATGATAGTTGTACTTTGCGTTTTACTGATTACTGAAAAATTTTAACTTATCAAAGTGCAATGACAACTTTAGCTCCTTGGCGTCGACATACATACAACATACATACGAGTATATACATAGTAACTTGACCAACAAAATACATCTAGCGACCTTCAGCAAAGAATATTACTTAACCTGTGGATAGCGTAGAGGGTTACTCATTTAATAATTTTATTTCTATTTAGGATATTGTGTATATTTTATTTTTATTTTTATTTATTTTAGAAAACCAACAGCAACAATGTCTTATGCTAATTTGTTAAGTACTAGTTTATAAGTAGGCCAATTCTAGGTTTTCCTAAGATAACAAATAGTGTAGAGCTGTGAGACTAATGTTTTAACAAAATCATTAAACTTCATTCAAAGATATCAAGCTCATCAAAAATTTGAAACACGAAACAAGCACCCACACCAGGACGAGATAACTTCTTCGACAATAGGTATTTGTGATAATTTAACCGCGTAATATTTAACCGTCCTCCTATCCTATCACGCATTTCTGCTGCAAGGGCACAACAAACATTCGCGACAGGTAGGTAAGTAGGTGTTGTATAGTGTTATAGGTAGGTAATACTACATAGTATGACTATAGCAGCAAGTGATCCAGATAATAATACAGGTATCCACATCGCAATACACAATAATGACTTACACCAGGTACTACGAGTATACTACTAATAATAAGTTAAGTATAATGTGTAACTGTTTGTTATCCCCATAATAAATAAAATATAAAAAAACAACAATTTGTCTGTCTCTTTGCATAAGGCTAACAATGATATCAATAAAACAAGTTAAGCTTATTTAGTCAAACATTCGTTTTTTCCGCTTAGAAGGGCAGGCAAGGGCAAAAAGTACGTAATTTTGGTTTGTAATGAGTTGAACAATATTTTTTGGGATTTAGGTTACGTCTCTAAGGCGATATGACACAAGTCAATACTTAAGTATTTAAGATCATTTGCCATAAAAATATATGACCTGGATAAAGTGACTCAAGCCTCTAGTAGCCATAAGTTATTAACAACTGATACCTACTGTCCTCACTCAGCCACATGAAAAACTTTACGACGCACATAAACCGGACTCTCAGTAGGTACATATGCATGAAATACATGTTTTTTACTGTGGTTTTATATCATCGGCTACAGCCGGATGCCGGCATACGAATGAGAGTTCGTTACTTATACAAATTGCGCGCTTGTCCGGCTAAAAGCGTTTATAAACACGCATAATTGGTAAGTTGGACGCAAAGTGTGGTAGTGGGCGCGAGATGCGAAATGAATACCTAAACATTTTTTCTGAATGAATAGTATGTTTTTTCTTTTTTTTTCTTTATTATTATGGCACAAACAGTCATTACAAAAATGATTACATGGTGTTAACTTAAATATATAGTGAAAAGACAACGAGCGCCGAAATATATTAGGGTTTCACAATTTCATATGATGAGCTGTTGTTGTTAAAAGTGGTCGATCTTAAGTAATAAACTTACTATGAAGTTGCTTTGTCATTTAGGCAATCAGTTAAGAAAACACATGACAATATTAAACTTTAAATTATTTTAATTCGTACAAGCGAAACACAAATGAGTATCATGTGTTTCCGACATTGGTCGCGGACAAAAAATATGTTGCTGACTGAAGTGCTTATTAACGTCACAAAAATATTTCATTGTTATAGCAACGATGTTTTAGTCGCACGACGCCGATCGTGCGACTAAAAGGGGCTAAAAGACAAAAAAACTCATGTGGGTTCTGGAAATTAACATTGGGTGTGAACCACAACTTTGGTACCAAGGGTGGTGCTATGGTAAATTACAATCGTATTATTATTAAATTGGACGTCGTCGTTGGAGTAGATTCTTTACAATGTTTATGATAACCAAACCTTTTCACTTACAATGCGGTTGTAACTAAAGTCCGTGGCAATCTCAAAATGGATCGCGGCTTTGCTCTTATTCAAATTGTTCGTTCTTTTTAATGCTCACTTTTATCCCGGATCACTTACATTCGTCTACTCGAAACAAGAAAACGCTACAGAGTCACTCGTGTAACTGAAAATTTTGGGTCAACTGGTCTCCTGAAAAATGACTGTGAGGCAATGTATTACGCTGTGGCGTTCAAGTTATTACATCGGTTGTACTGTGTACAATCACCGGCAGTTTACGATCGTCCAAAAGTGACGTTTACTCGTATTTTGATTTATAAAACCGCCCCAGAACTCGGCCTTTGTTTGCACTCGATTATTGTATGGAACTGTACACGTCACGGTTAACATCAAGTTTCTTTTTTCTCTTCTAATTCCATTCGCTCCAATGAATAAATTTATCTAAAGGAATTTGTTTTTTCCACGAATAAGTTTGTAAAGGGCGCTAAAGCCATAAAAGTTTCAGCATCATTTCTGTCTAGACGGATGATAGCAATTGTTCAAGAATTATGCTCGTTTAATTTTACCTATAAATAAAAATATATTGGATGAGATAAGAATCGCGTTTGCGCAAAATAAGCAACATGAGACTGGTTTATTTTGATGAAGTGCTCATCACAGCTGGAATCTTCGCTTGTGTTATGTTTGGTCGAAAGTTGATTACCACGGACGACAAATAGAAGCTGTTAATCAAATGAGATTGTAATTGTTCGAGTTCGATCCGGTCCGAGTAGTGATGTACTAGGCTCAAGGCTTCCAAATCCTTTTGCCAAGAGCTCAGAGTCGTTTACGGCTTGCCTCATTTATATGAAGCTCGGCGACTATGAAGTCTTTTTTAGAGTTCGAGCCTTTTTCGAGGCTCGCCTCTTTTGTATGAAGCTTGGAGTCTTTCGCAAAGTTTGAGCCTTTTTGAGAGCTCGAGCCTTTTTGAAATCTCGAGCGTTTTTGAAAGTTAGAGCCTATTTGAAAGCGTTATAACATTTTCTTTCTTGAAGAATTCTAATGAAAACACAGTTATACAATAAACATAGGTATCAACTTTTTTACAAATACAAGTCATTTTTCAATGATATTTTTATTCTTACTACTTTTATTACTATTTATCATCATTATCATCAAAGATGCGATGCCACGATGCTAGACACATGGAAGCTTGAATTGTCTTATTTATTTATTTTAAGAGCTCTTTTGAAGGCTCGAGCTCTTTTATAGCCTCAAGGCATGGCTCAGAGAGCTCGCAGCTCGGCTCAGCTCGGGGCACCGAGCCTACCAAGCTCGCTGAGCCTTGCCATTCCGCCTCGAGGCTTAACAAATAGGGCTCGACGCCTCGTGTCTTGTACATCACTAGGTCCGAGGCGCCACCGTGCGGGGAGCCGCTAGTAGCTGGTCTCAGAAGGCGGCCTGTCAGTACGACTGATTTATTGTAATAACAACCGATTCCAGGCGACACGTTCGCTATCACCGATGCAGACCTATGCAAACATAGACCCGCTTATGCCAATGCAGACAACCATTTATGCCAAAATATTGCTAATAACATAAAAGTAATTAAACTTATAGGTGCTTTTTCAGGGATAACGATCTCAGGAACGTCTTAATTACCTACAAAATAAGTTTTTATTGTATTGAAACACGCAAGTGTTCTTTTTGAGGATTAGTTAATGCTACACCTATGTGTATATCCTGTATTCATTTATATGGAAGAGAAGATCATCCTAACACAAGCTTGTCGTAGCTTAAAAGGAGTTTCTAACCAATGTGATGTAACTATTTTTTTAATTGATGAAATATTTTTTTGAAAATGCCCGAAGTCTTATGCAAACAAAACGATAGATCCCTTTTTGCTTCGTTTTATATAACCTATATTATGTGACAGAAAGACCAAAAACATCAACATAATAAGAAGGATATGCCCTTTCTTGGCCTATATAGGCAGTATTGTATGAAGTATTTAATTTCGGTTGGTTAATTTAGGCTCACATGTGTCCGCGCGTCTCGATACGCGACAATATAGTTCTTTAGGGCCTTCTGGGCGGTCACATGGAGTGGAGGCAAGCGTCTTAGATGGACGTGGTAAAGAGCAATGTAAGATTATCTTGCGATACACAATGTAATAAATAAATAATAAAATGTATATGTTATTTCAGTAATTAAATGAAATCTTCATGTAATTTACTAATATAGATATTTTTTCTTATTTTTTTTACAGTCACTAACAAAATTATATGGATTGCTACCTCTCCGAAATAAATGATTATTATTAATATTAAATAAATGATTATTATTTATAATCTTACGTTTAAGAAATATTAATATTACTTTCGCACCAAACTCCCCCTTCCTGTGAATAATAATAACCTTAACCCGAAGGTTGTCTGGAAAAGATAGCTCTTGGCGATAAGACCGCCTAAATTGTGCATCTTTCTTTGTATGTTGATTTTGTATTATTTTTTGTGGTGTGCAATAAACTGTTCTCTATCCATCTATCTTACGTTAATCACTTTTAAACTTTCGCGTTGCATTATGTCCGCCTGCGACCACGGTCGGTACTACCCGATGGAACCATCGTGAAATAAATTGAGGTATGAAATTGAAATATCTATCCGCGTATTGCGGTTAAATTTCCGTTTTTTTTCAAGTTGTGTAAATAATCTTACGATATTAATTTAGATACTTATTTTTGTTTTGAACAACACTTTTGTGTTATTATACTCTCTTGTGTCAGAGAAAAGTCTATCAGAGGACTTAAATATACTATTATCCTGGCTGTTTACTTGTCATTTTCCTCAGGTGGACATCGATATCGAAAACTAAAAGCAATTTTCTTGCCCTACTAAAGATGAACAAATGAGGCGTTTTTAAGGAACTGAAAATTGCGTTTTTGTTACCTTTTATTTAAAGAAATGGGCCTTGTCTTGTTGAATGTAGCAGATTTTATATTGTAACAGAGATCTTCATGCACTTGAAATAGAAAATAGGCGACAATGCTTTAGTTGATGAAATCAGTGACTAAAGCTGAAAAAGATAATTATTATTATAAAAAAAAACTACTACAATACAACTCACATTCGCTCGTAGTCTGTCGAAGCGACAACATCTCCTGAGGATGCCGCGTGTAGTGGCGAAACGCGACGAGTGCTTTGTTGGCGTTAGTGTTGTGTTTCCAGGTGAATCTTCTGTGTCACGTGTGAGTTGTATTGCAAGTCCTGCGACTTCCAGCTCTAGTTTTTTCAAGCTGGATGTATTTGGGTTCCTGTCGTGGCTTCGTTTAATGGAAATTTAAAACAAAATAATTCTCCTTTTCAGCTTTGACAATGCATTGTCGGTGGCCGAGATGTGGTCTTAAAAAATATGTTATGCCTAGATTGACAATACATGCCATGTCCACCATGTCCTTCCCACATCTTAGATTCGTATCGCAAACTCAGCGCACATAAATAACGTATAGGGCTAATCCGATACGAGTGATTTGTTGCCCTATTTACTTATTTGTTAAGCCCACTTCCACCGACGCGTACATAAACATGTTTATTATATACTCAATACCATAACCCCTTCCAAACGCGCCCAATATTTTCATCACCGACTTTTAACGCCTATAAAACGTATTCATAAATATCTTATTTATAATACAATAAATTTTATACCCAACATAATCCGCTCAGAACAAAGCTGGAATGTGAGGGAATCCCCTATTAACAATTCCCTAACATCACGTCTTAGGATCGTGCGTTTTTTGTCAAGTAATGTGCGGTCGTTGACAGGAGTTTCGTCTTTGTTCTGGTGGAGAATAAAACCGAGTTTCGGGTGTATATTTGGCGAATGAAAGTAAGTAGTGTAGCTCAATAACCATCGGCATAAATAGTATTAACAACAATTGATTTACATACAAATTGCTTTAGACAATATTGCCGACGGAATAGCGCGCGTGACGCGTACCACACATTTTGTGGGGCCAGTAAACTTGCTAGCTGATTTTTTTTAAATATACAACAACATCACATACATTGCTCATAAAACGATGTCCGCTTTCAAGTCCTCATATGAAACAGCAGGGTTTTGACTGGCGTAGAGATGCGCTTGGAAATTTAATTGAATTGTCAATCATTCTAAAAAAAACCTTGGTATAATATGTTGAGTAAATTAATGTAAATATACAACAACATCACATGCATTAAGCTGACTCCGCGGTAAGTAGCTTAAGCACTTGTGTTACAGATATCAGAATCAACAGTGGTATTACAAATAAACTTAAATAAATACACATAACACACAGACCAGTACAGACACGTTCATGCACACGAATGTTTGTACAGTGCGGGGATCGAACCTGCTACCTCGTGGTTAATAGTCAACTTTTCAATTACACCAAAGCGGTCGTCAAGTTTACTCAAAACAAAGACTGGCAATAGGTAGGAAACATGGCAAGCAGTTGTATTCCAGAAGTATTTAAAAATATAATATGAGATATTTTAACTGGGAATGAATGTTCACGTCATGTTGATATAATGTTTGATAACTGTGATTTTTAAAAGGAATTTCAAACATGCAATTAAATAAAATAAAAGCATGCACAGTAGACGCAGTCAGTAGATAGGTCAACTTCCTACTTACTTTTCTTACACCTAACGAGCTCACAAGTATCATTTCTTCAAATCTCTCTTTTCATAGCCCCAATGGAAAGCGCGCTGTAGTAACCGTGTGTGTGGCTACGTGTGCGAGCATAAGTTTGTGTGTCTGTGTGCATCACTTCAGTGGATGAGAATAAGCACCTGATTGCGACGTCTGATTGACTGAGTTTATTTTTATATGGGATAGTGAGTTGGAATTACCTTCATAGAGCGTAGATCGAGATATTGCGCTTTTATGCGATCAATTTGCGTAAGTAATGCGATAGGATATGGATTTGAGGGATTTTAAATTTCAATTTATATGTAAAGTTTGTGTTTTGAAGACGAGCGCATGTTTTAACATTACGATACGAAGTCACCTTCATGTCCTATGATTAATTGACGACCACTTCGGTGTAATGGTCAAGAACTTGAACAAAGAGGTCGCAGGTTCGATCCCCGCATTGTACAAACATTTGTGTGCATGGACATGTCCGTTTGTTCTGGTCGGGGTATAATATGTATTTATTTAAGTTTATTTGTAATACCACTGTTGGTTCTGATATCTGTAACACAAGTGCTTTAGCTACTTATATTTAACTACGTTTATTTATAAAAAATAAAAAAGGTTATTTAAACTAAGGTTAGCCTCATAACTTTTCTCGTTAGTTCAAATATGATAAAGAAAATCTTTAGCGCTATTATATGCGATTCAAATGTCTAAAGTTAGTTGATCTTCAGTCTTAATTAAGTTATTCTTAAGTCTTACTAAACAGTTCATATTGCTGCCATGGGTAAGATGTATAAATCTTAGCTTAGTATTTTTCTTTCAAAAATGTTAAGTACCAGCATAGTTAAAAGTGAAGCCGATATTTAATTAATCTTATTATTCTCGGATTACATTTTGATATGAAATTTTATTGACACACACAAAAGTTGCCAATCTTGTTTCGGCAGTAACGCGGACAGTTGCGACCTCTCGCGGACAAATACGCCAATAAATATGAGTGGCGACCGCGTTCTCTATGCAAATATAATAGGCTGGCTACTGCTACTGACTACCTTCAGCGGGAAGACCAGATACACGTAGAGTCCGCAGAAAAAACTGACGAGTTTATTTTTCTTTATTTATTTAAGCTTATTTGCACAACAAAACTCTGCACAATAGACTTAGGACGTGGACGTAGGGAATTCTCTACCAGTCGTAACTTTGGGCTAAGCAGAAATGATTAGTGGGCGGTGCGACATAATAAATAAAAGTGAAAACACAAAAATAAGAGACCAATAATACACATGAGATTAAATATAAAATATACAATAAATTTATATCAGAATACACACTTATAAATACATATCATATATACTCATATACACTAAATAAATATGACGAACTGTTTAAGAAATACCTATGATGACTGTTGCGATAAAGTGAATGATAGTTTGCTGGGAGCCTGTTTTATAATTTCGGGAAGAGCATTCCAGAGCCTAATGCCCTGAATGTGAAAGGAGTTGGATTGAAAATTGGTACGGTGAAATGGAAAAGCCAATGTAAATATAGGTAATAGACCGGCTTCTGTTATTAGCTAACGTTAGCGGAAAGACCAGATAGAGTCCGCAGATTTTTACGGATTCCGTACATTCGGAAAATATAATAATAGGTTGGTTCCAATCTATAGCAACTAGCTATCTCTACTGGGACAACCAAATAAGGTCCGCATTAAAACTTTAGGATTTTGTCATTGAAGGACAGACATAGCGTTCAGCCACTATACAAATATGTTTGCAAAATAGGATGGCTACTGTTACTAGCTAGTAGAGTTTGTAAGAAATCAAAATTGAGGCCACAAAAAACTGACAAGTCTTGTCATTTTAGGTCGGGGAAAAGGCTAGGACAGATAAGTCAAATGTGAAACCAATCACAAGTTGATCAGTTAAGAAACATTTTAATATCCAGTAACTGATAAGGGATCATTTTAGTAATAGGAACATAAATATAATGATGTTCTTTTTAATGGATTAGCTTATGTACAATTTATCTGTTACGCTAATTACTTGCTTACGGGTTAAAACGCGATATATCATCATTTCTGCTTAGCCCAAAGGTATGACTGGTAGGGAATGCTTTACGGCGTAAAGTCCACCTTTTGTACAAAGTTTTGTTGTGCAATAAAGCCTAAATAAATGAAAATATTTTAATGAGTATTTAGTACTTATTAAAAATATTTTTAATTAGTATTTGGTACTCATTAAAAAATATATGATGTTATTTGTTACAGCCTACTTGTTAGTAAAAGTCCTGCTTTCTATAATATGCATTATGTAAAAAAAAGAGCCTGTCAATAGAAATTTATTCCTAAACCTGACTGTCACACGGAAAATCTTTCATAAAAATTTCTAAGCCACACGTTTGTTTGCTAACCGTACATGTTGTTTATCCCAAATTATTTACATTCATTTTTTGTTACTTATTAAGACTAAGTCCATAAATAGGCAATACGGTCGCTCGTGGCTACCGCCCATAAAAAATGAGATATTTTTGCAAAAAGCACTCAATTGGGAGGCAGCATAATGATCAGATATAGTGTTGTAATAGAAGGAAACATATTTTGGGAAATATTGAGATAATAGTTAGGGACGGAATAATTAGGAACGCTTTTTATTGCTGCGAGCAACGCAACGGTTCTTCGCATATCAACATGATTCATTGTTGCGCATTACATCCCACGCTCTCAGTTTTTTTTGAAGTGAAAACTTCTTTAGCGGCGTTGAGCACTTTTGTGGCATGGGTAGAAACTGTGAAACTCGCGTCAGGTCACGTGATGCTGATCGAAAAACCGTAAGACGGTTCAAATAAATCAAAAATGCACAACGTTAATAATCAAGTTTTCACTTCTGCCGGCACTCCCGGAGTGCAACCCGTGTTTTTTTTCTATTTATGTTTAGTACATATTAATATAAAGTACGTTTACAAATATTTAACTATTTTATAAATTTATTTTTAAGTCTTAGGTGGGACCAGGTCAAAATTAGGCAAACCCAAAATAAGCTGAAACAACTATCATATTTTTTTACAAAATATAAATACAAAATACGCATCTTTTCGTGCAATATGTGGTACGTACATACGGTAATAACCTGTACGATACGAATCGCCATTACCTAAAAGAACCCAATAAAAAACTATAAACCTAACTTCTCATCAGCCTATATACATTCCACGGCTGGGCACAGACCTCAACTACCTACAATGTGGTTGATACGAGCTGGTACTCCACCACACGGGCACTATGCCTATTGGTGGAGCAGTTGTTTGTAAAGAAAATGACCCCCTTAACTGTCAGATGTTAACGTACCTTCCAAAGCACGAAGATGCTTGTAAATTGATGTCACTTAAATTGTCTGAATGGTCAGCAATCCCAACACGACCGCGCCTAAGTTTCATTAGCTTTGGTATTACTTACTATCACGACTTAGGAGGTCTAGATTCAATCCCTTTTAGAACAACAAAAAATCCGCTGTTCGTGCTCTCGATAAAAATTGGCATGCTGCTCTCTTTGTGCTACTTTCTCATTGAATATTTAAATAAAGTCCACCGTCTCCAATAGTTGAAAAATTGTTCCTCAATTATGTATATGTATTGGCAGAGGGGAGGACCTGTTCACGGCCGGCTGGCTCCGTCTCCTCAATATTCATGACCTTCAAAGTTCCACTGGTCTCTTTGTTTTATTGCCGTTCCACCTGATTTGTCCAGGATGTCGAGGTATCAGAAGTTTTGTGAAGGTATAGGAGATGGTGTCGTTTGAAAACAAACAAGTGCTGTATATATCACTAGTGGCCGCCCGCGACTTCGTCCACATGGAAATCCTTTATAGTCACAATTGTTGATAAGTTGTAGCCTATGTGTTATTCTGATATATTTTTGTAAAATTTCATTAAAATTAATGAACTAGTTTTTACGTGAAAGGGAAACATCCACACTCACGAAATTCGCGTTTGTAAAATTAGTGAGATGAAATAAAATTGTATTTCGATTTTTTTCAGGATAACAATCATGTTGCCTTTAGCGATGAATTATTTTTCCAAATGCAACAGGTAATAAATATAATTAAAAAAAACACCTGACGCCGCTCGGGGCAAAATTTCGAAAGCAATATTTTATAATATTTAACTGACTCCGTGGTAAGTAAGCTTAAGCACTTGTGTAACAGAAATCAGGATCAACAGTGGTATTAAGAATAAACTTAAAATACATAATACACACTTATAAATAATAACACCCAGACCAGTATTAACTGCTAGGTACATGCACACAAATGTTCGTACAGTGCGGGAATCGAACCCGCGACCTCTCGGTCTACTCGTAGTAGTCTACTTCTTAACCGTAGTACGAATTTGGTAGACATTTTAAATTAAGTTCTTAGTTAGGTTCTTTCAAGGACAGGTCAGTAGCGTCCCCTAGTCGCAGACTGTTTCTAAATATTTTTCAAATCCAAAATTCTTCATTTTGCATAAATACTCAAACTACAGATGTCAATATGAATAACAATCCCTCACAATTTACTACGAGTACACACTGGCATACCAAATGTTTATATTTAAATGTCACAATACAGTAATTTTCACATCAGCCTATATACGTTCCACTGCTGGGCACAGGCCTCAACTCAACTATGCGGTGGAGCCATACTCCACCATGCAGGCTCAGTGCGGATTGGTGAAGGGGTTTGTATAAGGTAAGTGCCAACCTTACTGTCAGATGTTATGAAGCCACCCGAGGGCAACTTTGATGACTTTGATGGGTCACTATTGTTACTGTTAATCACTGTCCTCATTGGTAGCATACTTAATCAGTCTATTAGTATGCTCTTGATAATTCCGACCTTAGATTAGGCAGAATTTGTTGCCTCGAACCCGAGTGACACAAATCAACACAAACCCACAAAAAAAACCCACAATCGAAACAGCATTAAAGTCGGAATAAGTGTTTCCATTAATCGTGGCGCGGCCATTGCATCGCTATAAATTAGTGCGAGGCCATAAATCGCGCGGCTTCAACGCCAGTTACGCGGGCGGGCGGCCACTGTCCGCCCAGCAGCGTGCAGCCGCCCAAGACAGGAGCCCGGGGTTGGATGCGGTACTTGCATTTTTGATAAGTAAACTTAAGAAAGAAAGTCTTCAACCAGTGTGTGTTATCAGTAATGACATACGGATCCGAAACATTGTCTCTAACTATGGGCCTTATAAAGAAGCTCAAGGTAACACAACGAGCGATGGAGAGGGCTGTGCTCGGTATATCTCTACGAGATCGAATCAGAAATGAGGAGATACGTAGAAGAACTAAGGTAACGGACATAGTCTTGAGAATCAGTAAGCTCAAGTTGCAATGGGCAGGGTACATAGCGCGAAGAACTGATGGCTGTTAGGCCAGAAAAGTTCTGGATTGGAGACCCTTCGACCAAAAGCGCAGCGTAGGACGTCCACCGACAAGATGGACAGACGACCTTGTAAAGATCGCAGGATCACACTGGATGCAGACCGCTTGTGATCGGTCGACGTGGAAAACTGTGGGGAAGGCCTATGTTCAGCAGTGGACATCCTTTGGCTGATAATGATCATGATGATGATAACTTAAAGATAATGTTATCGGTAGGAGGTGTACAAAGTTCAGTACACTTACAATCGGCAGGGACATGAGATTTGGAACGTATATTTAATAAATAAATAAATATACAACAACATCACATACATTGATCTGACTCCGTGGTAAATAGTGTTAAGTTCTAGGGGTGTGGGATCTAGATTGAAATGCACTTCTAAACCGATGAAGTAGAGTAGGATTTATTGTACACACTTCACGTTACAACACTTAGTACACAAACACTTATATCGCACTCCAAAATCTTCTTGTCGCAGTTTTCGCTTCGATGTTTACTCGTCGCTTTCCCAAATTAAACTCAAACTCGGTCGCATTCCCGGGCTCCTTATATACCGGCCGTCAAGGACTCCCGAATATTCGGTAGGTACCTACTACCCAGTACGAGACTGTTCGGGATCCTTCCAAATGCCGTCGCCTAGCCTAGACCCTTTTCGAATGTTCGGCATCATAGTGCTATCCTTGTCTTGTGCTGTCTCTGTCACACCTTTCTGGAATGTTCTTAGTATAGCTGCCTCTCTCTAATCGTGCTATCTCTTTCACTCCTACTGAAAACTACGTCATATACTGAAGTGGGCTTCAAAGGCCCATAAGGGGTCCTGAAAACGCCTGAAAACGGGTTTTCAGGTTATGGCGTCATCTGATAGAGGGTGGCCTGAAACGGACTGAAAACATGTTTCAGGCGCCTGAAAACAACGGCAACTTGGGTGAAATTTCGATAAACTAGTATGTGTTAGAGCACTCTCTGAAACGGCCTGAAATGGTATTTCAGCCTGCTGAAAACGCCTCCAAGGCACGGAAAAACACGATCAAAGTTTTAGCACTAGCCCACCGGCGTAACACTACCCCCTCCTTAGACATGCTCGTCCCGAGCATCATTCGTTCCATGGTACTTGGCTAACCGATCAACATGAACAATCTTACAGGGGCTACGTGCGTTGCGCTGTATCCGATAAGTGACGTCGTTGATCCTTGTGACTACTTTGTACGGCCCTTCCCAACTCGGCGACAATTTCGGTGACTTTCCTTTTCGACGCATAGGGTTATGTAGCCACACGAATGATCCTTCCTCAAACCTCGTCTGGTTAGACTTCCGGTCGTATCTGGTCTTCACCTTCTCGCTGGCCTGCAATCCATGTTCACGAACATGCCTGTGAACATCATCAAGCCGGTTCCGCAGTTCACTTGCATACTCCGAAACTGTCTTTGGTGCATCTGGAGGACGTCCGGTCAGAAGGTCTGCAGGTAAACGTAGTTCTCTTCCAAAATTAGCACACGCAGGAGTTACGGCCGTGCTTTCATGAACTGCTGTCCGATATGCCATTAAAAAGAGCGGAATATGCCTGTCCCAATCCTTTTGATGGTTGTCAACTACTTTGGCCAAATGTCGTTCCAGAGTCTGATTGAATCTCTCAACCATTCCGTCTGACTGTGGGTGATAGGCCGTAGTCCGAGTTTTATGAATTCCCATGACTCGGCAAGTCTCCTGAAACACCAGAGACTCAAAATTTCTTCCCTGATCACTGTGGATCTCAAGAGGCACACCATACCGACAAAACACTTCAGTCACTACAGTTTCCGCTACTGTGACTGCCTCTTGATTCGGAATGGCAAATACCTCAGGCCATTTGGTGAAATAGTCCATGACCACCAGGATGTACTTGTTTCCACGGTCAGAGGTCGGGAACGGGCCTGCGACGTCTAAAGCAATTCTTTCCCAAGGCGCTCCCACGTTGTAAACTTTAAGCGCACCTCTACTGCGTGTATGTGGTCCCTTAACTGACGAACAGCTAGTACATTTCCTACACCAGTCTTCCACGTCGTCCCGACAGTTTATCCAGTAAAAACGTTGCCGAATCTTCATCAGAGTCCTTTTTACTCCTAGGTGTCCACCGGAAGCGCCGTCGTGAAAGGATCTTAAAACATCGCTAACTCTCTTTCTTGGTACAACCACTTGAAGATGAGCATCCTTTCCGTTTTCTGACTCCCATTTCCTGCACAGTACGCCATTGTGCATAACCAGACTTTCCCATTGCGCCCAGTAGCTCTTTGTCACGGTACTCATCGGAGCTACCTCACACCACCTTGGTTTGGGCGCCCCAGCGTTGATCCAATCGTAAATGGGCTTTACATCGCAATCTTCCTGTTGTGCTTCTTGCATTGCTTCATCACTCCATTCTTCGCTAACAGTGTCTGTCCTCAACATCTTCACGCAGTCCTTACCCTCTTGCCTTAAACAGTGTTTGCAATCATCAGGACAAGGTCTTCGAGAGAGGGCATCTGCGTTGCCATGTGACTTTCCACTGCGATGTTCGATGACAAAGTCATATTCCTGCAGTTGTTCGATCCAGCGTGCCACCTGACCCTCAGGGTTCTTAAACTCTAACAACCACTTTAGAGCAGCGTGGTCAGATCTTATTCGGAACTTGCGTCCAAGCAGGTATTTACTAAAATGCTGCAGAGTTTTGACGACTGCCAGCAATTCTCTCCTAGTGACGCAGTAGTTTCTCTCCGGCTTCGATAGCGACTTGCTAAAATAGGCGATCACAACTTCCTGATCACCCTTCTTCTGTGACAAGACTCCTCCAATGCCAGTATTGCTTGCATCAGTGTCAACAACAAACTCGTTCTCTGGGTCTGGATATCCCAAAATCGGTGTTTCACAAAGTCTCTGTTTGAGGTCTGAGAAAGCTGCTGCACACTGATCATCCCAGTTGAATTGTCTTTTCTCTTCTGTCAGCTGGTGCAAAGGCTTTGCTATATCTGAGAAGTTCTTTACAAATCGTCGGTAGTACGAGCAAAGTCCCAAGAAGGCACGTACTGCTGTCTTGTCTTTCGGTGTCGGCCAGTCCTTAACTGCACTTATCTTCTCAGGGTCTGTCTGGATGCCATCTGATGAAATCACATGTCCCAAGTAGTTAACCTTGCGCTTGAAGAATGAGCATTTCTTCGGACTTAGTTTTAAGTTAGCATCGCGCAACTTGGACAAAACTTGTTCCAGCCATTCGCTTCGGCAACCATCTCGAATTGGAGCTTGTATGCGGCCCACGAAGAGGTACCATCGAATGGAGGTACCTTTAACTTTTCACCCCCTGTGGCTGGTGCACCTGATACACTGGTGGTGCTGTTGGCCACTTTGATCTCCAACTTCTGGAGGCGATTCTCCTGGCCCTCCACTTTTTCGTTCAGTCCATTGAGGCGCTCCTCGTGGTTTTCAACTTTTATTTCAACGCCCACAATTTTGTCTTGCACCTCAGCCATCTCCTTTTTCCATTCTGCAGCTACTTCGTGTACCTCACGGAGGACTTCTTTCAGGTCCCGTAGCTCTTGCTGCAAAATTCTAGCCTGTTCCTCCTGCCTTCTGGTCTGTTCCTCCTGCTGAACCCGTAGCTCTTGTTGCAGGATTTTGGCTTGTTCCTCCTGCTGAACCCGTAGCTCTCGTTGCAGGATTTTGGCTTGTTCCTCCTGCCTTCTAGCCTGTTCTTTCAGGAGGATCAGAATGGCGTTGACGTCTATCTCCGGCGTCCTTGAAGCTGGTACCGCTGTGTCTGACGTTCCGGCGGTGCCCGCAGAGTCTCCAGCAGCGGTGCGGCTTCGGGTCTGCATCCCCTCCTTCTCTTCTTCTCGCGGAGTAATCGGCATTTTCAATCCCACTTCTGACACCAAATGTTAAGTTCTAGGGGTGTGGGATCTAGATTGAAATGCACTTCTAAACCGATGAAGTAGAGTAGGATTTATTGTACACACTTCACGTTACAACACTTAGTACACAAACACTTATATCGCACTCCAAAATCTTCTTGTCGCAGTTTTCGCTTCGATGTTTACTCGTCGCTTTCCCAAATTAAACTCAAACTCGGTCGCATTCCCGGGCTCCTTATATACCGGCCGTCAAGGACTCCCGAATATTCGGTAGGTACCTACTACCCAGTACGAGACTGTTCGGGATCCTTCCAAATGCCGTCGCCTAGCCTAGACCCTTTTCGAATGTTCGGCATCATAGTGCTATCCTTGTCTTGTGCTGTCTCTGTCACACCTTTCTGGAATGTTCTTAGTATAGCTGCCTCTCTCTAATCGTGCTATCTCTTTCACTCCTACTGAAAACTACGTCATATACTGAAGTGGGCTTCAAAGGCCCATAAGGGGTCCTGAAAACGCCTGAAAACGGGTTTTCAGGTTATGGAGTCATCTGATAGAGGGTGGCCTGAAACGGACTGAAAACATGTTTCAGGCGCCTGAAAACAACGGCAACTTGGGTGAAATTTCGATAAACTAGTATGTGTTAGAGCACTCTCTGAAACGGCCTGAAATGGTATTTCAGCCTGCTGAAAACGCCTCCAAGGCACGGAAAAACACGATCAAAGTTTTAGCACTAGCCCACCGGCGTAACAATAGCATAAGCACTTGTGTTACAGATATCAGAATCAACAGTGGTATTACAAATAAACTTTAATAAATAGATATAACACCCAGACCAGAACAAAAGACATGTTCATGCACGCAAATGTTTGTGCACTGCGGGGATCGAACCCGCAATCTCTTGGTTAATTGTCAACTTCTTAACCATTACATCGAAGTGGTCGTTAAACTTACTAAAAACAAAGACTAGCAATAGGTAGGAGTAATTAATCGTTTTTTTTTTAATTATAACGTCCATTCGCGGGTTCGATCCCCGCACAGTACAAGCATAAGTGTGCATGAACATGTGTGTTTGTACTGGTCTGGGTGTTTTCTATGTATAATATGTATTTATTTACAAAAAAAAAAGTATTTAAGTATGTTTATCCGTTGTCTAGTACCCATAACACAAGCTTCGTAGCTTAATTTGGGACTAGAGAATTGGTGTGATTGTTGTGAAATTTTAATTTTTATTTATTTATTATAATAAATACATAATTTAGACTGCATTCGTACACACCCAATATTTGGTTGATAAAATGATAATGGCTTGTTAGCTAAATTTAGTCAAAATCAGTTCTAAAATTCCTCTGCACAATCCAAAACGCAACTAACGAGTTCTTCTTTTCCACAGTGCCCAATCCAAGAAGGTTTTATATTAATTGCAGTTCGGTCGAACGCGGAGCGCAAGAGGCGACGCGGCGGCGCTATACAAAATCCTTGCGCTTGTCAATTCACCTAAATCCGATTTGAAGTAAAAGCATTGCTTCTCTGCAATAAGAAAAAACCCTTAGTTAAATTGAGTTAGGATGTAATACAGAAACCAATGTAGAAACGTACACTTAAGTAATGTAAACCGTATCCGAAGCGGTCAAAACGCCTTGAAATTATTGTAAGCTACAATCAAAACACGTTATAAAATCAAGGACTGTTCTTATAACGTGGACTAATTTGATTTGTTTCTTTTTTAATATACAACAACAACATCACATACATTGATCTGACTCCGTGGTAAGTAGCGTAAGCACTTGTGTTACAGTAATGAGAATCAATAGTGGTATTATAAATACACTTAAATACATATAAAACCCAGACCAGTACAAACAGACATGTTCACGCACACAAATGTTTGTACAGTGCGTGGATCGAAAACCTCTTGGTTATTTCAATTCAATTTATTTTTATTTCAGGCAGAGCCCATATAATGTTAGTATAAAAAATTACTTATAACTAAAGTTATTTAACAAACAAATGATAATTAGAAATATAAATTAAGGATGCGTGTGAGATACCACCCACTTTTGGATAAGTGGTGACTCCCACCGATCTGATTATAGTAAACTTCTTGACCATTTCACCAAAGTGGTCGTGATTTAGTCATAGGTTCTTTCTTTCTTTATTTCTTTATTTATGTTAAAACAATTTACATTAAAAAAACATATTTAAATACCAACAAAAACCTATTTAGATTTATATGTGGTAATGAGTCACTACAATACTCGTTACAATTTTTAGGACAATATGTAGTTCTTAAGTATTTTTATACATTTAGCACTATTTTCTAAATTACTCATTTTTGTTCAATAATATTGCTAGGATATTCATTTAAAGTAGATGGCAGGAAATACTCCCACATTCTTTTACCATGAACATTGTTGCATGAAGGTATTTTATATCTGGGTAGGTATGATAAGTTACGCAATCCGGTGCTTCTAGTTTTTGCTTGTAATGATTTAATTTTATCTAGGTTTTCACACACAATTTGAATTTTTACTTTATCATATATATATATATATATATATATATAGGTGTGAATGCTATTTCGTGTATACATATTACATTCTAGAATTTTAAAGTTCCAATTCCACAAAAGCTAAAGCTAAGATCCTAATTTTAAATCAGTGTCGGTGGAATCCGCAGTTGTTCCGTATTCGGTTGTCGCGCCGCGTCGTCGCAGCGCGGTCGCGCGACATAATTTATATAGCCTCGGTTACGCCGGCTCCTGCAACCGTAGCCTAGAGTGGAGAGCCAGTAAATTTAAGGCTTTGTCGAACAACTAAGATAAATAAATAATAAATAAATATTTCCCAACAATCACACCAATTCTCTAGTCCCAAATTAAGCTACGAGGCTTGTGTTATGGGTACAAGACAACGGATAAACATACTTAAATACTTTTTTTTTAAAATAAATACATATTATACATAGAAAACACCCAGACCAGTACAAACACACGTTCATGCACACATATGCTTGTACTGTGCGGGGATCGAACCCGCGACCCTTGGTTTTAGAAGTCCGACATGTGGACCACTGCACCAAGCGGTCGTCGAAGCGGAGCGGTCGTCGTCAAGAGCGCTTGAGAGTGACGCGGTGTGACGTTTACGAGAGGTTAACGTGCGAAGTGTACGTTCTTAACTCGTTCACTGCGTATCACACACAATAGGCCCGAAGCGGTGCCAAATCAATGCGCGCACAGAACAAATAGGTCTCTTTCACTGGTGCGGAACCTGTGTCTTGGGTAATATTAGAAAGACAAATATAGTTTACGATTTGTGACTAAAAATGTACAAATATAGCAATTATTAACGCAACTTGTTTAACTTTTTTGTGTTCTATGCGGCGAAGGTCGAAAAAGGCCTACCCTTTTTCGACCTTCGCCGCATAGAACACAAAAAAGTTAAACAAGTTTTTGTATTTACAGTTATGACAAATATAATTATCCATAACAATAAATAATAAATATTTCACAACAATCACACCAATTCTCTTTCCTAGTCCCAAATTAAGCTACGAGGCTTGTGTTATGGGTACTAGACAACGGATAAACATGCTTAAATACATTTTTTTTGTAAATAAATACATATTATACATAGAAAACACCACAACAATAGTAATAGTGGATTTTTTTCTTTTCTTTTACTATTCTATAACTCCAAATTTACACTCTTATGCGGTAGGTATCGGGCCTTATCGACCTGACATTTTTGATTGCTTATTTCTGTTTGGAGGATCCAGGGGCGGGAAAAATGAATGGAAAAGTGATTCATGAGGATTTCAAAAGTATTAAAAATAAAAGCGTGTTAAAAAATCATATGTGATACGTCATAACATAGATAAAAGAGCTTTAATACCACCCAGAGTTGTCGGGCCGAAAGGGCGTGCCAAGCACCATTGGAAATTCAATTGAATTCTTTTTTTGCACTGAGCACAAGAGAAGAAGGAGTAGGTATTCGGTACAGGGTCAAATAAATTAGACGCGAGTAGTTAGGGTGATGATTAATTCCCAAATGTTGGAACCAACGCACATACTTCTGTTCAACCTTACAATAATTAATATTAATGTGTGAGTGACTACCTACATCACATGTTGTAGTGAATGGCCGTTATTTTTAGGCTGTGTCCTCGTAGCCTCCGCATTTCCCTTTTTCTATGGCCTGTAATGTTTTAATTATTGCCTTTAATGCTTTATCCGCGCTTTGAATAAGACTCGCTTTGCTTTTTGTGGGTTTAGAGTAACATATTCTTTAGTAGAGAGTCGGGACAGTGAATTTATTACAGTGTTACAGTTTATTACAGTTATCCGTAGCTACTTTAGTTTCCTGGGTAGTTCAATTATTTGAAGTTTGAACATTTCACGTTGAATACGCTAGGTTTCTGTAATTATTTACTGGTAGAGTAACTCTACTAAAAACACCTTTTGATCACATCATATCATGTCAATCTTTATGGAGGTCAAAAGTTAGTATGTGTATTCAAAATGGCTTTCGATTTAACCACACATCTCGATTAAAAAGAGTATTTATTGAAATAGAAATTAGTTCAAATGACAGCAAACTTTAATCGTCATTTGCACAAATATCGAATAACGTTGAGCTTATTAAGTAGGAGACGTAATTGAAAACTAAGTTGTAAAGTTCCTTAACAAGCTAGTTCAATTCGATGAGTCAGGTAGATAGTATACCTACTTATCTACATGTAGGGTAAGGCCGAGATAGATGCCTCTCTTTTCAAAATCGCTTTATAACTTCAATAATAAAAATCAGAACAATTTATTTATGAAACAAATTTATTCTTGGAAATTTTGTCTACAAATTTATGAAAAGTAAAATACGTTGTCTTCGATACATTCAAAGTATTAGGGACTTTTGTGGACCCAAAATCTTTGAATTCATTTTGGCATTGCATGCTGTCGCTACGAGACATACAACTGAGTCAATTAAGATAGATTATTTTGATAGGTATGAAAAAAGTAATCGAATTTATCTGCAACAGTAATGTAACTAAAATCGGGTCATCTACGAGCATACCACTGGGGCATCTATTTCGGCTTTACCCTATTAAGTCGCAAGTTGATGAGTGTTCGAATCCAAAGCTTCCGTCTGTCCAAGCCATCCGGTCGGCACCTCCAGTTACATTTGACTAATTGCTGACCTCTTCACAACTCCAAGTAGCAAAACTTAACAACTGCTGAACGCATTTACATGCAACGGTGTGAATTGAATCTAGTCAGGAAACTAAATTTCCAGTCGTAAACAGATTGTAAGCTCCAACGGATTTTGACCAACTATAGACAAGAACCACCGGGATTAAATTTATGAAGAAGAAGAAGAATAAATATTTATTTGGCACATATTACAATACAATATAGTGAAAATTTAAACTAAAACTAAGCAAACCAAAAAGAAAATGAATGTAATATAATAACCAAATTGGTCCCCACTCAGCGTTATTGCCACGGCAAGCCATAGCCCTGGTTTTCTGTAGGAACCACTGAGGTTTGTAGATGTCACCACCCGACCAAACAAACATTAACATATTTATAATATTTACAATTCAAAGCAGTGAAACTATATAGTGTGTGCATATGTGTGTGTGTGTGTTAGTGCGTGTTCGAACATGCAAAACAACTACTTGGCCTTTTGGTACTCTATTAAAACTATCCTGAGTCGTTGTTTAAATGAAGCAACGCATTTTGAATTTCTAATTGGTGGCGGCAGATTATTCCTACATTTTGTGGCAGCGTAGCGAAAACTACCACGAAAAGCAGCTGTTTTGTGTTGTGGAAAATTATTATTATTATTAAAATTTATCTTTCTAATAAATAAATAAACAGCTTTGAAATCGGTCAATACGTTCGCGAGCTTCGATCTCACAGACAGACACACACAAAAACACGAACACACATATAGATACAAAAAGACATAGGGTTGAATCTATAATATCCTTCTTTTCATCATGGGTTAAAATATGCAGCATTTAATTTTTTAAGTGTCTGTGTGCGATTTACGAAGTTTTAAATTTAAAAAAAGTCTTAAAGAAAATTACCGCAGTATTGTAAGTTCTGAGCTACTTCACGACCACTTTGGTGTAATGGTCAAGAAGTTGACTATTAACCAAGAGGTCGCATTTGTGTGCATGAACATGTCTGTTTGTACTGGTCTGGGTGTTATATTTTTTTATTTAAGTTTATTTGTAATACAAGTGTTGATTCTGATATCTGTAACACAAGTGCTTAAGCGGAGTCAGATCAATGTATGTGATGTTGTTGTATATTTATTTATTTACTTACGTTTTAAATAAATCATGACGAACTCGATTCATGAAACGTATACGACAGATTCAATAACATGAAGCATTATTTTTTACTACCTAAAGATGTAAGTAATAAAGGAAGTATAAGTCATTATATAAGTAAGACTAAGTATGCTGGTAAGTCTTTTTTGCCTCGTACTTTTCATAGCTATAATAATAATTTTCAATCAGTTGACATTTTTGGGTCTACTTCTGTTAAGTTTAAAAAATAAATACATAACTAATAAACAAAACTAAATAACATTAATAAAAAGTAATGTTGTTTCTTTGGCACTATGTCATCTTTTTATAATTTTAACGTTCTCAACAAAATTTTAATTGGTTTACTCCATTTATTATTTAATCTGACGTAACTTAATAGGTTTATGTGTTATTTTAATTGCCTAATTTGTAATGTAATGTAAAAACTGTATTTTTTCCATTAATTAACAAAACAAATAAAATTAAAAATAATTTGAAAATAAATTAAAAAAAATATAATTAAAATAATTTATTCATATGCACGATCGTTTGTCTGACTGTGTAAGCCCCACTTAACTCGACTCGACCGGACTTCTGGTGAAGTGTACGAATGTGTACGGAACTTGATCGAGATTCGTTTAGATGTAATTACGAGTTAGTTCGGCAACTCGACGTACTCTGAGAGGTCATTTTGATAGACGGTTTTACATTTACAGACGTGTGTTCAGTTGAATATTATTAAGATCGCTAAAATACTCTAATAAACAGCGTTTTATATCGTTAAACTTAGTTTAGTATGACGCAACGTAATGCAGCCTTGTATGAACTTGGCTTAGCAAAAAATGTGAGTAAGTATCACGATTGGATAAACCTAATTTCCGTTTCTCGCTTAGGGCGCCTTTCCACCGCAGAGCGAGGTCGCGGAGCGGAGAAACTGGGAAATATAAACCAAAATGATTAGGCTCTGAAGAGTGCTAGTGCGAGTTTGCTGAAGAGACAGTTAATATTTATCTGTTTGTCCGCTCCGCGGCTTCACTCGGCGCCGATGGACAGGCAGCCTAAAATGAGAAATCGAATGGTTTATGATTGAGTGAAACGAATTGAAACGGCAAGACTAGTTTATTTTAGTTATTTTCACAGTATCATGTCATACGGCATCTTACTATGGGGCTCAGCTGCAGATATAGAGACAATTTTCGTATTGCAGAAACGACCCGTGCGGGCTATTTATAAACTTAAATCAAATGAAACACTTAGAGAATTGTTTAAAGAAGTTAAAATACTTACAGTTTACTCGCAATACATTTACGAAAACCTAATTTACGTTCGAAAAAACTTACACTTATTTCCTAAAAATAGCGATTTGCATAACTTCAACACAAGACAAAAAAATAGGCTTGCCGTTCCACATTTTAGGCTTCATAAGGTTGGTCACTCATTTATGGGTAGATGTGTATCATTTTTTAATAAATTACCTGAAAATTTAATTTCATTGCCTTTAGATAAATTTAAAACAGTTGTTAAAGATGTATTAATGTCGAAAGGATATTATAAAATTGATGATTATATAAATGACAAAGATATATGGAAATGTTTAAATGCAAACAATTACAATTATTGTAAATCAATTTTGAAAAGAGGCAATGACAATAGTGACTGAGTTACTTGCGCCGCTTCTTCTCAGCACTGGCCCAAATTGTCCCGAAGCGGTGGTAGGGTTAATTTATATGTTGGGACGTGTAAAAGTGCTAGTTGTTAGCCTACTTACAGAAATAAATGGATTTTATTGGATTTTTTATTTTTAGTGTATCTCAGACAGAGAGGGGTGACACATAAAATAAGCTACATCATACAGCCAGATACAGATAGACACTATGTAGAAACTACTTCCATTTACTTTTTAATCAATTCAAGAAAAAAATTACCAATAGCTTGTAAACATTTTTATTCAATTAATAAATTTTTAGTTTGTGATTTCTTTGGCATTATTTTTAAACTACTGAAAATATTATTACCTCTGAAGACGAAAGTTTTCAACCAGTGTGTATTACCAGTGATAACATACGGATCCGAAACATGGTCTCTAATATGAGCCTTATCAAGAAGCTATAGATAACACAACGAGCGATGGAGAGGGCTATGCTCGGTATTTCTCTACGAGATCGAATCAGAAATGAGGAGATACGTAGAAGAACGAAAGTAACGGACGTAGCCTTGAGAATCAGTAAGCCCAAGTGGCAACGGACAGGGCACATAGCGCGAAGAACCGATGGCCGTTGGGGCAAAAAAGATATGGATTGGAGACCCTTCGACCAAAAGCGCAGCGTAAAACGTCCACCGACAAGATGGACAGACGACCTTGTAATGATCGCAGGATCACACTGGATGCAGACCGCTTGCGATCGGTCCATGTGGAAACCTGTGGGGAAGGCTTATGTTCAGCAGTGGACGTCCTTCGGCTATGATGATGATGATTATTAATTGCAACCAATGTGAGATTGACCGAGGAAAATATTTAATAGAAATTGTAATTCACTGAAATTTTAGTTGTAAACCACCTCTGTTTATATTTGCATATCTGACAAGACAAAAAATGCTGAGGTTGTACCTGTTTGTGATATCATTACTGTAGGTAATCATTTTTTGTGCAAATAAAAATATGTGTTTCATTTCGCAAGTCACCGCCAATCGCTGCGGTGTGGTTGATCGCCGTTTGTACCGCTCACGAATGCCGCGAACTATATATATTATATTATAGCGTATATTCAAACGATAAGGGTGTTGTCTTCAAAAAGATAGAAGAAAACATAACAGAAATAAGATATTTATTGTTATCGAAGAAATACTCTAGCGGGGGGCGTCCCACACTACGTTTACTAAGCGTGGTCACCATTCAAGAACCTTCCTGCTCCACCTCTCGTCGGTTCTGCGACAGACATGACCACTGCCACTTCAGCTTGCTACATTTTTGGACAACATCAGTTACCTTAGTCTTCGTATGTCGTATGACCTCGTTCCGGATCTTATCCCTTAATGAGATCCCCAACATAGTCCTTTCCATAGCACGCTGAGTGACGTGTAGTCGGTGAGCCAGCTTGTCTGTCATGTTCCACGTTTCGGCTCCGTAGGTTAAGACTAGATAGACAGATGGCTAGATGGACAGACGACCTGAAGAAGGCAGCTGGTAGTGACTGAATGCAAAGGGCGGGATATCGTGCGCTGTGGCGCTCCTTGGGGATGGCCTATGTCCAGCAGTGGACTGTAACAGGCTGATATGAAGAAATACTCTAGAAGGATAGGTACAAACAGTACGAAAGGGGTTCACTACTCCATTTCGAAATCAATGACAATAAGTCGATTATTTGTTTGAGCAATACGTTATTTATCCGAAAGACGTATCGTCGATGGTTCATTTCATCGAACGCTAAAAGAAATTCGTTTGAAAGCGAGATAAAAAAAAACTTATAACAGAAAAAATATTAATCAGTAGCGGCCACCTGCGAATTCGATGCCAAAATGCATATCAATGGTATTACGGTAATATTCATACAATAATATGGTGCTTGTGTTTAGTTGAAAGTTACGGATAGAAAAATAGCTGAATTGAAGTAATAAACAGAAGATTATACATAACAGAAGATATTCATCAATCATCAATAATTAACGTGTACTTTTTATTTACTGAAAACCAGCGCTGCTTGGGATCATATTCCAAGTTAGCACAAGCTGAGCCACCTCCAATTGCTTTGTCATGTCCAATTGTTTGTTTGTCTCATTGAACGTTAGTTTTGTAAGCAATAAAGATTTATTAGTATTGTTATTATTTCAGATCATTTCTAAACTAAGTTGACATTTAAATGTGTAGAAACTCCTAAGTGATTATATCACTGATTATATCCAAATCGCAACCATACACAAATGGCTTGACTCAAGGAGTACCTACTTAGGTAAACATTGACGGAAGGGTTCATTTATGAACAAATATTTATTAGTTTAGTTGGTATTACATAATTTACTTAGTATGTACAACATGCAAGGACGGTATTTACATGTCTCACGGCGCACTGATGACCGCTACTACATATGAATGAGCAAACTTTGATTGCCCCCAGATTAGCCAGTGCACCTCTGTACAGTGCTCAAAAGATATTACCCTTACATGCCACAGGAACCCTTAATTCTATGTACATAAGTTACAAAATAAGACGACATCGCCTGGCCATCCATTTTGGCTTGAAGACACATTTTGTAATTAGTACGTGGTTGGAACACGGAGGAAATTACATTTAAAAGCAATTTTCATTTTGTTCGTACGTGAAATCAAGTTTATTGGTGTATGTTTTTCTGTATAGGTGTAGTATGTAGGTAGGAGGTAGATGCCTAACAATGCTTTTCTTACAAGTTTCTTTGATTTATTTATTTCTTCGAATATGATCATAATCATATTTTTGAGTTCAGAAAATATGTAGGTATATTAATCTACGACCGCTTGTTGCAGTGGTCTACATGTCGGACTTCTAAAACCAAGGGTCGCGGGTTCGATCCCCGCACAGTACAAGCATATGTGTGCATGAACATGTGTGTTCGTACTGGTCTGGGTGATTGCTATGTATAATATGTATTTATTTACAAAAAAATAAAAATATTTAAGTATGTTTATCCGTTGGTGTGATTGTTGTGAAATATTTATTATTATTATTATTAATTGTAATATGTACCAAGTAAATAAAAATAAAATAAAATACACATATAGTAAATCATAACAGCGATTTTTGGAAAGCCTCATTCATATCTTCATCAGTATACAAACGGGAAACATCGGACACAGGTGTGCCAACTTCAAAGGGACCACTGACTCGTTCTATTTCAATATCGGCCCTGGAGATAATCGAATTAGCATATGCAGTAAGGATGCGAATTACCAACTCGTCTTGACCTCAATCTAGTCGAAGGGCCGACGTATGCAAATGCGGGCCCTGGGAGGTCACTCGGAAGGCCAGCCCTAATTAAAGGGTGGACAAATTGTATTCGAAATCATCTTACCCGATGCCCCCTTCCTCCCTTAAATGCGTCGGCACGAGTGGGTAGAGCAATTTAAGTTGGTGATCAAAATTTGTCTTTTTTTTTAAATAAATTAAGACGTCAAAGGCCTAGGTGTAATGCCTAGCTAGACGTTAGGTACGTACAAATGTATACTAAACGTTAAAACCTGCCTATTGATAACAAAAAAAAGTTTCATAAAGAGCTATAAAATCCGTGTAAAAAGATATTCCGAATTATCACGGCAATTTTTAGAAACAGGTTGTTTTACCTATTGAAAAAGAAATAATAAATAAATATTTCACAACAATCACACCAATTCTCTAGTCCCAAATTAAGCTACGAGTCTTGTGTTATGGGTACTAGACAACGGATAAACATACCTACTTAAATCCTTTTTTATATATATATATATATATATACATATTATACATAGAAAACACCCAGACCAATACAAACACACATGTTCATGCACACATATGCTTGTATTGTGCGGGGATCGAACCCACGACCCTTGGTTTTAGAAGTCCGACATGTGGACCACTGCACCAAGCGGTCGCCAATTAATATAATAATTATTAAAATAATTCTTGTTTATCGTTACGTTTTGCCAATAACCACCATCCAATAAATGAAAAGGTAAAAAAAAGGTGATTATCATTTTGCCACGGTGTAAAAGCCCTCTCGAACCGCGAAACAATCAACACCCGGGCGGATTTAATTCGCGAACAACTTTTAATTCGCCTCGTGTGGCTGCGACGAGAAAAGTTACGAGACACACAGCTCATGTTTTTTTTAGGGGACGCAATTTGTCTGGTTGTACTTTTAAATGTGTTTGTGATTGTATGCACAAATTTGATAAAAAGGTTTTGGATGTGATACAACGATTTACAAGTTCTTTTCAATGTAATTAATAATAGTCCTCTTGGCCGATTTCAGCCATGGCGGATCTCAACAGAGATCAGCCAACTACGCAGGATATTTTATAGTGCACTAGTGTGAGCACAATAAACGATAAATCTTTTAACTAAAACGGAGTGGAACAAAACATATAAAATGATGTGTCGTCCAAAAATCACTAAAAATCTAAACTTAAAGAAATACTATCTGTTCTTTTGTCCCTAAGATTGAAATGAAAACTGTAAATGTTAAATAATATAAGTTAATAAAACATTAGTTGTTTATGAAAATGTTACATTGATGTACCTATATTTATAATAACAGCGGAATAGATTAGTACTTTTGCAATATAATACGTAATACATAGAAGTAGTAGTAGTCCTCCTGGCCGATTTCGACCAAGGCGGCCAATCTCAACAGAGATCTGCCAACTACGCAGGCGATATTATAGTGCACAAGTGTGAGCGCAATACACAAGTGCACTCACTGTTCCTTCACTCTCAAAGTTCGATGAGACGACAAACCGACATGACCCGAGAGAGATCAGGCGCAGGACCAATGGCTAAACGGTTTGTAATACATAATGACTACATAGCACTATTGCATTTATAAGATAGTTAACTATAAGTTAGTATACCTGTCTGTCTATGTTAGAAATAATGTTACATTTAATCAAAAGATGAACACGAGAACGTCTGCCGACAAACTGCTCAGCAGTTTGGCTGTTTAGCATTAAGTAAAATAATGTACACTCACACCTGAATAAATATATTAACAAAATAAAAATAGCAGATTTTGCTCAATCTTATTTTCTTTAGACAAAACTCTAATAAGATGAAAATCTCAAATAAACACTTAAATTAACTCATGCTACATACCAGATAACTGGTATTAGATATCGACACACGTTGAGACAAACAACTGCGTAACATTACGTCCTAATTATCGAACTCCAGTTAAATTATCGTTATTAGATACCTACTTTGAGATCAGTGCGTCAGACCGTATTACTAGTAAACCGATAGTGGTGTAATAATAACTGCAGCGATAACTGCGCGTTAAATTCAATAGCAGGTGTCGTCAGAGATGACCCTAGCACCTAGGTCCCAGATAGGGTTGCCACCTTTATTTTTTGCAATTAAAAAAAGGACATTTGTTATTATAGGTACGAAAAAAAGTACATAGTATAATAATAAAGAACAATTTGTTTTTCTTTTTTATTATACTTATATTCAACACACATATTCAACAAATAATTATACTTCCAAAGTATAACTATTACACTTCCAAAGTATTAATATAATACTTCCAAATAATTAAACTTCCAAAGTATAATTATTATACTTCCAAAGTATAATTATTTATATAATTATTAGTACTATATATTATTATAATTATACGTTGGAAGTATAATTATATATATAACTTCAACTTTAAAATTACAAAGAAACCAAATCATGCGAAATAAAGTATTTTCGTGTACTTTATTGTTTTCATAAATTACAGAGTACAATTGCCTGAAATATAATACTTTATTATAAAATACGGGTGGCAACCCTAGCCCCAGAGGGCATTGATCGCACTCAGTCGAAGAACGTATCATGAAAGTGATCGACAGAAATGAGTAAGAAAATGTTACGAGTGAGACTTATTTGCATCGTGTTGACAGTTTGAAATACGTGAGATTGACTTTAAATGTAGATCTCAAAGTTGTCGTAGAAACCTAGTAGGAACTTTTACAATGACTTTTTTTTATTAAAAAATTTCAACGAGCGTCAGCTTGTGCTACTGACTAGGTAATAGCATCACGACTGACGCACTGGTTTTTTTTTTAATATTTTTGAATCAGAATAATTCGCATGGAGTCACGTCAAGTTAATCACTTCGATATCTAATGTTAACGTAATAAGGATGATTTAGAAAATGAGTAGCTTGATGTGAAGCTGTGTGTACGTATTGCCATTGTTTTTAGTTAAAACCAAAATGAGATCTAAATAAGTTCTACTTATATAACTCACTGCCGTTAATTATTCAAATTTGTAGAAATGAAACGAAGTATTAATCATAGACAAATATGTATCCATCTTATTAGTAATACGAGTACGAACTTAAAGGCACTAACAATCATAACTTTATAGAGTCGAGTGATTCAGTAATAAAACTGAAAGAACGATATCGCCAAGGCATCTCTTCCACGTGTATTAACATTGCTAATTGGGTTTACACAAATTATCGCAATCACGGGTAGTAAATAGGTATTATCGGTTTGCACCCAACGTACTTAAGGCGGTTCGTGCGTACGTTTTGTTGAAACTTTCCTTCTGGCGTCAATGCTCAAAGAACAAGATTATTAGATCGTTAATTAGTAGAGACTGATGTTAATTAGTATAAAATTATTATAAAAACATTCGTATACAACGTAAATAAACGTCTAACAGTTAATTTGACTACGTTTAATAATAATAAGTGAAATAATAATAATAATAATAAATAAATAATAATAAGTGTTTATTGCCAAAAGAAATTCTTAAATGTATAACATTTTTGCGGAGGTCTCTGCACTAAACTGGATCACGGGAATGTTGCACGATGATGACATATGACAAAACATATTAATATTATGTTAGGATTAACAATAGAGACTAATTTTAAGAAATAATGATAATGGTTAAACTTAATGATGATAATGATAACGAACTATTACTATTTATGATGACTTAATGATGATAGTTGTTTGTAAAATTACCTGAGATAACAGAAACTGAGAAATATAACTAGGTAACTGTTGATGACCTAAAAATAAAGTTAATAAAAAAATAAGAAAATATTATAGTGCACAAGCATAAGAAAATATAATAATTACCTATTCTCATGTCACGAGTGTGAGCGCAATACACAGATTCACGTTCCTTCACTGTCAAATGTCGTTGAGGCGGCAATCCGACATGACCGGAGAGATACCGTAGAGAGGTTCTAATGATTAGCAACCAAGTAAACTAGCTAAACTTAGATTATTTACGATACGACCACTTTGGTGTAATGGTCAAGAAGTTGACTATTAACCAAGAGGTCACGGGTTTGATCCCCGCACTGTACAAACATTTGTGTGCATAAACATGTCTGTTTGTACTGGTCTGGATGTTATATTTATTTGTTTAAGTTTATTTGTAATACCACTGTTGATTCTGATATCTTAACAATCTTAACAAATATGGGTACATAATTTTTTAAGGGACTTACTTTTAAGATTATTATTTACGTCTATACTAGTTTCGAAAAGAAAACACTTAAAAAATTTTGGGACCCCCAAAATTTTGGAAGCCCCGACCTTTGGAAGTCTTCCAAAGGTCGGGGGTTCGATTCCTCCCCGATGACCGGAGCCGAAAAGAATTTTTTAAGTGTTGTATTTTCGAAATTATAAATAAATAGCGTTGTAAACGCGAAAAATACTTAACGAATAAAATCTATACTAGTTTATAAACTGTGTGACAAACGCCAATTCTTCGACATAGGTAGTGACATATCTGTAACACAAGTGCTTCAGCTACTTACCACGAAGTCAGATCAATGTATGTGATGTTGTTGATATCTTATTTATGTTAATCTTATTTTACTGTAAGTCCAAATATTGATGAGGGTGAAAACAATCGAAGAACAAGCTATCTCACTTCAATCACTCAAGTTTTAAATTGCAAAAGTAATAAAGAGGTTGAAATGTAACGGTGTTGGCCAGAGGCTGGTGTAAAGCAAATATTAAGCCGTTGTTTACTCCCGACTCCTGCCTCCTGCCGGCTCCTGCTGTTATAGCGATGCTGTAAACTGATAATAAAAACGCAAGGCGGCAGGAGTGTGCTGAGTTCCGTAACAGAGGTTCCGTATAGTTCAAAATCTTTGATATGATTTGTTTCACAGCGATTTTAAAACCAGTCTATCATCAAGATAACAGGCATTAATTAATATTTTTTCATTGCTCGCCACAAATAAATTTTCAGATATTTTAAGATCTCGCTGATAGAATCAGGCGTTACTTTGCGGAAATCCATGATTATTGTGCTTTTAATTTCCACTAAACGATGCCAGCGCAGGAACCCAAACTGTAACCACTTGAACAAAATAAAGCTGGAAGTCGCAAAACTTACAATACAACTCACAACATGAACACAGAAGATGCACCTGGAAACACAACACTGACACCAACAAAACACTCGACGCGTTTCGCCACTACACGTGGCATCCTCAGAAGATGTTGTCGCTTCGACAGACAACGAGCGATTCAGTCAGTCGCTCGTAGTCCGTCATCAGTTACATCTTCTGTGTCACGTTTTGAGTTGTATTGGAAGTCCTGCGACTTCCAGCTCTAGTTTTTCCAAGTGGTTACAGTTGGATGTATTTGGATTCTTACGCTGTAAAATATCTCTCTTTTTCAGCTTTATTTTAAAATCTAAAGCACATGGCACAAGTACCTATCCGAAACGATCGTTCCGTTATAATTATTTGGCGTCTTCCTGGAATATCAATGATTTGCGTCGTAGTTACCGTACCGTGTCGACGTTCCACTGATACGAACCAAGCGCTTCCCATCTACATTCCTGTTACACACTGCAAAAGAGATATTATAGTGCACAAGTGTGAGCGCAATACACAGGTGCACTCACTGTTCCATCACTCTCACAGTTCTGTGAGACGGCAATCCGACATGACCGGAGAGAGATCAGGCGCAGGACCAACTGCTAAACATGCTTTCCGAGGCACAGGGGTGTAACACCGCCAACTTTCCGACTCCGAGCTGTTTTTGAGAAATTCATGCCAGAAAATCTCAGAAAAAATTTTGGCTCGACCTGGGATTTGAACCCAGGACCTCTTGAATGAAAGGCAGAAACTTTGCCACTACACGAACGAGGCAGTCAAATAGATATATATGCTTATGGTATTTTTCTATAGTCAGTCAAACTCTGCCGAACCCTAGCCCACCGCGGTTTTCGCGCCCCTCGCGACAAATAAAGTTTCGGATTGAGACACACCGAAATAAACAATAACAGGGGATCATTGCCGCATTTGGAACTGCACAGTCGAATAAAAAATCATAATCGCCGCCAGGAGATGAATCCGCGAAAACAAAAATAATTTACATGGGGTGAAGTTTTCGTGTGCGTTGAAAATTTTTGTGGGGGATTTTAGAACAACACTTTTAGTGTTACAAAACAAAAATCACCTACTTTTATTACCAACAAATATATCTATCACGTTTGCATCAATCTACAAAAAGTAAGAAATTAAAGTGTGTGCTGAGGATTAGCTTTATCATTAATTTTAGGTTATACGCAGAAAAAGATTACGATTGAAACAGAATAACAGGATTTAATAAAACGCGTAGTACGAAAGATCAAAACATTGTATAGTAACAATGTCTGGCCATTAGACAGTATCATATTACCTTGTTAGTTTAAAAAGGTTTGCACCAACAATTAATGATACAACATCTCGTTCCTATTTGTAAGTTAAATATGGGCATTGTTTAAGGGTAAGGTACTTTACCTTTCGATTTTTGTTTAAGGGGTTCCACTTCAAAACAAATACCCACCTACTAATAAATACTGTAATCTGGATCAACTTTAATTTCTAGAATCCGAATCCAGCGCTTAGGTTTAAACTCGTTTTATGGAGGACAAATAGACATCTGCTGGATGAAAGTTTAATAATTGCGTACGTAAACAAAACAACGATAAACAAACTTCTCTAATGAAATCTCAATGTTTTTTAAATCAAGTTAAAAATCGAAAGCGAAGTATTAAAAGCGCATTGATTTGTCGAACACAACGCGCTGAAGACGGGGCTGGGGAGAGGGAGGCAGGAGGGAGCGCAGAGCAAATGTTTACGGGAACGTAATAAAATCATATCGATACCTGCCGGCGTGTTGCCGACTGGTGGATTAGGCGATCAAACAGGGTGCCTTTACACTACAAGATTTTTAAAGAACTGTGGAAGAAGAGATACTACGACGTGATTGGTTGGCAAAGCTCGGAATATTTAAACAAAGTAGGTATAGCAGACCTCGTATTTCAGCAATAAAGAATGCTGCATATTATGATTTCTAAAATTATTTTTTCTGAATTTTGGTGAGTTGGACATTATTTGATTCGTCAGCTGGATTAATTTATGATCAAAATGTTAAATTTGTTAGCTACTTAAACGATAGCTGAGCATATTTTGGTGCATATGGTTCACATGTAATAAATAGCCTTCGTTCTTAGGTATTTATTAAACTGCTTGATGCATTAAAATTTATATTAAAAAATTGTTTCACCTTTATTTCTAAGCACAAGCTAGCACCGATCAAAACAAATGACTAAAATAAGACTCAAGAACACCAGGTTACAACTTATTTAAAAAAGTAAGTTCATCAACTCTTTTTACTAAAGTAATCGTAGCTAGATCGCAGCGCACCATGTAAACCCCCTCTATTGTTGATTGCGCACCGCGTCGGAACCTGCCTAATCAAATTTATGTTTGTTCGCGTTCGTCTTGAGTTGGGCGGCTCTTTGATTAAAATAAAATATTTAGAAGGAGTTATGCTATATGCGTACGTCGCTATGCGTTCGATTTTAATAAAACGGAGGAAAATTAAGACGAGCTCTCAAAAAGCATCCAAACAGTGGTTTTTTATCAAGAAATAAATAGATAGAATGCTAGCTAGCAGTTTAACGAGCAAGCAAGACTGAGCATCATTGCTTGCAATTAGTTGTCAGCAGTTAGCAGTTTTTCCGGTAGAATTAGGAGGCATATCATCCGTATTCCATGCTTCGGAAGTCACGTTAAGCTGTTAGTCCCGGTTAATATCGATAGATATTAGTCGTTTAGTCTAGTCAGAGGCCCTCCTTAATAACATCCGACAGTAATGTGGGTCACTTATCATACACAATTTTTATTTAATGAATAATATAGTATGGCCTGTGCCCAGCAGTGGGACGTATATAGGCTGATGAGGTTATGAGGATGAGGAATAATATATAATGTAATAATGTAATGTTAATATGATGGGATTTAATTTGTTTAACGATGGAAATTTGATTGTTTAATAATGACCTTGTATATGATATTTTTTCCGCTATATTTGCATGCTATACCGTATTATGGCTGAATATGTATGAACTTTATGTCGTGTATTTATTATCTGTCAATATACCATATTCAAAAGCAAATAAATGATTCTTATTCTGATTCACATACCCCACCACCAATCCGCACTGAGCCCGCGTGGTGGAGTATGGTTGTACCACCTCATAGTTAAGGTTAGGCCTGTGTCCAGCAGTGGGGCGTATATAGGCTGAGGAGAACTTCCGTATTTTATTTTAATCAAAGGTGCTGCCCGTGAGCTCAATCACTCCATTTGCACTTCAAGCCACGTCTGCCTGGCGGCCGTTTTTACTACCTCTCCTCTCGCTGCGCGCGCGATTTGATTGAGTTTGTACAATGAGGCAATACAAAGGATAGGTGGGAAAGTAATTGAAATATTTCTTGAGCAGACGAAAGAAGATTTGTTTGGGATCTCTCGTTCCATATAATATCTTTATAAGTGCCTCGTTTTATCTTCACAGCTGGAGAAAGATAAGTTAACGTTCGTAAGTAAAGGAGTCAAGGACCTTTTTACCTTTATAAGCAACTTACACGACAGCAAATTTTTCGAATGTGTCATAAAGTAGGTACCTATTTTGTGGCTAATGCAATTCGAAATGAGATTCACTACCAATTACACTAATGAGCAGGACAAAGACTGACTAGCTCCCCGGTATAGCGCTTCGTATAAAGTGAAATATTAAAATGTACAAAAAACGTGTTAAATAAGATGAAGAACCGATTTTGTGCAAACTTCACATAAACCATCTAATATCAAACTATTTGTTGTCCGAAATACAAAACAAACATAACAACAAAGCCTAAACATTTGATTTGGATAGATGAGACAGTTTTTGTGTGTTATAAAATTACATTGAAAAGTGGTATTAATTTTATCATAAATCAAAATCGTATCTTTTTTATTTCACTCCTAATTTAATTTGTAACCTAATAAAATATCACTTGTGAACGTCAATATTGTCATTACAAGAACATGTCTCCTTATTTATATATACAGATGTAGACTAATTATGACGGTAAAAGATGCCTAGCTACGTCTACCGTTGCACCTAGTTGAATAGTTAATCAAACTACAAGTACTTAACACTAACACGCTGGATTACACTGCATGCAGTTAAGTAGTCCAGGGTGCCAGTCCAGCACTCCCCGAGGTTTTGATTTTTTTATTATTGATTTTTTGATTTTTTATTTTCTCTTTTTGTTACTAACACTAGTTTTCTAAGTCACTGTACACTAACAAAATATGGATTTTGTCCGAAATAAATGTAATTATTATTATTATTATTATTAACACTTACATCAACTGCCGTGTGTGTAAATCAACAGGGTTGTCACAAAGCAATTACCATCGTGTAAATCCAGTCCGCAATCGAGAACGCTCACCTCAAGCGTGTTTGCCCACATGCGCCGCACTGCACACCTGCACCCATTAAAATTTCGATTACGCGGAGCCGCGGGAGAGGCGTAGTCAACACGAGACACGTGGGGATGTGGGGATGGGGAGGCGGTGTTTGGTTTACTTTCGTTTCACAATGTGTTCAAATAAACTAAGTATTTTGTTAGTTACTAGCACGAGACCAGTGTTATGATTGCAAGTTGAAATTACGTTATACGAGTGTGTGCATTTATAAAAGGTGAAATTTTAGTGCCTTTTTTCCGCACCACAATGCCTTTGATAGATAGATAGATAACACTTTATTTCACACCACAAAAAATAATACAAAATTAATTGATGCGGTCTTATCGCTAAGAGTGATCTCTTCCAGACAACCTTTTGGTTAAGGATGTTGTTATTTACTGGAAGGGAGAGTTTGGTGCACTGTGTGGTGGGTGTTTGGTGTTAGTAGTAATACTATCGAATAATGGAAGTGGAAGTTTTTAACAGGCTTTTTTTGGTATTCTATACAAGAAGCGCTCCGTGAAGCCGCTTATAAAAAACTTAATATTTCTTTTTTATTTTACAAATAAAAAAATCATTTAAATCTGTTCAGTAGTTTAGGCGTAAAAAAAATCAGGCCACTTGAATTTTCCCATAGGAATGTGTCATTTTCCCGCGGTAAAAAGTAGCCTACATCCTTTCTCGGGTATTATCAAAATATCTTCATACCAAATTTCATGCAAATCGGTTTAGTAGTTAAGCCGTGATTGATGTGAGTGATGAGTAACAGATAGACAGACAGAGTAACTTTTGCATTTATAATATTTGTATGGATTTTAACAAAGTTAACATTTAACTTTTATCTTTTGTTTATTTTTTGTTTGCTCTGTGTGTTCCAGTCTACATTTACGTCATCCTGCTGCGTCCCCTCACTATCAAAAAATAGGTGTTTGTTTGAATGCACTCCAGTGTGTTTGCTCGAATCGAATGGGTGTACGAGCGACATACCATCTTAACCACTTCACATGTTACCAGATGAGACAGCCCTTGAGGTTGGTGGGGATTTTTAGATTTAAAATATAATTTGAAAATGGAAATACTAAGGAAATAAGGGTTGGCAAAGGAAATGATGCAGTTTAATGGGAAAAAAATACTTTTAACTGCATCTGTGGTCCACTGAGACTACTAATACCACATATAAAAAATACTAGGATAAAGCCGAGATAGATGCCCCAGTGGTATAGATGACCCGATTTAAAATACTTTTTTCATACCAATCAAAAGAATCTCTAACTCTATCTTAATTGACTCAATACGGTAGTTGACACCACCAATCGTTGACGTACTTTTTATCAACTGTCAAAACGCTTGTCTTCATAGAGTTTGTATGGGAATAACACACTTTGACGTCATCGCGTGCAATGCCGACTGAGTGACTAATTATCATTTGAATTCCAATTAAAAATCAAATAATACGAACTGCAGAAAAATATTAGTGTAAAGGCATCTGAAGTTATGAATTATTTTAGAGAAAATCAGTTTTTGAATATTTATTTCATAGTGGAAACAAGCCTATTGTAAGTCTCGTAGCGACAGCATGGAATGCCAAAATGAGTCCAAAGATTTTGGAGTTTGGTGAGTCATCTATCCTAAACGCAATTTGTATGGGTCGGGCATCTTTCCCCTGTATGGGATAGATGTCACTAAATTTTGAGGTCCGCATAAGTCCCTTATACTTTATATAAATCGAAGACAACGTCTTTTACCTATCATAAATTTGTAGACAAAACAACCAATAAAAAAAATATTCAAGTTATAGAGCGATTTCGAAAAGTGGGGCATCTATCTCGGCTTCACCCTACATATTATTTAATGGGTGGTGGAAACTCTAATTTTTGTAAGCAGCCTGGCTATCTACTCGTGCCTCAATTTCATGTTAGTTTGTGTACTTTGTCTTTCGTTCAGCCTTCTTACAATTTGGATAGTCATTGATGCTTGCATTTGTAGGCTGTACAAACCTTCATTCCACTGTTGCATCTATTATCATGGCTAAACCAAACACATATTTATTAATTAGCTGTTTAAAAAAGTAAATGAACATGTAAGTACTCACAAATGAACCACGAACTTTGTCTATTGCGTACACCTCGTGTGTCAAGTTGGTAAGTAAAGGTCACCTGCCAAAACGCGCCTACCCACACTCTGTTTGACGGGATAATGCTCCGCAAACACAGGGTATCGGGTGTATCGCCGAACTAGCCAGGGTTCTGTGTTTGTTTGTTCATACAACCTATGGTATATACGTCACGTGACAGCTCAGTTAAGTATCCTAACTTTTTAAATTACGATTCTTTTATAAGCACAAATGGTAAATGTCATGCGAAGTGCGAAGAATTTACGGCCGTTAGGGTAGAAAAGTTCAGCGTACTTAACGCGTGGATGCGGAATTGATGAGCTAATCTTGTCTACAGCCTCCTACTAACCTCCTGGCCGATTTCGACCACGGAAGCCAATCTCAAGAGGTCAGCCAGGTACGCAGGAGATATTATAGTGCACTAGTGTGAGCGCAATACACAGGTGCACTCACTGTTCCATCACTCTCAAAGTTCGGTGAGACGGCAATCTGACATGACCGGAGGGAGATCAGGCGCAGGACCAACGGCTTAACGTGCGAACCGAGGCACGGGGTAGGGTTACCGACCGGTCAGTCTTGTAGCTTTTCAAAGATCAGAGTTGATTTACACCGCCAACTTCCTCGGAGTCGGGAAGACGGCTGTTGCAGAGAAATTCATGGCAGAAAATCTCAGAAACAATTTTGGCTCGACCTAGGATTCGAATCCAGGCCTCTCGGACTTAAGGCAGAAACTTTGCCACTACACCAACGAGGCTGTCTACAGCTTTATAGTATATGAGTATACAGTTTTTTGTGATCGTCAAAGAAAGTGAATAGCCTGCCTACCTGATTGAGAATAAGTGAAAGAAGAATCGCAATCTGATGGTAGAAAAGTTCAGCGTAAGATCTCCACCGGCAATAAATAAATAAATAAATATTTCTCAACAAGCACACCAATTCTCTAGTCCCAAAGTAAGCTACGAGGCTTGTGTTATGGGTACTAGATAACGGATATACATACTTAAATACTTTTTTTTGTAAATAAATACATATTATAAATAGAAAACACCCAGACCAGTACAAACACACGTTCATGCACACATATGCTTGTACTGTGCGGGGATCGAACCCGCGACCCTTGGTTTTAGAAGTCCGACATGTGGACCACTGCACCAAGCGGTCGTCGAAGCGATGTGGGCTAACGACTTTTTGCAGATCACAGGACCAATCTGGACGCAGGCCGCTGACAACCAATCGACCTGGAAATCTCTAGGAGCGGCCTGTATGCAAAACTGTACTTAGGTAGAGTAGGTTTTCATTCGAAATGTTGTGCAAAAATGTTTTTTGAACACCTATTAAATACACTTCTGAAGTCAAAGTCCCTTAATAAGTTTGTACAATTACATGACATACATTGCTCTAATTCCGTGGCTTAAGCACTTGGGTTACAAATATCAGAATCAACAGTGGTATTATAAATAAACTTAAATAAATACATATAACACCCAGACCATGCACACAAATGTTTGTACAGTGCGGGGATCAACTCGCGACCTCTTGGTTAATATTCTTCTAAACCATCACACCAAAGTGGTCGACAATTAACAATTAACATAGAACTATAAATTAAAAATATTATGCTTTGCTATTTTGGTCGTGGAATAATAGCCACTGAGATTCGAACATAGACTTGTCTATATTTAGCCAGATGTAGTCAAGACTTTGCTATTGACCCGTATGAGTCAGCCTTACGACTAAGCCAGTGGCGCCGGCGCATAGCTATTAGTTACATGTGACCAGACCTCTAATCTATAAGCCGTTTGTATAGTTTTTGTTGCAGCCATCCCTCTCATGCCTACAAGCTTGACAGTACGAACTAACGCGGTAGCTAGACCGGGAAATATAGACCAAACTTTATGGAGTAAGGCCTCTGATAGCAAGCCCACCCAGTTGGGCAGGTCTGGAGTGGGGTTTATAATAGTTATCCTGGCAGCTTTCAACCACGGCGGCTAATCTTAAGACAAATCAGCCAACAACGCAGGAGATATTATAGCGCACAAGTGTAAGCGCAATACACAGGTGCACTCACTGTTCCATCACTCCCAAAGTTCGGTGAGACGGCAATCCGACATGACCGGAGAGAGATCTAGCGCAGGACCAACGGCTTAACGAGCTTTCCGGGGCACGGTGTAGGGTTACCGACCGGTCAGTCTTGTAGCATTTCAAAGATCAGAGTTGATTATTTTACTCTCCAATACTAAGCTATTCGGCAAGGGGATATGATTTTGAAGGGTTAAGAAAAGGTTCCAGGTTCGGTCTCTTGTTTTGTTTCAATAAAAAACAATATACAACAAGATACCTGAATTCATAAAAGCCCTTAGACCAAGCCTGTTTAACATAAAGTTTTATGAATGGCTTTTAAATAAATAACTTTTATAGTATTAAAGAATTTTTGAATTTATTTATAAGTATTTATCTAGAAATTATTTTGTATCTTTGCATTTACCGTTATTTAGTTGAATCAAAATGTTTATGCGATATGCTTAAGCTTTTTATCACTCTCCCAATAAGCATAAAGTATTCCCCTTAGAAAAGCTAAAACTTCTACTAACTCCAACAATCAACCATTTCAGCACAACGCAACATGTTCCCTAACCGTCTCGTGTTTTCTCTTTTTACAGACCACATCCGTTTTTTACAGCCGTCTGTTCTGCAAGTTCTGCTAGAACAAAGGTCCACACAGATTATGCTAAGCATCGACCAAACATTGGACTGACGCCCACCGGGCCGAGTGTTGCGAAAAACGAAACGCAATATACATGCGGGTCTTGGTGTGTTCCCGCTCGGGCGATCGTCTATTGGGATAATTGAAAAAATTGAAAAATTATTGGGGAACTTGAAAATTAAGAATAGTGACTTATCGTTTTTAGAATCTAAACAACTCTTAGTCCTAAACTTCCTGCCTAGGAAAATTATTTTTACATTAAAACATACATGCTTATTACCTAGTTAATACTACACACCACTTTCAGTTACATCACATACATTGGTCTGACTCCGTGGTAAGTAGTTTAAGCACTTGTGTTATAGAAATCTGAATCAATAGTTGTATTACTAAAAAATACAATTAGAAAAGTGAAAAAAAACATGACAAGTACTTGGTAGTTTTTGCGAAAGATTTCGGAATAAAAATGAAAAAAAAAATGAAAATATTTTTTATTAAAAACCACATATGTAAGTATACAATATTAGATCTGCTCTCGTATTAGGTTACCCTGTGCTACGAGAGTCAGGCGCCTCCTCAAACGCTTAATAAGTTATCTCATTTATTTATTTAGTGTGTGTGTGTGTGTGTGTGTGTGTGTGTGTGTGTGTGTGTGTGTGTGTGTGTTTTTATTTATTTGTGTACATTTGTATTTTAGGAATGTCCGGTAGGTAATTGAGTAAAAATTTTTTTCTAAACTGTCGTATGTGAATTGATCGAGCCATATTATGGTAAGTTGTTTAAGTAGAAGTAACTCGAGTGATGTCATTATTGAACAGGATTAGCATGTTGTAAAGTCATTGTAAAGAATAGTAGGTTATTTTACGGACTAATCGCCCAAGCAAGTAAAAATATTTGGAGAAGCATAGTTAATAAAATTAAATCTGAAATCTTACCCAAAAAAATAAAAGCCGAGACGGTGTAGTTTACGTAAGCAATAAACTATATCTCACGTAGCATCTCCAAAAAATTCAACCACTCACATAACCCGCGAGTGTTCTTGCCACAGCGGCGCGTGACGCGTGAGTAAGAGCCCTCGCCGTGAGGTCAGCACAAAGAGGTCAACCCTTCAGCCGTAAGACGGCGCCTCCTTTTCCGTGTCCCAGCGTTAAGTGCGCAAAAAATTTATGTCCCGCCGAAGGTGGAGGGACAAACGCCTCCGGTTCTGCCGAATTCGCGTTAATATCACAACGGGGGGAAGACGTACCTACCTGCGTCTGGTTCGGACAGTATGCAAAGTTTTAATGAATTATTTATGCGTGGAAATTAATGGCTGTGATAACATTTTGGAGTTGCTCGACCAAACAAACACTGGCTACTTAAAAAATCGGTCTTTTGTTATCTGTGGTTGTATCTCTTCTAGTCTAGGTATTTTAATCCTGAATAGGTCTTAATTATGCAGTAAGGGGAGAATTATTGACTTACACACAACACTAATGGCTAAGTAATGGTCAAGAAGTTGACTTTTGAACCAAGAAGTCGCGGGTTAGATCCTTGCACTGTACTAACATCTGTGTGCATGAACATGTCTGTTTGTACTGGTCTGGGTGTTATATGTATTTATTGTCTATTGTCTAGTACCCATGACACAAGACTCGTAGCTTAATTTAGGACTAGAGAATTAGTCTGATTATAGTGAAATATTTATTTATTATTATTATTATTTTATTATTTAAGTTTATTTGTTATACCACTGTTGATTCTGATATCTGTAACACAAGTGCTTCAGCTACTTACCACGGAGCCAGATCAATGTATGTGATGTGATGTTGTTGTATTACTTTAATTACCAGGGCTACCACATAGCTCGACTACCACGTGAGAAATAAACTGATTTCCAATTTTAAAATTCAAATAAGAAACTAATCATAACCCTAAAAAGCGCGCGGGTGTCTCGCGTTCGCGAGTCACGGCTCGATTCACGACGACTCTGTAGGTAGGTAGGTACATCGTCGGTTACAGGTGCGCGCAGGTGAGGCGCGGCGGTGGGCGGGCTCACCTGCGCGCACCTGGCCACGCCCACTGTCACGGCATTCACCTCGCGGCTAAAAGTAACATTGAATTTGTTGCGAACTGGTTCCATGTGAAGTTTGGTGACATTTTTGTTATTTTTTATTATGTAAAAAAAACTGATAATGTTAAATCTGAAAAAGAATTATTTTGCTTTAAATTTCCACTAAACGACGCCAGCGCAGGAACCAAAATACATTCATCTGTAATAACCTGTAAAAGCAAGAGCTGGAAGTCACAGGACTTACAATAACTACAACGTACAACGTGTCACAGACGATGCACCTGGAATCACAACACTGACACCAACAAAACACTCGATAATATTGATTAAGAATCTCACGGTTTCTTTTATTAGTTACTAGCTTCGTAATTTTTTAGTGTAGTAACTCGATTCTCGAATATACATGTTTACACATTTCGCGCACACACAAGCACACATACACACAAACATATCCACATCCACTCACATACACAACACATTCGCACACACGCGCACACACACCGTATCATCTTCAATACATTCATTACACATAGTCACTTGCATCCGTCGCAATCCTGTAAGAACCATCGGTTGCCCACGATACAGGAATTTCCTAGTGTGGGGCCCGCAATTATTACACAATGCAAATCATGTTATTGGCATAACATGATTTGCATTGTGTAATAATTTATTCTATAGTATAATATCTTCTGTACCTACCTTATATATGTATAATAACAATAATCTTGTTGGCAATAAAAATATTTGTATTTGTATTCCTAGACACTGCCAGACACAATGTTTTATTGTAATAACATATTGTGGAGTGTCCATAAATGTATTAAGCATGTTATTATCGTCTAAATATAGCCTATGTTCATCAAGGAGTATGTAGTATTCTATTGACAAAATATACTTTTTAATCGGTCCATTAGTTTTGGAGCCTATTAAATTCAAACAAACATACAAAGGTTGTAATTTATCCATACTAATATTATAAATGCAAAGGTAACTCTGTCTGTCTGTCTGTTACTGAATCACGAAACTACTGAACCAATTTGCATGAAATTTGGTATGGAGATATTTTGTTACCCGCGAAAGGATATACTACTTTTTACCGCGGGAAAATGACGCATTCCCATGGGAAAATTTAGGTGGGCCGATCGCTTTTTTTTATTTAAATGAATTACTGTTCGTTAGAGTCACTTAAACTCGAGAACGGCTGAACCGATTTCAATGATGTTAGCCTTGAAATATTTTTGAAATTTCAGAGAAGGTGTAAAAAAAACTGATACATTGCGAAAACAGCGGGCAGGGCAGCGTGTGCCGAGTCCACATATATTATAAGTTAGGATATACTAATATTATAACACAGTGAGCCGTGGTACTGGTGACCCCCAAACAATATTGTTTCTATTGTGTCTAGTTTCTTGGCAGTTAAAGGCTTAAGCACGGTGTCACCTTACAAAGAGCTATAAGTTGGTACGCGGCGTGAGGTGGGCGTGTCACTCAGGTGCGGAGGTGCGCCTCACCTGTCGCGCCCACCTGGACACGCCCCCCGCTATGCGTACCGTACCGTAACTGGGTCACGCTCAAGTAGGAAGGTGACTCTTGTGTTTGAGCTCCTCGACTTGTATAGTTAATAATTTATACTGCAGTATCATATCTAAAGAAACAGATTGTAAGAAAATAACGTTTGCTTCTGTTAATCGGTTTCAAGAAAAGTGAACACAAAAGTTCCTTTAACAAAAGCTCACAGATATTTCTCAAAAAATATCTCGAAACGTCCACGGCAACTACCTCAGAAACAATCGCAGAAGGGTCGACCACCTCCGCTGAGTCACTTTTAATAACGGCGGCATCTGGCCGCGGCCCACCTCAACCCTTCCAGAAATTATATCATAATAAAACGCTAATTGCTCCAGAAACTCCGCCGCCTTCCGACGAAATAAAATTAATTAATTAAAAACAACCGGCCGCGTCGCGCATTGAGATAAACTATTCTTTTAACTGTCTCGCTCGCTCGCTTGCTGTCCGACAAGGATGGGCAATCAAGAATGTCCCTCACAAATCCTTGTATCGAAGGCTGCCACGCGACAATACTTCGTTCCCGATAAATATTTGCAAAAGATTTTCGTCTTCGTCCGATATAATCAGATGAAAACGAGAAAAGTTTTTCAATTTTCACATAATGCAAAGATCCCAGTTTAGAACTGACGGAGATTAGTTTAGATTTTAATTAAATAATCAATGAAATTCGTTGATAAATAAACGGTTGGGTCCGTGCGTTAAACTTTCCAAGTTCGCAGCTCACTTTGTCATAGTCTTGAGGGCTTTCCATTTGGATATTGGCCATAAAATAAGACTACTTTAATCAATTACTTACTTTTTTTTAAAATACTCCTCTTTTTGCTAAAAAACCGGTCAAGTGCGAGTTGGACTCGCGCACCGAGGGTTCCGTACAAACCTGTAGATAAGGAGTAGTAACTTTGAAATTTTCAAAATTGTCAAAAATATTTGAAACTGAAAATTTACGGTTTTCGTAATTTTTCCTATATCTGTACTATAAGACGTGACTTCGTACTAAATTTCAAGATTCTAAGTTTACGGAAAGTACCCTGTAGGTTTTGACTCCCGTGCGAGTTTCGAAAATTTGCGGAAATTTGCGGCCTAAATGGCTGTATCTTTTGATTGCGTTGGCTTAGAAGGTTGATTTTTCTACAGCTTCCAGGGACAGTAGACTTAAGTATCATATTGAAATTTGATACCTCCACGCGTTCCTGAGAAAAACGGGCTTGACAGACTGACGGACGGACGGACGCACAACAAAGTGATCTTATAAGGGTTCCGTTTTTTTCTTTTGAGGTACGAAACCTTAAAAAAGATTTAGTAAACTAATTAAAAGAATTCCTTAATTGATACCAATCAAAACACCTTGATAAATCTTTAAAATCGCAAAGAAAGACCTTCATTTTAATTCAATTAAAAAATCCGGCGCGCCCAAAGAAATCTTAAAGATAATCCCGATTGAGAATCCAATAAAACCCGAAACCATAACCGAGTTACAATTCCACGGTAAAAAGAATTCGTTACTGAAATGAATGGGTTAGCCGCCCTTTTTATTTTTTTTTTCAGAACAAGTTAAATAAGGCAAGGTATGGATTTTACGTTTCTAAAAAAACGATTTGTTTTTAAAAGTTTACAATTGAATTTTAACACATATTAGGGGTGACATTACAGCGGATGTTTTCCCTCATTTACCTCCATTTACCTTTACTAGTAATATCGAATCATTTTTTTTGAATTGGTACTTTTTTGTTTTCCATATGTCAAGATTTCCACCTCTTTGAAGCGTTATCAATGTTGTTATTACCTTATCTTTTATTTCACCACTATGATAGCATAATTTCACTGCTGAAAAACAACCACCAAAATTACAACTTGTATACCCTATCAGTACTTTATCACCTGTGTGAAATATTGCCCTTTCAACAAGTTTTGAACACAGGAAAGTACGCCAAGATATATGGTGTGTAAGTAGGTATTCATAGTTTTTTGCACAGTAATTGAACTGGTGTGGAGTCACTGAGGCAGGCGGGGGGCAGGAGGGAGAGGGAGGGGGGGGGGGGGGAGAGGCGACTCGCAAGACGTCTTTCCCGCGTTCGCCAACTTTGTCCTGTCACGCGTTCAAACAAACGCTACTTCTTTAAAGTCGTGCTCAAACAATACCCACTTTTTTACTTTTACCCCGTACAAGCTGCTGAAGAACAATCGCAGCTTCCTTTTAAATCTATTATGCTGCTTGTGGTTCTATTTCAAAGGGGGAATATGAAAGAACAGATATTCATGGATTGTGTAATAAAATTACATGTCACTAATATCGTCGATTGTAATAATAAATAATAGTAAATAATCTTTGTCATGTATATCAATTTTATAATATCTTTTCGACATTAATACATCTTTTGCAACTGTTTTAAATTTATCTAAAGGCAATGACATTAAATTTTCAGGTCATTAATTAAGGAATGTTATAACATCTACCCATAAATGAGTGACCAACTGTATGACGCCTAAAATGCTCCACATTTTAGGCTTCATACAGTTGGTCACATAACTTAACCACAAAAAAAATAGGCAAGCCTATTTTTTTTGTCTTGTGTTTAAGTTATTTAAATCGCAATTGCTTTTTTATTTATTTCCATGCACTAAGTTACTGTATTTACTCAGACTATAAAATGTAAGCTAGAAACACTTTTTTGGGATACAATCTAGAACTTATAATTTGGATTATGACTTATTTAATAATGTGAAGTTTGTATGCTGTTTGTGTTTTTGTTTAAATAAAATAAAAATAAAATTTGTAGGAAATAAGTGTAAGTTTTTTCGAACGTATATTAGATTTTCATAAATGTATTGCGAGTAAACTGTAATTTTTTTGCTTAAGTAACGGTATTGGAAATCTGTAAAAGTATGGAGTATCTGTAATAGTTCCAGTGGGTATACCTGTTCCTGATGTCCTAGTATAGGTACATCTACTTTCTATTTATAGTTAGCAACAACACATGTGACATCGTAATTACCCTGAAACTTCAGAGAAAAAATCATTTTTACTGCCCGCCAAGGACATACCAGGAATGTGTCATATCATAAGCTTACGGTCCGTGAAGTGCGTTAGTATCGCTAAATTCAAATTATTATTTTTTTATACACAGGTGAATAGATGTCAAAATACAAATACAGGTTATGAAGAGTGCGCTGTGATCAGCCTTGAAGGCATACAAATGTAGTGAAAAAAAAAGAAATACATGTCAGAATTAATGATGTTGAAATGATACACTTTTTACGGATTATTTCGCGATTTATTTACGTCCGTGGTCACAGGTAGGCTCTACCTGTGACCACGGACGCTGCAAAGGGTCCGAAACGTCAGGTTAAAACAAAATGTAAATAAATCGCGAAATAATCCGTAAAAAATGTATCATTTCAATGTCTACTGTTCGCGTAAACCGAAGAAACAAATATAGAATTAATGATGTCTGTATCCAAAAATAAATAATATAATACAGCATCTACAAAATAATATAGTCAAATTAAATTAAATATGTCAAATTAGTTACTGGCACGCAGACAAACGGATATGTGGAAAAATCGGGTGTCAGTAAAGTCGGCTCACTGACGATAGTTGAACGTGACAACGTCATAAGATTGTGCCTCTTTGTCGCTCATTTCGCGCTCTTGCTTGCACTTCAAGCCTTTAATGGAACGCCACAGAGCGAGGTAACGCCGCATGCGTCATGTTTTCTGGTGCGTGCAGCCGGATTAATCGAATTATAAGATGTTGTCACGTCAAAAACCATAAAAACCATTGTCTCTAAAACTTAGTCTTATATAAAGTAAATATCTACTCAAAGCTGCTCTTCTCTATAAGCAAGATCAACCTGTCTTCACAACTCCCAAAAACTCTAACCCCTCGAATTCCTTTGTCGCTAACTCTTCAATTAAAAACGAACACCGTTTAACAATTCCCCGGAAGACATACAAAGAGTTGCGAGATCAATAATCGCCAATAGGAGCAACCTGCCAACCAATTAGCGGACTTATCTCGGAGTAACGTGATCAAAGAGAGGGAGGGGGGGAGTTGTAGTTCGTTGGCCGAGAAAGAGAATCAATCTTTGAGTTGAACCTGGGAAAGAGGCTTTACAGGCGACGACACGACACGATTTCGCTAGGTGGGTTGAGAAGCCTTGTCGTGGTGGGGGGGCTCAGTAACCGTGGCTTTGCCACCCACGGTGAAGCTAAGCAGGATCCCGGGAGGGGACGCTCCACGTGGGCTTGGGGAGGCCTGCGCAGGATGCGTCCAAGGGTGCGGGTGTGGGGGACGGTTTTGGCTGTCCCTCGCAGTCGGGTGCGGTCGCGGGAGGAGAGACGTCTCGGTGTGTCGTTGCCGTGCGGCCTATCTCCCGCGACCAAACGGGGGCCGCAGAGGAAGAGGAGATGCGGTGTGTCGTTGCCGTCCTCCCTATCCTCTGCGGCCGTGTGGGAGTTAGTTTTGGTGGCGGAGCCCAACACCTTGCTCCGCCGCCAAGGAGGTTGTGGCCCTCGGGCTATCCGCCGGGGTGCCGTGGTGAATGCTCACGCGACCCCATGGCGCCCCACAATGGCGGAGTGGCGGAATGCGCTGTGGTTTTAGTGGGTATTACGGCCTTGCACACCAGCCGTTGAGTCCCACATACCCCCCTGCAGATGTGTGGGGGGCATGCGTAAAAGCATTTCCACAGCGAAAAAAAAAAAAAAAAAAAAAAGTGGGTTGAGAAGGCGCATCAATGAGTTTTTTACTACCAAATGGAATTACCTTGTCGAATATCTATTGTATTTATTCGGTTTATTAAATACTTAAAACACGAGTTAATTAAAAGGGCGCCATAAATCAGAAGCATATTTCAAATATCCAAGATAAAGTTTTTGTATCACATTTAAAGTTGAGATTTCTTACCGCTGAGACTACTGTGATTTACCTATCTCAGTCGTCTTATCAAGTCTGTCCCACTTAGACATTTTGCTTCAAACATAGGTCCCTGCTAGATATCATCTTTCTACAGCCAAAAATGAGCAAACGTAAGAAAGCAAAGTGTACAGAAAAGTATCAAAGAGCATCGTAGGATGTAAGTGAGCTTCCGCGATCGCCCGCGGTGCTACTAATTTAAATATCAAAACTAATTTGGCGAGTGGCTCAGTTTGATTGTGGGCCGAATTACGTGAGCCATTTCTTCCGTCCAAAAACGCGAAGGGAGCGGGGGAGGGGGAATTACAATAACCCGCAATTGAAGGGAACGTTGAAGGGTTGGACTGATGGAATGTTGATTAGAATTTGCTAAGAAAAAAAAGTTTATTTTTCACCTGAAGCTTCATTATCACAAAAATAGAAATTAAAGAAAAAATAGAAATAAAATCCTTCCCGTTGACCGGAGCCGAAAAGATTTTTTTAAGTGTTATATATATTTTAGAAATAAAAGTTTGAAACTTAAAGATTATAAGGGAACAGAGAGTACACTCAGGGATCACACTTGAGTAAGTATGTTAAAGACAACTCCCTCCTTTTATGGACTTAATTGTCGTCGGGTAGATACAGCGGATAGGTAGTTCGCTCTTTGGGATTTTAAATCGATTGCAAATTAATTTATTTATTTATTTATTGGAGAACACAACAGATTACATCAAGTCTTAATCAAAGAGTACATAATAGTTCAGCACAAGAAAATAATCCCAAAACGTGTTTTACTGAATAACCTTAATGAAAAGAAGACATACATGCAACAACATAGGATAGATTTATGTAATGTTGTTTTATGATTAATAACTATATAGTTACGTAAACATAAATTAAACTTAATAAGACTAACATTAAAATGTTTTGAACATTACGTTGTTTATCGTATAAAAACAAATCGTGTTAAGTCATGTATCATGTAATGAAATAACTTAAAAGGTGAATTTGTGATAAGTGCTTGCCTAGAACAAGGTTACAACAAATGAAAATAAAATCCATCAATTACAAAAGTAATTACATGATATTCTCAAAATTTTCATGACCTACATCTATGACGACCGTCTTTGTCACTATAAGGGTAATGTTATGGTGTAGTGAGGAAAAAGAAATAAAAGCATGCAAGTCATGCAAAATTGTTCACCAGGTTTGATCAGCAACCCCTCCCCACACTCCCGTCGCCACAACCCTTCCTTAATTAGTAAAAATCGCGCGACATTTCATCCGACCTGTCAAACTTCCGGAGACGCCATTACTACGATGGCTGCCGGAAAATGTCCATAATAGAGTGTCGACTCGGTGTGCCTACTCCACGACACACAGCTTCAATAAAAATAAATATGAACCACAACATCACATACATTGATCTGACTCCGAGGTAAGTAGTTTAAGCACTTGTGTTACAGAAATCAGAATCAAGAGTGATATTTAAAAAAAAACATTAATATTATTAATGCATTCAAACAAATCATTCGGTATCAAAGTTTAATTATTAATATTACTGTTTTACCCAGTACAATCAATCATCGTAGCAGATACATTTAGTTAGTACTTCCGAAATTGTGAAACATTAATAGAAATATAAATATACAACAAGTAGCTTAAGCACTTGTGTTACAGATATCAGAATTGACCGTGGTATTACAAATAAACTTAAATAAATACCTATCACACCCAGAACAGTACAAACAGACATGTTCATGCACACTAATGTTTGTATAGTGCGCTGATCGAACCCGCGACCTTTTGGTCTAATAGTCAACTTCTTCTTGAAGGTTAACTAAACTACTTTTACGAAAATTTATTTTTTAAGTCACTTAACAGAAAATATTAACGAACCACGGTCATACGAGCCAATGACTAGTAACTGCCAGGGAGTCATAAGCAAATTTAACACAGATCAAGTTTAACTTATGTAACAGAAAAAAAAGATCACTAAGTAATAGCTTCAAGAAGATGATACCTTGAAATAAAACAATGCGTGCACACAACATAAGACACAAGAATGAGAGCGGTACGGCAGGATGTTGCAAGAAAAGGCCTACCGTATCACGTTCCATTTGTGTGCCTCCAGTTAATTTGTTTTCCTCAAAATGACCGGCATTTAATGAGAATTAAGGTGTTGATGGTAGGGCCCGATCGCTCGAAAGTTGATTTCATTTTATTAATGAACGCCCAGTTAATGTTCAAGACCGTTGGATTTATGACGTTTGAAAGTCCGTTAGCGCTCAGTTTCCAATTTATTGCGCTTACGAATAATACGAAAGGGCTCTCGCCAACTTCAATCGTAACAGCTATTCCTAATTGCGATTAAGTGTTATTATCAAAATTTAAGTACCTTTTCAAAGTTGTTAAATAACGAGTACTACGTTTTATGGTGAAATTTTATTCGCTAAGATTTATATATTTTTCATTTGAAATACAATTACAAATAAAGTAAAATATCGTTTTGAAATCATAATTTTTAACAGCGTTAAGTCTGACGTTACGTATTTTACCACCTTACCTAAACATTTGCTCCACGAGAAGGTACACGTACATAACTTGGTTTTGACGACCACTTTGGTGTAATGGTCAAGAAGTTGACTATTAACACAAAGGTTCGGGCTCGATCCCCGCACTGTACAAACATTTGTGTACATGAACATGTCTGTTTGTACTCGTCTGGGTTTTATATGTATTTGTTAAAGTTAATTCGTAACACCACTGTTGATTCTGGTATCTGTAACACAAGTGCTTAAGCTACTTACCACGGAGTCAGATCAATGTATGTGATAGAAATATATTTATTGACAACTAAAAACATACATGTATTTCATATAAATTATAATATAAAGAAAAAGCCATGAAATCTCAGAGTTACCAGAAGCTCTCAAACTAGGCTATGCCTGCATCTTGAGAGACCAATTAAATTTATTAATCTGGGTTATTTAGCACTTTTAGGATGAGAGTTTGTGTGGTGAGTTTATATGTGATGTATGTATAAGCGTGGTGTATGTGTGTGTGTGTGTGTTTGCGCGTGTGCGTGTGCATGTGTGTATGTGTGAGACAGATAATGAATAGGTAAGGTTAGCTATTTCAAATCAGAGATTCAGATGATGTTGTTGTACATTTATTTATAACGCCAATGTTAGCATTAGGTAAAACAACTCAACATCAAACGCAGCACCTTAAATCAGAGAACTTGTTTAAACTCCGCTAGCTTAAATAAATAAGACCTCCTTATACCTGTCTTTGGCTAATTAAAGAACCCGTTTCCCTCAAACCAAACAATCAGGAGAAGAAAACGTTTAAAAACGTACAAACAGAATAATTCATCCGTTGATTCAATAAGATCCGCCCTTCAAAGCGAACCTCGCTCTCAGCCGTGAGCTCACTAAGATTTTTCCTGGACTTCTTCGTGTGACCCAAGGTATGAGACAAGGCTATATTTTATTTTAAGACATTTAGTAGGTAGTGTAACACAGATCTTGAAATAACTGGTTTTATGAAATTAGATTACAATTTGTAATATTATCTTACTCACGGCCCATTGACTGAGCAAATAACTGGTTACATATAAAAGGTTTCAGCCACTAACCATGAACCTTTTGAATGTAGCCTTTTAAGCTACGGTAATGGGTATTTTATTGTGTCATTCCTGATATGGTAATGGTAAAAATTTAATTATGTCCACGCGGCGCTTGTATATGGGTTGATGAGTGGTCGTGGTCAGTGTTAATTTTTGATTAGTTTTTCGGTGGTGACGTTTAGAGCCCGAAATCCCGTACCTATCGTTACCTTAACCAAGGGTAGGCCAATATAGGTCTTGGTATTTTTTTCATGCATAAATGTGACAAAATCAGGTGATTCAATAAAGAGTTTGTTACAATAGTGTTTGTGTGATGTACTCGCTGTCGCTTCTCACCTAAATCCATTCCTGATTTATATTTGCAACCGTGGAGCGGCAATTACCCGCCGAACTGGAATCATTGCTTCTGCCCTCCACTAATTAATTCCGCCCCTCTTTTAATGTTCAAAAATCCTGCCTCCTAATTAGGTTTTAATTCGTTTTATTGGGCTAAGTAAGGGAATAACGGCCGCTGCCACACTTCCGAACTCCTGCCTGCGCGCAGGCCGTCGTTATTGCTAATAAACCTTTTGGATTGTTTTAAAATATTTCCTTTCGCAGCGGAAGGGTTAGTGAGGTAATTGATAACGGCCACTTAGACGCGCAATTTTAAATTTTTAATTATTGCCGTCACAAAAACGGTTGCAACAAGACGTACCCTAAGCAAATCCATGCTGGTTGGCGATTACATGAAAAGGATGTTACCTGTAAATTAAAATGACAGAAAACCACGTATCTAAATAAAATCATTGTATTTTTTATTTATTTATTTATTAAGATTACCCACAACTGTTACTGTGCTACTGTACTGTACTATATCTTGGATAATAACGCTAACAATAGTATATGCTAAATGCACAGTCAATTGAAGATAAACATAGCTTGCATTAGATAGCTTATATTAGAATAAAAGATCTTAAAAATTAAACTGTGTCTGCAGGTGTTTGTAAATATTGTTAGTAAGAACTACAAAAAAAGAGCAAGCGTTAATTAATATAGGCGACTGTTCACATCTCTTGTACGTAGATATCCCGACATTTTTTAAAAATCGTTCCACCATAATTCTAAGTACTGATCCACAGTGGGCGTGCCGCACTGTGACGTCACGAAGTGTCCAAGGCGATTTTTTCCAGTGATTGGTAATCGTCGAAGTCATTAGGGCGTCTTTGCTTTTTATCTGTGGGTAATGGCGCGGAGATGTCGTTAGCCCACTGGGCGGATAGCAGGTGACAATGATGATAACTTTTTTATTAAACTTACTTTTATTAGAAAATAAATAACACTTAAAAAATCTTTTCGGCTCCGGTCATCATCATTACTTTCAATGTTACAGCTTCATTCGATCAATTATTAGTTGATGGAATCAGGCGTTACTTTGCGAAAATCAATTACTAAAGCTAAAAAAGAGGATTATTCCACAACACTGACACCAACAAAATACTCGACGCGTTTTGCCTCTAAACGCGCTCGAGTGTTTTATTGAACGTTGTGATTCCAGGTGCATCTTCTATGTCACGTTGTGAGTTGTGTATTGTAAGTCCTGCGACTTCCAGCTCTAGTTTTATCAAGTGGTTGTAATTGGATATATTTGGGTTCCTACGCTGGCGTCGTTTAGTGGAAATTTAAAGTAAAGTCTTTTTCAGCTTCATTTGATTAAGCAGCCCTATGCGCTAAACTGCGATTGCTTTCAAATCAGTTAGGTCTAAACAACCATATTATAAAATATGTCATCGAATTTGAATAATTGGGATGATGACACCTATCTTAAATATTGTCAAGAACATGGTGTTTAAAAAACATAGCCCCTATGAAGTTAATACAACCAATATATTTCAAAAAACCTGTAGAAACAAATTTTTAAACATACAAAACGCAATAAATATTCGGTCAATTGGCTCCGATTTCTGACACATGACCGTGACGTCACAATCATTTATTACCATACGAAATCTATGGAGGCAGACCGTTTTGACGGATAATAAAAAGTATGTCAACGATTGGTGGTGTCGTCTAGCCAATTGTAGTGATCCCTTGCATCACTGTAGATCTGTTGGTAAAATTTAAAATAATAAAAAAAGTATATCTTTTATGTTTTTAAGATAATATTTACACTAACATCACTTTGTATATAAAAGTAACAGTTCTGTGAGACAAACTTTATATCACTACCTAGTTATACGATAATTTTATTAGATTTGGTTACCATATAATTCACTTTGCGTAGTTAATACAGTGACTCAGAATTATAGTACTGATCACTTTTTTTGCAAAATACTTACAAACATTCCCTTTTTTTCTTTGATAATATTACGGATTACTCAAAACCTTTATTACAGAATTGCTCAAATATTACACAAACTTGTCGTCGCCGGAGTGTAAGTAGGTAACTTCTATTACATATTATTATCTTGAGATTTTTTAAATCAGTATTTTTCATTGTCAATTATTCTTATAAATCATAGGTGCGAGGGTCATCCCACAAACATGTTATAGGGCCATCTATGCACTAATGTTATCGGCAACTTACGTAGTTAGGTATTTCGAGCATGCGAGTGGCGCATGTTACTTTACTATCGACTAATTGGTAAGGTTAGATTTTAGGATTTACTAATGGACCCGGCAGACGCTGTCCTGTCCGCCGTTTTCGCAATTTATCAATATTTTTCTCATCGTTTACACCTTCACTGGACTTCCACAAATATTTCAAGGCTAAAATTATTGAAATCGGTTCAGCCGTTCTTGAGTTATGGTGAGACTAACAAACAGCAATTCATTATTGTATATAAAAAAAGCGATTGGCCCACCCGAATTTTCCATGGGAATGCGTCATTTTCTCGCGGTTAAAAGTAGCCCGTGTCCCTTCTCGGGTATCAAAATGTACCAATACCAAATTTCATCATTTCCCAATTTGGGATGATGACACCTATCTTAAATATTGTCAAGAACATGGTATTTAAAAAACATAGCCCCTATGAAGTTAATACAACCAATATATTTCAAAAAAGCTGTAGAAACCAATTTTTAAACACACAAAACGCAATAAATATTCGGTCAATTGACTCCGATTTCTGACACATGACCGTGACGTCACAATCATTTATTACCATACGAAATCGGAGGCAGACCGTTTTGACAGATAATAAAAAGTATGTCAACGATTGGTGGTGTCGTCTAGCCAATTGTTTCAGTAGTTTAGGCGTGATTGAGTAACAGACAGACAGACAGAGTTATTTTCGCATTTATAATATTAGTATGGATAACAAAATGAGATAACAAGCGGTCTTAACAATAAAAGAGACAAATATATAGGTAATAATAATAATAATAAATCTTTATTTTCTCATCACAAACACATTTACAGGTGGACAACAATTGAGATACAATTAAATGAAATGTTTGTGTGAGACTGGTGCCTATGCTAGGTATAAAAATTCATTTATTTCTGTAAGTAGGCTAAGAACTAGCACTTTTACACGTCCCAACATATAAATTAACCCTACCACCGCTTCGGGACAACTAAGGCCAGTGCTGAGAAGAAGCGGCGCAAGAAACTCAGTCACTATTGTCATTGCCTCTTTTCAAAATTGATTTACAATAATTGTAATTGTTTGCATTTAAACATTTCCATATATCTTTGTCATTTATATAATCATCAATTTTATAATATCCTTTCGACATTAATAGATACATCTTTAACAACTGTTTTAAATTTATCTAAAGGCAATGAAATTAAATTTTCAGGTAATTTATTAAAAAATGATACACATCCTACTACTATTATAAAGGCGAAAGTTTGTAAGTATGGATGTATGGATGTATGGATGTATGGATGTATGGATGTATGGATGTTTGTTACTCTTTCACGTAAAAACTACTGAATGGATTTGAATGAAACTTTACCACAATATAGCTTATACATCAGAATAACATATAGGCTACAATTCATAAAGAATTTTTAAGATAAAGGCTTTCCACGCGGACGAAGTCGCGGGCGGCCACTAGTCTACCCATAAATGAGTGACGCACTTGATGTAGCGAGGAAAAGGAATCTTTCTGCAGCACACACATTTATAGAGTCATAGACAATAATCGATGCCCTTTAAGCGCCGATTGCAATAAAATCAAAGCAAATAATACACTCCCGAACTTATTTCGCTTTACGGCCAGTTAGAATCGAAGATTATATCTGGGGGCAATCTAGAAAAAAAACCGGTGACAGCGAAATTTGGAATAGCTAGCCCGGGGCGGCTCGGCGGCTCGTAAACCGCTCGCCGCGAGGTGCGTCGTTACACAAAAACTCAATCTTATCGGCGATAGTAAGAATTTTATCGTGTCGTTCTCGTATCGTGCGGAATGAGTATCGGCGCGTTTCATTTTCGCATGCAAATTGATGACGGGTTGAAGGTTTCTGATTTTAAAGCGATAGGAACGGCCCGAGGCGTGTCTCGGTGAGATGTCGTGTGGGTATGTTCTTAAAACCGCATAGGGTGACGGCACCAGTGTTGGACACTTTAAGGGAAATCGCGACTTTGCGATGATATAAATAAAATTGTATCTGAGTCACGATATTATTTTAATGCAACAATGTTAATGTATCTTGTTAATAACTGTTATTGAAGTTTAAAATAAAAATAAACTATATAGGTGTCATCTTCTATTAGCAAAAAGGTCCAATGTCCGACACAAGACAAATATTGATGTCTACCGTTTCATTTCAAAATACATGTTGATGTAATTTTACTCATTGGGTAAAGTACTTTCGACATCAGTTTAAAATTTTCAGTTATCAGTTACAATTTCAGAAGAATTCAAGATTTTCCTTAGTACTCTAATTAATTTTTCAGGAACACTTAACTTCACTTACTCTCTCGCCATGAGAAGACGAAAAAGTTACGGCAGTAAAAAGATTATCAAATCTATGGCAAATGTATGTTCCCTATAGCTACGGTGTTGCCTACCTTAAATAAATCTACCAAACTTTATTTCTTTTACAATTAATTTCAACTGTCGTGCACTGGCGCGTGTCCATCAATGGTGCCATCACCGTACCAAGTCTTAGGGTCTTATCATATTAGCGGTTGGCGGACGGCTTCGCGGCGGGACGGGCACGCAACGACAACATCGCGGACGCGCAACGAATCCGCCGCGCATGCGCAGCAAATACGACGCGGATGCGCAACGAGATCGTCGCGATTAGCTGAGTGTATTGTAAACTCAAACTCAAACGTTTATTTGCTAAGAACACAATTAGTAAAGATTACATTTTAAAGTTATTAGCGCATGTGTTCAATCTGCGCGCAGACGTGCAAAAAATCAATTAAGAAATTAACAATACAAATTCAATTACAATATATTACGTCGTGAACACGCTGCGAACACGCGACGAAAACGTTGCGTATCCGCTACGCGCCCGCGACGTGTTTGCTGTGCAGCCGCGAAGCGTTCGCAGCGTATTCGTTGCGCGCCCGTTCCGCCCTGAAACCGCTCGCAAAACGTTAGTATGATAAGGCCCTTATACGATAGGCGTCCGTCGCCGGGGAGCTTTCATCCGCTCTATCTGATGATAGAATGACGCCGTGGGTTTTATAGCCAAAAAGATATGAGTGGCGGCGTCGGAATACGTGCCTATTTGACGAATTCTTTTGTTTTTGTCCGAAAACATCCACCAGATCAGACCACCTCATAGTTGAGGTGAGGCCTGTGCCCAGCAGTAGTATATAGGCTGATGAGAGAGGACTGACACGTCTGTTACGGACAAAAGTCCTACAATCAATTAGAAAAGTACTGTAAAACTCAAATAAAAACTTACAGAAGTGTGTTAATGGTAAAGTAAAGGCAAACGTTATGGTTTGAAGCGTCTGAATTAATGTTTACTCACTTACAGCCGCTCTTTAATCAATGGCATATTTTTTATGGACGCAGAACAATAATACAGCAAACTTATAATTTCGACCACGTGCTGTAAACAAGTGCTGTACTTTCTCGAAGTTCTATCCGTCAAAGGCGCGGGCAGTCGGGTAGAGGGTAGCGTTAGGGAGCCGGGAGGATCGCGGCCGATCGCGCGCTAATCTCGTTACCCACCGTCCTTTGTGCAGCCAGTTTGTTTATTTCAACGGGCAACATATTTTTTTAAGGTTCCGCAAATAATAAACAAAAAAAATCCTTTTTTTTTCAAATTAACCTTTTAATTTGACAGAAGGTACCTGAAAAGGCTTTCCCGGTAAATCTCTATTTGAAATTATCTTCGAAACGTTTTAAACTACTTACCTCTTAGATAAGAAAACGTGAACGAAGTCAAAATAAGTTCTTTCGTGTAGGTACGAGTATGATGCGCAGTGGAGCTAGCATTGCACCCCAGCTAGCAAAAAAAATTGTATATTTGCGAAATCAACTTTAGTGAAAATGCCTTCAAAATTTAAATAAAATCAGCTTTTGATACAAAAGTATATAAAACACCGCGGCGTGAATGGGAACAAAGAAATCGAGAAGTCCGCCTGTGACGATGAATAGAATAACGCGACAAAATGTCCGTGAACTGGGACCCTCTGCCGTTCGCGCTTGCCAATTTTTGTGAATTCCTTTTTTTCGCGCAGCTCAAAGGCGGAGGCGAGTTATGAAATTGTTCGAGCGTTAATTGTAGACGTCCAGCGGCGAATATTAAAGTGGCTCACAAACCCACAACTAGTTAACCTCGCTGCCCGCGTACTAATACCGACTAAAACATTGCAAACGGAAAAATAATATTTAATTTGCGGGACATCTCTGAATGTAATTAGCGCGGTTTGTTCCGACGAGTTTTTATTTGCGGGATAAACCAATAACGCCGACGTGGTGTGGCGGCTCGGCTGATGTTCTGGGGTGAAGTTCTTTTGTTAGAAACAAGAGTTTGCTTGAAAAAGGCTTCCAACTATGAACTTACGTAGATCGCTTACGAAATTTTAAATAAAAAATATGGCGATTGGGATATAAACACCGTAAATGTAACGTTCTTAGCTCTGTATGAGGATAAACCTCTAAATCACAGCATATCGCTCAAAGTTTCGTGCGTAGCAGTCGTTTAGTTATTCGTTTTACACTGACCAAATACGAAACTGGAGCCTTAAAGAGGCCGCTTGCTGCTACTCTTAGCCAAGCTTGTATATTATATGTATGTATTGTATGCTCTTTATATAAGTCTACTTCAAATAAAGCTATAGTAAGCCATACCGGTCATATCCCCACCGCTTCTCCGCTCGTCACCGGCGGGATATCGCGTCAATCTTTACCTCCCGAAAAATAAAATTTATCTTCCTCCACGCTCTACCATTCTCAACCTTACACGCATTTTCTTAAAGATGGAAAAAAAAACAAGATTGGTAAAACACACGGGCTCTGAGATGATCTTAACAGGCCTCTGGTTTTATGTGAGCAGGTCTCGAGTGAGACGTTACGGGACAGATTCCAAAGCTTTATACCTTACGGCTATAGTCGAGCAGTCGAAGAAATGAGAAAGGTTCGGATATCATAAGAGATTTGAGCCAACTGCCTGTTATTGCCTAGAACGTTAAGCCGTTGGTCCTGCGCCTGATCTCTCTCCGGTCATGTCGAATTGCCGTCTCACCGAATTTGAGTGTGATGGAATAGTGAGTGCACCTACATAATTGCGCTCCCACTTGTGCACTATAATATATCCTGCGTATTTCTATTCTTATGTAATATTGCCCCAATAGTTAGGCACATACTTACCAAGTACCTACTACGCATAGCCGGCCGCATGAAATGGAAAATATACAGATCTATGATGCGATTAAATTAACTTTTTGGGTCAGTGATGGACATAGCTTTTTTCAAAATCTGAAACTAAATATCAGTGTTTGTATTAAAATTATCGATAACAAGTCTAAAAATTTTGTAAACGTGTTTTATTTTATACTAGCTGTGCCCGCGACTTTGTCCGCGTGGAATAGTTATTTTGGGCATCATTTTATTTTTGCAAATTTATTTTTTTCTGTTATCATTATTTTTTAAGTTTTAAAAGGAACATTATTTTTTTAAAGTACTTCTGCGTTAATTATATTTCTAGTTTAATTTTCTTGTGTCAGGAGAACATATTGGTTTTCTCCGCAACATGATCTTGACACGCGACATACGAGTATGTGTGAAAAGCAGTATTGACGTTAATTAATTCCTATGCGTTTAAATATTTGCCCCTGTGATGTATTAATTGTAACGGCAAAAGATAGCTTAACAGGAAATTGAATTCTTTTAAAATTAAAAACTAAATCATTTGAAATCATTGAAGTGCGAGGTATAAACACTGTTTGACCAACTGCTGGACCAGTCTAAACTAATACAACCATCACGTTATTGCGAAGAAAGGAGAATGCCCAGATTTGCTTGGCGATCTGTACCAATTGGCATCAAACCAAATTCACACTCAAATAGTTTACTTTTTATTCAACTTTTTACAACGAACATGATTTTCACAATGATTAACCGCATTCTCGAAATATTCAAAAAGTTTAAAAACGCCTTATCATATTATATTGCAATTTTTCAGTCGAGATTACTATAATCTATTAATTATATATAGGTATGCATTTGTAGCCGGATTAATGAGAAGTCCACTGCATATTATAAAGATTCTCTGATGTCACACTGCCTCTTCGATCCATTTTAACTAACCACCAACGCCGGCCGGTTACATACAAAATCACTATCTTATCACGGCACTGCAGTTACTATCTCCATACACAACAACACAAGAGTCACTATATCAACAGATTCAATAGTTTTATAGACGTAGTAAATAAATTATCCAGTAAAACGACTAAAACGCGGCACAAAAACATTGATCGTAAACATCAACAATGTATTATACTACTCTATGAACAAACCACCATAACCAAATTGACATTGACACTGATAGTTCTAAAGCGCCGTGTTCCGAAACGTCTTATATATTGTTGTTCTTATACGTGTTTTGTGTTTGGAAATACGTATTGTTTTTTTTTTTGTACAATGGTAAAATATTATTTTTTAATAGTATTTTCAGAAGTGTTATACGTATTTTCTTCTATGTGGTCTGTTTTAATAGCTATTAACTGGCTAAAAAACTGTTTTTGTTCGTTGCCAGTTTACGAAAAGAACTGACCACTGCAATCGGAACGAAAAACTTTTCGGAAATTAAATTTTTGCGGAAGTAGGTAATTGTTAATTTCAACTTTATATTCATACTCTTTAATGCGGTTAAAAAAGACTCTCAGGAAAAAGAGTAATAAACAAAAAAATAAAACATTATTTTCGGTGGTATTGTACCTGTGACGCCATGTAGTACGGGGCATGGGCATTCTCCTTTGATTTGAAGTCGGGTCCCGTTACATATAATTGGTGGTTTAAGATTTCTAGGTAAAATTATTGGGGCACCTATTTTTAACTTGAGTGAACATGGGGGAAGACACTTGTGTTCAAATATATTTTTTTATTAATTTCGTCTACGCTACAGTTTCTCACTCCCAATATTGCACTTTGTTTGACACATCCATTGATGATCTTTATTTTCTACGAGTATTTCGTTTATTTCAGGGTGAACTTTCGATATAAAGTCCTCAATGTTACTCACTCTTAACACTAAATCTCGTTTAATTTCAATTTTATTTTCAAAATGAGGTACTTTCCCGTCTCATATTAAAAGTAACTTTGAAGGAAAAGTTATACTGGCATCCCACCACTGCCTCGTTGGTGTACCTAGTGGCAAACTTTCGGCCTAACATGCAAGAGGTTTGGGTTCGATTTCCAGGTCGAGTCGAAATTGTTTCTGATATTTTCGGATTGCCGTCTCACCGAACTTTGAGAGTGATGGAACATTGAATCCACTCGTGTATTGTGCTCACACTTGTGCACTATTATATCTCCTGCGTAGTTAGCTGATCTCTGTTGAGATTGGCCGCCGTGGTCGAAATCGGCCAGGAGGACTATTACTACTTCCCCCCAAATGTGCTCTCATTTTTGTAGTTAATTATAAGATGTTCACAAACTTCCATATTGGGGTATTTTTAAGTTAAGTCCTTCCTCCGCAAACGTAACAGTAATTTTATGATGATGATTTAATCACAGCTTCTAATATCTCTAAGACTCCTATCTAGAGCGAGCCTCTACATGAGCTCTATGAATCATGGAACGTTCGTCCCAGATTATTATACGCGGTCACCTGGTCATTCATCATATCAGCCTGTTACAGTCCACTGCTGGACATAGGCCTCCCAAGGAGCGCCACAGCGCATGATCTCCCGCCCTTTGCATCCATTCACTACCAGCTGCCTTCTTCAGGTCGTCTGTCCATCTAGCCGGGGGGCGTCCCACACTACGTTTACCTAAGCGTGGTCTCCATTCAAGAACCTTCCTACTCCACATCTCGTCGGTTCTGGAACAGACATGGCCAGCCTACTGCCACTTGAGCTTGCTACATTTTTGGACAACACCAGTTACCTTAGTCTTATGTCGTATAACCTCGTTCGGGATCTTATCCCTTAATGAGATCCCCAACACAGACCTTTCCATAGCATGCTGAGTGACGTGTAGTCGGTGAGCCAGCTTGACCGTCATGTTCCACGTTTCGGCTCCGTAGGTAAGACTGGTAAGACGCATTGGTCAAACACCCGGCTTTTTAAGCACAGCGGCAGGGTCGACGTGAAGATATGATGCACCTGATCATTAATTAAATCTAATTTTGGTTCATCATGGTACCTTGTAGGGCTACACCCCCCTCTAAGCGTCGCTTGCTAGCAACGCCTCTCTTCCTTGCAGCGTCATGTTTTGCACATCATGCGGCGCGGGTGAATTTTTTATCGGTGTTATTTTAAAATTGTAATATCTTCTAAGATATTCATTGAAATTAAATAATGTCAAAGACAATTTTGGTCACAATTAAATACTCTTAATCAACAACACATTTATTTGGATAAAGATTAATATAATTACGTTAATACACTTCTTAACAAATGATGCATAAATTTCGACCAAATTTGATTAGCATTTAAGCTGTTGCAGACATTTTTTTAGATCGTTTCAAGAGGAATAATTCTTTCATACATATAATTTTCGTATCTAACCGCTTTCTCAGCGTACGCAACGGAAGCCCTCAAGGATGAATAATTTTCCCCGTTTTGACGTGACAACGTCTTATAAATTGGTTTGCCGGGTGACACTTCAAGAAACTGCGTTACGCTCCGCTCACGTTCCGCGCTCACAATGAGAGCGAGTGAGAGGCACGCGTCCCTTCGACTCGGGCATGGTTAGCCCGCATAAGAGCGAGTGAGACAGACATAAAAAGTGAAAGGCACGCGTCCCTTCCACTCGAGCACAGTTAACCCGCCTAAGAGCGAGAGAGACAGAGCGAGAGAGAGAGAGTGAGAGAGATAGGCATACACACCGGTTCATGTTATACGAATGAATATTCACATTAAAATTATTTTACCACTCAAAGTCGTTGTCACGTAAAACTTTCGCCCGTATACCGACTTTACAGGCAACCAATTTTTTTTTCACATTTTCCGTGATTTCTTCGCTCCTAATAGTTGCAGCGTGATGTTATATAGTCTATAGCCTTCCTCGATAAATGGTCTACAAAAAAAAAAGTATTTTTCAATTCGAACCAGCAGTTCCTGAGATTAGCGCGTTCAAACAAACAAACAAACTCTTCAGCTTTATAATATTAGTTTAGATTTTTTAATTATTTGGGTTCACCAACAACTAATACATTACACTAACATTTACACGTATTAAAGAATCAAGTAAGCGTGCGAAACGTACAGTCTATTGCAGGCAAACACAGCATGCACAAAAAGACACTCTCAACATTAAACACACAATATAACTAAGGTTGTAATAAATTAAATTAAGTATGTCTATGTCAGTGGATTAGCTAAGATTGTTGTCAAGCCTGACCGCTCTAGACATGGGTGTATTAGCACCCATAACTGTTTCCCTGAAGGAAACGTTATAAAGGCGCAAAAGTACACTTACTAAGAGTTTTCGTACTAAATCGACAAAATGCAGGTGATTACTTATTAAAAAATTAAGAAATAAAAACAAGGTCTAGTCGGTCTATGCGTCTGTGAAGACATTTTAAAGAAACTTCGTTTGTCCTCGTATGTAAGAGAGTTTAGCTTTACCAACTGTATATGCAAGGTGTTGGAAATAATCGTTAAAAATGTAAAATACGATGAAGATATCAGCAGATTTATTTGCGCTTCCAGCGATCACAAACATTCACACACGAGACACCCGAGTGAGAGCTAAAAAAAAACGGAAGTGAGCCGACTATCAAACATGACAGTTGACGTCGTCATCGTGACAAGTGACTTTTTATAATAAGTTTAGGTTGTGTTTACAAACCGGAAACAATCTTTCCAACGCTGGCCCTTAAACACAAGCTGAATACATTTCTTATAAAAGGAAAACAACAAAGGTATACTATATCATATGGCTCTCATCTCACTAATTAACATACATCAGTATAACATATAAATTATATAATATTATTTTATATTACATATAATAAGATTATGTCTGGTGAATTCTCTTTGACATATTACAAATTGCTAAGCGAATTGAGGCAAGCGAAGTGAGGTCTCTAGACTATTCTAGCGTATTCCAACGTCATCTTCTCTTGTCTCCTCTCTTCTCCGCTTTGGTTGTAACTAGTCCTATATTGCGCGTACCAATCGCACATATTCATAAAACAATTTACGGCACGTGGAAAATTAAACACCATGCGTGGGAGTGTGGTAAGTCGTAAATGTGTCGTTTTTAAGGGAGGAGTAAGGCAATTTCATAAATTTCTGGGCAATAGTTCTATCGTTTACGTTTTTAAGGAAAAAGTCATCGAAATAAATAAGTTGAAACATAATAAGTAATAATAATGATGACCACTATCGCGTAATGGTCACGAAGTCGACTATTACCCAAGACGTCGGGAATTCGATCCCCGCACTGTACAAACATTTGTGTGCATGAACATATCTGTTTTTTCTGGTCTGTGTGTTATATGTACTTATTTAAGTTTATTTGTAATACCACTGTTGATTCTGATATCTGTAACACAAGTGCTTAAGCTACTTACCACGGAGTCAGATCAATGTATTTGATGTTGTTGTACATTTATATAAAAACTAGCGGACCCGGCAGACAGTTCGTTCTGCCCGGTGTTTTCGCGTTTAAAAAAAATATTATCTAACCGTTTAAACCTTCCCTGAACTTCCACAAATAATTCAAAACTAAAATTAACAAAATCGGTACAGCCGTTCTCGAGTTTTAGCGAGACTAACGAACAGCAATTCATTTTTATATATATACTAGCGGACCCGCAGACGTAGTCCTGCCTGTTACTTTTTTTAAAAATAAATCTGATCTTTTAAACATTCCCTGGACTTCCACGAATATTTCGAGAATAAAATTATTCAAATCGGTTCAGCCGTTCAGAGTTTTAGCAAGACTAAAGAACAGCAATTCATTTTTATATTTAACATAGATAAAAAAATGGGAATACCATCACAAACAATACTCTGACTGATCCCAAAGTAATTGTGTTATGGGAATCAAACAACTAAGGTACTACAAACACCCGGTCCCGTAACAACATTAAAAATTGTTTCCAACATTGTGTCCGTCCAGGGATCGAACCCGGGACCTTATAGATGGCGGCACCTTGAAACTGTTAGTCACGCAACTACACCATGGTTGTCGTTTCACATATAAACGATGGTAAAGGAGCGATTTAAGTATGAACGATGGCAACAAATTAAGTATGAAAGTAAGGATTTCTAACTTAACAAGGATGCCATTTTCAACATGTAAAATCAACACGTAATATAAGATCTTCTAAGAACATGTACAGGCAATCTCGTAAGGCCATTACGCGGCGGTTTTTGTTTCCAAAAAATACCATTTACATACTTTTCAGGTTTTTCCACCATTTTGGTCAGGACGCGTCAAGTTGTCGCGACCGCCACTAATTTTGTTCGTAATTTGTTCGCCCCACGCACCACCACGGCATGCAAGGTGATATTTAACATTTTATATTAACATGCAAATACCACACTTCCACCGACTCACTCAAAGTCCTGTAAACTCATTTTCAATTTTACCGCCCGACCGGATTGTTTGATAGACTTAACCTATATAGGCCCAAATCTATATGCTAGTTTTATTCCGAGGAGGTAGCCTTAATAGCCATTGAAACTGAACAGAAACGTGAGTGGTCGAAATCGGCCAGGAGGACTATTATTATTCCCTAGGTATCTTAAACAAATTTGTATGTACGTTATCGTTATTTAGTGTTATGTTGCCCCAATAGTTAGCACATACTAAATAAGTAACTACGACGCAAAAAATGAAAAATCTACATTTTATGAGGATGCAATTAAGATAACTTTTTGGTGCGGTGATGGACAAAGCATCTTTCAAAACCTGAAACCAAATATCAGTGTTTGTATGAAAATTATCGATAATAAGACTAAAAATTAAGTTACTGATTTAGTTGACCACACAAAACTAACTAAAAACTACAATTTCAATTCAAAGTCCGGTGAACTCATTCTCAATTTTACCGCCCGACCGGATTGTTTGATAGACTTAACCTATAAAGGTTCAAATCTATATGCTAGTTTTATTCCGAGGAGGTAGCCTTAATAGCCATTGAAACTGAACAGGAACGTGAGTGGACAAATTGGACCGGACCGGGTCACGATAAGGGCGCCCGCACGCGTCCAAGGAAAGGGAAATGCCCATAAACAACTGGCGACTCGGTCCCAATTAATAAAGCAGCCAACACTGAAGTGGTGCAATTAATTCTGTTCCTTCGTAGATTTTAATAGTTCGCATAAATCAGACCGGCCGGTGTGTAATCGCCGTTTAATATGCCGGCCTATCGCGCCGGCCAACTTACGGATATATTGCCGCTACCGACTGATAAAGCACGATACGTGATTCGGGAACTTGCCTTTTTCCTGTCATTTTCTTGTGTATCAGTTACCCTTTGGAGAACGAGTAAAAAGGGATAGAGTTCGCTGTTAGATTTCCGATAGGGAATGCACTAGAACGAACGTTAGTTCTAGGTAAATAGGTATCTATCTCTCTTTGTGATAGCAAAATTTGAATTCGGCAAAATCAATTGGACGAAATACAATTGATTGCTTTCATAAAAAACCTAACTGAGGATTGGAAGCAAAAAAAGTTTGATAAAATGCAGTTTACAAGACAGTCAAATTTGGAGCTCAGTTAAGTCTTTTGGATCTTAGGTTCTGTAGTAAACGATATAATCTGATTAGGTTAATTGTGTTTCGTTATTACAGATGCCGCTCTCAGTCTTAAGGTAAATACGTAAAAGTTATTGAATAATAATCAGTAGACAACTTAAAGACCCAACACAAATTACACTCCCCGAATATACCTATTTAGAATGGGGAGGTGTAAATTGAATTGGAGCCAGACTTGGGTTCGTTAAGTGGTTATATCGCGCTGGACAGTGGCGCAAGGTGCGCGGGGGCCGATCGTGGGGGCAAAGGGGGGCCAACGGGGGCGACGACACCTCGTGATATTGAATTCGGTGCGGGCAGTCTCAATTGTTATCGGCTGCAAGGTCGCCCGTGTCAGGTACTACCCTTTCTTTACGAGCAGGGACGCCACTGGCTTTTATTAGCTTTTGCTTTTCCAATAAATAGAAGGCGTTTGTTTTTATGTGCGGACGTTCGCATTCGGCATTGGGGTGGGGCAATACATGTCACGTTTTTAAGAGGCAGTTTTGTTGTGCGTTCATGCGTTCATGTTGCTCTTTTTAAGTTAAGTCCAAATTAAATTATCATTCGGTCACCAAAATTTTGGCGAAGTTTCGGCTTATCCTATTACGCCAGATTATATTCTATGGCTCATACTTTAAATATAAATACATAGCTTATACTTTAACACATATACTTTTGAATGCTAATACATCACATCATAATAATATCACCCTTATGTATAGTGTAATATGTATAGTGGGTTGTACATATTTTTGCTACAATTCCTCCAATGGAGTTAAGACCAAAGTTCAAAGTCCCTTTTCAGTAAATTTTAGAAACTCAAGAAAGCGAAACAGATAAAAATGCAAAACGCAAAGACCAAGGGACGAAATGAAAAACAAAACGGCACTTTTCACGTCGCGTCAGCCCTAAACCTTCACGGCGGGCGGTCATTGGTCAATTTATTTCTTGCGCGGCAGTTATCATGATTGAATTAAGCAACTCCATGGATTGCATGCCCTTCCTAAATTATAGCCATTGTCCGAGCACGGAGCACCTCCCCGGCGCCCGGTGTTCCCGGAGGTTCTCGCAAAAAGGGAGTTGGGCATTTTAATCGTGGGAACGGTCGGCCGGCGCAGGTTTATTTAAGGTTAATTTCGATGATTCCGGCCCAGTCCCGATTGGGGTTAGCCGCCGCTTTCGGTTAAATTTGATTTGCGAACTTCCGTATTGTTGGAGTTCATTGGGTAATTGATTTTTGTGTTGGTTCAAAGTCTGGAAACGCGTATTCGGTTTAGAGAATTAATGTTCCGATTGCATATCTACTGCATTCTGACAAAATGGCACTTGTAAAATGTTTCAAAGGTATGCTTTGCTTTGAAACCACATCAGCACAAAACCTGGTATGTATTTAAAAAAATGGTTAGCAGTGCTGCTGATGACAGGAAAGCTACATTGCAATAAGGCCCAAGGACCTTTCCCTTGATAACCTGTAAATACTCATGACATAGAAATAAACATACCCGATTAAGTTGCTTAAATTCCGCTTTACTAATGCCTGCTTAAATATTACTTATCATATTTAAGAATGCTTTGCAAAGCGAAAGTAAACCAAACTGCAAAAAAGCTCATTTTGCTCCTACTCGATCTAAGAAAACAATGAGCAACTGTAACCAAAAATCAATTCAAAGCTCGAATTCAAAAGCACATTTCTCTCACTTCTACCGTACCTTATCACAACATAACACGCGGCTTACCTTACATGTTGAGGCAATGTTTCTCTTCCGCTCCGCGGCGCGTTCACACGGGGTGAATATCAACACAGGTAGTAGAAATACGATTGGCATAACACGAGTGTTATTGTAAGGTGAACACGCGTTTATTCGACGTATTTCCGAACTGAGGGTGAGGAAAGGGGAAATGGAACGATATGAATTGAGTCGACTGTGTTTGGAGTTTGTTTACAAATTGTTTTTGAAGTTCTTACATTTAAAAAGTTTATATAACTGACTTACTAAGAAGACAAGGTCATTTGACTTCCTCCATACAACAACAGTATTCAAAACTGAACATAAATATTTTAAAAACTTGACTTTACACTTCTTTGAGCGCAATATGACGTAATTCATCGTAGCGCGTAGCCCTGTAGTACTTTTCGTAGCCGGAGAAGTCCATCAAGTGCTACGAGTTAGGATGCTACGAAGCCTACTCAAATGCCCTTGCACACGTCAATAACCCCGAGTTAATCAAAGAGTAAATTTTTCTTTTTTACTCTCAACTAGGAGCTTCAAACTACGATACTGAGAAGCGTTCTTAACTTACACTCCATAGTTAATTTGGTAGCTGCAGGACACCATCGTGCACCGTAGTCAACTAAGCGCTACAAGCTAGGATGCTACGACGCTACGAAGCCTTCTAAACTTTACCTTACAATAGGCTTGTTTCCACTATGAAAAAAATGTTCAAAAACTGTTTTTTTATAAAATAATCCATAATTTCAGATCCCCTTTAATTATTTTTTTTCTGCAGTTCATAAAATTTGATTTTTAATTGAAATTCAATCGATAAATAGTCACTCAGTCGGCATTGCACGCGATATCGTCAAAGTGTGTGCTATAAAAACTCCATAGAGAAAAGCGTTTTGACAGTTGATAAAAAGTACGTTAACGATTAGTGGTGTCAACTACCCTATTATCCTGCAAGTGATTTCTCCTGCTTAAATATTAAACTAGTTTTATGAACTAAATTTAGTAACGTATATATTTGTGTAATAAGAAATATTGTTAAGGGTAAAACAACTCAACAACAGTACGAGTATACCAAGCCAAGACAGCTCACATTCTCGTACGTCTAATATTCAAATCTCATATGTCAAGGCTCCTCTAGTAGCACAATGGATATTACAAATTTCTATTTCACTGATGAAGTTCATTTTTATTCAGGGCACCTACAAGCAATCGCTAAGTAGGTACAAATAATCCATAATTTATTGCCAACTACGATTTGCATAGGATGCCGATAGTGAGCGCGGCTAAATACGTACTGTGAGATCGGGTTCCGTATGAATACCGAATAGAAAGTATGTACCGAACGCATGAGTTGTTTGTTTATTTAATTTGAAGTAACTATTACCGTCGCTTTTACTTTCTTAAAAGCTTCAAAATTACGCACGAACAACTATCGTAACGTATTCTTAGCGTTTACCTATCGTTTACTTGTCAATTTGTTTGGGGAAATTGACAGTTTTTGACGTTTGGACGATAGGAATACGTTACGATAATGTTCGCGCTTACCCCACTGAGCCGATCACTGATAAAAACGTGTCTCAACGAGATTTAAGGGAATCATGAATCAATTGTTTTTGTTGTTAAATAAAACTTACGACATAACTATACAACATCAGTCACTTTGACAACTATACTGCAAACAACACACTGAACTCTTGAATCTACGTATTCGAATGTCAGCCAACTAATAATCCTGAAGCTGTGGTAAGGCTCTCTATGGAACATGTGTTATCCAAGCTGTGGGTCATCGTACAGAAACAAATGACTTTCATGACTTTTTAACCCACAAAAAAATAGAGTTGTAACAAGTTCGACCCCTGTGTCTGTTTATGTGTGTATGTTTGTGTTGTTGTGAGTCTGTAGCATCGTAGCTCCTAAACGGATGGTCCGATTTCAAAGCGGTTTTCTTTTTACTAAAGATAATTTAATCATAGTGGTTATTATCTATGGCTGGTCAAAAACCGTCAAGACGTTGATGCTGTTTTCCTGACTCATGTCAGGGGTATTAAAAATTTTAGTTTTTTTTTAATGTTACGAATAGATATACTAATAGTAATAATACTAACTCTGGCCCTAGACAGGGATCGGTGGAGAGGTTTGGTGGAGGCCTTTGCCCAGCAGTGGGATGATGTAGGCTAACAAAAAAAAATGCTACGAATACGATAGAAAGACGGTTAAGCCGTATCGTAAGGAACCCCGGCGCTCGCACATCAACCGGCATCAGGGCACGTCGATGGCGTTACGGCGAATTATTCCGTTCCATTTTAGACGAAATGTATACAGAGCAAACATGAAAAGAGAACAAAATTAAGCAACGCGCCGCCGCACGCTACGAGCGACTAGCGGAAAGTTTTACGAACGCTGTGCGTGTTGCTGTGCTGAGGTGCTTTTGGCGCAGTGGTTGCAGCGCTTTGGTAGTGATACCTAAAGTTAAGCAACCTAAGGCGCGGTTATGTTTGGGATGGGTGACCATTCTGACCATTTAAGTGACGTCTATTTACAAGCATCTCCGTGCTTCGGAAGGCACGTTAAGCTGCTGGTCCCGGTTAATTTCGATAGTTATTAGTCGTTAAGCCTGGTCAGAGGCCCTCGGGCGACTTAATAACATCTGGCAGTAAGGTTGGTCACTTACCTTGCAAACACCCCTCCACCAATCCGTTCTGAGCCCGCGTGGTAGAGTATGGCTCGGATCTTTTTTATAGTTGAGGTGAGGCCTGTGCCCAGCAGTGGGACGTATATAGGCTGATGAGAGTAGATAGGTAGAAAGTAAACAAAGTAATAACCAAGCATGGCAGGCAGCTTATTCGTTCCCTAGACCTAGACACAATAAATTGATGGTTTTCTTTAAAACTATCTACAATGACTCTGAAAACTAAATATCAATCTTATTAGGTTCTTATTGTACATACATTAATTAGAACATTCTTTTCCGATCACGTACTGATAAACGATCTAACAACATTGTTCAATTCAGCAGTATAGATGTACAGATATTTCATAATTGTTATAATTATATTATTTCTAGATATCTGACTGCCTTGTTGGTGTAGTGGCAAAGTTTCTGCCTTACATAAGGGAGGGCCTGAGTACGAATCCCAGGTCGAGCCAATTTTGTTTCTGATATTTTCTGTCATTAATTTCTCATAAACTGCTCGGAGTCGTAAAGTTGGCGGTGTTACACCCCCTTCCTCGGAAAGCACGTTAAACCGTTGGTCATGTGCCTGATCTCTCTCCGGTCATGTCGGATTGCCGTCTCACCGAACTTTGAGAGTGACGGAACCGTGAGTGCACCTGTGTATTGCATTACATTTGTGCACTATAATTATGGCTGATCACTGTTTAGATGGCCGCCGTGGTCGAAATTAGCCAGGAGGACTATTATTAATATTATTATTTCTAGGTAGATTGAACACCTTGCTATTTTTTTTTCAAAATTAATTTAGTTTCAGATATCCATCCTCAGTCGCCATCATTCACGATTCGGCAAGATTGCAAAAAAGTGACTTATATAATATATTCCTATTTAAAAGTAAAATCGCTACCCACAACCTCTTACAACCTCAAGAGCCGCGGCGGGGCGCGGGGCGGGCGGGGGAGACATCAATAATCCTCCTTGTTATTCTTATGCAAATGCCCACCGTACGGTAATAAGCGAAACGCGAATCACCAGCCCCAGACGTAACGCAGATTGGAAGAATCCGCTGACACCGGCCGCGCCGTGGGACGCGATGGAAAAAGGCAAAAAACCAAAGAAATAGGACATTGTTCTTGTTGTACAGTTCTCTACATAAGTGGCAATTCGTGAAATTGTAGTAGCGAGTGCTCATAACTTGTCACCTAGTGACTTCAGAATCAGAGTCAGAATCTGTATTGCAAGTCACATGAGTAAAATGTGTTATAAATAATGTCAAAGTACAGTGACTCCCGGCAAGGGCACAGAAATCTAAGAAAGGCAAACATTGCCTATTCACTTAAAAACTTAGGAAAAATATTTACATAACATTCTATACATACATTCTTCTTCTTCTTAGCGTGTCTATGGAACACAAGAAATTAACAAAGGAACACATAACATTAGAAAGAGAGAATTATTCACATAACATTACTTCTTTTTGGGAGATCCCTAACTATGTTTAGTGAAAGGATCCAAAACATATGAAAGCTTTTGTTTTTATCATTGTAAATATGTTGTGTGGAAGGATAGGGTCGATAATCATTTCGCCGCTAAATTATTTTCTAATTAGAACCTTATTGTTAGGTAGGTAAAACTTTTTATTATGGTATTCTGGTCATATGTAGACTTGCATTTTAGAAGCACATTTATTTGTATTGTCTTATTATTCTCATCATCATCAGATCATCAGGGGGTTGTCTTAAGAACCTATTGCATACTTTCTGCAAAAACATGCACGTTGCCGTAGCCGAAATTTCGTAGAAATTTATTTTGTTTAAATTTGAATCGATGACATAAACGATGCGTACAAACTATGTAACAAAACATGCTATATAACATTTTTACAACAATCTTATATAAATTGTTTGTAATATTGCAATGTTAGACGTGTTATATAACTTCTGTTATGTATATGTTACATAATCTGCTCACACCTTAACATACTTTATAGCAATGGTGACCATAAGCTCCTTTATTAGTCCAAAATGACACAGACCGTCTCGATTCGATAGGAATGTTAAAGTTTTTTCAAAAACCCCACGATCTCACCTCGTAATAAAATGTTTTATTCAATAGATGAGTACTTTGACGATTAACAACAAATTCTGTATACGTCTAGCAAAAACTTTACTTACATTAGCTTTTAATAATACTTGATATCATTTTATTTTTTTATTTTAAATGTAAAACTACTTAACCTGCCCTCAAACTTGCCACACCTTCTTGGTAACTACATATGTCAATAAGTTCGTTTTTAAGAATTATAACTACCATCTATATTATGTAAATACACCTAGTATGCAAATGTTAATAAATTCATCATCATCATCATAGGCCTCATCCGTCTATAGCAGACGATTTAAGCAGTGTCTGCTGCAAGGCACTTCTTATTATGGCTGAATAAGCCAATCCGGGAGCGACAAACTCTTCCGCATTTAAGGCACGGGAAGGCAGCGGCAGGTGGATCATCGCCGCTCTGATGCCTTGTTTCCCTTCTGTCAGCCAGCACATTGAACCAGGCATCGTCGTGAATTTTAAGTCCATCCTTCACACGTTTGTTAATAAATTAATAAATAAATACTTAATAAGAGAATCGAAACGAACTTTGTACCTATGCTATGCCAAGACATATACTTTGCTTCTCTGTTCTAATTAACGGAATAATTAGAGATGATAATTGGAACACAAACCCTGATTCTCACTTACCCTTTGACCAGTACAACGTCAGATCGACACCTGCAGTAGAAGTGGAGCGTGCTATCGGCTGCGCATGCGCATACGAAACGCGCTGCCTTATCGCTGGTCAAGGCGCGGGCGGGCGTCATTTAGTCAGTGTGACGCTTGTTTTGTACACTGCTTGGGTATTTGTTGAGTAAAAATTATATTTTTTAAAGATTAACATTCAGGTTTTTAACCCTCGATGAAAAAGGGGGGTGTTATTTAAAGAAAATACTTTGTTTACCTACTCTGAATGCAAATGAAGGCAATTAAATCCGTGAAGATTCTAGAAGCTTACCTACTTCATGTCTAAATGACGTAATATTGTCTGCAAGCTACAATTAATATTAAACTTATTTCAAAACTTCACTATTGAAGTATTATATCACAATTAAATTGATAAATACAAATTCAAATAGATACGCATGCAAATTGCAATGTGATATTTGACAGTGATACTCGACTGTTATTCGGACCTTCGCCTTCGGATCAGTTGGCTTTTTGGTCGAAGACGAAGTATTCGCCGAAGACGTTTTTTGGCCGAAGGTGGCCGATGCCGGAGCGGAAGCTTCGGTCGGACGCAACTTATGATGCATTTAAAATCATGAATGGCCGCGTATGCACCAGATATCGATGCGGCCGCGTGAATGAGTGCGATAACGCGCACAGCACACATGCGCATGCGCACATCACGCACACATGTACAGGCGCGTGGGCAGAGGCCAACGACACCGCGATTGGGCTTTTTGTGCGTTTCCCAGAATGGTACGGTGGCCAGCACGTCACGTTATACACTGCTGTAACTTATGCGCTTGTGATACGGAAGATTTTGCATCAAAAATGGGTAGGTTGTGCTGCCAACTGTACTTTGATAAGTATTGTGCAGGAAATAGTAATTAGAATCATCATTATATGTTTTGTGATCATCATCTCAAAACACTTAATTTTATTGCGGGTTACGGCTAATACGGCTAACGGCTCTACATTCTAGTAATTCATCGCGTTTTGCAGTAATGAAAATGCAATTGCTTTTTTTATTTATTTCAATGAATAATTTCAATCGATGTTGTCCCAGTTAATTGACATTAAAGGGATTATGATAAAATGAAAATAATGAATTTGGGTCACAGATCTTGCAAACTAAACATTGTTTCTCGTGATGTTCTTTTTGACATAAAATAATAGCACGAAATGCAATAAAACTGCACCAGATTAAAATTGGGCCGTCACTCAGCGTTGCAACAACTCTCTCGACATTTCTAGACCTCTCTATTTTCCTTGTACCTGAGTTAAATTAAAACGTTTCCTTCAACGCGAGTGCCAAAACCGCTCAGTGTTTAAAACTAGTTTCGTATGACAAATAAATCTGTCTCGCTGCGACTTATCGCAGTGTGAAGGTAAGTGCGCCGGTTTGGGAGGCGCAGTAACTCTCCAGTTTCGGGTGGTCGCCGATAGATGGCGGACGCGTTGCATCGATAGACAGTTTACATGGTGCGATCAATTTACAGCAGTTAATATTAATCTTTCTAGAATAATCTCTTCAAATTATGTAAGGCCAGTCCAACCCTTATCGCAGACTTAGAGAGTGGCGTCCGATGTGACAAAATCTAAGAACATACAAAGTAATCTGACAGACAACAAGCAGCACAACACACCAAAACTCTGTACAAAAGGTAGACTTAACGCCGTAGGGTCTACCAATCATACGAAGCAGAAACGATTAGTGGGCGGTAATAGTAAAATGAGACAAGTCAAGTGTTAGAATGACAAAGATTTAAACTGTGGTCACTTGCTACGTGCAGAAATAAATCAATGAATTAAAACTTTTTCCCCATTTTCAAAGCCTCTTTTGATAATAACTTAACGTTACACTTTGTGCCCTTATCAATACAGTGGTTAAACACGATATCCGACGTTATAAATATTCGAGCATTGTAAATCGCACGCCTGTTTCACAACGTGCGCCCGCGTCGCTTCCCAACTATTCTGCCTAATTGCTCGAACCGCTCATTAACGCCGTAAGTCACCAGCACTCTGCGCAGAGGTGACGTTCTATCACTTCTAGAAAACGTGTCAAACATTATTTCGCCCGCCCATTATGCAGAATGTAGCATTTGCTACAAAATTAACATTGGGATAAGGGTTACAAATAATAATAATAATAATAAACTTCTATCACAACCATCAGTACATTAAGTTTACATTTTATGGATGAAATTGATTTGTTTGTGAGAGAACTGGAGTCTGAACTAGGCTATAATACAGATGGGGGCCTGTAATACAGAGCGCTAGCACTCGATGTCTATCGGGGGAACAAAAAGTAAATCTTACAGGCCTTGTATCTTGCCATCTATAAATTAAAAGGCCTGTAAAATTTACTTACCTGTACCTACAAATACTTTCATAAGACCCAAGAGACGATCGTGGCATTCTATCGCCGCGATTCCCCAATATCGGTGATGTAGCCGCAGCCATCGCCGCATGCTGCGCTTGTTAACTAAAATCCTAGGAAAATTATTTGCATTAACTTAAAATGAATATTTTAACCACCTAAGACCCTAACTAGTAGTGTAAACTAAGCAAATAAATACCTACCAGAGATATATGAAATACCACAGTTTCTCGTATTGCTAAACATGGGCTAGGCAAACCGCACACGGCAAACAAAACATCAATTAACAGGTAAATTCTAACAATAATATTATATAAAACAGGAAACGATAATCATGCACGTGTTACCTTTATTAAGGTAAACATCAGGAAAATGTGACTTTATTAATGTTAACGGTTATATAATTACATTCCGACACTTTATTAAACAAATCTAAAGAAATATCGATTAAATCAATGTTTATGGAATCCAACATAGTATCCAAAAATCACCATTGACCCTGCGTGGTAGAGTATAGCTCATAGTTGAGGTTAGGCCTGGGCCCAACAACAAATAATAAATAAAATAAATAAATAAATATTTCACAACAATCACACCAATTCTCTAGTCCCAAATAAAGCTACGAGGCTTGTGTTATGGGTACTAGACAACGGATAAACATACTTAAATACTTTTTTTTGTAAATAAATACATATTATACATAGAAAACACCCAGACCAGTACAAACACACCTGTTCATGCACACTTATGCTTGTACTGTGCGGGGATCGAACCCGCGACCCTTGGTATTAGAAGTCCGACATGTAGACCACTGCACCAAGCGGTCGTCAAAGGTTAAAGAAAGTATTTTATGGTGAAACAACGGACATTTATAGGCATTACACAATACAGTACAATGATTAATCATTTATCTGTTCTCTGAAACAGTGGATCGCTGTAAATAATACTCTAACTCCGAGGTACTAATCATTAGTAGTAGGTATGTATAGGGAGTAAGATACCTATTGCGGAAAACAGAATAATAATAATAATTTGTGTAGGTAATTTAATTGTTTTGAAATACAGGTGAAATATAAGCTTATGGATTAACTGAAGTTAGAGAAATAATTGTTATTGTTAGCGGAAACATGTTCTTTATTTTGTATTATATAACCTACACCACATCACACAAGCTCGGGAAAGTTTTCTCTGTGTTGCAGGTACACACATAGGTATATGTAACGTATTCATATGCGTGTGAAATTCACACGTATCATAATGTAAATCACGTTTATTTATAAAACACTAAAAGCTGTTTATTGCCGCTAAATACCGAGACACAAACAGCGCGATTAACAAAGTCATGCAAACGCGTTTAAAGATCCCATCAATAAGCGCGCGCGTTAATCTCGCGTAATGCGCGCACATCGCACTATTGCGCTTGCGCATTACCAAGTTAACACAGTAAAATAATCTCATAAACAGTATTATCACTCCAAGAGGTCAAAGTATACTCGTAATTCAGGTATCAAAATCACCTTCAGATTCTTGAGTGAATAAATGTAAAAAACATATAAAAGTATATGAGTAAAGAGGGTGAATGTAAAACGAATTACGGCTCTTTCACGTTGAACTGATTTTAGCTTTTTCACCCCAAACTGTACTCGAGAAACAATTTTACAGTAAGTGGCGTGGAAATCAAATTCAAGGCAGAAGTAAAACGATTTATAACAAACAGATCACGGTCGCCATTTGTCATAAAATTGAGTGCCTAAGAAAAACTGGATTAAAAATATCAAATCTTAAATTCTTCGAATGTGCGGTGGCCAACACGTCACAGAAAACACTGCGGTAACTTATGCGCTTGTGATACGGGTGATTTTGTAATAAAAATGGGAAGCCTGCTATGCTGGCCAGTGTACTTCCCAACAGAAACACATACGCAGTTTTTTTTATTGGGATAGGTCAACTCTTGACCCAAGACTAAGCCCAACGAGGCAAAGACTGATTCTACGATGGAGCTCACCTAGAAGATGCCTGTTCACTCTAGCTTTGAAGATTCCTAGGTTGTAATTGCAGCGAAACACTGACGCAGGTAGTGAGTTCCACTCTTTTGCAGTGCGCATCAGGAATGTAGATAGGAAGCGCTTGATTCGTATCAGTCAGTACATCGACACGGTACGGATGGTATCCCGCGGTACGTCTGGTGGTCCGATGGTAAAAGGGGGCCGGCGAAATGAGCTGATGTAGATGTAGATGTAGTTGATATTCTACTCATTGCCAATTTGTACTGTGTCACTGCGCAGACGGCGATTGTCGCTCCCGCGGTAAACATGTTGGTTTGTTACGTAAGCCGACGATGCTAGCAAGATTGTTGTGTAAGATTGTAAACAAAAAGTTTTTTAGTCATAATAAAATGTGTAAGAAAACATTTTTTCTATAAGTAAAATTCACTTAGGTAAGGCGTGTAGGTAACAAACTTAAATGTGTGTAATAATCATTTTCACTTCTGTTATAAGTTATTCAAACTCTTTTGTTCTAATTATGCTAGTTTACCCAATTATACATATTACCTTCTAAATAATGAAAATTAACAAATAAGGTTTAAAAATAATACAATATTTTAATCATGTTTACATCTTAATTCAGTACTAAAATGTTTACAAGCGTTGTTCATTCATATCGTTCTTAGAATAGAAGTCAAAAATAACTTGAAGACAACCGACGACGTCACGGAGTGTATCCATAACTTACATTCGATTGCAATACAATAGGGACAGTGATTCTCAATCTACGAGACCACATAATTTGTGGGGTGGCGGCAATAACACTTACGATAATGACGAAAGTTAAAGGAAACGTCTATTAAAATCTTATCTCAGACTAGTGTTCACACATGCAAAATCAATAATCCTTTGAATTTTTTTTTAAGTATAAGTGAAGCTTGAAAAACACTACTCGATAAGATACACGGTACAACTCTGTATGCAATTGCAAAACTTCCTATACTATCAGAAGATTAAGAAATAGTGTAGCGTAGTTTATCATAAGCATAACTATGGCTTCTTAGGCATTTAAAAATGGATGTATTGGGATATTCCGATGAGCTGGTTTTATTTGTTTGGGCTGGTAGCATCATTTAGATGTATAAACTTGAAAGTACTTAAAACTGAAAGTAAACATTAGAGGTATACTAAACTTGAAACTGAAAGTAAGCATTATACTCGGGATCATTGTCTAGCGTACTGCGTCGTATAGTGAATCTTGCGGAACGGGTCTGTGCCGAGGCTGAATCGTTAGGTGTCGTTTATCACCACAAAACTCGCTCAGTGTTCAGATCCATGGGGTAACCTCGGCTCAAAGTTTGAGAAGCATCATGTTCGGGGTCATTGTGTAGCGTACTGCGTTGTATGATGGTTGATCTTGCGGAACGGGACGTTGTGTCGCTTATCAGGACAGAGCTCGCTCTGTGTTCAGATCTTTGGGGTACTTCGGCTGAAAGTTTGAGAAGCATTATCTTCGGGGTCATTGTCTGGCGTACTGCGTCGTACGATCGCGAGCCTTGCGGAACGGGGCCGGGCCGAGGCTGTGTCGGTAGGTGTCGCTTATCACGACAGTACTTGCTAATGCGTAATTATAACGCTAAGTGAGACATATGGATAGTGATGTGCAATATCTTGTCATATTTTTTTAACACGGCACTCTATGAATTAATACTTAATACACTTTCAAGAAGAGAGTGAATAAGCTGTTACTAGACAGACATGATCCATCCTCAGCCACATCGTCACTTACCATCAGTGGAGTTTTTAGCCAAATGCCAGGATAGTACAGTTACCTACGTTAAAAAATGCTGGTAGGTGCAAGGGGTGTGGTAATTTTTTTAAATAAAAAGTTAATTTATTCATGAGTGCCTAGCCAACCATAAAAATATTTAAGACCAATTTAGGTATCTAAATAATCTTAAAATTGGGTGTTAGAACGTTGCGTAGACACGTACTTATTCGCGAATGAATCAGACATGAATTAAATAGATTTGGTTATATAAGTTAAAAATAGATTATATAAGTAGATTTGATAACCTAAGTAATTCATTATGTGGGTTTTTGCATCATAACATTTTACTATTACTATAACTGTAATCGTACCTGGCAGTGGCACTTCATTTGTAGTAAATCGTGTGACAAACCTTTATGTGACATTTTAAGTTGCTATCGAAAAGATGGCCGCCAAATAAGGACTCCTGGATAAATGTTCAAATTCAAAATCTTTTGTTTTGAAATCAGTGTCTTGAAACAAGTAATCAGGCCTAAGCCTTTAGTCGTTCAGTTGGAGCCTAGTCGCAACGTGAATTTTAATTCATTTGTGATTAGAGTTCCAAACGAGAAAATGGCGACTTTCATGAATGCAGATTTTTGGCCGAAGGGTGTCGTCTTTCGGCGTTTCCGCGGAAGGCTACGTGACACACCGAACAACACGTCAACGACCTTGCGTGTAACATAAACATTTTTAAATAAGTTTTATTATATTTTTATATAATATGTTAGTTTATAAGGTATATATTCTATGGGCCTGTATTTAATTGTAAATCTGTTGCCTGATGCAAATAAATAAATAAATAAAATAAAATAAGCATCCCATCTCTAGCGGCCACCGGTCACCTCCTCTGACGTCAATCGGTAGCCTAGTTGCCGGCTATCTTGGGTTCGGAGGTGAAGGCGATCGCGTGGCTTCTCGGAACTGATCGCAGATCGGTATGATTGATCGCCCTTTGTCGTTTACACGTTTTCAACTGGGTTTTGTGTGCTTTGATCATGCAGGTGGGCTCTCGGCTTATGCAACGTGATGCAAATTGCTTTTTTTAAACTGTCTTTTTCTCGTGTTTTAGACTGCTTCTATCGGAAATGATACACTTTTTAGGAGACCTGTTTACACAGGACAGTAGACCTGTGACCACGGATGCTGAAAAGGATCCGGTTAAAATGAAATGTAAATAAATCACGAAATAATCCGTAGAAAGTGGATCATTCCAATGTTCGTGTAAACAGAAGAAACCAATATTCTACTATCTCAGCTGAAGCCGCTCAAAATGTGAGTAGTTATGTGTTTTTTGGTTTCTGTAAACACTTAAAAATGGACTCTCGAAGACTCCGCTGTCTGCTTGTTTACCTGTAAAGGCTCTATAATCTCATGAACTAAGATAGCAAGACATTCCATAGAATAGAAATACCTACGTCTATATTTCTATTGCTACTTAATCAAAACAGACAAAGCCATGTTGCACCGTAATAAAAAACATATCGTATTTATTAAAATTTCAAAAAACAACTTTGAAAGAACAACTTTTGCTTTCCTTGATGTCGGCATCTTGAAAAAAAAATCATCCAACACCAAAACATACTCTTTCGATAATGTCCAAGACATCGATGGCAGGTCATTCCATTCTCACCTTTGCCATAGTTGGCTGACATCCAACTGCTCACCATTTGTTTAAAATGGAACGGAAATGCTTTCCACACGATATCATTGATATTTGCAACGTGTTTCTTGTAAACAACTCATTGTTTTCACACTTCCAAAGCATAGTGCATAAGGATTTTAGGCTCTGCAACTTAAGATTTCAATCGAAATGGCCATGGTCTAGCATTAAGGCGTATCTATATCCGCGATTCCAAGCTTACCTCAACACCTTTTCCCCTGGTTTTCTAGAATCTTTTAAGTATGTGTTATAAAGATCTGCGCACATAACAGCCGTTTGAAGACATCCAAGCCTCACCTTTGGTTTAGTTGGCTATGGGCCAGGACGCCGTCAACTTCAGGCGGTATGCTAACGCAGCAAAGATCTTCAAGGCTCTGGTATGGTGTCTGTTGGAAATCTGTGACGTGTGTATACAACGCAATCCCTTCAGTTCATCGGAACCTCACCTTTGGCTCAGTTGGCTTGAGGCCAGGACGCTGTCAAGTCCGGGCGGTGCGCTAACGCGATAAAAATCCACCAATTGGGTCAGTGCGAGCAGTACGTCATCTTTCCGATTTCCGATGTGGGTTACTCGGTGATTTCTGGCTCTTTCGTATACTAGGCATTATGATCAAAGATTTTTTTTAAATTTGGCTCAAAAATATACCTGCTTGTCATTGTTTTTTATAGAACAACATTACAATATTGATCTGATTCCGTGGTAAGTAGGTTAAGCATTTGTGTTACAACAGTGGTATTACAAATAAACTAAAATAAACACTTATAACACCCAGACCAGTATAAAGAGACATGTTCATGCACACAAATGTTTGTACAGTGCGGGGATCGAACCCGCGACCTCTTGGTTAATAGTCAACTTCTGGACCATTACATCAAAGTGGTCGTCAGCCGTGGTTTACCGTAACGTGCTGGCAACCGTACCTCTAGCTAGTTAATTAATAAAAGGGTTTCCTGATACTTTAGTAAAGCCAAACAGGCATAATTTCGTAGTCGTGGTCGTATTTGTGTGTTAATTAGTTATACGATATTCCAACGATATGAAAGTGGTCATAATTGAATAACAGTGGTTTTAAAAGTTACCACTGCGGCACAAGCTTCACCTGGACTCAAGCACAGCCAATCTCAGTGAAGACTGGTGGATTGGTGTTCACCGGATTAATATGAACTCAAATGTCTTTCGCAACATAGTTTACCAGACTACAAACCTAATAAAAGTTAACAAGACGTTTTTTTTTTGGCATTTCACACTTAGCTGTCCAAAAAACGTTGTCTCTCGCGTCGCATTTCCGCGCCAAATTCCACACATTAATTTCGACACGACTGGAGGCGAGAAGGGAAGGAAACCCAGGCAGCATAGAGGCTTTGTGGCGCGAGCCGAGTGAAACAGCATTAACGATTCATGCTACATAAAGTGCGCGCCAAGCACCCGCGACAACCTTGCCCGGTGTTTCAAGAGATGGGAGTTTTGCCTTGAATATGGGATTAACTTACTAGGTTGTTCTGTCGATAGATAGATGGAAAATTCTTGATGCAGATTTCACACGTATCGAGAAGACAGTAATATCTGACATTCATAAGACTTTACAGATACAAGTAAGAGTCATAAGACTGACAATCTTGAATTTTATCGTCAAGATTCTTAGAATGTATATTTTATTTATTTTAGAAAACCAACAGCAACAATATGCTAATTTTTTAAGTTCTAGTTTACAAGTAGGCCAATTCTAGGTTTTCTTTAAATACTAATTAGTGTAAAGCTGTAAGACTAATGTTTAACAAAATCATTAGGTAAATTTGAATCAATGATATCGAATCAATTCATTTAATGATATCAAGATCATCAAAACAATTTAAAAAAAGTCTGAAATTGTCGCATGACGCATGAGGTAATCAAGTGCAACTTTTAACGACCAATTGGGTTTGCAGGAATAGGTTTAAACAAACGCAACTTCTAGAAACCACTGCCGTTATACAAGCACCCAAAAGGACTCAAAAAAACCTTTCCAACCAATTATTCGTCTCATCTGTTAAATGTTTTTCAATTTTTCAACGTTTATTTCTATGTTTTATTTCGAAAAGACATAACACTTTAAAAAATCTTTTCGGCTCCGGTTATCGGGGAGGATTCGAACCCCCAACCATTGGACCGGAGTGTTTTGTATTTTCAATTCATCTCACTCGATGCTGACAAATACATATTTTTTATATAACCAAGGAGCTTTATTAAGTAAGCTGGCAACTGGAAAAGTAATTACATGCAGGCTACAGCCGGAACCTGCCGCAGTGAAGGTTCGTTTCGGCAGTGTTTTTATCGCGTCGCTCGCAGCTACCGGAAGCGAGGCGCGTCTTGCGACGCCGCGACCTGCGATTTGTCGCCAAGATGCTTCACTGGCTTATACAGATTTATTTTGACTTCAATATTTATACTTGTGAAGAACTCCACCTACATTCACACCCATTCGCACCCACTTTCTTACTTTATAGCAACCATCATTATAGATCTATCTTTAACGGTTCGTCATTTTTATTTATTTATTTAGTGTATATTAGTATATATTATGTGTATTTTTATTTAAAAATTCATATTTAATGTATTCATAGATAAATTTATTGTATATTTTATATTAAATCCCATGTGTCATATTATTGATATAATTATTTTTGTGCTTTTTATTTATTTTGTCGCACCGCCCACTATTCATTTCTGCTTAGCTTAAAGGTACGACTGTTAGAGAATGCGCTGCGCGTTTTGTTGTGCAATAAAGCTTAATTAAAAAATAATTGCATTACTGTCTATTTGGCAAACATAAATATTTCATTCATAGGTAGGTCTGTACCTACACACCTGTAAAATCATATGTATAATAAATTGGATTTTATACGTAACCACACATTAAAATAAAATAAAACTCAACAATTACAATATGATAGGTATAATTAATTTAAAGCAACATTTCATTGGATTTTTAACCCCCAAAGAAAAAGAAAGGGTGTTATAAGTTTTACCCCAATGTCTGCTTATGTTGGTGTGTGTATGTCTGTAGCATCGTATCTCCCGAATAGATCTTCATCTTCTTCTATCGTGTCGGCAAGTCGGGCTAAATCTTACTTGCCCAGAAAGCGGCTACCGTGGTAGCCCTCTGGTTGTTAACAGTAAGTCCTCACGCGAAGGTGGTCGGGCACGCGGTACAGTTAATGAGATAGAATATATAATACCGACTAGATGAACTTATTTAAATGCGGCTTTTTTTTAAATTTGAAAGATAATTGGCTAGATGACACCACCGAATCATTGACATAAGTACTTTTTATTATCTGTCAAAACGGTTTGCCTCCATAGATTTTGTATGGGAATATGTGATCGTGACGTCATGGTCATGTATCAGAAATCGGAGTCAATTGACCGAATATTTATTGGGTTTTGTGTGTTAAAAAATTGGTTTCTACAGCTTTTTGGAAATATATTGGTTGTATTAACTTCATAGGGGCTATGTTTTATAAGCGCCATGATCTTGAAAATATTTAAGATAGGTGTCATCATCCCAATTGACTCACGGGAGTCCTTGGCTTGTCAAAATTCTTCCAGCCGTTGAAGCTCACCAGCTATCCTCGCTCATTCGGGTTTTTATTAGTGGAACATATTTTTTGATAACAAACATTTAAAAATATAAGTTAGTGCCCATAAATCAAATCGACGACCGCTTGGTGCAGTGGTCCACAGGTCGGGCTTCTAGACCAAGGGTCGCGGGTTCGATCCCCGCACAGTACAAGCATAAGTGTGCATAAACATATGTGTTTGTACTGGTCTGGGTGTTTTCTATGTATAATATGTATTTATTTACAAAAAAAAGTAATTAAGTACGTTTATCCGTTGTCTAGTACCCATAACACAAGCCTCGTAGCTTAATTTGGGACTAGAGAATTGGTGTGATTGTTGTGAAATACTTATTTTATTTATAAATCATTACTACGTGTTTATTAAGATGTGAAGAAAAAACATGACTCTTGATTGATAGACTACTCGTCACCTTTTGCAATAAGGTATTTCTTATCTACAATTATACGTCAAACGTTATTTACCACATAAGGTACACAAGTATGTCGGTGATATATGTTATCGGTATATTTTGCAGAGATAAAACGTTCTAATTAGGCGAACCTACGTATTTCAAAACCTTGATTTCTGTTTTTCAACGGATTAATTTAGCATGACTCTTTTTAATTATGTTAATGAGGTGAAACCCTAACATGATGTGACTAAATGTGAGAAAACAGAACTTTATTTTGCAATTGAGTAATGCGTGCAGTGCACCTAAGTACCTAGTACTCGTACTTAGTGTAGAGTGATTATTTATTATTGTAATAGTGATGGCCATCACATTAGATTAACCATTTTTGTTGCATAATCGCCCGTATCACAAACGTATAAGAGAACACAGTTTTTTTTTTTTTTTTCAAATAAATATACAACAACATCACATACATTGATCTGACTCCGTGTTAAGTAGCTTAAGCACTTGTATTACAGATATCAGAATCAATAGTGGTATAACAAATAAACTTACTCGTAAATAAATACATATAACACCCATACCAGTACAAACAGACATGTTCGTGCACACAAATGTTTGTACAGTGCGGGGATCGAACCCGGGACCTCTTTGTTAATAGTGAACTTCTTGACCATTACACCAAAGTGGTGGTGAAACGTGGTTTACGTGCTGGCCACCGTACCTCTAACTAGTTAATTAATAAGAGGTTTTCCTGATACTTTATTAAAGCCAAATACGCATAGGCATTAACATATAAAGTTGATTTTTTTTCTTTTTTTGATGAAGTAGTAATTTAAAAAGAAACTCCCCCTTGCAAAATCAATTAGGTACATGCTAAGTATGTATATTGAAATTTTGAAACATATTTTCCGTTGACAACCACTTCAAACCTAGAGGTAGCGAAACAATGACTCGCGGCATGCCGCCGGGTCACCATTAGCGCACTCTATAATTAATTAGCGAGAGCAACAATAGTAGAGCCCTCTTTTTACTGCAAACAAAGGAATAACAGTTATGAACAAGTTTCCAACCATTGTGAGCGTGACGGCCTCAAAACCTCGGAACTTTGCGATACGTACGCTTGCCCGCTCGCACACGTAATGTTAACAAACTGCGCGAACTCCTAAAACTAACATTGAACAATAGTGCACTGTAAAGTCAATATGATGTGAAAGATCACAAAGATTGGTTTAATTGGTATTGATAGGTTCATTTACCAATTATTTATTATTTACTAGCTGACCCAACGAACTCTGTTCCGCCTTAGAGGCAATAAATAAGTAGACTTTGGATTTCATTCGATTCTAAAAAGTAATCTAAAAAGTATCCTATATCCGTCTCCTGGTTCTAAGCATACCTCTCCACCAGTTTTTTGCCAAATCCGTTCATCCGTTCTTGAGTTATAAATAATGTTACTAACACGACTTTCTTTTATATATATAGATTTACTTGAAAACCCCGCAGACGTTGTCCTGTCCTTTTTTTTTAAAGTAAAAGAGAGTTCAAGAAAAAAAATAAGTCTTGTTATAATGTTTTGGATGAAGATCTTGTCTTGACAATAAGGAACACATAAAAAAGAATCATCAAATTTTAGTACAGTCGGTCTGAACATACGAGTACAGTACACGACTTTTTGGCGATTCATTTCTATTGCTTCATTTTAGCTTTATTACAACGCAAACTTATCATTTGTGCTAAACAGAAGTTAAAAGTGGGAATTATGTATTAGTTCCCAAAAATATGTCACCCGCAGCAACTCATTATAAGTTATCGATATCATCGAGACAGATGTATAGATTAGCTTTATATCGAGTTTATATTGGGCTGATCTCAAAAGTGCATGTGATGCAGGCTCATTATAGGTAGAAATCAATGTGCCCGCGGCAACGAGCCACGCGTGGGGTCCGGTGTTCCTTCACGTGGGGTCCACGGTTCGTACACGTGGGCTGACAAACCTCGTTAAGACTTTGTTGAAGTTCTTTGTTTCCAACTATACCTAGCTTTAAGTTCTTATTAACCAAACGACTCAACAACTTCACTAAAATAATTATTGCAACTGCTTTTGATCCGTTTGTACGGCACCGGATAACCCATTCGTAAGGAATTGGTTTTAAAGCACTAAAAGTTGTATAACCTGCGATATCCCTAGAAATTGCACAAAGGCTAGTTTGTTTGTTTTTGTTATAGTTAATAGCTGAAAGCTGAAAAAAGAATAAATTTGCTTAAAATTTCCACTAAACGACGCCAGCTCAGGAACTCAAATACATCCAACTGTAACCACTTTAAAAAACTAGAGCTGGAAGTCAAAGGACTTACAATACAACTCACAACGTGACACAGAAGATGCACCTGGAAACACAACACTGACACCAACAAAACACTCGACGCGTTTCGCCACTACACGTGGCATCCTCGTGATGGAGATGTTGTCGCTTCGATAGTTTACGATCGCGCTCGTCAATATCTCCTGTGAATGCCAATTGTGGATTGAGGAGTGGAAATTTAATGCAAAATAATTATCTTTTTCAGCTTTTTGTTATTGTGTGGATGGATTGCAAGTGGTCACAATGAATGGTTCGGGACTCTTAAGGTGATTTGTTTTATAACTAAGTACCTAAATACTAAGGTAATATTGTAAACAAAGGTACCTTGTAAATAACAAACAATATGACTTGATGTGGGTTTCTTCATTTCGTCACGCCTGCTTGAATGATGTCATCCGCAGATCACTTGTCGCCATTGATGTGCCAGCAGTACTAGAGCCTGCTGGCATATTTCTTGATGACGGCAAGAGACCTGACGGAATGACAATCATTCCCTGGCGGCAGGGCCGTTCGCTTATATGGGATGCCACCTGTGTTGACACACTGGCGCCATCACATATAGGCCGAACTTCTGCCGTTGCTGGTGCGGCGGCTGACGCAACCGAGTCGCTGAAGATGCGCAAATATGCTGCCCTCTTGGAGAGCTACATATCTGTGCCTTTCGGTGTGGAGACCATGGGCTCCTGGGGCTCCAAGGCTATCGCCTTCTTCAAAGAGCTGAAGAAGAGATTAGCTCAACACACAGGTGACCATAGGGCTGGCAGCTTCCTCGGCCAAAGGATCAGCCTTGCCATACAAAGAGGAAACGCTTCCAGCCTTTTGGGCACCATACCCAATGGCAGCTCTGGGGGAGATATTTTTTCTATATAGTTTGAATTTTTGTTTCCTTAATTTATTTTTTATTTTATTCTAATATCTTAGTTTAATTATCTTTATTCCAATAAATATTTATTGTCACATTAAAACATTACATTTAGAATAACATTACATTTGGGCCACACACACACACGCACACACACACACACACACACACACACACACACACACACACACACACACACACACACAAGTATATATTTACTTAATTGAAATCCTCTTTCGAAACAACGTATTAGAACAAAATGAATATCACGTCATATGGCATCAGCATTATATTATTTTAAAGATAATACACACCTAAATATGTGTTCAATAAGCATGATCAGAAAATTATTATTATCCTCAAACCAGCTTTAGTTTATATTTATATTGTGCAAACGGTGTTCTCACGGCGCGGGCGCACATCTGGCGGCCACGCTGCGTACGCGCAGGTAAAGCATTGTTTTACTGCGCAGTAAACGCGACATCTCCCGCACTGTCCTCTTGTTAATGGTACTCAGTATTTTCTCTATGGTTTGGTAGTAAAAGTGAAATAAAAAATTATTATTTAACTTTTATGTGGCTTTACCTTAGTTACGAGTATTGTTTATGGCGGGTGATTGATTTTAATTGCTGTTTGTAAATCAAAGGCCATGTTCTTAGGATTTATTCAGTTCATAAAGTACAAGTACAATTTTCAGGTACTTAAAAAAAAAGAAATATAAGCTCTTTATAGCCTGAGATACAGGTTTAAACTAGTTCAGGCAAAGAAAGTTTTCTATCTCAGTGTAATTTTAAGCTCTAATGTATTAACTTTTGTTCATTGAAACTAAATAAATGATTTATTAGTATTATCAATATTTATAATTCATTTGTTTAGTTAGCTTCTTACTGAAGCAAACATATATATGTTTGCTTCAGTAAAAGCGTTGTTAAAGTTGTTCAACGTTTGAGAAACGAAAGTCAAAGTCCTTTACTATGGCTCCGATTTTTTTTCCTGTTTAGAGAATAACGTATCTAGGTCACAATGACCGTAAAATTAGTCGCCTTCTAGAGCTTTCTGACGAAACTTGAAAATCTAAAACTTTAACGTTCAATAAACAGTTCTGTTACATATATTATTACGTCCTATATATCTTAGCTGTTTCGTGAAAATTGTGTTTTGGATATATATTTTGCTCAAATTCCCCCTTCCTGTTAATGGAATGTAAATCGCTACAAGCGATAAGACCGCCTAAATTGTACATCATTCTTTGTTGTCCATAATTTGGTTTCGTGTTGTACAATAAAGTGTTGATCCATCTATCTATCTATCTTGTCTGCTAATTTAGGTAGGTGTTAATATGTATGTTACCAAAAACAATAATTTTGCGATAATTATTCTAACGCAATTCGTTGAGCGTTATTCGGTATCGTGTATTTATATTAATATCTTAAAATTCCGGCCTCACATTTGCGTTATGTAAGTAGCTGTTACGTTGCTACCTAAACGTTTCATGATGTAATAATCGAAACAGTTATACGTAACGCTCACACCGGAGAACAAACACTAAAATCGCACTTGTCTGGAAAATGAAGGCTAATTTGAGTTTAGAATCGGTGGTAGTATAATTTGATTCATCGTTAGGCCGCCGATAAACGTAGGAATGCGTCTCCATGGCTCGGCGTTTACGTCCGGCCATTTTGGCAACGGTAGCGAACGTACAGTGCCGACCGCTCGCGTTAAAATACGCTAATGTCATGAGGTGCCAATGTTGTAGAGCATGCATACTGTCAATATATAATACTGCGGCTTCGATTCCCGCACAGTACAAGCATAAGTGTGCATGATCATGTGTGTGTTGTACTGGTCTGGGTGTTTTCTATGTACCTATAATATGTATTTATTCACAAAAAAAAAGTATTTAAGTATGTTTATCCGTTGTCTAGTACCCATAGCACAAGCCTCGTAAGCGTACTAGCAAGCTTAATTTGGGACTAGAGAATTGGTGTGATTGTTATGAAATATTTAAAATATTTTATTTTAACTTAGTTTTTCAACTGATTTTTTTTAATTTCACCATAGGTAGTGCAAAACTACAATAAGCGGTCTGAAGAATTTGTGACTGTTGATAAATTCTGCAGATGCTTGAAATCCAATTTGGTGTAATGGTTAAGAAGTTGACTATTATCCAAGAGGTCGCGGGATCGATCCCCGCATAAAGTCAGAACACAAAGTCTGCAGTGTGTGAACACGCGTTAGATAAACCCAACCACTTCATACGCTTTGACCAACTAAAAGTCCTCGCAAGAGAACGTCGTTTTCTTCCTCGTACGCTGCGTGAGGCTATTGAAATTAGAAGACACCCAAATTTTAATAGAGAAGATGGTTGGTAAATTCCACCAGCTTGGGATCCTGTTTTGGCCAAGACTCAAGCTCGACCCCGCACTGCAAGACCTCAAGATACTGTTAGCTCATTTTGTGTGGATAGGAACGTAACTTAATATTTTTGACTGATGGTAGTTAAAAAAAATTCAAACTATGTAATGACCACTAATACTAAAGTCTACCTGTGACCACGGACGCTGAAAACGGTCCGAAACGTCAGGTTAAAACAAAATGTAAATAAATCGCGAAATAATCCTTAAAAAGTGTATCATTTCAATGTCTGTTCGCGTAAACCGAAGAAACAAATACAATGTACTTATATGATTTTGTTGATCTACTAATAATACCCATGAAAAAAATTTTTTATTAGATATCACAAAGGTACTAAGGTGGTCAGGTGGTGGTAGATAAGGTGTAGATTACAGTCTCATCGGACAGTAAGTAAGAGTGAATAAACAGAAGAGCTATTTAAAGGGACGTTTCAGAAATTTGTATCAACAAATATGAAGAACTGATCTTTGTCACAAAAATCTCTATACCTATTTCATTTTTGGTACCTATTTTCTGATAAACGTACACCAGCATAGTTTTAGTTCAAATCGGTTGCTCTACCCCAAATTCGGTAGCATATTTTACAGGCCAATAGGCTAGATTTAGTATGGGAATACAAGAACGTGACGTCACTGTCATGTATCAGAAATCAGAGTCAATTGACCGAATATTTATTGCGTTTTGTATGTTTAAAAATTGGTTTCTATAGCTTTTTGGAAATATACTGGTTGTATTAAATTTATAGGGACTATGTTTTTTAAACACCATGGTCTTGAAAATATTAAAGACTAGTGGCCGCCCGCGACTTCGTCCGCGTGGAAAGCCTTTATCTTAAAAATTCTTTATGAATTGTAGCCTATATGTTATTCTGATGTATAAGCTATATTGTGGTTAAGTTTCATTCAAATCCATTCAGTAGTTTTTACGTGAAAGAGTAACAAACATCCATACATCCATACATCCATACATCCATACTTACAAACTTTCGCCTTTATAATAGTAGTAGGATAGGTGTCTCATGCCTATTGTGCACGTGTCTTAACAAACTCCGACCGCTGCACAATGGAACGATATCCACGCTCGTCGATACGATACACAGCATCGCCTGCCGTTACGCGCCCGCATGCACGCCTACCCGTGCCGCGCCACTGTGCGACGCACACTATTAGGGTTGCCAGACGTTCGGGAATTGGCGGGATTCTCCCGCATTTTTGGAAGTCCTCCTGACTCCCGAAAAAGCAAATAATCTCCCGAAAAAAAGTTCGATAATTTTAAGTTCACAATAATCAAGTTTTTTTTTTAATTATATCTACAGTGCAATTCAAAAACATGTTTGTTTATTTAAAACGTTATGTTTAATTAATATTATTAACTTTTATTTTATTTCTCCCGACCAAAGCCCTAAAATCCCGAAAAATCGTTATTGATCCCGATTAGAGGAAAAATCGATCTGGCAACCCTACACACAATGCACAGTGCGCCGTGGGAGTGCACTTTATTAGTCGCAAACGTTTGCCCGGGAATTCATTGTAATGTAGAGGTAATTCTGTATATTGAATACTGCGTAACTGATCGGAGTAGATCTTAGTTGCTGTTTCCACCCAGGGGTTATGTCTCCGGTCATGTCGGATTGCCGTCTCACTGAACTTTGAGAGTGATGGAACAGTGAATGCACCTGTGTATTGCACTCATACTTGTGCACTATAATATCTCCTGCGTAGTTGGTTGATCTCTTTTGTGATTGGCCGCTGTGGTCGAAATCGGCCAGGAGGACAGCGTGTCAACTAACCATCGCGGCCATATCGCTAACAGTCGCGAGTCTCGGCAACAATATGCCCTATCACATACCTACTGATTGCACTAACTAGCAGCAGATAGAACACTACGCCAAACAAGCTGCCTTTCAAAGCACATTATTTACTTAATGATAACACGACTACCAACCTAAATCACTTATTGACGACAATCACTACTCGTATCACAAACAAAAATAGGGAAGCGTAAAAACTGAGTTATCGTGTCGGGAAACGCTACACACTAGGTAAATGAGATAAAGGGCCGGTACAAAAACAAAGCTCCATGGGTTATCTGTGCGCTTCATCCCCTATTAATAACCCGATACCGGTTTCAAGATTAATTCTTTGTAAAATCAAAAATAAATTAATAAATATTTCACAACAATCACACCAATTCTCTAGTCCCAAATTAAGCTACGAGGCTTGTGTTATGGTTACTAGACAACGGATAAACACAAGTAAATACTTTTTTTTGTAAATAAATACATATTATACATAGAAAAACCCAGACCAATACAAACACACATGTTCATGCACATTTATGCTTGTACTGTGCGGGGATCAAACCAGCGACCCTTGGTTTTAAAGTCCGACATGTAGACCACTGCACCAAACGGTCGACAATTATAGTGGTTATTTGAAGAATTCATGAAATAACAGTGCGATGTAATGATGTCCCGTAGTTATATACCTTAATACATTACAACATACATTTATAACTTTACTGAAATAAAACAAGTTTTTAGCGAGTATTGTATTTGATTTAATTTTTTTTTTTGGGAAACATACAGATTTAACAGTACGCACAGCCACACGTCAAGCTCATCACTGCGCAGCTGCGGTATCTTATACTTTCGTGATAAGCTAGATAGCTTGACGTGGAGCCGATGAACGAAAATAAAATAACACAAAAACCAATTAAGTTTCCTGTGCTTAAATAATACACGAAGTAAACCAATCAAATATTTGTTGAGAAGGTTAAAATATGTAAAACTATAAAATTATAAAAAGATGACATAATGCCAAAGAAACAACATTACTTATTATTATTGTAGTCAAAAACTCAAAGATTGTCATTTAAAATGTAAATTATGTAATTGTGAACAGACCCACATTTTTTGTTTAAAACCAGGATCGACTTGATGCATACGGGTCCCTAAACGCGATGATATTGGTGACGATGCCCCCTGCCCTTTGCCTGAAAAATTATTGGAATGCCGACTCTTAGCGATAGCCGATAACACACCTCCGATGTACTCTTACAAAACACTGCTGTTGTAACTTATCCTAATGTTACGTTAGAAAAAAACAATAAAACCAATGTGTCTTTGTACGTAGGCCTACAAGGAGCACTTTTGCACGCCCGCTCTACCGCTCAGGGTCAATTTGGGCTAGGGCTGAGAAGAAATGGTGCAAGAAACTCAGTCATTATTGTCAGTGCTTCTTTTTCAAATTTGCTTTACTTTGTTTACCCAGAAAAAATTCCACATAACTCCTCTTCTCGTTTATATTATCAAAAATAAACTAGTTTACCGCTTCAACATCAGTCAGAAACCTTATCTTTCGTACAGCGTAGGCAGCGGAGCTCTTTGACAAGGTCACGATATGAGGACCCCATTGGAGCTTATCATCCAAAATAATTCCCAAAAACGTTGCAGTGTTTGTACTAGTTGTTCATCCTTAACAACCTTTGTTGGAACTTGTCGGACGTAAGGCATTGTAAATTTAGTTTTAGTTGCGTTAAGCAATAAATTATTAACAGTGACCCAGTGAAGTACATGTAAGGGAGTACCATTTACATCGTCAATCCGCACTGAGCCCGCGTGGTGGAGTATGGCTCGTACCACCTCATAGTTTAGGTGAGGCCTGTGCCCAGCAGTGGGACGTATTTAGGCTCATGAGAATTAAATAATGTTTGAGATGTTAAGGACTTTAATAAGTGCAACATTTTGGTAAACTAATTATTATTATCTCAATCGTAACCTACAAGATGAGAGATAATCAAATCACAGTCATTCATCGAAAATCTTTATTTATTTTTATTTATTGGAAAGGTGGACTTAACGCTACGGCATTATCTACCAAAAAATCGCACTTTATCTTTTTAACCATGTAAATAGATGTATCATGTCTCGTATCTTTTAAATCAAAAAGACGTTGTGTATACCTCTATATCCTCGACTAATATTTTAAATCTCGTTAGCCTTACAAGTGAAGATATTAATTACCCATAATCTCCTAATCCCATTCGGTTTGACATGAGTCTTCTCATAGCATCGTATACCTGACCGTCAAGAACCTTTACGAGTTTGAGTGAAAAAAAAACGGCAATTTCCTTTGTCGTCTGCGGAACGGAACGTGTCGTGTCGTTGTATTGTTTTTGACGCACACGTGGCGGCCATACGACCTGCAGTCCTAACGCTAATTGTTCCAGCCATTGCTTCCTTTGTCCTAAACAATCACAATCCTATCCCACACGACCGTTGTAGATCTTAAAACGTTGTAACAAAGATGAAAACGAAGAAACTGGGGTGCAAGTAAGTTGGCCAAAACGCAAGCCCGCGCCAGATGGCGTAAACTATTGTTGTAGGTGTCAAAGTAATAGATACTTGCGTTTGATAATGAGACGCGAAAGCTCAGAACGACGGGCTCGTTGCAAAATGACACTAGTATTAAATATTCATTCTATGATTTCCGGAGAGAGATCAGGCGGATTGCCGTCTCACCGAACTTTGAGAGTGATGGAACAGTGAGTGCACCTGTGTATTGCGCTTACACTTGTGCACTATAATATCTCCTGCGTAGTTGGCTGATCTCTGTTGAGATTGGCCGCCGTGATCGTAATCGGCCAGGAGGACTATGATTTCCCACGAACAATAAACTTAAATATGAGTAATCTACTATTGTATCAGGATGACATTTCCACACGGACTCTATATCTACGTGTAAAAACAGACCTTGAACGAATGTAGTTGAAGTAAAGTTTAGGATAGAAGTTGAACTTCATTTTCTAGAGTAAGAATACGTAGAATGCATAGTTACACACAGTTTACATAACACAGCCTGATTTTCACTTTTACCTTATATATTCACCATAAAATCTTATATTATATTTCGATAGCAGTTCTACCATAGTAACTATTCATTTCTAATTTTAGACTTGCGTTACTTTACCCCAAGACTGGTCCTAAAACCGAGACAAAAGATAAAGCCCGCTTTGTATTAAGGCACTTCAGAGATGTTTGTCGCTAATTAGAAGCTGGTACGTACCTTCGGAACATGTGTTAAGGATGAAAAGGCTCACGCAGGAAGTGATACTTTGTAAAACCTTTTTCGTATTATTCGAATAAGGTCGAAGCTTAGACAAACGTTGTGAATAAAGAATAATTAAGCAAGGCATAGTGAATTTAATATTAGTTGGGAAATGAGCTTTGAGCGTTTAAAAAATCTCTGTGACGTTAACGTTAAGAAAACGTTAAGAAACGTTAAGGAAACGTTAAGAAAAACTGTTTTCAGAATATGAGTATAGTCTATCTATGGTAGGTAGGTATGTTAGTTAATGTACTAAATGTACCTTTAAGATAACACAACCGCAATGGCTTTGTTATTAATTGAAACTCTTTCTGAGTCAACATAATATCATGCATCGTTTAACTGAAAATTTCAATAACAGTCAACAAAATACAAAGTCCTAGTAGATGTCTTCCGACATTATATTATATTAAGCACCGCAGATTGACAATGTGAGGCCACTTTTAAAGCAAGTTTTTCGATCAAACTATAATCATAATTAAGAGAAGGAGCAGGTATTATATAATTTAATTTCATCAGACGATTTCTGAGGATGCTTCAAGATTTTCCTGCTATCAGATTACTCATTAACAAATAGAAATCTCGTGAGAGTAGCATTGCTTTATTTACTAACAAGTCGCCCGCGAGTTCGTCCGGGTGTAAACTCTTTATTACTTAACCGAGTGACGCCATCTAAATAAATAAATAAAATAAAAATCTAGTTTATTACTTCCAACAAATAAATGGTACAGCACTTAATAATAAATACAATAAAAATAGAACATGGAAGCAATTGGATGCGGCTCAGTTATTGCTGACATAATTATGACAGCGCTGATTTTCAGCCGCATCCACTCCTCTGAGGTCTATTGTGAGGGTTTGGTAACGAGGGCTTCAACAATAAATCTATAATAAATTTTCCTAAAAGATAACAAAATAATCTCACATTATATCCTTACAAAGTCTTCTTTATGTTCTTAGGTACTATCTTAACACATAGTTTAAAGGTAAGGTATATAAGAGATCGCAATGAAGAAGATGATAACTAATAATTTTTTGTTAATTTAATGATAATTTGTTGACATTTTGTGATTGTTTAGATAGACATTTTACTATTTAAATTTATTATGCCAATATTAATTTAAGATTTGCATGCCATTGATAATGGTTGATTAAGCGGATGTATAATTGCTGATAAATAATTATGACCATCTCCAGTGTACCTTAACCAAACGCAAATAAAGATTTCTATTTCTATTTCTAATGCTTGGAAAGTGCTTGATTCTCGTATGATATCGTAGGTATGGACATATTTTTAATATGGGAAAGAAGTTTATTATACCAAATTTTTAAGTGTGTCATTCATTGTACTATTTGTGACTATGAGATAAAAACGAAAGTAGAATACTATAGGTACGGTAATTCCATTTGTTTAATACAAATGGTATTAATACAAACAATAGTACCACATTTACCACGTATCTACCTAACAACGCACTTAGGTACTTACAAGTACATGGTAAGTCTTGTGTAGGTAATCTTTTGATAGCAGATGTCATATAGTCAGATCTAAGAGAAAATTATAACCAAGTAGCGTCTAGTCTCCCAGTATCGTTGTAAATAAAATAAAACAAAAAACAATGTTACATTTCATAAGTTATCTTTTATTTTAAAGACAGAGCACGCAACAATTAATAAAAGTCCTCCTGGCCTATTCGACCACGGCGGCCAATCTCAACAGAGATCAGCCAGGAGATATTATAGTGCACAAGTGTGAGCGCAATACGCAGGTGCACTCACTGTTCCTTCACTCTCAAAGTTCGGTGAGACGGCAATCCGTCATGACCGGAGAGAGATCAGGCGCAGGACCAACAGCTTAACGTGCTTTCCGAGGCACGGGGGTGTAACACCGCCAACTTACCGACTCCAAGCTGTTTTTGAGAAATTCATGACAGAAAACCATTTTTGGCTCGACCTGGGATTCGAACCCAGGACCTCTCGGATGTAAGGCCGAAACTTTGCCGCAACACCGACAAGGCAGACTCTTAGGTACTTACTAGTGCAAGGTAAGTAGGTAAGTAATCTTTTGATATAGGATGTCAAAGTCAAATCTAAGGCATTTTTTTACCAAGCAATATCATTTTAAATTTACTGAATCGTAAAACAAAAGTCAAAGCTACATTTAATAAGACGTCTTTTATCTTAAGAACAGAGCACGCAACAATTACACAAGGTGAGACAGGCAGGCGAGCACAAAAGGGCTTGATATATGGGGGTCTGCGGGCCGCTACGTGGCACACGTGTACCCCACGTGGGTCGAGGTGCCATTGTCTGTGGGGCAGGGCTGTAGTGATTGTTCTGTTTCGAGTTGGTAATCGGTGATAAACAATTGCATTCCTATTGGCAGAGAACGCAGAAGCGTTTATAACATCTAAGACGACAAACGTATTCAACAACGACAAACGACAAATTCAACAACATCGCATACATTGATCGGACTCCGTGGTAAGTAGCTTAAGCACTTGTGTTACAGATATCTTAATGAACAGTGGATTTACAAATAAACTTAAATAAATACATATAACACCGCGACCAGTACAAACAGACATGATCAAATTTTAATATTTTTAATTGTTTTTCTCCGTGTATTACCTATTTAAGCTGAAGAAACTTAATTTGTTTATGTTTTATTTAATTACCTATTTTGTTATGTACTGTTAAACCTATATGTTTCCCAAAAACTAATGAAATAAAAATAAGGTCAAATCAAAAGAAGGTAAGGTAAAATTTAACATATTTATAACTGAAAACAATGAAGAGATGGCATGCCTTGTAAATCATGTAATACTTATATAAAAACGAACAATAATTGATAACTGTAACAAATAAAATTAAATAACTTTAAAAGCTCTATGAGTTCGCCAACCCTAACTTATAAACAATGTCAATAGGTACGCGAGGTAGGTAAGGTCGATATGCGGTGTTAGGTTACAGCCTCTCATCTTTGTGGAGGTGACAATGCTCCTGCATCACGTTTGACGGAACTTTCACCTCAATATTAATTTAAGACCCACCAGAAGCTCAAGCTTAAAGTAACTGATCTTGTATAAAGATAAATCTTTAATCGTTGGACTGCTTCGTTGGTGCAGTGGCAATGTTTCTGCCTTACATCCGAGAGGTCCTGGGTTCGAATCCCAGGTCGAGCCAAAATTGTTTCTGAGATTTTCTGTCATGAATTTCTCAAAAACAGCTCGGAGTCGGGAAGTTGGCGGTGTAATACCCCCGTGCCTCGGAAAGCACGTTAAGCCGTTGGTCCTGCGCCTGATCTCTCTCCGGTCATGTCGGATTGCCGTCTCACCGAACTTTGAGAGTGATGGAACAGTGAGTGCACCTGTGTATTGCGCCCACACTTGTGCACCATAATATCTCCTGCGTAGTTGGTTGATCTCTGTCGAGATTGGCCGCCGTGGTCGAAATCGGCCAGGAGGACTATTTATTATTATTAAATCTTTAATGAAGAGCAAAAAATATTTAATATAGGTATACATCTATGTACACCTTAGGACTTTGTCGGTGCGTTGGAAGGTGATTAATTAACCTACGTTAATCACATACTGTGAAGCAAAAGACAAGTATAACTTTGCATTTACGTAGTCTTACTAAAATGTAAATTTAGTTCGTCGGTAAAATTTAATGCTGCCAATTAAACGAATTACCAAGTATTTTTTTGCATTAAATTTGCATATCGGCGAGTAATTAAAACAATTAATTATATTGTTTCCTGCTTAAATTACCTAATCCTGCTACTGTTTAACCACATAAAACTGTATATGACAAATCAACGTTCTAACTATAGTTATCGGCTGGACATTTGTTGAAACACAAAAACATACTGACCACCGATCATAGGTCCACTCGATAAACACCAATAATATATCAAAACCGCGGCGAGCATTGTTCAAAATGCAAAACAATAATAAATTGTTTGCATCAAAACATGTAAGTACAATTTATTCGCATGAAAAAAAAACGCGAGGAACGCGATACCAACGCTCGCGACGCTTCACGCCATCTAGCGACCGAAAGTCGAACTAGAAATGCACTTTACTCGTACTTAACACGAGCCTGCAGTTAATTCGCTGATTTAAATAAATCCTGATTGTGTGATAAAAAGATTTATAACGTTTCGTTTGTATTTATATTTCAAAATATAGAATTTACCTGTAAGGCACCTATTTCTGTTATTATCAATCTCTAATTAGGTGACTCTGCATTATCCTTCTAAACTAAATAAAACTAGTAATGCATATAAAAGAATTTCAAGATAAATATTTAAATTTGAAAAATCCGCAGCCTTAAAATGATCGCACCGTGAGATAGAGACAGGTAGATCGGCGGGAAGGTGGAGCGTAGAGCATGTAAATAAACAAGCCTCGTCCATCCACCACTAAGCTTTGATGCGGTCAGAAAAAAGTGGCCGGAATCGATGATTACAGTGTCGGTGTCATTAAAAGTTTGGTGTATCGTTATTTAGGGCCGGTGAGACTCTCGCAGTCGCACTCGGCAGTCGGCTCTACTAATTAAGTATAGATGGGGGGGTGGTCGCCGTGGGCGCGCGGCGCGGGCGGGCGGGAGCGGCGCGGGCAGGGCGGGGCGAGAGGCGGGCCGCCGTTCATTCCGCCGCGCGCCGCGCCGCAGAGCACACGTCAGTCCGCGCGCGCGGGCCATGGTCGCGAGAACCGATGAGAGCATGTTCGGGTGCTATGGTGACAGCTACTCGTACCGCCTGTGGAGCCTGGCCAACGTGTGGGGCGCCTGCCGATGTGAGTAGCGCGCCGCCGCCAGCCTGCGGTACACGTGCCCTCGGGATACGAAACTGGGACTCGCTGACGTCAGCGGAGGCTGTGAAATCTCGGTGTAGTACGGCGTAGATGCGATCCGGTCGCGCGTTGTGCCAGGCGCGAGTGCCGGGACCCCGTGGTCGCGGAGTGTGTGAGAACTAACGTGTCGATGAAAGTGCACAGCTCGCTTATGGGAGTTGGCGGTTGGTACGAATGCTTGGCGGCCGGTTGGCTTGCGGACATGCGGAGTAAGCAGGTCCCCACGTCCACGACCTCGGCCAGGCGGCTCGCGGCCTTAAGTAAGCTTCCTTTCTTTTGTTTTTATTTGCCTGTTTATTTATGTACTTATCTCTATGTATCATCTGATACATCTTGTTTTGCCTGAGCGTTGCAAACTTTTTAATCTCAGCATTTAAAAGTCCGAACAAAAGTTTTCCGCAATCCCTAAGTGAAAAGTTAAACTTGGGACGGTGAATAAAATTCCCCAGTGAAATCAAGTTTGAATGGGTCCAGGTGAAAATGAAACACCTCAGCCGACATTAAAAATAAAACTTGAGTACGTCTTCATTAGAAATAACCTCCGTGTTGGGCATCTCCCCTCGCTCTCCCCCGGGATATAATTCATCCACTTGAGAATCGGGAACAGGTACACATAGACTTGAAAGAAAGTTTCGTTTGTCGAGGGGAACCCCGCTCTTTCGCCGTCTTAAACCGTAAATGATTATGTTGTTTTAATTCATTTGCTTTTTACTTTCTTCCACTTTTATTTTTTTTCTTCTTCTTCTTTGAGCGTGCCGCCTGTCTGGAGTTGATAAAATATCGTCGAAATTCGAGTGCAAGCATTCCAATACGAGCTAAAATAATCGCGGCATATTAGTATAAATATTAATGAATATATTATTGCACGATTGGTATCATGATTGTATCGATAACATTTTCACGACCTAGTGACTCCTTGCCAAGATTGGTGAAAAATTTCGACCGCCCCAAGAAAGTGCTACGATATTGCCAAAGTGTTTCATGACCGATTACCGTATCAACAAAACAAACATTATTTGGTTTCCAATATTGACACAATCGTCAGAGCGACATTAACGAATAAAGGAGCGATATATGATGTTTATGATAAAGGAATTTAAATTAGACAAATGTTTTATGAAAACTCAGTATTTCTCGAATTCTACCACTTTTTGGTTTTAATTATTGACAAAGTGATATTATCGTTAATAGAAGCTATAGAAGATTTTTGTATGAATGATATTAAAATTAGTGAATCCTTTCGGTAAAAACTGATAATTTACTATAGGCAAAAGTTGGATGATTCAATAGTACCTAAGTGGAGTCATAGTTTATAAACAGTGTCGTTTTAAAAATAACGAAGTGAATTAATTGGAAGTTATTGTAAAACCGAGAACATTACTCATTGCGGTTTGATGTGCTCTAATAATTATATTAATTTTCAAATAATTTTCAACGTGTTCAGGTGTAAATCAGTCACCTTTGCTACCACACTAGAAATTGAGGAAAACGACTATAGCAAATTTAACAATGCAGTCATAGTAGACACAGCTCCACATCAAGCTTCATATTCGTTGCAAAATTGTCGTGTGGCTGTTCGTACAATATTATACAAAAGTTAAGAATATACATTTTTACAAAATAGTAATCATTAGTTATTATTTTGTATTTCTGCAGAGGTTAAAAGCTATCGTTGACATTAAGACATGATATTATTATCTGTCTTCATTTGGGAATTAGGCGCACATAATTAGAGGATGAGGAAATTAGAAGTTTTAATGACGGCATCCAGTTGTAGAGCAAACATTTCGCGGAATCAATCAACGGCTCATCAGAAAGCAAAGGCGCTAATCACTTGTTTGTAGAGACAAATTGACGGTATCGCATCGGCAAAGTTGAGGATCCATAATCGTTTGTCAACATGGATCCTCTGCCTCACCTCGCGCCGTCACGCGTGACTCATTGCTGATTCACTTACATGGTTTTGCTCTGTTTGCCATTTCACCTCTCCAGTTTCTGAATCAGAGGTAGAGTCACCTAAATATATCGAATTAACTGATGCATTAGGCAGGAATGGGAGATCGTTGAGCGGTGACAGTAACGCTTCGCGGATCACAAGGTTGATCTTCTTCTTATTGTTAACATAATTTTGATAAATAACCTTGTTAGAAGCTGTGCCGAAAACCGTAAAGTGAACCTTCAATTAAAATTCTACGAGGAAAATGTATAGAGAGGAAAGTATTATAGAAAGTAGATGACTTAAATAAACGTTTGAGAATTACTAGTTGTAGGATCATGTCATGATAAAATATGACGGACAAATTCATGTGGACCTTTTTTGGTCTTCACTCAAATGGAATGTAAAAAAAAATCAAAACTTTCATTAATTACGATGAATAGGTAAAGATAGGCGATCTGCTTAGAACCGTGAATAACAAGTCAAGAATTGAGTTGTTGACTTGCTTCCCTTCCAAAATATACTTACAACCTCCGAACTTTGAAAATAGATACCTTCATACTTTGATTATCATCAACTTATTGTAATAAATAGAGCATTACTGTTCGATTAAATCTCGTGGCACTAAAACACCGACGTCGTAAGTTTCATAGAGATCAACATCGGTTACGCATTATAGATAAATAGTACAGAGCAGAGGTCGAAAGTTATCTGTATCAATGAACAAATAAGTTAGACATGTGTCGAGTAAATCAGTGAGCGTTCGAACAACAGTAATTCTCTCAGCGCGCAATTATGATTCTGGTCGTAGCTTGAACTTCGAGACGTTACAACATGGTGTCTGGGCAGGCGGAGTTTTTTCTCCCCCTCCCGCGCAGGCACAGGTGCGACCAATCACCGCGCGCGTCTGTGTGCGATCGCGTTATCTGTCCGTGTGCGTGATAATTGTTATTTATCGCGAGAGCAATAGGAAGCGGTTGCGTGTGTGTGTGCGGCTATCGGCGGGTAACGGACGCACTGTGCCCGTGCGCAGATTAGGTCCCGCACCGATAGCGGCCTGTGTAGGTGTATTCATCCGTTCCACCTAGCGCGATAAACAATACACAAAGCCGTTTGTCCCACTAAATAATGTACCTTTCGGACGTTACGAGAAATGTTTACTCATATACAAGTACTTAAACTCATAATGTGTAGTAACATATGAATAAATGCTTTTGTTTTATAAACACAGTGCCAATTTTAAAATATTTTTTACTGAAAACTGTAAACTTAATAAAAAGAAAATAATACTATGTAACAAAGTACCTACTTACATATAATGTAACAAGACATCAATTATATTAAACACCCACCCAAGTAGTTTATGAAACGTTGACACCATTTGGCGCCCAAAGTAAACATTCATTAACTAGTATTAAGTAGACACATTACCTTTGGACAAAGAAAAATAAGCGATAATGATATATGCATTATTGACTGATGAAATGATGATAACTTAATTTAGTTTTACAATACAACTAGTATTTGTTATTTGATAACAATAAACCAAACGGGGAAAACTAGGAGTGTTAGTATTTTCGCCGTGAAACTTTTAACGCCATCTAGCGACGAGTAGCATCACTAAATAAGTCGCGAAAATAAAAATGAATCAAGCACGTAAGAACTTAAATTATTTTTATCTTATGGCGAATCTAGCTTATTTTTGAAGTGAAAACTTCTTTAGCGGCGTTGAGCACTTTTGTGGCATGGGTAGAAACTGTGAAACTCGCGTCAGGTCACGTGATGCTGATCGAAAAACCGTAAGACGGTTGTTAAGTTTTCACTTCTGCCGGCACTCCCGGAGTGCAACCCGTGGATTTTTTTTTAAGATAACATTAAATTCTTTGAGAATAATGATGCTTTGTTATTTTACTTAACTATTGCTAAATTAACTAGGTAAATATCGTGGTGAGTTCGATTTAGGTAAGTCACATTGAGAAAGTAAATACAACACCTACATCGTCTATCGGCCTTAGCACCTTGTAACGAGACTATTTAATTTCATTTATTATCAATACAGCATTTACAATATTCATTCATTAATTCTTATCGACTTTTATCTCGTTGACAAGGTCAGAGTCCAAATCACGAAGTAATAATATCGTTAAATACCTTTATCGTGAGTTTCTCGTTAGGTTTTATTATTGTCCGGGAAAATAATAAAAAATATTGAATTCTTTTTTAGCTAAGTACGAGCACGTAAGCAGGGCCTGGGAAGTAGCCGTGTTGAGTTTAATACTAAAAACTAGTTTTAGTCAACACTAGATAGGATATTGAAACCGGCTATTATCAGATATTTTTATAATTGAAAGATATTTTTAACTAATTACATACGTAAACGGGCAAAGTGACTAATAAATCAACGCCGATATAAACATGCATTTTTTTATTCAACGAAAATGAATCGATTAAACAAGAAGATTTACTTTCACGATGGATAAGGTAAAATTGCAGTCATAATATAATAAATCAAGTAACAAACCGGTTTTATTTAAAATATGTAACTTCGCATCGGCACTTTTGCCTTTCAAGCGTCGTTATCATAACGAAGTCTAACATTAATCTGCAAAGCTATATTTTCGAAAAGACAACACTAAAAAAATTCTTTTCGGCTCCGGTTATCGGGAAGGATCCCCCGACCTTTGGAAGTCCGGTCCAATGCTCTGACCACTGAGCTACCGAGAACCTTAGTGGAGTCGTTGAATTTTGTAAGTGCTTTTTAACGCTTTGAGCCAGCGTATGTTTCATCAATGATTGTGGGAGACACCCTCAAATCACACGAGAGAAATATTTTTACAAATATTTGACAATCGGTTAATCCTTACTCCTAACCTAACCTAACCTAACCTAACTGGAGCCGAAAAGAATTTTTTAAGTGTTGTCTTTTCGAAATTAAAAAAAAATAGCGTTGTGAACGCAAAAAAAAAATAACTTAACAAATAAAACTGCAAAGCTATACATAACGATACCATTCAAGACGAATCCATCTAAACAATAACAATATGTAGACGAATCCTACTCTCTCGTGTCCCGATTTTATTGATGACAGGTTAAACGCGTCCCGAGACGGGCTGTGCGCGGGACGGGACGTGACTAATGGAGCCCTACCCTTGTGAAGGGTTGCGATATTAACTTGGCCTTCTTAAATGCGTTATTCATATTTGTTTACCTTTTACACGGGACATTTACGAACGCCGTAAAATCAGGTTTATCGATCTACCTATGAATTCCGAAGGCTGTGAAACTAAATAACTTTGGAATACCTACCTATCTACAAACGATTAACGTTTTCTTAAAGTAGGTAGGTATTTGAAGTCGATCTTTCACTAAAAATATTATAGAAATAGCTACTTAAAATAAATAGACGTCACATAGATGGTCAGAATAGTCACCCATCCCAAACATGACCGCGCTATATGATGCTTAACATCACTACCAAAGCGGTGCAACCACTGCGCCACAAGCATCTCACAGGTACATTAAAAGAAAAGTAAGACAGAGACTCAGAGACCACACCTTTCTCTTGGCTTTAGTGTAATTTTAATAAGTACATAAATTAATAAAAGAAATAGCTGAAAATATTTTCAAATTTCCCTGCCATGTAAGTAATATCAACATTTTGTGCGGGGGTTGACTGGTGTGTAGGCATGTACTTGCCGGAAAAGATAACTGACTGTCGATAATATGAGAAATGACGCAGTAAAAGTGTGACTTCCATTATTTTAATTAGGTACTTAGCGCTGAATTGGGCAATGAAAATCCTTTTTGATGACAACCTAATGACCAATTTTACTTCATTTGCTTTACATTAAAAAATTACATAGAAATATGGTTGATAATGGAAATACTTCAGTCATTTAATTAACCGTAAACTAACACAACTTTTACCTGTTTACCAGAATATTCAGGTTACCCGTCTCAAAAGTTAATAATAATCTTTATCAATTTATCAACAGAAATATATTTAATACCGCCTACAACCGTCAGAAGAAATCGAATGCACCATGCTAAAAAATAAATTTACCCTTTTAGCCATTGCTAGCGCCATCTAGCGGCGAGTAGCGAAACCCTAACAAGCCCGCAGCCGCATAGCGTTCGCACTAGCCGCCCTACTCGATTTACTGGGCGCTCCATGTCGATGCAAAGATACGCAGCAGCTACATGCGGGGTCATTACGCCTGCAATATAAGGGCAGGTTTACGTTACGAGCCCGTATTTCTAAAATTCAATAGCGGACCATGCACACGTCGCACGGCACGGCACGACACACGAGCGGCGAGCACTAATTAATACGTCGCTGTTTTGCTCTTTATTATATTTGATTTACGGCCGCCCGCCGCCGGCGGCGCTTTTAAAAACGATATTACCCTGGAAAACGGGCCGTATTACCGAAATAACCGACTCAAAATTGAATTGTTGCCGCGTGTTTGTTTTTATAAAGGTGCGATGATTTTAATCGCCGACAATGTGTTCTACGGTTAATCGCCTCGGCCCGGATAATCGTACTACACTGGGAGGGCAGTATTTTTAAATTATTGTGCTTTTGTTATCTAAACGCAAATGAATGGACATTATCTCGCGTCTGTGCGAGCGTCGATTGTGATACGAATTGAGCGGCTCGAGTCAGTGAACTCGCATTGACTTTGATGAAGCTGGAACATCTGTTACCTACATATTTCTATAAAAGTTCATTTACACCCACTACAATGAATCAACAAGGTTTATATTGAGTTACTTTGTTGATTTATTTGGTTTTGTAACACCGTATTTATTTACGAAGTCAGTGGTAAAGTAATAAAAACATGTTTGATTGCGTTCTCCAATTTTAAAAGTACTTTCTGTTTGGTTACAGTCCGTCCGCTTGCGAGCGGGGGCTCGGAAGCCAAGCCGTCTGAGGAGGAGGAGGACCGGAGCGGGTCACCCCTGGGCCCCGGGGGCCCCTTCAGCTGTTCCCAGTGCCGGGGCGCGTACCCCACGCGCGAACAGCTCGAGCGCCACGAGACCCTCCACTCGCCCAGCACACAGGTGGATACACTCAAATATGTCAGTGCTCATTGTTATAACGCATCACTGATTAACTAAACGCCTGTGTTGGCGCTTTGAGAGAGGCCGTGGTTCTTTTAAGTCCTCAGATTCCCACATTTAATGATGAACACGATCACTCACCCCCGATCTAAACCCTGCCCGAAATACCAGAAGAGTCTTCTTGTTACACTCCCTTTTCACTGGACCTTTTGCCATTTACTTGGGGTCGGCTTTCCTCGTCCTCATTCCTAAATGGAGACTTTGTCTTCTTGTTACTAATTTCAGTGTTTCAATGTACCTATTTCTGTTGTCAACAGTCATGCAAGATTTGCCACAAGAGCTTCGCGAACGTGTATCGGCTGCAGCGGCACATGATCAGCCACGACGAGAGCGCGTCGCTCCGCAAGTTCAAGTGCAACGACTGCGACAAAGCTTTCAAATTCAAGCACCACCTCAAGGAGCACCTGCGCATCCACAGCGGCGAGAAACCCTTCGAGTGCGCCAACTGCGGCAAGAAGTTCTCCCACTCCGGCTCCTACTCTAGTCACATGACCTCGAAAAAGTGTCTAGTAATGAACCTCAAGATGGGACGAATCAAACCAAACAACCCCGCACTCAACCCCGAGAGAAGCCCGTCAAGGAAACGATCCAATGCGATGGTCGCGTCGCAGCTGAATAACAACATTCCTCCCAACGGAAACTCTTTCTTACCTATTTTGCCTAAGTACAACGAAGCGGCCGCTGCAGCTTTCTTCGCGAGCATGTCCTCGCAGGAGAATAACTTCCACCGGCCGCCAATGGCGCAACCTGGAATGAGCCCCTTCTACATGCCGCCGGGCATGCCCATGAGCCCCTCGAGCGGTATCGCTCCGTATAGCTTTCCAGCTTCCCTTCCAGCATCTCTCAGTCAACTATTCGAGCAATTAGCCTCTTCCCAATATCAACAACGAAAGATCGAAGAATCTGCTAGTCCAAAACTTACGAGTCCTCCACCAGCCGACCCAGAGGACCTGATCGAAGAAGTAGCTGAGGAGGAAGATAAGAGGTCAGAGGGCAGCGCAGAGCTAGTTATGGATATTGAGGATGATGAAGCTGTTTCTATTAAAAAAGAACAAGAAGAACGTGAAAATGACTTACGTTCACCTCGAAATTATCAATCCGTCCCATTAAATAACAACGACCAGACAAATAACAACCATGCAGGTTTTAACACAATAATAGATTCTGTGAATGCATCTGTAACTAAACATTTCTTTAGAGCGAATATGGATAAACTATCGCCCGTTTCGGGTAATGTTTGTCCTAGCATAGAGTCACCCCCTACCCCACATATTATCATCAAAGAAGAACCTTTAGAAACGCAACGATGTTTAAAATGTAACACACTGCTTAACAATAGCGCAGAATTAATAGAACACGAAAAGGTGTGTGGGAATATGTTCAGAAAGCACGAGGGTCTGGCAGCTCAAGTAGCAGAAACTGTAGCTCTGAATAGGCTGGAAGCAGAAATGCGCGCGTCAATACAGAGCGGAGTCAGCGCTAGTGAAGATGAGGACTTTTCAAGAGAGGATCGGGATGACAAAGTGTCCATACATGACAACGATAAGAAGATCCGAGTTCGTACGGCACTAAGCGAGGAGCAGCAAGCTGTTCTAAAAGCACAGTATTCCATCAACCCAAGACCGAACCGTGAGGAGTTTAAAAAGATCGCTCAACAAATCGGGCTCGACAACAGAGTTGTCCAAGTTTGGTTTCAAAATAACAGGGCGCGCGTGCGAAAGATGACCCAGACTCTGTCTGTGTCGGATCAGCCACTCGACTTGTCAACTAAGAAGTCGACTCAGTCCCCAATGCCGAGTCCAGCTCCTTCGCCGTCGTGCAGCATTTCAGTGACACATTCCGATTCTGAGGAGGCGGTGAACTTGAGCCAGAAGTCCTCGCGCAGCACGACGCCGCACCGTCCGAGCTACAACACATACCCACATTCCAATTGCTCGTCATCTTCTTTCACTGACTTCCGATTGTCCCCGTCCCCTGGAGAGCCGATGAACGGGCAGAAGCGTCTGTTACCTCCGAAGATGGTGATGAGCCATTTGATGTCGATGGATAAGATACTCCAGCAGAACGATATGACTCACGCGCGGTCTCCGATCCTCAACATGCAGTTGTCGGACGCGAGCCGACAGGGTTCAAGCCCTTCCTACGAGCGGTCGTGGCGGGACGCACATGACTATGACGACGAAGCACCAGTACTTAAAAAGAACAAACTGAAACAGGGGCCTGAGCTGAAGGAGGGTGAAGATCATTTTGTCTGCAACCTCTGTGACAAGACGTTCGTCAAGCAAAGCTCGCTCGCACGACACAAATATGAACACTCAGGTTCGTGTCATTTGTTTTGATATCGTATTTGGAATCTTTATTAGTGAAATACTTGTACAAAATATTCCCCCTTAACTTGATTTTCAAACCTATATTCATCTTAATAATAATATTAATAAATATACAACAACATCACATACACTTATCTGTCTTCGTGGTAAGTACCTACCTAAAGCACTTGTGTTACAGATATGAGAATCAACAGTGGTATTACAAATAAACTTAAATAAATACAAATGACACCCAGACCAGTACAAACAGACATGTTCATGCACACAAATGTTTGTACAGTGCGGGGATCGAATCGACCTCTTGGTTAATAGTCAACTTCTTGACCGATCTTCGAATTTGACCAGCTAATTTTCTTGCTCACTCACCACTATCTTTATTTTCCAGGTCAACGCCCGTACAAGTGCGAGGTGTGCCCCAAAGCGTTCAAGCACAAGCACCACCTGACTGAGCACCAGCGGCTGCACACCGGCGAGAAGCCCTTCCAGTGCTTCAAGTGTCTCAAGAAGTTCTCCCACTCCGGGTCCTACAGCCAGCACATGAACCACAGGTTTGCTATCTGCAAGCCCTACAGGAACTAGGGTGCGGAGGTGAAATGACTCGGCAATAAGGCATTGTTAAGCTGGTGTAGGTATGGATGGACACGCTACAGAACTGTATCACAGACTGTTTGTAGTTTTTGGGTGAGACGAATTCAAGACGCACGAATGTATCTAATAGGTGACAATTTTCGATGCTTAAGGTGCGAGTTGGTAGCGGGTTAAATGAAGTAGCTGTAGACGACATGACGTTGCGACACATCTATGAGTTTGTATGAATCACGTTTCCAACTTCGTGTCGAAAAGGGTATTTCAATGGTTCATACAAACACATAGAACCCAGACGTGTCGTGACGACATGACGTCTGCTGCTATTGCGTGTAGCCCGCCAGGATCTTGTATCTTAAACCTCTCACAATTTAAAGACTACACGCTTGTTTATGAAAAGGCGGTTAATAGAAACGTAGCGTATCCATTTATGTACCTAAACGCCAGAGCGTGCTAACGCGAAACAAGTACGTTGTTACTTACTTGTTGTGACCTATTTAAAGTGGACATCGAACATTTTATTGACTGAGCGAAATTGTGCCAAATAGAAACCAAATAAGCGGTCGCCACTGCGAACCTGCGAGTTCAGTAGACACAGGCTGACCCAACCGCATATTATATAGTAAATAATACTCATTATAATTAAGTATTCGTCGCCCGGTATTTTGTTTCGTTTCAATGTTATTTAAGGTCGTTGCTCAACGTCATATTTTTATATCATAAGAATGTCTTTTGAATTTACTATTTATATGATATTGATAGTGCCAAAGAAAAAAAAACTGAAGCCAAAAATATTGATTATTATAATATTTTACACAGATTATAGTTATTAAACTTTATTTAATACCCATGAAGGCCGGTACCTGTAGCATAATACTCATCGATAAATAATTAATGTTATTTTATTATTTTTATAAAGTGGCCAAATTATAATTAAGGTAAACATAGTGACATTGTCATCGAACAGAGTTTTATTTAACTATAATGTTTTATTGCAACTTTGTGTGCATTCGCAACGGTCAATGCAACACAATGCCTACTAACATACCGTTGCGTGCTGACAATATTGTAGAGTCGATAAAGTTTGTCACTTTAACAAGAGATACTTTCAATATATTGTAACTAACTATATACGTATAAAAAAAGTACCTACCAACGCCAAAAATTCTGTTCGCCTTGATTTCAAGATTAATCGTATTTCACTAGAAACTGCATATTTTCCATTCGTTCCATAGAATTAAACGTGTTTAGAAGTGATGGCATCTGGCGTGAGGCATTGCGCCTAAATAATGGTTCCAATCTTTTGAAATTCTATTATCTGTTGTTGAAACATTTAAAATTTGGTAACAATAAGCTTCTCGTATTCTAATGCTAAGTGTTTAGATAGATTCAATCTTAATTAAGTTTTAAGCATTCCATAATACTCCTATGGGATCTCTGCTGTGTTTAAAAAACTCTTTCGTATAATCCAAAGTTATGTTAAGTTGTATATAGCGGTAATTGTACATATTGTTTGGAGCTATGTGTAAATAATGACCACGATATATTCTGTAGCTTAGAGTAGTCGGGCAGGGCGAGACAGACGACAATAAATCAACATCTGTTTACTGAGATCACTAAATAAGTTTACTAAATTACGAATGACCTACTGTATATGTATATTTATGGTATTCCTCTTCAACACAGCCATTTATATTTTTTTAAATTTCCCGGCCTGGTTTCATTCAACTCTTTTTAGCGACCGCGCTTAGTTCATACATCAGTTGTTATAGCACCTACCGTGAATGTTTCAGTGACGTACTTAATTTTGTGTCTTAATTCACAATTTCTATCATCAACCCTTCGTTTCCCATAAACCGGAATCCATTAAACGTCTTTTATAGTTTCATCCAACAGTATGTTAGAACAGAAAGTTCCTAAGCAAAAATACACTTTAAGAGATACCTAATTATTTCTATATTTTAATTGTAAGTAGGTAAAAATTAATTTTTAAAGGTTTCTAAGCAACGAATTACATAAATTATTGCAAGCATCGTGTATTTTATCATGTAGCTACTCAGAATAAGGACGCGATATTACGCAGTATTGGGACATCCACTCTCGGCAACCAAATTAAATTGTAACAGTATTTTCCAAGTTTAGTTAGCATCAAAATGATTTTCACTAAATATTCACATTACGACTTTAAACTTAATCAACGTATTCGGTCCTGTTTGAGCTATATAATGTTTTATTATACTTTAATGTTAAGCGAATCCAATTTCACTGGTGGGCTAGACAAACCAAAGATTACTTATGCTAGAGCGACGGGACACTGTACCATATAACGGTCCCGTCCGAGTTAGTTTACTTAGTTTTAGTTAGTGCCAAATATAATTTTTAAGCTCCAAAATACATTTTGTATAAATTTAAAATTTTATTTTTACATGAAATGGCATTATGTACTGTGGCAGTGTTTAGTTACGTGCAATACAAATATTGCAACAAAGTATTTCTTCCTTTGTAACTTTACATAATAGTTTAATGATAATCTTAAGCCAATGTGAATTCCTATTGCCATATTGTGTTTGTTGTATTATGTGATGACGATGAATGACGCTCCTGGCGGAACATTTGTTAAAGTAAGTACTCTAGATTGTTAAACATACCCATAGATTAACATGTGTTAAAATATTGCCTATATAAATTATAGTAATTCATTTTACTGAATATTATAATGTATATTGAATTTATGAATATTAAAAATATATATATTGACACTTCAATGCAACATTACTGACTTTTTCTGTGTCTCCGGGCACCCTCCATTTACTATTCGGAAAATATTCTATGGCTCTATTAATGTACTATTAATGTACTCTATTAATGTGTTAGGCATATTAAAACGAACCGCCCTAGCTATTGATAATGTAACGTTAATTAAATTCTATATAATTAAATTACGTTAATATTGCTTTTGATAATTGCATTATTCTTAGCGTGTCGACGGAACACGAGATTACATCGTGGCAGCCCAGAATACAGCCACTTGTATTGCGGATCGGCTGCAGTTCATTAAATCCGCTGGCGTGCAGGTGTTGGGGCACGCCGGGCACGATGTTAAGTGTGCCATAGTTTGCACTGCACCGCAAACACAGTCCACATCGGAGCTTGCCGAAAATCCCCACCCGTCCATATTCTCCTTTCTTCGACCAACCTGAGTCCGAAGCCGGTTAAAGACTTCCAGATCGTGTCCAGGAGGGAGATTCTCGGCAAGTGGGACAAAAGGCAGAGAAGCTTTTTCAGCTTTTTTAGATCCACATTCAGGGCTACATCCACTAACTTGGCATGATACACTATGAGATAGATAGATAGATAACTCTTTATTGCACATCACAAAAAAATGTGCATACACAGAAAAATGCACAATTAAGTCAGATTAGAAAGAAAGTTCGATCAAAATTACACTTACTTACCCGGATTGACTATTATGGTCGACTACATTATAGAAAAGAAAAACTTCTTTTTGTGAGGTCAAATAAAAATTAAGATTAAAAGAATATGGATATTTTTATGAGCAAAGCAATTTTGAAAAATGCGGGAGAGGTTAAAGTTCTTACCTTACAACTCATAGCTTTTGATTCTTCAGAAGTATACAAAAAGGCCAATAATTACGGGGAAAGCATAAACACCAATTTTGTTGCCCTGCAAGAACTGTTGATAGCTTGTGCTTATGTGGTGTTTGGGATTTGTTGAGTTTTTAGGAGTTTGTCAGCTGATGTGCCGCGTCGTAACATGTGTCGAAGCCCAATAACTGATTCAATGAGGGATATTTTTATTACAGTGGTATCGAACCCGAGACGTCATGGGCTTATACTCGTATGTAAATATACAGACATATATCTATAACCAACTTCCTTAGCATTTTACCAAAGTGGTCGGCTTATCATTTAAGTATTATTTCCATTGGGAAAACTATAAAAACTTCCTTAGGTAAGTTAGTATATTGGTCCATAATTACTTATGATTCTTTTGTATTATAATGCCCTAAAAAGTTCTTATCCTACGCACTGACCTGAAATAATAGGGATACATTTTTATGCGTTCTAATAGACATTAGTTAATTAGGGGTTGAGAAGTGACCTTATGACCGACATGACCGGAGAGAGATCAGGCGCAGGACCAACGGCTTAACGTGCTTTCCAAGGCACCGGGGTTTAAAACTGCCAGCTTACCGACTCCGAGCTGTTTTTGAGAAATTTATGACAGAAAATCTTAGAAACAATTTTGGCTCGACCTGGGATTCGTACCCCGGACCTCTCGGAAGTACGGCAGAAACTTTGCCACTACACCAACGAGGCAGTCAGTAAAACAACAGATGTGATGGAAACAAAATTTCTAGTATGGTTATACTGTGGTATAGCGACGTAGGGGAAAAAAGCCCACTCGCTCTCGGTTTTTGAAATTCGGTTCGTATGCCGCAAGACATGTAGAACAATGCGTTGGTACTTTGGGTTGAAATTGGGAATGACGTGTGGCGCCGCAGGTGTCCCTGCGGCATGCGGTCGATCTCGGAGTTGCACCATTAGAGGGTTGACTGAGTGCCGACTTATCATATTTCAGCTGCATTCTCGAGAGGACCCGGCGGCATCAGCACGTCCATCCTAACCTGCGACCAAAATAAATATATATTTCAGACATAATATTTTATTTTTTAAACAAACTAAAGTCGCCAAGAACCGTTTATGCCCATAAGAAAGCTCTACGAGAGCTATCGAGAAGGCTATCTGCAGAATAGAATGATTTTGAATGGCATAATATTGAGCTACGCATTGCGTTTGTTTAAGTGGGTACCTACCTTCTACCTAAACATTTAAAAAAACACTCTTGAACCAAGATGACTGTCTTTGTACAACAGTTCAAACCAAATCATGATAGGTATACATGAATTCAATCTCTTAAAATATAAAAACACGTGGTTTTATATTTCATTTCTGTTAAATTAAAATTAAATTCTCCTAAACAAACATACATAAAACGGAGTGCAAATTCATACACGTTGACACGAGTGACAGCTTGCGCTTACTGACTTTTCGAATGTCAAATAAAACGCATAAAGTGTCATCAAGCGATAATATTTTCTTCCAGTTTTTCTAACAATTGGATTCCAATTTGGGTGAAATTATGCAAGAGAATTAAACAATAAATTCTAAAGTTTATCTAAAATGGGTGGTAAAAGCAAACAAAGCCAGAGAACCAAAAACAATGCTCGGGTAAGTTGCTTCCATTAAATACAATTCATACTTCGTATTTATTATATTCGTTAAACGTTTTAAACGTAATGCTTTTAAATTGTGTCTTATTCTGTTATTTTCGAAGTCCCTCAAAGTGTTTTGGCAGACGTGACCGCGAAATCTATTTTTGTTGTTTACTATCAAAACTTAGAGGTTAGATGTTGTAAATGACAGTGTGTAAGGACATAGGTACCGTCGTCATTGAGACTAGATACTATGTACCTATATACCTTACCTTAATAGACTACATACATCTTATATTCTTTTATATCAGATAGTTGTCATCACTTTAGCAATTATAACGACATCATTTACAACGACCGATCGGTTATTATAACCAGACCGTAAGGTCCCGGCCGAATGTCTAGTAAACTATTCTGACAACAACATAACTTTATTAATATTATAGGCTATAATGACTATCCGTTTAATTGGCCCAGTAAAACAAAACAATACAAACAATTTTAGATATTATTTCTAAACTTTAATATATATTTACGCACTACACACTTTCTGCCACCCCATCCAAACCTCTTCCTGGTCAATTGACCTTGCATATTTCACACATATTGTGTAATGCACTAACTGACTGCGTCAGTGACAGCTTGTTACGTTTAGCCACCAGCTTAATACTGATGATAATCATACCTTGAGACTGCGCTTAATAAAAAGAGGGTAAAATCAATGATTACATTAAAATCTAGAATAGTCTTATAACCTGTATTGTAGGCAGCTAAGTAGATACATTTTGTACTATAATTATTTCTTAATAAACATTTTTTATTTCCTTTTTTTACATTTCATTTGAAAACAAGTTCACACACATAATCTATACCTATGCTACACCTATATGTGTATACGATAATATAACAATATACTTGTGTATATGTATTGCTTATAACAACTATTGGGTACAACGTCGAAAATTATACAGTCCCTTCAATGTCGCTATATCCTCTGTAATCGTAATTGAAGTTTTTTCTGTCACCTTTCAGCCCTCAAGCAGTGGTCGCAGTGCAGAGCTGCTCAGCAGTGTCAGCCTGGACCCGTCTGTCATGGGAGGAAAGTTGTTACCACTCTTCCCTACATTCACATCTCCAGCTATTGAGCACGGACTTACTCCAGAATTCTCAGTGTGTATAAAAAAGCTCAACAAAAAAGATCCTGTTACTAAAACTAAGGTATGTATTTAATTATTTGTTTTTAAAAATAAATAGCCTAAATCTAAAAAAAGGTTACTAACTATGATTATAACTTTTTTTAAATAAAAGCTGTAAATAATAGATTATGGGTAAATAATGGATTTAAGAATAGTTATGATGTAACAGAAACAGATAGGTTCTTGATATAAGTCCTTATATCATAAACCTTTCTGTTTTTGAGTTCCCGATATTTAGGCCCTGTTACTAGTACCATTAAATCAAATCCGAGTCCCGTATATACTAACTTCTCTAATGTAATTGACCATGTTAGTTTCAAACAAAATAATAGGTGTACTCCATTTTGTAACTATTATGTATTTTTTTGCGGTTTAGTAGGGTTACTCTATTCCTGAGTTATACAGAGACCACTGAAGAGTAAATATAGAGAAACCGTCATAATAGGCATGATGACACCTATCTTAAATATTGTCAAGACCATAGCGTTTAAAAAACATAGCCCCAATAAAGTTTATACAACAAATATATTTCCAAAAAGCTGTAGAAACCAATTTTTAAACACACAAAACTCAATAAATATTTGGTAAAATTGACTCCCATTTCTGATACATGCCTGTGACATCACATTTTTGTATTCCTATACAAAATCTATGGAGGCAGACTGTTTTGACAGATAGTATTTCAACAATTGGTGGTGTCGTCTAGACTATTGTTATGAATGGCTATAGCTTAATATAATTGATTTTTAGCTTTACCTAATACCAAAAAAAATTTCCAGGCTCTTCAGGAATTGAGTGAACTTGTAAACATCAGCCAAGTGGATGACTCAGTGACTGCTCTGCCCAGCTGGGCGCACTTCTACAAAATATTGGCAGTTGACACAGACTGTAAAGTCCGGGAGGCTGCACAGGTTAGTTGTCTAAGGTCAATAACACTTTCCATAATAACATGTGAAAATGTCCTTATTATTTGATATCATTAAAATGTGTTAATAATTATCGATATCGACCATAAAGCTGTGATTTCTTGACTGTGTTATATAAAAATGAAGTGATTGAAAAGGTATCAGTCTAGTCTTACTAGATCTTTAAAATGTTTTACCAAAAAACATCTCTACCTCTCTTCCCTCAGTATGTGTGTATGTTTATATCTCTAAAATTACTTACCAGATTATGATGCAGTTTTTTTAATAGATAAGTAGAGTGATTCAAGAGGAAAATTTATAAAAGGTGTAAAAAAACCTTACCGAAGCCGAATACCTATCTATTGTTACGATATTTTATACCATACCTAGAAAGTTAATGGTTACTTAGGTATTGATGGTTAAAGTTTGAAAAAGAATTGATGATTTTTACAGAAATGTCTTCTATCCATTATAACTTAACTTTTTTCCATAGAAACATGATACAAATTTTCACTAGTTCTTTCATAAAAAGCCTCTAAATGGCACACTCCGCAAAGAAAATTGTTTTTTATGATGTAAAAAAATAATAGTTTTTTTCCAGCTTAAATTTATAATTCATACGATTTGATTTGATGTACTGAACGCGTGGTTGACGGCTTCGGTAAGGTTTTTTTTACACCCTGTATGTTTGATAACATGCTCAATATATTAGAGAACTCAATACCACACAGGCGTTTCAACTGTGTGGTAAGCCCTGGCAAAAAGCTAGTTTTAACTAAAACATATAAGAAAATAACCAAAAAACTTTTTAATTTAAATAAATTATAAATTTGTAGGCATAACAAGCATGAAAATAGCACAAAACCAAAACTACATTGAAAAAAATAATAATATTCTTATGTTAAATGCTATACGGTGAATACAAAAACACTCTGTCACCTACGAGTACAAGAACGATGCGCAAAGCGCACGGTGAGGTGCAACTGACTGGCACAAAGCTGCTAACTTGCTTTCTTGCGAAAAAAATCACGAACGTAGAACCAAATTTCAAGGATCCTGCAGATCAATACGTGGGGCGGGATCCCGTTTTGCGGTATTGAAATCCCTAATTGTATAGTACCTATCAAAACTAGGAACTCGGAGTCTATTTAAAACACAACTTATTACTTTCAACTTTTGGATTGAATTATCTAGTAATTGAGCTAATAGTTACCACCCTATTATAGTAGCTACCCGATACTAGACGGCAAGAATGCAGCTGTTTCCTGTGCATAGAATTTTCTTACTTTTAAGTAATAAAACTTCACAAATGATTTATTTATATGATCAAAATAAATGATAATTTTATAATTTAAATCATAAGCATTTTCTTGTGAAATTAAGTTGCGCTAGTATGATTTTTTGATTAAAAGTAATGCAAAAATTGTTTTTAAAGAAACTTTTCGCCGGCCATTTTTTTTTCTTTGTAGTTGCTTTCGACTTCATCTCCGCGAGTGTTTAGAATATTGTAATTTACTAAAGATTCGGTTATTAGGTGCTTTTCAAGTGTAGGAAAGTGTTTCTAAGTTTTGTTTTGCATTCGAAACGATGGAGAAACTGCAGTGTACCATTTGGAATGGCAATTCTAGTGTGAAATGACTGCGTTACACCATCAAAACAAAAAATGACTCAACCAAGTTTTCTTGATTTGTGCAATTTATGGATGAAGCAGTGCAGTATGTTCTTTATTTGATGATTTATTTTACCACCACAGGCATCAAGGAAATGAATGAATAAATAAATAATGACATATCATTTAAATGATACCCATAGCTGCTTCGAGAAAAGCCGTTGTTAATTGTTACTTTCTGCACGTAACTTTTCAAGACAAACACTAGAATTGCCATCACAAACGGTACACTGCAGTTTCTCCATCGTTTCGAATGCAAAACAAAACTTAGAAACACTTTCCTACACTTGAAAAGCACCTAATAACCGAATCTTTAGTAAATTACAATATTCTATAACACTCGCGGAGATTAAGTCGAATGCAACTACAAAGAAAAAAAATGGCCAGCGAAAAGTTTCTTTAAAAACAATTTTTGCATTACTTTTAATGAAAAAATCATACTAGCGCAACTTAATTTTACAAGAAAGTGCTTATGATTTAAATTATAAAATTATCATTTATTTTGATCATATAAATAAATCATTTGTGAAGTTTTATTACTTAAAAGTAAGAAAATTCTATGCGCAGGAAACAGCTGCATTCTTGCCATCTAGTATCGGGTAGCTACTATATTAGGGTGGTAACTATTAGCTCAATTACCCGATACTAGATGACGGGACGTTTTCTATTACCGCTTACACACACACGATCTTCCCTTAAAGATTTTCTCTGCACGAGTAGGACAAAATACTTCTCAATAGTGAACTGACAGAGAAAGAGGATAGTATGCATGCCTTCTTTAGGTGCATAAAATGCGTATGTCACCTGTCACTTTGAGTTGTATGAACAATGTGTCATTTTTAATTTGTTCGGGTTTTTAATTTGTATGTGTGTCGTTCTAGGTATGAGACGGGATTTCAAATGTGTTCGTGTATCTAGTAAGCAATCACTCGGCAGCCTACTGCCTGATTATTTTCGGTCTTTACTTGAGCGCGTGGTACTAATGCATGTAAATTGACGAGTTTTTCACATATGTTCAAAAAAATGGTTTTGTATTGTAGCTTAGTTTTTGCAGCTATATTGTAATATAAAATGGGCATAATGATGAGGTAGGCACTGCTTAACTGCCTGTATGGAATGCACGCCCTTGCACTGTGTGTGTATATGTGTGTCTGAGTGTGTGTGTCTGTGTGTGAGTGTGTGTGTGTATGTGTGTGTGTGTTTTGTATGTACTTTACTATCAGTTAAAGGTGTACAACAACATGCTTGATGATAACTTAGGCGTTATAAAATATGATAAAAATTTAAACAATTTTATATATTTATATATAATTGATAAGAATTTATTCTATTTTCGATAGAAATTGGATATTAAATAACAAACATTTCATTTTAAATAAATTAACAATGTCATTTTATGTGGTGCACTGAGTAGGTGTGTGAAATGATGACACGAAACACTCCTTGAACTCACGTCAGTAGTATTGTCGCGAGTTCAAGGAGTGTCTCAATGGGTGCATATGCCATTGGACTCTGGAAGTTCAAGGATCCGTAATATGGGGGTACTATAAATGATGACTGTCTCGTTGGTGAAGTGGCAAAGTTTCTGCCTTACATCCGAGAGGTCATTGGTTCGAATCCCAGGTCGAGCCAAAATTGTTTCTGAGATTTTTTGTCATGAATTTCTCAAAAAAAATCTCGGAGTCGGGAAGTTGGCGGTGTCACACCCCCGTGCCTCGCTAAGCCGTTGGTTCTGCGCCTGATCTCTCTTCAGTCATGTCGGATTGCCTTATCACCGAACTTTGAGAGTGATGGAACAGTGAGTGCACCTTGTGTATTGCGCTCACACTTGTGCATTATAATACATCCTGCGTAGTTGGCTGATCTCTGTTGAGATTGGCCGCCGTGGTGGAAATCGGCCAGGAGGACTTATTATTACTATAAATATTTGTGATTGTACTGCAGCTAGTAGCCATATACATAATTTCCAGCTATGCCACGGGTCGTTCGCGCGCGCGTGCGGGCGCAGGATGGCGCCGCTGCTGCGCGCGCTGGTGCCGGCGTGGCTGCAGGCGCAGCACGACGAGCACGCGCCCGCGCAGGCGCTCGCGCACAGCTCACTCGCGGTAATGTTGCAAACAGCTTGCCTACTACATTTATTCAATCGAACCTAGACTACCTGGCCCAGCGAGTCGGTAAGCTCAAGCAAGTGGCAGTGGGCAGGGCACATAAGGGGAAAGAACACTGTTAAGGTCCAAAAGTTTAATATTGTCGACAATAGGCCAGATGACACCACCAATTGTTGCCATACTCTTTATCATCTATCAAAACGATTTGCCTGCATAGATTTTATTTGATCGCTCTGGAATTATTAGTTGGAGACCTGTGTTCAGTAATAGATGTCTCGCGGTTAATTATTATGAGACTATCTTGAAAACCATATTTATTTAAAGACTTGATTTTAGAAAACTTTCTTTTTCTTTGATTTTCAAGGAAATCTACTTTTACACTAAATTTAAGAAATATTATTATTATTTATAAATTACAATATCTTATTCCACCAACAGGCCACATTTCCAGAGAACAAGCTGCCAGAAGTGATATCGTTCTGCAAGGCTGAAGTTGTTGCGCATCTGCTTGAAAACATCATTGGAACAGGAGATAAAGTCATTATGAGCAGGTTTGCTATTTCTTTTATTAACAAATTAAGTTTATTATTACATCAAAAATACTAATTAATATAAGTATGTGTACGATGTACATATTATATTACGCCCAAATCACACCATCAGCAATTTAGCACTTTGTACAATCCATTTTCCCACTTAATTAGTCAGTGCATACATCGCATTCATAGCATTCACACGTCAACTTAGCTGTATCAAAAGTTATGTTATTTACGCTAATTCACAATAAACTCTACATAACCTCAATCTCTAGCATTTCATTTAGCAATTCTTTAGATGTATCGTTTATCCCGTACAGTATGGTGTAGAGATTTGGGTTTGCTTGGAAATGAGACAACCGATCAAATTGACGTACTCATTTAATGTGTCCACTAAATACTTAGATACATCCTTTTATATTCATGATTATATAATAACTTACATATTACATCTCCAATTTGATAAAGAAAAAAAAAGTTGATGATTACAATAACTTTTTTTTTTTAAATAACATTTTTCTTAAATTAATGTAACTTATGATCTAATAAATGGCTTTGTACGGTTTTTATGAACAGTTTCTAATTTGTCATCTTTAAGAATAGTTACATTGGGTGTTTGATCTTGAATAACCTTATATGGACCATTGTATACATTACTGAACTTTGTACCGGTTTCGTTTTTCAATAGCACTAGATCACCTGGCTTATAACTAACAGGATTCAGATATGAGTCATAACGTTGTTTCTGGCTATTTTTAGACAATAACAAATTATTTCGGGCTTGTTCTTGAGAAGTTTGTAATTTATATTTTAAAACTAAAGGGTAATTTTCACAATTATACAATTTGTTTACAGTTTGATGAGTTAAATTACTAGGTAATACACACGTTTTACCAAAAACCAGCTCGTAGGGGGTAAACTTTGTTGAACTATGCACAGTAGTATTATAAGCGAAACACCAAAAAGGTACCCATGTACTCCACTCTTTAGATTCATTATTTGTTTGAATGCGTAAAAATGAATTTAGATTTTTATGTGTATTCTCAAGTGCACCTATTGACTGATGATGGTAGGATGTACTTGATAACTGTTTAATATTTAATAACTTGCATACTTCGGTCATTGTCGAAGAAATAAACTCCGTACCTCTGTCACTAGCTATCTCACGTGGTATACCGTATCGCAAAATAAAATTTTTGACAAAAGCTTTTGCTACGCTAATTGAATCCTTACGTTCTAACGCATAAGCCTCTACATATTTTGTCAGTTCACACTGAATCGTAAGAATATATGACTTATTAAAATAATCCTTATCTAAGGGCCCAACTATGTCTAGAAAAATCTTATCAAAAGCCGTAGTGGCCGTCGAAGTGATAACCATAGGTTGTTTTATAGGCACAGAATGCTTTTGCATCTGGCATTTTTTACATTTACTCACGAATTGGGTTACGTCACGTTCCATCCCGGGCCAAAAATAATACCTTTTAATATTATTTAGCATTCGCCTGATTCCTGCATGACCGCTTGTTGGGAGGAGGTGGAAATCGTTCAAAATTACAACTTTATCATCATGAGACATAACTCTCTGTACGTCTTTTAATAAACAAATGCGTGGTCCGGACCACTTATCATTGTCATTTATTTTCTTGGTTAACCATTTTAAATATTCCTTATTATATTCATTTTTTAATTATAAAAATATCTTCGATATTTTTTTTGATTTACAAAACTGCTCTAACTCACTCACATAGACGTCTCGCGCCTTATATGATCGTGAAGTAAGGCAAGTATATAATGTCAACTCTTCAAATACAAAACAGCACAGAAACACTACAAGAAACGTATCAGATTCAGGAGGACGGAAGCCTGGCACAAATTCTGTAGCAGCATAAACTCAACAAACCAAGCCGCGAGAGTCAAGAAAATACTGTCCAAAGGGGATACTAATCTTCTGGGCTCTCTCAAAAGAGAAAACGGCACTTACACAAATACAGACCACGAAACCTGCAAACTACTCCTAGAGACCCACTTTCCCGGAAGTCAGATTGCATCAGACTCCGAATGGCAAGATGAACACAAAAAAGCACCAACTATCCAAGAATGGGAAACTGCAAGTAGAATCGTAACCACGGATAAAATTGGCTGGGCCCTGAGAAGCTTCCAACCATTTAAATCCGCTGGACTGGACGGCATATTCCCAGCGCTTCTACAATGGCATTCGAACCAAATCACTCATCACCTACTACAAATTTATAGAGCCTGCATAGCTTTCAAATACGTACCGAAGCAATGGAGGGAAGCAAAAATAGTCTTCCTGCCTAAACCAGGCAAAGAAGACTACACCCTAGCCAAATCCTTCAGGCCTATCAGCCTAACCTCATTTCTCCTGAAAACACTAGAAAAAATAGTTGATAGACACCTAAGAGACGATGTGTTAAAAACCAGATCTCTTCACCCACAGCAACATGCCTATAGGAAAGGCAGATCAACAGAGTCAGCGCTACACATGGTAGTGCATAAAATAGAATCGGCCGTTAACAACAAAGCATCAACACTTGCCGCTTTTATTGACATAGAAGGGGCATTTGATAAAACAATGCACAACAGCATCAACCATGCCCTACAAAAACTGAAAGTAGAACCAGTCATAACGGAATGGATAAATGAGCTGGTCAGTAAAAGGGCGGTCCAAATTGCGTTAAAAACGATCACCCGTGCAAGGGTGGTCAGGGGGTGCCCCCAAGGGGGCATTCTGTCACCACTCCTATGGAACATAGTAGTAGACAGCCTCTTGAGGACACTGAACGAAAGAGGCTACACTACCATTGGTTATGCAGACGACCTAGCAATTCTGATAAATGGGAACGCAGAGAACATCCTCTGTGATGTAATGCGTGCTGCTTTTCAGATTGTAGAAAAATGGTGTGAGGAACACCAGCTGTCAGTCAACCCCAAAAAAACAGAGCTCATCCTTTTCACTAACAAAAGGAAGCTACCAAATCTAAGACTACCAAAATTATTTGACACCGAATTAACCCTATCAACTCAAGTAAAATATTTGGGCATCACTCTCGATAGCAAGTTGAACTGGGGAATTCACATTGACAACAAAATCAAGAAGGCCTGTATAGCATTCTATCAGTGTAAAAGACTCCTTGGCAGAAAATGGGGTCTTAATCCAAAAATCACACTTTGGCTATACACATCAGTTATCAGACCCTCCTTAACCTACGGATCAGTTGTGTGGTGGCCCAGAACGCAACTGTCCACTATCAAATCCAAACTACAAAGCTTGCAGCGCCTAGCGAGCGTAGCAGCTACAGGATGTATGAGAACCACTCCATCAGCCGCCCTAGAGTTCCTACTGAACCTTAGACCTCTTCATCTGGTCATACAGGAAGAAGCTAAGGCAGCTGCCTTAAGACTAAGAGCAAATGGGCTATGGAAACAAAACACTATGACAACGCACTCCAAAATCATGGAGGACATCACGAAGGAAAGACCCCTTCTAGATGCACCCATGGACAGGATACCATGCCACTACATCTTTGATCGAGAATACATTATCCAACTTACCGAAGAACGGAAAGACAACTCTGGCGTCAAAGAAGTTAGGATATACACAGACGGCTCCAAAACCTCACAAGGAACTGGAGCCGGAGTATTCTCATACGACTTAAACATCAACATATCAACCACCCTGGACAAACTAAACACAAAATTCCAAGCAGAATGTATCGGAATTATCAGAGCAGCACAGGCGGTTGCAGCCAGAGACGTCGGAGACCTCAACATCAAAATTGTCTCGGACAGTGCATCCGTACTTCAAGCTCTACAAAACAACACCATAACCTCTGCCCTCATATTGGAATGCCACAACGCACTCCAACACATTGCAAGGAAAAATAAGATAACCTTGCAGTGGATCAAGGGACACAGCAACTCTCTCGGCAACGATGCAGCCGATGAACTCGCGAAAAAGGGATCCGCGACAACAGTGTTTGGCCCAGAACCGCTACTACCTATACCGCAGGCCCAAATAAAAATATGGCTGCGAGAAGACACCGCAAAAAACCATCTGCTAGAATGGACGAACAGTGAAGGCTGCAGGCAAACTAAAAATGCAATTCAGATGCCATCTAAAAAGCTTGCCCGCAACCTCGCCAAACTAACGCGCGACAATCTACGCAGAGTTATAGGGATAATAACAGGCCATTGTCTCCTAAACAAGCACCTATTCAACATAGGTGTAACAAACAGCCCTCGATGCAGAGGATGCCTCGAGGAAGAGGAAACGCCACAGCATGTACTCATGGAGTGCACAAGCGTGGAAAAACAGCGAGCAGACATTCTAAAAAACCCAACATCATTCCCGGAAATCTTTAGTGGCCTAGGCAGGCTGCTAGCCTTCTGGGAAGACTTGGGCTGGTTGGAATAAAGGCAAACACGCACAATGGCCCAATCGTGAGGCTAAGTGCGGAAAAAGCCCTGCAAAACTAACTAACTAACTAATGTCAACTCTGTTGGTACAAAAATAAATGAGTCTTGCAATCCCGTGTTATTTTTCATACCATTTAGCTCACTTTTAGATACTAACTTTAACTCTATACAATTTGTCGGCTTGATATGCATTTCCACAATTTTCGGTTGATCAGGCCGATCATTGCTGGGAATGTTATCAGTCGGCAAAACGTTAAATCTGTTCACATCCAATCTTCTCTTTTGCGCTCTCGTCATCACATTCACATGTTCACTCATACGTTTTAAATCGTCTGAGGTCACAATAATCCTTGATAAAGCGTCTGCTACCACATTGTTTTGTCCTTTTATGTATTCAATTTTAAAATCGTATTCGTCTAAAATGAGCCTAAATTTTGTCAATCTACTAGAAGGATTTGTCATGCTAAATAAATAAATAAGAGGTCTATGATCCGTAAATATTTTAAATTGTCGACCATACAAATAAGGACGGAAATACTTGACTGACCAAACGACAGCAAGCATTTCTTTTTCGATAGTAGGATAGTTCAGTTCGGCTTTATTCAATGTGCGGCTTGCGTATGCTACTGGAAGTCCGTTTTTATTACATAAAACTGAGCCTATTGCGTTTCCTGATGCATCTGTGTATAAATGAAATTCATTTTCATCCGAGAAATCTGGAAATTGAAGTACTGGAGGCTTAACTAAACAACTTTTGAGTTTCAAAAATGAGTTACGACATTCTTCTGTCCATACAAAGGGTGTATTTTTCTTACTCAAATTATTTAATGGTTTTGTAATTTCTGCAAAATTTCTTTTGAAACGACGGTAATAATTTGAAAAAGCTACAAATCTTTTCACTTCGTCTGCATTTTTGGGTTCGGGATAATTTTCGAAAATTTTAATTTTTTCTGGGTCAGGTTTGACGCCATCGGCACTCACAACATGACCTAAATATAATATTTCTTTTTTAAGGAAGTTGCATTTTTTCGGGTTAAGCTTCAAGTTAACTTCTCTAAGTCGGGTGAAAACATCAATTAAGTTTTTATTGTGAAGGGTCATATTTCTACCAAAAACTATTAAGTCATCTAAGTAAACGAAGCATTTTTCGTAATTCAGTCCAGATAAAGCTACTGTCATTGCCCTTGAGAATGCGCTTGGACTCGTTTTTAGTCCCATCGGCATTCTTTTCATCTGATATTGTTTGTCAAATGTAAAAGCTGTACATTTTCTACTATCGGGATGAAGGTCTACTTGATAATAAGAATTTTGTAAATCTAAATGACTGAAATAGATTGCTCCGGAAAGTGAATCGAGAATACCTACTATATTTGGCAAGGGAAATCTATCGTCCAAAATATTTTCATTTAATTTTCGATAATCTATTACAAGTCTATATTTCCTTTCAATTCCATCTGTTTTTTTGGGTACGAGTAAGAGAGGACTTGACCACTCGCTCTTACTTTCCTCAATAATGTCGTCATCTAACATTTTTTGAAGTTGTTTCTTTATTTCCCCAGTCTGTGACTTAGGTAACCGATATTGTTTTTTATACACAGGCAACGCATTAGGTTTCAGATGAATCGATTGTTGGTAAATGTTACATGTAGTTAACTGGTCTCCGTCAAGATGAAAAATGTCTGAAAACTTAGCACAGATTTTCTCTATTTCCGTTCTTTCTTCCTCTTGCAAACCCTTCAGATCTAATTCAGAAAATAACTTTTTTACTCTGTTTCCATTTACATGAGGTTTGTCAAAGCAAAGAATGTTATAATTTTTTAAAGAATCTATCTCTTGACTAAAGAAACTCAATGATACTTCGGAGTCTTTAGTATTTAATATTTGTATTGGAATAAGGTCATTTATTGGTTTTGCAATAGAACCGGCTAAAAAAACACCTTCACACAGTTCTGTTGGAAAAATCACACATTCGTCTTTCATGCACGTTCGTACAAAATGTATAGATTCACACCTAGGGGGAAGACGGATGTACTCGTTATTACTTGTACTACCTGGTTGTAATTGTAAGGTAATTTCTTCATCATCATAGTTTCGCAAGGTTAAAGTATTCAGTTCCAAATTTAACTTTCCGTTATACTTATTTAAGAAATCCATTCCTAAAATTCCATCACTTGCGAAACATAAGTCTTTAAAGACATGAAACTTGTGTACAAAATGATTTCCATTTAGAGTTAGACTCAAATTGACAAAACCTTCCGAATATAGTTTTCCACACACACCGTTTATCTTTATAGAACCTAATTGGAATGGAATGTTTATCTGTATCAATTTCTCGTACTTAATAGCACTAAGCGAAGCGCCGGTGTCAACTAACCAACTACACGAGTCATGATTTATGTTTAATTGCACTGAGTTATAACTTGTATAATGGCATACACTTTTGGTATGATTTTCCGATTTATGGTAAAGACCGAAAAAACTGATTTTCACTATGTAGGCTTCGTTGCTCGTTACGATCGTGATCAACACTGGTAGTGGCGGACGATGTCGAATTGTCGTGCGAAGTCATAAAATTCACGTTACTATTCCGGCGTGAATGATTGAAACGGTTCGTATTTTGGAACCTATCTCCTCTATTGTTTAGACCCCTATAAAACGAAGTCGATGATGTTGAACCCCGCGTGTGGCCATTAAATCCGCGATATGTCAAACTTTGCCCGCGATGGTTCATTTGGAAACCCCTATTGTTAAAACCACGACCTCGACCGCGTTGCTGATTAGTAAAATATTTAGATATACCTCTTGAGAAACCCATGAGAGTTCCGTCTGTTGATGTTGTCGACATTTCCTCGTCTTTCGCGCCTCTAATGGCCTCACTCAGGCTGGAGTAGTTCCTAGCTGAAATTATGGTACTAATATGACCATTTCGCAATCCGTTGGAAAAAGTTTTGATTGCTAATTTTTCGTTCAATGGTTTTAATATTTCATATTTATTAGAGTCCCCGTCTGATTGCGAAATCGTCAACTCAACAAATAAATTTTCAATTTCCTTACCGAAGGCCTCGATAGATCGCTGATTCTGTGTTGTTCGTAGCAACTGATTTTGGATAGCCGTAAACGATTTTTTGACCAACAAATGTTTTTTCATGTCGTCAACGAGTTCCTTTATGGTGTTATACGTCTGTGAAAGCCTTAACTTAGCACCCTCTGAAAGTCTGGTTTTAAGTACAAACGAAATTAACATTTTCATAGAACTTTCTTCTAGCAGTGATTCATACATTTCAATTGCTGATATTCAGTCAGTGATAATTTCTACTCAAACACAACTTATCGATATTTTCAAATATGGACTTAATGTTATCACATAAGGTAGAAATTAGCAATATTTCTTCAGGTTTATAATTCTTAATATTCAAATTAATTGCATCTAAGTCTTTATGAAAATTCTCAATTAGATTTTCTGCTTCACAAAACTTCTTAGCACAAGTAAACGGATTTAGCCGTCGTGCTGGTCCTATTTTAATCAAATATTTCCTGATTTTTTCTAAGTCATCAAAATAACTTTGTAGTCGTATTGCCATAGATTTAACAAGTTAATTATTCATTAATTACTTGCATAATAACTATACTAAACAATAAATGCGATTATAACATAGGACATATAAAAAAAATACGGAAAATACACATACGCCCATTATAAGAAGATGTCACTCTTGATACCGCTGTCTTTTCCGGCTTTACACGTCACTTTAACACTTTTCACACATGCTCCCATGCACCTCTGGTGCAGCTCGTGGGGGCGCGGGCGGGTCGCGCCGACGAAACCAGCTCGCAGCCCTTTGCAACTGGTGCTCCGTTATCTCCCTTCTAATCCATTTACCATGGCAACTTCTATACACGCGATAAATGGCGATTATTGCTCCGATCAACAGGACTACGCATATTATTAGTAGAGTATGCGATGTCGTTTTAGCGTGATTATTCAACTGCTCCATCGAAATTTCATTGGCTCCCGCATTTTGTGCGATGATAACCTCCTGATTTTCCTTGGATTGTCCTTTGCCCATCTTGAAAATCAAACTTTTTGCAGCAAGCCGGTGTTAACACGAACACAAATTGTTTAAAAGTCATGATTAATTTCATTGTTAGTCCACGATAGTTTACATTAACCGCACCATAAACGGAGTCGCACTTTGCACGTGTGCCCAGTCTCGAATGGCAGGGTCGCCATGTAGAGATTTGGGTTTGCTTGGAAATGAGACAACCGATCAAATTGACGTACTCATTTAATGTGTCCACTAAATACTTAGATACATCCTTTTATATTCATGATTATATAATAACTTACATACTACAATGGTTCGTTATCTTCTAACACCTTGAGTAAAAAAAAAAACACTGGATATCTGGATGAAGCTTGATTCAATTGCAAGGGTAAAAATATCTTCGAATTGTAACCACATGCATATAGCATATGCAGATATGAGAAAAGAATTTGATCTATTCGAGATTCGCACGATTTTAAGACCTTAAGGACTAAATAGACGGCAAGTTACGATCGTGAGTTTTAAGATAATATAAGATACTAGTGGACCCGGCAGACGCTGTCCTGCCCGCTGTTTTCGCAATTTATCAATATTTGCTCATCGCCGAACTTTCACAAATATTTCAAGGCCGAAATTATTGAAATCGGTTAAGCTCTTCTCGAGTTTTAGTGAGACTATTGTGTATTTGAATATTGTCAACTATGTGGGTACTCGAATAATAAATCAGTTATGCTTTGACTTGAGTTGATGTTGTATCTTTTAATGGCGACTGAGTGAAATTAATTATTTGTTGTGGATTATGGCGGCTAATTACACAAATGTTATGTTTCCCGGACAATTTGACCCTAAGTGTGATAAGTGGAGTGAATACAAAGAAAGATTATTGTGTGCACTTGAAGTAGCAGGGATTTCCGACAATGACCTTGATAGGGCGCGTTCGTTGTTCCTTTCTCAATGCGGCAAAGACACTTATTCGCTTATTGTGTCGTTATTGGTGCCTCGTCGACCAACAAGTGTGCCCTTTAAAGACATTTTGGCAGTGTTGGACCAATTTTATGAGCCTGAAGTTAATGAAATTTTGCAAGCCGGGAAATTTCATAAGCGCATACAATTAAAGGACGAAAGTGTGCAAGAATTTGTGGCTGCCATCGGGTTATTAGGCGCGCAATGCAATTTTGCGGACTTGAAACGTCAACTACGCGATAGACTAGTGTTGGGTGTGCGCGACGAGCGCCTGCGTCGTGAATTGTTGAAGGCAAAGAACGTCACGTACGAATTAGCTGTGCAGCAGTGCCTCAACTACCAGGCGACGTTCCATGACATGTACCCTGACGCTGGCGTCGACTCGAAGCTAACTCCGTCCACGTCGATCGAGCCAATGGAGATCGGCAAAATTCAATCGAACGACTGTCGACATTGTGCACGACGTCATAAAGTTAATGAGCAGTGCCCGTTTATGAAAGCCAGGTGTTTCTATTGTAAAAAATATGGACACATTACGACTGCCTGTTCAAAGAAAAATGCGAAAGTGCACCAGGTTGAGAGTGATAATACGGAAGCTTCTACAGACGTGCCTGAAAAGATGATGGGTGTATATAAATGCTCCGAAAGCTACCAGCCCCCTATTATGGCCGATATTACGATCGATGGAGCTCCCATTAGTATGGAGGTAGACTCCGGTGCGTCACGAACCATTCTGTCTGAAGAAACCTACAAGAAGCTTTGGTACTCACCTCCTCCTCTGAAATCGACTAAGATTAAATTAGTTACGTGGACTCGTGATCCTTTAACGGTCTTAGGGGCCACACATGTTCGTGCTAGACTGGGCAATGAAGAAGCTCTGTGTGAACTATTAGTTGTGTCTGGAAAAGGCCCTAGTCTTTTAGGCCGGAATTGGTTTGACGCCTTAGGCCTGGAAATATCTGGAATTTGTTGGAGCGGCCCAGAGGTCAATGATTTAGTGTCCAAATTCCCAGATTTGTTTAAAGAATCTCTCGGCGAATATAACGGTCCAGAGATATCGTTGCATGTTCGCGCAGACGCAACGCCTCGATACTTGAAGGCGCGCCCAGTTCCGTTTCCATTGAAGCACCAAGTTGAAGAAGAGTTGAGGCGCATGATCGAGTGCGGCATTCTCACTCCTGTCAGATATTCGGAATGGGCAACGCCACTAAGATTGGTTAAGAAAGATGATGGCTCGCTTAGGATATGCGGCGATTATCGTTCAACAGTCAACCCGGCGATTGATGTCGATACATACCCGTTACCGGCGGCTGTTGAGTCATTCGTGAAGCTGAGCGGAGGTCGCGTTTTTAGCAAATTAGACCTGAAATTAGCCTACCTGCAACTGAAAGTTAATGACGCGACGTCTAAGCTTTTGACACTGAATACGCCCTTAGGTCTGATGAAAATGAATAGATTAGCCTTTGGTGTGAATGCGGCGCCTGGAATATTTCAAAGAGTGATGGCGAATGCATTGTCAGGCCTAGATGGTGTGGCTTGCCTGCTTGATGATGTAGCCGTGACCGGCAGGAATATGACAGAACATAATGACCGGTTGTATCAAGTTCTTAACATACTAAATGATTTGGGATTTCATCTCAACTGGAAGAAATGTGTTTTCGCTTCAAATTCGATTCACTTTCTTGGACACATGATTGACGCTGAAGGCCTACACCCTTCACCCCTAAAAGTCAAAGAAATTAAAGAAAAACCGGCTCCTACGAATAAGGAATCCTTAAGAGCGTTTTTGGGACTGTATAACTTTTACGAAAAGTTCCTTCATGGCAAGTCAACAATCTTGGAGCCCTTATATCGGTTATTAGAGGCAAGAAGGCCATGGGTGTGGGGCGAAGATGAAAATCAGGCTTTTGAGCGAGCTAAGGAACTTCTGTCTTCCGATTTGACTTTAGTTGGCTATGAACTTGACAGAGAACTATTGCTTATTTGCGACTCTTCCAGCTATGGCGTTGGAGCAATTATTGCACACGTTATGGATGATGGAACTGAAAGACCTGTCATGATGGCTTCTCGAACGCTACAGCCACATGAGCGAAAATACGGCCAAATCGATAAAGAGGCCCTATCGATAATTTTTGGACTAACAAAATTTCATGAATTTTTGTCAGGTCGCAAATTTTGCATTTTAACAGACCATAAACCGTTGATCGGATTGTTTAACCCAAGAAAGCCTATCCCTGATCAGATTTCGCCAAGAATGTTGCGCTGGGCGTTGAAATTGAGTGCATATGATTATGATATTAAGCACAGACCTGGTAAATCGTTGGGAAATGCTGATGCTTTAAGCAGATGGACAGCTGATACGACATCAGCAGTTAGCGAAAAGCCGATTAAAGAAGTTCTTTTGCTGGATGATCGACCGGAAGGGTGGAATCTTGATGCTTCAAAGATTTCGAGCGAAACGAAGAAAGATGCGCTTTTACAGAAAGTATTATTCCACGTTCTTCATGGATGGCCACGATCTCATAACGACTCTGCCTTGCAGCCATTTTGGACGAGAAGGGAGGCTCTTTCACATAGTAACGGTTGCTTACTGTGGTGTAACAGAGTGATCGTGCCTACATCACTACAAAGTGAGGTACTCAAATTGCTGCACGCCCCGCATGCTGGAATAGTTCAAACTAAGGCTTATGCCAGAGGATACGTTTGGTGGCCAGGAATGGATCGACAAATTGAGCAGCGGGTCGCAGAATGTGAGCAGTGTCAGTCGGTTAGAAACAACCCGCCTCGCGACTCCCAAACTTGGATAACGCCTGCAAAGCCTTGGAGTCGCCTCCATGCAGATTTCGCAGGTCCATTCCAGGGCAAGACATTTCTGGTATTGATTGATAGCTATAGCAAGTGGTTTGAAGCCGAAATAATGCCCTCAATGACCAGTGAAGCGGTTATTGCAGCCATGAGAAAAATTTTTGCTTCGCAAGGATTACCCGATGTGTTGGTCACTGACAATGGCAGGAATTTCACATCCCGTGAATTTAATACATTCTTAAAGAATAATGGCATCAGACACTTGTATTCCCCTCCCTACCATCCAGCCTCGAACGGCCAAATTGAAAGGGCTATTCAAACGTTTAAAAATAAACTCAGGAAGATTGCAGACGAACATAGGCCGTGGTCCGAGAAACTACCCAAAACTCTATACGCACTCAGAACTGTGCCGAACAGCTGCACCAATAAGACACCAGCTGAGATGCTGAATGCACGCCGTTACAGAACTGCTGTGTCCTCATTGCACCCGGAGACATCACCATCTGAGAATGAAGTGCAGCTAGAAGCAGTTTCCCACCGCACACCAGCCCGTACCCTCATTGTTGATCAGCCAGTCTTGGCTCGTATGTATGGGCCAGGCGAGAAATGGCAAAGAGCTGTAGTAGAGATGGTGGAAGGGCCAAGTACTTATATGGTGAGGACGGAAGATGGCGAGCTACACCGGCGTCATATAGACCAGTTAGTTAGTCGAACAGCTCCATCACCACCGATGCATTCAGAACCGAGGCTTACACAAACGTCGAGTTCTAGATCATCTTCTCCAGACCCGTCTATTGTTATACCTCCCCCTGAACAGTGGCCTGATATTATTGGTATTCCCAATACTAATTGATTAACTTTATTTGCAACAGTTTATTAAGAATTTATGTAATTAATATTGATGATTGTTATCACTTACTTATATGGTGTAAAGGTATATTGTGTATTTGAATATTGTCAACTATGTGGGTACTCGAATAATAAATCAGTTATGCTTTGACTTGAGTTGATGTTGTATCTTTTAGAGACTAACGAACATCAATTCATTTTTATGTACATCGGAACGTCATTGTTGTCGGTGGTATCATCGGACATCGTGTGGGCGTACAGTTGGGATGATCGAGCAAAGAAACGCAATACACTCAATCAAATCACTTTTATTTAGTTTGAAAAATAATTACGCGCACAAATTAACAATCAACACAGTAGACACGAAACGCGTAATAGTTCCTAGAGTGGAGGTCCGATCTCTTAAGACGGCGAAATGAAGACTGCCCGTTCGTCCAACATCCCTCCCATTCTAGGCTCTGTCATGGCACAAAGTTAGCCGAGTAACTCCGAAGTGACGACGGTGCTGCCACCTCTCGGGACTCGTGCAGCGCGTCCTTTTCCGTCCGTGCTAAGCTAATCACCTGAATTTTCCCATGGGAATGCGTAATTTTTCCGCGTTAAAAAGTAGCCTATCGACGGGGAAGAAGCAAATACTCCTATCTTACATAGACCTAACTTTACAGAAGGAGGAAAAAACTGAATAACTTTTTTGTTTATAATTTTAGCGCGACCTCATGTTCTGAAGGTAGTTTTGTAATTTCAATAGCTATTTTTATAAACTAATGTTAATTTAGTAGGTAAAGAGGATTCAAAGTTAGTGTAAGATAGAAGCTATTGATTTCTGTGATGTGTTCAAAGTTTTGACGTTAGACGGTTTTTCTACTTGTAAATATTCCTTTAAATTCTTATTAATTGTTCTATTTCTCTTTGTAAACTATTCTCTGTAGCATCAGGAACCTATTATTTATTTAGCAAAAAACAATAAGTACTAAATTACATAAATTTTACATGATTATGTAAGATAGGAGGTATTGCTTTTAACGACTTTCAAATTAAGTTCAAGTTAGGAGATATTATAAAGGAATGGGGAAAGATTTAGTGGGTAAAATTTTAACTGAAAACTATACAAAACATGCAATAAATTAACATATAATCATATTTATTAAGAAAATAATGAAATTATTTAAATAATCAACATTTTTGTATTAACGAATTTTTAATCCAACATAATAAACTAGGTACCTAATTAGGTATTTCAAAATATTGACAATGAAGTCAGAATAAAAAGAGAATATTTAGTAAATAATTAACTGAGATCAATGAGTAATTAGAATCAGCATTATGAACTTATTACAAACAAACTACTCGTGGTGTAAATTATCATAATAAGGGTGACAGAATTTTGGTAAAACTACCTTTAGCTGCTGGAAGTGATTAAATTTTGTCAATTTTAAAGGGTTTTTTTCAAAACGTAGCTGGTTGTACGTTGGCGATATTCGTCTCGGTCGTTGAGGCAAAGCGGTCCACTCATCATCAAAATGAAGTTTCACTTTAATTTCGCCGTTCGGTTCATACAATATGGCTCTGATATTGGTGACTTGAGGATCGCCTGCTCTCTTTCCAGGATGAATGCTTTTATAGTATAAGTTTGTATCGTTACAAAAGTCTTTGAAGAAATCATAATCCACCAGAACTGTTTCATACGGTTTAGTTCGTCGTTATTTCTTTTTGCAGAAAGGAGATATTTCCATAAAAAATATTACAACATATAAAAAAATATTTTAAGAGCTATTTCCATACATCAAAAATCACCCCTAAACTGAGAAATACAGAAAGGAGATCTTGCCAGCTGACGTAAAATTAAATTTTGCATCCAACTACATCAAAAAGTCAATTTGGCCAAAAATGTAAGATAGGAGTATTTGCTTCTTCCCCGTCGCTATGTCCTTTCTCGGGCATCAAAATATCTCCATACCAAATTTCATAGTTTAGGCGTGATTAAGTAACAGACAGACAAACAGACAGAGTTACTTTCGCATTTAAAATATTAGTATGGATAAAATGCTGTACGGAGCTGTTATGGTAAGAAACAAACCCGTTGTATGCCGTTCTAACACTGACGGTTTATATCTGTTTTATAAATGCTTGTGAAGTTGTATTCATAATAAAGTTATTAATTCGTCGACAAGTAAAGATATGTAGATGTGAGCCGTCGGTGTAGAGTGCCGACGGTGCTCGTTGAGGGTCCATCGGTCAGCCGCTGTATGTGGGTCGCTGACGCCGCGCCGAGGTTGGGCAATTTCCATGTACGATGCTAGCTTGTGCAGATGCTTATTGTTACGTTTTAATTGCGATCATAGCTCGTATTTCATGCGTATTTCAGTATATAATTGCGAAAAACAGATTGCTCGCGCAAGTTTTATATTTGTAGACCGACAACTGTGATTGCTAACTCTTACCATCTTTCACTCAGGATCGACAGTCCAGAAGAGCGTGAACTGCAACAGCAGCGTTTAATATCCAGCAGTCTGCAAGGGCTTCGGTTTTTAGCCCGCCACCTGCCGTCGGCTCATGACGACTGGCTGTGGGCGGCGCTAGAGCCGCTGTTCGCTTCACACGCGTTCTGGAAGTACCCCGCGCACTCCGAGTCGCAGCTTAGGTAAGTATTCGACTGTCTCCGAAACGACAACTTTTAAAATCTTACTTTTACTAAACTCTTTACTTTTTTCCAACTCTAGTTTTCAAAGTCGACCACTGATTTTTTTTATAGTTACACATGTTTAAACGTTTCAACAAAATTGAAATTGGTTTACTGTATATACTATTTAAGCTGATAAAATTTGATTGGTTTATGCGTTATTTTAATTATCTATTTTGTTATTTAAATTTAAAATTGTATGTTTCCCCAAAATTAATGAAATAAAATAAATCTATTTGAATTTGTCTTGTCTAGGGCATCGTGGTTTGGCGCGATGGGCAGCATCATCGAGCGGTTCGGAGCGACCTTCGGAGCGGCGCACGGCGCGCGCACCACCCGCGTGTTGCTCGCCGCCGCGCACGAGCGGCACCCCACTGCTGCACACCAGCTGTGGGGGTGCTTGCTCACGCTGTGCTACAGTGTTCCGGTACGTCACTATGAGGATATTGATCGACTGCCTCGTTGGTGTAGTGGCAACGTTTCTGCCTTACATCCGAGAGGTCCTGCGTTCCCAGGTCGAGCCAAAATTGTTTCTGATATTTTCTGTCATGAACTTCTCAAAAACAACAGCTCGGAGTCGGAAAGTTGGCGGTGTAACACCCCCGTGCCTCGGTGCGCACGTTAAACCGTTGGTCCTGCGCCTGATCTCTCTCCGGTCATGTCGGATTCCTGTGTATTGCACTCACACTTGTGCGCTATAATATCTCCTGCGTAGTTGGCTGATCTCTGTTGAGATTGGCCGCCGTCGAAATCGTCCAGGAGGACTTTAATTATTGATATTTCCTGATCTCACATCGGCCTATGCGTCGCACTGCTGGACACAGGCCTCACCTCAACTGTGAGGTGGTACGAGCCACATACTCCACCACGCGGGCTCGGTGCGACCTTACTGTCAAACGTTATTAAGCCGCTCGAGGGCCTCTGAATGGACTTAACTACATTTCCTGATGCTAATGCAATATTCCCTGGCTTACTGTGCGTTGTAAACAAAGTCTATCACTTAACGTGGCTTCTTAACTTAAAATAGTTGTATTTTTTTACAGGATTGGCATAAATGGCTCGACAAAAAAGACCTTCTCATCAAACGGATATTAGAAATGCTAGAAAAAGGTAGGTCGCCATTTCATTTTATTTCATAAATATACAATTTATTAAATGTTGATATTTACAGTTTTCATTTGTCTTTTAAATAAAGATCCATACGTTTTTGTAATCAATGTTTTTTGAGACTTTTATGTTTAATTGAATGAATACAGATTGATATAAATTTCAGCAAAACTTATTAGGTAACATTAGCTCAAAAATACACTGCTCTATACAGTGGTTCTACTCACCAACGTATTACGAATAATAAAGCTTGACATAATATTTTATTTTTTTTGTATTATATATAATGGAAAGGAAATCCATGACTTAAGCTGAAAAAGAGGATTATTTTGCTTTAAATTTCCTCTAAACGACGCCAGCGCAGGAAATGAAAAATACAACTCACAATGTGACACAGAAGATGCACCTGGAATGACAACCTTTGATATGTATTTCTCAGATGTCGATATATATATATATATATATATATATATATATATATATATATATATATATATATATATATATAAGATTAATTAATAGGGATGTGGACTGTACTCAAATAAGTATATAATTTTACCACAAAAGGGTAGTTTCTATAATACAAATCATAAAAAACACAAAATTTTCTTCAATAAACAAGGGAATATTTATTTATTTAATAAAATGTAATTAAATATTTCACTCTCAAGTCACGTGACAATGAACACCAATCAAAATTCGTCACGTCACCTGTTGCCAAACAAGAATTTTCACTGTCAATTACTATGGTGTTTGTTGATATTTGGATAATATTATTGTTGTGATTCCTGTGAAATTTCTTCGAAATTCGTTCAATTTTCTTATTGAATCGATTTTTAAAGGCTTTCCCATAATGGACAGTGGATTTATAAAGGCAGATAAGTTCAAATTTGCCAAGAATCGATTGCTTAACGGTGGCTAATTTCTTCGCAACAAATAGTAACTTCTGCTCTGCTGAATTTAGAAATGTGAAGACCTCCATGTAAGTAATATACTCAGGATACATTATAATAGCAATCGTAGGTATTTAAACTGGAAAAGTTATATTGATTAAATGAAATGATTGATGTATGATTTTGAGGTTATGTTTTATCTTTATAACAACAAATTGTTTCATTTCTTTTTAGCTCCTCGAGGCGGTCATATGGAGACGAAGCTGTGGGATATGTCCAACTTCGTCGAGATTCAAAATTGTGCACAGTTAAGTGCAAAATTTGCCCGGAGCATAAAGTTCGTAGCAAACCATATTCAGCCACTATGGTTGTGGAGTGAAGATGCTGTTCGCAAAATCGTAGAGATTAAACTTGGAGCAAAAATAGGAAAATGTGGATTAATGATTTCTCAAGAGTATTTGATGATCGCTGGTTCACCAGATGGTATAAGTGATGAATTTGTCATCGAAATTAAGTGCCCAACTAGTGCCAATAATTACAAGAACTATGTTCAGGAAGAACAACCTACAAAATTATATTATGCACAAGTGCAGTTACAAATGTTTTTGTCTGACAAGAAAAAGAGTTATTTTTGTGTAGCAGATAATAACTTTGAAACCAATGAATATGTGAATATCATTTGTGTTCACTTGGATGTTGACTATGTTAATAATTTACTAGTTCAACTTTCAGCATTTTGGAAAGAGTATGTCTGTCTACCCATTGTTGAATAAAAGTGTACAATAAAAAATTAAACAATACTTTCCGTTAACAATGTTTTATTTTCAAACAGCCTTTCTAATATTTAAAATGATAGTTACTGTTACACGGAAATTGTGAAATGTTCAAAAGTTACACTTAAATTTTATCTAGACTACTGAACCGATTTGAATGAAACAAAGCTCAGGACCATCTCGATTAAATTGGCTTCAAAATAAAGAAAACTGCATTAAAATTGGTCCAGCTATATGGGAACTACGGTGCCACAGGCAGACATACAAAAGTCTGTTTGTATGTCACACTTTTAATACTCTCCTTTTTGTAGGGGGTTAAAACATTACATAGTAAAACTTAAGTCTAAACCTATCAGATATGATTCTCATCATCCTATAGTATAAGTCCCACTGCTGGGTACAGGCCTCACCTCAACTATGAGGTGGTCCGAGCCACACTCCACCACGCGGGCTCAGTGCGGATTGGTGGAGGGGTGGGTGTGTGTAAGGTAAGTGACCAATCTTACTGTCAGATGTTATTTAGCCGCGCGAGGGCCTCTGACTAGGCTAACGGCTAATATCTATCGATATTAACCGGGACCAACCGCTTAACGTGCCTTCCGAAGCACGGAAATATTTGTAAATAGACGTCACTTAAATGGTCAGAATGGTCACCCATCCCAGACATGACCGCGCCTTAGGTTGCTTAACTTTTGGTATCACTACCAAAGCGCTGCAACCACTGCGCCACAAGCACCTTATTAGGTGTGATGATTGTAATCAAACTAAACATGGTCGTTTTTGTACGTGGAACGTGAATAAATAGTTTTTTAGGTGTTTTAATAGTAGTACTTTCACACTGCGGCACCGCACAATATTTATAAAATTTAGAATCCATCTTGGTAGCACAAAACTACGAAATAGCTTTCTTTTCCATACAACTTCGACAACGTTTTGGAACAGGTGACGTCACAGCGGTATTTTGACAGGTTCGTTCGTTCTGGCGCGAAATTTGTAATACAATTTTAAATAATTAATTTTAAAGGTATTTGTTGTATTAAAAAAATAAATAAAAATATTTAGTGCTATTTTTGGTACTTATATATGGTTTTAAACACTTTCCCAAAAATAGTCCACATCCCTATTACAACTAACGTAACTTGTTTTTCCGGAGTGATCTCATTGAAACCTACACATCATTTTTCGTTTATTTAACTTATATGGTTGGTATAAAAATAGAGGCTAAAATCTTTACATGTAAGAAGGGGATAATGGTGCTGGTTGTACAATAAGTAATATTAATGTAAAACAGTTTGTAACCTGAATTGTACAATTGTTTATTGTCCTAAATAAATAAAAATAAAATAAATAAATAAACACTGACACCAACAAAACACTCGACGCGTTTCGCCACTACACGTGGCGTCCTCAGGAGACTACGAGATCGTTCTGCGACTTCCAGCTCTTGTTTTTTCAATTGGTTACAGTTACAGTGGAAGTATTTGCGTTCCTGCGCTGGCGTCGTTTTGTGGAAATTTAAAGCATAATAATCCTCTCTTACAGCTTTATTTCGACTTGTGTTTTTGGTTATGGTCCATTGGTGTCTAGACAACGTGTATAGTAGACTGGGTTGTTGGTGTAGTGGCTAAGTTTTTGCCTTACATCCAAGAGGTCCTGGGTTCGAATCCCTGGTCGAGCCAAAATTGTTTTTGAGATTTTCTTAAATATTTCGGAGTCGGGAAGTTGGCGGTGTTACACCCCCGTGACTCGGAGCGCACGTTAAGCCGTTGGTCCTGCGCCTGATCTCTCTCTGGTCATGTCGGATTGCCGTCTCACTGAGCTTTGAGAGTGATGGAACAGTGAGAGCACCTGTGTAGTGCGCTCACACTTGTGAACTATAATATCTCCTGCGTAGTTGGCTCTGTTGAGATTGGCCGCCGTGGTCGAAATCGGCCAGGAGGACTATTATTATTATAGCAAATAGATAGACAATTGAACCGTAGATTAGCATGTACGCGTATATGTCTAGTGTTTGCGTTCCTTCAAGGCGGGTGGGGTGACGCGAGACGCCTGAGCGACATGTTGCTACCGCTCCTGGCGCATCTACCGCGAGACCTACTCACTAAGAGCTTCCATGAGGACTTCTTCGCAGCACTCTACAAGGGGTACGTATTTTTTCTTCTTTGTATATGGCAAGACATTGTAAGCTGCAGCCGTATGAAGACAGTATCTATTTATTTAAGCTTTATTGCGCAACAAAACAATGTAGAAAAGGTGGACTTAACGCCGTAGCGCATTCTCTACCAGTCATACCTTTGGGCTAAGCGGAAATGATTAGTGGGCGGTGCGACAAAATAAATAAAAGAGAAAACACAAAAATAATAATACCAATAATATGACACATGAGATGAAATATAAAAAATACAATAAATTTATATATAGGCGCAGGAGGGCCGTCATCAGAATTCATGTTAAAGTGGGCGTGTGTAGGTAGGGTATTCAAATTCCAGTAATTCAACTTTCAGATAACGTTTTTTATCCAAATCAATTTAAATTGATCTTCGATCCACAAAATAACAATAAGGCAATAATCACTAGGTCTATAAATAGCTAATCACAAAACTATGGCACGAACAATTCACAGATTTCTTAGAAATTAAGCGATTCGTCGGATCTATGTTGTGCGAACGGCAGCCATCTTTTCAAAGTGAAGTTGCCGCCGCACTACCACAGACTATGACGTTCCGCTAGAGCCAATCACGTGACTCTTATTCTAAGACAACTGTCATATTTGACTTAAGGCAACAATTAAATCAACGTTAAAATAGCGATATATAAATATGGCAGTAATTAAAACATTGGAGACCGTTCGATCAGAACTGTCGTTGTCGTACTGAAACCGAGTGTGAAGCGAAAAGACTGTGAAAATCCGTTCAGTATAGTCAGTTTGTAAATCTTTGGCGTTTTTTCAACACTGCTGTATGTGTTTGATTTTGTAAGATTGGTTGTTTTATAATATTTGTATGATTTGTTAAATAATATATTCTACTTATATAATTATATTGTGATAACCATCCCTATAATTAAGTTTAAATAAAGTGAAAAATAATAATAAATCATTTGTTCAGTTTCAATGAACAAAAGTTAATACATTAAAGCTTAAAATTACACCGAGATAGAAGACTTTCTTTGCCCGAAATAGTTGAAGGTCATTGATGAAATATTAAAGTTTGCATGACGTCATTAATTTCTGTTCACATCAAAATTGCATGGCCTACTACGTATTGTACCTACAAAGCTTGTTGATGGCAAATTAAATTAGGTATAAAACCTATTTTTAAATTTACAGGTTAGACAAGAAGAGTATACTGAGTTCAAAAAGCGAGCGTCAATACTGGATCACTAGTCTATCGGAATGCTTGCGATACTTGTCAATACAACAGAACGATTACGTAGTAGAGGTCGCCACCTCCGTGCACAGAACGTGTCTGAAAAAGGTGTTGAACCCCAACAACGATCCGCAACTCAGAAACAATCTCGTCAAACACTCCGCTACTAGTATGGCGGCACTAGCCAAATATTGGCTCAAACAATCCAAAGAAGCGAACGGAGAAAAATACGATCAGCTAATAAGAAACTTCTGGCAAAACGTCGCGTCGACTGTGCTGCTACAAATCGACGAGACGTGCAAAGACGCCGATAAAATAGTCCACGTAATCGAAGGCCACATATTGTTGCTACAAACTTTGAAGACGGCCTTTCTCTCTGAAACTAAGAAAACGCAGAGCATAAAGTTCCACGGAGACGTGCCGAACGAAGCCGAAGTTAAATCCGAACCAATGCCAGAGACAGATCCAGCGTCTATAGAGAGATACAAACACAATTTAAACGATGCTGTCGAGAAGATTGTCAATGGTTACTTCGAGTTTGCGAATAAGAATGACATTTGTGAGCCTATTCTAACGCCACTGATCACCATTTTGAATGACTTTGACAGTAAAAACTTGTACTTGGCTGTGGCGAAGCATTTCGAAGCAAACGGCGTGTACGAGTTGTATGACAAGGTGCTGCGAACGTGGATGGTTACGGACACTACACGGTGTAAGGCGATCGTCGACGTCATCTTCATTTTGATGAAGCATCTGAGTGAAGAGGAGCAGGACGCTGTGCTAGCTTCATTTGACCAGGTAAATATACTTGTGTTAGATTGATAGATAGATTAACACTTTGTTTGTACACCACAAAACAAAAACTACAGACAAGTTTGACAAAAAAAAGATGTACAATTGGGATGATGACACCTATCTTAAATATTGTCAAGAACATGGTGTTTAAAAAACATAGCCCGTATGAAGTTAAAACAAACAATATATTTCAAAAAGGCTGTAGAAACTAATTTTTAAACACAGAAAACGCTATAAATATTCGGTCAATTGACTCCAATTTCTGATACATGACCGTGACGTCACGATCATTTATTCCCATACGAAATCTATGGAGGCAGACCGTTTTGACAGATAATAAAAAGTATGTCAATGATTGGTGGTGTCGTCTAGCCAATTTAGGCGGTGTGTTATTTTGATGAATTGATGAAGGCAAGGACCAATCTCTTATTAGAACCAATTACTATAATTTTATTTATTGTTCTTTTCTATAATATCATAGCAAAGGTCTAGCTAGAACCTTGAATATGTGTAAAGAACTAATAGGAATCTTTAATTAAAAAAAAAACAAAGTATTTATTTTCAGATAACTTTAGATACAATGTTGTTAGTAACAATTGTTCTTACGTCTAGTATTAGTAAACATAATTAAGAAATAATAGGTAATAAATAAATTCAATTCAAAATTAATTACGTTATGTAATAAATTTGCTTCGACCTGGGATTAGTTAGGGCAGTGATCCAGTTTTTAACTAAGGCACTATCCCATCTCACGGCCAAAACCTTTAAAATACTGTTGGGACTACCGAGTATTAATCAAATAAATTTAAGTACTAATCAAGTACATAAGTTTTGCTCTTACGAAAGTATAAAAATTAAGTAACTTGCAAAAATTGATTCCATTAAACTGTAACGTCAAAATACGCCATGCACTTGATATGTAGTACCAGATCTGTTTAATGAATCGCCCGCTGCTTCGTCCGCGTTCAAATTCGAAAAAAGTTACGAGTTGGCCTAGTCTTCTCTTGAAATGTTTAAAACGGTATCTCAATCATATTTTAAGGCCGTAGGAATAGAAATCGTTTATTTGCAAAAGTACAACAAATCTGCAATTCCACAAAGATCTTAGAAATAAAGACCATAGTCTTGTGTATTCAGACTGCGTACAGGCATGCAAATGTTAATAGTAGGTACATTTTGTTACATTAATAATTATATTATATTATTTAACTAGCTGTCCCGGCAAACGTTGTTATGCCATATAAATGTTTAAGGTTATCACTAAGGGGTATGAAAAATAGATGTTGGCCGATTCTCAGACCTACTCAATATGCTCACAAATGTCAAGCCGTTTCGGGTGGAGTATGGGAACAAACATTGTGACACGAGAATTTTATATACGAGTATATAGAGATTAAATATCATAGTCATCATCATAACAATAATAATCATCATCATTAAGACAATTATTTTTCAGCAACTCATTAATTTTTTCCTTAAATATAATTCCTTCGAGTACTTTAAGGCGACCTTGCACCGCGACACAGAGTGGTGGGATAAGAATGATCTTACACAAATAATGTATATTCAAATTCAAAATCATTTATTTCGGACCAAGATTAATCCATAGTATGTGTTAGTAACAAAGGATACTTATAAAATTTGTGTTAGTGAAACATAAAAACTAAATTAGGGTGCGGACAAACTTTTTTATAATCGGAGAATAATGATTCTCCGCTACTGTTCTTAGAATGCTGTTGTGACTATCTCTTACTCTTCTGAGCAACGAAGCTGTTTTCTTGCGAATAATCGCGTGAAAGCCGTCAGTGTGGGCCTGCGCAAACATGTCCGATGCACTACAATATCGTGGTAGTCTCAACAGCCTCTAAAAGCATTATTATACTGGACGCGGAGGACATCCAGCGATTTTTTGGTGTAATTGACTCACATGCTCACAGTAGTACATGTTCTGACAGTATGCCCTAAATAGGGTAATTTTGACTTGATCAGTACATCGTGCAAATCTGCGGGCGAGTATGTTAGCCCTGACCGCTAGCGCCCTACGTATAGAGATTCTAGGTTTTATAGTGGGTATTTTTTTGTGGAGGTGCTTGTGGCGCAGTGGTTGCAGAGCTTTGGTAGTGATAACAAAAGTTAAGCAACCTAAGGCGCGGTCATGTTTGGGATGGGTGACCATTCTGACCATTAGAGTGACATCTATTTACAAGCATCTCCGTGCTTCGGAAGGCACGTTAAGCGGTAGGTCCCGGTTAATATCGATAGATATTAGTCGTTAAGCCTAGTCAGAGGCCCTCGGGCGGCTTAATAACATCTGACAGTAAGGTTGGTCACTTACCTTACACACAACCCCTCCACCAATCCGCACTGAACTCGCGTGGTGGAGTATGGCTCGCACCACGTCATAGTTGAGGTAAGGCCTGTGCCCAGCAGGGGGACTTATATGGGCTGACGAGAGATTTTTTTTTGTGTCAGTTCCCGTGCGGCGCCATGGAGTGGTGCATATCGGCCGCGGCGTGCCACCTGCACTGGCGCTGCGCGTCCGTGCGGCGCTGGCTGCGCGGGCGCGCGGTGCGCGGCGCGCTGCTGGCGCTCGCCCGGCGCCTGCTGAGGAGCAGGTGCCCGCGCGCGCGCAGCCTCCTCTTCGTGTGCCTCTCGCGTGACAGCGATCGCGGTGAGTAACATGTTTTGGTTGGGAATAATCATGTCAAATAAATAAATACTGGATGGAGATTCCAGCAGATTTATTTGCGCTTCCAGCGATCACAATCATTCACACGCGAGACTTAGGTAGTGGATTTTTCAGTTGGAAATAATCGAGTTAAATAAATACGATGGAGATTTCAGCAGAGTAATTAGAGCTTCCAGCGATCACAATCATTTACACACGAAACATAAGTGAGAGCGAAAAAACGAAAGTGAGCAGACTATCAAACATGACATTTTTTTTTTCTTTTTGGTGCGCTTCTTTCCACTGGCTTATGTGGAAAAGGCAAGATTAATACCATACAGCCTCGACTTTAGTAATACTCTTCTAATTATTTATTCTTAAAACTACTTTCTTACAACTACATACTACTTACAAACTAAACCCTAACCTGACTAATTGAAATGCGAGAATGATTCACATTTCGATACTCAAGAAATGGAGTTTTACGCGGGAATATCGGTCGGATTAGTACGGAACACCTTACTCTATGTCTTACATTTACTCCATTGTTTTCCTTCAGTAAAACAGTATGATGATAATGCCAACTCACTATCAGAATAATACGTCACGAAAAATCAATTGAGAAAATTAAGAAACAGTGCTTATCTTACACCATATCTACTCCTTTCGTTTCCCGCGTTAAACTCCTCTCAAACATGACAGTTGACGTTGTCATAATGACAAGTGACATTTTAAGCTTTTTATAATTAGTTAAGGTTGTGTTTACAAACCAGAAACAATCTTTCCAACAGTTTCGGCGCATGAAGTATCCCTCCACTATTCCATGGTTCTACCTGCCTTGCGGCATACGAATCGAATCACGGGAAGGCGCGTGGGTACTGCGTGGGCTCTTTTCCCTAACGCCGCTATACTATGCCTCGTTGGTGTAGTGGCAAAGTTCCTGCCTTACATCCGAGAGAGCTCCTGGGTTCGAATCCCAGGTCGAGCCAAAATTGTTTCTTAAGATTTTCTGTCATGATTTGCTCAGGAACAGCTCAGAGCCGGGAAGTTGGCGGTGTTACACCCCCGTGCCTCGGTGCGCACATTAAGACGTTGGTCTTGCGCGTGATCTCTCTCCGGTCATGTCGGATTGCCGTCTCACTGAACTTTGAGAGTGATGGAACAGTGAGTGCACCTGTGTATTCACTCACACTTGTGCATGCACTTGTACTCTGTTGAGACTGGCCGCCATGGTTGAAATCGGCCAGGAGGACTATTATTATACTCTGTTCCCTACGAATTCTGTTTCCGACCCACCTGTTGTTTTACACCTCTGTTTTAATGACGGACCACAGGCGTATTTAAGATGTTGTTTTTCCGATATTTGATTTAATACTAAGACTAAAAATAAACTATGCTTCATGGCTATATATTAGGTGCATATGAGGTATGAGAGGTCATACAGTACACCTCTCCCCCTTCTAGGGCGTAAAACCATATTAACATGACTTCGCGTCGGGCTACTCTTATGAGTTTACCTTCGCCGTTTTAACGGCGCATGCAGGATTGCAAATAGAATCGGCAGGTTGTGAAAGATTGCGTCTGAGCATCTTCGCTGAAGGTGGTTTCCAAGAAGATGACTCGGCACGATGATACGTGGCTTGTAGGCTTGTAAGATGTGTATAGGCTGATGAGAGAGAGAGAATGATGTTAAGAGCGAATTCATATTGATAATAAAAAAAAGAGAGAGAGAGAGCAATTTCATAAAACTGTTTTAACATTTTCAGAAATGCTAATCAGCGAAGAGACCGCGTCCAAGATCGCGGAAGTGGTCAGCAGTGCCCTCTGCGAGTCCCTAGAGCCTTCGGACGTCATTCCGGAGGAACCTCTAGACTTGGAATACGCGGCGTCTATAGCGGCACACCTCGCTACCGCGCTCGCGTCTACTCGTGCCGATGACAATTACCTGAGGCTTGTGCTGAACTTGTTCACGCTCAATGTCTATGTACCGGTAAGTAAATACATAGGTAAAAGCTGAAAAAGAGGATTATTATGCTTTAAATTTCCCCCCTTTAAATGACCCCCGGCTGAGCGGCGAGTCGTGGCTGGAGGTGCGTGCGGGCGCGCACGACGGGCTGCACGCGCTCGCGCCCGCCGCACGTAGGCAACGTGCGAGAGTGTGTAGATATATGTGAGGTTACCTGTTGCACAGCGCGGCGACCCCCGGCTGAGCGGCGAGTCGTGGCTGGAGGTGCGTGCGGGCGCGCACGACGGGCTGCACGCGCTCGCGCCCGCCGCACGTAGGCAACGTGCGAGAGTGTGTAGATATATGTGAGGTTACCTGTTGCACAGCGCGGCGACCCCCGGCTGAGCGGCGAGTCGTGGCTGGAGGTGCGTGCGGGCGCGCACGACGGGCTGCACGTAGGCAACGTGCGAGAGTGTGTAGATATATGTGAGGTTACCTGTTGCACAGCGCGGCGACCCCCGGCTGAGCGGCGAGTCGTGGCTGGAGGTGCGTGCGGGCGCGCACGACGGGCTGCACGCGCTCGCGCCCGCCGCACGTAGGCAACGTGCGAGAGTGTGTAGATATATGTGAGGTTACCTGTTGCACAGCGCGGCGACCCCCGGCTGAGCGGCGAGTCGTGGCTGGAGGTGCGTGCGGGCGCGCACGACGGGCTGCACGCGCTCGCGCCCGCCGCACGTAGGCAACGTGCGAGAGTGTGTAGATATATGTGAGGTTACCTGTTGCACAGCGCGGCGACCCCCGGCTGAGCGGCGAGTCGTGGCTGGAGGTGCGTGCGGGCGCGCACGACGGGCTGCACGTAGGCAACGTGCGAGAGTGTGTAGATATATGTGAGGTTACCTGTTGCACAGCGCGGCGACCCCCGGCTGAGCGGCGAGTCGTGGCTGGAGGTGCGTGCGGGCGCGCACGACGGGCTGCACGTAGGCAACGTGCGAGAGTGTGTAGATATATGTGAGGTTACCTGTTGCACAGCGCGGCGACCCCCGGCTGAGCGGCGAGTCGTGGCTGGAGGTGCGTGCGGGCGCGCACGACGGGCTGCACGCGCTCGCGCCCGCCGCACGTAGGCAACGTGCGAGAGTGTGTAGATATATGTGAGGTTACCTGTTGCACAGCGCGGCGACCCCCGGCTGAGCGGCGAGTCGTGGCTGGAGGTGCGTGCGGGCGCGCACGACGGGCTGCACGTAGGCAACGTGCGAGAGTGTGTAGATATATGTGAGGTTACCTGTTGCACAGCGCGGCGACCCCCGGCTGAGCGGCGAGTCGTGGCTGGAGGTGCGTGCGGGCGCGCACGACGGGCTGCACGTAGGCAACGTGCGAGAGTGTGTAGATATATGTGAGGTTACCTGTTGCACAGCGCGGCGACCCCCGGCTGAGCGGCGAGTCGTGGCTGGAGGTGCGTGCGGGCGCGCACGACGGGCTGCACGCGCTCGCGCCCGCCGCACGTAGGCAACGTGCGAGAGTGTGTAGATATATGTGAGGTTACCTGTTGCACAGCGCGGCGACCCCCGGCTGAGCGGCGAGTCGTGGCTGGAGGTGCGTGCGGGCGCGCACGACGGGCTGCACGTAGGCAACGTGCGAGAGTGTGTAGATATATGTGAGGTTACCTGTTGCACAGCGCGGCGACCCCCGGCTGAGCGGCGAGTCGTGGCTGGAGGTGCGTGCGGGCGCGCACGACGGGCTGCACGTAGGCAACGTGCGAGAGTGTGTAGATATATGTGAGGTTACCTGTTGCACAGCGCGGCGACCCCCGGCTGAGCGGCGAGTCGTGGCTGGAGGTGCGTGCGGGCGCGCACGACGGGCTGCACGCGCTCGCGCCCGCCGCACGTAGGCAACGTGCGAGAGTGTGTAGATATATGTGAGGTTACCTGTTGCACAGCGCGGCGACCCCCGGCTGAGCGGCGAGTCGTGGCTGGAGGTGCGTGCGGGCGCGCACGACGGGCTGCACGTAGGCAACGTGCGAGAGTGTGTAGATATATGTGAGGTTACCTGTTGCACAGCGCGGCGACCCCCGGCTGAGCGGCGAGTCGTGGCTGGAGGTGCGTGCGGGCGCGCACGACGGGCTGCACGTAGGCAACGTGCGAGAGTGTGTAGATATATGTGAGGTTACCTGTTGCACAGCGCGGCGACCCCCGGCTGAGCGGCGAGTCGTGGCTGGAGGTGCGTGCGGGCGCGCACGACGGGCTGCACGTAGGCAACGTGCGAGAGTGTGTAGATATATGTGAGGTTACCTGTTGCACAGCGCGGCGACCCCCGGCTGAGCGGCGAGTCGTGGCTGGAGGTGCGTGCGGGCGCGCACGACGGGCTGCACGTAGGCAACGTGCGAGAGTGTGTAGATATATGTGAGGTTACCTGTTGCACAGCGCGGCGACCCCCGGCTGAGCGGCGAGTCGTGGCTGGAGGTGCGTGCGGGCGCGCACGACGGGCTGCACGCGCTCGCGCCCGCCGCACGTAGGCAACGTGCGAGAGTGTGTAGATATATGTGAGGTTACCTGTTGCACAGCGCGGCGACCCCCGGCTGAGCGGCGAGTCGTGGCTGGAGGTGCGTGCGGGCGCGCACGACGGGCTGCACGCGCTCGCGCCCGCCGCACGTAGGCAACGTGCGAGAGTGTGTAGATATATGTGAGGTTACCTGTTGCACAGCGCGGCGACCCCCGGCTGAGCGGCGAGTCGTGGCTGGAGGTGCGTGCGGGCGCGCACGACGGGCTGCACGCGCTCGCGCCCGCCGCACGTAGGCAACGTGCGAGAGTGTGTAGATATATGTGAGGTTACTGTTGCACAGCGCGGCGACCCCCGGCTGAGCGGCGAGTCGTGGCTGGAGGTGCGTGCGGGCGCGCACGACGGGCTGCACGTAGGCAACGTGCGAGAGTGTGTAGATATATGTGAGGTTACCTGTTGCACAGCGCGGCGACCCCCGGCTGAGCGGCGAGTCGTGGCTGGAGGTGCGTGCGGGCGCGCACGACGGGCTGCACGTAGGCAACGTGCGAGAGTGTGTAGATATATGTGAGGTTACCTGTTGCACAGCGCGGCGACCCCCGGCTGAGCGGCGAGTCGTGGCTGGAGGTGCGTGCGGGCGCGCACGACGGGCTGCACGTAGGCAACGTGCGAGAGTGTGTAGATATATGTGAGGTTACCTGTTGCACAGCGCGGCGACCCCCGGCTGAGCGGCGAGTCGTGGCTGGAGGTGCGTGCGGGCGCGCACGACGGGCTGCACGTAGGCAACGTGCGAGAGTGTGTAGATATATGTGAGGTTACTGTTGCACAGCGCGGCGACCCCCGGCTGAGCGGCGAGTCGTGGCTGGAGGTGCGTGCGGGCGCGCACGACGGGCTGCACGTAGGCAACGTGCGAGAGTGTGTAGATATATGTGAGGTTACCTGTTGCACAGCGCGGCGACCCCCGGCTGAGCGGCGAGTCGTGGCTGGAGGTGCGTGCGGGCGCGCACGACGGGCTGCACGTAGGCAACGTGCGAGAGTGTGTAGATATATGTGAGGTTACTGTTGCACAGCGCGGCGACCCCCGGCTGAGCGGCGAGTCGTGGCTGGAGGTGCGTGCGGGCGCGCACGACGGGCTGCACGTAGGCAACGTGCGAGAGTGTGTAGATATATGTGAGGTTACCTGTTGCACAGCGCGGCGACCCCCGGCTGAGCGGCGAGTCGTGGCTGGAGGTGCGTGCGGGCGCGCACGACGGGCTGCACGTAGGCAACGTGCGAGAGTGTGTAGATATATGTGAGGTTACCTGTTGCACAGCGCGGCGACCCCCGGCTGAGCGGCGAGTCGTGGCTGGAGGTGCGTGCGGGCGCGCACGACGGGCTGCACGTAGGCAACGTGCGAGAGTGTGTAGATATATGTGAGGTTACTGTTGCACAGCGCGGCGACCCCCGGCTGAGCGGCGAGTCGTGGCTGGAGGTGCGTGCGGGCGCGCACGACGGGCTGCACGTAGGCAACGTGCGAGAGTGTGTAGATATATGTGAGGTTACCTGTTGCACAGCGCGGCGACCCCCGGCTGAGCGGCGAGTCGTGGCTGGAGGTGCGTGCGGGCGCGCACGACGGGCTGCACGTAGGCAACGTGCGAGAGTGTGTAGATATATGTGAGGTTACCTGTTGCACAGCGCGGCGACCCCCGGCTGAGCGGCGAGTCGTGGCTGGAGGTGCGTGCGGGCGCGCACGACGGGCTGCACGTAGGCAACGTGCGAGAGTGTGTAGATATATGTGAGGTTACCTGTTGCACAGCGCGGCGACCCCCGGCTGAGCGGCGAGTCGTGGCTGGAGGTGCGTGCGGGCGCGCACGACGGGCTGCACGCGCTCGCGCCCGCCGCACGTAGGCAACGTGCGAGAGTGTGTAGATATATGTGAGGTTACCTGTTGCACAGCGCGGCGACCCCCGGCTGAGCGGCGAGTCGTGGCTGGAGGTGCGTGCGGGCGCGCACGACGGGCTGCACGCGCTCGCGCCCGCCGCACGTAGGCAACGTGCGAGAGTGTGTAGATATATGTGAGGTTACTGTTGCACAGCGCGGCGACCCCCGGCTGAGCGGCGAGTCGTGGCTGGAGGTGCGTGCGGGCGCGCACGACGGGCTGCACGTAGGCAACGTGCGAGAGTGTGTAGATATATGTGAGGTTACCTGTTGCACAGCGCGGCGACCCCCGGCTGAGCGGCGAGTCGTGGCTGGAGGTGCGTGCGGGCGCGCACGACGGGCTGCACGTAGGCAACGTGCGAGAGTGTGTAGATATATGTGAGGTTACCTGTTGCACAGCGCGGCGACCCCCGGCTGAGCGGCGAGTCGTGGCTGGAGGTGCGTGCGGGCGCGCACGACGGGCTGCACGTAGGCAACGTGCGAGAGTGTGTAGATATATGTGAGGTTACCTGTTGCACAGCGCGGCGACCCCCGGCTGAGCGGCGAGTCGTGGCTGGAGGTGCGTGCGGGCGCGCACGACGGGCTGCACGCGCTCGCGCCCGCCGCACGTAGGCAACGTGCGAGAGTGTGTAGATATATGTGAGGTTACCTGTTGCACAGCGCGGCGACCCCCGGCTGAGCGGCGAGTCGTGGCTGGAGGTGCGTGCGGGCGCGCACGACGGGCTGCACGCGCTCGCGCCCGCCGCACGTAGGCAACGTGCGAGAGTGTGTAGATATATGTGAGGTTACCTGTTGCACAGCGCGGCGACCCCCGGCTGAGCGGCGAGTCGTGGCTGGAGGTGCGTGCGGGCGCGCACGACGGGCTGCACGTAGGCAACGTGCGAGAGTGTGTAGATATATGTGAGGTTACCTGTTGCACAGCGCGGCGACCCCCGGCTGAGCGGCGAGTCGTGGCTGGAGGTGCGTGCGGGCGCGCACGACGGGCTGCACGCGCTCGCGCCCGCCGCACGTAGGCAACGTGCGAGAGTGTGTAGATATATGTGAGGTTACCTGTTGCACAGCGCGGCGACCCCCGGCTGAGCGGCGAGTCGTGGCTGGAGGTGCGTGCGGGCGCGCACGACGGGCTGCACGCGCTCGCGCCCGCCGCACGTAGGCAACGTGCGAGAGTGTGTAGATATATGTGAGGTTACCTGTTGCACAGCGCGGCGACTTCCGGCTGAGCGGCGAGTCGTGGCTGGAGGTGCGTGCGGGCGCGCACGACGGGCTGCACGTAGGCAACGTGCGAGAGTGTGTAGATATATGTGAGGTTACCTGTTGCACAGCGCGGCGACCCCCGGCTGAGCGGCGAGTCGTGGCTGGAGGTGCGTGCGGGCGCGCACGACGGGCTGCACGCGCTCGCGCCCGCCGCACGTAGGCAACGTGCGAGAGTGTGTAGATATATGTGAGGTTACCTGTTGCACAGCGCGGCGACCCCCGGCTGAGCGGCGAGTCGTGGCTGGAGGTGCGTGCGGGCGCGCACGACGGGCTGCACGTAGGCAACGTGCGAGAGTGTGTAGATATATGTGAGGTTACCTGTTGCACAGCGCGGCGACCCCCGGCTGAGCGGCGAGTCGTGGCTGGAGGTGCGTGCGGGCGCGCACGACGGGCTGCACGCGCTCGCGCCCGCCGCACGTAGGCAACGTGCGAGAGTGTGTAGATATATGTGAGGTTACCTGTTGCACAGCGCGGCGACCCCCGGCTGAGCGGCGAGTCGTGGCTGGAGGTGCGTGCGGGCGCGCACGACGGGCTGCACGTAGGCAATGTGCGAGAGTGTGTAGATATATGTGAGGTTACCTGTTGCACAGCGCGGCGACCCCCGGCTGAGCGGCGAGTCGTGGCTGGAGGTGCGTGCGGGCGCGCACGACGGGCTGCACGCGCTCGCGCCCGCCGCACGTAGGCAACGTGCGAGAGTGTGTAGATATATGTGAGGTTACCTGTTGCACAGCGCGGCGACCCCCGGCTGAGCGGCGAGTCGTGGCTGGAGGTGCGTGCGGGCGCGCACGACGGGCTGCACGCGCTCGCGCCCGCCGCACGTAGGCAACGTGCGAGAGTGTGTAGATATATGTGAGGTTACCTGTTGCACAGCGCGGCGACCCCCGGCTGAGCGGCGAGTCGTGGCTGGAGGTGCGTGCCGGCGCGCACGACGGGCTGCACGTAGGCAACGTGCGAGAGTGTGTAGATATATGTGAGGTTACCTGTTGCACAGCGCGGCGACCCCCGGCTGAGCGGCGAGTCGTGGCTGGAGGTGCGTGCGGGCGCGCACGACGGGCTGCACGCGCTCGCGCCCGCCGCACGTAGGCAACGTGCGAGAGTGTGTAGATATATGTGAGGTTACCTGTTGCACAGCGCGGCGACCCCCGGCTGAGCGGCGAGTCGTGGCTGGAGGTGCGTGCGGGCGCGCACGACGGGCTGCACGTAGGCAACGTGCGAGAGTGTGTAGATATATGTGAGGTTACCTGTTGCACAGCGCGGCGACCCCCGGCTGAGCGGCGAGTCGTGGCTGGAGGTGCGTGCGGGCGCGCACGACGGGCTGCACGCGCTCGCGCCCGCCGCACGTAGGCAACGTGCGAGAGTGTGTAGATATATGTGAGGTTACCTGTTGCACAGCGCGGCGACCCCCGGCTGAGCGGCGAGTCGTGGCTGGAGGTGCGTGCGGGCGCGCACGACGGGCTGCACGCGCTCGCGCCCGCCGCACGTAGGCAACGTGCGAGAGTGTGTAGATATATGTGAGGTTACCTGTTGCACAGCGCGGCGACCCCCGGCTGAGCGGCGAGTCGTGGCTGGAGGTGCGTGCGGGCGCGCACGACGGGCTGCACGCGCTCGCGCCCGCCGCACGTAGGCAACGTGCGAGAGTGTGTAGATATATGTGAGGTTACCTGTTGCACAGCGCGGCGACCCCCGGCTGAGCGGCGAGTCGTGGCTGGAGGTGCGTGCGGGCGCGCACGACGGACTGCACGCGCTCGCGCCCGCCGCACGTAGGCAACGTGCGAGAGTGTGTAGATATATGTGAGGTTACCTGTTGCACAGCGCGGCGACCCCCGGCTGAGCGGCGAGTCGTGGCTGGAGGTGCGTGCGGGCGCGCACGACGGGCTGCACGTAGGCAACGTGCGAGAGTGTGTAGATATATGTGAGGTTACCTGTTGCACAGCGCGGCGACCCCCGGCTGAGCGGCGAGTCGTGGCTGGAGGTGCGTGCGGGCGCGCACGACGGGCTGCACGCGCTCGCGCCCGCCGCACGTAGGCAACGTGCGAGAGTGTGTAGATATATGTGAGGTTACCTGTTGCACAGCGCGGCGACCCCCGGCTGAGCGGCGAGTCGTGGCTGGAGGTGCGTGCGGGCGCGCACGACGGGCTGCACGCGCTCGCGCCCGCCGCACGTAGGCAACGTGCGAGAGTGTGTAGATATATGTGAGGTTACCTGTTGCACAGCGCGGCGACCCCCGGCTGAGCGGCGAGTCGTGGCTGGAGGTGCGTGCGGGCGCGCACGACGGGCTGCACGCGCTCGCGCCCGCCGCACGTAGGCAACGTGCGAGAGTGTGTAGATATATGTGAGGTTACTGTTGCACAGCGCGGCGACCCCCGGCTGAGCGGCGAGTCGTGGCTGGAGGTGCGTGCGGGCGCGCACGACGGGCTGCACGTAGGCAACGTGCGAGAGTGTGTAGATATATGTGAGGTTACCTGTTGCACAGCGCGGCGACCCCCGGCTGAGCGGCGAGTCGTGGCTGGAGGTGCGTGCGGGCGCGCACGACGGGCTGCACGTAGGCAACGTGCGAGAGTGTGTAGATATATGTGAGGTTACTGTTGCACAGCGCGGCGACCCCCGGCTGAGCGGCGAGTCGTGGCTGGAGGTGCGTGCGGGCGCGCACGACGGGCTGCACGTAGGCAACGTGCGAGAGTGTGTAGATATATGTGAGGTTACCTGTTGCACAGCGCGGCGACCCCCGGCTGAGCGGCGAGTCGTGGCTGGAGGTGCGTGCGGGCGCGCACGACGGGCTGCACGCGCTCGCGCCCGCCGCACGTAGGCAACGTGCGAGAGTGTGTAGATATATGTGAGGTTACCTGTTGCACAGCGCGGCGACCCCCGGCTGAGCGGCGAGTCGTGGCTGGAGGTGCGTGCGGGCGCGCACGACGGGCTGCACGTAGGCAACGTGCGAGAGTGTGTAGATATATGTGAGGTTACCTGTTGCACAGCGCGGCGACCCCCGGCTGAGCGGCGAGTCGTGGCTGGAGGTGCGTGCGGGCGCGCACGACGGGCTGCACGTAGGCAACGTGCGAGAGTGTGTAGATATATGTGAGGTTACCTGTTGCACAGCGCGGCGACCCCCGGCTGAGCGGCGAGTCGTGGCTGGAGGTGCGTGCGGGCGCGCACGACGGGCTGCACGCGCTCGCGCCCGCCGCACGTAGGCAACGTGCGAGAGTGTGTAGATATATGTGAGGTTACTGTTGCACAGCGCGGCGACCCCCGGCTGAGCGGCGAGTCGTGGCTGGAGGTGCGTGCGGGCGCGCACGACGGGCTGCACGTAGGCAACGTGCGAGAGTGTGTAGATATATGTGAGGTTACCTGTTGCACAGCGCGGCGACCCCCGGCTGAGCGGCGAGTCGTGGCTGGAGGTGTGTGCGGGCGCGCACGACGGGCTGCACGCGCTCGCGCCCGCCGCACGTAGGCAACGTGCGAGAGTGTGTAGATATATGTGAGGTTACCTGTTGCACAGCGCGGCGACCCCCGGCTGAGCGGCGAGTCGTGGCTGGAGGTGCGTGCGGGCGCGCACGACGGGCTGCACGTAGGCAACGTGCGAGAGTGTGTAGATATATGTGAGGTTACCTGTTGCACAGCGCGGCGACCCCCGGCTGAGCGGCGAGTCGTGGCTGGAGGTGCGTGCGGGCGCGCACGACGGGCTGCACGTAGGCAACGTGCGAGAGTGTGTAGATATATGTGAGGTTACCTGTTGCACAGCGCGGCGACCCCCGGCTGAACGGCGAGTCGTGGCTGGAGGTGCGTGCGGGCGCGCACGACGGGCTGCACGCGCTCGCGCCCGCCGCACGTAGGCAACGTGCGAGAGTGTGTAGATATATGTGAGGTTACCTGTTGCACAGCGCGGCGACCCCCGGCTGAGCGGCGAGTCGTGGCTGGAGGTGCGTGCGGGCGCGCACGACGGGCTGCACGCGCTCGCGCCCGCCGCACGTAGGCAACGTGCGAGAGTGTGTAGATATATGTGAGGTTACCTGTTGCACAGCGCGGCGACCCCCGGCTGAGCGGCGAGTCGTGGCTGGAGGTGCGTGCGGGCGCGCACGACGGGCTGCACGTAGGCAACGTGCGAGAGTGTGTAGATATATGTGAGGTTACCTGTTGCACAGCGCGGCGACCCCCGGCTGAGCGGCGAGTCGTGGCTGGAGGTGCGTGCGGGCGCGCACGACGGGCTGCACGCGCTCGCGCCCGCCGCACGTAGGCAACGTGCGAGAGTGTGTAGATATATGTGAGGTTACCTGTTGCACAGCGCGGCGACCCCCGGCTGAGCGGCGAGTCGTGGCTGGAGGTGCGTGCGGGCGCGCACGACGGGCTGCACGTAGGCAACGTGCGAGAGTGTGTAGATATATGTGAGGTTACCTGTTGCACAGCGCGGCGACCCTTGGCTGAGCGGCGAGTCGTGGCTGGAGGTGCGTGCGGGCGCGCACGACGGGCTGCACGTAGGCAACGTGCGAGAGTGTGTAGATATATGTGAGGTTACCTGTTGCACAGCGCGGCGACCCCCGGCTGAGCGGCGAGTCGTGGCTGGAGGTGCGTGCGGGCGCGCACGACGGGCTGCACGTAGGCAACGTGCGAGAGTGTGTAGATATATGTGAGGTTACCTGTTGCACAGCGCGGCGACCCCCGGCTGAGCGGCGAGTCGTGGCTGGAGGTGCGTGCGGGCGCGCACGACGGGCTGCACGCGCTCGCGCCCGCCGCACGTAGGCAACGTGCGAGAGTGTGTAGATATATGTGAGGTTACCTGTTGCACAGCGCGGCGACCCCCGGCTGAGCGGCGAGTCGTGGCTGGAGGTGCGTGCGGGCGCGCACGACGGGCTGCACGCGCTCGCGCCCGCCGCACGTAGGCAACGTGCGAGAGTGTGTAGATATATGTGAGGTTACCTGTTGCACAGCGCGGCGACCCCCGGCTGAGCGGCGAGTCGTGGCTGGAGGTGCGTGCGGGCGCGCACGACGGGCTGCACGTAGGCAACGTGCGAGAGTGTGTAGATATATGTGAGGTTACCTGTTGCACAGCGCGGCGACCCCCGGCTGAGCGGCGAGTCGTGGCTGGAGGTGCGTGCGGGCGCGCACGACGGGCTGCACGTAGGCAACGTGCGAGAGTGTGTAGATATATGTGAGGTTACCTGTTGCACAGCGCGGCGACCCCCGGCTGAGCGGCGAGTCGTGGCTGGAGGTGCGTGCGGGCGCGCACGACGGGCTGCACGTAGGCAACGTGCGAGAGTGTGTAGATCTATGTGAGGTTACCTGTTGCACAGCGCGGCGACCCCCGGCTGAGCGGCGAGTCGTGGCTGGAGGTGCGTGCGGGCGCGCACGACGGGCTGCACGTAGGCAACGTGCGAGAGTGTGTAGATATATGTGAGGTTACCTGTTGCACAGCGCGGCGACCCCCGGCTGAGCGGCGAGTCGTGGCTGGAGGTGCGTGCGGGCGCGCACGACGGGCTGCACGCGCTCGCGCCCGCCGCACGTAGGCAACGTGCGAGAGTGTGTAGATATATGTGAGGTTACCTGTTGCACAGCGCGGCGACCCCCGGCTGAGCGGCGAGTCGTGGCTGGAGGTGCGTGCGGGCGCGCACGACGGGCTGCACGTAGGCAACGTGCGAGAGTGTGTAGATATATGTGAGGTTACCTGTTGCACAGCGCGGCGACCCCCGGCTGAGCGGCGAGTCGTGGCTGGAGGTGCGTGCGGGCGCGCACGACGGGCTGCACGCGCTCGCGCCCGCCGCACGTAGGCAACGTGCGAGAGTGTGTAGATATATGTGAGGTTACCTGTTGCACAGCGCGGCGACCCCCGGCTGAGCGGCGAGTCGTGGCTGGAGGTGCGTGCGGGCGCGCACGACGGGCTGCACGTAGGCAACGTGCGAGAGTGTGTAGATATATGTGAGGTTACCTGTTGCACAGCGCGGCGACCCCCGGCTGAGCGGCGAGTCGTGGCTGGAGGTGCGTGCGGGCGCGCACGACGGGCTGCACGTAGGCAACGTGCGAGAGTGTGTAGATATATGTGAGGTTACCTGTTGCACAGCGCGGCGACCCCCGGCTGAGCGGCGAGTCGTGGCTGGAGGTGCGTGCGGGCGCGCACGACGGGCTGCACGTAGGCAACGTGCGAGAGTGTGTAGATATATGTGAGGTTACCTGTTGCACAGCGCGGCGACCCCCGGCTGAGCGGCGAGTCGTGGCTGGAGGTGCGTGCGGGCGCGCACGACGGGCTGCACGCGCTCGCGCCCGCCGCACGTAGGCAACGTGCGAGAGTGTGTAGATATATGTGAGGTTACCTGTTGCACAGCGCGGCGACCCCCGGCTGAGCGGCGAGTCGTGGCTGGAGGTGCGTGCGGGCGCGCACGACGGGCTGCACGTAGGCAACGTGCGAGAGTGTGTAGATATATGTGAGGTTACCTGTTGCACAGCGCGGCGACCCCCGGCTGAGCGGCGAGTCGTGGCTGGAGGTGCGTGCGGGCGCGCACGACGGGCTGCACGCGCTCGCGCCCGCCGCACGTAGGCAACGTGCGAGAGTGTGTAGATATATGTGAGGTTACCTGTTGCACAGCGCGGCGACCCCCGGCTGAGCGGCGAGTCGTGGCTGGAGGTGCGTGCGGGCGCGCACGACGGGCTGCACGTAGGCAACGTGCGAGAGTGTGTAGATATATGTGAGGTTACCTGTTGCACAGCGCGGCGACCCCCGGCTGAGCGGCGAGTCGTGGCTGGAGGTGCGTGCGGGCGCGCACGACGGGCTGCACGTAGGCAACGTGCGAGAGTGTGTAGATATATGTGAGGTTACCTGTTGCACAGCGCGGCGACCCCCGGCTGAGCGGCGAGTCGTGGCTGGAGGTGCGTGCGGGCGCGCACGACGGGCTGCACGTAGGCAACGTGCGAGAGTGTGTAGATATATGTGAGGTTACCTGTTGCACAGCGCGGCGACCCCCGGCTGAGCGGCGAGTCGTGGCTGGAGGTGCGTGCGGGCGCGCACGACGGGCTGCACGCGCTCGCGCCCGCCGCACGTAGGCAACGTGCGAGAGTGTGTAGATATATGTGAGGTTACCTGTTGCACAGCGCGGCGACCCCCGGCTGAGCGGCGAGTCGTGGCTGGAGGTGCGTGCGGGCGCGCACGACGGGCTGCACGTAGGCAACGTGCGAGAGTGTGTAGATATATGTGAGGTTACCTGTTGCACAGCGCGGCGACCCCCGGCTGAGCGGCGAGTCGTGGCTGGAGGTGCGTGCGGGCGCGCACGACGGGCTGCACGCGCTCGCGCCCGCCGCACGTCGCGCCGCGCGCGCTGCTGCCGCCCAAGTGCTGCACAAGCGCCTCAACCAACTGTAAGACACAATAATTTGACTGACTGGCCGTTTAAATGTTAGTCCAATACGCATGTTGACACTTATCGTAAATATTTTCAAAATCATTGTGTTTGAAAATCATAACCTCTATGAAGCTAGTAAAACCAATTTATTTCCAAAAGCTGCAGAAGCCAATTTTTATTTACATAAAATTCAATAAATATTCAGTTAATTGTCTTCGATTTCTGATACTAAATTTTGACGTCAAATTATAGTATTCCCATACAAAATCTATAGACACAGGTCGTTTTGACAGATAATAAACAGTATGTGAACGATTGGTGGTGTCATCTAGCCTATTGTGCCTTAGTACAGGTCGATGTGCGATTAACTCAGGCGCAGGACTCGTGTCATGTACATTTAAAAAATATAAGCAATACAAAGTGAAATGAAGCAGCAGAACGATTTAGGTACCTTTAGTTATCGGATAATAAATAATAATAATAAATATTTCAACGATCATGAAATCATGGATCATGGAAGTATACGAGGGTGAATCAAAAAATTCTTGGAATCAATATTAAAAAATGCAAAGATTTAAATAATAATATTTTTTTTCTACATAATCTCCCTCCAAAAAAAAATTATTTTCTTGACTCTCGAAAAAGTTCTCTACGGCAGCTATAACCGCGTCATTATCGTGAAATTTTGTTCCACGAATTTCCTCTTTTAATTTTGGAAATAAGTGAAAATCACTTGGGGCTAAGTCCGGAGAATATGGTGGGTGGTCAAGGAGATTGAAGCCAGCACAGCGGATTGCGTTGAGCGCAACTTCCGATCGATGAGCAGGAGCGTTATCTTGAAGGAACAACACGCCCAACGACAGTTTTCCACGACGTTTTTCTTTAATCGCTTCACGCACTTTCGGGATTAAATTTGCATAATAGGGTCCAGTAATCGTCTGGCCTTTTGGCATGTAATCAATAAAAAGGATTCCTTCACTATCCCGGAACACAGAGGCCATAACTTTGCCAGCGGTAGGAGCAACTCGAAATTTCTTAATGGATGGAGAGGATGGTCGTTTCCAAGACATGCTTTGTCTTTTAGTTTCAGGATCAAAATGGTGGACCCACGTTTCATCCATGGTGACAAGACGACGGCGAAAATTATCCGAATCACGCTGGAACATTTCGAGGTTACGCTTGGAAATTTCCAAACGTCGCTTTTTGTTTTCGTCGGTTAACATTCGTGGCACCCATCTTGCAGACACTTTTTTGAACCCCAGTGAATCAATTAAAATGGATTGAACGCTACCAAAAGATATCTTTAGGATCTCAGCTATATGTTTTATAGTCATTCTTCTGTCTTCCAAAACCAGATTCTCAACCTTTTTGACATTTTCTTCTGTAACGGAGGTTGAAGGCCGCCCAGAACGCGGGTCATCTTTACAGCTTGATCTCCCTCTTTTAAATTCAGCCACCCAGTACGCAACCGTAGAATAGGGTACAGCATCACCCCCTAATGTCTGCTGAATGTCCAAAAAAATTTCCTTCGTAGACATTTTTTTCAAACTGAGATATTTTATCACCGCACGTAACTCACTTTTATCCATAATTTTGACTTTTTAGCAACTCGTTGCACAAAAAAATTTATTACATGCGAACGAACTGACAAAAACAAGTGACAGTCTGCATATATATAGTGTGATAGACACTCTTTAATTTGAATATCGAACTTGATCCAAAAAGGTTTCATATATATGCACTTCTAAGAACTTTTAGATTCACCCTCGTATATTTTTAAATAGGTACTGTTTTTTGCTGTCAGAGTTTTCGGGCCACCCATTCAATTTTCTTTATTTTATTTAAAAAAAACTTCACGAATCTTTTTAACTACTAAGTATCATTCCACTGCATGAAAACGACTACTAAAGATTCACCTCTCATATTTTTGTAGCCTTTTTTATTAAACACAAATAGTATACGTTCTCTTATTCATAGCAAGGCAAGAAAATCTTAAAAATCCGGCTAATATGTCATCTACCTAAAAATATTTATTTTATTTTACATTTTTGGAAGACTTACAGCTAGAAAGATACTTAATAATAGTTTATATATATGTCATCTTCAGTGTACCTTGTTCATGAGCAGATAATAAATTTCATTCATTCATTCATTCAATACTGATTTAAAAGTCACCAATACTAATTCGAATTGTATTTCAGTGTGGACACAGTGAACATAACCCAAATCTGTCACATGACGTCACTCTGCCCGTACCTTCTCACCGAGTGCGACGACAGCATCCCGCCGACTGACGTCACAGAAATCGTAGACTTGTCCAAACAAGTTCTAAACATAACTCTAACTCCAGTTACAACACCAATTGAAGCCTTCGCCTTACGCTACGACTGCGTCGCGCAAAAACTCAACTGTCCCTTCGAAACCGACAACGATCTCATCAAAACGATAATCCAAGAATCCTCAAACGATAAACCCGCGGAATTGACAAAGAAAAATTTTGTTCCATACGCGAACAAGCTCCTTTTCCGCGCGATATATTTTCGCACGATGCTCCTACACAGAGGTGCGAATGATGATGAGGAAGATGACGACGCTGAACCGACACAGAATCAGAGCTGGTGCGATAATTTAATGGCCGATGAGTATTTTCAAGAGGAGTTTTGTAATTTACTCAGGGATTGTATGGTCGTAAACTCGCTGCATGAAGGCTATGGATATGTAAGTAATGCTTTTGTACTTTTTGAATATTCAGATATCGTTAACTGTCTGCGAAAAATTCGTCCTTTAGATAATTATATGGTTTATGTTTTTTTTATTAACATTACATACATTGATCTGACACCGTGGTAAATGTTTGTACAGTGCGGGGATCAAACCTGCGACCTCTTGGTTAATAGTCAACTTCTTGACCGTTACACCGAAGTAGTCGTGAAATTAAATAATAGAAATATATAAAAAAAATATAATATTTCTCTTTTCAGTGGGTGCATCATACTCTAATACAGCAAACTAATACAAAACTAGATCAAATTCTAGACGAAATCATATCGGAAACAGCTGAAAATATCAAAGCTAGCATAATGGCCCGACTCTCCGAGCGAGCGATCAAGGATGGCTACTACTGGTCGTACGCTAGAAGGTTTTACGAGACGAAGATAGACAAGGACGGCAATAAGGAAAATGGAGATGCCGTTACAAATTTGACGAAGGGCCTGGATGTAACCAAGTTGGAAGAGGTCTTGACTGGCAACGGATTCTTTCATAGTTTACAGGTATGTACTTATTTTCATACTAATAGTCCTCCTGGCCGATTTCGACCACGGCGGCCAATCTCAATAGAGATCAGCCAACTACGCAGGAGACATTATAGTGCACAAGCGTGAGTGCAATACACAGGTGCACTCACTGTTCCATCACTTCCAAAGTTCGGTGAGACGGCAATCCGACATGACCGGAGAGAGATCAGGCGCAGCCAACGGCTTAACGTGCGCACCGAGGCACGGGGGTGTAACACCGCCAACTTCCCGACTCCGAGCTGTTTTTTAGAAATTCATGACAGAAAATCTCAGAAACAATTTTGCCTCGACCTGGGATTCGAATCCAGGACCTCTCGGATGTAAGGCAGAAACTTTGCCACTTCACCAACGAGGCGATTTCATACCAATGATTCAATCAAGGCAAACCTAGTCGCTCATCTTCGCTTCATCGTATAAATAAATGTTTATTTTGTTCTTAATGATAATATAATCTAGTCGACGCATTCAGCGCTTTCTTCTGATATTCGTTTATTGAAATACTTTTTATTCGGAAAAGATTTGCTTTTCAACAGGATTAAGCCAAATTGTCAAGAAATACTAGAAAATCATTCGAATTCCATAGAATAGGCTAGATGACACTACCAATCGTTGACATACTCTTTATCACCTGTCAAAACGATCTGCCTCCATAGATTTTGTAAGGGAATACTAAAATTTGACGCCATAATATAGTATCAGAAATCGAAGTCAATTGACGGAATATTATTATAATTATATGTAAGTAAAAATTGGTTTCTACAGCTTTTTGGAAACAAATTGGTTTTACTAGCTTCGTTGAGGTTGAGTTTTTAAACACCATGGTCTTGAAAATATTAACACGCTTTTATTAGATCGGGGTGTATGTATGTATGTATGAATGTATGTAACGGAATTTCTGAGCTCAATTTTCACCAACTTCCAGACAGCGGATTAATTTTAAACTTTGCACACGTATTAAGTACCGATGACAATGCAATAATTTGATAAGAGTTTTCCATTATCCTTATTAACTAAAAAAATAAAAATAAATAATAGTTTAAAAATGAATTTTCTCTGCTTGGTCCTATGGTTGACTGGTAGCGAATGCCTTCGGCATTAAGTCCACCACCACACATGTTTGTGCAGAACTTAAATAAATAAAAAACTAAAAAAGAGGAAATAATTTCTGAGTACACGGAATTTATATTACAGCAGAGTAAAAAGCGTGGCGTGCTTGGTATAGTAGTATGTGAAAATCATCCTATTATTGGCAACTATAAAAAGAGAAGTATGAAAACGTCATAAAGTGCGAATACTTACGATAGGTGTCATCATTTCTATTAGGACGTCAAATAATTGTATATCGATCAAGGGCTTTTTCCTATCAGGCGAATACAGCCCACGAGCCGGACTCACTCCCAGCCGCGCAGTGCCAATTTGCGGTGATGTTCCGCAGCGTGCTCGCTTCGTATGAAGAAGCCGCGCGCGACGCTCAATTCGCATCTGCGGCGTTAGCTGCCTGCGAAGATTGTAACTTAGATGCCATCATCGACTTCTACCATCGGAACTCAGAGAAGATGTTTCTGGAAAGGTAAGAAGACTAGTTATAGTTTGTAGTTATCTTCCACAGCGTCTAGCTTGTTATGACGAAGCCGCGCATGCCGGCGTGTGAAGACTGCAACTTGATACTATCATCGACTTCTACCATCGGAACTCGGAGAAGATGTTTGTGGAGAGGTGAGACAAGCTATAGTAGACGAGGTGGTAATGTTCGGCAGCGTGCTAGTTTTTTACGAGGAAGCCGCCCGCGAGACGATTCGGACACAGGCCGCTAAAACCGCCTGTGAAGATTGTAACCGATTGTAACGAAATCCGTTACAATCTTCACGTGACACGCGGTATCCCGACGACAGTACATCACGAATTTTTGACGTGACAACGTCTTATAAATTGGTTTGCCGGGTGACACTTCAAGAAACTGCGTTACGCTGCTCCGCTCACGTTCCGCGCGAGAGAGACAGAGCGAGAGAGAGAGAGTGAGAGAGATAGGCATACACACCGGTTCATGTTATACGAATGAATATTCACATTAAAATTATTTTACCACTCAAAGTCGTTGTCACGTAAAACTTTCGCGCGTATACCGACTTTACAGGCAACCAATTTTATTTCAAAATTGCCCTTATTACATGCGATGCGATTAAGGTAAGCCGTTCTGAAGAAGAAGAAAATCGCTTTCCGAAACAACCTTATCAAGTGAGATGAGTTTTACGCTGTAGAAATTAAGATCTACAATAGTTGATAGCGAAACGAATCAAGGTAGTTGAGTTTTTTACGTTACTAAATCTATGGTATTGTTAACTTGTTGTTTTTTGGTGGCGTTTTAAATCTGTTTTGCCATAATCTTCACAAGTAAATATCAGCCACGTTTGTTTTTAAACAGATTAGAACAATCTGTTTTATTAAAACGTCAAAAAATCAGCCATACTTTTCTCACACTTTCTCAATCCCACAGGGACATATCAGCCGCCTCATGGGGCGAAGTTGTCAGCGAGTCCAGTATCATCGAGTGCGTGATATCAGCCCTAAGCCGCAACGGGTGGGACGCGCCCTCACACCACTGGGACTTTGCGACGGTGACATTGTGTACTCTCGTTGAGTGTATGCGACGCGCGGAAAAGCACTACGGATGCACTAAGGTAGTGTATGCGGTAATAGTAAAGTTCCTTTTAGCCTATTTCGACTACGGCAGCCAATTGAGATGATGACACCTATCCTAAATATTGTCAAGAACATGGTGTTTAAAAAACATCGCCCCTATGAAGTTAATACAACCAATATATTTCAAAAAAGCTGTAGAAACCAATTTTTAAACACACAAAACGCAATAAATATTCGGTCAATTGACTCCGATTTCTGACACATGACCGTGACGTCACAATATTTATCCCCATACGAAATCTATGGAGGCAGACCGTTTTGACTGATAATAAAAAGTATGTCAACGATTGGTGGTGTCGTCTAGCCAATTATCCAAAGATATAGTGCACAAATGTGGCCGCAATACACAGGTGCGCTCTTTTTATACATCTTCTTTACCTCCTAGAGGAAGAATGATGTCAAGAGCGAACCCATATTGATATAAATAAAATAAATAAATAAATTTATTCTCAAAGTTCGGTGAGACGGCAATCCGACATGACCGGAGAGATACCAGGCTAACGGCTTAACGTGCGTACCGAGCTACGGGGGTGTAAACCGCCAACTTTCCGACTCCGAGCGGTTTCTGATTGAAATTCTCTGAAATTCCTTGTAAATCAGTGTATAAAGAGTGTATAAATATTAGTGTATAAAGTTTGTGTGATACCACACACATCAGCATTGAATCGTAACGGGTGGGACACGCCCTCACACCACTGGGACTTCGCGACCGTCACGCTATGTACACTGGTCGAATGCACGAGACGCGCAGAGAAGTTTGCAGTAGCATAACGTTAGTCATGTCATAGCATAGTCTGTGTATTAATTAGTGTTTATAGTGTGTCATATCAGCGCTGAATAGCAACGTCACGCTATGTGCACTGGTTAAATGAGTGCAGCAAGCTAAAAAGCACCACAGGTGTACACACGGCTTTACATTACGTGAGCGTAGGATACCGCAGTAATTAACTAGACGTGTGGCCGTGCGTACTAAGGTAATATCGCGCCTGTCATAACCTGTTTGTTGGAACATATGAGGTCGAGTATAGTCCCTTGTCGTTATTAGTACGACCTTGGGTTGTATTGGTCGTAAAGACTCGAAGAAGATCATTTCGTCATAGAAGAGGAGCCACTCTTCGATCTGCTTCATAAACCACATATCGAACCCTGAATATTTATTTTGCTTTATTTGATCAGGTGGCGATGCTCGCCCGATCAACGTTCCGCTTGTACGCGTTTGTGGAGCGCTTTATCAGTACAATTCGCGGCGAATGCGAACGCCGACAGCCTTCACCACACGTGGCTGAGTTACCTGGGGAATGGACGAACGTGTTTGCCCCCACTTTGAATACTCATTATTATTATTATTGGGTTTATGGGCCTTCTTATCGCCAACTCGACCAAGTTTGATCTATTGTGGCAGCCCTTTGTATTTACAGTTCACTGCTTAGTCCCGTTGAGTCTATAAATTGCCAGACTCTTTGGAGCGTGACTTCTGTTATCTCATCCGGGCGCATGATGTGCCGCCCGAGATGGATACTTCTTTTGCTCATAAGCGGGCCGCATGAGCAGAGAATATGCATGGCCGTTTCCTCCTCTGTGTGGCAGAATCTGCACAGAGCGTCTTCTGTCATATTCATGTTTGCCATGTGTTTGTTTAGTTTGCAGTGACCTGTTAGTATTCTGGTCAAAGTACAAGCTTTGTATCTTTTGAACTTTAACAGCTCTTTAGTTACTTTGTTGCTGTATCCCTGAATGAGTGCTTTTGAGTGTTCTTGTCCTGATGTAGACTTCCACCACTCAATCGCCTCTTGTTTATAGAGAATGGTTAGTAGTGTAGTGGCTCGTTGCTTGGTAATGCCACAAAACGGTTCTACGCCGATTTGAGGGTTATCGGCGCCCTCTCTGGCGAGGTTATCAGCTACTTCGTTTCCTTCTATATTCGAATGTCCTGGTACCCACGAGAATATGACTTTGTTGGTATTTCCCAGTACATTTAGTGTTTCAGTGCACGTTTGCACCAGTTTTGATGAATGTTCGAAGGATTTTAAAGCCAGCAGTGCTGCTTGGCTGTCTGAGTTGATGTAGATGTGTTGGTTCCGGAGTTTCTTCTCTAGGTTTATCTCTGCACATTTGTTTATAGTACGAGAGCCCACGACCAAAATTTTTGTCTCATAGCAATACGGCCAAAACTGCATCAAATCGATAGATACGATTATCCTGAACTCGAAAATACCAATATCAGACATTTTCCGCGTAGCGTTTGATCTGACCGAATTTTCAAAATTGTCAAAGAATTTTACCGAACTGCATCATAGCAATATGTCTGATTTGCAGACTGTAGTTGAATGATAGTTCTAAGATACCGAAAACATATTTTTCAGACGTTAGTGGTGTAGCGCAAACCCGTAAAATCACTTAAAAAAATTAAAAATGAGACAAAAAAAATGTCTCATAGCAATACGTCTGAAAATCTTTTTTATTAGTAAATTTTGGTTATTTGATGCGAACAAAACAATTTTCAGACGGAAATGTGAACGCAATAAATTTTGAGACCGTTTTGAAAATGTTAACAAATTTTACCGATCGGTATCATAGCAATATGTCTGAAAATTGTTGGACATGATAAAATAAGTTGTCCACATGTGCAAAAAATTTATATCAGACAAATTAAGTGTAGCACCTTCTCTATCAGACAACTTTTCGATACTCAGATATCATTTAAAAATCGTATTGAGGCATCTTGAATTTTCTGTTACAAACCAATGAATACGTTGCGACCCTGAATTTATTAGATGATAATTAACAAAGAATTTACCCGAAACCTTAACATTGAAGTTGAAGGACTGAAATAAATCGCACAAAAGGAAACTGGGATGAAGGGAAGGGAAGGGGCAGGAGCGTAACAAGCGCTGAGACTGTTGAAATTAAATACTGATTGATTTGATAGTTTTGGTTTTATTTAAAGCACACTTGAGTAACTTTTAGAAAAGAAATAAGTAATGACATCTGTCATCTGTCAAAGTACATATAATAGACAAAGGAGATTCTTGAATATCTATGAAGGCTGTAAATTTAAAAATACATTTAACAGAGGCGTCGGCCAGGCGACTCCGAAACGTTATTTTCGTTTTTGGGAGTATATGCTACACTTAAAGTGTCTGAAAACAGGTTATTGGTAATCATGGCAGCAATACGAAAAGTTGAAAAAAAAATTTATCCGTATTGCTATGATACAGGTCGGCTAAATTTGTTGACATTTTCAAAAATGCGCTCAGGCTATATGCTACGCGCAAAATGTCTGAAAACAAACTTTTTCGTAATACAATTATAAAATCTATGTACATTTTCATTATCAGACGTATTGCTATAATACCGACTGTCTTTTTTTTTTGACACAGCAGAAATGGCCTCCCACGCAGTTGCTACACTTTCGACCGTTACTACACACCTAGTCGGGTTCAGAATCATACAATCTAACGATTTTATAGGGTTTTTGCCGTATTGCTATGAGACATGGTTTTGGTCGTGGGCTCTCGTACTATTATGGCAAAGACCTCGGCTTGGAAGATTGAAGCTTCAGTCCCCATGTTAATGCTAACTTTGAGCCTAGGCTTCTCTCCGTAGATCCCACAGCCCACATCATTTCCCTTTTTGGAACCGTCCGTATACCAGACGTGACTACCTTTCTTAAATGACATTTGACCTTCTAGCCATTTGTCTCTAGGAGGTATGTTTACGGAGTATAACTTAGAAAAGTTGCATTCCGTATGCATGTCGTCACTAGGCATGCTTAGAAGTTTGTTTTCAAATACTGATTCCTTGAGTCTTATCAGATTTTGAGAAGCCCATCTGACTTTCGTGCGGGTGCAGATTCTGTATATGCTCTGCTTGGCTTCTTTTTCCACGTGCATATGCAGTGGTATAAGATCCAACAAGGCATTTAGTGCGGCTCCTGGTGTCGTCGATAGTGCTCCGGTTGCTGTGATGCAGGCTAGCCGCTGTAGGCTGCTCAGTTTCTGTATTGTTGTCGCTTGGTTGACCTTGCTGCACCATACGGCGGAGGCATAAAGATACTATAGGTCTCACGACCGCTGTGTACAGCCATAGGGCAATTTTGGGTTTGAGTCCCCATCTTGACCCCGCCATTCGACAACAGCTCCACAGAGCCATTTTGGCTTTTTGAATGATATTGTCTAGGTGCGAATTCCAAGTAAGCTTACATTACGTGAGCATAGGATACCGCAGTAATTAACTTGACGTGTGGCCGTGCGTACTAAGGTAATATCGCGCCTGTCATAACCTGTTTGTTGGAACATATGAGGTCGAGTATAGTCCCTTGTCGTTATTAGTACGACCTTGGGTTACATTGGTCGTAAAGACTCGAAGAAGATCATTTCGTCATAGAAGAGGAGTCACTCTTCGATCTTCTCCATAAACACATATCGAACCCTGAATATTTATTTTGCTTTATTTGATCAGGTGGCGATGCTCGCCCGATCAACGTTCCGCCTGTACGCGTTTGTGGAGCGCTTTATCAGTACAATTCGCGGAGAGTGCGAACGCCGACAGCCTTCACCACACGTGTCTGAGTTACCTGGGGAATGGACGAACGTGTTTGCCCCCACTTTGAATACTCATGCCCTCGGATTAGCTGCGCATCTGCTACGTAAGTATAAATAATAAATAAATATACAACAACCGCACATGCATTGATCAGACTCCGTGGTAAGTAGCTTAAGCACTTGTGTTACAGATATCAGAATCAACAGTGGTATTACAAATAAACTTAAATAAATGTATATAACATTCAGACCAGTACAAACAGACATGTTCATACACACAAAATTTTGTTCAGTGCGGGGGGTCAAACCCGTGACCTCTTAGCTAATAGCCAACTTCTTGACCAATGGACAACAGTCAGTATTGCTATTCTATGAAAACTGTGTGTTTGTGTGCTATTGAAATCAAATCAAATCAAAATATTTATTAAGGTGGGTCCAAGCTAACGAGCCGCGCACAAGCCGGACTGCTCTGCTCGCGGTGACTTGTGTGGACACAACGAGCTTACGAGTACATCAATCGCTCTCCTCTTACATAGTTTTCTGATGCAAATTCCTTTTGTCTTTGTCAACAACTGACTCTGCCTAGAGCACGATTGAACACGAGCCAAACGTTCGAAGCGCGCTCGAACATTTGGCTCGCACACTACACGAATTCTAATTCTTGCTCGGCTCGTTAGCGTAGGACCAACCTTTACAGAAAATAAGGTTCCATAGAGTTGGTAAACAAAAGTTTAGTCTCGCTTGAGATTTCAAAATTAGAGTAGAAATATCTCCTACCTGACCGACTATATATACTTTTCAAACTATACTGATCTTGACAAAAATCAACCGACCTTCATATGACATGAAAACTCGTGTGAACATGTCGTTTCTATGGATGTCATGAGACTTTTATTTTTTTCTAATCCAATCCATTTCAGAGAACGGCTCCATGAACATATCTAGCGGCCTCGCGCGTTTTCTCTCTGCGGTCGCGCGCGCCGTGGTGTCCGTAGACTGGAACCTAGTGGACGCGGCGCACAGGAACCACTCACTCGCCTTGCCGAAGCTGGTGGAGTGTGCTGCAGCCGCGCTAGCTAAACCTCTCCATCCCGCCTACCACTGTCTAGCGTACAGGCTGCTGATGGCCTTAGTGGGACCCTTAGCGCAATATGATGGTGAGTCTAGTGTGTAGTAGTGCGCTGTAGTGTTCATAGACTGGAACCTAGTGGACGCGGCGCACAGGAACCACTCACTCGCCTTGCCGAAGCTGGTGGAGTGTGCTGCAGCCGCGCTAGCTAAACCTCTCCATCCCGCCTACCACTGTCTAGCGTACAGGCTGCTGATGGCCTTAGTGGGACCCTTAGCGCAATATGATGGTGAGTCTAGTGTGTAGTAGTGCGCTGTAGTGTTCATAGACTGGAACCTAGTGGACGCGGCGCACAGGAACCACTCACTCGCCTTGCCGAAGCTGGTGGAGTGTGCTGCAGCCGCGCTAGCTAAACCTCTCCATCCCGCCTACCACTGTCTAGCGTACAGGCTGCTGATGGCCTTAGTGGGACCCTTAGCGCAATATGATGGTGAGTCTAGTGTGTAGTAGTGCGCTGTAGTGTTCATAGACTGGAACCTAGTGGACGCGTGGGGCTTAAAATATGTGAATGACGACATAAAGATAGTTGTGCATTCACGGAGGCTATAAATCACCTTCAGGATACTGTTGGCGCTGCCGCGGCACTGCAGCGCATCGGGCTTGTTCGCAGAGGCTCATACTGATGGCTTTCATGCTATACTTCGGAAGAGAGCAGCCTCGATGCTAAACCGTGTCCGCGGGAGCTCCAATGGCATTCTGCGCGTTGTGGCAGGCCGGATAGACTGCCCTTACTTGATGCAGTGTATTCGGCTGCATAATAGTGTGGCGACCTCTACCGTTCGCCATCACAAGCGCATGCCTTACGGTGGCAAGCACGACAGCTAACGCTGATACGGCTTCATGGGCTAGATGACGCTGTTAGCCTAGCACCGCACATGAACCGCGGCATACAAGACTTAGATTTTGAATTATATAGATAGACAAATCAAAATGATGTCTATTGGACCTCGGTCCCCGACCATAACACCCGGTCGGTAAAAAGCGCTTTTCTGTAGCTTCCTAACTATAAATCAGTTGCGCCAAAATAGTATAGCTTAATAGTTTATCTTTGTAGCTTTTCTTTTTTGTGTCAAGTGTTTTATGTGTGTGCTGACTCTAAACTACTTTTTATATGTTTTGCTGTATGAACTATGTTTGTCTGAAGTAAATGGATTTATTATTATTATTATTATCGAAACCCGTAAGAGAGAACATTCTAAATATTAAATTCAATTCATTTATTTTGCTAGTGTGTGTGGTTACAAGATTTTCTAATAAATAGTATACAGTACATTCATCACTTAACCTATTGGCATGCAAAAGGTTAAAAATCAATAAAATCAATTTATTTCTGTAAGTAGGCTAACAAGTAGCACTTTTACACGTCCCAACATATAAATTAACCCTACCATCGCTTTGGGACAATTTGGGCCAGTGCTGAGAAGAAGTGGCGCAAGAAACTCAGTCACTATTGTCAGGCAATGACAATAGTGACTTTTCAAAATTGATTTACAATAATTGTAATTGTTTACATTTAAACATTTTCATATATCTTTGTCATTCTGTTAATGTTTAATATCAAATAACTCTAACCATTTTAGCGGAACAGCTCGCACTGTGGAGTGCGGAGGGCAGCGAGGAGGGCGAGGACCGTGCGCGGCCGCGGCTGGCGCCCGCGTGGTTCCACGAGCACTTCGCCCGCGCACTGGAGCTCGCCGACGCCGCACTAACCGGACACACGTAAGTCGGTTACAAGTTACGTCCCTCATCTGTTTGTGGCGATGTTCTATTTGGAAGGTAGGTACTCAGAATCAGCGTAGCAAAGAAATGACCTTTAGCTATAGACCTCGTTTATAGAAGCGCACACGCGCGGACCGCCGCGCGACACACGCACACATAGGTAGATACATACTGTTACAGGCAAGATACGCACCAGGCGACCTCTACCGTTCGCCATCACAAGAGCATGCCTCACGATGGCAAGCACAACAGCGAATGCCAATACGGCTCCATAGGCTAGATGGCGCTGTTAGCCTAGTACCGGCCTAGTACCCGCCTAGTACCAAACATGAATCGCGGTATATAAGATTCCGATCCAGAATAATATTGATAGACAAATCAAGACGATGTCTATCGGACCTTGGTGACCATAACACCCGGTCGGTATGAAGCGCTTCGCACATGAATTGCGGTATATAAGATTTCGATCCAGAATAATATTGATAGACAAATCAAAACGATGTCTATCGGACCTTGGTCAGCCGGTCGGTATGAAGCGCTTCCCTTTAGCTTCCTAACTCTAAATCTGTTGCGTCAAATGTTATTAACTCCCGACTAAAAAGCGTGATGTTATAAGTTGGTGACCCTGTACGAGCTAGCACCATACATGGAAATTGCCCAACATAAGACCGGCGTCAGCGACCCGCATACAGCGGCTGGCCGATGGACCCTCAACGAGCATTGTCGGCACACTACATCGATGACATACATCAACATATCTCTACATGTATTTATAATTTATGTTCATTATAAATACATATTAATAAGCACTAATAAAATAGATATACACCGTCAGTGTTAGAACGGCATACAACGGGTTTATTTCATATAATAACTTTCCCTCTCAAGTCGCTAGCACTCAACACATCCCAAAACTGTAGACAAACCGTACAGACCCCTATGTCTGTTTGTGTGTGTATATGTGTTTTTGTGTTTGTCTGTTGCATCTTAGTTTCCGAACGGATGGATCAGTTTCAAAGAAGTCCTATTTATTCAAAAGATAATGTAATCACGGTGTTTCTTAGTTATAGTTGGTCTAAAGACAAGGAATGATATTGGCATTTGGTTCATTGACTTGGTATTGTTTTGTATATGGACATTCATTTTGATCAATATAGACATTTTATTTTAATGGAATTGTATTTGTATACTCACATAATGAATGATATTGAAATTTTGATTTAATAATACCTACCTTGTGTTTTGTATATGTAATGTGAGTACAATATAGTTCCAATTTTATGTTTATATTTGCATGCTTTTTTATATAGCTGAATATGTGAGACTTATATGCGTTATTTTAAAGATCTGGCATGTATCGTATTCAAGAGCAAATAAATGATTCTGTTCTATTCCATTCTATATCCGACTAGTCGTTGAAGCTCATCAGTTGTTTTCCGGGCTCATTCAAGGGGTTTTTTGACCGGAAAGTTCACTTTAATCACTATCAGATGTGCTAGTAGCATTTTTTTTCGCAGTTGCCCCATTGCGGGCAGAAAACGAGATGCAATTACCTATATCTAGAAATTAGAAACATTTGTTTGAAATTGGGAAGCGATTGTGTAGTTTCGTTACATAACTGATATCTCTGTAAAAATATCGTAATCGCTGTTCGTTGAAGCAAGTGGTTCGACTGCGACTGTTTTCATATTTGTGCATTTGTTCTTTAAGAAAACATTTTAAATTGAGTTTTTTTTTTGTTTCTTGTAGTGCGGGCATAGACTCGTGCGAAATGGCAGCGGGGTCCGACGCACACGCCGTAGCGTTGGGCGGGCTGCTCCTGGCTGAGCCGCTACACGCGCTCACGTCGCGCGCCAAGGGAGACCTGTCTCACCACTACATCCACCACTACAGGTAATTAAACTGTATATTTTCCCAGCACAAAATAATAATAATAACGGTCTGTGAACGGTTTAATAGCGAAGAGCCTCGATCAACACCTTAAGAGGCTCTCGCTGGATGGTTGGGTCAAGGGTCAGTTGCAGAAGGCAGTACTTTTGGACACGCCGCGCATCGTCCGGAGGTTTCTCACTCTGTAGCCTTAACTGTCGGTAGCTTGAGCCCTGCCCCGCTGCTGGCAGCTTGCTAGGGTTAGGTTTTTATAATAATTTTATGATTTGTATTATTTTAATTTTATAATAATATTGTAAAAACCAACCCTATGATAAAATTTAAAAAAGTGTAATAATAATAACTTTTATTTCAGGCAAAAAATTACAACAAAATTATGGCACATATCATAAATACCTTAAAGTCTAACATACATATTCTTTTAAAACATAAATGATAAATTACAACATTATTTAGATCACACAAAAACAAATTGAAATTATCGAACTTGTTTCGACTTTAACAAGATTGTTGTTAATTAAACTGTATACTTTCCCAGCACAAATTCAGTATCAAACTTAATTCGACTTGACAAGATTGTTGTTCATTGGTCACAGGTTTTAACATTTGTGTGCATGAACATGTCTGTTTGTACTGGTCTCGGTGTTATAGGTGTTTATTTGTATATCTATTTAGTATTGAGTAGACGTATTTAGTTGACGACAGCTTTGGTCTAGTGGTCTGAGGTCCACACTACAAAACCGGCTGTCGCGGGTTCGAATCCTGCTAGGGGCAAATTTTTGTGTGATGAGCACGAGCATTTTTCCGGGGTCATGGGTGTTTCTACAAGTATTTAAGTATTTCTATCTGTTATCCTAGCCACCATAGCATCAGAGATCAGGCGCAGGACCAACAGCTTAACGTGCTTTCCGAGGCATGGGGGTTTCGAACCCAGGACCTCTCGGATGTAAGGCAGAAACTTTGCCACTACACCAACGAGGAAGTCTCTCTAATGTTGCAACGAAGAGACATCTCACTCGATTTGTTGACTGTCTACAACTATAATGTTGGTTGTCTCTCATAAGGGAAAACCACTACTCGGAGTCGCTTCTCCCGACGGCCCTGCGGCTGCTCCCCGGCGACTTGCTGAACGCCGCGACGCCGCCGCCGCAGCGCGCGCCGCACTTCCACGCCGTGCCCGACTGGCTGCCCGATGGTAAGTGTACAATAGGCTAGGTGACACCACCAATCGTTGACATACTTTTTATTATCTGTCAAAACGGTCTGCCTCCATAGATTTTGTATAGGAATACATGATCGTGACGTCACGGTCATGTATCAGAAATCTGAGTCAATTGACCGAATATTTATTGCATTGTGGCGTACCACCACAATTATTTAATAAAATTCTTTAGGTAATTTAACTTAAACATTTAGCATTATATAAAAAACTTAAAATCATAATATTTATTGTTTACATTCATTTGCATACCTTAACTGTAATCCTAACTTAATCCTAAACCTTAACTAAATATCTAAATTACTATTTACAATACTGATTTAATACATATTAGAGATTTCGACGCCGAGCTTATCGCTCCGCGCGTTATCTATCAAACCGGCCGGAGTACGGCCGAGCGCCGGCGACTTCTGCCGAGGAGTTCCGAGCGCCCGAGAGCTGTGGAATGTGCGCGCGCGCGATAGTCAGATCTATGCTCGAGTGATAAACGGTTCTCGACAACAGCTGATCGCGCGCGGCTAATATTATAACGCAATTCGTTTATGTTTTATGTTTTCTTCGTATGTAAAACCGTTCGTCCTACTCCTTCTATATTTTTGTTGTGTTGTAAGACTTCCCGTGACGTTTGTGAAATGAAATAAACAATAACTGTTATATTGTGTTTCGTGATTCAATCAATCCCGTGACGTCAACACACTTACACTACCACACTGGTGACCTAACAACGTTGGACACACGATGGCGAACGCTGACGAACCGATGCAGCCGAACATTGTTCCACCTGAAGAGGTTTTCAAAGTTGGTGTGCGAGTACCCCCATTCTGGCCCGAAAAACCGCAAATTTGGTTCGCGCAGCTTGAAGGCCAGTTCCAGATATCTGGTGTAACAGCCGACTCCACCAAATTCTACTACGTGATCGGCCAGCTTGATCAGCAGTACGCAGCTGAGGTGGAGGACATCATCACCAACCCACCCACCACCAATAAGTACGAGCGTCTCAAGGCCGAACTCACCAAACGGCTTTCGGCTTCTAGGGAGCGTAAGGTGAAACAGCTTCTTGTCCACGAAGAACTTGGTGATCGCAAACCGTCCCAGTTCCTTCGTCACCTTCAGCATCTAGCCGGCCCCGGCGTCCCTGAAGACTTCTTGCGGACCATCTGGACCAGTCGATTGCCTTCCTCCACGCAGACCATCATCGCGTCTCAGGCGTCAATGCCGGTTGAGGGTCTAGCAGACCTCGCCGACAGGATCCACGATGTCGTGCCATCCAGACCCAATGTGGCAGCCATGTCTGTAGCAACCACATCCAGTGGCGGCATGCTAGATACCCTGGTGCAGCAAGTTGCAGCTCTGACCAGGCAGGTCGAAGCCCTCACCACCACCCAAACCCGGAATTCGCGCCAGAGGTCAAGGACCCCACATCGTTCCCGGGACCGTTCCAGGTCTAGCCGATCCCAGTCCAGCTACAGGAGGTACCCGATATGCTGGTACCATGCTAAGCATGGACCGGAAGCCAGAAAGTGCACGAAACCGTGCGACTACAAAGCGGGAAACGCACCGGGCGGTCGGTAATGGCGACTAACGCCCGCCCTAGCACCGGTCGCTTGTTTGTCACGGACCAGCGGACGAAGATGCAGTTTTTAGTGGACACTGGAAGTGACCTATGTGTTTTCCCCCGGTCAGCATTAAAGGAGCGACGTCAACCGACGAACTATGAACTGTGTGCGGCAAATGGTTCGACAATCCGGACTTACGGCTATGTGCATTTAGTTTTAAATTTAGGGTTGCGCCGCGACTTTACTTGGCAATTTATTGTAGCCGATGTGACGAAGCCAATAATAGGCGTTGATTTTTTATCTTTTTACAATTTAGCAGTAGATTGTCGTCACCAACGCCTCATTGACAGTAGCACTACCCTCGTCACCCCTGCTTTACCTGCATTCTCGACCGATGCAATTTCATCCATTAAAGTCGTTACTGGAACCTCTGCATATCACGATATTTTACGAGACTATCCTGACATCACTCGTCCATCGGGTATACATAGGGCACCGGTTCACAACACGGTGCATCATATCCGCACCACTCCTGGCCCACCCGTTAGCAGTACCCCGCGTCGTCTTGCACCAGACAAATTAAAAATTGCCAAGGAGGAGTTTGACTCGATGCTGAAGAACGGCACCGCCAGACCCTCCGAATCCCCCTGGTCCTCTCCACTTCACCTGGCTCCCAAAAAAGATAGTGGATGGCGTCCCTGTGGGGACTACAGGATGCTGAACGCCAGAACCATTCCCGACAGGTACCCCATTCGCCACATCCATGACTTCTCTCACAGCCTCTCTGGATGCCAGGTCTTCTCCACCATCGATCTGGTCAAGGCATACAATCAGATCCCCGTGAACGCCGACGACATCCCGAAGACCGCCATCACCACGCCATTTGGCCTTTACGAATTCCCGTTCATGACGTTCGGACTTCGTAATGCCGGGCAGACATTCCAGCGGTTTGTTGACGAGATGCTGCGGGGACTGGATTTCTGCTATGCCTATCTGGACGATTTCCTGGTCTTTTCGAAAGACCAGTCGTCTCATGAGACCCATTTACGCCAGCTGTTCTCACGACTTCAGCAGTACGGCCTCGTCATCAACACTGGTAAGTGCGTTTTTGGACAGGCCACGGTTAAGTTCTTGGGCTATAGCATCTCATCTGCCGGCTCCAAGCCCCTGCCTGAGAGAGTAGAAGCCATTCAGTCGTACCCAGCTCCGAAGACCGTGAGAGAATTGCGCAGATTCCTGGGTATGATCAATTTTTACAGGCGTTTCATCCCAGACGCAGCCGAACACCAGGCACCCCTCCATGCTCTCCTGACTGGTTCGGTCAAGGGCTCCCACCCAGTCAATTTCACGACCGCTGAAAGCGATGCTTTTGCCAAATGCAAAGACAGTTTATGTCAAGCCGCCTTGCTGGCCCACCCAGACATCGAAGCCAAACTGGCTATCGTCACAGATGCCTCTGATTCGGCCATTGGTGGTGCATTGCAGCAGTTCAAGGACGGGTCCTGGGAACCGCTCTCGTTCTTCTCGCGGAAGTTAAACGCCGCGCAGAAGAAATATTCCCCCTACGACCGTGAGCTGCTTGCAGTGTACGAATCAATTAAATACTTTCGGCATATGGTCGAAGCACGGCATTTTACTGTCTATTGTGACCACAAGCCTATCTGCTACGCATTTCACAACAGAAAAGAAAATTGCTCACCAAGACAGTTCAGGCACCTGGATTACATCTCGCAGTTTACCACGGACATCAGGCACATTTCAGGCAAGGACAACGTCGTCGCTGATGCCCTTTCACGAGTTGAGGAGATCGTTCAGCCAATTGATTTGGTTCATTTAGCTAATTGCCAACTTTCCGACCCAGAACTCCAGCAACTCCTTAGCGACTCGACGTCATTGCGCCTGAAAAAGGTAAAACTGCCGGGATCGCGCCTCGAGCTGTACTGCGATGAGAGTAGCGACACATTGAGACCTTACGTCACTCGTGAAATGCGTAAACAAGTTTTTGACAGCTTGCACTCACTTAGCCACCCAGGAGCTTCTTCTACCACAAAGCTAGTAACGGAGCGTTTTGTTTGGCCTGGAGTGCGAAAGGACTGCCGCGAATGGACGCGCTCATGCATCGCCTGCCAACGAGCCAAGGTAACTCGCCACGTCCATTCCCCACTCGGCACTTTCAAACTTCCACGTGCCCGCTTCACAAAGGTCCACATCGACCTCATCGGCCCCCTACCACCATCCCAAGGTTACCGTTATTGCCTCACGATCGTCGACCGTTTTACACGTTGGCCTGAGGCAATACCACTCCAGGACATAACGGCAGAGACAGTGGCAAGCGGACTTCTGCAAGGCTGGATCTCTCGATTTGGTTGTCCTACCGAGATAGTGACGGACAGAGGCCGCCAGTTTGAGTCCGCACTCTTCCAACGGCTATCCCAACTCGCTGGTTTTAATCATCGCCGCACCACCGCCTATCATCCGGCATGTAACGGCCTTGTCGAGAGGTTCCATCGACAGCTGAAGGCTGCTATCACCTGTCACGCCAATCAAAACTGGGTAGAATCTCTTCCACTTGTCCTCCTGGGCATAAGAACTACCCATAAAGAGGATCTCCACGCTTCACCAGCAGAGTTGGTGTATGGAGAAACTCTTCGCCTTCCCGGAGAATTTTTCGAGCCTCAAACCAACGACGTCCCGGACTTGACCGATTTCATCACACGAATACGTCAGTTCGCACGTAAGTTGCTCCCATCTCCAGCTTCTCGTCACGTTTCTCACCGTCCAGTATTCGTTTTTAAGGATTTGGCCACCTCTCAGCATGTCTTTCTTCGAGATGATGCCTCTCATGGGTCATTCAAACCAGCCTACACTGGACCACACGAGGTACTGCAACGTGGTGACAAAATTTTCAAAATTCTTTTAAACGGCAAACCAGTCACGGTGTCCATTGACCGTATTAAACCCGCTTATTTCATCCCCGACCATAACCTGCGTTGTCCCATCATGTGTAAAACTCCAGATTCCGGAGGACAAGAAAGTTCTCCTGACCCTCACCCACACGAAAGGGTCCGAACAACACGCTCGGGACGGAAAGTCCACTTTCCGGATTATTATCGCCCGTAACTCGGTCTCTGGAGGGGGGTGATGTGGCGTACCACCACAATTATTTAATAAAATTCTTTAGGTAATTTAACTTAAACATTTAGCATTATATAAAAAACTTAAAATCATAATATTTATTGTTTACATTCATTTGCATACCTTAACTGTAATCCTAACTTAATCCTAAACCTTAACTAAATATCTAAATTACTATTTACAATACTGATTTAATACATATTAGAGATTTCGACGCCGAGCTTATCGCTCCGCGCGTTATCTATCAAACCGGCCGGAGTACGGCCGAGCGCCGGCGACTTCTGCCGAGGAGTTCCGAGCGCCCGAGAGCTGTGGAATGTGCGCGCGCGCGATAGTCAGATCTATGCTCGAGTGATAAACGGTTCTCGACAACAGCTGATCGCGCGCGGCTAATATTATAACGCAATTCGTTTATGTTTTATGTTTTCTTCGTATGTAAAACCGTTCGTCCTACTCCTTCTATATTTTTGTTGTGTTGTAAGACTTCCCGTGACGTTTGTGAAATGAAATAAACAATAACTGTTATATTGTGTTTCGTGATTCAATCAATCCCGTGACGTCAACACACTTACACTACCACAGCATTTTGTGTGTTTAAGATTGATTTCTACAGCTTTTTGGAAAAGTATTAGCTGTATTGACTTTATAGAGATCTACCATCTACTACTAAAGAACTTAACTCTTCTGCAGAACTGTCTGAATCCATTCTCAAATCCAATATTGATGAGTGTGATTCAACACTATACTTTAGATACGTAAGCACCGATGTAATTATGAACGCATTCAATGAAATAAATATGAAAAAAACCGAGGATCTGTGGGGAATATCCGTATGTATCATTAAAACTATTATTGAATTCATAGCTCCTCTTTTGGCGATCATTTTTAACAAATGTATTGATGAAGGAAAATTCCCAAATTTAATTAAATTTAGTAAAATAGTACCGTTATTTAAATCTGGTGACAAAAATAACCCCTCAAATTTTCGACCAATATCTATCTTACCGGTTCTAAGTAAAATTTTTGAAAAGATTATATTCAATCAGCTACTATTTCACTTCACATCAAACAATTTATTACATAATAAACAATTTGGTTTTACAAAGGGTCGCAGTACTGCTGATGCTGGAGTCGCTCTGTTGAAACATATATTTGATGCCTATGATAGTAAGCATGATGCTGTGGGAATTTTTTGTGACCTCTCTAAAGCGTTTGATTGTGTTGACCATGAGACCCTGTTGAGAAAACTACGCCATTATGGTGTATCAACTGATGCATGTAACTTATTTAATTCATATCTCACTGAGAGAACACAAAAGGTTTCTATCAATGGAGCAGAGTCTCCTGGAGCACCTCTCACTATGGGTGTGCCCCAGGGTTCGATATTGGGACCGTTACGTTTCTGATATATATTAATGACCTTCCATACTTTGTCGACGGTGCTTGTGAGATAGTGTTATTTGCTGATGATACTTCACTACTTTTTAAAACTCCAAGGGGTAAAGAATCGTTTGACAATGTAAATGGTACTCTCTCGCGAGTACTTCATTGGTTCACCGTTAACAATTTATTGCTTAACGCGACCAAAACTAAATGCATTAAGTTTACAATGCCCAATGTCCGACAAGTTCCAACAAAGGTTGTTGTTAAGGATGAACAACTAGTTACTTCAAATACTGCAACTTTTTTGGGAATTACTTTAGATGATAAGCTCCAGTGGGGTCCTCATATCATGACCTTATCAAAGAGACTAAGCTCCGCTGCATACGCTGTAAGAAAGATAAGGTTTCTGACTGATGTTGAAACGGCAAGACTAGTTTATTTTAGTTATTTTCACAGTATCATGTCATACGGCATCTTACTATGGGGCTCAGCTGCAGATATAGAGACAATTTTCGTATTGCAGAAACGAGCCGTGCGGGCTATTTATAAACTTAAATCAAATGAAACACTTAGAGAATTGTTTAAAGAAGTTAAAATACTTACAGTTTACTCGCAATACATTTACGAAAACCTAATTTACGTTCGAAAAAACTTACACTTATTTCCTAAAAATAGCGATTTGCATAACTTCAACACAAGACAAAAAAATAGGCTTGCCGTTCCACATTTTAGGCTTCATAAGGTTGGTCACTCATTTATGGGTAGATGTGTATCATTTTTTAATAAATTACCTGAAAATTTAATTTCATTGCCTATAGATAAATTTAAAACAGTTGTTAAAGATGTATTAATGTCGAAAGGATATTATAAAATTGATGATTATATAAATGACATAGATATATGGAAATGTTTAAATGCAAACAATTACAATTATTGTAAATCAATTTTGAAAAGAGGCAATGACAATAGTGACTGAGTTTCTTGCGCCGCTTCTTCTCAGCACTGGCCCAAATTGTCCCGAAGCGGTGGTAGGGTTAATTTATATGTTGGGACGTGTAAAAGTGCTAGTTCTTAGCCTACTTACAGAAATAAATGAATTTTATTGAATTTTATTTTTATAGAGGCTATGTATTTTAAACGCCATGTTCTTCAAAATATTTAAGATACGTGTCATCATCCCAATTCACAAAATTTATCTTGAATGGTTGATTAATAAAACCACTGTTTATCAAGATGATATTCTCAGATGTAGCGTTGCCAGGCGTCCGGATAAAGCCGGACATCGTTAGGCTTTTTGATTGCATGTCAAAATTTGAAATGATGAAATTTCAGAAACAATTTTGGCTCGACCTATGATTTGAACCCTGGACAGGGTTATGTTAGGCAGAAACTTTGCCACTACACCAACGAGGCAGTGGGGGAGGTAGTATAACTTTTCCTTCAAAGTTATTTTTAATAGGAGACAGGAAAGTACCTCATTTTAAAAATAAAATTGAAAATGATCAAGATTTAGGAGATTTAGGATAAATTGTCTAAAATAATAACAGAAAAAATAAATTTGAAAAATAAAATGATACCCAAAATAACTATTCCTCGTGAACGAAGTCGCAGGCACAGCTAGTCTTGAATATTTTGAAGACCATGGTGTTTAAAAAACATAGCCCCTATAAAGTAAACTTCTTATTCAGCCTGTGGTCACCCATAGTCCGGTATAGGCCTCTTCATGAGCACGCCAAGTGTTGCGGTTCCGTGCTAATCGCATCCAGCCCCTCCCTGCCACTTTTGCAATGTCATCGACCTAACGGGTGGGTTGTCTAATCAAATCAAATCAAATCAAACATTTATTTGCTAGAATACTCAAAAATATGCAAGTTACAAACTGCAGGTCTTAAAAATAGGTTGATGCTGTATTCAGCCTGCATGCAGGCGTGCAAATATTAATAGTTATTTTAACAATTCAATAAAAAAAATAGGTCCGTTTAAATTGAATAATCAAATAATGTAAAAATTACAATAATAATGTCATAAAATTAAATTGTCATTGTCATTTTAAAGTCGGGTAAAAGCAATATTCTTATATATAAAAATGAATTGCTATTCGTTAGTCTCGCTAAAACTCGAGAACGGCTGAACCGATTTGAATAATTTTAGTCTTGGAATATTCGTGGAAGTCCAGGGAAGGTTTAAAAGATAAGAAATTTAACGGGCGGGACAATGTCTGCCGGGTCTGAAAATTGGTGAAGAGGTAGCTTAGAACCAGGAACTTTTTATCCCGTTCGACCGCGATTGAGAAAAAAAAGGGATTCCACGCGGACGAAGTCGCGGGGGCCACTAGTATTGTATAAAAAAATAAAAATATTAATAACAATTCATAACACATTATTTGACAATTTAATACTATAAAAATTCTCTTGTAACAACCAGTCAACCAACTTTTTCTTAAATACATTTCCTTCAAGTTTTTTGAGCTCCTCGGGTAAGTTGTTATATACTACAATACACATATTATAAACACTTTCCCTATATATTACCTTCTTGGATCGGGTTTGATAAAGCAAATTCTTAAACTTTTCCCTCCCTTGACGGGGTATTACCTCACTGCGTTTTTTGAAGTAAGATGGATGGGCTTTGACAAAAACACAGATGTCTCTAATATACATGCAAGGCAGACGTAGAACCTTACATTTTCTAAATAGTGGTTCACAAGAGTCCAGGTACCACGCCGCGTTTGTTACTCGTAAGCATCTTTTTTGCATTTTAAAGGCTCTGCCAGCATCCACCGAGTTACCCCACAACAACAATCCATATCCTAACACCGACGATACGTAGGCATGATACGAAGCAATGGCCGCATCAAAAGAAATAGTCTGGCGTATTTTTCGAAGTGCAAATATATACCGACTTAGTTTTTGGCATACTAAATTAACATGCTCCTTCCAATTCAAATGATGATCTACTGTTAACCCTAGGAATTTAAAAAAGCTACCTCACACACTCTCTCCCGACTTTCCCGTTTCGACGTCCCAACCAGGGTCCACTCCACTCAGCAACTTTAAGGGGCCACCTGCCATCTGTTCTGCGAGCCATATATGGCCAGCTCATCTCCACTTTAATTTGGACACTTTTAGGGCTATGTCGATCACTTTGGTGTGTTTCCGGATGATTGCATTGCGAACTCGATTCAAAAGTGTAATGCCCAGCATAGCACATTCCATAGCTCTCTGCGCTACTTGGAGTTGGCTAATGCACTTCTGCGTGAGTGTCCAGGTTTCGGCTCCGTAGGTCATAACGGGAAGGATGCACTGCTCGAACATACATCTCTTGAGAAAAAATAATAGTTTAAAAAACTAAAAAAACACGCTTTTATTGCTAACTAAAAAAGAGAAAATAATTTCTGAGTACACGGAATTTATATTACAGTAGAGTAAAAAGCGTGGGGTGCACTTTATGACGTTTTCATACTTTTATACGTGCCAATAATAGGATGATTTTCACATACTACTATACGAAGCACCCCACGCTTTTTACTCTACTGTAATATAAATTCCGTGTACTCAGAAATTATTTTCTCTTTTTTAGTTAGCAATAAAAGCGTGTTTTTTTAGTTTTTTAAACTATTATTTATTTTATTTTTTTTAGTTAAATCTCCAAATTATTGCATTGTCATTGGTACTTAATCACAGATTACTAAATAGTTACTACACTTAATGTGTTAGTTAATAGTGACATCTATTGGCAAAATACAGAGCTTCTAGTGCAAATCAATTGCATCAGTTAAAACTGCATAGCACTAGCAGCGACATCTAATGATTGCTATCGAAACTAACTAGCTAAGCGAACGCTACTAGATACTTTCGTAATATTTGTGAAAGAGATGGCGCCGTGCGGAAAATGTAAGAAGGCGATTTCAGCAATATTAAAATTAATTTTATTTTTTTAGTTAACAAGGATAATCGAAAACTCTTATCAAATTATTGCATTGTCATCGGTCCTTGACCCCTGTGCAAATTTCCATGTTAATCAGACTCCTAGAAGTAGGTGAAAATGAAGTGCAAAGATTCCGTTACATACATACATAGTTACATACAGGTCAAGCTAATAAAAGCGTGTTAAAAAGGGGATATTCTTATGTTTTAGGACATCCGATAGCTTGCTGAAAGCAGCCCATCCCAGTTGAATCCGCCTATTAATTTCCAACTCCTGTCCGTTCCCATCTGAAGTAGTGATCTGTCCCAAGTAGACGTATTTTTCAACCCTTTCTACGCGCTGTCCATGTACTGAGATGTGTGTGGTAATATTGTCACCTTGACACATGATTTTGGTCTTATCCATGTTCATCTTCAGTCCAACGGTAATAGAGGCATTGTAGAGTTGCTCAAACATTATTGCAATTTCCGCTGGTGTTCTGGCAAAGTGGATAATGTCATCCGCAAAGCGCAAATGGGACATCAACTCTCTGTTTACATTCACGCCTTTTTCTGTCCAGTTTAATGTTTTGTAGATGTCTTCAAGGACTGCAGTGAACAGTTAGGGAGAAATTGTGTCCCCCTGTCTTACGGCTTTTGTGACTTCGACAGGTCGGGTGAGCTGGTGTAACCTGATTTGTAGGGTTGCACCCCTGTAGATTTCTCGGAGGACCTCCACGTATCTCTCGACGACTTAGCACCTTTGGAGTGCGTGGAACACTGACCAATATTCAACCGTGTCGAATGCCTTCTCATAGTCAACGAAAGCCACACATAAGTTCTGACAGTATTCCAAGCTCTTCTCGATGACTTGCTTAACGACGAACATGTGATCCACTGTTGCGAAACCCTTCCTAAACCCCGTTCAACTGGCTGGGCGGCATCAAATCTGTTAACAAGCCTGTTGGCTAGGACTTTAGTGAAAAGTTTGTATGTGTGGAGGACTATCGATATTGGCCGATAGTTAGCCAGGTTTGATTTGTCACCTTTCTTAAAGATAAGGGTAACTATGGCATTCCTCCATTCTCTTGGGCTTGTTCCTTTCATAAGCACTTCGTTGAAAAGTTGTTGTAGGTGCTTCAACACAGGTCTGCCTCCAGCTTTGAGCAGCTCCACAGGGATGTTATCCTCACCAGTTGCTTTCCCATTTTTCATCTGCTTAAGGGCGGTTTTGATTTCGTAGAAGCTTATGTCATTGAATCAACTTAAACATATACGTTAGTGGGGGTGAAGCCTATGAGCATGTGGTTTGCGCGGCTTAAGACAGCCGTTCACAGCCGTGCTGTCATATCTACATATTGAGCAATCACGTGTTATAACCCCCAATTGCCGTGCGTTTGACACCCCGATTGAGCCGATTGGCTTGTTTCTTGAATAAAGTATGTCTAGATAGTGATTTCGCTTGTCAATTTAGTGAGTTGATTTGTGTCTCCCAACAGACAGCCGCTGGTGGCAGTCCATCGGCGTGGTGTCGTGCCGCGCGGTGTACACGTGCGTGGGCGGCGCGGGGGGCGCCGGCGCGCGCGGCTGGTGGGGCGCCGCGGGCCGCGGGGGGCGCCCGCTCGGCCGGCTCGTGGCCGCGTACGTGGCGCCCGCGCTCATACACCACCAGCTGGAGCACCTGCTGGCGCGCAGGCACGAGCTGGAGGACACGGAGGTGAACCGACCGCCTAGCAGCTTGTTCCCATAGGACACCGGGCGCGGGGGGCGCCCGCTCGGCCGGCTCGTGGCCGCGTACGTGGCGCCCGCGCTCATACACCACCAGCTGGAGCACCTGCTGGCGCGCAGGCACGAGCTGGAGGACACGGAGGTGAACCGACCGCCTAGCAGCTTGTTCCCATAGGACACCGGGCGCGGGGGGCGCCCGCTCGGCCGGCTCGTGGCCGCGTACGTGGCGCCCGCGCTCATACACCACCAGCTGGAGCACCTGCTGGCGCGCAGGCACGAGCTGGAGGACACGGAGGTGAACCGACCGCCTAGCAGCTTGTTCCCATAGGACACCGGGCGCGGGGGGCGCCCGCTCGGCCGGCTCGTGGCCGCGTACGTGGCGCCCGCGCTCATACACCACCAGCTGGAGCACCTGCTGGCGCGCAGGCACGAGCTGGAGGACACGGAGGTGAACCGACCGCCTAGCAGCTTGTTCCCATAGGACACCGGGCGCGGGTGCGACCTCGCTGCTTAGACACCACGTGAACTCTTTGATATCACTTCATATGTTTGCAACTTTTTCCTTCAGTTGTTACATGAAACTTCTCCTCGGTCTTTCTCGTCCTCTTTTGCCTGCTATACGATATGAATAGAAGATTCATATCGAATATTTCGTACCCAGATCACGGTCCACTGGACGACGAACGAAGCGATCACCGTGTACCGCATCGAGGACCGCCCCATCGAGCTGTGGATCCGCTTCGAGCCGGAGTTCCCGCTGGCGCTGCCCCGGGTCACGGCGCCCACCGTGCGCCCCGCCGTCAGCACCAACTGGATCGCCATGTACATCGCCTACCAGGTGCGTGCCGCGTCCGCAGCGCCCACACACAAATAATAATCGGGGTGTTATTTCAATTTCAATTAATTTATTAAAAACACGTACATGCTTACGGAATAAGTCCAAAACACTGACTAGTGGCTATCGAGTCTATTTATTTATTTATTTATTTATTCAGATCAACATGTAAGCTCACAGATCACTCCAAAGCGCATACATGCAACACAATACCAAATACATAATTGGAAAAATGGTCAAGTTACACAAAGAAATTTAAATATAAATACAAATTATAGTCAATAAATTAAAAATAATAATAGCAATACAGTCAAATCATAAACAATGTCAATATACAATCCAGCTAATCTAATAGAAAAATAATAAAATACATCTATGTCAAATTTTTGTTAATTAAGTTAAAAAATTTGGTAATTAATACACCCCAACTGTCAAAAAATAAGTCAATATCATCGTGCTGAGCGAGAAGATCGCCTATGAGGCGCAACGCGTGGTTAGTGGGAGCTTGCGCATTACGCATTGTACGGCTGTAGGGACGATCCAACAAGCGCGGCCGGCGACGAGGCGCCACTGTTCCCCGATCGTCGTACTGTAGATTCCTAGGCACTAATATATTTACCCTTTCTAACACTGTAGGGCAGTCCAGTCTATTTCTGATTATTGACAGAAAATTAATGATGGCTGTCAGAGTTCGCCTAAGTGCGAGGGTTTCCATGTCCACCATACCAATGACAAATAGCGATGGATACAGGTAAGGGTAGTATCCGTAGTTAATTTTATAAAGCCATCGGGCAAATTTACGTTGGACCCTTTCAACCTGCGTTATATACGTTGCTTCGTAGGGATTCCAAATCAGTGCACAGTACTCAAGTTTGCTACGTACATAGGCGTTGTAAAGCATCTTGGCAACTTGTTTGTCGTTGAATTCAGACATTATTCTCATAATAAAGCCAAGCGTCTTACTAGCGCTTTTACAAGTTAGTTTTACGTGTTGGTGAAAGTCCAATTTAGTATCCAAGATTAATCCTAAGTCACGCATTTCGTTAACTCTACTCATTGAGGCGTCAAATAATTTATAGTCAACATAAATAGGAACACGTTTCCTCGTAAACGTTATGATTTTACATTTGTCAGTATTAAAGGGAAGTCGATTCTCTATACTCCAATTATAAATAGCTAAACGCGAACTATATTAATGAGTATTTAGGTACTCACTGCTCGACGTTTCGGCTGGATGGCACACAGCCGTGGTCACGAGCTGACTGACAGTCAGCTCGTCAGATAGCCAATAGTTAGTGTTAAAATGCAACGCGAAAGTTTAAAATCATATATTGCAAGTCCAAAACGCTTACAGGTCAATCATAACATGAGAATTCAATGAGTAACAACAAGTCAAATATTATAAAACAAATAAATTAGTTGTAAGTACACACATAAATTAAGAAAAAAATTAATGTCAAAGTAATTAGACGACCACTTTGATGTAATCGTCAAGAAGTTGACTATTAACCGAGAGGTCGCGGGTTCGACCCCCGCACTGTACAAACATTTGTGTGCATGAACATGTCTGTTTGTACTGATCTGGGTGTTATATGTATTTGTTTAAGTTTATTTGTAATACCACTGGTGATTCTGATATCTGTAACACAAGTGCTTAAGCTACTTACCACGGAGTCGGATCAATGTATGTGATGTTGTTGTTGTTTATTTATTTATCAATAATAACATGTCAACATATAAATAAGTCAATAATCGAGTTTACTAGGTACTTATGTCGTTTATAAGTTTGACCCTTATGCCTGTTTGTATGTGATTGTGTTAGTGTGTTTTTGTGTGTGTCTATCTGTAACAACGTAGCTCTCTCGAACGAATGGATCAATTTAAAAGCAGTTATTTTTAAAAGATAATTTAATCACCGTGGTTCTTAACTATGGCTGGTAAAACTTAGTCGCCTCATAAATAATTTTGATCGATCACGCACTTTTATCTTGAAACGACCACGGCACGGCACAATACTTCACCTTGGCGTAACGTGTACTTCTTAAACCCCCGACAAAATTGATGGGGATCCCATAGCTAAATATGAGGTGCATTGGACAAGTGCACCAAAAATGATGGAGCTCCGGCGAAGCGTTGAAATACCAGTAAACGGGTTCAGGTTATGTTGGTTACGAACGCGGCAACCGGTATTGTGCGAGTTCGCGCGGACAAAGGGTGACGTCGGCGTAGTGATGGGGTAAGCGATAGGTACCATTAGTGTCGATATACGGCAGATCGTGTATTTTATTTCGAGCAATATTTGAAATAAGACTGTTACTGTGACTTTTTTCATTTTTGAAGAATTTACGACTTAGTTTAAGAATGAACTCGCGTATCGGCAAAAGGTTTAATTTATTACGTAAATTTGTCCGAAACGGGGTATTAAATGCAATGCGTGTCTGTGGCATCGTAGCTCCCCAAAGAATGGACTAATTTCAAAGCGTTTTTTTTTTTCGGGAAAATTTTTATCACCATGGTTCTAAGCTTTGGCTGCAAAATGCAAAATAATAATAATAATATTTCACAACAATCACACCAATTTTCTAGTCCCAAATTAAGCTACGAGGCTTGTGTTATGGGTACTAGACAACGGATAAACATACTTAAATACTTTTTTTTTGTAAATAAATACATATTATACATAGAAAACACCCAGACCAGTACAAACAAACATGTTCATGCACACTTATGCTTGTACTGTGCGGGGATCGAACCCGCAACCTCTTGGTTTTAGAAGTCCGACATGTAGACCACTGCACCAAGCGGTCATCGTCGTCAAAATCCTTCTACCCGGTGAAGCTCACCAACTGTTTTCATGGCAGAGGTTTTTTTTTACTAGAAAGTTTTTTAAGCACATTATTTAATATGAGATGGCGATCTATGATCAGTCACGTGACTTGTCTTTTTTGACAAATGCTGGCATCTCTAGCACCTGGCTTTGAACAGAGGGTTTGTTTTGAATCGTACTCATTCAGTTCTCGCGTCTCGATTTCAGAACGGCACGATCCTGAACGCGATCAAGATGTGGATGTCGGCCATCAGCGCGCACGTGGAGAGCTCGCCGCAGTGCTTCGTGTGCTACTGCCGCCTGCACCCCGCCACCGGCCACCTGCCGCAGGTGCGCTGCCACCAGTGCAAGAACCGCTTCCACACGCAGTGCATCGTGAGTATACATTTATTTATTTTATTTATTTAACACTTTATTGCACAAGAAAAGTACAAAGGGTGGACTTAATGCTAAAAGCATTTTCTGCCAGTCAACCTCAAGGTCATGCAGAAAGAAGGCAATGGGTGCAGTGACAATTTAATAAGAAAGGTAGTGCTTAATAACGCAAAAATAAATTAACTTAATATATAGATGTAACATCGATACATAAAAGTAAATATTGAATTATATTATAATACACAAAAAATAAATATCATTGAATTAATATGGATAATATATACATATATAATAATATTTATATATTCAATTTATTCATTTAGAAAACTTCGAACTTTTTTCTTGAATGACTACTTCGAGTCTGATGTTTTGATATCCATGGGTAGTGAGTTCCACAGTCGCGTTGCATCTACATCTGCATACAGCTACTACCGATCATAATAGCCCTCCGATTTTGACCACGGCGGCCAATCTCAGCAGAGATCAGCCAACTGCGCAGGAGATATTATAGTGCACGAGTGTGAGCGCAATACACAGGTGCACTCACTGTTCCATCACTCTCAAAGTTCGGTGAGACGGCAATCCGACATGACCGGAGAGAGATCAGGCGCAGGACCAACGGCTTAACGTGCGCACCGAGGCACGGGGGTGTAACACCGCCAACTTCCCGACTCCGAGCTGTTTTTGGCTCGACCTGGGATTCGAACCCAGGACCTCAGGATGTAAGGCAGAAAGTTTGCCACTACACCAACGAGACAGTCGATCGGTCTTACATTCTCCCTTAGGGTTAACAAATTGACCATCAGGCATCGGTCACAGCGAGGCTGGCGATGGCTCACTTTCCAGGCTCACTTTTATTTAACGCCGCTCACATACATAGCAAATGTCCCTCTAATTGTTCGTTCCCTCCATAATACTTTCTTGTCAAAGTAACGTTCACCATTACAGATTAAAATTTGATGGGATACATTGACTTTTTACAGCACAAATGGTTTGTATCCAGCCACAAATCGAACTGCCCGCTGTGCCGCTCCAACTTCTAACACTCGACCGCTACACCGTGCGATCCGCCAAAGTTGGCTCAGATAATCCCTCATTTACTTCCAAACGAGAATACAAGTAAATTTTTTTTGGCGCTGTGTAAATAAAAAGGTACCTACTATTTTAAGCAATCCTTATTTCAATTCAGATGTGTTAATTTTCAGATTAATAGTGGAATTGTTAAATAAAATATATTTGTTTGCTTTTTATCATGTAATATAGTATATTCACGTAAAGTCTAAGTTATCAAATTTTGCAACGACACATATAAAGTTTATTTGTCTAATAATAGTTGCCATTTTGAAGGTCGAGTACTCCTCGTATATGCTAACAATTAAAGTGACATGTGTTGTAATGTTTTGAAGATTAAATTATTTAGACAATTATGTTTATGGTTTTATTGAACAACATTATAGCTAACAGTTTATTTAATAGTATTTTATGAATCTACAGGGAGACAGGGACACTTATTTTGGCATTGACTAGACAAGGAAATATTACTCAATGGAAAGTATATATTTTTTATTATTTTTAGGTATTATAAAACTATGATTATTTTAACAAAAACTGATTTGCTTACTTAAATAAAATATTTTTTTACTTTTTACATTAACCGAATGGTAAAATGTTGTTTAATAGTATTTCAGACATCAAAAGTTAAGCTTTCCAAAACTGTGCTAAGACATGCTTTTGAGAGTTTCTTAACAATAAAACTTTGGCCTTATCTTATTGTCAATGTAAAATTCTAAAATTAATTAAGGTAATTGCAAATTTATTGGATCGGACTGTCCGGATTGGTAGGTTTTACAAACAACGATATTGACAATTGGGATGATGACACCTATCTTAAATATTGTCAAGAACATGGTGTTTAAAAAACATAGCCCCTATGAAGTTAATACAACCAATATATTTCCAAAAAGCTGTAGTAACCAATTTTCAAACACAGAAAACGCAATAAATATTCGGTCAATTGACTCCGATTTCTGACACATGACCGTGACGTCACGATCATTTATTCCCATACGTAATCTATGGAGGCAGACCGTTTTGACAGATAAAAAAAAGTATGTCAACGATTGGTGGTGTCATCTAGCCAATAGTAATTGTTACATTCATGGAAACATAGATGTTAATTAACATGCAATAAGATTGTGCCATTGATTATTTCTAATGCATATACTATGCTTCTGGAGACACCAAGAATGATAGTTTCTCTCACATTGATATTCATAATGTTTGACATTGATTTTTATATTATCTTATAATATTAAATCCTTATGAAATAATGACTAAAGACAAACGACATTAACTCACCAAATCAATCCCTGTTTTATCTTATCAGTCTCAACCCAATGTTACAAATATGGCTGCGTTTTCGACACACAAAACCAACCACTTCCAAGCATGTTAAACTTACAAACAAACTTTTCATTGTGTTACCTCAGTCAAGACAATCTTGTATCTAGGGTTGCCAGATCGATTCTTCCTGTTATCGGGATCAATAACCGATTTTTCAGGATTTTAGGGCTTAGGTCGGGAGAAATAAAAAAATAAGTTAAAAATATTATTTACTCATAATATATTAAGTAGACAAACATATTTTTGCATTGCACTGTAGATATAAGAAAAAAAAACACGGGTTGCACTCCGGGAGTGCCGGCAGAAGTGAAAACTTGATTATTAACGTTGTGCATTTTTGATTTATTTGAACCGTCTTACGGTTTTTCGATCAGCATCACGTGACCTGACGCGAGTTTCACAGTTTCTACCCATGCCACAAAAGTGCTCAACGCCGCTAAAGAAGTTTTCACTTCAAAAAAACTTGAAAAATGTGAACTTAAAACTATCGAACTTGTTTTTCGGGAGATTATTTGCTTCGCCGGGAGTCGGGAGGACATACAAAAATTCGGGAGAATCCTGCCAATTCGCGACCGTCTGGCAACCCTACTTGTATCCCATCAATAAACCAAAAATGTTTTTAATTTGAGAAGTGAAAAACAACTATGTTATCAGTACCATGAGACTGATTCGTCTAAACTTGCACCTCACTTACCTACCGTTCTAGTCACGTTAAAAAAACTCTGAAACACACCGTACCTATATGTTTGACTAAACAAGCCCACAGTCTTTTTATAGACTTGACATCAATGGAGCTTTATACATCGTTACCTATCTCCTTCTATCTTCCTATCAAATTTATCCACACACAGTCTCATGGTACCTATTTTCTAATAAATTACAGTTGTTCAGTTTAGTATAAAGATAAAGTTTACAAAATAAGAGCTCCATCTGAAGCTCGATTTGAATGTTATGGTATGGTAGTATTCCAAGACGTTTCGCAGCCCTGCAACCGCAGGTGTCAATGGCACGATCACGACCACAGAAAATAATGAAGGTACAATTCCGAGACGTGCCGCATACTGCAACCGCAGGCGACACTGTGGCTACCGGCTGCGGTTACCGCAATACTGCCTGCGGTCGCTATTCCAACCGCGGCGGCAACAATGCACAGAACCGGGCCTCAGTTATTCCAGTTTTTGGAATTCCAATTTGGATTTGATGTGTCGTAAAGAACTCGATAACCAGCAACAATGTTAATAAGTTTTTCTTCATCGTCATCCGAAAAAGTCGACATTATTGCGTGTGAAGTCTCTGCGGTTTGCGACACGACTGGTGCAGTAGTGCTGTTTTGTTGCAGTCTGCGGTCGCTGCGCGCTGCGGGCGCACGCAGCAGCACGCGCGCAGTAAAGGTACAATTCCAAGACGGGCCGCATGCCGCAAACTACAACCGCAAACTGCAAGCGACATGTTTCTATAAAATTACTATGAAATAGATTCCAAGCGCGGCAACACTGCTGCGCAGCGACCGCAGTCTGTAGCACCACTGCACCAGTCGTATCGCAAACCGCAGAGACGTCACACGTAATAATGTCGACTTTTTCGGATTAAACCTTTTTGATAAAAGACACATTAGCACACTATCGGTAGCGTTATCCAACATTCTGTGTCGCACGACGGTACTGGAATAATTAAGGCACAGTTCTGTGCATTGTGCAGCCACGGCGTGCCGCCGCGGTTGGAACGGCGACCGCAGGTAGTATTGCGGTAACCGCAGCCGGTAGCCACAGTGTCGCCTGCGGTTGCAGTCTGCGGTCTGTCTCGGAATTGTACCTTAAAGCCGCGCCTGGAATCCAATTGCGGCGGCCACTGTGTCGCCTCGGAATTCTACCTCCTACCTAGAATTACATTGATAAAAGAAGGTTTACTTAAAAGCCCTGCGGGATGATAGCTATTTAGCGCGTCTCAAGTTGTCGGTTGATCCAGTCTATGTCCTCGTAGAAGCGCGGGTCGGCCACGCGCAGGGCCGCGCGCTTCGAGAAGAAGTAGTACCACGGGGACACTGGACAAAAAAACGACATGCAACTGTTATTTTAATATCAAGCACGTCGAAAATCACTACAAATATAGGTACTGAAATAAATTGTGTTAAATATACTTGAGTAAATAGAAATTTCGTAAGGCGTAGGCGTAGTTCTCTCTCACACAATTTTATCACAGAATCTGAAGATGCGGAATGTGGTTTAATAAACCATTAAAAACATAATAATCTGTATATATTAATAGGTTGAAGCATTGATTGGCCAAATTGAAAAGGAAATTGCATAACCAGTTTCCATGCTGCATGTCAAAGTTCGATAATTTGAATAAGTACTAGCTGCAGCTGTGGATTACATGTAACTACAAAATACAATGCGCTGTTTCTATTCTTTTTAGCATGAAGTAAACAAGTACCTACTGTTTATTCACTTATTTATGCGTCAGGTAAGGGCGTCGGACAGTCCAAACGCTTCCCTCCCGCCAAAAACGATCAATTCATATACTCACATAGACGCTGCACAGTGAACAAGAAGATTAGAGTGGGAGTAGAGATGGCGTCTTGTTCGTTCCACTTGTCGAGTAGCCAGGCGGTGTGGAGCGCGACGCTAGCCGCCACATACGCTGCGCATACGCCGCCCGCAGCGCGAAACTTGCGGATGAGGACCTCAACCAGACCTGCCTGGGGATAAGGTGTCAATGTAGTTACCTACTGCGAGGAGAAATAAACTTTGAGCTGTGGAACGTCGTTTAATCTCATGTAAACTTAAAACAAACATAGATCTATACATTTTACAGAAGGCAGTGATGGTAAGTGTTCCTTGTACCAGTATAAACCTCGTTTAGTTTTCAATTTGTTCAGCGGTGATTCGACCAAACAAGTTTACGAGTTCTACGAAAATAAGCAGACGTTTTGACATACAGTAGAATCCTGATTATCCGGACTCGCGTCACGGCTCTAGCTGCTGCTTGAAATTCTATACCGCGCAACTAGCCTAGGCCCTAGACAGACTTCATATTACAACATCATTTATTATATTTGAACCACATAAATATAATTGTTTTTTTAATTCTTTTTGTCTAAACGACGTAGGTAGCTACATATGTCAAACTCATTACATAATATTATAAGTTTGGTTTGACTTTGAAATCGATTATCCGGATTTTCGATTATCCTAATTACCATTGGTTTTAATTTATTCAGATAATTGGAATTCTACTGTATAAAAACATCCTTCCATCATTTGGTGAAATCCACGCTTAGAAGTAAACGTAGTCATTATTGGCTTCTTACTCAGATTAACACAATGAGCTGCTCTTTCGCTGAGCATGCTAAAGTGGACTTAAAGCTTATCATCTTAATCCCTATCTAGATACATCAAAACTACCAGTGAGAGAAGTATCTGCCATATTTTTCGCATCCTTGGGGTCATTTAAAAACCAACATTCCTTTTCATTTCAATATGTAGGTACTAGTACTACTAGTGAAAATGCTATGGCTTAATAACACTGCATTAAACTTTCATTAGCTGGCAGTTCATTTGAAATTCTCAAAGGTCATACATAATCAACCGCCAAATTTCAAAGGTCACAGAGGTAAAAGTCAGAGGTCATTAAGCACAATATTTTCATAGAAACACAGCCTTACATAAATTCTAGACTAGTACAAAGACTTATTGTTACCTGAAATAAGTAAGTAGAGAAAAGGGTCATCAGCATTGTTGTCGTGGAGAGGATAAGGAACAAATCCTGAAAGCTGAAAAATTAATAAACGGTAAGCAGTGAAACTCATAACTATTTAGAAAAGAATACAAACGAAATAACGTTGTAGTTAAAAGTTTATATTACTTACATAAATAAAACAAGAAGGCCGTCGCGGCTTCTCGGGAACAAACTCATACAGTTGAAGAATAAATCACATACCATGGCCAATATTTGAAAGAATAAACAGAAAGTGTATCGCGAAGTAGAGAGCTTCATTTTTTTCGACGGGATTTATGTATTACTATTAAAATATCAATGAAATAATTTCAAAGCTGGACGAACAAGACCCGGCAAACTCCGTCCGCTTTATTGATTTATTTGTTTGACGTCACGTGATAGGGGTTAAAGTGGTACCTCTCTGTCGTCTCTAGATACCAGTTTCGTGCTCCTAGAACACGAATTTCATGTCATTTAATTTCTTTCATTTTGATAATTTACTTATACGAAATATCTGAAAAAAAAAACAAGTTTTTAATGTAATTAAAATCATCAGATAATGTTCATCATTATCACAAACCATAATGTTTACCTTTTAAAAACAAAACGTCAGTCAGAATGACAGCCAGCTTGTGTGTCAGTGTCAGTGAATGCGTTGTCACTTGTCAATCTGACAGCCAAACCTGAAGCAAAGCGCTTGATTTTTTCTATTTTATTTATAATTAAAGTTGATTTGATTTACCTATAGATTCAGATAACAAAGCCTATTTGCGCGTATAAAAAAGAAAAGTGTCTGTGTTCTCCACAAAAAGTTGTGAACCAATCGCGAAAGAAAAGCGATGACTGGGGATGAGCGTAGCCGTCGACGCAGCAGCGACCGCCACCGCAGCCGCAGTCGCGAGCGGCACAGGAGCGGTGAGCGGGACCGGCCCGAGCGACGGGAGCGGCAAAAGGATTCTGAACGGAGGGACAAGCCGCGCAGCGGTAGCAGAGAACGAGACAGGTTACGCGACAGAAGTAGAGACCGCGAGAGGACACGGGATCGGAGTAGAGAACGCGAGAGGACACGGGATCTGAGTAGGGAACGCGAGAGGACACGGGATCGGAGTAGGGAACGCGATAGGACACGGGATCGAAGTAGAGACCGTGATAGGACTCGTGACAGAAGCAGGGCTCGCAAACACAGCAGCGAGCGGGAGAAAACTCAAGAACGTAACAAAGATCGGGGCAGAACTCATGATCGGGACAGAGGTGGTGGCCGGCCTTCTTTTAATCAGTTCAATGGAGGTGGGCTAGGTGGAGGTATGTAAATCTGCATGTTGAAGATGGCTCATGCCCACTACCTCTGAATTGGGCTCATTTAAACAACAAACTTAACTTTAGTACATTAACAATTCTCAACTTCATATTTGAATGCGTTCCAGGTCTAGGTAGTGGCAGTGGTCCAGGTCCCAAATCACGGTACAAGCCACAAGAGGAAGAGTTCTTGGATGCACGACGAGAAGAGAGAGAGAGGATTGGACAAATTGGTGTCTCATCTGTTTGGGGGAAATCACCAGTCAGACCTGAGTAAGTGTGCATGTTAATAGTACCATCATGCTTAGCTAAATACTTACAAACTTTGTAAGCTTGTTTTACCTGTAATTTAATGGTGTCAATTATTTGTGTTAATGCAATTAACTGACAAATGTCATTCAATGACAAAATTGCAAAAAAAGTAAGAGAAGGCCTCTAAATTGATTATGACAAAAGTTTATATGAAATAGAAAATCCATGATCATGAAAATTTATTTTTAATTTGCAGCTCTGAAGAAGAAACCTCACAAACAGAGAGTGGCAGTAAAGGCAAAGAAAAGAAGAAGAGTAAAAAGTCCAAAGACAAAGAGGATACGAAGCAGAAACTCAAGAAGCTAAAGAAAAAATTAAAAAAGGTTAAAAAAGCCAGGAAAAAGGCTAAGAAGAAAAAGTCAAAAAGTTCCAGCAGTGACTCTAGTTCTAGCAGTGAAGAAGAAATCTGGGTTGAGAAAGGAAGTAAGTTCATTTGATATTCCAATCATATTATATTTTTTTGCTTTATTGACAGACTAGTGGCTGACCGTGACTTTGTTTACCTGGAAATTGTTTATCTTCACAATAGTTTATAAATTGTAGCCTATGTGTTCTTATGATGTATTATCTATATTTTGTAAAAGTTTTTATGTGCAAGAGTATCCATACTTACAAACTATTGTGTTAATAATGTCAGTGGGGGATGGAACTTGAAACCCATTAATAAGTGTTTGTTACCAAGAATTAAATATTCATCATCATCATTATCAGCCGATGGACGTCCACTGCTGAACATAGGCCTTCCCCACAGTTTTCCACATCAACCAATCACAAGCGGTCTGCGTCCAGTGTGATCCTGCAATCTTTCCAACATCCTCTGTGCATCTTGTCAGTGGACATCCTGCACTGCGCTTTTGGTCAAAGGGTCTCCAATCCAGAACTTTTCTGCCCCAATGGCCATCAGTTCTTTGCGCAATTAAATATTGATGAAGACATATTTCAGATAGTCCTCAATTGAACTGATTGTACTAATTGAAGCTGACTACACTGTTTGTTCTTAGCTTGCTGTATATTCCCAACAGCTTATGTGACATAAATCTTTAAAGCTACATATTTATTTTATCTTTTCGTATTTTCAGAGGAACATGAAGTAGAACTGGCCAGTAAATCATCAAAATTGAGTAAGATACAAGATGAGGAGCTCGCTAGTGAAGTGTTTGGTCCCACCCCACGGGTTGGACCAGCACTGGGCCATAAAGACTTTGGCAGGGCTCTGCTGCCGGGCGAGGGCGCTGCCATGGCGGCGTTCGTGGCCGAGGGCAAGAGGATTCCCCGGAGAGGAGAAATCGGCCTCACTTCTGATGAGATTGCATCTTACGAGTCTGTGGGATATGTCATGAGTGGAAGCAGGTAAAGTCTTACTTTTTTTTATTTATCGATTTTTGAAATCGATTTGGTTAAATTATTTTATATAGGTTTGTCTTGATAGTATTGTTTGCAATATGGAGTCCCAAAGACAATTATAATATTAATTTGTTCAACCATCAAGTTCAGTAAATTTAATATGTTATGATGAATGTGATGTAAAACATCTTCCTTTATTTACCAAAGAGCCTATATTTTTATCTACCTTAGAGGCCTAAGCCTTCGAAGAGGCCTTTGCCACATGGACACTCAGATTGGATTAAAGATCTGATATATGGTCATTATATAATGCAATATTTTATTATGTTAATTTGTAATTTCCAGACACCGTCGCATGGAGGCGGTGCGCATCCGCAAAGAGAACCAGATCTACTCCGCGGACGAGAAGCGCGCGCTCGCGGCCTTCAGCAAGGAGGAACGCGCCAAGCGGGAGAACGCCATCCTCGCGCAGTTCCGCGACGTGCTGACCGCGCGCAGGACCCGCCGCGACCACACCTAGTGCTGGGGAGGCAGCACGCCATCCTCGCGCAGTTCCGCGACGTGCTGACCGCGCGCAGGACCCGCCGCGACCACACCTAGTGCTGGGGAGGCAGCACGCCATCCTCGCGCAGTTCCGCGACGTGCTGACCGCGCGCAGGACCCGCCGCGACCACAACTAGTGCTGGGGAGGCAGCACGCCATCCTCGCGCAGTTCCGCGACGTGCTGACCGCGCGCAGGACCCGCCGCGACCACACCTAGTGCTGGGGAGGCAGCACGCCATCCTCGCGCAGTTCCGCGACGTGCTGACCGCGCGCAGGACCCGCCGCGACCACACCTAGTGCTGGGGAGGCAGCACGCCATCCTCGCGCAGTTCCGCGACGTGCTGACCGCGCGCAGGACCCGCCGCGACCACAACTAGTGCTGGGGAGGCAGCACGCCATCCTCGCGCAGTTCCGCGACGTGCTGACCGCGCGCAGGACCCGCCGCGACCACACCTAGTGCTGGGGAGGCAGCACGCCATCCTCGCGCAGTTCCGCGACGTGCTGACCGCGCGCAGGACCCGCCGCGACCACACCTAGTGCTGGGGAGGCAGCACGCCATCCTCGCGCAGTTCCGCGACGTGCTGACCGCGCGCAGGACCCGCCGCGACCACACCTAGTGCTGGGGAGGCAGCACGCCATCCTCGCGCAGTTCCGCGACGTGCTGACCGCGCGCAGGACCCGCCGCGACCACACCTAGTGCTGGGGAGGCAGCACGCCATCCTCGCGCAGTTCCGCGACGTGCTGACCGCGCGCAGGACCCGCCGCGACCACAACTAGTGCTGGGGAGGCAGCACGCCATCCTCGCGCAGTTCCGCGACGTGCTGACCGCGCGCAGGACCCGCCGCGACCACACCTAGTGCTGGGGAGGCAGCACGCCATCCTCGCGCAGTTCCGCGACGTGCTGACCGCGCGCAGGACCCGCCGCGACCACACCTAGTGCTGGGGAGGCAGCACGCCATCCTCGCGCAGTTCCGCGACGTGCTGACCGCGCGCAGGACCCGCCGCGACCACACCTAGTGCTGGGGAGGCAGCACGCCATCCTCGCGCAGTTCCGCGACGTGCTGACCGCGCGCAGGACCCGCCGCGACCACACCTAGTGCTGGGGAGGCAGCACGCCATCCTCGCGCAGTTCCGCGACGTGCTGACCGCGCGCAGGACCCGCCGCGACCACACCTAGTGCTGGGGAGGCAGCACGCCATCCTCGCGCAGGCACCGCCGCGACAACACGTAGGCTGTTGTGGATAGGAAGCATACTGGATCAATTCGCTGTGGATAGATCAACTGTCAAGTAATGAGCATGGCCTACGGGCATATTTAGACACGGATAAAATAAAAATGATGGTTTCAGAGTTCATTAACTATGATAATAATTATGACTATGATTTGCCACAGAATTCGTTTTATTAAAAAAAAATGTAACCACCCCTGATATGAGCTAGGAATGCAGCTGGTAAGCTTCAACAGCAGGACAAATTTTGACTAGCCTACAGCTGGACCATAGCCTGAAGAATCACACTAATAAAATAAGTAAAACCGCACTGAACTCGGTCCATCGTGCCACAGACAAACACACTTACAGAATAGGGGTCAAACTTACAACACCCCTTACTTGCGTCAGTGGTTAATATTGACAGAATAGATCTATTTGCTTGTTACATGACGTACTGAATGATACAAACAATAGCTTTTGTTTCTACAATATCTGAATTCAACAGGTAAGTAGCATCAATTTGTATTATATATTTTAGAATTAAATTTATGAACTTCCAATTCACTTTAAGTGATGAAGTTCTCATAAAACAAGAATTAAAACATTTGTCAACTGAAGAATTCCAGTATGAATTTGGTTGTATTAGTGAAATATTGATTTAAAACAAAGTTGTTTCAAACCTATGTTGTTGTGTATAAACTGAAATAAAAATAATTGTAAATAAAAGGAATGAGTATAAAAATATGTTTTTATTCGCTTAACATTATTTATCAGTACAAAAAATATTTAAGAACTTAGTATATACACAGGAGAGCTTTCATAATTAACTAACTACACATAAAACTATAACAAAGTGCACTTTACTAACATGTGAATGTTGTGCTGATAATAACATTTGTTCTGATAAGAATTGAGGTCTGACGATATTATAGTTTACTTGTCTCTTAGGACGTTACGCACCTGAAGAATTATTTACGAATACAATGGTAAACAACTTTCAAATACATAGTATTAAAAGTATTTTAAATGATGATGATGATTAACATATGTCAGTCTTAATTAGTGAGAAACTTTGTAATTAAAATAACCAGAATATATTCAAGTGTTTTTCAAGGTATACATTGCTTCAGTTCCTATTCATAGCCATTTTGTTGATAAAACATGATTCGGAAATATACCTTAAAATGTGTTTTTTTTTGAAATTTTATTTCATTTATTTAAGCTTTATTGTGCAACAAAACTATGTACAAAAGGTGGACTTGATGCCGTAGGGTACTTTGGGCTAAGCAGAAATTATTAGTGGGCAGTGCGACAAAATATACAGGGTGTAAAAACAACCTTAACGAAGCCGAATACCATATATTCTACCAATTGTTACAATCATTTTTTTCCTTTACCTACACCATACCTGGGAAGTTAACGGTTACTGAGATATTGATGGTTAAAGTTTGAAAAAAAAATTGATGATTTTTACAGAAACGTCTTCTGTTCGTTATAACTGAACTTTTTTCCAAAGAAACATGATACAAATTTTCACTAGTTCTTTCATAAAAAGCCTCTAAATGGCACACTCCGCAATGAACAGCGCACACTTGAACCGAACCGCGTCGCGGCGGCGTAAAGCAACACGCCCCGCGGTGACTTTTCCGCGTGCGCGCTGTACATTGCGGGTTAGAATTAAATTATTTTTTTTGATGTCAAAAAATAAAAGTTGTTTCCCAGCCAAAATTTATTTTTTATACGATTTGGTTGGATGTACTGGACGCGTGGTTGACGGCTTCGTTAAGGTTTTTTTTACACCCTGTATACCTAAAAGAGAAAACACAAAAATAATAATACCAATAATATAACACATGCGATTGAATATTAAATACAAAATAAATTTATATACATATTTATAAATAGACATTATATATACGAAGACGAACTGTTACAGAAAGATCTATGACTGTTGCGATAAAAGTAAGAAAGTGGGTGCGAATGAGTCTCTTGAATGATTTGTATTGGTTGCTTTCATCACACTCTACTTTCAGTATGGATAAAAGTAAGTAGGTAAATGTCTCTTTCTTCGTTAAACCTGTATGCTTCAAAATCGGCGTTCCACGATTCAGACATTTAGCGTATGTGGTTGTATGAGCGAGTTCACACAAACCTTCAAGTGTATCGGATCCAGTATGCTGGATCAATTCAGTTCTGCGAAGTGATGTGTAACTACTATCTCGGATCTCGCTACTCGCTATCTCTCGGTGAGCACGAACATTATCGTAAACGTCAGAAACGGACAGTTTCCCCATACAAATTGAAAAGTTAACGATCGGTAAACGCTACGAATACGTTACGATAATAATATAAATAAATATTTCACAACAATCACACCAATTCTATAGACCCAAATTAAGCTACGAGGCTTGTGTTATGGGTGCTAGACAACGGATAAACATACTTAAATACTTTTTTTTGTAAATAAATACATATTATACATAGAAAACACCCAGACCAGTACAAATACACATGTTCATGCACACATATGCTTGTACTGTGCGGGAGTCGAACCCGCGACCCTTTGTTTTAGAAGTCCGACATGTAGACCACTGCACACATGCACTGCGACATGTAGACCTGACAAGCGGTCGGCAAATAGATAGTTGTTCGTGCTCACCCCACCTATCCTATATATGTGAATGCACCGTAACTTTCATTTCAGAGGATACAGCTACTCTGGTATGACCTTGACAGTTTCAGACGTGTAGTAGCCGATATTATTTTCAAGCCGGTATTGGTGAGCTTAGAGCCAGGATTGGACACCAGCTGCGAGTATCATTCCCCCTGTTCGTATTGCGCCAGCCTCGCGCGGCAGGCCGCCAGCTCGTCGTTGAGCGCGGCGATGGTGTCCTGCGACTGCGCAAGGAGAGACCGCAGCAAGGGCAGCTCCACGCTCGGCTCCAAGGTCGTGGCTGCACTGAAAATAATAAATAATTATGTACTCACAAAACAACGAAACAATATTCAACAATAACAAATGCAGAAGTTGTGTAGACGTTAGCCAATCAAATTTGATCGAAATTAATGCATTATTTGTTAAGAAGTGTATCAACGTAATAATATTAATCTTTATCCAAATAAATGTGTTCTTGATTAAGAGTATTAAATTGTGAACAAAATTGTCTTTGACATCACTTAATTTCAATGAATATCTTAGAAGATATTACAATTTTAAAATAACACCAATATAAAATTCATTCGCGCCGCATGATGTGCAAAACATGACGCTGCAAGGAAGAGAGGCGTTGCTTGCGAGCGACGCGGAGAGGAGGGTGTAGCTCTACGAGGTACCATGATGAACCAAAATTAGATTTAATTAATGACCAGTTGCGTCATATCTTCACGTCGACCCTGCCGCTGTGCCTAAAATGCCGGTTGTTTAACCAATGCGTCTTACCAGTCTTAACCTACGGAGCCGAAACGTGGAACATAACAGTCAAGCTGGCTCACCGACACACGTCACTCAGCGTGCTATGGAAAGGTCTATGTTGGGAGCTCATTGAGGGATAAGATCCGAAACGAAGTCATACGACATAAGACTAAGGTAACTGATGTTGACCAAAAATGTAGCAAGCTAAAGTGGCAGTGGGCTGACCATGTCTGTCACAGAACCGACGAGAGGTGGAGCAGAAAGGTTCTTGAATGGAGACCACTCTTAGGTAAACGTAGTGTGGGACGCTCCCCGGCTAGATAGACAGACGACCTGAAGAAGGCAGCTGGTAGTGACTGGATGCAAAGAGCGGGATATCGTGCGCTGTGGCGGTCCTTGGGGAAGGCCTATGTCCAGCAGTGGACTGTAACAGGCTGATACGATGAATGACCAGGTGACCGCGTATAATAATCTGGGACGAATGTTCCATGATCCATTGAGCTCATGTAGAGGGTCTAGATAGGACTCTTAGAGATATAAGAAGCTGTGATAAAATGTTTGCGGGGGACTTTCGACAAACTGTACCAGTAATAGTAAGGGGAACAAGGGCAGACATTGTAAAGTCTTGCCTTGAAAATACCCCAATATGGAAGTTTGTGAACATCTTAAAATTAACTACAAATATGAGAGCACATTTGGGGGAGGTAGAAATAGTAATCAATCTCAATAGAGATTAGCCAACTACGCAGGAGATATTATAGTGCACAAGTGTGAGCACAATACAAGTGCACTCTCAAACTGCACTGTTCCATCACTCTCAAAGTTCGGTGAGACGGCAATCCGACATGACCAGAGAGAGATCAGGCGCAGAACCAACGGCTTAACGTGCGAACCGAGGCACGGGGGTGTAACACCGCCAACTTCTCGACTCCGAGCTGTTTTTATGAGACTAATGACAGAAAACCTCAGAAACAATTTTGGCTCGACCTGGGATTCGAACCCAGGACCTCTTGGATGTTAGGCAGAAACTTTGCCACTACACCAACGAGGCAGTGGTAGGGAGGTAGTATAACTTTTCCTTCAAAGTTACTTTTAATAGGTGACGGGAAAGTACCTCACTTTGAAAAAAAAAATTGCAATTGAACGAGATTACGGATTAAGAGTGAGTAACATTGAGGACTTTATATCGAAAGTTCACTCTGAAATAAGCGAAATAGAAAAAAAAATATCATCAATTGATGATTCAAAGTGCAATATTGGGAGTGAGAAACTGTAGCGTAGACGAAATTAATAAAATAATTATTAGAACACAAGTGGCCTTCCCCCATATTCCCTCAAGTAAAAAATAGGTGCCCCAATAATTTTACTTAGAAATCTTAAACCACCGGGACCCGACTTCAAATCTTATTTCTTCGCAATATGTAACGTGATAGTTGCAATAGTTAAGACTGGTGTAGCAGTTGGTCAAACAGTGCTTATACCTCGCACCTCAATGATTCCAAATTATTTACCTTTTAATTTTAAAAGAATTCTATTTCCTGTTATGCTATCTTTCACCGTTACAATTAATAAATCACAGGGGCAAACATTTAACATTAAACATGGGCTCAGGTACAACACTGTCAAAAGTGAGGTCATGATCTTTAGGTCTGGCACTAAAACATACCATATGCCAACCGTTACACTTGCTGGTGTCCCACTACCAAAGGTCAGTAAATTTAAATACCTGGGCCACTGGGTTACCGAGGATCTGAGTGACAATCTCGATATAGAGAGAGAACGTAGGGCATTGTCGGTGAGATGCAATATGTTGGCTCGTAGGTTTGCTAGGTGTACGCAGGAAGTCAAAGTTACTTTGTTTAAATCTTACTGCCAGTCATTTTACACCTGCAGCCTATGGACCTCATATACGCAGAGAGCCATCAATGCCTTGCGAGTGCAGTATAACAATGGTTTCAGGATGCTATTGGGGCTCCCTCGACACTGTAGTGCTTCAGGAATGTTCGCTACAGCTCGTGTTGATGGCTTTCATGCCATTATGCGCAAAAGAATCGGGTCCTTGATGCGCAGGGTGCGTGGGAGCGCCAATACCATCCTGAACACCATTGCATTAAGGGAGGATAGTCCCATATTAAGGCACTGGGTGGCAGAGCATTTGTCTCCCACCAAATTTAATTATGTATAAATTATCTTTAAAAAAATAATACTAACGTAGTTTTAAGTCATCTGTCACTAACACTATATGGATTCATGGTCCGAAATAAAAGATTTTTAATTTAATTTAATTTAATTTAAACACATAGGAATTAATTAACAAGACTGCTTTTTACACATATGTCGCGTTGTCTAGATCAGACCTACAAACGAGTTGCGGACAAAACTAATAGGTATGTTCTTCTGACACAAGAAAATAAAACTAGAAAAATAATTAACGCAGAAGTTCTTTAAGCAAATTATGTTCTTTTAAAAACTTAAAAAATAAATTGTCTAAAATAATAACAAAAAAATAAATTTGCAAAAATAAAATCATGCCTAAAATAAATATTCCACGCGAACGATGTCGCGGGCACAGCTAGTATTTAAATGAAAGTGCTGTAATGACGTCATTCAGATATAAACCTGCCTATAATTAATTATTTTGACAAATCTATAGAATAATATTGTCGTTTTAAGGTTGATTTCAAGGACTTAGCAAATGGCGACAAGACTGCTTCTTCGTTTTTGATGACTAAAAATAGGTAATTCTAAATATCTTAAACCCAATAGAGCGTCGATTATCCGAACGCTGCCCATTTCGGGTAGCAATTATACCATGGTGGCGAAATTTTAGATTTCAAACCAAAATGAACACTGAATATGTGCTTCATAAGACTACTCTGCTTAGATGTTGCCTTGCGTAGTTATAAGTTCGTATGAAATATTTGATTTATGTCACCTATGTCACCCAATTAATTCGTATAATTAACGAACGTCTACTTCTCATTTTAAAATTCAATCGACACAAAACCTCTAGGACATAAATGTCAAAGTTGACTCACTGTATGGCATCAGGCGAGGCGTCAGGTGGCGACGCGGGGTCGGGCTTGGCGGCGCCGGCGACGAGGCGCTGGAAGTTGCACTTGTTCATGATGATCTTGACGGGCTGTGTGGCCCCCGCCGCGCCCGCCACGCGCACGCGCCGTGCCCGTGGCACGACACGCGCGTCTGCGGGCATTTGGATGATCTTCACTTGCTGAAAGTGAGATAGGGTTCATCGTTTCATCTCATAAGCTCATCGTCCCACTGCTGGACACCAGCCTCACCCCAACTCTAAGGTGGTACGAGCTTAACTCCACCACGCGGGCTCTGTAAGCTAGGATTTATTCGTCAAATTTTCCGTCATTTTGTGAGTTATTGGAATGAGGGCTCCCCGTTTTTGAGCTCATTGATTGGCCCCGATGCCGTTCACATCAGATCACCCATATTTGTTGTAAAATCGCTCGTATCACAAGCGATTAAGATACAATGGCGTGATTAGGGCGACGGAAAATAGGACACTAATATAATGCGTTTATATGTACAGCTATTTTTTTGCGCACCATTGCAGATGGACGTGCCGTACCATCCGCAATTAATTATTATTTTACACAACTAATACTAATAAAACATACGTCGCATTATATCTCTGCGTCAGCGCATGCTAGTCATGCAGTCACTGACACACTTTATTAACTATTAGTGCCAAAGTGAATTTTCATTATTAAAATGGAAAATCCCTTCTCTAGAAGCACCAGAATTAGCCGAAGCCCCCCTCTAAAAAGGTCCAGACAGAACGAACAAGGTGCTCCAACGCCTTCAAAAGCTGGCATAGAGACAGTGTCAACACCAGAAATTCAAAAGTGGCTTGCCTCAATAGAACAATGCCTAAATGAAATATGCGTGATATCAGGCGAAGGAAAACTAAACACTAAGCAGAAGCTTAAAATAAACAGCATCAGCAGAAACGTCATGGGAGGAGTGTCTCAGCTGGCCGTGCAGTACCAATGCCTCAAACAAAGATATATTACAGCCTAATTGACCATTAACCAAAATGAGACCACTAATCAAATTGGAGAACAGATCCAAGACCTAAAAGAGTGCATACGTACCGCACCCAATGCCCAAACTCAGAACATATTTTTCGCTGACAGTGTAAGAACCAGCCAGCAACTAGGACACGTCTAGCGAAGAAACAAAAAAGCTTATCCAGACGATTATTAAGCCCGACGAACTCAAACAGCACATACGTGGAATGAGAAAAACCAAAGGAGGCGGTGTAATCATCAGTGCTGAAGGTAAAGATGACCTTGAAAAGCTTAGAGCAGCTAAAATCATCATTACTTAAACTTGAAGAGACCACCAAACGAAAGCCGAAAATAATATTGTTAGGAGTGCCTGTCAATACCTCGGAAAAGGCACTGCTAGAATGTTTGTTTGAGCAGAATGTATCTGGAAAACGTCAACATATAGAGCGCGAAACTTATCTGAGCAAAGTGAAATTAAGCCATAAGACCGGTAAAAGAGATTCAAGTCACTGTAACTTCGTACTCGAAATATCCTTAGACCTACGAAAGAGATTAATGCAACAGGAAAGGGTTTTTATAAATTGGACTTCATGCCCCGTTCGTGATTACACTAGTGTTACCAGGTGCTACAAATGTCAGCAATATGGGCACTTGTCAAAGTACTGTCGAGAGTCCGACTCTACCTGTGGGCACTGCGGCCGCGTCGGTCATTCAATCAAAGAATGCCCAAAGCAACAAGACCCTGCGAACTGCGCTACGTGTCGGCGTTAAAACAAGCCAAGCCAGCATAAAACAGGAGACGAACAATGCCCGGCCAAAAAAAAATGCTGAGCCTAGGTATTTAAATTCTATTGATTATGAGAGCTCCTAGAGCGCCTATTACATCGCAAAGCAATTAGACTCAGGAAAAAAGTGCTTAGTCATCTTCCTTGATCTCGCGAAAGCATTCGACAAACTAAGAGGTACCCCGCACAGCCTCAGCAAAGATTACCTCTCTGATAGGACTCAACGCGTTGCGATAGATAATATAATGAGTGAAGAACTAGTTATCGAAAATGGTGTTCCACAAGGTAGTATACTCGGGCCATTATTATTCCTCACGTACATCAATGATCTTTGTCTCATTCCATTTTCTAATAACCGAAAAATTATATCATACGCCGACGATACAGCTTTGCTGTTTAGTGCGTATACTTGGAGTGATGCATTTACGCAAGCCCAACTAGGTTTCGATTTAGTACATCGCTGCCTTAATAATAACTTACTAACCCTCAATGTAGAAAAAACTAAGTTCATAACATTTTCTAATTCCCTTTCGCAGCCTCAAACGCACATACAATTAAAGCCCATTCCTGCTCTAATTTCTTACAGCCATGTGCATGCTCATATTTAAGTAGCACTGACAACATAAAATATCTGGGAGTCATAATTGATAAACATTTAAACTTTAAAGCTCACGTGGAAGCCCTCATATCAAGGGTCAGAAAGCTAATCTTTGTTTTTAAAAATCTAAGACATGTTGCTGACGGCGCTCTTCTTAAAAATGTTTATCTTGCACTATGCCAGTCATTAATTGCTTACTGTATAACATCATGGGACACGCATGAAACAACACTTATTAATTTAGAAATAGCTCAAAGAGCTGTCCTGAAAGTGAGCACCTTCCGACCAACACGCTTTCCCACAATAGAGCTCCTGACTGAATGTGTCGTTCTCTCAGTGCGTCAGCTGTTCATAATACTAACAGTCACCAAAAAGCACTTACTAACACCCTTTAAACCCGAACTTCAAGCCGCCAAACGACGTGCTGATATCGTTTGCCCTTCGGAACCATTCAATAGGGAACACACCCATAAATTCTTTTGTTTTCTAGGCAGTTTTCTCTACAATATGATAAACATGTCTCTATGTATTTACCCCATGAATAAAACTTTATGAAAAATAAGATTACAAAAATGGCTCATGGGGAATTATCTCAATAGCATAACTTTAATTTACCTACTTTAATACCTGTATAACAAGTCCTTAAGTTACATAATGTATTATATAATCATGAACTTTCACTTTCTTCATAATGTATCATTGTTATTGTGTTATTATTAAACTGTCACATAAGCACTAACCTACATAATAAGAATAGATACCTAAAATATAAGCAAATTATTGGCTTAGTTTAGGTACAATCACTAACATAGTAGTAAGCATTTATTTAATTTTTACATCAGGTTCTGTAGATTTTTTATGTAATTAGGCCAAGTTTTATATAATAAATTTATCTTTATGTACTAAAAATGGGGAAAAGTGCATGCATGTTAGTTATACGTTAACAGCACACTAAAAATAAATAAATAATAAATAAATAAATATAAATAAATATTTCACAACAATCACACCAATTCTCTAGTCCCAAATTAAGCTACGAGGCTTGTGTTATGGGTACTAGACAACGGAAAAACATACTTAAATACTTTTTTTTTGTAAATAAATACATATTATACATAGAAAACACCCAGACCAGTACAAACACACATGTTCATGCACACATATGCTTGTACTGTGCGGGAATCGAACCCGCGACCCTTGGTTTTAAAGTCCGACATGTAGACCACTGCACCAAACGGTCGTCAAAAAGATACCGCAGTGTTTACCATGACGTGATAGCAACCATACAAACGTAATTGTGAGGTACATCCTTCGACTATATTCATCATTGGTCATGCTATATTTAAAAACGGCCTTGAAACAGCCGGAAAGAAGTTCTTTTGTAAGAACCTCTTCTATAGTCTAGTCATCGAGGCTTTGGTAGCTACTCGGTAGTGATGTTTAAGATATCTAGTTTTTGTATCTACATCGTGTAAGGTAAATAGGTACAACACAAGTATCACATTGATTAATAAAAGAAATATAGAATAAAAGAATTAATATAAGAAAATTATATTCCACTTTGAAATAAAAAACAATGTTTGTTACCTGCAGGTCTTGAGGAGTCATGATCTTGTGCCGTGATTTACCCTCGGAAGGGGTGACGGATAAGCGATTGTTCACTGTAAACACCTGTAAACAGAAAAAATATCAAACCAACCTACCACTGTTTATCATCGTTTTATCTCAACATTGGCAGATATCTTTTTTTTTTAAATTTTTTGAAGTAGTGTAAGCACTTTGAAAAGTATTACAATTAATTAATCTTATATATAAAAATGAATTGCTGTTCGTTAGTCTCGCTAAAACTCGAAAACGGCTCAACCGACTTCAATCATTTTAGTCTTGAAATATTTGCGGAAGTCCAGGGAAGGTTTAAACGATGAGAAAATACGGAAAATTGCGAGAACAGCGGGCAGGACAGCGTCTGACGGGTCCGCTAGTCTTCTTATATATAAAAATGAATTGCTGTTCGTTAGTCCCGCTAAAACTCGACAACAGCTGAACCGATTTCAATAATTTTGGTCTTGAGATATTCGTGGAAGTCCAGGGAAGGTTTAAAAGAACAGAAATGTTTAAAAAAGCAACGGGCAGGACAACGTCTGCCGGGTCCGCTAGGTCTTATATATAAAAATGAATTGGTGTTCGTTAGTCTCGCTAAAACTCGACAACGGCTGAACCGATTTCAATAATTTTGGTCTTGAGATATTCGTTGAAGTCCAGGGAAGGTTAAAAAGATCAAAAAACTAAAAAAAAAGCAACGGGCAGGACAGCGTCTGCCGGGTCCGCTAGTACCTTATAAATAAATAACTAAATTTGTACTCTAATAAATTCATAAATAAAAAATTGAGTACTTATCACTGCATAGTATAAAGCAAAGTCGCTTCGCTCGAACATAAAACTAAAAGTGATATTTTCAAAAGGCCAATTGTGGCAAATGTCAGGGTTCACTTATTGACATTTAAAATTTAAAAAAAAGACTGGTTTCTACGGCAGAAATTGTTTAATTAAAATATATTGCGCTGCCTACACTCAATTTGTCATTTAGAGTCGTCTGATGCTTCCTATTGGCTAACCAATCAGAAGCCAGCATATGGTCATGGTCAAAAATTTAATGTCGTCAACCAATCACAGAACTCCTATTTTTACCCCGAAATCAATCGGAAACCTGAGAAGTGGAAAAAGGTCGGTTGCACATTTTGGCTCTGGTTGTTGAACGAGAAGGTCGACTGGAAATAAATTATTCTTTCCGTTATATGGATTTTCGGCTTCACGCCATCTAGGCATTCTAAAAGTTTAATTTAAATCCTTCTGTTCGTGATATATTAGTCTTTTGACGTGACAACGTCTTATAAATTGGTTTGCCGGGTGACACTTCAAGAAACTGCGTTACGCTCCGCTCACGTTCCGCGCTCACAATGAGAGCGAGTGAGAGGCACGCGTCCCTTCGACTCGGGCATGGTTAGCCCGCCTAAGAGCGAGTGAGACAGACATAAAAAGTGAAAGGCACGCGTCCCTTCCACTCGAGCACAGTTAACCCGCATAAGAGCGAGAGAGACAGAGCGAGAGAGAGAGAGTGAGAGAGATAGGCATACACACCGGTTCATGTTATACGAATGAATATTCATTCACATTAAAATTATTTTACCACTCAAAGTCGTTGTCACGTAAAACTTTCGCCCGTATACCGACTTTACAGGCAACCAATTTTTAACCCGAGTTTACATTCGAGACACCTATAAACCAAAAAAATGTTTTTTTATTCATTTTAATCCAAACACAGCGCGGTTGTACGCACTGCATAAAACTACTATTTATTCCTATATATGTATTTGTTTCTAAAGCTCTGATGCTTTATATCGATGTTTCTATTCATTCAAAGTCAGCCGCTAAATACACTTGCAATTGTACACACATCTTTTCGATTTAATTGGCATGATGACAGCTATCTTAAATATTTTCAAGACCATGGCGTTTAAAAAACATAGCCCCTATGAAGTTAATATAACCAGTTTATTTCCAAAAAGCTATCGAAACCAATTTTTAAACACATAAAACACAATAAATATTCGGTCAATTGACTCCAATTTCTAATATATGACCGTGACGTCACGTTCATGTATTCCCATACAAAATCTATGGAGGCAGACCGTTTTGACAGGTAATAAAAAGTATGTCAACGATTGGTGGTGTCGTCTAGCCAATTATCCCGTGTCAATCTAAAATCACCCATATCACCATCAACACCTTCAGATAGTAATTTTTCTATACAAAGGTTCTGAATGTCCACTACTTGTACATACTTTGACTCCGAGCGGCGTGGAGCTCACCGGCGTGGCGGTGAGCAGCACCCCGCGGGACGCCTTGCCGGCTGCTGCCGCGGCGCCGGCTGTCGCCGCCGTGCTGGCCGGTGGCGAGGCGGGCTCTTCGCTTTCTTTCAGCATCAGTTTACCTGCATCTGGAGATAAAGAGAAAGTCAACGACCCTTAGTAACTTTAATTTAAAAAACTAAAAAAAACACGCTTTTATTGCTAAAAAACTAAAAAGGAGAAAATCATTTCTGAGTACACGGAATTTATATTACAGTAGAGTAAAAAGCGTGGGGTGCACTTTATGACGTTTTCATACTTCTCTTTTTATAGTTGCCAATAATAGGATGATTTTCACATACTACTATACCAAGCACCCCACGCTTTTTACTCTACTGTAATATAAATTCCGTGTACTTAGAAATTATTTTCTCTTTTTTAGCTAGCAATAAAAGCGTGTTTTTTAGTTTTTTAAACTATTATTTATTTTTATTTTTTTGGTTACATAATAAGGATAATGGAAAACTCTTATCAAATTATTGCATTGTCATCGGTACTTAATACGTGTGCAAAGTTTCAAATTAATCCGATTTCTGGAAGTTGGTGAAAATTGAGCTAAAAATTCCGTTACATCCATTAATACATACATACACCCGATCTAATAAAAGCGTGTTAAAAAAATGGCACTTGACTGAATGGTTTGTTAAATAGTCTCTGACATAAATATTGAATTTTATAATAATTGAATTGGCTAGACGACACCACCAATCGTTGACATACTTTTTATTATCTGTCAAAACGGTCTGTCTCCATAGATTTCGTATGGTAATAAATGATTGTGACGTCACGGTCATGTGTCAGAAATCGGAGTCAATTGACCGAATATTTATTGCGTTTTGTGTGTTTAAAAATTGGTTTCTACAGCTTTTTTGAAATATATTGGTTGTATTAACTTCATAGGGGCTATGTTTTTTAAACACCATGTTCTTGACAATATTTAAGATAGGTGTCATCATCCCAATTTTGAAGTTTTTTTTACTGACATTGTTAGTTTTTGTTTATTTTACTCTCTTGTATTTGCATGCTAATAACAGTTTTGGCAAGATATGTGCACTGTATTTATTGTAACATCCATATACCATGTTCTTACGCAAATAAAGAGAAATGAATTATGAATGGCTATAAATTAATGGTTGTTTATGGGCATGGCGGAATAAAATGATGTGACTATTGGTAAGTGAATTGCTGGCTATTAAAAAAAATCTTTGTTACTGACAAGCTCGTGCGTGACTTTTTTCGGAACGAACAATGGTGCAGGAAAGGTATTCAAGACGTCGCATGCATCTTATGTATTGGGAAAATTTCTATAATCTATTGCAGCTTCTATTATATTATCTAAAGCGATCATGTTGTACCTAACTCTCGGCTTGTATACCGGTAAAAAGGTTGCGCGCAAGATGGTCAGATTACATTTCAGAGTATACCTAAACTTATTCAAAACTAGCGGCCGCCCGCGACTTAGTCCACGCTCAAGTTCGAACAAATGTTAGAGGTTTTGCCCAGTCTACTCGCCTAGATCTTATAAACGGTACCTCACTCGTATTCTTAGGCCCCAGCACTGCGATACAGGCTGGTGGCAAAGAAATGCTCTTAAACAAATAATACACAGGGTGGCGATCACAATACGGCAATTCACTTTCTGTCTGTTACGCTTCACGCCTACACTACTTAACAGTTTTGTATGAAATTAAACACAACCGATTAATTAATTTAATCAATTTGACGACCGCTTGGTGCAGTGGTCCACAGGTCGGACTTCTAAAACCAAGGGTCGCGGGTTCGATCCCCGTACAGTACAAACATAAGTGTGCATGAACATGTGTGTTTGTACTGGTCTGGGTGTTTTCTATGTATAATATGTATTTATTTACAAAAAAAAGTATTTAAGTATGTTTATCCGTTGTCTAGTACCCGTAACACAAGCCTCGTAGCTTAATTTGGGACTAGAGAATTGGCGTGATTGTTGTGAATTATTTATTTTATTTATTTATTTACACATACAGATTGGTGACGACTATGTGTGCGAACAAAATTTAATTCGAATCTGTTCGTCTGCCACGCTGTTGCTGCTTTCTGACAACATACCAGATAGCACGACGGTGCGTCCGCTCTGCAGCGCGTTGTGCACAGTAGACGTATCATCAGCGGGCAGCATCGTGATGCCGTGTCGCTTCAGTAGCGCGGCCGCCGCACCACCACCCGCCCCACTCGCTGTTCCCGTCTGCGTCTGCCACGCTGTTGCTGCTTTCTGACAACATACCAGACAGCACGACGGTGCGTCCGCTCTGCAGCGCGTTGTGCACAGTAGACGTATCATCAGCGGGCAGCATCGTGATGCCGTGTCGCTTCAGTAGCGCGGCCGCCGCACCACCACCCGCCCCACTCGCTGTTCCCGTCTGCGTCTGCCACGCTGTTGCTGCTTTCTGACAACATACCAGATAGCACGACGGTGCGTCCGCTCTGCAGCGCGTTGTGCACAGTAGACGTATCATCAGCGGGCAGCATCGTGATGCCGTGTCGCTTCAGTAGCGCGGCCGCCGCACCACCACCCGCCCCACTCGCTGTTCCCGTCTGCGTCTGCCCTGCTGTTGCTTCTGCTTTCTGACAAGGAAAAACCATTGAAAGCTCATATGCGGCATGCAAACTGTCGCCGCGACTCGCTTAAAAGTGTGGGTCAACTGATCGCTGTCAATGACGACTTTTTGTGTAAGGCTTTTTGAAAGTCTTGCTAATTTAGTGTCTCCAAAAATTTTACACATTTGTTGAGTCAATTAAGCTCAGGAATATAATGAGTACTTTTTGTTGAATACACACCTCTGTTTTAATTTCTGATTTTGTTACTTTTTCTTGTACTGATTTAGGTTTCTCTGAAATTGAATAGAAGGGATTTAACATATGAATATTATTGATTAATAAATTAAAATATGAATAGAAATCATTGTTAAACTCACTGTGAACGGCAGAGTAAACACTGGGCTGCTGCACCTCCGTTGCTGCTGTTTCTTCCGCGATGCGATCTGTAATGGGACGAATGTTTCACCAGAGCTTTGCTTTCAAACGAAATTTCATCATGGTGTAGTTATAATATTATTAGATTGATAAAGGCGGTTGCATAAGTGACGGTTTTTGACGTGACAACGTCTTAAATTAGGTTGCGGCTCGGAGTCACATATGAAAAAGTGTAACGCCCGGTAACGTAACGATGAGTCACCGAACGAGAGAGAGGCCTGCCGGACCGGCGAATGTCTCGCGTCTCTCTCCCACTCAAACACGATCGGTGTCACGTAAAATCTTCGCCCGTAAAACCGACTTTACAGGCAACCGATTTTTTTTTCCAGAATGTGCGTATCTACAACGGCTGTGGATAGAAGACGATGGTGATTGTAGGGTTAGTCTACAGCTAAGGGATGGGTTGAGTGCTAACGACTTGAGAGGGAAGTTGTAGTGAGAAACAAACCCGTTGTATGCCGTTCTAACACTGTCGGTTGATATCTGTTTTATTAACGTTAATGAACATGTATTTATCATAAAGTTACTGGATTGTAAACAAGTAAAGATATGTAGATGTGTGCCGTCGGTGTAGAGTGCCGACGGTGCTCGTTGAGGGTCCATCGGTCAGCCGCTGTATGTGGGTCGCTGACGCCGCTCCGCTCGTACAGTGATAAAGGATCCACTCACCCTGCACAATAGCCCGGACAGACTTGGCAGCCTCTCGCCTCTTACACTCGGCGTCGATGGCGGCGAGCACCGCGGCGTGCTGGCGCGCGGCGGCGAGCTGCGGCGGCGTCTTGCGGAAGCGGCTGACGGCGGCCACGTCGGCGCCGTGCCGCAGCAGCGCGCCCGCCACGGCGCCGTGCCCGCGCTCGGCCGCCCAGTGCAGCGGCGTCATGCCGAGCATGTCCCTGGGGACACACGGCATAGTCAGATACTTATCAGCTTCATCGCCGTCGATATTTTTTTGTGAGCTGTACCAGGAATGAAGAAAATTAAGTGAAATTAATGAGCTGTGGAAGCTTTTGCCACTAGACATAAAATCGAGCCCAAGCCGCATTTTTTTAATCTTTTAAATTCTGCACAAACATGTGTACAATGGCGGACTTAATGCCGAAGGCATTCTCTACCAGTTAACCATAGGGCCACGCAGAGAAAATTCAGGCGGTGCACATAAAGTAAAAAGGAAGAACAAACAATGTAACTGAATGTAATTATGGTTGTTCGTTTCTAATTTCTCACAGATGGAGATTTTGTGTACCAGGTCTGTCGATGAAGTTACACAGTGACAGTAGCATCCAACAACTCAAAGACAAAGAGTAATTAATAATTATAGTCATTTTTTAGTTTATTCATGTCAAAACACATATTATACCATTCCGACGTAAAAATTACATTTCATCAGACTTGAACATGTCTTTTTATCTTTTGGACCGTACCAACGCTTCGCGACAAAACACAGGCAATCAGACACGCACTGAAAAGAGGCAAAATCAAGGGATGTAAATCAGATTGGTGAAGGCTGGACTATTTATACATTCTTGACGTTAATTTAATCTTGAACCTCTATCCTTAAGTAACAGAAAGATTTTGACAGGTTTGCAGAAGCATATCAGCCACTTGAAAGTTGAAACAGGTTACCTGCAGTCGACGTGCGCGCCGTGCTGCAGCAGCAGCTCGACCACATCGGCGTGGCCCGCGTACGCCGCCAGGTGCAGCGGCGTGCGGTCCACCTGCAGGCACACGACAGCTTTTACCATTGCTGTACATCTACACTGAAGTAGGACTGTTAGTACCAAGAAAACAGTCTTCAAATTTCGAGTCATGCACGGAATTTAAAAACCAATGTATTCGACCTAAATATACAACTACAACTTTTAGTTTGTAGCAAATTCTCGTAGCTCTATCGTTAAATGAAAACAGCCAGCCATTCTAACAAAATTATCAGCGTTAAACTGTTTTTACCACTTAGTTTTTGTGAGTTGAACTAATATTGTTGATCTAATTAGATCCAAAATGTTGGCTTGTCCACTCATAAGCCTCATTATAGATCTCCAAAGATTTCCAGCTTGTTTCTAGATCGCTTTTCCGTTTTCTACCCGCGATATTTATACTCCGCGATCGAATCAGAAATGAGGAAGATACGCAGGAGAGCTAAATCGACTGTCATTGCTCGAAGGATTGCTCAGCTAAGTGGCAGTGGGCGGGACACATAGCGCGACGAACCGAAAGCCATTGGGGCAGTGCTCGCTGAGCTGAGTGACGCTCCGTGAGATCGCGGGAAGCCACTGGATGCGGGAAGCGCAGGCCCGATCACGGTGGAGAGCCTTATGCTCAACGCTGGGCGTCGAACGGCTGATATAACACTCTTATTGTACTGGTAACACATAAACAGCTTTACATATTTTGCAGGTTTGTGCGGTATGGTATACGTCACCTTGGTGCGGCTCTCGCGCGACACGCCGGCGCGCAGCAGCACGCCGCACGTCTCCGCGTGCGCGTTGCTCGCCGCCAGGTGCAGCGCCGACGTGCCCAGCTGGGGACAAAGGAATATGTTACTTTATCCACAATATACGGTTGTCCGTTGTATATTATACAACGGACAACCGTATAAAACCTGCTTGTATTCTGGGTAAGCCTAGGCTGGTATGAGTGGGAAAGGCACAAAAATACACACAATAAATAATAAAATAACTAAATTTATTCATTGACCAAAAACGTAAAGATTTACAAATGTTCATTCTTAGAACTATGATTGACAATCGTGATAATCTTAAGAATGTCCCTGCCTACTAAACTAGGATTAAACCTGTGTCTTAGAAGACATTGATGCCTCCAAGAAGAAGAAAGTAATGTTATTTAGGAGAAAGAAAAATGTAGGCTTAAGGTTATAACAATGAAAATTAACAGAAGGAACGTATGATAATAATAATAGACTAAACTAATATATTTAAGTGCGTGTGTGTGTGGCTATGGCCCAATCAAGCAGCTAAATGCAGAAATAGCCCAGCTTAAACTAAACTAACCGTACAGAAAGCTCATACATGTACCAGAATAGCAAGGGATAGAAATATATGGAAACAACGGAGTTGACTTTTTTATTGAAAAGCAAACGCATAACTTACTACAGAGGAACAAGGTTAGACCTAAACATCAAGACATTTAGTACAGACAACAGCAAATCAGGTTACCGCAGCCTGCAGCCCGCACCGCCCGCGCTCGTGCTGTACTGAGCTGTGAGCTGCCTGAAGGGACTCACCCAGTCGTTGGTGAAGGGCGCGCCCTTAGCCATGAGGTCGAGCACGAGGCTCGTGTCCCCGGCGCGCGCGGCGAGCAGCAGGCGCCGGCCGAGCTCCATCGCGCCGTTCGCAGCGCGCTGGCTGCAGCCCGCACCGCCCGCGCTCGTGCTGTACTGAGCTGTGAGCTGCCTGAAGGGACTCACCCAGTCGTTGGTGAAGGGCGCGCCCTTAGCCATGAGGTCGAGCACGAGGCTCGTGTCCCCGGCGCGCGCGGCGAGCAGCAGGCGCCGGCCGAGCTCCATCGCGCCGTTCGCAGCGCGCTGGCTGCAGCCCGCACCGCCCGCGCTCGTGCTGTACTGAGCTGTGAGCTGCCTGAAGGGACTCACCCAGTCGTTGGTGAAGGGCGCGCCCTTAGCCATGAGGTCGAGCACGAGGCTCGTGTCCCCGGCGCGCGCGGCGAGCAGCAGGCGCCGGCCGAGCTGCATCGCGCCGTTCGCAGCGCGCTGGCTGCAGCCCGCACCGCCCGCGCTCGTGCTGTACTGAGCTGTGAGCTGCCTGAAGGGACTCACCCAGTCGTTGGTGAAGGGCGCGCCCTTAGCCATGAGGTCGAGCACGAGGCTCGTGTCCCCGGCGCGCGCGGCGAGCAGCAGGCGCCGGCCGAGCTCCATCGCGCCGTTCGCAGCGCGCTGGCTGCAGCCCGCACCGCCCGCGCTCGTGCTGTACTGAGCTGTGAGCTGCCTGAAGGGACTCACCCAGTCGTTGGTGAAGGGCGCGCCCTTAGCCATGAGGTCGAGCACGAGGCTCGTGTCCCCGGCGCGCGCGGCGAGCAGCAGGCGCCGGCCGAGCTGCATCGCGCCGTTCGCAGCGCGCTGGCTGCAGCCCGCACCGCCCGCGCTCGTGCTGTACTGAGCTGTGAGCTGCCTGAAGGGACTCACCCAGTCGTTGGTGAAGGGCGCGCCCTTAGCCATGAGGTCGAGCACGAGGCTCGTGTCCCCGGCGCGCGCGGCGAGCAGCAGGCGCCGGCCGAGCTCCATCGCGCCGTTCGCAGCGCGCTGGCTGCAGCCCGCACCGCCCGCGCTCGTGCTGTACTGAGCTGTGAGCTGCCTGAAGGGACTCACCCAGTCGTTGGTGAAGGGCGCGCCCTTAGCCATGAGGTCGAGCACGAGGCTCGTGTCCCCGGCGCGCGCGGCGAGCAGCAGGCGCCGGCCGAGCTCCATCGCGCCGTTCGCAGCGCGCTGGCTGCAGCCCGCACCGCCCGCGCTCGTGCTGTACTGAGCTGTGAGCTGCCTGAAGGGACTCACCCAGTCGTTGGTGAAGGGCGCGCCCTTAGCCATGAGGTCGAGCACGAGGCTCGTGTCCCCGGCGCGCGCGGCGAGCAGCAGGCGCCGGCCGAGCTCCATCGCGCCGTTCGCAGCGCGCTGGCTGCAGCCCGCACCGCCCGCGCTCGTGCTGTACTGAGCTGTGAGCTGCCTGAAGGGACTCACCCAGTCGTTGGTGAAGGGCGCGCCCTTAGCCATGAGGTCGAGCACGAGGCTCGTGTCCCCGGCGCGCGCGGCGAGCAGCAGGCGCCGGCCGAGCTCCATCGCGCCGTTCGCAGCGCGCTGGCTGCAGCCCGCACCGCCCGCGCTCGTGCTGTACTGAGCTGTGAGCTGCCTGAAGGGACTCACCCAGTCGTTGGTGAAGGGCGCGCCCTTAGCCATGAGGTCGAGCACGAGGCTCGTGTCCCCGGCGCGCGCGGCGAGCAGCAGGCGCCGGCCGAGCTCCATCGCGCCGTTCGCAGCGCGCTGGCTGCAGCCCGCACCGCCCGCACTCGTGGTCGACGCCGTCGCGAATATTGTTCCCACCTCCTGGATAAAGGAGATTATAACAAATTAAATGCAAATGCATTTTCTACGCATCATCTTCAGGGATTTCTCAAAAACCATACTTCCTTCAAACTAACTTTCCAGTTAAGAAACCCCCCATGAGCTAGAAAAATAGCGTGTAAGCTTCAACAGGTGTAGTGATTTTAACCAGCGATAACTAAGAACCACTGTCGTTAAATTATCTTTCGAATAAACAAAACGTCTTTGAAATTGGTCCATCCCATGTCATAAGCGTATATAGCCCGCCAGACGCTAATTACCAACTTTTTGAAGACACTATGGATAAAGTCTTATCAAAAGCATCAAAATCAAAAAAGAATTTAGTAGTATGCGGTGATTTTAATATAGACATATTAAAAAAAACACAAATTTCTATGAGATTTCTTAATCTCTTTGAATCGTATAACCTAAATAATGTTTTTGAAGAACCTACCAGAGTGACTCCAACAACGGCTACTTGCATAGATAATATTTTTTGTGATGTCAAAATAACAAATAAATCTATTTTACAATGTCTAAGCTCCGACCATAGAGGACAAAAGGTCACATTTCCGTCTGGTCCGGCCTTGAGCGTAGTAGATATAGTTTATAGACCAGTCACTGCAAACAGGATAAATAGATTTAAGGATAGGATTTTTGATGGTGTGAAAACATTAATACCAAACAGTAGTAGTAACGTAGACAACTTATATGAAGATCTTTTTAACTTAATTAAAAGCGAATTTGCATCAATTTTCACAAAAAAAAAGGTTAAGTCTAATCGGTTTACAAGTAAGTTTAATGAATGGGCTACACCAGGTATTTATAAAAGCAGGAACAAGTTATATGATCTGTATAGTATTAGAGAACATTCTCAGGACCCACATATTATAGAATATGTTAAAAAATATTCGAAAATCTTTAAAAAAGTTTGTGCCCAAGCAAAGACGAATCATCTTCGTAGGATAGTTTCAGGTTCAAAAAATAAAGCCAAAGCTACCTGGAATATCATTAACAAAGAAACCGGTAAAGATAAAACAAAAGATCGTTCATATTCATTAAAAGATGGAGGTAAACTAGTTAAATCTGATGCAGAAGTAGCTAATATTTTTGAAAAGTACTTTGCTAATATAGCACCATCTACTACTAAAGAACTTAACTCTTCTGCAGAACTGTCTGAATCCATTCTCAAATCCAATATTGATGAGTGTGATTCACCACTATACTTTAGATACGTAAGCACCGATGTAATTATGAACGCATTCAATGAAATAAATATGAAAAAAACCGAGGATCTTTGGGGAATATCCGTATGTATAATTAAAACTATTATTGAAATCATAGCACCTCTTTTAGCGATCATTTTTAACAAATGTGTTGATGAAGGAAAATTCCCAAATTTAATGAAATTTAGTAAAATAGTACCGTTATTTAAATCTGGTGACAAAAATAACCCCTCAAATTTTCGACCGATATCAATTTTACCGGTTCTAAGTAAAATTTTTGAAAAGATTATATTCAATCAGCTACTATTTCACTTCACATCAAACAATTTATTGCATAATAAACAATTTGGCTTTACAAAGGGTCGCAGTACTGCTGATGCTGGAGTCGCTCTGTTGAAACATATATTTGATGCCTATGATAGTAAGCATGATGCTGTGGGAATCTTTTGTGACCTCTCTAAAGCGTTTGATTGTGTTGACCATGAGACCCTGTTGAGAAAACTACGCCATTATGGTGTATCAACTAATGCATGTAACTTATTTAATTCATATCTCACTGAGAGAACACAAAAGGTTTCTATAAATGGAGCAGAGTCTCCTGGAGCACCTCTCACTATGGGTGTGCCCCAGGGTTCGATATTGGGACCGTTACTGTTTCTAATATATATTAATGACCTTCCATACTTTGTAGACGGTGCTTGTGAGATAGTGTTATTTGCTGATGATACTTCACTACTTTTTAAAACTCCAAGGGGTAAAGAATTGTTTGACGATGTAAATGGTACTCTCTCGCGAGTACTTCATTGGTTCACCGTTAACAATTTATTGCTTAACGCGACCAAAACTAAATGCATTAAGTTTACAATGCCCAATGTCCGACAAGTTCCAACAAGGGTTGTTGTTAAGGATGAACAACTAGTCTCTTCAAATACTGCAACTTTTTTGGGAATTACTTTGGATGATAAGCTCCAGTGGGGTCCTCATATCATGACCTTATCAAAGAGACTAAGCTCCGCTGCATACGCTGTAAGAAAGATAAGGTTTCTGACTGATGTTGAAACGGCAAGACTAGTTTATTTTAGTTATTTTCACAGTATCATGTCATACGGCATCTTACTATGGGGCTCAGCTGCAGATATAGAGACAATTTTCGTATTGCAGAAACGAGCCGTGCGGGCTATTTATAAACTTAAATCAAATGAAACACTTAGAGAATTGTTTAAAGAAGTTAAAATACTTACAGTTTACTCGCAATACATTTACGAAAACCTAATTTACGTTCGAAAAAACTTACACTTATTTCCTAAAAATAGCGATTTGCATAACTTCAACACAAGACAAAAAAATAGGCTTGCCGTTCCACATTTTAGGCTTCATAAAGTTGGTCACTCATTTATGGGTAGATGTGTAATATTTTTTAATAAATTACCTGAAAATTTAATTTCATTGCCTTTAGATAAATTTAAAACAGTTGTAAAAGATGTATTAATGTCGAAAGGATATTATAAAATTGATGATTATATAAATGACAAAGATATATGGAAATGTTTGAATGTAAACAATTACAATTATTGTAAATCAATTTTGAAAAGAGGCAATGACAATAGTGACTGAGTTTCTTGCGCCGCTTCTTCTCAGCACTGGCCCAAACTGTCCCGAAGCGGTGGTAGGGTCAATTTATATGTTGGGACGTGTAAAAGTGCTAATTTGTTAGCCTAATTACAAAAATAAATTGATTTTATTGATTTTTATTGAAGCAAAAACAAAGAGGAGCTGGCCTAAGCAACTGTGCACTGTGATTTTCAACTAGGTCCTGACGTCATCATTGTGGGCGGGGCCTAGCTTAGTTTGTTGTCAGCGTTCGTCAGATGCACACGTAACGAGACTCGCATTGTAAGTGTGTTTTTTGCGTTTTAACAAAAAAAAGGATGAAGTGTTGTGTTTTACAATGTCAAAGTTACTCAGACAGACGTTCTGATAATATGGATGGCATCACATTTCATTAGTAAGTAATTTTAATCGTAAATTAAAAATAAAAAGTCTATAACATTCTCAGCTTTCAGCTTCAGTTCAGTTCAAATTATTCTATTTGACACTAGATGGCGACAGTTTTGGGAAGTAAAAACATAAGTTTACGTATCATTTTGCAGTAGTATATTGTAATACTCATGCGTTTAAACGGAAAACTGTTATAAACTTAGTATTAAATACCTTTTAGTAGCTAAAACAGTACTTTTATAGCTTTTATTATTATATTACTAACGGGCCGCTATCTGTCGTCGTCTAGAATAACTATTTTAAATATAACAAATATCCAGGGCCGTATTAAGAATTAAATGATCCTGTGAAAAAATATTTATTTTTATATGTTCGTTTCAGATTTCCATTTGACCAAAATTTAAAATAGCAATGGATTTCAAAACTTAATAGACCGGATTGGACACCAACAAAATATACAAAGATTTGTTCTGGCCATTTCATTGACGTGGACTTCATAGTTACAAAAAAGGGCCTTAAAAAATTGAAAAAGGGCATTTTACCTACTTTAAAACTGGATTTATCGGTTTGTTTAAATGATATTTGCGTGACCGAGTTTAATTAATTTTTAAAAAATAACTAGTTAATTTTATTTTTTTATATTACAGCTTAAAAGAAAATTACCAGAGCCTGTAAATCATCTGTAGACCACAAGTGATTTAAATGAATTTCTGATACTAAATGATTTAACTAGAAAAAAGAAGCTAAAGCAAGAACAACTTCCATCTAAAGAAAAAAGGGCTGGATTAAAAATCAGAAGACTACAAATGCAAGTTAAGGGCTTGAAAAAGTAGGTAAATGAGGTAAATGAAGGCAAAGAGTTATATGCTGATAATTATAATGATAGTGACCTGGATTTGATAAATACAAAAAATAAGGGTGGTCTTACTTTGCCATCTAGAGATGTCATAAAAATATGTATTCGGACCGAATGCAGTATTCGTTCTGTTAAATCGCAATCTTTGAATACTCCTAACTTTCGTAAACATACCATTGTATCGTATACATTACAATCTCTTATTGGACAAGATTGTTTCAAACCATCGGCCAATCATATGTTTGACCAATCACCTACAGCTAATCATATTGTACTTCTGATGAAATCGATTGCAGAAAAATATATTGATATTCGTTTTAAGCACTTTGCAACAATACAAAACGAACGGGCAACTAACCGACAACAACTAACCAAAACTATTATTTTTACTGGTAATTGTTTTTTTTAAACAAAGTTATATTTGGAATAAAATTTTGTCTATTATTTTTAAATCTACTCTAAATATTTTAAAATTAAGTTTACTCGGTCAAAATGCCAAACCATCTCTTATTTAGGCCCAAGGATCGGTCTTAGGGCCCCTACACTTTCTTTCATATGTCAACGACATGAACAATTACAATAAAAATAGTAAATGCTATCAGTTTGCCGATGACACCTGCCTAGTGGCTGCCCATAGTGGCCCTAATGAAGCATGGGCTATGCTGCAATCGGACTTTAACGCTCTTTTGATGTAGTGTCACGATGTAGGACTGGTTGTCAACGCTTCAAAAACAAATTTACTGCCGATTAAATCACCTTATATTAAAAGCGTTCCCTTAAAGGGCATTCTGGCTCATGACCATAAATACTTTCACTCATCTGTTTCGCTTAATTGTATGTGTACTCCCGTAGAAATAGTAGATAGCCAAACATGTTTAGGGCTACAGATTGACATTAAATTTAACTGGTACAATCATAATGTATAGGTGTGTAATAAGTTGAGATAGGTTTTGGCAAACATAATTATTCTTAAAAACCGGATCCCGTACAAGGTGAGGATGATGCTGTATAATTCTCTAGCGGAATCGTACATCCAATACGGTTTATGCAGCTATGGACGCACCTATAATACAATACTTAAATAAAATATACGATCTTCAAGTAAGAATACTAAAGAATATAGTACCAAAAGGAATCAGGCAACAATATAGTGATGACAATTCCGGCCTTTTTGAATATTGTAAAGTAATCAACCTGTTCAAATCCAAGTTAAATTCATTTTGCTAAATAATCTGTTCTTCAAGACGTGTAAAAATCAGCCACAAACAAACAACCCTGTATACACACGATCGGTAGCTTGGCGTGAGTTGAGGTGCAGCTCGACTCGCGTAAATAATGACTACGGTAAGCGAACTTCTGATTTTATTGTGCCTCGCCTAATAAATAAACTATCAAGAGAATTACGAGATAATTTATCTTTTAAAAATATTAAATTAAAGCTTAACTTTCTTGGTTTTCTTTCCTGTAATTAGCAATAATTCAATTAAACTCTTTTGCAAAAAAAACGGGCACTTAAGATTTTTTCCTCTACTTTAATGAAGAAGAACAAGAAATAGGTTTTATTAATTTGACGATGTATTGGCATGTTATTTGAAGCATCCTGGCATGATTCTTTACGTTCCAAATTTAAAATTAATAAAAGAAAAATAATGATTATTGTGGATTATTCTAAAATTGCTTTACTAATGGCGCGAATTGCTGAAACGATTTTTAACTGATTACGATATTTTAAAACTTTTTGGACATTTTCTGCAAATTAAACAATTTAATCTTTATTTTTACATTATATACCACTTTTTGATATGAGTGATAAAGCGATAAGGGCCGGTAAAATTATAGCCCTACTTGAAGAAGGTTGTTCGCAAACTTACGTGTCTCAGCGGCTAAATGTGAGTCGTTCAACTGTCCAGAGGACTTGGCAACGGTATCAAGAGACCGGTTCGGTCAAAAGAAGACCCGGTTCGGGAAGAAAACGATGCACAGAACCAAGAGATGACCGCTTTTTGGTGAGTCAGGCGTTGCGGAATCGTAAGGCGTCAAGTGTGGACCTGAAGAAGAGCCTTGAAGAAGTAAGAGGAGTAGAAGTTAGCTTGTGGACGGTCAGGAGGAGGCTTTTGGCTGCCAATATCAGGAGTTACCGCCCAGCTCGGGGCCCTAAATTACTCCGTGAGTACCGTGTTGCTCGACTTCAGTTTGCTCGGAACTGTGCTTCATGGACTCTGGAGGACTGGAATAAAGTATTGTTTTCTAATGAAGCTAGAATCTCTTTGTGTGGAGAGGACCGACGCCGGCGACTGCTGCGAAGACCACGGGAACGCTATGCGGAAGTGTGTTTCGAAGAAATCACTCCTTATGGCGGAGGCTCCGTTATGTTTTGGGCAGCAATTAATTCGACGGAGCGTACGGAGTTAGTTTTCATAGAAAATGGAACATTAAATGCACATCGGTACATAATGGAAGTCCTAATTCCATATGCACAACCCACATTGACTGCACTTGGGGAAGATTCCATTTTTATGGACGACAATGCTCGCTCGCACCGTTCTGGCGACGTGGAAGCGTACATGCAAGAAGTTGGGATCCGTCGTTTAGATTGGCCAGCTCGAAGTCCTGACCTCAATCCAATTGAGCATGTCTGGGATGTTCTAAAGAGACGTGTAAGATCAGTGCAACCTGCTCCACAAAACATCAGGGAGCTAAAAAGAGTCATTGCAGAAGAGTGGGAACGAATTCCTCAAAACGTTATTAAAAACATCGTGGAAAGCATGCCCAGAAGGATTCAAGCTGTGATTTTGGCAAGAGGAGGTCACATTCGGTATTAGGTTTTTACATTTGTAACTTTATTTAATTAAAAAAAGTAAAAAAAATCTTATCTTTATTGCCGACCACTTCTTATTGTTTGGGCGTGTACATCGGTTTTAAAGAATCCATCGTTTTTTTTCTTTCTTTTAGTTGCCCGAACTCACTTCACGCGCATTAATTTACACGATTATAAGTATACAGACTACGTCAAAGAAATAAATTTCATTTAATTAACTCAAATCGACCTTGGAACGTAAATTTCCTTAGGTGCCCGTTTTTTTTGCAAAAGAGTGTATTAACCAAACGGCTTACATATATTATTTGTCCAATTCTTGTTTTTATGTATTTATTAACTTTATTTGTAACCCTTAGTATAATTATTACAAACCCAAGTGGTTCACTTGTACTAAGTATGTTAGTTAAGTGTTTTGTAATGTAACGGTTTTTTACATGATAATAAAGAGAAAAAAAAAATACATATTACATTTTTTTAAGCTTAAAGTTCTGAGTACGTCCCATCATATTCAAGACTATCGACATCTAGTGTGAGATAGCTGAATTAGTAGTAACATCAACATACACCTAAACTAGTAGTTTTGCTATTAGCCGATAGATTAAATATTGCGAAGTGGGCGGAGCCACGGGCAGAGCTGAACACCCCCGCACCCCGCAAAATATCACGCGTCGTTTCATAAAGAAATTTGACTGTTACAACTCCTCTTTGTTTTTGCTTCATGGTCCATCCATTTGACAACTACTATGCCACAGTGTCCTTAGCAACCGGCTTTTTCCCCGATGCTTTCAAAAAAGCAGTCGTCAATCTAATCCATATGTCTGGTAATCGAGACTGTGTGAACAACTATCGCCCCATTTCCATCCTTCCGTCACTGTCAAAAATTTTAAACAAAATCATTAATAACCAGCTTATAAAGATTCTCGAGAGCCGCAATCTTCTGTCACCTTATCAATACGGGTTTAGAAGAGGAAAGTCGACAGTGCATGATCTCAATGACTATATTGTTAGAAACCTGGATGGGAGGAAGGTGTCTCGCAATCTTCCTAGACCTGGTCAAGGCTTTTGACACGGTGTGGTGTCTATACCCTTACTCCTAAATAGGCTTGAGTTTATGGGAGTCAGAGGCAGGCAACTGTCGCATTTCCTCAAATACTTCACTGGCCGCTCCCAGGCAGTTACCATTGAGGACAATCTCAGCACAGACATAGACCTAGTGTACGGCGTGCCCCAAGGCAGCATCCTCGGACCCACGCTGTTCTTGGTCTCCATTAAAGATCTGTTAATTGTTCTCTTGTCATCCCACACTACAAGATGATCTCATTCGCGGATGACACTGCTCTTGTCTTCTCGTCAAATAAGGGGGAGGATGTCTTTAACCGCGACCAATTTTACCTTCATCCTCTCTCTACTTATGATTACAAAAGTGCCACCACCAGGTTCCTGTTGTCACTGACGTATGATGCCACTGAAGATATGATACCTCCAGTAGAGTAGATATACAAACAAAATGTAGTTACTCACGCATACTCACTCTCTCTGACACACACACGCACACTCACGCGCACCCACACACACACACACACACACACGCTCACACACACACATACACACACACACACTCACGCGCAAACAAATTCTCTCTCTCACACACACACACACACTCACACAGACGGTATTAAATTATTAGTACTTAGATTTAAGTTGCAATGTATTAATTTTTTTAGGGGATTTATAAACCGAGCGACATAAAAAGGACTTGGCGACTGACGATGACAAACTGTATTAATGACTTGAGCGGCATGATTTTAAGTCAGCGACAAAATAACTAAACTTACGACGATTCTTGACTTATATTAAAATCAAAAATGAGCTTACAAAAAGCGGGTAATGCTAAATTTATTTGAGAAACTTAAAATACTAACTGAGCGACTGAAATACTAAGTGAGCGACTTGAAATACAGAAAGGGCAACTTAAATACTAAATTAGGGACGATTTTTCCAATTGTGGTCTTACCTAACGAACTACTAAAAATTGCAATTTGAGCATACTTTTCGAAGTGACTGTAATACTGATTGTTGGTTCCTGTTTTTTTGTTTGAGGTATTTATAAATATTTTATGAACATGCGTTTTTAATGAAAAGTGCGGATATAAATGTGAAGATAATCGAAACTGATTCTAACAAAAAGGTATATTTGATTAGCACGAATGTGCGAAAGAATTAATCAACAATGTCTGCTGGTAAATATTTGATGACTACAAAAAGGCTCGTGCGACTGCCCCGAATTTTACAGTAAATACATATGTAAACACGTTTTGGGTCTATTAGACTCAAATTAACAATAACCCTTAGAAGCCAACATGATACCTATTGGGCAAAAAAGAAAACGAGGTCATCCCGCCAAGTGTAAATCAGCACTTATTTAAGAATTTTATTTCTCTTGACTGTATGTTTTTTTTATTGATTTTTCTTTAGTGAATTTGATTTTTAATTTAATTTACCTGCCCTTAATTTTAATTTTTTTTTTTGTCTGATAGTATGTGTTCATATAGTTATTTCATATGATTTTTCTATTTAAAATGTAAGCTCATAATATACTGCTCAGTATAGTATTTTTCAAAGTAGCTTTTGTATTAAAAATGAGATATAATGACACTTAAGATAAAATGCCGGCCAGTATAAATAAAAGATTCATCAAATATTTAAAAAAATGCAGAACGCAATGCCGTCATTCAAACTAATATTAAGTCGCTCAAATATTATGTAGCTGCTCATTTTGTTTTTTGAGGCACTCAAATTAAGATTTGTTAGTCGATGTTTTTTTAATTTCTAGTCGCTCATACTCAGTCGCTCATTTAGTAATTCAGTACGCTAAATTCATTATTTCTGTCAATTAAAATCTTCATTTACAGTCGCTCGTTTAAATACTACCCATTTTTTTATAACCTACTGTAAGATTCACTTCTTGTGCCCCCAAACAACATTGAGTGAGGAGAGTGCTGGTGCTCTGTATTAAAGGCTCAACCCTAGTTCAGACTCCAGTTCTCTTACAATGAAATTATTTTCACTGTTAAAACGTAATCCTAGGTACTGATGGTTGTGATAGAAGCAATAAATAATTTAATTTTTATTACACACGGCACACAAAAACACTTACATAAACAGATATAGGGGTTAAACTTATAATGCCCTTCTTTTTCTTTGCGGTTCAAAATAGCGGACTCTGTAGACATTTACATTTACCTGTTTAATTATTTACTCTCCATAAGAACCATCCTTCAAGGAATATTATAAAAGAGAATTGAAGAGAACTATCAGACAAAGTAATACAAAATTATTTTTCGGCTCTGGTCATCGAGGAAGAATCAAACCCCCGACCTTTGGAAGTCCAGTCCAATGCTCTGACCACTGAGCTACCGAGAACCTTAATGGAGTCGTTGTCTTTTCGAAATTAAAAAAAAAGTGTTGTAAATGCTACAAATACTTATCAAATAAAATACAAAATAAGGTGAAATAGATGTTCTCCCAGCCAAATATATAGACAATTTATTTTACAGTGCATACACAAGTGTTTTGATTATTTCTACAGCAAACACACCAACTCCAAACTACAATGGTACCCAAAGAAAACCAGCACCATGGCAATAATGCTGAGCGGGGCCCCCACTTAATTTGGTTATACCTTCTACCTTAAAGAAAAATTTCTTTTATTTTAGTATAATAATATACCTTAATCCTGTCTAAGTCCTGTGTAAATTTTCAAGTGTAGTTTATAAGTAAAATTTTTTTTTCTTTGTTTTCAACTTATGAATTCGCTTAACTTATCATTGTGACTTTACTTACTGAGACGATTTGGGGCTGGTGGAAGCCCACATCGCTGGCAGTCCCTGTATCAGTCATAACTATTCCGCAACTGCAACAAATAGGGAAGGAGCCTTTACTTATTTTTTTCTTTGCTACTGACTTTTCATTGACTGCTGCAGATCTATCGTAGTTTGCAGTAGTAGAAATGTGGTGGGATAAGGCACATTTAATCCTATTGATAGGTTCATGAACTCACTATTATGTTTGTCATAAAGAAACCTGTATTTATGACAATATCAATAAAAACAAAAACTTATTACTCAGAACCAAAATAATAAAACTGTTTTATGCATGTTTTAGGTTAGAAGTAATAACAACAAATAGCTTTACCAGGTAGAATAACAATTCGTTGAGTACTCATGACAATAAATTACCAATTTTTTAGAAAAGGTTCCACCACTAAAAATTAAATACAAAAAGTGTGAAGATGTAAACTAAGAACTACTGAGTTAATCACCCTTTCAAAGAAGGCATATAAGGCAACCATTATACTATATTAAAACCACTTATCACAAACACTGAGCACTTTGACTAGAAAACACTCAAAAGGCTACAAAATTAACTTTTTGCGCCATTGTTGTTGTTGAATGAAGTTTTGCTGAAGACACAAAACAGGATGAGGATGTTGGTCGTTACTTCGCTAAATGCAGCAAATAGGCACTCGTGAAGCATTCAACTTCCTTTTCCTGTCGAAGCGGAAGTGGCATATTTCAACGCAAACTTTTGTTATTTACAAATTAATTTCAAAAGTAACTTACCTTCCACCCTTTAAAATTGATATAAATAGCGAATTCTGCTTTGAATTATTGCGACAGTTTTGCAGACGTCATTAAATTTAGCGACATGGCATTGCTTCAAAGATTACAACCGCGAAATTGTATAGAAATAAAATGTCAAAATCCAAGTTAGGTTATATTAATTGTCTCAAGTTTAAACTAGCGAAAAGATTTCAGCTACGAAGTAATGTTTTGTTTATTAAACTAATTTGTGTTTGATTTTTATAGAACTGTAAACATTTAAGCGAGTAAGGAATAAATTCTCATAAAAGTTTTCTTCCTGAAAAATAGTTGCCAGTTGTGTGGCGCTAGTTCCTATTGAAAAATGTCAATATCAATAACTTTTGATTTAGTTCCACAAAAAAGCGTAAGATGTGATAGTTAACATGACATTCCTGGCTTTTGCATGTCGTCCCGGTATCAAAAGAGTATAACTAGATGGCGTTGCTTTGCAGTTATTGAAGTTTAATCTGTTGCGGAGTCACCTAACAGGAGGCGCTAGCAGTACATACTGAAAGTAAGTTTCAGAAGGATTTTCTGGATTTGCATTTTGTGTAGTCAAGGCAAAAGAAGACATTGAAGATAATGATTGTTTCTTTTCATAAAAACAGTATCTGAAATGAACAGAAAACACCTTTCAGCTTATATAACGTAGAAAACGTTTCAAGTAACTTGAACATGGTGCATATCATTACGTTTTCATTTTGCTTTGTCTTTTTGCTTGATCCACGTATGATAAGTGTAATCTGAAGTGCAGGAGCGACAGTATTATTCGTATTATCAAAATAATCCAGCTGCTTCTAATCGAACAGCACCAGCCAACATTATTGGGTGGGTACGTTACATAAAGAACGAAGCATTTTCACTTGTAAATTGTTGTAAGCTATGTATTGTAAGTAATGTTCAAAGCAAAGCAGAAGCTACGAAGCTTTTTTAGAAGGTAATTTCGTGGTGATTTTTTGGATAGTGGCAACACAAACCTGCACAACGTTCAATTTTTATCGTTAAGGTATTTTGAGGATTTTTTTACTTAAAAAAACGTTTTTAATTTTTCAGATACCCCTGGGGCAGCTTTGAATACTATCATGGGGCAGTACTAAAAATGACCAAAAATAAAAATAAAAAAAATTCGAATATGAAATTGACTAGCAAGGCATAGAGACTGTAGATCTAGCAGTATTTACTACTCTACTACTACTACTTTAAGAAGAGTCTCATATTTTGATGAGTATATATAAAAATGAATTGCTGTTCGTTAGTCTCGCTAAAACTCGAGAACGGCTGAACTGATTTGAATAATTTTTATCTTAAAATATTCGCGGAAGTCTAGGGAAGGCTTAAAAGATAAAAAAAAAATAAAAACAATGGGCAGGGCAACGTTTGCCGGGTCCACTAGTTTCAAATAAAAGTTATGTCCATTAATTTTTCATTTTGTTAAACAAGTACTTTGTAATTGTGAACTTTATACTCGTACTTGCTATTGATATTTCATCGCCGTCGTTTCTAATGTTGAGTCTAATGTTGTTACTTAAAAGTGTGAGAAACCTTAAAATTTCGTCGAATTTAATGATATTCCAAAACTGCATCATGCGTGTTCAAAGCTGCCCCAGGATTTTGATGTTATTCTGTATGATGGATTGCAATTTTAAAGCCCAATAGTCAGACTAAGCATTGTGAAACAGTGAAAAGTGTTTAAAGGTTCCCTTGGTTGTAAATTCTAGGAAATGTGTCAGTTCAGCGTCCATGTTTGCGCGCCTACCCACGCCGACAAGTTTGCAACTACCCTCCTATCCTCACGAGCGCCTTGTTCCGAATACTTGCTGTTACCCGTTACCAGCTAAGCTTTTTGGTTCAATAATTCGTTACCACATATACCAGACATAGCTAAGAACCATTTAAATATCTTTCGAATAAAATATCGTTTGTCTGTTAAGTCGGTTTACTGACGATAGTTGAACGTGACAACGTCTTTGTCACGTTGCCTCTTTGACACTCGTTCCGCGCTCTCGCTTGCACTTCAAACCTTGAATGGAACGCCTCAGAGCGAGGTAACGCCGCATGCATCATGTTTTTTGGTGCGTGCAGTCGGCTCCATCGAATCATAAGACGGTGTCACGTCAAAAACTAACTTGTCAGTTAATAAAACCCCGTATAAGCCAGTTAAACAGCTGTAGTTTAACTTCTTACGGTTTTTGACCAGAAATAGCTAAGAATCATCGTGATTAAAATATCTTTCGAATTAAAAAGCCACACTAAAATCGGTCCATCGGTATAGGAGTTACGGTGCTACAAGCAGACACACACCAACACAAACAAATATACATACACACACAAACAGACATAGGTGTCAAACTTATAACACCCTTATTTTTCATCGCGGTAAAAAATAATCTTGCTACAATAATCGAGGAGCGCCAGCTAACAGTATACAAGATAGACGTAGCATTTTCGCTTTAGTTGTTAATCCCAGGAAATGTGTCAGGCCACTATTGACGTTGCCCGGCGAAGCGTCGGTGTTTGCGCGCCCATCCACGCCGACGTGTTTGCGACTACCCTCCTATCGTTTGGAGCACTTTGTTCCGAAAACTCACTGTTACTCGCACCGGCTAGCATTCCTCAAATAAATTATCCGAAGAAGCGAGTCACGCTGTGAATACGACACACGGACAGGAATGAGTTTCAATGCTTTATCATCAGCCTATATACGTCCCACTGCTGGGCACAGGCCTCACCTCAACTATGAGGTGGTACGAGAAATACTCCACCACGCGGGCTCAGGCGGCTTAAAATAACATCTGACAGTAAGGTTGGTCACTTACCTTACAAAAACCCCTCCACTAATATTTATTATTATAAAAGAAAAATTCAGATTCGGACAATTCGATTTGGATAAATGTGCGCTGTTTCATGAGATATCATAACGGCGCGTTCGGGTCGTATAAGTGCGCGTTCACCTTTTTGTTGGAAAAGGTTGTTAGAGAGAATAATTGATTGAGACGGTTTACAAAGCTGATTAGGTACAGGCACACTATCATGTTCTCTCGAGGCCGTGGGATGGGAATAAACATCGATGCCTCCAGGGAGTAGCGGGTCTCGGCGCGGCGAATACAAACAGAACCAACTTACATGCCTAAGTAAATACATTTCGCTGCCGTTTGCCTTTGCCGTACCTGCGCAAATGGAAAAACGAAGGTAGCTGTAAAAAGAACCGCTTTCCACTCTCTAAAGAGGAGTGCGAGAACTCTGAGACGAACACCTCTCACGAATATGCTAATATTTTATGTAGGTACCACCATCAAAACGTAACGAATGATTCCAAATGTTTCTTGGTTTGACTCTTTTGCCATGTTTTGTTTGTATAACCTCTGAAAAAGCTCTATTGCTTTTGATTCATGTGGATATTCCACAACTAATATACTCGCTACAATACTACGCTGTAGTGAGTTTGAATTTCATTAATATACTCCTTCGAAACGACTTGACCGATTCTCATGAAATTTTGTGAGCATATTGAGTTTTTAAATATTAGTAGAGTATTTTCAATTCTCTTAGTGATAAGGGTTGTCCACAATAATTAATATGGCAAAACCACGTTTTCCGGGTAAGTTAGTAATATTATAAATGTGAAAGATTTGTTTGTTTGGATGTTTGGTATACGGGTATGAGCTGACTTGGAAGATAAGATACTTTTTATCTTAAGTCCCTTCTTTTCTTAAAACAACAGGCAGGACATTATACTCGTAATACGTTACAAACGCGTTTATAAAATCACGTAGGTACTTACCTATGTAAACGCAACTTCTCTACCCCTGAAAGTCCTACTAGTTACCCGCATTTAAATTAAATGTTGACTTTGTAACTACTGCGTGTTAATAATTGGATATTAACACAATATGTTGTGTTAGCACCTCCTATAAGTGTATCTACACCCCGATAAGACGTTTCGCACGTGTAAGTACAGCTGATATTAATTAAACTCCCGAAACACCGCGTAATTAGCAGGTGACACTCAGTGCGATACGAATTTACGCTTCCCGAAATATTTTAGGGAAAATTACATTTTCGCCCAACCTTAGTTTTAGGGCCAAAGGTTATCTCGGGTGCTTATTTAGCTTGTATCGTTTTGACATATTATTTGGGTAGTGCCTAATTAATCCTGTTAACATTTAACCAAAATCTGAACTCTGAAGGCCTTGGAGGAAGTTTCTAATTGTCTTGGGTCTTGTAAATTGATAGTGGGTGTGAAGTTGCGTCGTTAGTATTTTTATTGTTATTGAGTACGGTTTGCGAAGATTATTTTTTTCAATCTGTGATAATCTGTGTATGATATAAAAGCTGATAACTCGGTACGTAGATTGAAGTGTACGGAACATTCAGTTAAATAATATATAAAAACTAGGTTATGTACCTAGTTGTTATACTGCAGGAAAATTGTATAAATCACAGTGTTTCTAATAGTACGAAGTTACATACGAGGGAAAGCTCTGTGGTCGAACTCCTGACGATAGTCCCAAGTAAAAATGGGAGGAAATCGCTACTTTCACACACAGCATAAATATCAGCGCGCGAAAAAGTACTGAGAACGACGCGCTTGCATCTCGTCTAAGGCTAGGCCATTCGGGCAACACTAAGAATTAATTCGTGTAAAATATGAAGCAGGGCGCAGGCGCCGCCCGCGCCCTAATTACGGCTTTTGTTACAACTTACCTTTGTGTTCATTGCTGGCGCACGTAACGCGAATAAAGCGCCTCTTTGTGCGCGCGAGTAAACAATGTGTGTTTTCACTTTGTCCGCAAAATTTATACTTTTGTGAAAAATGCTCCCAGTAGTCGCAATTTGAGCGAAAACGCAGCATTTTGATCCGCCGCGCGGGACAAATGAAATTATGAATTCTACGCGGCTCCATGGCTTCTGCGGCGGGTAGACGCGCGATTGTCGTTTATAGGGCACGGCGCGGGCCAGGCGTGACGCCAGCCGTGGAACTCGCAATCGTTTCATAAAGATGAGCCATGAATGTGCAATGCTCTTCCTGCTTACTTTCAGTTTTGTTTCACTGTCTTACTAACCTATTGTTTCTCGAAAATGGAGCTAGTTCCCCACATAGCTAGTTTGAATCGTAGGTAATCAATTTAATTTGAAAGTTGAAATTACTTTGCTACGAGCGCTGATTCGAATCTTTGATTTTTTTCTCTTATTAACGACCGCGATCCCAAAAATAATGAGTCCACAGCCTATCATTCTGAGGTAAGCAATCGCCTTATGTAACGAATAGTCTTGAGCTTCGTAATACGATTGAGGTGCTACCTTCGGGTTGCTCCGAGCTGAAATTGGGTTTGTGTAAGTGAAGTGCTAAAACTAGAGCGACGTCGCGGGACGTGCCCGGCGCGGGTCGGACGTGAGCAGAACCTTTCAACTAGAACCTTTATTTCGGTTCCTGTAATGCAATAAAATTCATTAAGAAACTGCTGCTAAGTGTAGATAGAAGATAGAAGCTAGAAATCGAAACAGCAGTGTTTGACGTTTGCTACTGTTAGATTACAAAAACAAAAGTGTGGCGAAATTTCACCAATTTCGCTGTAGATACTATTCGAAAATAAATCCTAGATAACCTTCCAAAGCTGCTGCTTTTAACATGTTCATGTTATGCTTTGCATGACTAAAGCTGAAAAAGAGGATTATTTTGCGTTAAATCTCCACTAAATGACGCACGAACCAAAATACATCCAACTGTAATCACCTGAAAAAGCTAGAGCTGGAAGTCGCAGGACTTACAGCACCTACAACTCACAACGTGCCACAGAAGATGCACCTGGAATTACAACACTGACACCAAAAAAACACTCGACGCGTTTTGCCACTACACGTGGCATCCTCAGGAGATGTGACTGACATCGCTCGTAGACTGTCGAAGCGACAACATCTCCTGAGGATGCCACTTCCAAAAGTCCGGAAAAGTACCAGACGCAAGAGACTTACTAAAGATCGCGCTTAATCGAGCTAAGCTATTTAATTTTTGATCTAGCTTTGTGTATTGTATAATATGTTCAAAATAATTCTAAACACCAACGTCAGGCCGTGGCATCAGCGCGGGTGAGATGTGGTATGATGCGAGCGCGCGCGGAATTCGTAGCCTCGTAGCTCGTAGTCCGTAGCGCATTGCTAATCCAGACATTATAGTAGGTTCACCTTGAAATTCGAGATACCTAGCTGTAAGTTTGTATAGTATACTTGTATATTGACACTCTAAAAGTTATCTCTAAACTTACATCTGGTAGGGTGTATACAGAGTGTAAAAAAAAACCTTAACGAAGCTGTCAACCACGCGTTCAGTACATCAAACCAAATCGTATGAAAAATAAATTTTGGCTGGGAAACAACTAAGAAGATCAACCAATTCTTACCACCGGTCAAGTGTAACATACCTCTTCAAGACGCAGGGGTGTACAGACTGAAATGCGACTGCGGACTCTCATACATAGGGCAAACAAAGCGTAGTATAAGCGTACGGATTAAAGAACATGTAGCCGACGTTAAACATAGACGGAACACAAAGTGTGAACACGCGTTAGATAAACCTAACCACTTCATACGCTTTGACCAACCAAAAGTCCTCGCAAGAGAACGCCGTTTTCTTCCTCGTATGCTCCGTGAGGCTATTGAAATAAGAAGACACCCTAATTTTAATAGAGAAGATGGTTGGAAAATTCGACCAGCTTGGGATCCTGTTTTGGCCAAGACTCAAGCTCGACCCCGCACTGCAAGACCTCAAGATACTATTAGCTCATTTTGTGTGGATAGGAACGTAACTTAATATTTTTGAGTGATGGTAGTTAAAAAAAATTTCAAACTATGTAATGACAACTAACACCTTAGTCTACCTGTGACCACGGACGCTGAAAAGGGTCCGAAACGTCAGGTTAAAACAAAATGTAAATAAATCGCGAAATAATCCGTAAAAATTGTATCATTTCAATGGGAAACAACTTTTATTTTTTGACATCAAAAAAAATAATTTAATTCTAACCCGCAATGTACAGCGCGCACGCGGAAAAGTCACCGCGGGGCGTGTTGCTTTACGCTGTCGCGACGCGGTTCGGTTCGAGTGTGCGCATTGCGGAGTGTGCCATTTAGAGGCTTTTTATGAAAAAACTAGTGAAAATCTGTATTATGTTTCTTTGGAAAAAAGTTAAGTTATAACGGACAGAAGTCATTTCAAAAAACCATTAAAAATATGTACAAAAAAGACCTCAAAATTTTAATATTTGCGTATACCATTTGTAGGTTTTGAAACATCTTTTAGATTGTCAAAATACAAGTATTTACCGACTTACAGCTGTGTAACTCGAATTCCGAGATTCTTACCCAATATATGCTTAATTGACTGGACTATGCTACGGTTACGAGCTGCCCACGCCCACGCCTGGCCCGCTTGCATTCCCGCTGTGTTACGTGAATGTGGGCGGACTAAAAGCTATTTTAACCTTACACGGATAAATACACTTCTCTTTATTTACTGGCGCATTCGGTTTCTAATGCAGCACCGAGCTACAAGTCAGTCGTCTTAACGGTTAAAAAATACACTGGCAAATGGCAATTCAATATTGACTGCCTGCCAGTAACTTATTTGACATGTTATATTCAATTTCATTTGACTATATTATTTTATTACTATTTTATTTTTGGATACAGACATTTATTATTAACTAGCTGACCCGGCGAACTTCGTACCGCCTTAGCGTTGCAATGATTGAACAATGTCATCGAATGACATTGACACTAGTTACGCGCGTTTTTTAAAATATGCAAAATGAAATGAATTTTTTCAATATTTCTGAGAGATTTTCTTAATATTTTTTCCGTAAGAACCTTCTCCTAATAATAACAAATACAACAAAAAAAGAATAAGTGAAATCGGTCCAGCCATTCACGCGTGATGCCGTGACCAAAGAAAACGGGTTTCAGTTTTATATTAAAAGAAGATTCAGACATGTAGGTATTTCTTTCTTCTTTTTTTTCACTACATTTGTATGCCGTCAAGGCTGATCACAGCGCAATTTTTTTTAACCTGTATTTGTACATTGACATCTAATCACCTGTGTATCATAAATAAATCATTTGAATTTGAATTAAAGTTCGTGGGTACGCTCTTTATTTAATGATACCTAGGAGACATATTTTTGATACACTGGTTCTAATAAATAGAGTGGGTTTAACTACAGAATAGTGTCTACGTTCCCAAGTATTTCAGATTGGTGATCGTATCTCTATATATTACTTTGCCTATAAATATTAAGGGTGGACAACCCTTATCACTAAGGGGTATGAAAAATAGATGTTAGCAGATTCTCAGACCTACTGAATATGCTCACAAAATTTCATTAGAATCGGTCAAGCCGTTTCGGAGGAGTATGGGAACAAACATTGTGACACGATAATTTTATATATATAGAGATTTGTGTAAGAGCATTCCTTTCCCACCAGCCTGTAACGCGGTGCTAGGGCCGAGAAATATATTTATGGTACCGCTTTAAAGATCTCGGCAAATAGACTGGGCCAAAACTATAACATTTGTTAAATACTCCGAGTAGGTAGAAATCCTAAAATTAAATATTTAGCATACACTTAAGGGTTAAGAGACGTGTGTGTTTAGCACTAAGCAAATGAATTTTAGTTATTCCATAGCCTTTAATCAAATAACACCTATCTCATTCGTGGCGCATTCCTCCTCCGAAGCGAGAAATGCGCTCCAGCACCCGCCAGCGATGCCAATGACGCCGCCGCAGGTGCACTCTGGCCTTTATATCGCACTCTCATTGGTATTCGAACGCAAATTACATATTGATGGCGGCTTAGCATTAGTAAGATTCACAGACCAAGGTTTGTAAAAGGTCATAGGATCTTACTAGTTTAAGTAGACCGTTAAACCGAGAAACACTTATGTTGAAAACTTTCCAGTCAAAAAAAGTCATAAAGTCATTTATTCCATAAACAATAATAAAAATCGTATTGGAACGTATAATATGAAGTCATATCGTAAAGACGGATTTTGACCAGCTATAGCTAAGAACAATCTTGAATTATTTATCTTTCGAATAAAAAAAACCGCATTGAAATCGGTCCATCCGTTTGGTAGCTACGATGTCACAGACAAACACACAAACACACAGAGACATAAGGCTCAAACTGATAACACCCTTTTTTCGTCGGGGCTTATAAAGGGAAGCCTTTATATGATTTTAAACTTTCGCGTTGCATTTTAACACTAACTGTTGGTTATCGGGTCTAAACGCGAACTATTTAATGAGTATTTAGGTACTCACTGCTCGACGTTTCGGCTGGATTACACAGCCGTGGTCACGGCATGATGTGCATTAGAACATTAACTTTTTACGTCATATTTATCATCATCATCAGCCTATATACGTCCCACTGCTGGGCACAGGCCTCACCTCAACTATGAGGTGGTGCGAGCCATACTCCACCACGCGGGCTCAGTGCGGATTGGTGGAGGGGTGTGTGTAAGTGCAAGTGACAAACCTTACTGTCAGATGTTATTAAGCCGCCCGAGGGCCTCCGACCAGGCTTAACGACTAATATCTATCGATATTAATCGGGACCAACAGCTTAACGTGCCTTCCGAAGCACGGAGATGCTTGTAAATACACGTCACTTATATGGTCAGAATCACCTATCCCAAACATGACCGCGCCTTAGGTTGCTTAACTTTTGGTATCACTACCAAAGCGCTGCAACCACTGCGCCACAAGCACCTCAAGCACGTTACACATGAGTAGGTACTCTCTTTACAATATTAATGACACCACTTAATGTCATCTCGGAACCTCCAGCTACAACCGCTTCCATAATCACACCTCTTATTTTTCTTAAACTGGCATAACGAGGAAAGTTTGAGTCGGTATTTTATTCTGATGGGTTCTGTCAATGGTTACGGCTTATTAATCGCGAAACGAGCTTAACTGGAAGCGGCGACATCTGTTTGTTGACGAAAGCTCGCAATTTACGCGCCGCTGACGAGTTATGATTCTAAAGTGCCAAGTTTATTAAAGAGAGCTCAATTAAAGCTTTAGAACAACAAATGAGACCGCGCGACTTTTAAGTTATGACAAAAAAGTTAAACAGTAGGCACGTGCGCGCTTGACATCAGCAAGCGCGACGATTATTATTGTATTATATACTATTGACGACCGTTTGTTGCAGTGGTCCACATGTCGGACTTTAAAAACCAAGGGTCGCGGGTTCGATCCCCGCACAGTACAAGCACAAGTGTGCATGAACATGTGTGTTTGTACTGGTCTGGGTGTTTTCTATGTATAATATGTATTTATTATTATACAAAAAGTATTTAAGTATGTTTATCCGTTACCCATAACACAAGCCTTGTAGCTTAATTTGGGACTAGAGAATTGGTGTGATTGTTGTGAATTATTATTATTATTATTATGTCGGTCATTTCCAATCTCGGGACCACAGGGTCCCGGACCTTTGGAAGGCATGTGTGGGGCCGAAGCCAACACGCAGAGGCCCGTTAGACACTTTAATCAAAATGAAGTGTGACACTAGCCAGCGATTATCCCTGTATGCACTATGTGAGTACACCCAAGGACAACCCCCGGTTAGTGTAGGACTATTGCAAGGTATGGTGAAATAATACTGGGTTATGGGTTTAAGAGCTGTGGATAAGGTAACTGGGACTATGAATGGAGAGACTACGGGACACCTGCCTGGTTCATAGCCTCGGCTGAAAAAATTGGCAGGTGGTGACTCGCCGACAACTAAATGGGCCCCCCCTGGCGCCGTGGGTCGTCTAGACCGGACTGAGGGGCAACACTAGCGTTATCGGCTGGAGGTGGAGAGGTGGTTCTGGACTTTCAACGACAATCACTTGCTTCCCTGGGGGTCCGGCATCATGTGCCCACTCGCCACTTACGAACCACATCCACCTTCGAGCATCACGCTCTCGCGACTCCACTCTGGCCGGCCGGTGAAGGCAAGCCAGAGGTGAGAGACCTGCAGGCACTCTTGGGTTCCACTTCGGCAGAGCCGAAGACGAGGGCCTTAACCGACTCTCAGGAGCACTCGGATTAACGACTGACCCCGTGGTGTCGCTACTCACCACAGCTCGCCACAAAGCTGCCCTGCGGGGTTATTATTATTATTATTAACCATTTTTAATAATTTGATGTATTTTAAACTTAGTCTCATTTAATACTTCCTTGATTTTATGGTGCCAAAGAAATTGCATCCTTTGCTTTCATTGCAAATTGACAACTGAATAATTTTTTAGCACCTACCTAATTTATAATTACTGATTGCATTAATACAAGGAGACGTATTGATTAGATATTACTTCTTGGATGGGGACGACTACTAGTATGTTTGTAAAGAGTTCACTGTATATATTTTTATTATGGCTAACAACTAATCTTCGAACATAATGACTCTTTAGGGCTATATAATTATAATATTTGCCGTCTCGCGGCGAAACGAACCGGATTGAGACCGTAACTCAATTTTCTTATTAGTATCCGTACTTTGACTCGTTTCGAGTTTAAACCTTATTAACGCACTTTACTGTTAGGTTAATTTGCTTTTTACTTAGATTTACAAATTGGGTTTAACAGGATCATACCGCATGGGTAATCAAATGACTTCAAAATGTTGAGATTTCAAACATTCCTTTTCATTTTCCACGTCAAAGATATTCGAGATTACTCATAAGACGCTCAGTAGGTACTGAATAAGTTGAGAATTCAGTACGCCTGTACTATATTCGCCTCATAACTTGTAACTTGCATACTTTTGTGTATTCTGGCAAATAAATGATACATTTGATTTATCTAAGTAATTTGAAGGTGCACACGGCTCCACATCAAGCTACTCATTTTCGTTGCAAAACCACGCTTATTACGTAAGTATAAGATACCACAATGATTAGCTTGACATGTGGCCGTGCGTACTATTAAAGAGAGATAATACAGAGATGTCTTGTATAATTCTAGATTGAGCATTTAGAATAGTTATTTACTAGTAGTATCTTGTCAATTAAGATGCTTTGATGAATAGTGGTTCCTAGAAGAAAGTCTTTTAATTCTATAATCGTAGCCCACTTCTGCCCACCACGCAGCAAGTTTGCTGAGGTATAACTGGCGGTAGTTACTAGTCAAGATGCCAAACATTCATTAACAGGGCTGACCAGGAAATACCAAAATATTGTTAGAAATATATTAGTTACCTACTAGGTAGTTTTTTTGGAATGCGTTGTTTTCCCGTTATACCAATTGTTAACGCGGACTGTATTACGAATTTATTACGAAACGAAAATTAAACCGTCAAGAAACTATCCACTTACTTGAGATCTGAGGTAACTCGGCCTAGGTGGCATCGAGATAGTACATCCAACCCTAATTCAGCTGAACAGTGAGTTATAGTTTACCACTCGATGATAATTTTGAAGATGGCTTCGATCCCAAGTAATTGCTTCCTGATAGGCACTCACGATAACGAAAATATCAAAATAGCGATAAAATTTAGAGCGCAGCGAAAAGGATGTGCATGCGGTGCTTTCGAAAACGGAAGAGAGTTTTTTTTTTTAATATGTGAGTGGAATGTTGCCAAGGCAAAAAAATTATAAGTTTTAAGTAAATCGAACACCAATTTTATCCAAATATAATTCAAATCTTTGGTAATTTAGGAGTGAAAGCGATTAGATTCCCCGAATTAATTTTTCCCGTGGGAATGCGTTGTTTTTCCGCGGTCGAAAGTAACTCATATCCTTTCTTAAGTCTCAAACTATCTCCTTACCAAATTTTATTTAAATCTGTACAGTAGTTTAGGCTTAAAAGTAAAAGTAGCAGATGTCCTTTCTCGGGTATCAAAACATCTCCATACCAAATTTCATGAAAATTTGTTCAGTAGTTTAGGCGTGATTGAGTAACAGACAGACAGACAGAATTACTTTTGTATTTATTATATCAGTATGGATACTGTAACTAGCTCTGAAGATGTTAATCTGAAGAGCCTAAAAGGGCCAGCCTAAGCCTTCTCCATCTGAATATGTCGTCTTTACGTCGTCATGTATGGATTTAATATAAAATGGAGCCTAAAAGGGTTATATGCACTAAAGAATGACTTGCAAAATTTGGATCTCGATTGTTACTCAGTTCACTGTCCAAGTTGATACAATATGACATTGCAGAACTTACATAAACTACACTAAACTTAAAACTGTAAGTTTACGATTAAAAAAGTTAAATTAATGGGCTAGACGACACCACCAATCGTTGACATACTTTTTATTATCTGTCAAAACGGTCTGCTTCCATAGATTTATGATATGGGAATACATGAACGTTCTGTGTTTAAAAATTAGTTTCTACAGCTTTTTGGAAATAAACTGGTTGTATTAACTTCTTAGGGGCTATGTTTTTTAAACGCCATGGTCTTGAAAATATTTAAAATAGGTTTCATCATGCCAATTACTGCTTCACAATTTTCTGTGTAAGACTCTTTCTTTTTTTACTACCACATTTGCAAACCAGCATTTAGAACGGAGGTATAATATATATATATACCCTGAACGGTGACTCCGTGCCAAAGATTAACTAAAGTGCAGGAACCGCTTGCCCGAGGGAATCCATTCCAATCGACAAATCTTCCTGCTCTGTTTTGGCGAACCATTTAAAATTAAACTAGGTAGGTACCTACTAAGTATCGAACAACGTTATATTTTTTTAACTTTGTAGTGTAATGGAAGGAAGCGACCTGAGGTTTTTTTGAGAGACAAACCTACCGTTCTGAGAATTTAAGGAATCACTTCGCCACGCGACGCCATTTTTTTTTTACCGAACTTGCAGTCTCTTTAAAAACTGCGCCTGCCAAATATTAACGATTAGTAACAAACATTTTCTAAATGTAAATCAATAAGGGCAACTTTGCTACACCAAATTTAAACTAATTTAGTAGTTTTCCCGTAAGTTCACAACCCTGCCGGAGGAGGGCCCTTGCAGACGAAAGCCTTTGAGACGAGAGAGCGCCGGCAAAAATGTTATTGGCTGAACACTTTAATTAATCGCCTTTGCCCTACAAACAGGGTTGTCGCAAGAGGACGTACCCACTCCGAATAATGCGTTGTTGGAAACACGCAAACCCTTTTTGTGGTCAACTGTACGTACCTTACATACTCATACCTGTTTGGGTTATTTTAAGTGTGCTTTCAGGCCCTCGCCGTTCCTTTATGAAGTGCTTTCAGTTTAATGACATTATTTCTTCTTCATAAAAGATGTATGGTTGTTTTTTTTTGAGTTTGAACCACGGTAAACGAGACACATACATGCTACAGCAGTACAGTGGGGACTCAGGGGGTAAAACGTAGTTTTTATTTTATTTTATTTATAAGGCAACAACACAGTATATAATTAATTAATAATTTGCTTACATACAATATTATATAAAAAACTAAATAATATTCTAATTCATGCATGCACAGAACAATTGAAGTAGCGGTCAAAAATATTTTATCATACAATATATCTAGCTCGTAAGATATTTTTTTCTTTAACAACTAACCCACTATATGGAAATTTTCATTTCTGAAATAAACGTAAATAATAATAATAATAATATATACTCGTAAAAATAAATTGAATTCAATCGAGAATAATGAATAAAAAATTAAATTAATAAATAAAAATAATGAATTGATTAGTAAATTATGAAATAAAATAATTACATTTAAAAAAATAGATATATTTGAAAATTTAATTAAAAAATAAAAGATTTGGCTATATTAAAAGTTCGAGCAGTTCTTAATTAATGATCTCTTAAATTTTGATATATTTGAGTCAAAGATGTCAAACTGCGAGTTATCGGCCAAGCTGTTGTACAGACGACACATTCTAACTACTACTACTATATGGTTATATGCCCAAATGTTCATTATTACATTACTATTCTACAGAACTTTGTCTTGTCTAATTGAGTTGCTTACTATGTTTGCCTATTTGATTCTATAGGTGCCATTACAGTTGACCGCCGAACTAATTAGGTCATCTCTGAACTTCTCCGTTTACCCATCCTTGCTGTAATCCGCTTCCACAGGGCTGTCGCGTGCCGGAAATTACCTGATTATGCTAATGAACTGTTTACGGACCTTCCACTCTTACGCTTTGTTTTCAAAATATTCTGTTATATTTTAATGGCTTCATTTTAACTACACGGAGTACCGCTAAACTAAAAGGCTAGATGCAAAATATAGGGAATATGCAAAACACAAGCGCGGTTCTGAGAAAGCATGACTCACTGAAATATACAAGGTAAATTTCGAGGAATAGAATGGTTTTGTTGAGGTTGTTAATGTGCGTTTAAAATCGCACAGTTGCAGAATAAAATGGTGTATTATGCATTGATGAATTTCAAATCACCACTAAAAATACAATAGGATATAAAATGGTGGTCAGAAAATATTCTGTACAACGTACCTATTTAAAAAAAAAAGAAAACTTATATTTGCTATCTGATTCGAGTACCACCTTTATTCTCTAATTAGTAATGTTAAAATGTCATGTTTGCCTGCATCATCCAAATTCTACAGCAGTATTAACGTTCCCGTGTGTGAAGCTTTCACAATTTTGTTGAAAATTTGCTTTTTCAGCTGGCTACACGTTTTTGAACAATATTCAAGCGACGAAACATTTTAAATAACAATAAACAAGCTTTTTGCACACGTAAAGTGTATATCGCTCCGCTATTCTCCCGGTTGGTCATTTTGATTTCATTTAGTCTGCTAAAAGAAGGTTGTCTTTTTATAATCCAAACACATAGGGTTAAAAGCTTTTGCCATACAGCAAAAGTTATTCACAAATAACATATTATTTAAAACAATAATAATTTTTGACTATATCACTTTTTGAGACACTACCTAAGCAACTGCGTTCGTTCAATCCATACAAACCATTTATCTTGTAGGAAACTCCAGTCAGCTCGTGACCACGGCTGTGTGCAATCCAGCCGAAACGTCGAGCAGTGAGTACCCAATCTTATATATATATATAAAAATGAAACCCGTTTTCCTTGGTCACGGCATCACGCGTGAATGGCTGGACCGATTTCACTTAATCTTTTTTTGTTGTATTTGTTATTATTAGGAGAAGGTTCTTACGAAAAAAAATATTAAGAAAATCTCTCAGAAATATTGAAAAATATACTATTATATTTGAAAAAACGCGCGTAACTAATGTCAATGTCATTCGATGACATTGTTCAATCATTGCAACGCTAAGGCGGTACGTAGTTCGCCGGGTCAGCTAGTACTCAATAAAATATATCGCGTTTAGACCCGACAACCAGTTATCAGGAAACTCCATACCTTCCAATCGTAAAATAGTATTGTAATACAGCTGTGATACCATTCATCATTTTCACGTAAGCAGTGTGAGCCATCTTTTTACTAGAGGTAAAAGCTTACTATCAAGGTTTAGGAAGCCTGTCTACTGAAAACAGCAAGAATTTCGGTATGTACATTCCGGTATTTCCGGTTTTGGTGACGACTGACCTGACGACCACTTTGGTGTAATGGTTAAGAAGTTGACTATTAACCAAGAGGTCGCGGGTTCGATCTCCGCAATGTACAAACATTTGTGTGCAAAGCATATCTGTTTGTACTGGTCTGAGTGTTATATGGAATTATTTAAGTTTATTTGTAATACCACTGTTGATTCTGATATCTGTTACACAAGTGCTTTAGCTACTTACCACGGAGTCAGATCAAAGCATGTGATGTTATTGTATATTTGTTTATATTATATATCTTCTATATCCCTCCCTCTTTCGTCTCGGTGTTGAAACAGTGCGGACGTGTTGTTGTTGTGATCAAATATTTTCTTGGCTGCTTTGGAGCTTCGCCCCGTGTTTTTGGAGCTTCGCCCCGTGATTTGGAGCGCCCTCAGTTCGCGAACGTTTTTGGTGAGCCCGACCGCTTTGATTGCTGCTCCGGATTTGAACCGCGATCGCATGCGTGCGACCTGCGTTGTTCGCCGCTACTCCAACAGATCGCCGCGCGGCCGGCGCGAAATTCAAGTACAGTATACCAGTGCTACGAGAGTGCTACGCGTGACTACGGAGCACGCTACGACATTCCAATCTAATAACGCCTACTAAAAAAGTTACCACAATTTCGCTAGCTGCAGCTACTTGTCCGTGTAAATATGGCCAGTCGACCGGAAACCTCTCCCACCTCGCAGCCTGCGGCCTCGAGCGTGCCTCGACGCATCTCCGACTTACATATCCATATGGATACAGTACTGGATAGGACAGCCTCAGAGTCAGATTTGCTACGTACCCCACCTCAGAGCTTCGTTTCCCAGCGTGCTAAGAGACCTAGGGTCCAATTAGAAGAAACAATGTCCTATCAAATGGATGAATTCAAAGAAGAAATGCGCCGACTCATGACTTTTTTCTCTGCGGCGCAGTCTAACGAACTTAAACAAGTGAATACAGCTCTGAAAGAGATTCAACAGTCAAACTATAATATCGAGAGCTCGATGTCTTACTTAGCTGCACAAAATGAAGAGTTCAAGCAGAGAATAAATGAGTTAGAAGCACAAGCAAAGCAGGACAGAAATTATATAACCATCTTAGAAAGCCAAATAGAAGAAATGCAAACTGTAAGCCGTAAGGCCAGCTTTGAAATTAAAAATGTCCCTAAAAAAGTAAATGAAAACAAAGATGACCTTATTGAAATGGCTTCCTGCCTCGCTAGTTCTATTGACTGCAATCTCGATAAATCAGACATCAATGACATCTATAGAACGCGATCCAAAAACCCTAATAACAAAAACACACCAATCGTAGTAGAATTGAATTCCACTCTGCTGAAAAATGACATCCTGAAATTAGGAACGGCTTTCAACTACAAACATAAAAGTAAACTATGTGCTAAGCATCTTGGCTTCAAGACGCAGGAGGACACCCCTATATACCTTTCTGAACATTTGACACCCAAAGGAGCGCGTCTATACTACCTAGCACGAGACATGGCAAAGTTAAAGAACTTTAAGTTCTGCTGGACCGCATACGGAAAGGTTTATGTAAGAGAGAGGGAAGAGTCTCCCATCATCATGATAAGAAGTGAAACTCAAATTCAGCAACTTATGAATGCACCGCCGCGGGACTCTTGTGCCACCTGACTACAAGATAAAACACTACTCACCGGAAGTATTTCGGATATTTTCTCTCTGTTTTTATTTTTATTGCATGCTTTTCTGAGTTTGTATAGAATTTCACAACCATATTCTTTTTATTTGATTCAATGGGTAATTATTAATAAGATTGTTACACATCTGCACACTTTTACCAACAAGACTATCCAACTCACCGTACACGTAAACTTAACCTTCGATCATACTCCTCTTTTAAAATCGAAATTTTATCTAAAACCAAACTATAAATATACACAACTTTATACATATTTAAAACTTAAAAATAGACATATAGAAAAATACATCCCGGTAACGACCTACTATTTTCCTCTTCTCATTCTAAATGGCTAACACTTTTCAAAACCTGAAAATGATAGACGATATTGAAATTGCGCAAGCTATTGAATGTGACCCTAGTGAACTGTCATCTTACATAACAATTAATAAGGGTGACTTGACAATCATATCCCAAAATATACGCAGTATTTACTGCAACCTTGATGATTTTTTGGTGACACTGTCTAGTCTCTCCTTCGACCCTGATATTGTTGCACTGACTGAATGTAGACTTGACTCAAATAAACCCATTCCTCAGCTTGATAATAACTATAACTGCTACGCTACCTCCCGCCAGTTAAACCAAAATGACGGGGTGGTTGTCTATGTCAGGAAGGCTCTATTGCATAAGGTTACGGAAATTACAGTAACACACGCCTCTTGCTTACAAGTGGATCTGCATAACACCACAATTTTATGTATTTACCGTTCCCCATCTAACGTGCAGGCTGAAAATTTCATAAACTCTCTCTGCCTACATCTAGATAGTTTAGATATGCAAAAAAATATTGTAATAACTGGTGACATAAACATAAACATTGCCCCCAAATCCACTGAAAAGGCTTATGAATACAACAATAGATCAGATTACATATACCGACTCTCTGAATATGGTATACTGGCGGGTCATACACTAATCACGAGGGAGAGTAGCTGTAGCTGTCTTGACCATTTTATGATCAAAATAAAACAAACTGTTTTTTCGGCATCGATTGCAGTACTGCATACCACTATTACAGACCATTATACAACTCTTTTAACGCTATCTAAATACAAACATAAATTGTCAGATTCCAAATCTAAAACCGTTACAGACTATAACAAAGCCCTAGAACATCTCGAAAAGAGGAATCTTAAACAACTTTTACACTGTAATGATCCCAATACTGTGGCAAACAGGCTCATATCTGAGATTGACCAGTCTTTAAAATCGAACACCAAAACTATTAAAACACCCAGAAATCAACGTACGCTAAAGCCATGGATCACCCCAGGAATCTTGCGCTGTATCAAACATAGAAACAAACTTCAAAAGAACTTGCGAACAGATAGCCTAAATGATATCCTGCGAATCACTTATACGCGTTATAGAAATTTCTGCAATAATCTTATTAAAAAACTCAAACGACAATATGAAAGGGATCTGCTTGCTCGATCCGTCAAAAATAGCAAACAACTGTGGAAGAATATAAAAGAAATAACGCACTCTACCAAACCCTGCGAAGATAAGTCGGAGCTAATGAACATAAAAGATAATCCGCAAGAATCGGCTAATTTCATCAACAGTTACTTTGCAAACATTGGTCAACATCTGGCCCAGAGCATCCAACCCGTTCATTCTATGTTGGATGCAAGGCTAACCACTGACTGCATACCAACTCAAATAAATTCATTTGTTCTATTAGAAACTACCCCAAATGAAGTTGAAAACACTCTAATGAATTTAAGATCTAATAGTGCCCCTGGCTGGGACAATATTCCTGCTAGCTTCTTGAAACTCGCTAGGCACGAGTTAGTTCCTATTATCACACATCTCGTTAACCTCTGCTTTCAACAGGGTGTATTTCCGGCCCCTCTAAAAAAATCTATTATCACCCCAGTGTACAAAGGAGGAGACAGAGGTGACGTGGGTAACTATAGGCCTATTTCTGTTTTACCAGCTATTTCGAAAGTTTTAGAAAAAATTCTAAATTCCAGACTAATAAATTATCTCAAAAAGTATAATCTATTATCTAACTCACAATTTGGTTTTAGACAAGGTTTATCGACAGAAAATGCGGTCATTAGCTTAAGCAAACTTGTAACAGGTCATCTTGACAGAGGAGACAAATGTTTAGCCGTGTTTTTGGACCTTAAAAAGGCCTTCGACACCGTCTCTGTGACCATCCTCCTCTACAAATTGGAAAAAATAGGAATAAGAGGTACAACGCTGTCACTCTTCGACAGTTATCTTTCTGGTAGAATGCAACGGGTAAGGCTGGATCATTTCACCAGTGAGGATCTAAGGGTGTCTTATGGCGTTCCACAAGGAAGCGTTCTAGGTCCTACACTTTTTCTAATATATATTAATGACCTGTGTAATATGAAAATCAACAACGCCAATATACTGTCATACGCCGATGACACCGCTGTTGTCTTTAGTGGCAAGGACTGGGATACTGTAAGATCTAATGCTGAAAGGGGTATTGCACTGGTCGCTAAATGGTTAAAAAATAATCTGTTAACATTAAACACCGCCAAAACCAATTTTATATGCTTCAGCATCCAAGGGCAGACACAACCGGACCCTGACTATAACCTCCAAGTTCACTCTTGCAGTGTAGACGACTGTGACTGCCCTAGAATAGACAAAACCGACAAAATAAAATACTTGGGAGTGATAGTCGATCAGCGTCTGTCTTGGTATCCACATCTTGATCAAGTGTCGGCCAGAGTAAGAAAACTGGTCTGGATCTTCAAGACCCTAAGACATGTGGTGCCAAGGGGGCTTGGACCTGACTCCTCAAGGAATCTTATTAAGGAACTCTATCTAGCGCTAGCACAGTCCATTATTATTTATTGCATCCCTGTCTGGGGAGGATCGTCTAAAACGCAGATGATAAACTTGGAGCGAGCTCATCGCGCTTTATTAAAGGTCATTTATTTTAAGAACAGAATATTTCCTACGAGTCGCCTATACTCAATCGATAACGTGCTAACGGTTAGGAAACTATATATACTACACACAGTCTTAAAAAAACATAAATCGTTAACCTACGACCCTACTTTAAAACGTAAGAGGAGACAACACATATTCGATCCTGTTATAACAAGAACTGCATTTGCTAGTAAACAATATGAGAAACAATCTGAAATCCTATTCAAAAAAATCAATAAAAAACATGATATTTACAGTAAACCATCACGAGAGTGTAAGAAGATGGTAACTGACATGTTACTCCCATTAAACTATGAGGAAACAGAGGCCTTACTACATCTAATAACCTAAATAAAAAAAAATAAAAACTAAAAAAACTAAATTAAATCAATCTACAAAATTTCTATCAAAATTTTATTATACGTACACAACAATTAACACACAGGCACACACAAAACACGTAATCTTTAATATTTATCATAAGTACTTAGGAATATTGTTAAAACACATATATATAAGAGTTTTTCAAGTACAATATATAATATTTAGTTAGTAAATTATACTAAAAATATGTAACATAATAAGAATAGCTATGAAGGAGCGTTGTCACCTGACACAGGCATTATTTGCTTAAAAGGTGACTTCGATTACTACAATATATTGTAAAAGCTTTTTATGAAATAAATATTATTATTATTATATTATTATTATTATATCACTATATATATATATAAAATTCTCGTGTCACAATGTTTGTTACCATACTCCTCCGAAACGGCTTGACCGATTCTAATGAAATTTTGTGAGCATATTCAGTTGGTCTGAGAATCGGCTAACATCTATTTTTCATACCCCTTAGTGATAAGGGTAGTCCACCCTTAACATTTATATGGCAAAACAACGTTTGCCGGGTCAGCTAGTATATATATAAAATTCTCGTGCCACAATGTTTGTTCCCGTGCTCCTCCGAAACGGCTTGACAGATTCTTATGAAATTTTGTGAGCATATGGAGTAGGTCTGAGAATCGGCCAACATCTATTTTTCATACCCCTTAGGAATAAGGGTGCCCCATCTTTAACATATAACAAAAAAGCAACGGGCAGGACAACATCTCCGATAGTTTATTATTTGTATGTTTATTTATTAAGAAAACCAACAGCTTACAATAACTTTGCTTATTACACTGTACTAATAGATAAGTAGACCAATACTAGGTTCTCCTTTTGCATACCATTAGTATTCAGTTGAGAGCTAGACAATTACATTAAAAATGAAAATATTGTTCATTAATTTAAGGAAAGCTAATAATTTCTCAAGAAAGACACCATTAAATTTCCATTAAAGAACAAACGAATGCAATTAAAAAACATTACGTCTACCATACAGTATAAAAAGATAATATTATGCAACAGTACCTACTTAATCAAAATTTAAATATTCTAATGCACTACAATATTCTCATAGCTTGCATATATAACAATAAAAAATATATATTTGTTGATCCTTTTTCTCAGTTTCTGCTCTCCGCTGCCTCTCTACACTCCGGTGGACAAGCAGCCTTAGTTCTTACAGCAAGGAGCTCCGTCGCGGGCGCTCGGCGGCGCTTCAAAGCCTCGAGCACGACCCGGCGCCGCGCCCACCACGTCTATTGCATAAATCACGAGAGGTATTTACTTACTTACGCTTAAAGTTTCATGTAACCTGTGCAGCTGTAAGACTGATCAGACGATTTCTCGGGAGAGTTCGGAAATTGTGATTCGTGACAGAACTAACAAATAAAGTTACACGCATTAGCTGGATCAAAATTTATTTTGATCATGTAAAATGAATATTCCAGAGGTCATATTTTTTGATGTGTCTGTTAATAACAATCGAGAAATTACTAGTGACATATTATATCATAATATCGATAAAACTTTTATAAGATGACGATTTTTATAACAAGATTAGGTTAGATTTAAAACATGTTCAGATGTATTGATTTCTTGTTTTTATTTCTGGTTTGAGGCTTTTGTACCTAGCTACATCATAAGGGGAAATTTCTATTACGTTAAGTATTAGCAACGACGTCATTGAATCTATAGATCCTACTAATATTACAAACGTGAAAGTTTGTATGTATTGATGTTTGTTAGTCTTACGCCGAAACTACTAGATCGATTTGACTGAAATTTGAAACATAGATAAATTATATTCTCAAATAACACATCGGGTAATTTTAATCCCGTAAAAATTCACGGTTTATTTATTTATGAATTTAATTTCTGCACAAACATGTGTACAATGGTGGACTTAATGCCCACTGTGGGATACGTAGAAAACGGGTTCTATGCGGGTAAAAGCGCAGGGCACTCCTGGAAGTTAACATGTCACAACGAGTATTCTTGTCCTCTCCAATCTATGGCGGTGGAAAAGCTGCTGCAGCGTCCGAAATAAATCAAATGCACCTGCCCACGCGCCACGCGCCCGGAGATAAAGCCGCGCTGTCAAGTTTGCTTTATGCTGTGCAGGAACCGGGTTATAATTAAGAACCTGTTCTATTAAATCATGTTGATAATCTAACTGTAAGGGTTACTAAGTTATAAGTGCAATTGTCTAGCATAAGTCTAGCATAAGGCAAATAAATGAATATAAATATCTTCCATCCGCTTCTTCAATCCATATCGCTGGCCAGATTCCGCATTCTTTCTTTAAATTGTTATAGTTTTTAGAAATCCTACACTTAATTTATAGTTTTTTCCATTGTCCTAGTTTTAAATTTTGACGTGACAACGTCTTATAAATTGGTTTGCCGGGTGACACCTCAAGAAACTGCGTTACGCTGCTCCGCTCACGTTTCGCGCGAGAGAGACAGAGCGAGAGAGAGAGAGAGAGATAGGCATACACACCGGTTCATGTTATACGAATGAATATTCACATTAAAATTATTTTACCACTCAGAGTCGTTGTCACGTAAAACTTTCGCGCGTATACCGACTTTACAGGCAACCAATTTTTGGAACTTATTTCTTTATTTATTTTATACCGACTATTGTCTTCTTTATTCTTTGATTAAGATTTTGTTCATGCTGTCTTCGCCTGTAAGAGACTTATAGCAGGCCTCTCTCACTCGATATACTTGCGCGCGATAATAGCCTACTCTCGCCCGCACCGACGTCGGTGCGAATTCAGTGGGCTGCCAACAAGCGTCGGACGCACTCACGACGCACTATAATTATTCTTGTTACGCTTACGATCAATTTAGTTTTCATACGAACCAAATTAGTAATCTGTGCTTGTTAAACGTTAGCTTTATTTAAGATAAATAGTTTTTGAGTTATGAATGAGGAAGTCAAAAGTGGCTCCAAATGGTTCGTGTAATACCTATTACACACGGTGCTGCTCGCCAGTTCTGTTAGCTTGATCTTGGCTTGACACGCTACTGCGTGTCTAAATATGCTTTTATTTTCCTTATACACAAAAGCGTATTTGAGGATTTTTTTTTATTGACTTAAAATGTTTATAGCAACACAACATAGGAAGGTACTTATTTTTAAATACCTTAATTTCAGCGATAAAGAGCATCAGACTTTCTTATTAGACATGGAGACCGCTACCAGTCAGTGACGTCACATGCTCGTAGCGCCATACTCTCACCGTAGAAAATTTCGTTTTAGAAAGAGATAGCAAGGGTCACAATTAAGTAGCTTATAATTCGCTTGTTTTACCTAATACAGGCTGAATTTTTTATTTCACATTTGTTATTCAATAATATTATATTATTTCAACAACAGTCAATCAAATACCATTTTAGGAAAATGTCGTTGAAATATTTTTACCGAAAGTGTCCAACCCTAGTTCGATTGTCTCAACGTCCCACGTCACGTGGTCTCGCGCAGCTGCGAAGCAATAGTGACATTATACTCAGAGTTGTAGGTGCATTTTTGTACGCGGCAGAAAAATTAGTCTATTAACGCTGTAGGTATCGAAATTTTTCAATGGAGTGATTTATCTGTTACGTAGTAACTATTTAGTAATCTGTGCTTATAGTCTCTTACAGGCGAACAAATGTATACATTTAGCATAATTATCTTAAGTTTATTTTCTTATAAGTATCAATGTACTAGTTGTCCACGGGAATTTAGAGGATGAGCGAAGTAAAGTTTGGACTGCCAAATAAAAATATCCAAGAAATTAACCCTTGATTCCTTGTAAAAACTGTAATACCCATTGATAAATTATATATAGCTGGAAAGTGTAAGTAAGTAGTACCCATTTAAGCTCGAATAAGCTCCAACGATGATTATTTTACCGAAAGAAAAGTATGTTTTGAGGAAAATTATCAGGTAAGCAAAACACTCAATGAGTACAACAACCCAAAAAGCGCAACTCCGAAACCGACCTGTATTCCAAAAAGCTATCAGTTTATTTTGATAAATATTAGCATTATTAAGAGTCGCTGAGCAGCGATAATCGAGGCCATTTGTCAGACAGCGCGCATTTGCAAGGGAAATGCCACCCGGCGCGAATCACGCCTTATTGTAGAATCAGGCGCGGAGCCCCGAAGGCCGTGGAGCTTACTCCGGCCGACTCATTTTACAGACAGGGACTTAAAATAAATAAATAATAAATAAATAAACAACAACATCAACACATTGATCTGACTCCGTGGTAAGTAGTAGCACTTGTGTTACAGATATTAGAATCAACTGTGGTATCACAAATAAACTTAAATAAATACATATAACATCGAGACCAGATAAGTTCATGCACAGGAATGTTGTACATTTAATTGGTTAATAAATGTACAAACATTTATTAACCAATTAAATGTTTAATAGTCAACTTCTTGACCATTACACCAAAGTGGTCGTCAAAAACCAGTGGCCACCAAAATGGAAAAAGTTTACTCAAAAAATTCAGACATTTTAAGTTTGGTTGAAGCTTATATTCAAACCAAGATACGAACATGCATATTACGTACCATACCGTATGTATGGGATACCCGATTAAAGGGTTTTGGGATATTCGCGATGATTTAAGTATTTTTTATTTACTATTGCAACTACTACTTGGTGAAATACTTGCAAACAATGTAAATAAAATAAAATAAATTAATATACAACAACATCACATACATTGATCTGACTCCGTGGTAAGTAGCTTGAGCACTTTTCTTATAGATATCAGAATAAACTGTATTTAAAAAACATATAACACCCAGACCAGTACAATCAGACATGTTAGTGCAGTGCGGGGATAAAACCCGCGACTTTTGGTTAATAGTCAACTTCTTGACCATTGCACCAAAGTAATCGTAATTATTTGTTTTGCAGTTACTATCTAAGATCTTGTTTCTATACCATCATAAGTAACGATCAATGCATCTTTGGTTTAGCTAGAATCTTCAATGTAATAGAAAAAACATAGGTACAATTGGATTGTGATCTTTTTGAAGTCTGCACTCGGCAACCTTAATAAAAAAAACAGGAAATTATAATACAGAATTAAAGAAACTCCAGTATCAAGCACATCTTCGCCGCGCGGGCTTTTCAACGTTGAATATTTTTGGGGAAAATTACGTCGCACGATTTATGTGGGAGCAAAACACCAATTTTCGAGATCACAATTTGTTTGCTGATGTCATTTAGGATTCAAACTCGATTTGACTTGGCTGACTTCGTGGAACACAGCGCTGATTCTTATTCTGTTTGTTCGTTTTCTGTTCGGTGCACTTTTTTATTACCATTTTGTTGGAAAATTAAAATTAACTGGTGTATCGTAAATATTTCAAAAAGAACCTTCTAAAATTGGACCGTGTTCCATATTTCGAACTGAAAGTTTAATATTTCGAATTGTAGTTTTTATTTGAATGTACCAATAAAATATTCTGGTCTGTGAAATGCGATTTAGCAATGAATTTGGTTCATGAGACAGGCGTGTTCAGCTGAAATAATAGATCGCGCTCGTGAGGTGGAATTAGAATCGATGCAGTTAATATTTCAACCATTATCGTCCCTCGTCCTACTTTTTGCCCCTCATATTCTTTGATTCAATTTAGCTATTGTTAGTCTAGTCTAGACAGACCGAGCTGATTTAATCATACGAGTGGTTTTATTAGTTCTACATAAAAAGTAAAAATATTACTGAACCTAGGTGTACCTGTGCGAACGTTCTATGAATTTTTATGAATACGTTTGCTGATTGGATTTGGTCTGCTGGCCGAGTCGGTGAGACGAAGTGATTGCGTTTTTGGGCCGTTGTCTGACCGCCGAGAAAGCGATAAACCGTTAGCGATTCTCTTGCTCGAGACATGTTACGAGACAAGGCGAATATTATAAAAAAATGATCCCTAACTGTTTACACTGCTGGTAAGATACCGCTCCACGTTTGTGTCTGTTAAACAATAGCTTTGTCAGATCTTATCGCTTTGTACTCGCTTTGTGGTTATCGCTAGCAGCCAGACACCTGCCTTAGCATTTAAGAAGATATAATTCTAGAAGTACTCACATCTAAGCGTATGCCCAGCTTGTAGACGTTGGAGGAAAAAACAATTTATTTACTTAAGTATTGCGTTCAATAATAAAAATTCAAAATGTACTTTCTTAAGATTATGGCGAATAAAGATATTATTTTTGCAGTAGAAAAAAAACAACTATCTGAGGCGGGGATCGAACCCGCGTCCATGGGAATCTAGCCCGTGTGCCTAATTTCTACTGCAAAAGTATTATCTTTAGTTTGCAACGTGAATACTTATCACGAAAAATCATAACACTATCTAATACATGATAAAACCAAATATTTCATATTTATTTAACTTAAGTATATAGCTTACATTATTTATCTAAATTGATGGCATTTAATTAAGTAGGCTGAAATCAAAGCCATCAATCAATTGAAGACCACTTTGGTGTAATGGTCAAGAAATTGATTGTTAACCAAGAGGCCAAGGATTCGATCCCCGCACTGTACAAACATTTGTGTGCATGAACATGTCTGTTTGTACTGGTCTGGGTGTTATATGTATTTATTTAAGTTTATTTGTAATCATAATAATAATTGATTTATTTCAGGCAACAGATTTAAAAAATAAAGGCTTATATTATACGAGACCTTACAGACTAACATTACATTAAAATAATAAAAATTACATAGTCTAATTAAAATACTAAACACAAATCACACGCGCCAGGGAACTTAAGCGTAGCGCGCGGCGTAATACCACTGCTGATTCTGATATCAGGTGCTTACCACGGAGTCAGATCATTGTATGTGATGTTGTTGTATATATAAATATATTTATTTATCACGTTGACCTTCTATTCGCAACATCAGCAGTGGCCGGTAGCCTCCGATCCCCCGATCCCCGATCCGAGGTAGTCTGAGATTAGGGCGAGCCACGTTGCTCTGGATTAGGCGAACTACACCGGCAGGAGTACGTGCCGCCGACACTGCTGGGCTAGTGCTGTGTCTCAGCCTCAGGTACCTGACATCGAAATAAAGTAAAATAAAAAAAACACGCTTACCGTGTACTCAGAAATTATTTTCTCTTTTTAACACGCTTTTATTAGCTTGACCTGTATGTAACTATGTATGTATGTAACGGAATCTTTGCACTTCATTTTCACCTACTTCTAGGAGTCTGATTAACATGGAAATTTGCACAGGGGTCAAGGACCGATGATGAAAATTTGATAAGAGTTTTCGATTATCCTTATTAACTAAAAAAATAAAATTAATTTTAATATTGCTGAAATCGCCTTCTTACATTTTCCGCACGGCGCCATCTCTTTCACAAATATTACGAAAGTATCTAGTCAATTACTTGAATGGTTCGAGTTTTGTAACCTTTAGCGTTCGCTTAGCTAGTTAGTTTCGATAGCAATCATTAGATGTCGCTGCTAATGCTATGAAGTTTTAACTGATGCAATTGATTTGCACTAGAAGCTCTGTATTTTGCCAATAGATGTCACTATTAACTAACACATTAAGTGTAGTAACCTTTAGCGTTCGCTTAGCTAGTTAGTTTCGATAGCAATCATTAGATGTCGCTGCTAATGCTATGCAGTTTTAACTGATGCAATTGATTTGCACTAGAAGCTCTGTATTTTGCCAATAGATGTCACTATTAACTAACACATTAAGTGTAGTAACTATTTAGTAATCTGTGATTAAGTACCAATGACAATGCAATAATTTGGAGATTTAACTAAAAAAAATAATAGTTTAAAAAACTAAAAAAACACGCTTTTATTGCTAACTAAAAAAGAGAAAATAATTTCTGAGTACACGGAATTTATATTACAGTAGAGTAAAAAGCGTGGGGTGCTTCGTATAGTAGTATGTATGTGAAAATCATCCTATTATTGGCACGTATAAAAGTATGAAAACGTCATAAAGTGCACCCCACGCTTTTTACTCTACTGTAATATAAATTCCGTGTACTCAGAAATTATTTTCTCTTTTTTAGTTAGCAATAAAAGCGTGTTTTTTTAGTTTTTTAAACTATTATTTTTTAGTTAACAATAAAAGCGTATTTTTTATTTTTATAAAATATTTTTTTAGTTAATAATGATAATGGAAAACTCTTATCAAATTATTGCATTGTCATCGGTACTTAATAAGTGTGCAAAGTTTCAAATTAATCCGATTTCTGGAAGTTAGTGAAAATTGAGCTCAAAAATTCCGTTACATACTTACACCCCGATCTCATAAGCGTGTTAAAAAAAAAGAACGACATAACGCTTAGTGTCGAGTTCATTTGATTGAACTCGACAATTCATTTAAATGAGCGTGGACCGATCGCTTTTACGCCTAAATTACTGAACAGATTCAAATGAAATTTGGTAAGGAGATAGCTCGAGACTTAAGAAAGGACATGAGTTACTTTTGACAGCGAGAAAACTACGCATTCCCACGGGAAAAATTACTTTCCGGGGAATCTGATCGCTTTCACGCCTAATTTAGACGTGAAAAAGATTTGAATTATATATTATATTATTGGATAAAATTGATATTACGGGAAAACAACGCATTCCAAAAAACTAACTAATGTGGACAAAGTCGCGGGTAAAATCTAGAAATGAAATTAAACTCGTATGAATGACAATTCAAGCGAAACATTCGCCTTATCCTTAATTCGCTACCTCTTTAGTTTATAAAAAAACTAAAATTTTGCGAACATCGACTAGCTTACCTCCTAGTGCCTCTAGCAATCGAAAACGATACGGTGGCCTATTTCTCAATGACTAAAAATAAAGCGTACCTCGGTCCGACTAGATATCTAGCCAGGGCCTGACCTAGGCGCCAGGTGCCCCATGGGGCGGGGGCCCAGACAGGGGCCACGAGGGCCTTGACACGGAGACACGCCTGCATCGCACCTACCTAATGCATTTAGCCTTCATCTCTCGCTGCCCTATTTTTACAATTCACTTCGCAGGCCAGCACTCTTCAGTATTAGAATTTTTCAGGTTAGTGGGAATCTGTAATTAGATGGTTTGTTAGATAGATAGATTAACACTTTATTGTACAACACAAAACAAAAATTACAGACAAGTTTAAAAAATTAAGATGTACAATTTAGGCGGACTTATCGCGTTAGTTGTGTTGTAAGCTTGGCGCTCAAATAGATGCTCCCAACAAGGTAAAGAAGAACATTTATCGCAAGGACCTGGATAGGTAGGCGACCTTTTATTTATTTAAGTTTTATCCCAAGACAAAACTTTGTACAAAAGGTGAACTTAACGCCTTAAGGTATTTTCTAACAGTCGTACTTTTGGGCTAAGCAGAAATAAAAGCATATTCTGAGTCTGAAAACTGAGAACTAACTTTCTCAGAACACCTTGGCGGTGAGGTCTTAGCACTGGGAGCGATTTCTTCTAGAAAGAAATACCTGATATTTTCAAATGAAATCGCCTAAGCGCAAGCCTAAACCTAAGCGTTGAGTGTTGTGATCTATAGTCCGGAGTTTTCAAATTCAAGCTTGTTTATCCCATTTTTATAATAATGCCTATTGGCAACTCGAACTCTTACAAAACAGGTATACTTATGGGTCTGACAGAACAAAAAAAGGACATTAAAAGAATGAAACATTGAAAAATTTAAGTTCTTACATTCAGATAGAAACTTGCTACAAAGGTGCAGTTAGTTCCGTTTTCTACTAATAATGCCCATACTTTAACTTATAAAAATGAATTGCGCTTGAAAAATCATTGAACTATATGCAAGTATTTCAAAATTACAATAAGAAAATAGGTTTTGAAAAATTTATGCAGGCTAAGTCTAAATAGTTCAAAACGTTATTTAAAAACAACTTAGCTTGGCAACCATACAAACGTGGTTGTGAGGTACATCCTTCAACTATATTCATCATTGGTCATGCTATATTTAAAATCGGCCAAGTGCGTGTCGGACCACGCATAAAGTAGGGTTCCGGAGTCAATTTTGGCACCGCGCTGTTTTGCATTTCTTTCTTTTGCATCATCATCATCTCCCTAGCCGTCAATGTCATCATTGTAAAGTATGTATTCTTATATTATTTATAATTTCGAAAGAATACATCACAGGATACCTGAAACAATTTTAAATAAGAGATTCCGTGCCTTTTTCTTTACATGAGAGATTTTAAGTTTATAGGTCCAAGACTTTAGAAATTAAAAGGAGGGGGGGGGGGGGGACACCGTGTAAACGACTTTGGCGGGCTATAACTCGCAAATGGTAAAGCTGATAAAAAAGTGTTGTATCGAAACTCTATCTTATTTCATAGTCCTTTTCAATACCCCACACAAGGGGATGCACTCAAAAAAATAATTCAGCCCCCCCCTTTACATGTATAGGAAGGAACCCTTAAAAAAGGGGTAATTTTAATTTTTCGTATATAAAAAAATGAGATCTATGTGAGAGTCCTCTATGAGAGAAGATATTCTGCAGTGACAGACTAGGACGGACTGAACGATCTTATAAGGGTTCCTTGTCGGACTACGGAACCCTAAAAACACAAAACGACGCAATTTACTACTGTGTTCGTATAGTGCGGTGCGTCGTTATGTGTTTGTTTTTCGGAAGCTACATACCTTCTTAATTATCTGATTTTATTTGTTTCCACATAGGCACTAGATATAACCTTAAACAAATTTTATGTAATTTTGTTTAAATTACCTACTTTAGAAATGGTAGTACCCCACTGTAATTATCGTTTTAGTTAGTAGATTACCTACGCGATTTGGGGTTCACTCTACACGGCCTGTTGAGGAAAAATTGCTAAAATTAGTGCTACTGATTCAGATGAGTGATGTTTTTCATAGTTGTTTGTTTAAAAAGTATTCATTTCATTAGTTCAATGCACGCTATTATAATTTCCGAATCATTTGGCGCATTTTTTTTCGTTATCGTTTGTTGGTTCTAAGCAACATTTCCGCACGAGAATCTCACACTTTATTCCTATAGACTTAGGGCGCACTGTGTCAGAGTTTTCCTTTACAATACAACATTTTCCTCCCGGGAGTGTAATTGTCGACCGGCCATCATTCGCCATTGTTGCCGAGCAGATAGTGAGGACCGTTCGGGAGAATTTTATTTGCCGATACTTTTGCTTAACTCGCCGGCGAATTCAAGACGCGTCTATTATGCTGAAAAACATTTTTCTCGGACACGGAGTTTTGTGAATATTTTTCAAGGCGATTGGGTTTTGACTATGCAACTATTATTCATCCCACTGGGTCACATTTTACATGCTTTGTAAAGGTCAACCGTGTGATTATATTGGTGAGACCTTATTCAGCTACGGGTAAGTCCAGTGATGTGTAGTGTGTGGAGGTCAAATTCTTCACCGGTTCTACAGGTATACAGAAGTTGACGTTCAGAGCTAAAGTTTAGGTACCTTAAATTTGCCTTGGAAATTCCATGCTGAGTACTTAACTAATAGGCGCCTGTAACTGAACATTTGTGTGACAATAGCCACCGAGTAAATGTGTAGTGAAACCGCATTACATTACGGGGATTTATCCGGACTCAGCTCTGCTTAATTACCTACTGTATTATTGCCGATTTACTAAAATCGTGGTCCGGCGACACCCGCTCTACAATAACAGGATACCATTTGGATTTATGGCCTATACAAACACTTCAATACATTACCATTAGCTATATAAAGTTCAATACCTTTGAAACTGATTCAAAATCAAATCATTGAAATAATTCTGACAGTAAAAAAAATTGTATCTACAGCTAAACATAACATCACAAGTCCCAAAATCAAGTTGCATTGTTTATATTTTACATTACCAAAAAGCAATGCCAAATTAAAGTTTGAAAGTGTAATAAACAAACTTCCAAAGCAATAATATCTTGTTCTTACAACTGTCGCCTTACTTCAGAAAGCTGTAGAGCCGAGACAGGTTAGCTGACCCGCGTCCCTCGGGACCTAAAGATAAGCAACTCGATTGCCAACTCCCGACAATTTAACTCAACGAAACGTCCACAACTTTTATTGGGACATATTTTCACAACAATTACCCCTTGTTTCACGCTTTGAAAGCTTTGTATTTTTAAGTTACAAAGAAAATACAGAAGAAATTACAATTAAGACGTAAACGGGAGCTTGATCCCACCAATTAAAAATACAGCGCGACTTAGAGCAGATAATCAGTTCTCGGATCCTTCCTTTGATACTGCGAAAATATTTAACGTTTCTTCTACCTAACAGAGACTTCAATCTTTGCCGTCTCTTTAACATAACAGAAAGGGATTAACTTAAAAAAACTTACCTGATTATGAATCGTAGATACTTCGACCATGGTCTGAGTTCACATGTCAGAAATGTAACATTTGTACTACACACTCACTCACTCACTCATCAGCCTATATACGTCCCACTGCGGGGCACAAGCCTCACCTCAACTATGAGGTGGTCCGAGCCATACTCCACCACGCGGGCTCAGTGCCGATTGGTGGAGGGGTGTTTGTAGGGTAAGTTACCAACCTTACTGTCAGATGTTATTAAGCCGCCCGAGGGCCTCTAACCAGGCTTAACGACTAATATCTCTCGATATTCACCGGGACCAACAGCTTAACGAGCCTTCCGAAGCACGGAGATGCTTGTAAATAGACGTGAGTTAAATAGTCAGAATGGTCACCCATCCCAAACATGACCACGCATTAGGTTGCTTAACTTTAAGTATCACTACCATAGCGCTGCAACCACTGCGCCACAAGCACCTCCACACTACTGCTACTACACACGCACACTCATAATTTTAAGAAGGTAGGTAGTTAATAAATAGATCGTAAAATATAGAACTAGCATTCTAATTAAGTGTAATTCGAGCCGACATCCGATTAAGCCGTTTTAACTTCAAGAATAAGTCATGATCTGAAAAACACAAACATGTCTCGTGTATAACTTCACAGCTAATCATAGCTACATTTATGTAAGATATCTTCCAGTCTGTTAAAGTATAAATAAAGTGTCCTTTTCAAAGGTTGCGTAGGTTGACTGATTGCTTAGTAACTGTTCCACCACTAATATCAGATTCCCCGTTTGTCCGAGATTCAGAAAATATGGCAGTGACCTGTTTTCTACGGTGTAGGTCGAGTTGGAAACTAATCTAAAGGGAAGTAGTTTTTTTCTGACAAGACCAAAATAACTTTAAGAAAAGTTGTAAACTGTAGAAGACACACCTGCAAAAAAGGAGGTAACCACCCGGGTTGGAACCCTAGATGGATATGATCGGCTTTGAACTTCTAGCCGGTAATAAATGCTGTAAAGTTTCATCATGATCATGTAAAAAGGGGCAGATCTACGCCGGGAACTGGGTGCAGCACAACCTCACGCAGGCACAAAAACAGGCCCGGGTGGAATGATGCCGTGACATGGTTGAGAAATTAGATGCAGGCTCTTCTCTGCGTGTTTGTGACATCGTTACAGGTGTCCTGGATTTATCACTACGATTCATAAACTAAGCGGCAGTCAACGATTTGGGTGTTACAAAACGAAACAAAGCCTACCAAAGTAAAGCGATCTAGAAGCGGTGGGAAGATTTTGACCGAGAGTTTTTTCAATTCAACTCATCATTGGCCTCAGCATCTTTGCAGATGATTGTTGCAGCGTCAAGGGGGTATATTTTGGAGGGTGCAACGTATCTGGTGACTATGAAGTCCGATGGCGGCACGACACCCCTTGCCACACCTGTCACAGACGAATCGAGAGTCAAGAGGAGGCGCGGCACTGCGTTGATGTCTCTTCCTATGTAGGTGTCCCATCCAGGCCTAGTCCACATGGTATCACTGCCTTTACAGGATTAAAGAAGCATCAACGCTGAATAGTATACTACCACATGCTTGCCAGAAGTTTTCTTTACTATGAGCAACGGGCGGCCAAACACAGGGCTCCGTGGGCTACTGCTTCACCACAACGCGCACAAAGCAATGGATTTCCTGAACAGCACGACGGTCAAACTTTTGGGTCGCCCTCCTTACGTGTGACTTCTTTTCATTCCCATAAATATAAAATCAGCTTATACAATTTTCGTTCCCGGAAGATGCGCTATTAGCGTTTGAGTACAGTGTAAATGAAGTGTCTGCAGCGGACGGGAAAAAGTGTTTCGTAATTGGTTTAGACGCATGAAACTTTGCATTGAGGCTAAGGGAGAGTACTTTGAATAATTTAATGAAAACATTAATAACTTTGGTTCAATTGTTTATGTATTTAATTAAGAAAACTTTATGAGTTTCCAATGTATATCTGAGGTAACAGCCGATTCTATGAAAGTGACTGCCTAACCAGATTTTCATTAATGGTATATAGAATATGGAAACGAGCTCCGTTGGAAGTATGGAACGTAGCCGTTATTTACCATTAATATTAAATAACTATTTAGGTAAAGCCTATTAAAACAAACCTCGGCTTTCCATTCACGTATATTTGTATGTATAATGATCATGTGCAAGCAATGTAAGTAGGACTAATGGCACTTGACACAGCCTATCTCTATATCTATGATGAAGTAGTGTAGTAGGTGCATGTGTAGTCTGTGCAGTGTAGTGGTCGGAATATCAATTAAGTGGACAGGCCGTCGCTTATCAGTAATCAGTGCGTCGGCCGCTGATTGTGGAACCGCTGAAATAAGCCTCAGCTTTCAGGCCCATAAGGAAATTATACTTCATGGGATAGATATTTGAGTCGTGTTCGCATATGAGTCACAGGATTTATTGTAGATTTGATAATACACCAGTTTTAAGGGTTTAGTGGAACGTGAAACGTTTAATAAATTTAAAGTAATTTTGGAGTTGGTTATGAGCGATTGTTTAAGACATTGTGAAGAGACATTTATGTCAGTTTACAAGGATTACAAAAAATTGGTATTCACAGGTATTCATTCTGTTGAAACTATTTATAGTGTAACAAAATAATGTAGTGACATCTAGACTGCTAATAGTGTACTTGGGCGAAAAGATGTTTGGTCCAAGCTTGTGTAGTGTTATTATTATCTATGCTTTAATAAAAAAGTTAGTTCGTTTCCGGCAACCTTTGTTTCAATTATCACACATTCGTATTGTGCTAGGGGTCAAATTAAACTTGCTTTTGCTTCCATCGCCGTAAAACAAATAAACTTCAAAGACCTATAACAACATTTTGACAGCTAAGCTGATTTCGCACTGGACTGAATTTTCCTTTCGGCCCATTTGTACATTGGCAATTGACCGCCTCATTGGTGTAGTAGCAAAGTTTCTACTTTACATCCGAGAGGTCCTGGGTCCGAATCCCAGGTCAAGCCAAAATTGTTTCTTAGATTTTCTGTCATGAATATCTCAAATTACAGCTCGGAGTCAGAAAGTTGGCGGTGTTACACCCCCGTGCCTCGGAAAGCACGTTAAGCCGTTGGTCCTGCGCTTGATCTCTCTCCGGTCATGTCGGATTGCCGTCTCACCGAATGTTGAAAGTGAAGGAACAGTGAGTGCACCTGTGTATTGCAATCACACTTGTGCACTATAGTATCTCCTGCGTAGTTGGCTGATCTGTGTTGAGATTGGCCGCCGTGGTTGAAATCGGCCAGGAGGACTATTACATTGGCAATGTTGTAACTTTACATGTTGGTTACTTTACATGTATCTAATTACGAAGATTGTACTTCGTAGCGGCCTCCGATTTTTAGAATCCGAATTCCGAATTTAAGAAATCGTCAAATAACTACTCAGCAGTCAAAATTGTTGTGATATGAGCCTCAAGTCAGCTACAGCAGGTGATATTTGACAAAATGAAATGTAGGCAGTGGATTTATCTATACTAATATTATAAAGCGGAAGAGTTTGTTTGTTTCAACGCGCTAATCTCAGAAACTACTGGTTCGAATTGAAAAAAAAAATTGAGTTGTATAGACCATTTATCGAGGAAGGCTTTAGGCTATATAACATCACGTTGCAACTTTTAGGAGCGAAGAAATAATGGAAAACATGAAAAAAACGGGGAAAATTATTCATCCATGAGAGCTTCCGTTGCGTGCGCTGCGAAAACGGTTGAAGATACCAAATATATATGTATGAAAGAATAATTCCTCTTGAATTGATCTAAAAAAATGTCTGCGACAGTATGTCGCGGGCCCAGGTAGTCTTTCTATATGACAAATTCTTAGCGGTGAGTCGCGTTTGTGATTTATATGGAGCATCCCAAAAGTAACCCGTGTTACTGAGAGGGCTTGACACATGGGTCCTGGACGTAAGTCGTGGGCGAAGCTTACTTACGCAGTAATATAGAGAATGTGAATATAATTCCGCGTCGATTTTCCTTATCTGGCTTAAATACGAGGGCGTTTTGATAACTCCATGACTTTCAGGCTGAATAGAAACTTTTTTTATTTTTAATGATATTTTCTTAAAAGTAATATTTTTGCGAACCGAAAAATAATTCTATTTTCAAATATGGCGCGAAAACAATATTTAATAACAAAAGAAGTTTGGCGGCTGTGAAGGTGTTCTTCGAAAATGGAGAAATCCGAGTTTCGAGTCTTGATTAAACACTATTTTTTACGCGGGAAAACCATTAAGCAGACCGAAGACAAGTTGAAAAAATATTACGGTGATTCAGCGCCGTCTCATGGAATGGTACATAAATGGTTTACTGAGTTTCGTTGTGGACGTATTACAACCAATGATGCCGAGCGCCCAGGAAGGCCGATTGAGGTAACCACTGAGGACATTGTTAACAAAATCCACGATATTGTTTTGGCTGACCGTCGAGTAAAGATACGCGAGTTAGCTGAGGCTGTGCACATCTCAACTGAACGAGTTTTTCATATTTTGCACGATATTTTGGGAATGAAAAAACTTTCTGCAAGATGGGTGCCGCGCTTACTGACAGTCGACCAAAAGCGAAAACGCGTGACTACTTCTGAGGCATGTCTGGCTATGTATAATCGCAATCCAAGTGAATTTTTGCGTCGGTACGTAACCGTGGATGACACGTGGGTACACCATTATACGCCAGAGACTAAACAACAGTCAAAGCAGTGGACTTCTACCGGCGAACGTGCACCAAAGAAGGCAAAAACGGTATGTTCGGCTGGTAAAGTGATGGCAACAGTATTTTGGGACAGTCAAGGGGTTATTTTCATCGATTTCTTGGAGAAAGGCAAGACAATAACCGGTGCTTACTATGCTGCATTGCTGGAAAGATTTAATGAAGAGTTGATGAAGAAACGACCGCATCTAGCAAAGAAAAAAGTTCTTTTTCATCAGGATAATGCTCCGGCCCACTCGTCTGCAGTAGCGACTTCAAAACTTGTCGAATTAGGATACGAATTATTGCCGCACCCTCCATATTCACCAGATTTAGCCCCCTGTGACTTCTTTCTCTTCCCAAACATGAAGAAATGGCTTGCTGGGCAAAGATTTTCATCCAATGAAGAGGTGATAGCTGCAACCGAGGCCTATTTTGCAGGCTTTGACAAAAAGTATTTTTTGGATGGGTTGAAGAGATTGGAGCATCGCTGGAAAAAGAGTGTAGAGTTGAAAGGAGAGTATGTAGAAAAATAAAATGTTTTTGTACACAAAATATATGTTTTTCTTTTCAAAGTCATGGACTTATCAAACCGCCCTAGTAGTGGGACATTCAACTCGGTCATGTATAACGTAAAGTAAGGCCTAGCTGCTATTTTGTTAGTAGGTTCAGTTTAATTCAATATATTTTATGGAAGAAAAAGAAAGAAGTGAGTAGACTGGTACTAGACAGACATATAATCTATCGTCGGCCACATAGTCACTTACCATCAGGTGACATTGTGGCGAAATGACAAAATGTCTGGACACATTTTAAAAAAAAAACCACGAAATCTGAACTTCATTATGCCATAAATCATCTTGAACAGTAGGTGACAAATGTCTTTCCTATTCCTCCATGATGCGCCCTGCCGAGGATTTTCAGATGTATAACAAGTATTAGGTATACAAATCATTGAACGACATAAAATCTGCAAACGATTTTCTTAGCCATGTCATGCCTTTAAACCAATACTTAAGCCACTTTGATAACGGTGTAACAAATCTTGGAATCAAGCAATGTCTAGTCTTACTCAAACATGTGTGTATAAAAAAGGTATGACTGGTAGAGAATGCTTCTTGGCATTAAGTTCAAATTTTGTTGTGCAATAAAACTTAAATAAATATACTGAGAATACCGTGTTCTCTTAAACTATAAATGTAGTGGTAAAAACTTGACCCACGTTAATGTTTCGTTTGGGATAGTGTTTGGCGGTGGCGATACGGGAGAGAGTATCCGACTACGGGTGCAGCACCAGGGGATACCGATTTGCTGAGGACTACGTGAGGGCACAGCGGGCAAGGTAAGTGATCTATGTTATTGTTGACTGGCATGTTTTCGTTATGTGTGTGACAGAGGTTCTATAATAATAATGTACACATCCCTTCACATTAATGTATCACTAAGGCCTCTTCGTGTTGGATCCATATCCCAAAGTACGCCTTCCACAGGACCGGCCTTATGCTGTGATACCCTAGAGGATACTACAAATAATAATAAAACTTTATTTCAGAGCATATCCATAAATTTTTAGTATTACACAGTATCTTAAAAACTAATGTTTGTAGTGAAATAAACGTAAATAAGTATACGTGTGCGGCGCACATTTACCCACCTTGACAGGTGTGCAGGCGCATCCAATGTCGCAGCATCGGCGAGCCCCATCGTTCAGCCAAGGCGCCCAGGATGCGGTTTGGGCTGCTCCTCAACCGATTCAAGAGGGCTGCACAACGCTTTCTCATCATTGCTATGATTAAACTTCTAAACCCTCTTTCAGGTATGAACATTTCTTCAACGTGGTCATATGTTGGGAAATCGCGAAATGATTGCATTTTAGGTCGGTATACGAGTACGTTTTGTTTCATGAATAGATAAAGCTTTTTACATTGTGAAAGGGCGAAGACGCACAACGGGACTATAAATTAGTCTGTCTCCGCTGTCTGTTTATTCAACTGTCTGGGTAAGATAGCACTTAAACGCAAGACTACGTTGTCACTAAGGCTTTTATTCCGCCAAAGAATAATGAATCGGTAGGTCTAGGCGTTGGCTACGTTACAAACGTTGTGAATTGTAAAATAAGCTTTAAAATTAGCGAGCACCTAAATAAAGTTACATTGCTTTGTCAGTTTATAGTCGAAAGCGACTTTCGTGCGTCAATTCAATTCCATTTATAACAACATATACAGATTTAATTACATTCATAGAACGGCATGTTTTGCCACAATCATGGCATGTAAATATGGTTTTAATACAATACAATAGATAGATCACATTAAAAACAATACGTCAAATGTATTATCACATAGTACACTATGGAGACCACCGGTGTCCCCCGAAGAACATGATTTCAATTGCGTCTAGTCTTTCGGCTTAATATCAAATGGACATCAACTAATAATTATAATTATTACGTTGATTAGGAGCTCTGTGTTTCGGTTCGGCTTAGCCAAAATTGTGGTGTTGTTTACCAGCCTCACCGTGTGTCAAGCGGCTAACGTGTAGGCGCGGGTAGCACCCCCGGGCCGCGGACACGTAATTGCCAATTACGTTCCACGCCGTGCGATAATTGCTTTGTTATTACGCCGCTGCTCGCGCGCTAATGCTCTTCCGATTATGACGGACTGCGAGAACATTGCAGACCTTAGGCCCCCAACTTTTCTTTTGTAAGCAAACGAGAAATGGAAAAAACCCTTTTTCCCCCAAGTCCTAAGCTATTTCTTTTATGAGAAAGTTTCCTTTTGTACTTCGCATTGCTGTGATTTATTTTTCTTTTCAACCTTGACGAATGAAATAAAGGATGAAATAATCCATTTTAGCTGGAATTCTTATTTCCGACCCATAAGTTTACCCGCGATATCAAACTTTGATTGTTATGAAGAGCATCCCGGGGGTTAAAACTTCAACGTCTGCGCCTCAAAACTTCGTCCTGCTAAAGTTAGAAACCTCGAAACTCATTAATACGATACGATTTTCCCCATCATTTTGCCAACTTCACGAACTAAATGCACAGCAAAACTACGGGTGAAACGGTTAAGTACGAGTATTCGTTTTACGGCTAGGCTGTGTGATGTATCTAATTAGTTAACTTTCGATTGATTCTAAATTGAACGTACAAGTTAATAGTTCGGATAACTTTACGCGTCGTCCGGTAACAGAGTCCGGCTTTACTACGGTTTTGTTATTGCCTGAGTAATTCCAGTTACTCCAATTCAGCGGTTTAACAGAGCTTCGCCTCAGACGGTTACCACAGGCAATAACTTAGTGTCGCTATAGTTTAGAGGCAGGTCAGAAGGTCTTCTTGAGCTTATCTAAATATTCTGTAGGTACCGTTCACCTCCCCTCCTGCTCCATAAATGATGATTGTAGCCTCGACTACGGCGTTTCAAACACCTCCGTCATGCGCTATTGTTTGAAACTTTGCTTTATTTGCGCTCCAGTTAGCAAGATTTGAATGCCTGCTACCATGACTACAATGTCAACTTCAGTTAGCCAATGACGTTTCGGTAATGAAGTCCTTATTTTCTTTATCTTCCACTTAACCAATAGTTAGACGTTACACGAAAGTAACTGTTACTTACATTTTTAACAAATTTTAAGCCAATTCTTTAATCCATCTTACCTACTTCAGGTGTATGTAAGTAAAGCTGGTGGTGGTGTTTCGTTTAACCATGCCCTCTTTTTTTTTCTCGCTGTGGAAATGCTTTTACGCATGCCCCCCACAGATCTGCAGGGGGGTATGTGGGACTCAACGGCTGGTGTGCAAGGCCGTATTACCCACTAAAACCACAGCGCATTCCACCACTCCGACATTGTGCCATGGGGTCGCGTGAGCATTCACGGCACCTCGGCGGATAGCCCGAGGGCCACAAACTCCTTGGCGGCGGAATAAGGTGTTGGGCTCCGCCACCTCCCGGCCGCAGAGGATAGGGAGGACGGCAACGACACACCGCATCTCCTCTACCTCTGCGGCCCCACCGCAGCGCCATCCAGTTTGGTCGCGGGAGATAGGCCGCACGGCAACGGCACGTTTCTCCTCCCGCGACCGCACCCGACTGCGAGGGACAGCCAAAGCTGTCTCCCACACCCGCACCCTTGGACGAATCCTGCGCAGGCCTCCCCAAGCCCGCGTGGAGCGTCCCCTCCCGGGATCCCGCTTAGCTTCACCGTCGGTGGCAAAGCCACGGTCACTGAGCCCCCCCACCACGACAAGGTGGAGACAAGGTGGAAACAGGGCGCTCTACACTAACTTGAACAATACCATCAGAGCACTGTTAAAGACGGTATGGTGTCTTTAATTCCGGGGTTGATATCACTTGCGAGGCAATCCTGCGGCGAGGCCTGTTTTTCCTTGCGCCCACCAGCCGCGGGGGCAGCTGGGGGTTATGTGAGACTCCAGCCTTCAGAGAGAACCCGCCTATCCACTAAAAACCTGACGGTGCCCTCCGGTGCCATATGAGTCGGGGACGTGGCGGGTTTACCGTAGGCCGAGTGGCCACGGGCATTCACCGCAATTACCCGGACTAGGCCGACTCACTTTGCAGCGAGCCTCTATCGGTTGCGACCAGGGAGAAATTCGACCCCGTCGCATAATTTTTTTTTTTTAAAATAGAAATATATTTATTTGCACAAAACATGGAATTTTAAAGTTGTTACTAGCAGGGAGTACACATGTTTTACCTTATTATTAGGCATGCAAATATAATTAATTGGTTAGGTACCTACTATTTACTATTATTATTATGATTATTATTAAATGACAATATGTAAATTAACCTAGTATCTACGTCAAGAGATTTTCAAATGTCATACAATAAAAAAATTCATCAAATAAAAATGTCACTAACTTTATAAAAAATATTATCTTTGAGCCATTTTACAAGCTTCTTCTTAAAGCATAATATTGGTAGCTGTTTTATGTCATTTGGAATAGCATTGTATATCTTCACACACATAGCATCACATTGGTTTTGGTAATGTTGTAGCTTCGGTAAACAATTGTACACTTATTTGCTACGGTCTCTGAGATTTATGGAATAAATGTCACTTTTTTTCCGAAACAGATCCTGATTACATTTCACAAATAATAAATAACAGACGGCGCGCGGGAACACGCGCAACGCCGTCTCGGGCCCCCATTAGCGGGCGACAGGCACCCCCGTGTCTGAAACCCGGGGCCCAGCAACTGACACCCCCGTGGCTGAAACCCGGGGCCCATCCTGCGGCGAGGCCTAGTCCAACCCGTGGCGAGTGCGCGCCACAACACGACCCGCTTTCGTCCCGCTCCTTGCAAGTACTGTGTTGCAGTAAATTGCCGGATCTATTTGCGGATACGGACAATCACGTTGGAATCAATTTCTTGGGTAAACCCTAAAGGGTTGGCTAAAGTATTTTTGTATTGTTTGTCAAAATAAATTAGTTCAACCTAATATTTGCTACTAAGCTCCCAGAGGACACAAAAAATGTACTAGACCACCTATATAAGGCTGATCAAACAATAAGTACTTTTACCAATACAGAAGTAATAAGTACGTATTATTGCTTCAACAAGTCAGCATTTTGTTTGTTCTTACTAAAAAAAAATAGGTCCTTGTATTTCTTGTTTTTTAACTTCCTTATCTAATAAGTAAGCCCTCAAGCCCTACCTCTCACCCAACATCTATGGAGGGTGTGGTTGAAAACCAGCGCTGTTTGGGATCATATGCCAAGTCAGCACAAGCTGAGCCACCTCCAATTGCTTTGATTTGTACTATGTTTGTTTGTTTCAGCGCGACATAAGTACGTTTAAAATCAACCCTGTCACCTGGGAGAAACGCGCCAACATGAGACCAGAGTGGCGTCATGATATAGCCCTTGGCATGTCACAGCATGATGAGGCCTGGCTGGGACACCTGCAGAGGAAGAGACTTCAACGCAGTGTCGCGCCTCCGCTTGACTCTCGATTCGTCTGTGACAGGTGTGGCAAGAGGTGTCGTACTGCCATCGGTCTTCAAAGTCACCGGAGACGTTGCACCCCCCAAAATATACCCCCGTGACGCTGCAACAATCATCGGCAAAGATGCTGTGGCCAATGATGATGTTTGTTTCATTGAATGTAAGTTATACAAAAATACAAAATACAAAATATTAATTTTTTCTTTTACAAAGATAAGCCTTACAAGATGTGGCCAGTATCTCCTTTTAAGCTTGATCTAAGTAACATTAAATAAAATTTAAAAATAAACATAATGTGCCTGAGAGTGAGTATGTGTGTGTTACTGTTTGTGTGTGTGTGTGTGTGTGTGTGTGTGTGTGTGTGTGTGTGTGTGTGTGTGTGTGTGTGTGTGTGTGTGTGTGTGTGTGTGTGTGTGTGTGTGTGTGTGTGTGTGTCTGTTTGTGTGTGTTGTGCGCCTATTTGCAATTTAATAGTGCCTCTATCTCTTCGTATGTCTTTTGCTTTATCCATTTGGTTAGCATCTTTTTACACTTCAAGTATTGTTTATTATTTTGCAACAATTTTCTTTCTTCTTTTGACAGTATTGTCTGGATAAAATGGCAAAGATTTGTGTTTCCGTAAGACTGTTTGGGTAATATACAGTTTCCTAACCGATAAAATACCACTAATTTGGTATAAACCTTCGGTTGAGAAGCGCCTATTTTTAAAATGCATAACCTTTAACAAATTGCGTTGAGCCCGTTCTACGTCTATAAACCGATTTTTCGACGCACCACCCCATATGGTTATGCAGTATACTAAAATTGACTGAGCCAATGAGATGTAGATTTCAGTAAGTAGGTCTCTGTTTAAGTTTTTAGATCGAGCAATTGTCTTTGGCACCACATGCCTAAGCGCTTTGAAGATCCACGTCAGTTTCCTAAGTCTTATGATAACATGTTCGAGGTGGGGATACCAAGCAAGACGCTGGTCAACATAGACGCCTAGATATTTAATTTGTTCGACCTTTTCAATAATTTGGTATAAGTTATGTAAGCAATAAAGATTTTATAATTATTACACTTTATTTAAACTTTATTATAGGGTTGGTTTTTACAATATAATTATAAAAGTAAAATATAAAATTATACTTACAAGTCATAAAAATATTATAAAAACCTAACCCTAGCAAGCTGCCTGCAGCGGGTCAGGGCTCAAGCTACCGACAGTTACCTCCGGACGATGCACGATTATTATTATTTTATTTCACCCTACCCACTACTTTGCTTTATTCTCTAGTATTTCAAGTGGATGAGAATGACATTCATTTATTTAATTCAATTTACTAAAGCTTCTATGTTCCTTTTCTCAAATTCGTTTGAGCTAACGCAATCCTCTGGTGTCCCACGATAACTCATTGTCCTGTCCCAGTCACGAAGTTCTACTCTGTAAGATACGATGATTGTATGTTCAGTTTGGGCCTCGCCATTTGCACTCAGGAGTGACAAAGATGTCTAAGGTTGAAGACTTAGATCTCGGTTTAGAGTGTAAGGCCCTAGGGTTGGATTAACGCCATGTTTCCGTCCAAGTATGTGTATCGGCGGGCTGCGGTCTTGCGGTCCGCCGGCGCCAGCCGCCACCGCAAACGCAGCGTCTCACAACCGTGCTAGCGCTGTGTATTTCCGGATTCCTGAGAAGCTATTATATTACCAACGAGCTATGTACCAGTAAATAAGTGATGCAGCTTTCAAATAATAATAATAATATCATTTATTTCGGAAAACCAAATCCATAGTAACAATTAGCTTAAATCTATGGTTAGTATTAAATTAAATTAATAATGTTACGACGGATCAGAATACGGGAACGAATGACAAGAAATTGAAAGCAGAACTAAAGAAGTCTATCGGTTGTCAGGTCTGAACGTCATCAGCTGATCCAGTCGCCTAACTTCAGTTACTCTTAAGAAAAAATGACCTCAAAATACTCGTACGTTAAGGACGGGTGATCAAAAGATCATCTACATAATTAGAAATAACTTCATTTCTGATTTGTATGCTATGCAAGCTTGTCAAAAATATCATAGATTGTTTGTTTGTGTGAATAAAGTTTAATCACTATAATTTTATTATTAAGGTAGAGGTGCTTGTGGCGCAATGGTTGCAGCGCTTTGGTAGTGATACCTAAAGTTAAGCAACCTAAGGCGCGGTCATGTTTGGGATGGGTGACCATTCTGTCCATTTTAAGTGACGTCTATTTACAAGCATCTCCGTGCTTCGGAAGGCACGTTAAGCTGTTGGTCCCGGTTAATATCGATAGATATTAGTCGTTAAGCCTGGTCTGAGGCCCTCGGGCGGCTTAATAACATCTGACATTAAGGTTGGTCACTTACCTTACAAACACCCCTCCACCAATCCGCACTGAGCCCGCGTGGTGGAGTATGGCTCGGACCACCTCATAGTTGTGGTGAGACCTGTGCCCAGCAGTGGGACGTATGTAGGCTGATGATGAGGTAAATCAACCTAACCTAGGTTGATTTACCAGGTGAATCCAAGTTTTAAGCGCGAGTCAAAAGCCTACAGTGCCATCTAGATCATATGCTCTAGATCTAGATCATTTGTTTATTATGTTATTTTCCTAGATCGCTAAAGCCTTTTCAATCAAACTGATAATTCTGAAAGCCTTAAAACCCATTGCTGATTAATGGTTTATTGGTATTCGGTACACCGTATTCGGCGAACTATCCCGATATAATCAATACAGAACCATAATGAAGGCGTAAACAGCTAATCTATATGCCGGTCATCGCCGGCTTATCGAGATAACGCGATTTATTGCCACTATCTGCGACAATATTTATGATAAATAAGTACCCACACTACCCGCTGACTAGCCTTCGCCTCCATTACTTTTGTTTGTCTCTCATTTTAGCGCAGTTATTTTCGTATCATACGAAGGCAAAGGATTGGAATGATATTGAAAGTAAACAGACTTTCAATATCATTCCAATCCTTTGCCTTGACATCGGCGACCGCTTGGTGCAGTGGTCCGCATGTCGGACTTCTAAACCAAGGGTCGCGGGTTCGATTCCCGCACAGTACAAGCATAAGTGTGCATGAACATGTGTGTTTGTACTGGTCTGGGTGTTTTCTATTTATAATATGTATTTATTTACAAAAAAAGTATTTAAGTATGTATATCCGTTATCGAATACCCATAACACAAGCCTCGTAGCTTACTTTGGGACTAGAGAATTGGTGTGACTGTTGTGGAACATTTATTTATTTATTTAAACTTTCTTAATTACCTTTGCTCGCAACTTTCTTGAAAGTTTATTAACCAATATTTTCCAATATTAGCTACTCTGACAGCCTGGATGTCAACAGATGATTTTATTCATTTTGTGTTTCCTCAAAACAAAACTAAGATAATAATTTGTTTTGTTGCTGTTTCGGTTTACGCGAACAGTAGTAAACGATACAATTTTTTACGGATTATTTCGCGTTTTATTTAACATGACGGCAGACTGTCTACCTGTGACCACGGACGCTGTATATGGTCCGACACGTCAGGTTAAAATAAAATTTAAATAAACCGCAAAATAATCCGTAAAAAGTGTATCCTTTCAATTGTTTTTTAGCTTTTGTATATTGTTATTTCTGGTGTTATTTTTTCGTTTTATCAAGCTCTGTTAGGATTATCAAAGGCATCTAAAATGAGTAAGGAATTTCACATATTGATGGGTGAACTTTGACACAAAAAATGGTCCCAATCCCGACCCAACTCATCAACTCTAAAAGGTTCACACGAGGCTCTCCCAAATTGCAAACTTTCATCGACTTGTTTCAGAGCCAACTAATTGAAAAAGTTAGGTGGGTACTAATAGCGGAGCGCCGAAGGCGAACCTTTGTCTCATCGATACTGTATATTGTGCGCCGTAAATAGTGCTGTGTTCGTGAACTCAATGGCAACTTGCAATAATGATCTCGAAAGTTCGAGTTGGCCTGTGGAGCGCGGACTGCGGCGTGCTCAAAGGCGGGAATAGCGCGCGATTGTAATTGTCATAAATTGTCACTGCGAGGGCCCTCAAACAAACGAAGCAGTTATCGTGAACTTGGCTCTCAGGGCGAGGGCGTGCCGCAGACGCCGCGGGCTGTAAGGCACAGTTCACACTACAAAATGGGCATATTTGGGTCTTTTTTCAAAGCATAAAACTATAGCTCGGCGAGTTAAACAAATATAACACATAAACTTAGGCGACTTTCTTGAACTTTGACCTGTATGATCAAATTCCTAATACCTATATTTTTAATACATAATCGATCTATCAATCAAACAATTATTAGGATTCGAAGGGTAATGAATATTAATAAATATGAGCTTGGGATTAAACATACCTATAGATGTTCTGTACCGGAACTAGGTTATAAACCTCTATCTCCTGAGATGGCACAAATTTTATTATCATTGGTCGCTTAAAACTACTATTCCTACTAATAGTAGTAAAAATTCCTAGTCTTTTGTAATTTTATAAATGGTAAAGTCAGTTTGTTTATCCGTTGGTTTGTCCTTCTTTCACGGCGCAACGGAGCAATGATACGATATGTTTTAGTGTATAGAGGTAGGTAAGAGATAGTTGATGGAATCAGGCGTTACATTGCGGAAATCCATGACTAAAGCTGAAAAAGATGATTATTTTGCTTTAAATTTCCACGAAAACGGCGCCAGCGCAGGAACCAAAATACATCCAACTGTAATCACCTGAAAAGGTAGAACGGGAAGTCGCAGGACTTACACGAGCGAAGTCGCTGGTAGTCTGTCGAAGCGAAAACATCTCCTGAGGATGCCACGTGTAGTGGCGAAACGCGAAAGTGTTTGTTGGTGTCAGTGTTGTGATTCCAGTGCATCTTCTGTGTCACGTTGTGAGTTGTAGATATTGTAAGTCCTGCGACTTCCCGTTCTACCTTTTCAGGTGATTACAGTTGGATGTATTTTGGTTCCTGCACTGGCGCCGTTTTCGTGGAAATTTAAAGCAAAATAAACATCTTTTTCAGCTTTAGTAGGTAAGAGAGAGAAAGGTAACATAGGCTACTTTATTGCGCGACAAAACATCTCAATCGCATGATAAAATAGAAAATCAACTTGAGGCGATAGATGGCGCCATTCGGTTGAGTTTTGAGGGCTAGGGATTGTCAAGATAAAGGTTTCCACGCGGACGAAGTCGCAGGCGACCACTATTTAACAATAACTTGAAACAACATACGACCTATTTATATTATACCTAAACATAGTTTGATAAAGATACCTTCCTTTATTATGAAGTTTTCATCGTGTGAAAATAAGTTATAGTAATAGTAGTAAGAAAGTAATAAGCGATCTTTATCGAAAAAGTAAGGCAGTTAGTGGTTTGGGTTCAAAGTGATCTGCCCTATGTAGCAATTACAGTACGAGTGTACTACTCACTTATATGTTCCACCACTACCAAACCAAACATGGAGCAAGCCCTGACAACAGTCATATTGTCTCAGAACCAGGCTCAAACTTCGTAATTGAGTGTAATCTCGCCGCCGCGGAGCCCTCCCCCTTCGCCCAAGTTGTAACTTCGTGACCTAGCCACTTACAATATGCAGACACTTGCAATGCATTACAGCAGTATGTATATCACATCCCTATTTCATTACCACCCTTCATATTTTACGCGAAACGAAACGAGTAGATCTTATCGCACAAGCCATTTTCATTTGAAGGCACCAGAGGACGGCGACACAAAAGTACTATGTAATATTTAACTCACGCACCGAAAACACTCCAAATGGAATTTTCCTGTAATTTCCTGTTACTCAATAACGCCAGGCGTTTATCTTATTCAGGACCCTTTTCGCATCACTACCTAATTTAAAATTTAATCACAAACTTTCGGGTCGGCAAGACACCGTTCGGGCTTATTGATTTTTTCACGATTCGATAGCCTATTCAAAATGCGTTTACCTAAGGCGAAGTTGTTTGGAGTAACAACATAAACAGCGATTGTGCAAAGTCTACGTGGTCGGCGAGCGTGGCCCGTGTCGTGTGTCGACTCATTGGTATGCGGCCGGCGCAAGTCACAGAATTAATTCTCTATTGAACATAATATTGCCCTAACTACTGATGCCCTCTCGGAATATGCGGCGCAGATTTTTGTCAGAGATTGAATACATTACAAAGGCGGCATTTATGCGGGCCGGTCGCAAGACGAAATGGTGCGTAAATGTTTTTGAAGTATTTGACGGGCGACGTCGCGGACGGTTAGCGCGGCGCGGCCGGAGGAAAGCTTTTATCTCTCATCTATCATTCATACAGGGCCGCGACCGCCCGCCGGGCCTAATGTACTCGCGATTGACGTGTCATGCCTGCGCTATTGAGATTTTACTATTTTTAATCCGCTTGTTTGGATAAAGGCAAGGATTCACTAGTGGACTAATGTCCTGCGACACGTGTCGCCAGCGACGTCGGGTGAAGAAGCGCGACGTTGCCGGACTTCGCTCGACATGTCTGGAAACATTTGTCGTTGTAAGTACTTCCTAACCCACCATCTTCTAGCCTTGTTTCTTATTCTTCTTTGTCTTATAATTATGTAGGCCGCAGCCAACAACACTACCTCGGTGGGTGTCATGATATCGACTGCCTTGTAAAACAAAACTTCGTGATGTCGCCAGATATATCAGGCGAAGTTTCGCGACGTCGCACGACTTCGCCTGACATAAGTCGCGCGATATCGCCAGATATGTCAGGCGAAATCAGCCGGCTTCGCTTGACATGTCGCTGTACATGTCGTGGGACATTTGTCCCCTTGTGTATCCTTAGCTTAAAAGTTTTATTTCTATCGAATATTAAAAAAAAACAACAACAATACCGGCTGTATATCCGCTGTAACTGGTCATTTGACTGTCCAACCGACCGGCATTTCACTGCGGTGAGCGATCGCCTGCGTTGAATGGGAACGCTTTGTAGCTTCCACCGCAGCATACTGAACTGTCCCGATACTATAAAAGACTGCAGATGAATTAATACGATATATTGTACGATAGATTATTCTGTAAAAGGTCAAACGAGTGACCTTTTGATCGCTACAACAGTACAGTAGTGCGGAACTGCTGCGTCTGTCGCATGAATGTGCGGCTGCGGTTACAGGCATCGATTCCCGTTACACCACTTTCCCCGGTTAGTGAGTCCATCTGATCTTGTCCGCGGTGCGGGGTCTACTTTGCAAGACTACGTGTTTTAGGAGAGCTTTGAGTAGCTCTCGCGTTTGTGCTAAAAAAAATCTGGTAAATGGGACGACAAGAATTTAAGACAGAGTAACATGTAGCAGTCGATTTCGCTAAACATAAGCGATTTCAGGAAGCTAATGAAAATGAATTATCTGTATTCAGTCTTGGATATACAATTTCACTTGTGAACGTCATATTTGAAATAGCTTTTAGGAACAAGGATTATAACTAATTTAAGGAAGAAGGTTATAATTCGTTTTGCTTTCATCTAATTCCAAGAGTTGAGAAAAGGTGCTATAAGGTTTTTCGTAATTCTGGTGCAAGGTGTTACTTTTTTGGATCCCTCTTTTAAATAACACTTAGAGTTTCTTCGGTTTACGCGAACAGTAGACATTGAAATGATACACTTTTCAATCAAAACTTACTTCAAGCTGCCTAAGATGATCAACCAATTCTTACCACCGGTCAAGTGTAACATACCTCTTCAAGACGCAGGAGTGTATAGACTGGAATGTGACTGCGGACTCTCATACATAAGGCAAACAAAGCGTAGTATAAGCGTACGGATTAAAGAACATATAGCCGACGTTAAACATAGACGGAACACAAAGTCTGCAGTGTGTGAACACGCGTTAGATAAACCCAACCACTTCATACGCTTTGACCAACCAAAAGTCCTCGCAAGAGAACGTCGTTTTCTTCCTCGTATGCTCCGTGAGGCTATTGAATTTAAAAGACACCCTAATTTTAATAGAGATGATGGTTGGAAATTTCCACCAGCTTGGGAACCTGTTTTAGCCAAGACTCAAGCTCGAACCCACACTGCAAGACCTCAAGATACTGTTAGCTCATTTTGTGTGGATAGGAACGTAACTTAATATTTTTGAGTGATGGTAGTTAAAATTTTTTTCAAACTATGTAATGATAACTAACACCTTAGTCTACCTGTGACCACGGACGCTGAAAAGGGTCCTAAACGTAAGGTTAAAACAAAATGTAAATAAATCGCGATATAATCCGTAAAAAGTGTATCATTTCAACACTTAGAGTATCAACTTGGTAAGTTGCGGACTGGCAAGAGGCGGCGCAAGACCGGATCAGATGGCGTGCTCTTGTGTCAAGACACACTTTGGGTCGCTGCGCCAAAGGAGTAAGTAAGTAAGTAAGTATTAACTCGGTAGTTGGCTCCCTAACGTTTTGTTGGCATCTCGCATGCACAAGTTTGTAAGAGTGACAGGGACAACTACATCCGGAACTACGGACAACGGCTTAGAGAGTAGGGGTGCCGACCATAAAACAAGTAACTACAGACGTCCTATAGGGTGCGGAATACTACGGCCTTAAGATTCGGGCATTGTCACACAGAGTAGTGGCCAGTGCGTCAGCCGGAGCGGGCGCGGCCGCTGCTGCGACGTATCGATTCGCCCGCGACCGCTGACTTGGCGCGCGGCCGAGCTGTCTCCCGGCTTGCCGTGCCATAACAGCTATCTCTTATACATGCACTAATCCAAGGATTTACTTAATGTATTATTTATGGTTTGCGAACAGTGCTGCCCTACCAACTTTGGCGCAACTGATCCAGAGTTAGGAAGCTAAAGGGAAGCGCTTTCTACCAACCGGGTGACATGGTCGGGGACCAAGGTCCGATGGACATCATCTTAATTTGTCTATCTATATTATTCTGGATAGAAATCTTATATACCGCGGTTCATGTGCGGTACTAGGCCGGTATCATTTGGCCGGTACTAGGCTAACAGCGCCATCTAGCCTATGGAACCGTATCAGCTCTCGCTTTTGTGCTTGCCGTTAGGCATGCACTTGTGATGGCGAATGGTAGAGGTCGCCACACCAAGCCAATTTGCTATATCTTCTAAAATAACCGTTTCATGTTTTATAATGTTACTTAAGGGTATTATAGAGGTACAGGCAAAAAGAAATCGATAGGGCTCTGTTAAGCAAAAACACTGTAAGTCGACTTACAGTCTTTTGGATATGCACGGCGGAATGGCTGCTGTATACTTCGTTCTGTACTAATCGTTTCATTAATTTTAAGTAGGATTTAACCGTTTTAGTTGGAAATGTAATTCAAAAGAGGACCTAATTAGAAGACAAGGAACAGAATAGGGCACGTTTCGATTTTTTGGTTACATATCACTTTAAGTTAGTTTGGTTCAACTATTTTCAATATGATTACGGTCAAAAGACACGGTTGAAAATAGCTGTACCAAACTTAGTTAAAATAATACGTAACCTATTTTCTGGATGAGGAGTTCATATTAAATAATACGCGCAAAATTCCTATTATCCGCACTGATCCGTTGTGACAGAACAATTACCCAATGTTTCTTGTAGAATATTAAGCTTCTCTATTATTACGTATGTTGTAATGGATAATTTAATGGCAACTCTGAAGACTATAAAGTAATGCATGAGTTCATACATCGCTCAATGTCACATATTCAAGCTACCTCTCAGTGTAGTCTGATTTTGAATTGCATGACATATAATGTAACTGTGACATTCAAACTATACTCACATAAATTAGATTCCGACAAGCATTTATTATTAAAAATCATTAATTTTCTTAGTGCTTCAAGATATTATCCCAACAAGTGATATGTTTAATGTCTTGTAACACACGTCATCCGGGACTTTTGCGCCAGGTGTCATGGCTTTTTGGGGTTCCACTCTGTGAGACAATGTTCACATTCTTCTGCAAGCTTTTATTTATTTTCACCTGTACCAGTGCTTATTAGTTTATCGACTTGCAAGCTACACTTAATGTACGATTGAGCTGAAATTTTGTATATTAATTAACATTTAATTAGATTAATAAATAATGCACACCATAGCAAAATACAACGGAGCATTTTCACATATAAAGAAAGTTTTGCGAAAATAAAAATTACCATAGATATACATGTTTTTTTTTAAATCTTTTCAAGGTACTCTTGGCCTCTCTTGGCCTCAATACAGAGTTTCATGCGTCTAACCCAATTTTTGAGTCACTTTTTCTAGTCCACTGCAGACACTTTATTTACACTCTGCTCAAACGCTAACAGCGCATCTTCTGGTGACGAAAATGCAATTTGAATGTAAAAGCTTGTTCCAAATACTTGTTCATTCTTTAGCAAATCATTTCACCGTTGAAGCAAATGTGATTCCTCAGCCAAATACAAACCACATTGTGTAGTAGGGGCAATGTGCTGGCTCAGATTAGGCCGGATTGCCAACTCAGCTAATTGATCTAATGGACTTTTTTCGGGGCGACCCATCTCCTGCGGAATCCACTCAGACAAAAGGCGTAACCGTCCGTAGTCCCTTCGCTTACTCGCTTAGCGAACTCATTGCGCATTCCACAGGGCACGTACCCATCTCATTGTAGACATTGCTTGTATATTAGATCAAGCCTGTCCCGCCACTCTTGACTATTACATTACTTACTTACATACTAAAAGTTGCTTTCGCTTGGTAAAGTGGCTGAAACACCTTTTTTTAATAATGAAGGGTTAAATAGCAACATCGGCTTCTTCTATAGAGTGTCGATGGTAAAGGGACTTTTATATTTTAACCCAAAATGTTACGACTCAAATTGCTTTGATGTTGGCATACAGAAGGCCCCATGCATGGAGAGAGCATAACTCAGGACACTCGGGAGACGACAAAGGATAGGCCTTGTAACCGTCGATTAGTGCACTTTTAAAAAAAGTGCTACTTATGCCTATATAAGACGCTCTGTGCAGATTCTGCCACACAGAGGAGGAAACGGCCATGCATATTCTCTGCTCATGCGGCCCGCTTATGAGCAAAAGAAGTATCCATCTCGGGCGGCACATCATGCGCCCGGATGAGATAACAGAAGTCACGCTCCAAAGAGTCTGGCAATTTATAGACTCAACGGGACTAAGCAGTGAACTGTAAATACAAAGGGCTGCCACAATAGATCAAACTTGGTCGAGTTGGCGATAAGAAGGCCCATAAAACCTAATAAATAAATAAATACTTATGCCTACAAATACGTTTTTGACGTAGGGTAAAAGCGGGATATATGCCCCACATTTCGAAATCGCTCTATAACTTCAATAATAAAAATTAAATTTATAAATGAAACAAATTTATTCTTGGGAATTTTGTTCACAAATTTATGAAAAGTAAAAAACGTTGTCTTCGACTTTAAAGTATTAGAAACTTTTGCGGACCTTTTAATTTTGTGACATCCATCCCATACAAGGGATAGACGCCCGATCCATATTAATTACGTTAAGGATAGATGAGTCACCGGAAAAATGAACATCTATCCTCCAAAATCATTGGATTCATTTTGGCATTGCATGCTGTCGCTACGAGACATACAACTGAGTCAATTAAAATAGAGTTAGAGATCCTTTGATAGATATTAAAAAAAGTGATCAAATTCATCTGCTAAATTAATGTAATTCAAATCGGGTCATCTATTCCACTAGGACATCTATCTCGGCTTTGACCTAGTAGTTAACTGTTTATCGTTATAAACTTTTTGCCTGTCAGGTCGTCCCGTAAAATTTAAATTGATTCGCCACGACATACCTACATAATAAATGAAGACAAGAGTCATAAGAGTGAAGACAAGAGTCATAAAGTAACTTTCCGCAAAATACGTGTATGGAAAGTATCTTAGCTATATGCATTAGTGACGTACGAACACCTCTTACATATAACATACGCGTTTAGGCTCAACATTGACGCTCAGAGGTACGCAGGCCGTGCGTTGTTATTGCCCTCCGAGCCTCTAATTGAATTGTAAATGTCGTCGACTCCCTCACCAGCCGTTTGGGAACTTGTCCCGTTATGTTATTAGCCCTAAATTGAAATCGGCTGCTTAATTAACACTTTGCTAATTAACATGACGGAATTTATTGCGGTTTTCGAACTAAGTGAATTGGTTTGCTGCTGCCGTATGAGTTTCTTTTTAATATTCGGTACATTCAGAACTAAAAAATATGAAATGGAATAAAATATTTGTAATCTTTAATGAATAAGACGTGTTTGTGGTGCAGTGGTCGCAGCGCTTTGGTAGTGATACCAAAAGTTAAGCAACCTAAGGCGCGGTATGGGATTGGTGACCACTCTGACCATTAAGGTGACGTCTATTTACTAGCATCTCCGTGCTTCGGGTGCTAGCTATTAGTCGTTAAGCCTGATCAGAGGCCCTCGGGCGGCTTAATAACATCTGTCGGTAAGGTTGTTCACTTACCTTTCCAACACCCCTCTACCAATCCGTACTGAGCTCGCGTGGTGGAGTATGGCTCGGTGGAGGTGAGGCCTGTGCCCAGCAGTGGGACGTATATGTACTGATGAGAGAGATTGATAAATAAATTGTGATACTTTATTCTAAATTTAACGATAAAATAACAGACATGTTGGTGTGCCTATTCGTATTTTCTGATTTCATAGTTAAACTGAAAGAAAGTCAAAAATAAAAATAATTAAAACCTCTCCATTACGGCGACTACAACTATTACTAAGTTTAGTGAGCTACACGTGTCAGTGTCGTCCGTTCCACATTTTAACGTAAACACGAATCGCATTAGTGTCGTGAATATGGATTCCTGATTTATGATGGTTCCTAGAGAAGGCGAGGACAGGGCGGTCCCGCGGGGCCGCAGGTGAAAGTATTCGTGCGATTTGTTATCGTTCACAGGCTGTAGTGCGAACTATACAGTTCGTATTATACAGGGTGTAAAAAAACCTTAACGAACCCGTCAACCATGGCTGGGAAACAACTTTAATTTTTTGACATCAATAAAAACAATTTAATTCTAACCCGCAATGTACAGCGCGCACGAGGAAAAGTGACCGCAGAGCGTGTTGCTATACGCCGCCGCGACGCCGTTCGGTTCGAGTGTGCGCTGTTCATTGCGGAGTGTGCCATTTAGAGGCTTTTTATGAAAGAACTAGTGAAATTTTGTATCATGTTTCTTTGGAAAAAGTTTAGTTATAACGGACAGAAGTAATTTCTGTAAAAATCACCATTTTTTTAAAAACTTTAACCAACAATATCTCAGTAACCGTTAACTTCCCAGGTATGGTGTAAAGGAAAAAAATGATCGTAACAATTGGTAGAATATGTGGAATTCGGCTTCGTTAAGGTTTTTTTACACCCTGTCTTATTATACTACACTGTTGTGTTGAAAGTTATTTAGAGTAGATCCTCATTTCAGAATTAGCGCCACTCACCCAGCCAGCATCCTTTCAACGAAAACAGTTTGTTCAAAGCTCGTTACCTGAATTTGTTTGAATGGTTTTTGTTTGAAAATAACTCAGTTAAAGAGTTTTGTAAAATATATTACAGTTAAAATTTACAAACGAAACGTTTTCAAAGTATTTCCAAATGCAATGTAAATTGTTAATTCACTAGTAGGATTAAAATTTTAACTCGCATTGGCAATGAATTGATCGAAACAGTAAATAACATCCATTAGATTTGCTACAATCATTGTCATACTCCGTCCTTAATATCTCTTGTTAATTGTAACAAGAGTTACAATAACTCTTGTTACAATTAACAAGAGATATTAATAGTTCAGATTGACTAATACCATGGGCCTTAAATTACGAATAATTCATAGGCGTATGCGTCTTTGAAGTGATTATAATTCGACCTATTTTTTCATCTAAATTCTGTATAATATGCATGAGACAGCATTCCGAAATTGGGTGGCGTTAATCGTAATAGACCACATCCCATTTAGGTTAGGTTAGGTTAATTCCATAAATTGCAATCTATCTATCTCCTCATCTTTGACTACTTCATTTAAGGTATACAGAGTGGCACATTTCTAAAAAACAAAATAAATCTTTTACTTCTTTTTGACTTCAATTTTGGACAAAAAAATAGAAAAAAGTAACTCAAAAACTACGAAAAATCACTGAACTTACATAAAGGTGATGTAAATACTTATTAACACGAGGCATTTAATTAAAAAAATTGTAGGTATAATACATGAATGTATGATTGTAAACTAGTATGATCGGCAGAGGCGAGATGACGTGAGAGGAAGGAAGGATGGAAGGGCTAGAAAAGGAAGATGGCGTTAGACTGTAAAAGATCAAAGTGTGCTCTCCGTGCAATTCTGAAAATAAAAGACTGGAAACCGTGAAAGTGCATTTTCTTCACCACCCCAACACTACATTAATTTATAAAGCAGCAGCGAAATGTAGGCCTAATATTCAAAATGACAAAGTTAAACACACGCACATCTCAATAGAGCTTATAAGCGGTTGCTTATTCGCAGTGTAGGTCTCTTGATGTCTTATATTCCGATAGGGTTGTCTAGGTAACTGTGCTCATTGTGACCAAGTATGCAGACCAACTCCAGCTCTCGCCGAGTTCAGCTGATTAATGTGTGGCGTGCGCATAATGCCTGCATTAAGCGCTCGTCACTCGGAAACAAAGTGATCCGAGTGATCGATGGGAGCGAGATTATCGGCCGCAGTCGATGACTTGCGGTTTGAGTGGGGACTATCAATTGTATCAGCATTTGTTTTGTAATTACCTTGTTAGTTTTAAAAAAAACTATCGGTAGGTAGTTTGAGTTGAAGTTATGAAGTAAAAAAAGTTCCTCCTACCTGATTTCGATACCGGGGGTCAATCTCAACAGAGATCAGCCAACTACGCGGGAGATATTACAGTGCACAAGTGTGTGCGCAAAACACAAGTGCACCTCTGTTCCTTCACTCTCGAAGTACGGTGATAAGGTAATTCGACATGACCGGATAGAGATCAGGTGCAAGACCGACGACTTCACGTGCTTTCTGAGGCACGGGCTTGTACAAAACTTTGAAAATCTCAAAAAACTAAATTTTTGGGGTTCGAACCCAGGACTTCTCGGATGTAAGGCAAACTCTTCGCCACTACACCGACGAGGCAGTTACTTGAAGAAATGACAGAAATATTAACTTTCCTTTTCAATCCTTTTAGTAAGTTAAAACGTGTAAGAGTTTACACAACTAAGTTCACAGTCAATTTGCATTGTCGTACATATCTTTTGTAACACATTTAAAAGTAGGTAATGAGATGTGAGATTCAAGTTTGTGTTCTCTGGCAACAAGTAAAAATCTGAAACATATTTATGACCTCCACTGCGTGCAAAATTTTTGAAGAAGTTTTTGAGTGAAATCCCAGCGCTGGGTGAAGCAAGGCCGCACTCGCCGACTTGACGCACTTGGCCCGTTTCAATATCACAAACTTTTGAAGAAGACCACCTACTTGCAGTTCGTACGCTTAAATTTCCGCGAAATATTTTACTAGCTTAAATAAATCAATCTCGCTCGGCCTGTAGCGGAGTTGTGCGGAGGAAATGAGGAACAAAGCGGATGCGATTGTGGCTCAGATCTGTATTACAATTGTATCCTGTGTTTTATGTCTTTCACCTACATTTGGGAAAGCAGAACAGAGTAAGAATAATATTGTTCCTAAATATGATAATAGCCTTTGATGTGGGCTAACTGATAGATCCGTTTAATGAACCTTATTGTATTTTTCGTAATAATGTATTTTTATACAGTATCAGACAAATATTATTAATATTTTATTTATATTAAAGAACGCGCATCGTTTCGCCGACAGCTCAGATTTCCAGCTTTTTTACCAAGCTATAAATGTGTGCGAGCAATTCTATGTAATGGTTATTTTTAAAATTATCCAATGGGATCGAAATAGTTTGATCTTTTGTCAGTAAATTAATACTTTTTAATTTCATTTATTGCATTCACGAGGCAGTTGGACGGTTCCACTGAAGGCTTTTGGCGTTTACCTATATTAAGCTTAATTACCATATTTTATTATATTCACAATTAAGCTTTAACTCATATGGGTAATACAATCAACTAACAGAAAATAAATTATAGTAAAAAAATGTAAAAACCTTTTGTATGGTGAATTGGTGAAATCGAGCAAAATTATAAGGTTTTATGGTACTCAATGATTTCGCATATTTTGCTTTTTAACAATGGAAACTCACCTAATTTTAAATTTTAAATCTTACAACTGATATAAAATTACTAGTTTTATTATCATTCCAAAAGTTTTATCTCTCCGTAAATTATTGACGAAATCACGCCTGAAAAATTTCGCTTTTAGATACAACTTTGGTTTTTTTTACCATCGAAGAAAATTTTAGTAATCGTGTTTCAGATCTCAATAACGTTTGAATTGAATGCTTAATTAGGTTCTCCAGAAACTTCATATCAAAAGCTTCAGTATTAATCGTAAAATCTGTGTTTGAAAATCACTTTTCACTTCTCTGAATCTAGTGAGTTGACTCAGGATGCGGTTAACCTTCATGAAAATTAGCTAACAGAGCGCTTTTTTGTCCCTGTGGGTATTCTTAATTATATCAAATGCTGTCTGATTGATTTTGACATTTGACCTATGCTAGTCATGTAATTGATTAGATAGTTACGGAAACCAGGGCCAGATCTTTAAATAAGGACATATTTTGTTTGTGTGCAGCCTCTTCTTATCGTTCAACTGTACCTCATTGTGTGATATGAGACCCTCCGAGCAGTACTCGCATGACAGCTGCCATCGATACGACGCGACGGGAGCGTCGCACTATCTCCACGATCTCGTTGTCGTGTGCTCCCACTCGGTTATTGCTTACAAATCGCTGTTATACTCATGACAACTTGTTTTCAGCTCTGTAGTCACGTCTCGGAAGATACAATTATGTTTGCAAGTTAATATTATTAGCTTTGTGTTTATGACGCGTATTTACACTTCTATTTATTTGATCTTCATGGCACAACAAAACGATCTTTAAATTATTCGCACTTAACGCCTTGAAAATAATATGAAATACAATATGATTAACTTAAGATTAAATAACACGTAAACAAATTAAGTCGTTGGTCGGTGTCAATATTTTTAGTTATTTTATTGGTAAAGAGAAAGTTTATGTATCTCGTTATTATGATTGTAGTATTTTATCCCGTTCAATCACATATGAAAAGCTCTGCCATAAATGTTGAGCCACATTTTGCACGGTCATGACAGATCCGATTTCAATATTTTGCAGACGACAAAACGTTAAATTTTATTGCGCCGGTCCCAAATCAAACTAGAAACTCGTTTCGTTTTTTGAAATAACTATTGCGTGTTACGAGCGTGTCCCCGGAGCGGAAAAAGTTGAAATATCCGCCGCTGACGGACGCCGAACCCGACTGAAATAATTTACGGTTTATGAATTCCCCAAAAATGTGTAGATTTGAAAGCCGATATCGAACCGTAGCGCGTAGTCGGTAACTTTCCAGTGCCGTAGCTCGTAGCACCCATGTAGTCTATCAAGCAAGAACGCCGTAGCATGTCGTAGCACTCGTAGCATTGTAGCACGGAACATGTTACGTTTCTCAGATAATTTTAGTGTTGTTTTGTTGCAATTTTCTTAGATATACTTTTGAAGTCATACATTTTTTTTTAAATAAAATGTAATGAAATCGCGAAATAACGATTATTTCGCGATTGCATTACATTTTATTTTAACCTGACGTTTCGGACCCTTTCCAGCATCCGTGGTCACAGATCCACCCGTAGGTACAATCTGCTCTAATAAAACTATTTTTTACTTATATCCAAATCGCATTAGGTGACCTCCGGATCGTTAACCCTAAAAAGAACCTGAGGCGTTTTAACGATAAGAAAGTTGTGCACACATGACAGGACATGACAGTTAACACTGCGGTATCTTAAACAGTCGTAGTAAGGGCGATTGTGCAACAAATATGGGAAACGTGATGTGCTGTCGTATGTACAACTGGCTGTTGTGTTGTGTCTGCTGCGGCACAGAGTTGCTAGTTCCGAAGTTGCAGTGCAACCGGGGGTTTCTAACATAAACTGTTTTGCTCCGCAGCCGTCCACATTGTGCTATTTATGTGGAAACATTTTTTATTACCAACTTAAGTTGAAATGGCGCGAGCGAAACCGCGGCCAAATGGAAGGGATTTTATTTTACACAAATGCTTTTACTTTTGCAATGTACTCTGCAGTTTTATTCTTTTAGCTGGTATTATTTGTAGCTCCAACGTCTTATGAATACAATGATTAGATTCGGTGTAAATTAAGTTTTCTTCATACATTTATGTAAATAAGCTTCTAGGACCCTGTACCTATTTGTAGTTTGAATAATATAATCATCAGGCGTTGTTTTGATGAAAAAGTTAAGCTTACTACTCGTTCTTCTTCCAAAACTTATTTAACTAAAGCAAGTTCCTTGATTTTGTAAAACCCTGCTTAATAAGAGATGAATTTTTAACAGAATGTCTACACTGTCTGAAAATTCGTCTTATTATTCTATGTATCTTTACGCTTCACTTGCCGTAGAAGATATTTAACTTTTAAAATGTTTTGTCTGACATCCCCGCCAGGCGTGTTCCATGTCCTCATCTGCATTAAACCAGGCGAGGCGGGGTGGCGGGGGAGAGGGAGGTATAAATAGGCTTGTTTTCTTTACGACATTTCGCTCTCATCGCGCGTAATTCGCGGCAGAATCTGCCAGATGACGCAAAGTAGGCTCAGTAGACAGATAAACACAGTAAGGTAACAAAGTAAAGTTTCTAGAAACAACACACGCACAGCGCCCGTCTTAACAAGGCACATTGGCGATAACCGGAGTACACAGTCCATCGCGCGTGAAGCGTTTGTTTCATAGAGGCGTTTGTTTCATATAAATATACGATTGACGTATAGGTAAAACTGAAGAAGAAGATTGATTTGCTATAAATTACGCGAAACAACACCAGCGCCGGCACCTAAACTTATCAAATTGTAACCACTTCGAGAACTAGAGCTGGAAGTTACAGGACTAACAATACAACTCACTACGTGACAAGGGAAATCAACCTGGAAACACAACACTGACAACAAAATACCTCTAGTTCTCGAAATGGATACATTGGGATGTGTTGGCTAATCTGCGCTGACGTGTCGCTTATCAGAAAGCAAAATAATTGTCTTCTCCAGCTTTAGTCATGGCTTTTCGCAAAGTAACGCCTGATGCCATCAACCATGATGCACGCATAGGCGTACATTTGAACTGAAAAGACTGTAAAGTATAAAAAGGCTGGGGAATAGGTCTATAGAAAGTGTGCCAGATTTAATCGCATGAATACGGTCACGCACGTCAAAGCTTTGTGAATCTAGTCTGGCTAAACTGATGTCACTGACTGAACTGACTAAATCCGAGCGATTTGCGTTTCGTTGCGGTGAATTTATCGTATTCGGTCGAATTATTAGCGATTCTGACGTTCGTATTGTTGTCTTTTGTTTAGGCGCCTGCTACTTCGTTCGCACAAAAGAGTATTTCAGACAAAGTAATTTTCCTCATCACATATTGCATCGCACAGATTACATGGTGTTTCTGTTTAAAAAAAGCTTTAGTGTTTTCATTACACTATCTTCTAGTTATTTCGAAATTACATACGGTTTATTTTAACCTGACGCTTCGGACCCTTTTCAGCATCCGTGGTCACATGTAGACTAAGGTGTAAGTTGTCATAACATAATTTTCAAAAAATTGTAAACAACCGTCACTCGAAAATATTAAGGTACTTTTATATCTACAAAAAAGATCAAAAGAGTATCTTGACGTCTTGCAGTGACGTTCATTTTGGACGAAATTTATCCAACGTTATACATTTTAAGACGTTTTTACCATAGGGTAATGATTTAATTATATGACATCACTATTGTTTTTAGATTATTTGCACAGTTTGTGCTATGATCTGTTTGCCTCAGTTGGGTGCTGCGTGGGTTTACAATTATATTTATATCTTAAGGTTGAACACTATTGCTCTCACACATCATTCTGAACCAAAATTAGTTTTATAAAAGTCGAGTTTTTACGCAAGTAAAAAAAAACAAAAAACTTTTTTCAAAAACCATACGAAAGAAAATAAGCTCAACTCGAAAGTGGCACGTGTGTCTAAGTTGTGATGTGGGGCGACATCGATTCCTTCCCCTAACTTGCTCGTAATCGTATAGGCTTTGGTTACAGTAAAATATTGGAAGACATTTTGTTAATGTCTTACATTTCAATGAGGTTTCGAACTTATCAAGAAAGAGATACCTACTACTAACCGGCGGCAGAGAGGATGACGTAGCATTTAATTGGTTTATAGTCGGTTCGCTTAGTTATGAAAACAACACATTTTTTGACCTATGTTCAAGTGCCAGATTGAAATGAAGTACTTAGTTCAGTTGCACAAAACATCAATCAAATCAAACTCACAATAGTGATAGTTCAAGTAGGTTTTTTCGTGGCATATCTTCGGTGTTTTATTTTAATCAAATGTTATAGCGCAAGTTCTTCGTACGCACTGTTACTACGCACTATATCCACGAAAGTACTTACTACATACCAAACACACGCGAGAGAAACGCTCGGCGCAGCCAAGGCCGCGTACAGGCGGAGTCAACAAATTGAGTCTCCAGAGAAATTAGTTTTCTTCGCGTTACTCACTAAAACGATAGCGATGGAAATTATTGGTGGTTAGAAAAACTATTTATAACAAATAAATGACAACATTGTGGTTCTCAGTGGTATTGTTTTTAGATGATTGATTGATTTGCAATTCCTATACATAATCTCCATTGAGCGTCTGCAAGTTAAGAGATCTAAATTTTTTTTTCACTTTACGTTTAAACAAGATATAAAAAACCGGTCAAGTGAGACTTTAGTTTTTTTTGGCAATTTTTTTTTATATGATGAAACTGAAGATTTACGGTTTCCGTAATTTTTCCTATATTTGTACTATAAGACGTGACTTCGTACTAAATTTCAAGATTCTAAGTTTACGGGAAGTACCCTGTAGATTTTGATTCCCGTGCGAGTTTAAAAAATTTGCGGAAATTTGCGGCCTAAATGGCTGTATCTTTTGATTGCGTTGGCTTAGAAGGTTGATTTTTCTACAGCTTCCAGGGACAGTAAATCTAAGTATCATATAGAAATTTCAGTCTGATACCTCCACGCGTTCCGGAGAAAAACGGTCTTGACAGACGGACGGACGGACGGACAACAAAGTGATCTTATAAGGGTTCCGTTTTTTTACAGTAAGGTAGCAAAGTAAAGATTCTAGAAACAACACACGCACAGCGCCCGTCTTAACAAGGCACATTGGCGATAACCGGAGTACACAGTCAATCGCGCGTGAAGCGTTTGTTTCATAGAAGCGTTTGTTTCATATAAATATACGATTGACGTATAGGTAAAACTGAAGAAGAAGATTGATTTGCTATAAATTACGCGAAACAACACCAGCGCCGGCACCTAAACTTATCAAATTGTAACCACTTCGAGAACTAGAGCTGGAAGTTGCAGGACTAACAATACAACTCACTACGTGACAAGGGAAATCAACCTGGAAACACAACACTGACAACACAATACCTCTAGTTCTCGAAATGGATACATTGGGATGTGTTTGCTAATCTGCGCTGGCGTGTCGCTTATCAGAAAGCAAAATAATTGTCTTCTCCAGCTTTAGTCATGGCTTTTCGCAAAGTAACGCCTGATGCCATCAACCATGACGCACGCATAGGCGTACATTTGAACTGAAAAGACTGTAAAGTATAAAAAGGCTGGGGAATAGGTCTATAGAAAGTGTGCCAGATTTAACCGCATAGATACGGTCACGCACATCAAAGCTTTGTGAATCTAGTCTGGCTAAACTGATGTCACTGACTGAACTGACTAAATCCGAGCGATTTGCGTTTCGTTGCGGTGAATTTATCGTATTCGGTCGAATTATTAGCGATTCTGACGTTCGTATTGTTGTCTTTTGTTTAGGCGCCTGCTACTTCGTTCGCACAAAAGAGTATTTCAGACAAAGTAATTTTCCTCATCACATATTGCATCGCACAGATTACATGGTGTTTCTGTTTAAAAAAAGCTTTAGTGTTTTCATTACACTATCTTCTAGTTATTTCGAAATTACATACGGTTTATTTTAACCTGACGCTTCGGACCCTTTTCAGCATCCGTGGTCACAGGTAGACTAAGGTGTAAGTTGTCATAACATAATTTTCAAAAAATTGTAAACAACCGTCACTCAAAAATATTAAGGTACTTTTATATCTACTCGTACAAAAAGATCAAAAGAGTATATTGACGTCTTGCAGTGACGTTCATTTTGGGCGAAATTTATCCAACGTTATACATTTTAAGACGTTTTTACCATAGGGTAATGATTTAATTATATGACATCACTATTGTTTTTAGATTATTTGCACAATTTGTCCTATGATCTGTTTGCCTCAGTTGGGTGCTGCGTGGGTTTACAATTATATTTATATCTTAAGGTTGAACACTATTGCTCTCACACATCATTCTGAACCAAAATTAGTTTTATAAAAGTCGAGTTTTTACGCAAGTAAAAAAAAAAACAAAAAACTTTTTTCAAAAACCATACGAAAGAAAATAAGCTCAACTCGAAAGTGGCACGTGTGTCTAAGTTGTGATGTGGGGCGACATCGATTCCTTCCCCTAACTTGCTCGTAATCGTATAGGCTTTGGTTACAGTAAAATATTGGAAGACATTTTGTTAATGTCTTACATTTCAATGAGGTTTCGAACTTATCAAGAAAGAGATACCTACTACTAACCGGCGGCAGAGAGGATGACGTAGCATTTAATTGGTTTAAAGTCGGTTCGCTTAGTTATGAAAACAACACATTTTTTGACCTATGTTCAAGTGCCAGATTGAAATGAAGTACTTAGTTCAGTTGCACAAAACATCAATCAAATCAAACTCACAATAGTGATAGTTCAAGTAGGTTTTTTCGTGGCATATCTTCGGTGTTTTATTTTAATCAAATGTTATAGCGCAAGTTCTTCGTACGCACTGTTACTACGCACTATATCCACGAAAGTACTTACTACATACCAAACACACGCGAGAGAAACGCTCGGCGCAGCCAAGGCCGCGTACAGGCGGAGTCAACAAATTGAGTCTCCAGAGAAATTAGTTTTCTTCGCGTTACTCACTGAAACGATAGTGATGGAAATTATTGGTGGTTAGAAAAATTGTTTATATACAAATAATAAACCCGAGTTGACAACATTTTGGTTCTCAGTGGTATTGTTTTTAGTTGAACAATTTGCGATTCCCATACACATAATCTCCAATGAGCGTCTGCGAGTTAAAAGATCTAAGATTTGTTTTATTTTTTCAATTTACGTTTAAACAAGATATAAAAATTACTCATGAAAATAAGTTCTTTCATAAGCAGTTATGAATATTTGACGAGATCTCAGTGGTGTAGTGGCGTGGCCGCCAGTTTCAAGGTGCCGCCATCTCTAACGTCCCGAGCTCGATCCCCAGATGGAGACAATATAGAAAATCCTTTTTTTTATGTTGTCACGGTTCTGGGTGTTTGTAATACGTTCGTTGTTTCTGATTTCCACAACACAAGTGACTAAGCTACTTACTTCGGGATCAGGGCAATATTTGTGATAGTGTCCCATTTTTTTATTATTATTTTTACTGAAACCATCCTGTAAATGGGAGTGGAGCTTCAAGCGCAGAAACATTGCCGGGAAGTTTCAGCGTGGGTCGCGCTTATGTTGGCCTCTCTTATAACAAGTTATTGTTCCGTCGGAGGCCTCTTAGCGCGCTCCTCCCCTCCCGGAAGACGCGACTTTGCAAATGGGTATCCTATGACACAAAGTGTACAGACAACGGCACATCGGGCTAGCCATTGTTATTAAAAAACTGCCTTTACCACAAGAGTATAAGGGAACTTTTTTATTACCTTGACATGCTGCCGTCTGTTCAAAAAAATCTCAGAGCATTCTCACGAAAATTCCGATAAGGCGAAAGGCTCGCTTATATTGAATTCATTTTATGATAATGCCGCGAGCACACTGCTCCGCCTCTGAAGTCATTCAGTTTTGTCTGCCTGTTGCACTACAATTCGAGTACTATAACGTATATTATTAAATTTTGCGAGAGTTTTCAAAAGGTTTTCAATTCCAATACTTTCAGTTCAATATCCGATAATTGGTTGCAGGAGAACAAAAGCTACTTTTAATAATAAATTAATACGAGTAGTATTTTTGAACTGAAGTTTCTACCTTAGTATTATGTAGTTTAGTTTAACGTTTGAGCGTATTTGCATTGAAAATTGTAGAATGTTTGAGTATGTTTAGAGAGTGCTTTCTACGGGTTTTACATATAATTTAGACATAATATACGCTCGCCAATTCAGTTCATGGATCGGTGTAAGCAATCACGTTGGAGCGTGATCATAGAGGCCAGTAATACACGACATTAGCACGCCTCATCACGCGTCGGACAACCATAGAGAAAGTCAAAATAGAGCAGCCACATCAGTGTTTGGTAATCAAATAAATGAAACGAGGATATTAATTGATCACTAGCTGACCCGGCAAACGTTGTTTTGCTATATAAATTATTTTTCTTATCACTAAGCGGTATGAAAAATAGATGTTGGCCGATTCACAGACTTACTCAACATGCTCACAAAATTTCATGAGAATCGCTCAAGTCGCTTCGGAGGAGTACGGGAGCGAACATTGTGACACGAGAATTTTATATTATAGAGATAAAATAATTTGTTATAAGAATGTCCTTCTATAAACGATATGATAGCACATTGTTTTTTAAATGTTTAAGGAGTTTTTTTTTTCCTTATTATTTACCGCAAAAGGCAAATGAAACTGCTTCACAAAGATCGAAAGCTTTTTTATGCCACAAACTTATTTGAAGTAGCAAATTCGGTTGTATGAGACTGTACTTGTCGCCGTATCTCATAGCATCGCATCGGTTAATTCATACTGATTGGATTGAATTGTAACGCGGTATATTAACGCGGCAATTTCATCGGGCGCGCTCCGCTGCCTCGCGACGATTCATTGGTTAGAAATTGTTTATCGCATTCCCAATTTAATGAGCATTTCCGAACGATGCTTAACTTTGTATTCGCTTAAAGTAATACGAGTTTACCTCTCATTCAATATACTTTACTTTAAAGGGACCTTTTAACCATCTTTGATGTTCAATTTATTTTATAAATTGAAAACTGATCCACTTATACCTCTACCGTTCGACATCAAAAGCGCATGCCTAACGGTGGCGCATGACAGCGAGCGCTGATACGGCTCCATAGGCTAGATGGCGCTGTTAGCCTAGTACCGCACATGAACCGCGGTATATAAGATTTCAATCCAGAATAATATAGATCGACAAATCAAGACTATGTCTATCGGACCTTGGTCCCCGATCAAAACACCCGGTCGGTAGTGCGCCAAACCGTACATAATTTTGCAAGGTATGGAGTAGGCAGAACTTAAGCCCAAGTGTTGCCAATCAAACGGATCAATACGTACGAACTTTGCCAGAAGCCGTAAATGTAAGCACATTCTTGGGATCGTAAAATTACTGATGAAAATGGAAGTGTTTTCCGTAAACAGGCTCTTATATTAGCGATTCCGCAGTATTATTATAGCGTGATCAGCATCTGGGGATTGGGGAACTGCGGTTACTGCTGAGGCGGGCGCAGGGAGGCGACCCTGAAATTAAAACGGTGGCCACTCAGCCGCCACTCATAACTTCGCACAGAGCTGCCGGGTCTAATCTTATCTCTTGCGGGAGATAATCTTTTTTGACGGCTTCCGCGTCAGCAGTTACTCACGTGGGTAGGCTATTTTTAGTCTTAGAATAATTAAAGTATCTATATTCGTTTTTAATGGCTCTAAGTGTGACCAAGTAGAATACTATCATTCGACGACCACTATGGTGTAATGGTTAAGAAGTTGACTATTAACCAAGAGGTCGCGGGTTCGATCCCCGCACTGTGCAACCCTCTGTTTGCATGAACATGTCTGTTTGTACTGGTCTGGGTGTTATGTGTATTTATTTAAGTTACTTTGTAATACCACTGTTGATTCTGATATTTGTAACACAAGTGCTTTAGCTTTTTACCACGGAGTGAGATCAATGTGTGTGATGTTGTTGTATATATATGTATTAAATAAGCAGCTGGACAGCTTCAAGAATATATTTAAGCATTCTTCTTGATAGTTACCTAAAATCTGACGAGAGTTATTTTGCCATGGTACTAAAGTGCAAAGATGAATTAATAGGGCGACGTCACATACATTGCTCTGACCCGAATGTAAGTCGCTAATGCATAAACACCTATTCACGTACAACATAGATTTTTTAACACATTGTCTCCGTCGATCGAACCTGGGATCTCAAGGATAGCGGCCTCATGAAACTGGCCCTCATGCCATAACACAACGGAGGTCGACGAGATTGTCTGTAAAAAGGATCTATAACAAAGTAAACAAAAAAAAAATAGGTGAAACCTACCGAGAAAGTAAAAAGCTTTTATTGACATGGCTAAAAACTCTTAATTACGAGAACACGGAAGACTTACTAAATTAGTTTACAAGTTGTTATGAGTCGTCTACACTCACTAACGCACTCTTGTAATCATCACCCACACACAACACACAATCAAATATACACACACATATACAAACAAACAAACACACTACACATTTATAGTATATACAAACACATATATATATACATATATGTATCAGCACAGCTGGATAAACAAACAAGACACGAAAAAGACAATACAAATTTCATAGACAAAACAAAGATTTTGATTTGCTTATAAGCTAGGATAGTTGATTATATCTAAGAAGAAAAAGAACATTTTTTATGCTGCTTATTGACGCTGACCCAAGTCCCACATTTGAATTAACATGAGTGTTTTTATCAAGTATAATCCTTTTTCACATCGTAGATGTGCTTTAGAATCTAAGTGAAGTCCCTTTCCCTAATCTGCCTAATGTCGCACCCTACGCCCCCTAGGTCGGGCGGGTCACGGGTCGCTAGTTAATAATTCGCGCCGAAGACAAGCCCTACTTTTTTACACAGTTTTATATTTTCTCACACGAAGGTAAGGCTTCCTAGGCACTCATCAATCGGTAAGAGGGCTTAGGCAAAAACTTAGTTAATTAGTTTCTCATTTTGTTGCAATAACACATGATTGTTGTATTCTCTGCCAAAAAATAATCAATAAAGTTTTATAAAACATCGCCGTAATTAATTCGTATTTCGATTCAACCGACGGCTCTCAATTCTAACAATTGTTTTATAAACACAATAGGCTTCAGCTTTTGTCATACGCTTCTGAAAATTGTTTTGTTTGGGGTAACCGGTCAAAGTTTTGATATTGTTAACAGGCCTCTTTGTTGCTTTGAAATGACCGCTGTAAATACGGTGTTTATCTCTTTGTTTAGTTACTCGGTGATCTGCGTGGTATAGAACGTAAAAGCTTATGGTACCCCCGAGAGCCTTTTAGGGGGAAAAGTGGCTTGTAAAGTGCCTGCCATTAGACAAGTATACCAGCCCATTTATCACAAACTTTTTTTGATTTAGTACTGAAAACTTAGCTAGTCGAAAATTGCGTAATGTGAGTGGGCATTAAAAGTTATGATAAACAAACACATGCAGCTAGCTGTCTAGCTACAGCCAAGCAATACGGTCTTGTTAGTCAGTCAATAACGAGTTTTCCGAGCGGAATCCTAAAAAAAGAGCGGAGTGATGATTGCTGTGTTAAGTAAGCAATTTATTCCGGGGCTCACGAGCGCTTAGCGTGGCAATCGCGTTCGCTGACACTGAGCCCGGGCACTGTTGCCAGTCGCGACACGCACGATTGTTTCGGCCGTAGCGCACAATTAAGTCTCATACGTACGCTCAGCCTCGCAAGCTCTTTGCTTGCAAAAGAGACGCTCGCCCGACACATTTGAAACCACATTATGTGCTCTAGAGTAACTTCAAATGATAGTGCTTTAGGACCCCAAATATATAATGTGCTCCGGGCTCTTAATGTGTCGGAAGAAGAAATAGATAAGATGTCATGTCACATTTTTTATGAGCCTGTAAATAATATACCCAGAACTTTGATCGCCCAAAAGCCAAGTCCCCGTGCGGCCGTTTCCCGCGTCATTTCACGAAAGTGCCTTTAAATTTCACGCGCGGACTTTTGAATTTATTGTCCTTCGCTCCTTCGCCTGCCCGATGTATCGAACTAAAGTCATAAAAATATTTTACGTCCAATCGGATCGCGTCGCCGCTCCGCGAATACTTGCTGTAATAGCGGAAATTGATCGCGCGCGAACGTCGCCGAATTTGTGCGACCAATCTGCGCGTGATCGATGAGGTGAGCAATAATTGGCAAAACTCTACGCGTACTCTCCTCGTTCAAAATCCAATCACTGTTTGACCCGCTTGTCATTTTAATGAAAATTACGCCTGACGGCCCTCGATCTGCATTCAAATTAGGGATTAAACAAAAATTGTGCCCCAAAGAACTGATAGGGTGGAAGGTGCTGGCGAGATATTGGCCTGGCCTCAAGCGATTTATTGTGTCACGCCTTCCCGCGGTCGGCGTCAAGCGCCCGGGGCTCTAGGGCTCAACTTTACGTAACTTCGTCGTTTTTAACTGACTTAAGTTTTCAAACATTGTTTACTTCGTTAATGGCGGTTGGAGTTTCTGAGTTTTTCCTACTTTCCTTGTTTGTACATTTTGTATTCAGCGATTATAGGGTTGTTTGCGTTGGCATTCAAAGTATCTTGCAAATCTGCGTTTCTCGCTAGCTGACCGGTGACAGGGATTCGGTCGGGACGGCCTTGTTACATCGGGAATCGGTGTGCAAATTCGGCCGAATGTAATCGAAGTAAAGGCCACTTCGCCGCCGGATTAGGGTCGCCAGCTCGACATGCCGATAAGGACGCTCTTACATCAACCATTTTATGCCCAGTTTATTATATCGAGGATGTTCTGGATTTATTATGAGCATATCAGGATCACTGTTTGTTTGATTGGCCTATGATTCGCATTACATCTGATCAGTGAACTTGTAGTAAAATAAAAGTTTTGTTTACAAGTGTGACCGATTGACTTAGTTCCAAAAAAAGTATCAGAGTTTTGAATTAATTTTGTTCCAATCCGCACTGAGCCCGCGTGGTGGAGTATGGCTCGCACCACCTCATAGTTGAGGTGAGGCCTGTGCCCAGCAGTGGGACGTATATAGGCTGATGAATGAATGAATGAATTAATTTTGTTACTATTATCCACGAAAAAAATATAACGTACAACTTAATTGGCATACGGATTTTTCTTCGCACAAGTGATCGTATTTCGGTTTCGTTATTATCGCGAGAAATATGCAATTAACTAAAATTCGGCAGAAAGTGGCAATTTTCAGTTAAGAAGGGGTCTTAAGTAATTAAAAAATGAAGTTATATAAGTGGCAAAGTATAACACTTTAAATATTTTTCCGCTTGTTGAAAGGTTATGTACGAAGCTTCTACTTAAAAGTAAAATTTTAAAACCCCCGATATGAGCCAGGAAAAGTAAGGACCACCGTAACCTTTTGATTAAAAAAATTGGTTGCCTGTAAAGTCGGTATACGGGCGAAAGTTTTACGTGACAACGACTTTGAGTGGTAAAATAATTTAAATGTGAATATTCATTCGTATAACATGAACCGGTGTGTATGCCTATCTCTCTCACTCTCTCTCTCGCTCTGTCTCTCTCGCTCTTAGGCGGGTTAACTGTGCTCGAGTGGAAGGGACGCGTGCCTTTCACTTTTTATGTCTGTCTCACTCGCTCTTAGGCGGGCTAACCATGCCCGAGTCGAAGGGACGCGTGCCTCTCACTCGCACTCATTGTGAGCGCGGAACGTGAGCGGAGCGTAACGCAGTTTCTTGAAGTGTCACCTGGCAAACCAATTCATAAGACGTTGTCACGTCAAAAAAACAATTTGAAATCAATTTATCCGTTCGGGAGTAACAATGCCTATCTCTGGCATCGTAGCTAAACAACGCCACACAAATACATACAGGTAAAAAAAACCTTATCGAAGCCAAATACCACATAATATTTTACCAATTGTTACGATCATTTTTTTCCTTTACACCATACCTGGGAAGTTAACGGTTACTGAGGTATTGATGGTTAAAGTTTTAAAGTTAAAATATGATTTTTACAGAAATATCTTCTGTCCGTTATAACTTAACTTTTTTCCAAAGAAACATGATACAAATTTTCACTCGTTTTTTCATAAAAAGTCTTTAAATGGCACACTCCGCAATGACTAGCGCACACTCGAACCGAACCGCGTCGCGGCGGCGTATAGCAACACGCCCCGAAGTCACTTTCCCGCGTGTGCGCTGTACATTGCGGGTTAGAATTAACTTTTTTTTTTGATGTCAAAAAATAAAAGTTGTTTCCCAGCCAAAATTTATTTTTCATACGATTTGGTTTGATGTACTGAACGCGTGGTTGACACCTTCGGTAAGGTTTTTTTACACCCTGTATATATACGCACAGACATAGGGGTCAAACTTCTATAGTCGACTATACTTTATTCGACGGGAATTGAAAAGCCACGGAACAAATAAAACGTTACCTAACTGCTAGTTAATACTAGTACGACGTAGCACTGGTATCTAACTGAATCGGCATTTTCTTCTTGTGTGTCTCCGTAGAGCAGTTTGTAGCGCGGCATTCTTTTTTTTACATTAGGTATTATAATTCGTTCTCTCTCTTATAATCTCTCTTATATCTTCGTTGGGTCTGCCTCGTTTTTGTAGTGCATCGGGAATGTTTGCGGAATACCAAACTGATGCATTCAATGCTATCATACGCAAGAAAACGGCTTCCTTGATCCGCAGGGTACGGGACAGTAACAACAGCATACTGAGGACTTTAGCCGATCGGTACACATCCACTGTGGAGGTGTCTTGTGTTGAGGCTGATCACGGGACCTTACACGCTCGGCTGATGTCGCTTAATGATTAGATATAACTTAATGATAATGATTGTAAGACTGTTTAATAATTAATTTAATTTAATACTAACCATAGATTTTAAGCTAATTGTTACTAACCCATATGGATTCAATTTTCTGAAATAAATGATATTATTATTATTATTATAAAGCATCTTCCAAAAAAATAAGAAAAGAAAAACATTTCAAGAAAAATGGACTGCCTCAGGTGGGACTCGAACCGCACCTCTCGCAAAAAGGTGATAGCTCATCCAATTAAGCTACCGTGACACTTACTCATCGGTTCGAATTTCTTTTTAAGTCCTTCTTAGCCTGCAGCCAGCCATGGTTCATCACTGTTGTGGTTAGATACCTGCAACAACCGAACGAAAAACCTTTTCAGCTGTTTGACAATCGGTTAAGATGAATCAGCTACTTCATTATGTTCTCTCATCAGCCTATATACGTCCCACTGCTGGGCACAGGCCTCACCTCAACTATGAGGTGGTCCGAGCCATACTCCACCACGCGGGCTCAGTGCGGATTGGTGGAGGGGTATTTGTAAGGTAAGTGACCAACCTTAATGTCAGATGTTATTAAGCCGCCCGAGGGCCTCTGACCAGGCTTAACGACTAATATCTATCGATATTAACCGGGACCAACAGCTTAACGTGCCTTCCGAAGCACGGAGATGCTTGTAAATAGACGTCACTTAAATGGTCAGAATGGTCACCCATCCCAAACATGACCGCGCCCGAGGTTGCTTAACTTTAAGTATCACTACCAAAGCGATGCAACCACTGCGCCACAAGCACCTCATTATGTTACTTTATTTTTTATTGCAGCCTAAGGAGCACTTAAAAAAGGAATTCGGAGCGTTTAGTAAGTGTCACGGTAGCTCAATTGGGAGAGCAATCGCCCGGCTTGCGAGAGTTGCGGGTTCGAGTCCCGCCTGTGGCATTCCATTTTTTAAAGTGTGTTTTAATTACACATTTTAAATTTTTTAATTGATAATGCTAAAAAATAAAGTAACTTCACAGCACTTGCTTACTAGTCCCCAAAGAGTATCAAGCATGGAGCCAGTACTGCCCATTTGTTTAGTTGATCTCGACAGCGGTTGCGCTGAGCGGCGGAGACTCCGGACCCACATAACGCCTCGGACGCCAAATAGCTTACCTAACAGCCTTTAGCTGCGATGCTGTCAAGAAACGATTGCCCACAAAGCAAACGAAAATGCTCTTGAACGACTGTAAGAAGTTTTTTAACGAGCTAACTAACTTTTAGATGAAATAACGACAGAATATTGCCTATGTCATGTATATAGGCAAATTAAGAAAGGGTGAGATAATTTTAAACAGCCGACTGTTTTAGCTTTGGGACTATAATGCCTTTTGGCTTGTTGAGTAATGAAAGCCTTTTGGATGCCAGTGTTATTGGGAAAGATAATAATAGTGTCATTTAGCGACTTACTTTACTAAAAGCATACGGAAAATAGCGGAGTGGACTAATAAAAGCTTTGCCTTTTGTGGTGTTTCCACGCTATATTACTTCCGGAGATTATTTCGAGCTAAATTATTTCGGAAGATACCATCCAATATTGGTACAGCGCAGCAAATTATGCTGGGACAAAAGCATGCACTATATGCTCGCTTACAATGCAGTGCAATCGTGGCTGGTTATTCTGAACTCTGTGTCGTTGATGTTAAAGATATACCTGAGGTAGTACTTCTCTTGATAGCTGTACACCCCCTCTTGATGCAAATTAGTCTTGCGGTCTCCTCGTAATTGCAGAAACAAACACTTGCCACAGCCGAATAAGCCGAAATAGGCACTTCGAGTGCTGCGGAACAACGCTGCATAGCTTACTTCGGCCGCTAAGTAGTTGCCAACATATTTCAGTGTAATTAGTATAATAAACCTTGTACTGTTTTATAGTATACAACGTTCTCGGAATTTCCCGGGCTATTACAATGTTTCACGATCACACAATGTCGCGGTTTGTTTACATGTGTCAAACTGATTTGGCATTCATTATTCTGAATAGTTCAATATTCGTGTCGTCGAATGCATCAGAGAGATGATTAGGGGAGGGATTTACTCAATCGAGTTTGATCCCACGTGGTGGGCGAACCAAATGCATTGTTTCAGTAATAATGACCAACCGGTCATGTTGGATTGCCGTCTCATCAAACTTTGAGAGTGATGGAACAGTGAGTGCACCCTGTAAATATCGCTCACTCTTGTGCACTGTAGGTAATACCTCCTGCATAGTTGGCTGATCTCTGTTGAGATTGGCCGCCGTCGTCAAAATCGGCCAGGAGGACTATTATTATAATGACAAACACCCAAAGCTTGCCTAGTATCAGTAACGTCCATAACCTATTTCAAACAATCAAAGATTTAGTAATGTTTTCAATAAATATTTTGTGGCTATTGGTCCTTTAATTTAATGCGTGTAGGGTTCGTCATTCGAAAGCCATTACCTGGAAAAAGGCGGCGAACGCCGGAACACGGCTCTGCACTTACTTCATTAGTGGAAAATGCCTTTTTGCTTCAAAAGGCGTAGTCCCCACTTGTGCTTGCTCATTCAACATTTTTATTTAAATGCTTGCATTAAATTAGCGCTATTCGTTTCTGCATGATTTACGAAAAAAGCTGCACAAGCGTTATTTATTATGTCGGAGAATGGAATATTTGTACAGTTTTATTAACTTCCCAATTAAATACTGTTAAGATGTTTTGTCGATCGTTATTCTCCGATATAAGCGTAGGTACATAATTGTTGTTAAACATTGTTGCCCACAGTCTATTATCATTCCTATGTTACTCTTTTGTAGCATTCACCACAAGAAGGAAGTTCCAACTTCAATGTGAATTATGCCCACATTTAAAAAATATTGACCGCGTTCTTGCACTTTACGAGCTCCAGAGAACATAAAAACTTTGTTCAAAACCAGAAAGTTATAACGAGGTGGCGCAAAAACTTTAAAACTATAACTCTACCCGTTACAATCGCACTGTTCATGCACCGTCAAATTGCGTATCGGAATAAAATATGATATTAAATTACAAACTTCTTTCGCACCTAAGTCCAGCAAGGATGCAGACCACACACCGTTGTTAGAAAATATATTTAGGTGCAAAATTTTGGCGGTCGAGTTTCCCTTTATAAAGGTTTTTTTTGACACGACAAACTTGTGTTATTCATTGCCTCTTTTCAGCATTAACACGAAGCTTTAACTACCTTTGCTAGCTGTGTAACTTTGTGTGTCTTTTCAGCAAAAAAATAATAACCGTGACACTTGTTTTAAACTTGCGTTGCAACTAAGCAAAAATCTAAACCTGGTTTGGTATTACAGAATATGTTACGCAAATCTCTACTTCACATTTTGATTGTTTTAAGTTGTAAGCATTTCTAAAATGGCGTTGATTACCTGCCCTAATTCATTCCGTTCAACGAAGTTATATTGCGGTGTTAATCCGGCAATTACGTTGGGAGTTTAGTCATTAAGATTTGACTTTGGTCGCCGCAAAGCGTTTGCTTGTAATCGTTTTATTGAGTTCAACTATTCAAAGCTTATATTTACAAAGGTAGTAGTTGGGTCTGGTTGTTGTAAAAAAATCTTTGTTGAATTATTCCTAATTTTATGTTTTAACTATAATAAACGTTTTTCCATTAAAAAGTGTGTGTATGCAAATGCCATCACTACGAAAAAATGTTACAAACAAGATATTTTTTAATACAAAACTCGATAGCGGTTAGTAAAATCGCAAATGATAAATAAGAGTGGGTAACTATCTAGGTAATAAATTTGACTTTGATTATCCTGTGTTATCCTACTACTATTATAAAGGCGAAAGTTTGTAAGTATGGATGTATGGATGTTTGTTACTCTTTCACGTAAAAACTACTGAATGGATTTGAATGAAACTTTACCACAATATAGCTTATTCATCAGAATAACATATAGGCTACAATTCATAAAGAATTTTTAAGATAAAGGCTTTCCACGCGGACGAAGTCGCGGGCGGCCACTAGTACTGAATATTTGAATGAATTACAGTTAAATATACCGTCCATTTACAGATTCAAGACAAAGGGTCGATTATTTCAAGCAAGCAAAACTTGGCGGCCCAGATTTCAAAATAACCAAACAGTAACTTTGATCCTAAAACAACAGCCAGGCTTAGTCGAAGCCATCTAAGCGGACGATAAAAGTAGACAAAACCATTTTCTCCGCCCAATAAAAATGAAGGAAGCTGATTTCCCGGGAGATAATACAGGAAACACCAGATCGTTGACTTATCATCACATTTGCCCTTTGGGGCTTACATTGTTATTTGTTTAACGAACTCCAAAACTAGGTACAGCTTTAATTTAAGCTTTAGCTTTTCTTATTATTTCTCCTAAGTATAGACAAGTTCTGGCGATGCTTGTGGCGCAGTGGTTGCAGAGCTTGGTAGTGATACCAAAAGTTAAGCAACCTAAGGCGCGGTCATGTTTGGGATGGGTGACCATTCTGACCATTATAGTGACGTCTATTTACAAGCATCTCCGTGTTTCGGAAGGCACGTTAAGCGGTTGGTCCCGGTTAATATCGATAGGTATTAGTCGTTAAGCCTAGTTAGAGGCCCTCGGGCGGCTTAATAACATCTGACAGTAAGGTTGGTCACTTACCTTACACACAACCCCTCCACCAATCCGCACTGAGCGCGCGTGGTGGAGTATAGCTCGCACCACCTCATAGTTGAGGTGAGGCCTGTGCCCAGCAGTGGGACTTATATAGGCTGATGAGATAGACAAGTTCTGAAATGTAATCATTTTTTAGATTCAGATTCATTTATTCCTAAAATAAGGTTACAAAATAATGCTTTCGCATCTTTCCATCGTAACTATTACCACCACATTGCCTATTTAATTTTACTTGTTCAAATTCAGTTTTGATTTAATTAACAGCGAGTTGTAGAGAGCTGGTTTAAATCTAATTTTCCTCATTGCGAACTCGGGGCGGATTCATGTGCAGCGATCGCGCTCCAGCTTAGATTCCGTTTCAATTTCGGGCGCGGTCGAGCCCCGAGCAGTGGACGGGCACGTACGGTTTTAATAAAATTTCCAGTTTGTAGTTTTTCAATTTATATAACCCTCGTCCGTGCGCTTTGTCATCACTACATACATAGTTGTAAAACATAGACACATCCCGCTGCCTGTCTCTATCTAGGTATGACAAGATCTTTTAAACAGCGAAATCGATTTTGTTCGTCTTTTAAAATAGATATAATGATTTAAGACACAAAAAAATATGTAAAAATAATGTAGAGTAAAACTAATAATTTTATAACATCCATGCGAATCCGCGGCGCACCATTAGTTTATGTGCGGAAGCTTTCTATGATTTTCTCTTGGTCGTGATATTTCTAATAAAAAAAGATCCATCTAGATCAAGATTCTTCGTTTATTCCTTGGTTAATTCAGCTCTTTATTCTGAGAATAAAGAGCTGAATTAATACATATTATTCAGTATCAAATGAAAGAGCAACTCAATCTGCAAATATGTTTTCCCGTCCCTTATCTCATTATTGATCACGAAACAAGCGTGCAAACAGCCGGAGTTCTTGTGAGGACCATTATACCCTTTCAGTGAGAATAAGACGGTGCCTGATGCAATCTTTGATTTGTAATTTGGAATCAAATATGTCTGGTAGACGTAACCATCAAATAAGAAATCGTTTTGAAACATAAGAGACCACTAGTTTTTAGATTAACTCAAACTCAAACATTTATTTGTACACACAGTTAATAAAGATCACATTTTAAAGTTAGTAGCACATCTAAGCATTGAATGAAACAGTATTGTTAATCAACGTATAGAACCAAAACTGCGAGTATTGCTATCTTGTAGTGCAAGTCTATTATCACATGAACAGTAAAATTTTAATCATGGCGACTGTAACTAACCCCGACCAGCTGAATCGGGCCTGAAAATCAATATATAAATAAATATACAACAACATCAAATACATTGATCTGACTCCGTGGTAAGTAGCTTAAGCACTTACCACGAACGAGATATCAGAATCAACAGTGGTATTACAAATAAACTAAAATAAATACATATAACATCCAGACCAGTACAAACAGACATGTTCATGCACACAAATGTTTGTACAGTGCGGGGATCGAAATCGCGACCTCTTGGTTAATAGTCAACTTCTTGACCATTACACCAAAGTGGTCGTCGAAATATTACTTTGCTGAGTCTGTGACCATTAATGGTATTCGCAACAAAGTAACAAGTTAGTTACAAAGTATTATTATTTGATGACGTCCTCCTAAGCACTCACATGCGCTGAGAGATTCAAATTGCGAAGTTTAAGACAAAGCTCTCGAGAGGAAATCTCCAGACGCAGATGGCTCCGTGCGTACCTCATAATACATTCAACATGTAGGACCCCACCACTGTGCAAAGTGTTCCGCTAAGTACATCGCTGAACTGATTTCATACCTCTGTGCATTTAACACAGACGTACACTTCTCAGACCCGTAAAACGAGAGCATAAGGTCGCCGAATGCTTTAAGTCAGAGGCTCTCAAACTTTTTTTAAATCGTGAACCATTTGAGAATTTTTGGTGGTTCGGGTGGGCCAGCTTAAGGTTTACTTAAAATAAGGTGAAATTGACTACTGGTCTAAAGCTGCAAGTAATATTTTAACAGTTTTTTTTCAGGTCTCTGAAACTACAGTTGAACTTCACACTTGTGTACCTACTCGTATATCAACCACATGTCAGAAAAAAATGCATTAATGAAATAAATGAATACCTTACTGGTTACTTAAGAAAATGACTTGATCTTCTTGAACTTGTATCGCTGTCTAAAATATTTATAAATACTTTTACACTATGCCTTATACTTCTCAACTTCACAACTTAAGTTATCGTAGTTGATGTCACAATAATCATTTGTACAACTTTTTACTTAGTGTTATTTTATTATGATATTGTTTCAAGGTCATGCGCGACTCTACTCGCTATAACAAAGCTACATGACTACCATATTCTCAAAACTGGATAAAAAATGTATAGATGCGGGTTATTTCCAACCTCGAATAAACATAAGAAAAATGAGGACAAATTTATTCTGACTTAAAATATTTTATTATTAGTTATGTTTAATATCTATTTCTTATTCTTGTGTTGTCATTTTCAAATATGTCATTTACCACTAATAAGCGGTAGCGGTGGATCTGGGGTCCACTTAGACAACTTTGGAAATCACTTTTTTTATTTAAACGCCAGGGAAATGCTGCTACGCATACCCACCAGCCGCGGGGGCAGCTGGGGGTTATGTGGGATTCCAGGCCTCAGAGAGAGAACCCGCTTACCCACTAAAAAACTGACGGTGCCCTCCGGTGTCATGTGAGTTGGGAACATGGCGGGTTCACCGTACGCCGAGAGGCCACAGGCATTTACCGCAATTACTTTGGGAACCACTATTCTAAGTGAACACATATTTCTCGCCCGCTGTACACATGCACTTTTATCCTTTCAGCCGCGTGCATAAGCAGCATCTGAAAGCTCCTTCGCACTAGCTTTGATGCTTTCCTCTCTCAATATTTGCGCTCCAGGCGCCGCCACTATTTAATTTAAAATAAATGTAACATTTCTAAAGATTAATGAGACTGTATATTTACTCTACTTGGAGTACCGGGAAGTGTTCATTCCGGTCGCGAAGCATTTAATAATACGTTTTGTTGCAATTTTTTACTTTTTCGTTCGAACTGGGTGAGTTATTCATGTGTTTACGATTCAATTACAACTTCAGTAGACGTATTAATTATTCCGCTGTAATATTAAAACAATAGTTTGCAAAGTGACAAATTAATTTGCATCAGCTTTTGTGTTGGCGATAACTATGAATCTTTGATGGGTCCGCCGAGACCGAGTTTATTATGTAAACGCGAAACTGACGAGATTCGGTGAACCGATTAATGAAGCGAAGTTTTTAGCGAATGAATGTAGAACTGTGTTTAGGGGTTAATATGACGCGGAGAACATTTCTAATAACGGAGGAATGAGATATTGGCGCGCGCGGGGCGCGTGTGGCAAACTTTGGCAATAATAATTTTTTGGCGGTCTTATTAGAGTATTTGGCTCCGCACACACATGAGGCAGTAAACACGTAGCTGTAAGCCAGAATGAGCAAGGAAATGTTTGCATAAAATAGCACGGAGCGTAACTGGGTGTTGAGCGTCCCAGAGGAGGCGGCACGTGCACGAAACTTATCACGACGCAAAAACAATCTCGGTTCACTTTTATTCATGTTTATCTTACTTTGTTTTTACATAAATAATGTCTTAGATACCGTATTATATCGTGTTTGAATCATTAAATATAATTAACTGTTGGTTATCGGGTCAAAACGCAATTTTTTTAATGAGTATTAAGGTATTCACTGCTCGACGTTTCGGCTCGTGACCACGGCTGTGTGCAATCCAGCCGAAACGTCGAGCAGTCAGTACCTAAATACTCATTAAAATAGTTCGCGTTTATACCTAATAACCAATAGTTAGTGTTAAAATGCAACGCGAAAGTTTTCAATCATAATTACATAAAATTGTCAAACAACTCAGTGATCCGAGTACCTACTATTTGCGTGTCTATTTTTGATCGATTATCGTGTGACAGCTCCGTTTATTCCAAGACACGCTGACAAATTGTTATAACCAAATTAATGATAAAGTGCACGATACAGTACACTGACCTTTTCTAAGTTCCTGTATTCTATCTTAAGTAAGTACCTGCGTGCTAGCACTTACGTGGAGGAAGTTTCGCGGCGAGGCATTAGCTCGACTCGAAATGTGAACACCGGCAACTTATCAGCGGGGTAGTATCACCCGCGCAGCCTGCGGTCGCCATTACTGAATTTGGGCAACTCATGAATATGGCACTAGCGCTTAGTTTAGTGGCAAACAGCTACATTGAGGCGTGCAAGTTTTTCATACTGAGGTACTCGTATTGCTTATAATCGTGTACCATTTTGAACTTAAATTGAAATGAAGTTCGTTTATTTGCAAGAATACCGGTTTTAAAGATCTTGCACTCTGACATGACCCTGACTGATAACGAAACTCCTTTGAAAGATTGAAAAAAAACAGTAAAAAAGAGACTTTCAGAATTAAACTACGATCATAACTTCTTAGATACTTGTTAGTTCAAAAGCAAATTTCATAATATCTCTGCAGCAGAAGTAGGATCAGAGTTCCGATATAATAAAAAAAACTCATATTTTACCATACAGAGGCACATCAGGCTGCCCATTTTGTAAAATCGTCCTTGTGACCAGCATATAAGGTTCCCACAGTGTTTAACATGACGTGCTGGCCACCGTACATCCATCACTTAATGTTTTCCATTCGTAGCGTCTAAAATTTATAACATTCTCGTAGCATTGTTCATAAGTGCTACGAAAAACGTCGTAGTCGCTTAAAAGGCGCTCGTAATGAAATTAAAAGTGATATCTGCTTATGAATAAGGTAAACTGTAGATGACATATTTTTAAGATTTTCTGCTTACTCAGCCGTTATTAACAGCATGCAAATTTAACAAAAATACATTGAATTTAACATATATTTGTATAATACGAGTAGTACTCACACCTTGATACTTCACAAGGAGTGGCAAATAACCAGAAAGAAGATCCCCAAGATATGATTTGTCAGCTAGAGAATTTTTGGATGCGTCTTATATTGTTATTTTATTTGATAATGTGTAAACTTAAATACAACTAATATTGCTACAGAATATTATTTTGATTTATGAATTGAAACCTTTTTTGAACCAAATAAATAAATATCGTTATTGTTTTATTAAAACGTCATACGTATTGACGGATTTCACAGTCAAATGCGACTGTTTAATCAAAACAAACTCATTCCAACTGTTTCCTAGTCCTAATACTCGTATGACTTATATGTAACTTTACTGACCTAAGTTACTTTTTTAAATATAAAGTTTTTGTATATTAATTTATGTTTCGACACTCTTCGTTTTGTTTTTTTTAAACAAAACTGCAACATGTACTTACCCTAGCAAAAACTTACCCTAAAAAAAATTGCCTAGGTTTGGGTACCCTGCGTTTTACAAGCGAAGCAGAAAAAAGCTGCAGCAGTGCGCATATGAGGTACCAGGTGAATCCCGCTGACCAACCACTACAACTTTACTGAGCTATAACGTGCAGATTATTATAAAACTGTGTATTTAAAAATGCCAACGCCACGCCAAACTGCGAACAAATGTTTATAACGACACGATGATTCAAAAACTGATATTTTTTTTGTTGTACATCGGTGGGACATTCGAGACTAGCTTTTATTAGCCCGGCGGTTTCTCAACTCTATATTATATCACTTAAATACAATTACATACTTACTTAAATACAAATGGCTCGGTTTGATATTTCCAGTATGGGCGTAATGTCAAAATCAGTCACTACATTGTGGTACGCGAATTAGTCTTTAGGTTTAGTCACAGTTGATTGTCGACAAAAAGCTCTATAATGTGCTTCACTTGAATAGAACCTTCCCTAGTATAATCCGCGTCAGATATTTAGTGGCACTCTAGTACCACGTCAAAATAAAATTTTGATTTTTATCCCTCGAAAAGACATAATACTTAAAAAAATCTTTTCGGCTCCGGTCATCCAACCAACTGTGTTAGAACATTAGACCGGACTTCCAAAGGTCGGGGTTTCGCATCCTCCCTGATGACCGGAGCCGAAAATAATTGTTTAAGTGTTATGTCTTTTTGAATTTAAAAATAGCGTTGTGAACGCAAAAAGTTATTACCAAATAAAAAATTTATCCCTGTCAATATGCTGAAATCAGTCGATTCGTTATGTAACCATGGTATTAAAGTGCTACTATGTGTTTGACGCAGCTGTACTTACTTACTACACCAGGTGTAGGCAGATTTTATAGCCGACGACGGCTGTTGTCCTACGGTCCACGTTTCGAGGTCGTCGGTTGGCATTTCGGCCGGACGCGGACGGTTACGGACTAATTGCCGCCGCGGTACGTGACGGATTTACTAATATAACATTTCACGTGAGATTATTATCGTGGACGATATAACTTTGATGATATAATTTCACTTCTCCAAGCGTAAATTTTGGAGTTAAACGAGAATTTTTGTTATAGAAAAAAATTGGTTACTCGAGTTTAACTCTGAACTTACCGTTTAAACGGTCAGTAAGTCTCCCATGACAAATGAAAAAGTACATAATAAGTTTACAGTAGTAAAAAATACAGTCATTTTTTGTAACATTTTGTTCAAGTAACATAATACTGAATAATTATGAAAAAATACTTGATACTATCATAAAAATGTGCCTCTCCTTTAATAGGAGAAACACATTTTACAATTGGTTCCATTGTAAATATTACACGTTAACGGGCATATGTAGCGGCTATTTACTTTTTAACGCGTTAAGAGACCTCTCTCCACATTTTAACAAGTTTCAGCAATCAACCCCTACTATTTAATTACAAATAACATAATATTATGTACTCTATGATATTTATAATTATTTTTTTATGGTTCCGTACCTCAAAAGAAAAAAAAAGAACCCTTATAAGATCACTTTGTTGTCCGTCCGTCCGTCCGTCCTTCCGTCCGTCTGTCAAGACCATTTTTCTCAGGAACGCGTGGAGATATCAAACTGAAATTTCTATATATTAGGTCCTTACATATGAAATTGGCGTTTTGTCGTACTGGCCACTTTGATCACAAATTTTTCCTATTTGGTTAGGAATTCGAAATTCAAATTTATACAGCTATTTCCACATGTAGTTGTGTTTCGTAAACCGTCATTCATTTGTTTTTTTACTTATCTTTTTTCTGTTTGCATCGCTCAATTTACAAAATGGAAAATTTGAAATATCGCGTTATTTACGAGTACGAGTTCCACCGTGGCACCAGTGCTGCGGAAACGGCTCGAAGGGTTAATGATGTGTATGGCGGTTGTGTCGCAAAAGAAAACACAGTGCGTTTTTGGTTCCAACGTTTTCGTTCTGGAAATTTCGACCTGCAAAACAAGCCCCATGGACGGCCGGAGACCCAAGTTGATAATGAAGAATTGAAGGCTATTGTGGAAGCGGATCCATCGCAAACCACGTCCGAGTTAGCTGCAGGCTTTGGCGTTAGTGATAAAACTGTTTTAATCCACTTGAAGCAAATTGGGAAGATTAAAAAACTTGAAAGGTGGGTTCCTCACGAATTGAGTGAAGCAAACCGGCAAACGCGCGTCAACTGCTGCGTTACATTACTTGACCGGCACAATAACGAAGGGATTTTAAATCGAATCATTACCTGTGATGAAAAGTGGATTCTCTACGATAATCGGAAGCGCTCATCGCAATGGCTGGACCCTGGCAAGCCAGCCAAAGCCTGCTCCAAGCGAAAATTGACCAATAAAAAGTTACTTGTAAGCGTTTGGTGGACTATCGCCGGTGTCGTTCATTACAGTTTTCTCAAATCTGGCCAGACGATTACGGCAGATATCTATTGTCAGCAATTGCAAACCATGATGGAAAAGCTAGTTGCTAAACAACCAAGGCTGGTCAATCGCTCTACGCCACTGCTGCTTCACGACAACGCTAGACCACACACTGCTCAACAGACGGCTAGCAAATTAGAAGAACTTCAATTGGAATCTCTAAGGCATCCACCGTACTCCCCGGACCTTGCTCCAACAGATTACCATTTTTTTCGAAATTTGGATAACTTCTTGCAAGGGAAAAAGTTCAACTCAGATGGGGCAGTCCAAGTCGCCTTCAAAGATTTTATTGATTCCCGTTCGAATGGTTTTTTTAGTAAAGGGATCAATGAACTACCTATGAGATGGCAAAAGTGCATAGATTACAATGGCTCATACTTTGATTAAATAAATAATGCTATATAAAAAAATTTCGACTTTTTGTTCCTCCCATACAAAACGCCAATTTCATAGGTAAGGACCTAATATTATAATACTTAGGTTTACTGTCCCTGGAAGCTGTAGAAAAAGCCAACGCAATCAAAAGATACAGCCATTTAGGCCGCAAATTTTCGAAACTCGCACGGGAATCAAAACCTCCAGGGTACTTCCCGTATCCCCCCTGTGGGATCTCCACCTTGTCGTGGTGGGGGGGCTCAGTAGCCGTGGCTTTGCCACCCACGGTGAAGCTAAGAGGGATCCAGGGAGGGGACGCTCCACGCGGGCTAGCTGCAGGCCTGCGCAGGATGCGTCCATGGGTGCGGGTGTGGGGGACGGTTTTGGCTGTCCCTCGCAGTCGGGTGCGGTCGCGGGAGGAGAGACGTCTCGGTGTGTCGTTGCCGTGCGGCCTATCTCCCGCGACCAAACGGGGGCGCACCGTTGGATGGCGCTGCGGTGGGGCCGCAGAGGAAGAGGAGATGCGGTGTGTCGTTGCCGTCCTCCCTATCCTCTGCGGCCGGGAGGTGGCGGAGCCCAACACCTTGCTCCGCCGCCAAGGAGTTTGTGGCCCTCGGGCTATCCGCCGGGGTGCCGTGGTGAATGCTCACGCGACCCCATGGCACCCCCCACAATGGCGGAGTGGTGGAATGCGCTGTGGTTTTAGTGGGTATTACGGCCTTGCACACCAGCCGTTGAGTCCCACATACCCCCCTGCAGATGTGTGGGGGGCATGCGTAAAAGCATTTCCACAGCGAGAAAAAAAAAAAAAAAAAAAAAAAAGGGTACTTCCCGTATACTTAGAATCTTGAAATTTTGTACGAACTCACGTCTTATAGTATAGATATAGGAAAAATTACGAAAACCGTAAATTTTCAGTTTCATCATATAAAAAAAAATTGAAAAATATTTTTGACAATATTGAAAATTTCAAAGTTACTACTCCTTATCTACAGGTTTGTACGGAACCCTCGGTGCGCGAGTTCAACTCGCACTTGACCGGTTTTTTTTACATAAAGGTGGGCATGTAATTTATTAATTATTAATGGTTTCATTATATTAATTTTAATCGCATGACAACGAACGATTTGCATATCGGAAAATCGATAAAACATATAACATCTGAAAAATTTATACCATGTTTTATGCAAATAAAGATTATTCTATTCTACTTACACTCCATATACTTACATAGTACGAAGTCAGTAGAGTGAAACTACAGGCGGCGTGTCCTTGTCCCCGGATGCCGGACGACATAGGAATTCCCCCCATTAATGGGTCCGGTCCGTAATACTCGGCCCAAAACACCGATTTGTCCCGCCCGCCCTAAACCTTTCATTTGCCGCCCAAATTGCTTTTTATTCCATCTCAAATTGCTTTTCAATATGCAAGTGGTGTTATTGTACGACACGAAATAGCTGCAGCTGAGTACTTTTTTAAATTAAATACGACAAATCTATTTTGCTTGTAGATAGATGGGATTGTGAAGATTTTATGAATATTAATAGGTCAATTCAATGTTTTCTTTCAATCAAAAAAAAAAATGAAATTTTAGTTTGTTGTTTGTAAAAACATTTTATTGACCAAAACATAATACCTGACCAACGCACGTATGTGATTCTGCGATTATGTTTACTCACCTACAAACAGTGAGAATTTTATGCAGTGTTGTTAAAAAGCCCGCTAGTGAACTTTACGTCCTACCCATCACATAACGAGCTTTCTAAAGCCCGTACGTACGGGTTGGACGTCAAGGTTTGACTGTTTTAGCGTAAAACTTTTTAATAAGGATCGATATAAAGAAACGGTCAAGTGCGAGTTGGACTCGCGCACCGAGGGGTTCTGTACAAACCTGTAGATAAGAAGTAGTAACTTTGAAATTTTCAAAATTGTCAAAAATATTTTTTTTTTATATGATGAAACTGAAAATTTACGGTTTTGGTAATTTTTCCCATGTCTGTACTATAAGACGTGACTTCGTACTAAATTTCAAGATTCTAAGTTTACGGGAAGTACCCTGTAGGTTTTGATTCCCGTGCGAGTTTCGAAAATTTGCGGCCTAAATGGGTGTATCTTTTGATTGAGTTGGCTTAGAAGGTTGATTTTTCTACAGCTTCCAGGGACAGTAGACCTAAGTATCATATAGAAATTTCAGTTTGATAAAATTAAAAATTCAATAAAATTCATTTATTTCGGTAAGTAGGCTAAGAACTAGCACTTTTACACGTCCCAACATATAAATTAACCCTACCACCGCTTCGGGACAATTTGGGCCAGTGCTGAGAAGAAGCGGCGCAAGAAACTCAGTCACTATTGTCATTGCCTCTTTTCAAAATTGATTTACAATAATTGTAATTGTTTGCATTTAAACATTTCCATATATCTTTGTCATTTATATAATCATCAATTTTATAATATCCTTTCGACATTAATACATCTTTAACAACTGTTTTAAATTTATCTAAAGGCAATGAAATTAAATTTTCAGGTAATTTATTAAATGATGATACATATCTACCCATAAATGAGTGACCAACCTTATGAAGCCTAAAATGTGGAACGGCAAGCCTATTTTTTTGTCTTGTGTTGAAGTTATGCAAATCGCTATTTTTAGGAAATAAGTGTAAGTTTTTTCGAACGTAAATTAGGTTTTCGTAAATGTATTGCGAGTAAACTGTAAGTATTTTAACTTCTTTAAACAATTCTCTAAGTGTTTCATTTGATTTATGTTTATAAATAGCCCGCACGGCTCCTTTCTGCAATACGAAAATTGTCTCTATATCTGCAGCTGAGCCCCATAGTAAGATGCCGTATGACATGATACTGTGAAAATAACTAAAATAAACTAGTCTTGCCGTTTCGACATCAGTCAGAAACCTTATCTTTCTTACAGCGTATGCAGCGGAGCTTAGTCTCTTTGATAAGGTCATGATATGAGGACCCCACTGGAGCTTATCATCTAAAGTAATTCCCAAAAAAGTTGTAGTATTTGAAGTAACTAGTTGTTCATCCTTAACAACAACCTTTGTTGGAACTTGTCGGACATTGGGCATTGTAAACTTAATGCATTTAGTTATGGTCGCGTTAAGCAATAAATTGTTAACGGTGAACCAATGAAGTACTCGCGAGAGAGTACCATTTACATCGTCAAACGATTCTTTACCCCTTGGAGTTTTAAAAAGTAGTGAAGTATCATCAGCAAATAACACTATCTCACAAGCACCGTCGACAAAGTATGGAAGGTCATTAATATATATCAGAAACAGTAACGGTCCCAATATCGAACCCTGGGGCACACCCATAGTGAGAGGTGCTCCAGGAGACTCTGCTCCATTGATAGAAACCTTTTGTGTTCTCTCAGTGAGATATGAATTAAATAAGTTACATGCATCAGTTGATACACCATAATGGCGTAGTTTTCTCAACAGGGTCTCATGGTCAACACAATCAAACGCTTTAGAGAGGTCACAAAAAATTCCCACAGCATCATGCTTACTATCATAGGCATCAAATATATGTTTCAACAGAGCGACTCCAGCATCAGCAGTACTGCGACCCTTTGTAAAACCAAATTGTTTATTATGCAATAAATTGTTTGATGTGAAGTGAAATAGTAGATACCTCCACGCGTTCCTGAGAAAAACGGTCTTGACAGACGGACGGACGGACGGACAACAAAGTGATCTTATAAGGGTTCCGTTTTTTTCTTTTGAGGTACGGAACCCTAAAAATGACTGAATCCCATACAAACCATACAGTAACACAGCTAAATGGATTTCATTCGGCCTTTTAATATTCAGTTACTGGTTTTTTGTTTTTGGTAGACCATGTTTTTTGAAAATTATATTTAGTATGAATTGCAAAAAAAGAAAAAACAATCAAAAATCAAACACATTTTTTTTAAATCCGAAAGAAATAATAGCATCGCTGAAAGACAAAATAGCAGTATTTATGAACGGATTAATTTCTAGCATCAGAAAGTCCCATCTAGTACCGAGTAGAAAGAGTTTTTTACTTTTTTACCCAGTGAGGCCCTCATCGGTTATGGCGTTGTAAATGGCGCTGATATTAATAAATAATAATAAGTAAATATAATAAATATTTCACAACAATCACACCAATTCTCTAGCCCCAAATTAAGCTACGAGGCTTGTGTTATGGGTACTAGACAACGGATAAGTCTGTAAGGTATTTATAATATGGTTTTTTTTTAAATCTGTTGCCTGAAATAAAGGAATTATTATTATATTATTATTATTATTATAAACATACTTAAATACTTTTTTTGTAAATAAATACATACTAGCTTTCGCCCGCGGCTCCGCCCGCGTGGACTAATATTTTTCGTATCCCACGGGAACTGCATATTTTTCCGGGATAAAAAGTAGCCTATGTGTTATTCCAGACTATTATCTACCCCTGTGCCAAATTTCAACCAAATCCATTCAGTAGTTTTTACGTGAAAGAGTAACAAACATCCATACATACAAACTTTCGCCTTTATAATATTAGTAGGATTATACATAGAAAACACCCAGACCAGTACAAACACACATGTTCATGCACACTTATGCTTGTACTGTGCGGGGATCGAACCCGCGACCCTTGGTTTTAGAAGTCCGACATGTGGACCACTGCACCAAGCATTAATCAATATAATATTGATTAATATTTATTATTATACATTAGTTTCTTAAAACGCGGTTTTTTAAATATCTATTCCTGGGAACCGAGTTTTTCTCGAACCTGGGACCTTGACAAATCGATTCCTTGAGCCGAAAAACCTAATCTGTAACTTTTATTTGTTAAGTATTTTTGCGTTTACAACGCTATTTTTATTTTCGACAAGACATGAAACTAAAAAAAATCTTTTCGGCTCCTGTAATCTGTAACTTTCATGAAAATCGTTGTGACTCTGTAAATATATAAGAATTGCTCGTTTAAAGATGTTAGATCTGCATCATTCTAAACATTATTTATGTCTAGTCCACAAGGATGGTGTAACCATCTCTCGTCGTCAGCCTCAGGGCTGTCACTAGCACAAGATTTAACAATGGCGATCTTTTTTATAATAGACAAGTAAATATAGGGCGAGATTGAATGATGTGAGCTCACAATGCGATGATTGATGCGAGCGGCCGTGGAAGGGGCCCATTATAGTTGTGTTGAACCCTGTTCGCCATTAGGGGCTTCGATTTATCCCTACAAGTTATTCGGTTTCAGTAGCGAGTGATTCTTCAATTATCGGGAAAAAGATCGATACAGACTAGACTTGTTTTGTTTTGAAAATAACTGGTTGCTTTCGAAACATCCTGTAGAACCAACGATTCCGTTTTTGCGAATTCGGTGGAAAACAATAGTACGTACAAATCAACTCTTCAACAGTCTGAAAACGTGATTGGCTGTTCCAAAACGATATTATTCAAGAAATCGTTCGAGGGGTCGCGCTATCAATTACCTGCGTTGTTGTTTCAAATAAATCAAATATTTCTTGTAAACATTGAAGTCCTCGGGCGCAAGAAAAAGATATTTGAATGATAAATCAAAGCGAAACAAAGCGTGAGTTTTTGCGCTGGGGAGGCCATCGATCACGCGAGCGACGATACGGCGATGTAAATGCGCAGGCTTCATCGTCAAATAAATACGCGCTGTGCCGGTGTGCCCTGCTGACGGGCCCTCGCTGCTTTTTCTTTGTTGTCACTGCCTGCTTACGTTTTGCTACTCGTATTTTTGGAGCACTTTTGCAATAGAATGTATTTCGAACTTGATTTGATTTGTTTCATTCGCATTACCTACATATCTTAAGATAAAGTTTGTTTGTAGTTCTTGCTAACATAACTTAGAAGCCTAATTCCAGCTGTTTACTGTGACAATGTATCTCAGTAATTCTTAAGAGCTATCTACTTATCTTGAATTAGTATTATGTGTGTAACATGTGTATGTAAAGTTTTACATGTACATTGGGAACCTGATCACAACCGAGGTCATACAGTATCGTAACTGCTTATCTTACGTGACTAATGTTAACAAGCGACTGGGTGTGTCGGCACTTGCTGATAAATAAGCTAGCAACGTGCGTCCCGGTATTGTAGTGCAAGCAGATAGGAACTTACATGATAGGTATTGAGTTATTAGTTACACTCATTAAATATGTACTCACTGTTCCATCACTCTCAAAGTTCGGTGAAACGGCAATCTGACATGACCGGAGAGAGATCAGGCGCAGGACTAACGTGCGTTCCGAGACACGGGGGTGTAACACCTCCAACTTCCCGACTCCGAGCTGTTTTTGAGAAATTCATGACAAAAAACCTCAGAAACAATTTTAGGATTCGAACCCAGGACCTGTCGGATGTAACCCAGAAACTTTGCCACTACACCATCATCATCATCGTTATCAGCCAAAGGACGTCCACTGCTGAACATAGGCCTTCCCCACAGTTTTCCACATCGACCGATCACAACCGGTCTGCATCGTCTGTCCATCTTGTCGGTGGACGTTCTACGCTGCGCTTTTGGTCGAAGGGTCTCCAATCCAGTACACCAACGATTATTAAATATGTAGAACAGGCTTGTTAAGTTTTGTACGTATAAACCTTAACATCAAAGGAAACTATGTAATCCCTCCTCAACATATTGTTAATCGCGATAAAATACCAATCCGTGTTATGTGTTCCTTGGGTACTATTCACATTGAACCGACGTGTTGTTTACAAGTTACTAATAATGAGAGGATAGATTCGTATAAATCCACATAACGGATCGCCTTTTCCCCCGGGTGCTGGCTCATCAATCCTGCGGAGGGCCGACGGGGCACTCCGCGATATTTTTATCGCACTCGCTCGTCGCCTGCTTCGAGTCAGGCCCTTTGTTCCAACTGTTAATTACCTCGAGGACGTGAGAAAGGTGTGGCGCACTCCACCTCGCCTCTAATCACGCTCAATCCTCAATATTGAACGATCGGATACCGCGAATTAATACAGGCCCTCTATACGTGCGCAGCGCAAACGAAAGTCGATTAAACCCGCAGTTCCCGTGGGCAAATTAATGTTGCAATCCCAGCTCGCTCGTTTCGTTTTAGCGTGCATCAAACGCATTGTTTGTAATCGATGACCCAATTTGGGTTTTCGCCCGCTGCGACGCACTAAGCCGGGTACGAATTGAATTCGCGGACGAAACTTGGACACAGACGTGATGCGGTCAAATTGAGTGAGGAGTTAATCGAGCGTGACGTCATCGATCCTGCGGATTAGTTTTCTCTGTGTGTAGTACATGATCATCTCTGTGATCGGCGGAGCGGTGTGATTGACGAGCGCGCCCGCCGCGGACTCGCCGACATCGGGAAATAATGGGAATGTAATTTGTGAACAATAAAAGAGTGATTCATTAATTCCGTCGACATTTATTAAACGGGTTTGAGTGATGGTGGCACATGATAGATGGCTGTCGTTAGACATCTGACGCAGACACGACGGCAGGTAACAAACACGGAGAATATTAAAGTTCGAGTCGAAATTAGAGTTTCCATTCCACTGTCATCAAAAAAGCTTCCCCGGAAAATGACATGAAAAATGTCTCAATGTGTATTAAGAACGAACATTTGTCTCTAATAAACAATCTAAAAATACGTTCTCAAAGAAAACGCTTGAACAGATAGAAGAACAAGAGACAAGGTAAAGCGAGCTGCGAGTGACATCTCCGTGATCAAAACAATTCTCTCCACATTCCTACGAGCGTCACCTTTCTAGGAATGTGTTTAATTTTGCCGGGTTACGGCGGGTTTATAGCGCTCATAAGAATCCTCTAAGTATGCGTTTTCAACTTCTAAACTATTTCTCATGAATGGCTGCATTTGCGCTTAACGCATGCATGAACATTTAAAATCTATTTACTCTTATAAATGTAAAAAGTTATAGACTCTAGTAAAAAGTTTTCTTTTAGAAGCAGCAGGTACGTGGTGCATGTCACTGCACACGATGCTACTTGCCGGAGCAACTGCTCGGAAACTCCCAGCCTCGGCACACTGGAGAGGAAATAACTAATTTACACCCCAATTTATGTGCTTCTGCTTACTGAACTTCAGACATACAGTTTAATATTGTTTCCTCCCACATAATTTGAAGTAACTCATGTTGCAATGCCTAGATACTTGGAGCATCCTCTGAACTCTAAGCTACTTGCATAGCAACTGAAGTGTTCCTTAACTAAATCAATTAACTCAAGGAGTGTTGTCATAAACGCTGCCACTAATGGAAGTGAAACTCTTTATTGCATCGTCAACAAGGCGATTATGTAAAATAGGAAAGAAGAAAAGATCTCGTTAAAATAGTACGGTAGCTTTATAGAAAATGGCGAGCATTTTTTTTCTTATTCGTTACAAATTGAATACACCTGCCAAGAGATCCGGGCGCGGAGTTATTTTCTATTACGGCGCTTGCAAAATGTATTTGGGTTAGTGTGGCGTCCCGGCGGTCCGTCGTCGTCCGCCATCGTGCGCTGCCGTCCGCCGCCGTCCGCCGCTCGCCGTCGGCCGCGTTTGGTAAAACGTTGACACAATAAAATGCAATTTTCCACTCAGTCCTGGCTGAGTCGCGCGCCAGTGAATCTCAGGTGACCACCGTTTATCAGTTTGCGAAAACTTTGAGCTAGATACTTAAGTATTAGGTCCTTACCTATGAAATTGGCGTTTTGTATGGGAGGAACAAAAAGTCGAAATTTTTTTATATAGCATATTTATTTAATCAAAGTATGAGCCATTGTAATCTATGCACTTTTGCCATCTCATAGGTAGTTCATTGATCCCTTTACTAAAAAAACCATTCGAACGGGAATCAATAAAATCTTTGAAGGCGACTTGGACTGCCCCATCTGAGTTGAACTTTTTCCCTTGCAAGAAGTTATCCAAATTTCGAAAAAAATGGTAATCTGTTGGAGCAAGGTCCGGGGAGTACGGTGGATGCCTTAGAGATTCCAATTGAAGTTCTTCTAATTTGCTAGCCGTCTGTTGTGCAGTGTGTGGTCTAGCGTTGTCGTGAAGCAGCAGTGGCGTAGAGCGATTGACCAGCCTTGGTTGTTTAGCAACTAGCTTTTCCATCATGGTTTGCAATTGCTGACAATAGATATCTGCCGTAATCGTCTGGCCAGATTTGAGAAAACTGTAATGAACGACACCGGCGCTAGTCCACCAAACGCTTACAAGTAACTTTTTATTGGTCAATTTTCGCTTGGAGCAGGCTTTGGCTGGCTTGCCAGGGTCCAGCCATTGCGATGAGCGCTTCCGATTATCGTAGAGAATCCACTTTTCATCACAGGTAATGATTCGATTTAAAATCCCTTCGTTATTGTGCCGGTCAAGTAATGTAACGCAGCAGTTGACGCGCGTTTGCCGGTTTGCTTCACTCAATTCGTGAGGAACCCACCTTTCAAGTTTTTTAATCTTCCCAATTTGCTTCAAGTGGATTAAAACAGTTTTATCACTAACGCCAAAGCCTGCAGCTAACTCGGACGTGGTTTGCGATGGATCCGCTTCCACAATAGCCTTCAATTCTTCATTATCAACTTGGGTCTCCGGCCGTCCACGGGGCTTGTTTTGCAGGTCGAAATTTCCAGAACGAAAACGTTGGAACCAAAAACGCACTGTGTTTTCTTTTGCGACACAACCGCCATACACATCATTAACCCTTCGAGCCGTTTCCGCAGCACTGGTGCCACGGTGGAACTCGTACTCGTAAATAACGCGATATTTCAAATTTTCCATTTTGTAAATTGAGCGATGCAAACAGAAAAAAGATAAGTAAAAAAACAAATGAATGACGGTTTACGAAACACAACTACATGTGGAAATAGCTGTATAAATTTGAATTTCGAATTCCTAACCAAATAGGAAAAATTTGTGATCAAAGTGGCCAGTACGACAAAACGCCAATTTCATATGTAAGGACCTAATATTTACTACCAAGTGTATTAAACTCGTATAACAGTTCACAGAGGTTAATAAAAATACCGCTTCAAAAAATAATTCATACGTTTTTTAATGGAACGGGAATTTTTAATGGAAAATTAACAACGGGTTCACTACTCCATTTCGAAATACGTTTCGTCGAATTACAATTCATCGATGACAACAAGTCGATTATTTGATTGAACGATGCGTTATATACCCGAAAGAAGTTAAGACACACTTACATCGATTGTTTATTTGATCGAATGCTAAAATGATAACAGCTTACAATGATATCTTACATATCGCGACTGGATTGGATTACACTACTTTATGTTTACGTTATTTTTTAGGATAAAGAACCAGGACACATACATTTCCTAACGTTTTGTTCGTATTTTTGAATCATTTGAGCGCGTTCGCTGGAAAGGTATAGCTTGTAAGAGGGACCGGTATGGCTACATCCGAAACAACAGACAGTGGCTTTCAGAGTAGAGGCTGTGACCAAATACAAACAATGTTTGTTTAAAATTTGGTCACAGGCTTGAAAACTTCAACTCATTGAATGAATTGTTGTCTTTTAGACTTAAATAACGACCACTTTGGTGTAATGGTCAAGAAGTTGACTAATAACCAAGAGGTCGCTGGTTTGATCCTTGTTTTGTACAAACATTGTGTGCATGAACATGTTTGTTTGTACTGGTCTGGGTGTGATTTGTATTTTATTTAAGTTTATTTGTAATGTTGATTCTGATTACCACAGAGTCAAATCAATGAATGTGATGTTGTATTTTTTTTGAAATACTAGAAAATGGGAGGATGTCAAGAGTCAAGCGCAGGATAGGAGGAGATGGCGACAACTCACGAATGCCCTTTGCACCACGGCGGTACCATAGGACTCCAACAACAACAGGAAAATGTGGAATTGACGCTATGACAGGTCTGACAAATATTACAATATCCACGCTTTACCCAACGTGTGGAGACGACAGTGCGGCATCAGTCGCCCGGTTCGCGAACGTCATTATATTAAACGCGCGCTCGTGAAATATCGCCCGAGCAATAACACGAGAAAAAATGTCTCGGCAAAGGCTCCAGCCCACCTGTGCGGACAAATACTGGACCTTTTTGTCCCCGGCTGTAACGCTATCACATGTCCAACCTAACTTTATTACCGCTCGCAATCTGTGATAACCACATACTTTAAGGCTCAGGGCACACCTGCAACTTTCTGTCGCTGCGACACGATTCTGACAGCGTGTCAAGCGATCGCCGCGTCAATATGCCATAGGTGTGACCTGACCTAAATCAAACTTGGACACAAAACAAAAATACCCATTTCAAATTCATGGGATTGTTTTCATGGTTAAAACTTGTTTAGAAATAAAAGCGCAACATGTTATAAAACAACTGAAATTGAATTCGTAAGTCCATTTTACGAATGATGTTCACTGAAAAAGCTCTAATTGATTTAAAAAAGTAGTCTCGTTTTGTGGAAAGGTTTTTTTGTACGTAATATAGCAATTATGCAACTTATTTGAGTTTTTGTTACAATGTCGATCGTCATCTCGTTTTGAAATCTTTCGCTCTCAATCATAGATATATCGGAGTCGTTACGATTTCGATCCGAACCTTCAGACATCGTGTGGGCACACTTGGGTATCGTGCAATGAGAATACGTTTGATTTAAACACTATTTAATTACAAGTTTCAATTTTTAGTAATTAAGTTAGGCACTAAGCGAAACGTAGGAGAGTTTCGTGACCACTACTTCACTCCGTCGCGTCTCGATCGAAACTGAGCTCAATCAAATCCGCCATTAACATCACGACTCTGTCCAAGCACACTCGAAGTGTAGTTGCTCGAAGTACACCGCTAGAGGGCGCGCTTGCGTTCTGATTAGTGTCCATACTAGTGACCGTCTACGACAGATATTATTTGTGATTTCATAGTTCTATTTTTGCAATATACTCGTATCCCAATTATTTATTTACGGATTTCAGTATCATATTTTAAGATTTGCAATATTCGACTCTTTTAGGTTTCATTTCATAAGTCAGATAACAGTCGCATAGAAGCTTTGAAACTTCTCAACTGGCGACATTGTTTTTGCGGGCTCTGAGCTCACAGGACAGATGACTCCCATTTACTCAGTCGCCAAGTGAATGACACTATCGTTTGCTGCAGCTAGTCCCGGCAAAAACGATCTTCAATCAATATTGAGCCAGCACTATTTTGACATGGAACTAACTTACATGTCTGTGTGTAGCACTAAACGACGCTTTTTCTAGTGAAAATCCATCGCAGAAGTTAGTAATCTCGTATTTGTTTCTTCGGGCTACGCGAATAATAGACATTAAAATGATTCACTTTTTTATGGAATATTTCGCAAATTATTCAAATTTTATTTTCAAGTAACGTTTCGGACCCTTTTCCGCGTCCGCGGTCACAGGTAGACTAAAATGTTAGTTGTCATTACTTAGTTTTGAAAAACAATTAAACTACCATCACTCAAAAATATGTAGTTACGTTCCTATCAACACTAAAAGAGCAAACAGTATCTTGTGGAATCACCTTTCAGAAATGTCTCATCATGTGCCTGCCTATTTACTTACTGGTATAAGTTGCACCCCTGGGTTAAAGTAAACCGAAACGTTAAAGTAACCAGTAGAAAGTTAATTTCAATGTTTACTGTGTTTAGTTCACTGTTTTACCGACCGTTAATGACAACATTTACCAGATAACGTATATAATACGGTAGTTGACACCACCAATCGTTGACGTACTTTTTATCAACTGTCAAAACGCTTTTCTTCATAGAGCTTGTATGGGAATAACACACTTTGACGTCACCGCGTGCAATGCCGACTGAGTGACTAATTATCATTTGAATTCCAATTAAAAATCAAATAATACGAACTGCAGAAAAATATTAGTGTAAAGGCATCTGAAATTATGAATTATTTTAGAGAAAATCAGTTTTTTAATATTTCTTTCATAGTGGAAACAAGCCTATTATACGCCATTTTCTATCAAACAAAATTGTTTGAGAGTTTTTAACTGAATAGGTCAAAGTTACCCGCTGGACTCAAGTTAAAATTTGATTGCAAGAAATATGCAGTGAATGAAATTGTTAGCGGGTAAGAAAATAATTTGGTATTTTATTTTGAAGTGTAATATATTCAAATACAAAGCTCCACAGCACGCAGATAAGTTTGTCATGATTTAAAAACAAACCTAATACAAACAGACGCGCAGTAAACTTGGAGCGGGATCGCTAAGCGCTTTACGACTGCGAGTTCTCTGCGTCATTCCGAACACGTCTCAGAAATTCCTCACGTCAGGGCCGCGTGTATAACAGTAGTACACACTATAGCTCATCAGCCTACCCAATTTTGTTGCACAGTCGCCCGTACCACAGCCGCATAACACCCTGTTGTGCTTACCTTGATATGCGTACATGAGACGAGGCAAGTAGATTAGGCCCTCGCGACGGGCCTCCTAAATTATGCAACGCTATCCGCTGGGCCTCGTGTGCCGTCATCTCGCTCTCTAATCATCCAGCTAAGAGCTTGTTTTTGTTGCCCTGCCCTGCCTCACCATCGTTTCGGCACTTTTGATGTTGTTGTTGTTCATTTGCCCTGTAATATACGAGAGGTTTGACGCTTGTCAATATGTACACACGCTAGTAATTTACGAAATGAGAATGAGTTTATTAGTAAACATGTGGTGACTATGTAGTTGTGAGACAAATTATTGGTAAGGTGTTGTAAATTAGTTACTTCTTATGTATGTTACTATGAGTTAGCTATTTGTGCAGAATAGCTAACGCTATGCGGATTCCGTCTGACGTTGTGTATAACTGTTTAATATTGTCTCGTTAGCGGTTTGTTAATGACAGCGTCGCGAAACCCATTTAGCTGAAGTGAACGCGAATAGTTCATAATGATAGACGTGTTGATAATTTAAAAGCTTTTCATAAAGCGTGATGTTAATGCAATGCTCGTCAAAGTTTAGAGCAATCTGTGTCAATCTGCTTCGGTGGCGTCGGGGAACGAGAAGCGTCGCCTGAAAGCACGATAATTTTATTACGAACACTTGGCCTGTTGTCCAATTTTACTAAAAATTAAGGCATGCGATGCTTTTGGCAGGCACAAAATTTATTTGGAGCAAAATGAATATTTATGACTTTTATAACGGCGTGCAGACAGCCCTGTACGAGTATACGCAAAGTTAATGTATTCGGTTCAATGTTCAAAATTAGTTCAGAACAAATTAGCATTTTCGCGAAAATATCATTGATTTTAACTTACCTAATTACATTCATTTTATGAACGTGACATGCGAAAGGCTTTGCGAATTGTTTTCGAACATTTCAAAGTTCTAATTACTTCCGTAGCTACCCAAAAAAGAAGCCGATAATTTGGGGTACACTGCTAAACGAGTTTGAGGAAAGCGGCCCCTGCGCGCAGCTGGATCCAATTCTACTCCGGATAATCCCGAATTCGCTTATCACTCAAAGCGCTAGCTTCATTTCCCGAGCTTTAAACTATACGAGAAATCGCAATGTCTGTCTTAGTGGGGATTTCTGGTGGTTCTTCAGATTTCAATCCGAAATAAATAAAAATAAATAAATAAATTGTTTCAACGAACACACCAATTACCTAGCCCCAAACGCAGCGTTAACTTGTGCTAAGGTGGCTAGAATAACGGATAGAAATACTTAAATACAATTATAAACACCCATGACTCAGGTACTAATGTCCAGCGTATTTTCAGAACAAAAATCACACACCACACCTTCCTGGTAACTAGGTCAATAAGTTCGTTTTTAAGCATTATAACTACCATCCATATAATGTAACACACCTAGTATGCAAATAAATAAATGAAATGAAATGAAATGATAAAATTCTTCCTAATTGTTGTTGGCTTAAAGTAGAGATATGAAATGCTTACCTACTTAAGTAACTTTTGAAGTGGTAGTTTACAGAACTATGTTTAAACAGTTTAGTGTGTGTTTCCTGAAGTTTATAATCCAGGACCGCGGTTATCAACGGCCATTAATTTGGTAAACTCGTGTTATGAAACAGCCGGGCTCGGCCGGACAGCGGAAACTTCTGGGTACTCGGAGTGACGGGCGTTTGGTGTTGTACGTGACCTGCCAACTCGTTGTGCTAGAACTCATAATAAATAATAATAAAATCTTTATTGCTTACATAACTAACATTCAATGAGACAAACAATCGTAACAGAGCTATTGGAAGTGGCTTAGTTTGTGCTGACTAGGGATATGATCCCAAACAGCGCTGTTTTCAGCCACACCCATCTCTCCATAGATCTTGGGTGAGAGGTATGTCTCATGCCTCATAAGTGCTAGGTTTTTTCTGGAAAAAATAACTGTGCTCCTTCTTCGCAAAAAACGTTTTACACGTGAGTGAGTTTACAAAAGACTTGCTTTGCCTCGCCCTGTGTCTCGCTTAGTTTGATGTGTCGTTGAGTCGAGTCTACAATTGCGCTCTTGAATATCCACTTTTCTTATATATTATTTTTCAAGACCTGTTAGCATTTTCATGTAGCAAAACATATTGACGACCACTTTGTTGTAATGATCTAGAAGTTGACTATTAATCAAGAGGTCGCGGGTTCGATTCGGGACTGTACAAACATTTGTGTGCATGAACATGTCTATTTTTACTGGTCTGTGTGTTATATGCATTGATTTAAGTTTGTTTTTAATACCACTGTTGATTATGATACCTGTAACACAAGTGCTTAAACTACTTACAACGGAGTCAGATGATGTCAGTGATGTTTGTTGTATGTTTACTTATATATTTTTCTATATGCACTGTAACTGAATTTAGAATTTTTTACCAGAATAAAACAGGAAGACATAACACCTCTACATCAAAGCCTAGAAAAAAATCCTTTCAATAAACGTGGGTAATAAACTTCTTGTATGGCCGTCAATTTACTGTAGCGGTATTCACTATTTACTGGAAGTGACACGCCATGCCCATAATGGGAAATGTGAAGCGTGGTCTAAACTCTGCTTGCGTGTGTTGTGACACAGCAAAGCCGTTTGATAGTATCAAAGCAACGACTCACCAGCTGACCGCAAACTTCATCTGTATTCAACTGTGGTATGAATACCGCTTACACAAACTGTGATTAAACGCATGACCAACAGTGTGATTGAGATAAGTTGTATTGGATAGATAAATAGAGGCTTGTTTGCCGAAAAAGATTAATAGATAAAAAAATCTTGATTAGCTACCACAAAGTACAAAAATCAACATAAATAGTGGCACTAAGAGCGAGCGATTTCAGTCGCGAATTGTCGTATTTACATGCATTAGGTGCAAAAGTCGAGATTCTACTAAATTATTTAAAAAAATGCAAATGAAATAGGTAGAATACATGATGATTTACATATGTGTGTATTTATTCTCTTTGACACCAATAGGACGTAATCGGCGCCGCAACAATATAAGTATAGGCACCAATGTGATAAATTTACAACAATTTAGCAGATAGTAACAGTTTTCTCTCGTGAGACAAAGATACTCTTAGTTTATACACCTAGTTTAAAGTAACTGTAATTACTTGTCATCGGCAAATCTAATTTGACTTACCCTACAGTTGGGTTAAAACAATAACTTTTGACACGAAACTATTTTCATGACAGGAAAACAAAGTTTGCATAGCACGGCCCGACCACGGAATACTAACTAATGCACGACCGCAGGCTACCAGGGTAACTTGCCTAAGTGCTAACTTGTTTCTAACGGTAAATTTTTGCTTGCATTATAGATACGAACGTTACGCTCACAAATATTTTTATACTGAGTTTTTTGCAGCAGATTACAGTAATGGCGCGGACCAAATACCCACAAAAACTCTAGCGACTTCAAATAAAGAAACAAAAGCCCCATAATAGCCTCCCGTTCAACCCTTGCAGTGTTTATGTGGCAGTTTACGTTACAGTGGCGGCCTACCCCGCGTTAACGCTGTACCCGGCCAACTTCGCTGTTACCTGCTTGGTATTTGTGGCCGCAACCGTCACTGGACCTCGGACCCCGCAGGCCGCGCAGTATACACACTCGGCTATCTTTTGTCATGCTCACAGCGGATCCAACCTATTTCGAAACCCCCGCCGCTAAATGCCGCAAAAATTATTTTAGAAGCAGGCAACTATTTCAATTGTTTTGTGCTCTGATATATTTTGAGGTGGCGAGCCAAAGCTGAAATGCAGGTATTTTGGCGCAGTATGGAACAAAGCTTGGAACGTTTAATTATTTTAGAATAAACAGTACTACACATATTTACAGCGGGTCTGCATTTCTTTTGGTGTCGATTTTTCAATATACAGATAACGCTAACAGTCTAATTATATTCCAAGATGGCTGATTTGAAAATTCAAACTGCAGAAAGTCAATAACAATGGCATCTAAAATTAGGTTGGCTATTGTTTAATTGTACAGTCCTATAACTGTTTATCTCACTATTCAAAAACCAGCTCGTAGAGAAATGATATTCAAATATCTTTAAGCTTATAAAGTAAATACTCATAAAACAATCAATCTGTTCGCTTCAGGCAAGTGGATAAGGATTTTTCGAGTAAATGACCGAACCATCACTTAAGTCTTTTGATGTTTAAGGGTATTTTAAACTGTGGACTGATGTGTTTTCACAATAAAACACCAGTATATCTAACTATTATGTATAGGCATGTGTTGTGGCACGCTCGTACGTAATTTAAACTGCGGTCGGCGGCGTCATTGTAGCTTTGTTTTACCTTCTGCCGAATTTATATTAAAATGGCTCACTGGTGCATAACTATGTGCTTATTCCGTCATTGTGAGCCCGTAATTAAGTGCATCGCATTATAATATTCCCTTTAACACTGACACTAATCTCTTTTAATGAGTTTGAAAATAATAAATTGCTTTTGGATTTTCAAAAATGATAATCAATTCTTTAGTATTGCATAATTTCTATTTAAAGGCTTCAAATCGGCACTGATGTAATTTGATGGTTTCAGATTGTTTTTTTCTTTTGTTGGTTTTTTTACGAATGCGATATAACACCTAAAACACTTGTTCTAAATTCACTCTGATCAATCCAAGCATACGTTGTGCGAAAATGCGAAAATATCTTCATAATTTTTCCAATATCCAAAACATGAGTCGGTAATTATTATTCCGTACAGGTACTCCCAAGTATTTTTCTGTCGTCGCTTAATAAGCATGAACATCCAATAAACCTGACATCAAAGGTATTAGCATTTCCAATTTGCTTTAACGTCACAACGTATTTTATTTATTACGTAAACACACCTCTCGAATGTTCAATAAATACTAGTAAAGAACTTCCCAGAAAGTTCTCGATACAACTAGGCAAAGTTTAAAGTTGGTAAGGTAACACGCGGAAGTAAATTACCGCGTCTGGGTAATTGGCGAAGTAGCGCAGTGCTTACTAGTTCGCTTTGGAGTGTCTAGTTCGCGGCGCGCGATCGTTCGCGGGTTGCTCGCTAGTGGTGACAGACCCGACAGATGACTGTTCAATAGTTTGTAAAGCTATTTGTCATTAGTTTATGCCATTGATTAACGAGTAATGTGGTCTATAGTCTATCATTTAACAAATGTAAACAAACCCTCAACGAACAATTGAAGATTTACGGGACGTACGATTATGAAATCTATAGTAAGTCATGAGAACACTATTACCGTAAACTGTGTTTTTAAATGGTTTTGCACCTAAAACGTAAAAGTAACGGCCATGTTTGTTAACATTACTAAGTGATCATAAATTGTCTGCAGGTATGATTTGATTAATGGGATCATTAATCATTGATTTCTTGACATGTGACTGCTCACTACTGCTAGTTAGATGCTCAATAGTTTGAAAAGCTGTTTGTCAGTAAGGTCGTTGAGTAACAAGCAACGCATTTAACTCATCTGTTTTGACTTAATAACGGTAGTCTTGGAAAATCAAGTTTTTGATATTTTTTGAAAAGTAATCGGTTTGATATTACACTTAACGACCCCTACAGTAAGAAAATAGGTTTTTGACACTTCTGAACTCAGTTTTTCGCTCTTTATCGATCTGTATATTTAAAATATCGAAATTCGCAAAAAATGGTTTTTGCGACGTGGAAAAATTGAGGTCTAAATCCAGTTTTTTTATTTTTATTTGTCGTAATTAACAGGTTTTGTCAAAATCTGTGTCGTAAAAGACATTTGGTTTTTGAACAAGTCTTATACTACATAATTTAACAAACAACTTGGCTCCTATGTATGTGGTAATTGTAATAAAGATTAACATAGCTAAGGATATGATTAGATCTGAATGTTGTTAGTTAACATTGATTATCAATGAACCATTTGGTTATCAATGTTTTCTACAAGGCTCCATACAGACGGTCTGTATTTCGACTGAAACATGACTGCCAAATGACAGCAGGCCCACTCTCCACCAACGCGGAGACGAGAAGAGATTAGATGCGTTTTCATACATTTGACAGATCGAGCTGAGTCGAGCGTGCCCGCACGATCTGTCAAATGTATGAAAACACATCACCTCTCCTCTCGTCTCCGCTAAGTTTGTTCGGCTGTATTCTATCTAACTGCCAACCAGACTGCAGTCAGATTACAAGGTCGGCTATTAGTTTCGGTTGCAAAAATAAGATTGCAGTTTAAATGCTGACCGTTTGTCTAAAGCCCAAAGCTCAAATGTGATTATTTCTGTGGTAAATTCTTAAAAGTTCCAAAAAACAGTTACCTATCTAGCTTAACATTTTCATTTTTTGCGTTTGTGATTTTTACGTAGGTAATAAGCTAAGATGATAATGATGATTAATCTAAGTATCTGTTACTGTAGTTGTTCTGAAGTTTTTTCGTTAACATAATTTTATAATTTTTTGAATTTGTAATTATTTTCTCCAAGCTGAGTAAGATGATGATGATGATTAATATAAGTTTCTGTTTCTGCTGTTGTTTTGAAGTTTTTTGTTCATTTTGGTCTAATAGGTTATGTATTTGTTGCAAAAAGTGTGCTATCGTCTATCACAGATAAAAAAAACATTTTTTTAATATTATAAAAGTGTATTTATAAATTTCTTCTTTCAGTTACAACATTAAAATTATATTTTTGTAACTTTGTTTGTCTTTTAATACAAAAATAACTTTGCATACGTAGTTTTGAAATACCTTTTACGACACAGATAACAGTGTTATACCTTTAAAAAAGTGCTGTATAAGCCAGTTGCTTGATATTTTTTTGTAGTAAAAGCCATACTATTTTGAAAACTGCAATAGATACAGTAAAAATTAGTTGCCTAGGATCTTACATTTCATAAATCTAAGCATTTCGAGCTTCGGTGGTTCAATATAGGTGTACTATTTCAAAAGGTATTCTAAAAATAAATACTACCAATTTCGTTTTTTGCCCGTACTGTAAAATCGTATTTTGGCTTTTACTACATTTCTTACTATAGGGGTCGTTAATAGGTTTGACAGGATTCAATGTACTGCTGTCAAATGGCTTAAGATAAGTTATCCTTAGTGATAGGAGTATATGTAGGTAATTGTTTTGGAGAGTCTTGATTTGTTGAGGCGTTATCGACAGGCAGAATTAAGAGTGAGTGATGGCAATTGTAAGATAATGAATAAGTACTTCAACACTAGTTTGCAAAACGCTAGATACCTACTTGGTAAGCCTCAAAGTATATTATTATTAGATTGACTACAGAAGATGTAAATAGACAGCAAGAGATAAACTGTGAAGGACAGAGATGTAAGGGTAATGAGTGGAGGTCATTCATGGAAACTTTACCGGTTGATAAGCTATCGCTAATCAGATTTCATGATAATGACAGCTCTCTCTATAAATACCACACAATTTCATTGAGATCTGACCTATTTATTAACATGAAATAACACATGTGGGTGTAAAGAGAAGATTGATAATTTATGAATCTGCGTTTCCACAGTCTTTTCTGCGAGTCTTCATCATTCCATAAGAAGATAGATAATTTGTGGGTCTGTTAGGATTTAGGACCTGGTTGCCAACTACTTTTCCAAAATGAAAATGTTGTATAGCACGCTTTGCGACAAGCAAAATATACATGAGCTACTACAAACAACAAACTGTTGTTCCTTTCCACAGATCCGCACGGAGCACGAGGTGGCCTATGAGATGATGCTTCTCTTTAAGCATAAATACGTGTCTGTTTGAGTGTTTCAATGATAAGGCTGTTGAGTGTGACTTGTCTGCCTTCGTCAGCCTGTGCCTCGAGGTCGAGGGCCCTCGGCGGCTCTCGGCGATCCGTCGTGTGTGACTCGTCTGTTTCTTCCAACGCTCTCGAGGAGCACTCGAAATAACGTTGTTTACAAACTAATCTAACATTCAACACTACTGAGAGCTAATCAAAGAGGTTCATTTTTGTAAAACGAAGTAGAGTAGTAAGTGTTCTATTAAAATACGTGCAACTGGATATTAATAGAATAACGTCAGTACTAAAAGTACAAAATATTTTTTAGTGATACACAGGACTTATACTCGACGTTTTATCTAGGTATAACCAGCCGTGGTCGTATAAACGAAACTTATTACTTACATACACAGTTATAGTATAAAATATAATTTTAAGATTTAAGTCTAAACCACGTCGCGTAGCAATAAAAATAATGAGCCGCCGCAGGTGCGGACTTATCGAGTCTAAAAGAAAACTTTGTCAAAGATTAAGTAGAGCGATGTAGACTGGATAGCTCTGGTGTCAGATTAAATTGCCGTCGGTTGTAATAACATGAGGTGGAGGTGCTTATCGTGCAGCTGGTGCAACGCTTTGGTAGTGATACCAAAAGATAAGCAAAGCAAGGCCGGTCATGATTGAGATGGGTTACCATACTGACCATACAAGTGACGTCTATTTACAAGCATCATCGTGCTTCGGAATGCACGTTAAGCGGTTAGTACCCGTTAATAGCGATAGATATCAGTCGTTAAGCCTGGCTAGAGGCCCTGTGACGGTTTAATTATATCTGACAATAATGTTGGTTACTTATCGGTCTGCGTGGTGGTGTATGTACCACCTCATAGTTGAGGTAAGGCCGGTGCCCACCAGCGAGACGTATATAGGCATGATGTAATGAGATGAGTAATAACTCAAGAGACTCCTGAATATTCAATGTAAAAGTGTACGTGGCGTATTGGGGTCATGATGGAGGTCCACGGAGGAGCAGTGAGGTAATTAATCAAACACTTTGCCTAAACGGAGTTGAAACTCGGTTGTAACGTGGACTTGTTTTAAAGTTGTAATTACCAGGGGCGTCCGCGCACTGTTCCAGGCATAACTTTAACTTATAAAGTCGGTCGGAACACGCCCTTTCGATTTTGCTTGATAATAAACTCGAGATATAAACCTGTAAGTGTATTTGAATTTATAACAAAAGTAAATCATGTCACCAAGCGAAGAGCTTTAAGCTTGCAATGCAATTTGAATAAAAAAATGCATCACAAAACCTCAGATGATTGGACAACATACAAAATGTTTCATCATTATCAGCCAAGGACGTCCACTGCTGAGGCTTTCCCCACAGTTTTCCACATCGACCGATCACAAGCGGTCCGCATCCAGTGTGATCCTGCGATCTTTACAAAATGTTTATCTGAATTTAAATACATTGGTATCTTCTTTTAATTATTACTTTTTTTTAATTTAAAGTTTGATGTAAGATTAAATTCGAGAATTAATCGGCAAGTATTAATTGTTGAGCTACACTTCTTTCAGCGGCCTTCATGAAGTCGGTTATTTTTCTCTTCTTCGTATTACTCTTGACAGAGAGGTTGTGGTCGCCATTAAGTGTCGGAAAAGGACGACAGTATACGCCTCAAGATGTCCCACCATTTTTTTCTTCTCAAGGTCATTCTGATGCACTCGCTAAGTGATCTGTTTTTCTCGGATAAATACGGATTCACTCGATTGTAATGATCGATTGTACTAATGAGCACTTAGGCAAATCGTTAGAATGCACTCGTTAAGTGATCCTGTTTCTTTGATTAATACGAATTCATTCGGTTTTGATGATCGATGGTAATAATAAGCACTTAGGTTAGGGTTAACTTACTTACATAATTGAAATTGCAGTAGGTACACCCTTTTTACTTTATATAACAGAGGTAAATAAATCATCGGTCACGAAAATAATCATCATCAAAAAAGGGACTCACGTATTTAAAATAGGAAAGTCCCTTTTTTGTCCCTCACCATTTGTCAGTTCCAACCCCATTCGTGTTCATCGGTCGGGTACGAGACCTTTTCAAAGAAATGCGCCAGGTGCGCCGCCAACGACGCGCCTCGAACCCGCGACATCGGCTTATTTCGTTAACGCCCGCCCGAAAAGCGCTCGTAACATAAAAACCGTACCTGCAATAACCAGCATTAGCACATATTCACTCGCGCGACAAGGTGGGTGTATTAATTCGCAGCGTGTAATTGCCGACCGGCGCCGGCCGCACTCGCAACGCGCGACATTTTCTAAATTAAATCGCGTCGCGCCGCGCGCCGTAAACCGCTTTATTAGTCGCCGCTCGCTCATTACCATGTTTACACGCATGAATAATAATTCGGCGGATTGATCGCGACATTTTTATGGGCACGCAAAAGGATGCCATAAATCCCGATAGGTGGAGTTATCGCGCGGCGAGGACGACGGAACACTATCCAAGGATAGCGCCTATAAAATACCTTTTTATGCATGCGGCCCCGGGCCTCCGAGCCGGGCCCACGCGGACTAGATATTGGCGCATAAATCACCCGTGTAAACTCTCGAGTTCGGCGCTGCCCGCTGCGTAAATAAGCGACGCGCCCAATAATTAATTTACGACCGCCAAAGAGCGCCGAATAAATAAGGAATATTTTAAGAGTTTATATTTCATAAAGCGGACGGCGTAAATCGCCGGTTTTATCGTTATTGCCCGAATAAAGGGAGGAATAAAGAGGGTGTTTTGTTTCGTGGACCGCGGTAATAGTGAGCGGATCCTGCCGAGATTACCGCCATCAAAAGCTTGTTTGTCACGATTGTCGTATTGCGGCCGCATTACACGTTCGAGTATCGGTCGCCGCTCGGACGTAATCCGCTAGTATTTCCGTTGGAAGCACATTGTCTGTTTTGTTTTACCACAAAATATTATAATTTTATCCTTGTTTAATACAACAAGGTATTATTCCAAGTGAATGTTTAAGTTACTTGCTAGCTGTGCCCCCCGCCGCCGCTCGTGTCATGCCGCGCTTCCCTTCACACGTACGAGCCGTTATCGCGTTACCCTTGTAATATGTATAAAGTAACTGATTTCCGAAGTATTTTGGATAAGGACTACGACTGGCTATAAAATAAGCCTTTCAATTTTGCTGTCGCCTTCGCATAAACTCGTATGCAACCCTTTCACGTTGTACCAAAGAATATGTAGAGCATCAGTTTTTATCAGCAAATTTTTGTGATGATAAAATATGGCTGGAATGTTCGTGTCTCAACAGCAACTTGGCTACGTTGTAAGCCTTTTTGGTTTAAAGGAAGCGCTACAAATGGCTTAGTAAGAATTATTTATAGAATCAATTCACTTGATGGGAAATATTGCAAGCGTAAGTCTTCACTTATCCGATCTCATGTTCATCATTACAGTTGCGTAGGGTAAATTATCTGCGGGGATCTAGTGCAGGTTGCCATTTAGAGACTAAATGAAATAAACGTTTGTAAAGTCCTCATTAGTATAATATCCTATGGCACTAACTAGCTAAAGTATCTTGATGAGTATAACAGGTGCTCCAAAACTATCTTTTTTCCTATTACTCGGTCGTAACTGGAATTTATTCACACGCAAAGTGTCATTTGTTCCAAAGATCCCGTAAGCTTTACTCTTTTTATCCAAGTGGGAATAGCCTAGAGTCTTATGATAAGTGGGTAAAGGTTTGATGTTATTAGAGTACAATAGAGATAATAATTAAATTAAAAAGTAGTAACATAATATGTAACGAATCGTAACTTGATCTAAAGGAGTCAACCTTGCCACAGTTTCTAAGTGAGAAATGTTTTCTGCGTCTGCATAATACACTAGAAATATTCCAAAATTTCTTTCACGCAACCACATTTATCTGAATGTCATTACGGACGTAACTACGTCCAGGTTATCGTACGTTTAATTTTTTCAATAAACCCAAAAACAGGCTTTTTAAAACGATTACGATCCAACTGTGTCCCAATTACACTGTAAGCAATTCAAAAACAGGCTTTTTAAAACCTTAAGAACGGTCCTACTGTGTCTCAATTGCACTGTACGCTTGCACGCGCGTGAATCGCGCGTGTCCCGTGTGGCGCTGCAACCGACAGCCAATGTGGCGATAATTGCCTGACGGCCGACACCCGGCCGCGTCCAACTGATTGTTGAGCTGATTATACTTAGGTATAAAGCTGATATACCCATCGCTATTGCACCTGATACTGGTAGAACATTTGATTTCCGGTTGCTGTTGATTGCGGTTGCGGTTTGTTGAATCAATAAAAATGTCTTCGTCCGTCAAAAGAGGCGCGGTGATTTTACTAGTTTCATCTCATCATCCTATACAACCACACCTGGACACAGGTCTGACTTCAAGTTTTGAGGTGGTTCGAGCTTTTCTCCCCCACGCGGGCTCAGTGCCGATCAGATGCTTAGTGTCAGATATAATATGAAGCCGCCTAAGACCCTCTGACTAGCTTTGACAACTTATAACTATCGATATTAACCGGAACCAAAACTTAACATGACTTTACAAGTTCACGTGGTCATATGTCCGACGCCATCTTTGCTCGAGTTGACAGTGCGAAGTGATCAGTGTCGCTCGTACGTGCTAAAACGACGGCTGATGGAGACAAGCATTTGATTTTCGATTGCTATTGATAGTTAATTGTTTTGCCGATAATGATGTTGAGTCACTGTTCCGCCGGCCGCATTCAAGCTGATTGTGATCTCTCGTTCGTTCGTAAATACGCTTGGAATTGAAAGGAAAATGTGGAAGGATTTGATTTTTAATTGCTGTTAATTGGTTTGTCAGTTACTTATTAACGAATTTAGTGACAAACCTTACCTTGTCAAAAGTAATCTTCTTCTTAGCATGTTGACGCAGGATTTTAAATTATTTTTTTGAAGACCAGAACTCGGCTACCAATAAAAGCATTGTCAGTGGCTTTGTAGAGATCCTTGCGTGTGCAGGTGCTCAGACACGTAGGTATAGTAATTGTATAAATCAAATGTTTGTCATGATTGCTCCGACACCTATCCCCTTCAACGCTGATTGCCATCGCTTGAACCTATCAGGTTATAGCAACTGATAGAGAAGCATTCGATTTCCGATTGGTGCCTTTGGTTGATTGTTTTCGTTTATAATGCTATTATATCGAGGAATAATTTCCCGACACCTGTCCTTAGTAAGCTGATTGTGCGAACTGATTGTGATCCCTCGTTCTTACCTAACGCTATAGTAGACCATATGGATTTGATTTCCGATTGCTGTTGATTGGTTAGCCGCGATGATATGAAGGTGCAAACTGTTAGCTACGAGAGTATTATTGAATGAAATTAAAGAACTTTATGACTTCTAACTAGACAATTTAGAAAAATAATGTTTTGTCTTACATCTATCTGTTTTGTTTTATTTCACAAGTTTAAGTATCGTCGTTTTCTATTAGCTGCTGCAATGCTGAAATTCACATTTCATAGTAAATACCGTGCTTTAAAAAAACATAACCAAAATAGAGATAATAATGCGGTCACTGATACCGACACAAACATTTGATGGTACTAAAAATACGGTTCAAATTGCATGTATGTACAAATTGAAACGTAACAGGAGCAGAAGGTCTCGATATCAATTCCGTATGCGACGTTAATGTAATGAAAAACATACAGGACTGTTATAAAAATGAAAGGCGACAGAAACGGCCATTACAAGTTGCCATCGTTTCATACTACGAGAACGCTACGACGTAGCTATGGCGTGCTACGAATACTACGACGAGTATTTCGTAGCGTAGTTCTCGATGTTACTCCGCGGTCGTATAAAGACTAAACATAACCCGCGTTTCATGTTATGAAAAATGTAAAGGGGTGCTACAAGAATGTAAGGCGATAGTAGCATGCAATGACAAGCCATTGCAAGTCATTTAATTCTGTATAGCGGCACGTCTACGCTACGACGTAGCTACGGCGTGCTACGAATACTACCATGAGTATTTAGTAGCGGGTTAGTATTTAGTATCGAAGAGATGAAACTCTATCATACCACTAGTATAGACAAAACATGACTCACGTTGAAATTAAAAACACAATATAATATATGTAATAATAATAATAATATACAACAACATCACATACATTGATCTGACTCTGTGGTAAGTATCTTAAGCACTTGTATTACAGATCAGAATCAACAATGGTATTATAAATAAACTTAAAAGAATACATATTATAATACCCAGACCAGTACAAAAAGACATGTTCATGCACACAAATGTTTGTACAGTGCGGGAATTATTATTTCTATATTAATGTTTTACCCTCCTCAATTATTTTGAATGCTTGGTACAATCTTTTTACCGAAAATGATCGTCTTGTTTAGTTTTATGCAGCCACAACTCGTTTTTTTTAAGAAAATTTCACAAAAATCGCCATCCAAAGTAATGCAAATTTGTTTTGTTGTAAATAATAAATACGTGACGCGTTGCTCCGTAAAGGAACCTTCCCTCGGGTATTTATTGTACGTCCCGCGGGACGGCACACGCCTCGCTCCGCCAATCTTTATGCAGGAATAAAAACATTTTTGCGGAACGCTCGCTGGAAATTATTAAAGGCGCTGGCACAGGTAAGTGTTAAGCCGATAATGATATCATAACTCATGTAATCCATTAACGCCCGCGCCTTAAGTGCGCTTTGCGCAAATTTGCGGAGTCCGGCCGCTTGGGACATTGGAGTACTATGCTTAAAAGGGCTCATTCGTGATCCTCTGTGTATTCTCTAGGTACCCCTGGCTCGTATTAAGTCGTCGTATATTCCATGATCTAGCGGCTTGACATATGCTATCGTATGTCTTTACAATTCAATGGTTTGTTTTTTATCATTTATGAGGTGATTATCTTTTGACTTATTTTGAAACGAGCTCTAGTCAGATAAAGTCAAACCAGATATACTAATATTCGTCCAATATTGTGTGAAGATTCTGAAGACACGCTTGCTCGTTTACAAGTAAAACAGTTAATAAAAAATGATGACATTATAGTCCATGTGCTGAGGCAAGCCACACGTTTTCTTAAGCCAGTTACAAAAACACAGCTAGCCCTCTATTAAGGCGTTACCACGAATGCCCAGCTGATCGCAACTCGCCAGTTACGCCATTACGCGTAAAGTGTGTTAAAGTATTTACGTGGACGGTTGGTACAATAGGCCCAATTCGCGCAACTCGTAAGTGAGTTACCACGGAACTTGCTACTCACCGCGTGCTGATTACGCGCTTATAAACTAATGCTAGCTGTGAGTGATAAGACAAGACACTTTTGGACCATTAAAATATTCTGATCCCGAAGGTAGTAGCTATAGCAACTCTGGAAGTTTCTTGTAACATGACAGACAGGCACTTAGCCTCAAGAAAAGGTCACCCGAGAAAAGAAACTAAAATCCCTGAAATCGGGACAATGTAGTTACTGGTGCGAAGACTGTGACCACGGAGGTTATTGTGTTGTTATTAAAACGGAGCAGCACTGTGCCACAATAGAAACTAAGATAGATAAATACAAACGTGTTCGTTGTAAGTGAACGATATTCACTGAACCAGTGTACCTACGTAATCACTGTTTTCAATAGTAATTATTTTAAAGATAAATATTTTTGCAATAGAAAAAATCAACTGTGTGAGGCGAGAATCAAACCCGCGTCCTAGGGGATCTAACCCGTGTGCCCATACCGCTCGGCCAGACATTGGCAAATCCTGCTGAAATTTGCAACTGCTTTCTTAAGGCTTAGGATCGCGTTCACTTCATCACAATTTTGAATTACATCTTAAATCCCTGGTTCGATTCCCGCTTCAGTAAGTTGAGTTTTTTTACTGCAAAATTATGTTTAGTTTTCTACGCGAATGCTTATGACGAAAAAATCATAAAGTAATTATATATATCTTTTTTGAAATCGTACCGTTATTTCTCTCTTAATAGAACCGAGCCGTTGACTGCTCCTAGCTATTACTAATAATTACTGTTGGCTAAGCGTTTCTGTCGGGGCTGCGGCGCGCAAGCCGGCCAGCGTCTAATTACACTCATTTACATTCCGCCGGTTACGATTCGTTAGCGAAAGAAAACCTCACAATAAGCGAGCCAGCCCGCGCAGGCGCCGGTCGAAACTACACTGATTCACTTTACACACGAAATGAGGTAAAGTACTTGCAGTATTTGAGGAAATATTTAAGAGCTGAACGCAAACACTCAAATCATACGGCAACATTTGTATAAAACTCAAGTTGAATCATATGTGTTTGTACAATGTAATGTTCATTGCGATTACGGAATATCTTTATTGTAAGAGATCTTGTATTAAGCGTACTTATCTGCTGTTAAACCATCTGCCACCCGCATGTTACACCATCTGCCGCCAGCATGTTATTTCAACGTCTAACAAAACCTTCCTCACATTCGCCTCGTGTATATTAGACATACTATTCAGATTATTTAAGTCTGGAAAAGTTTGAAAATTCCTTTACTCAATTTCAGCGGCAGTAGTACCTTAGCCACCGTCCGGCGGCGAACTTAAATAACTTTAAACTTTCAATTTGGTGAGCCGTTGTCTACCTGGAAAAGATGCTCTTTGTTCTTTGCAACTTTCACCATTTTCATGCTATTTTCTCCTTGGAATAAACATCAAACAAGGAAATGTGAGATGTTTTTTTTCAGATAAGACAATGATGCGCTTTGAAGCATACGAAAAAGTCCATAGATTTTGCATAGAGTTTGATGACGCTTGTTAATGTAAGATAAGATGTTTTTTGTTTCAGAATCACACATAAAATGCGAATGCCAATATCCTTCACCACATTATGATATATTTTCCACCACAAAATGTTCCTTTTCTCTCTATCAGTGGAGGCGACAGGCGAAAAATCCGGTCGACATGTACGCCGATGGCAACTATCGTGCTCCCAACAGAGTTTTACTTTTAGCTCTTTGGGTGTCGCCTGTAAGTGCTACAGGGAACATACATTTATTACGCGGTGATTTATATGAGACAGAACATTGCTGTATGGAGCCATGAATTAATATTAATACAATTGACGTTTTTACGCTTAAACTTCGCGGACTTGTTGAATGAAATGAGTTATTTATTTTTAAAAAAATGATTAACGATGTCTCATACTGATGTTTAAAATCTTAACCTGCTTACTTATCACATTGTGTAAGCTTTATTTCGTACTTCTATGTTATAATGAGTAAATATGTAAGCTCTTAAATAAGAATAAGTATGCCTGCTGTAACCGTACCCTAATAAATAAATAAAGTATGTTAATACACTGAAGCAAACGAACAGTGTAATGTAGAGTTACAATAGACGACCGCTTGGTGCAGTGGTCCGCATGTCGGACTTCTAAACCAAGGGTCGCGGGTTCGATTCCCGCACAGTACAAGCATAAGTGTGCATGAACATGTGTGTTTGTACTGGTCTGGGTGTTTTCTATGTATAATATGTATTTATTTACAAAAAAAAGTATTTAAGTATGTTTATCCGTTGTCTAGTACCCATAACACAAGCCTCGTAGCTTACTTAGGGACTAGAGAATTGGTGTGATTGTTGAGAAATATTTATTTATTTTTATTTAATAATGATAGATGATAGATTATTTAGATAAATCAACTTGGGCAAATTATAACAAAAGAGTTACTCGATCAACTAGTCAAGATATTGATGCGCTGAAATGATATTCAAACCGTAACAAAAGCTTTTATCCGAAGCGCTAATGCGCGATTCGTGTCGCGCGGTGACGCGACGGCGACAGCGACGCGCGACATGACGGCTCCACACTATTTTTATCCACTATCGCGACTAAATTGACTTCTGTCTGATGCATTATTCACTGACTGCATCCATTTCACATTGCAATTTGTTTCACTCTAAGGCACGAATGAAAAAAGGTGTCTGTCGTTTGTAAATTGTTTATTTACATCGCAAGCACTCGGCGCGTTTACTTTTTGAAGACACGCTGAGTGTTAGGTTTTACCTCGGGGACGAAGCGCCGTTTTACCTTTCCAAAAGTTCTCAGGATTATGAATGGGTCAATCTTGGATTAGGTATCTAAACTCAAAGATGACTGACAGACACAGTGACCTATCAACGCACAGCCCAAACCACTGGACGGATCGAACTGAAATTTGCAACATCAAGCATCCGCTAAGAAAGGATTTTGATAAAATCTACGCCTAAGGAGATAAAATAGTGGATGGAAGTTTGTATGAAACTTTGTCCTTTTTAGACCGATCCTAAAGAGACTTATGCATACATATACTTAGGCATTCTCAAGTAAGGATTTTGCTAAATTACACCCCTAAGGGTTTGGTAATAGGTGTTGCAAGTTTGTATAACTGGCAAAAAGCTAAATTCCACGCGGACGACGTCGCGGGCGGCCGCTAGTATTCTTATAAAGCGGATGTTTGAAAATTATTAAAAAGGAGTACCTAGCTACCCTCGAATGATGAGTTTCGGTAGCACACATTGTAGACGATTGTTTGTTGACCAAATTAAACCAAACGAAGATATAAAATGTCGCGGCATGCATTATTCAAGCTGCTTATTGACTTCAGCTTCGAGCTGCCGGGGCCTCCGGCTTGCAGCACAAAGCTCGGATTTGCCCATAGAATCGCCTGCCAACTATTTCTTGGTAGGCCTCCGCAGTTTTTCAAATTCAGAATACTTGAAGTTTGAATAGCTGACAACAATGTAACGACTTAAGAAACCATCAAACTTACTTAAGTCTCGGAATATTTCTGAAGAGACGCGGGCTCAGCGTGACACTTCCAAAGTGAATACCAAAGTTTCCGCTAAGTAGCGTCATTGACAAATAATGATAAATAGGGCGGGCGAGCTTTATCCGTAATGAGTTTATACCGGACAGGCGTCCGGGTATCCGGGCCACCGGGCCAATTACCCCAGAACACTTTATTTAAGAGAGGAGCCCACCAGGGCCCTTCCTCACGCGAACTTGACCCTTAAACGTGGAGAAAACGACACAAACGACACGTTTCTTTATCGTTTAGAGTGGAGCTTCAACCACTCTAAACGATAAAGAAACGTTTATCTCACCACACATAAAAATATCGGCAATTTTTTACTGCTACAAAGCTGTAAAAGAGTGCGCCGTATGTAGCCTATTGACTTTTAAACGGTTAAAAGCACAGCTTATTTAATATTTTACACAGTGTCAAATTAACTTAGTGGTCTCGAATAATTGATTATTGACTTTTTACTAATAGATCCAACTTTACTTGTGTTCGTTTGTCGTAGAGATAAGAGGTTTTCCAAAAACTTACTTATGGACCATAAAGTTTCGCTTCGTTATTGTGAAACAGCATTTGACAGGTTATATTTTAAACGATATTTGCACGGTTCGCCGCGAAAATACAATTTTGATTAAGTATTGTGTATGCTGATATCCTCTTATATTTTTACCTTTAAAAAACCTTGTGCCTAAATAAGCACTTTTAAATAAAAAGATCACTTCTCAGTTGTTTGTTAATTAGCTCTAGTTTTAATTAGTTCATAAAGTATTATCCAGTGTCCGAATATACGGCGCTGGGCAAAGACAAAGAACAATCCGGGGCGCCCCTCGGTTAATAAATTAGCGGCCCCGGTTCCCGCGACCTGACTCATCGTGTTCCTTTGGTCTTGGATATTTTCTTCAGTGCTTTCTTATGTACTTGAAATATAAAGCCATGAGAGAAAATAATTAGGCATTGCTTAAGGCTTGTTTGAAACATATTGATGTGTCCGCTACTCGCATAACCCACAAGAGCTTTTATTAGTTTGAAAGGTGTCTGTCAAATTAATAATTATAATAATAATAAATTGTATTTATTTTCTTTCACAAAAAGCCTTACGATTAAGGATCATATGCATTGTAGTATTACTAGATTGTGAAAGACTGGTGTCTGAAATAGGTTCAAACAAACCTGTTCTACAGGTCACCAGGTTCCAATTATTTTGTAGTAAAGCTTCTTGATACGATTTATAGTATTAGCCGCTGGCCCACTTTACTTTTCAGACGAATATTGGAATTCCCACAGATTTACGCCAACGCACATCCCAGAAAAAGCATTTTACTCAACGGAAAAGTTCTAGTAAATCATTGTTTTCCACGAAATGATATAGAGTGTATTATACCTACTTTTAATTATTCACGTTCAATAAAATAAGCCTTCCACGAAAGCCGTTTTAGATAGCATCAATATAAGTACCGGGCTACCCTAAATGGGCATATGGCGTGGTGAACACCCTTTCCCGTTTCCTTTGACTGTTACAAAGCCGGGGAGTCCAACGTGGAACCAAAGGAGCCCAGTGACACGCGATATTTTGGGTAATGGTGATGTTTGAAAATTTCCGATTCATAGGAATGACATGCAGAAGGTTTTCAATGAATTGCTCGTATTTCATATAACGATTTACTCAAAGGATGAATTCATTCAGTTCTTAAAGGTGTATGTTGTTACATAGTGTATAACAGTTAATATTATTATACGCGTGAAACGATAAATTAACCTAGTTTTGGGGACTGATAAAACCGACCACTTTGACGACGTAACAAAAACAAATATGTTTTGCCTTGGAATAAGTACTATCTATAGATAGTGTCACGTTACCCTGGCTAGGCGTTAATCAAACAAGAGTGTTAGTCAGTCTTACTTTGAATACAGTGCTTATTCACATCGTGATTGTAGTCAACTAGCTCATTAAGTTTGAATTGTAATCAGCCCAGAAGCCGCTTTGTATAATTTCTGTGTATATGCTGTAAGTGGTTTACGCGTGAGCTACCTAAGACAAAGGTGAGAGTGCAGAGAGTTCTAAGCAGAATTGCTGCAGGGCTGCTGAAGATTAATTAAGTTAAAATTAAACTATCTGACGCGGCTACCGAACGTGGGTTACAGACAGTTTGCTTGTGAGACGTGGCCTCCGAGGTTTTTCTCGGACGTCTGAGTTCTCTAGGTTGGCTACTACTATTGACGACCGATAGTTTTCAAACCTAAGTGTATTATCATTTTTAGATTTATTAATTTATTTTATTATGTAGACACAAAACAGGTTACAATCAGGTAAGGTTATTAAATACAATAAGACAACTAAATGTATTCGCTAGATTACAACCCAAAATGTGTATCTAAGTTTGAAGCAAGATCATATTTTGTTATTTTTTTTTTCAATAAAATTTCTAATAATAATTCGTTTTCAGCTTAACCCCAGCTGACTGTTCGCTGAAACTAATACGTCTCTGTTAACTAAGATGGTCTGCGGTCCCTTTTTTAAAAGGGTTTCGATAAACCTTTTCCATGATCAGTCTTTCACTTTGCTTAGATTTTTTGATTAATTTCGTTTGGGACGTTTCCCAAAGCGGGTTTTCCTATAACTGCGACATGCTTGTGAAGTCGCAAAACGAGTACATGGCGCTGGTAATGCTTCTATGATTTTCTACCACATAAGATTATGACATCTCCAAATTAACGATTCTTGAAATTGAGTAATGATGTAGAGTTTACATCACATGCTTTTCAAAGAAATTCGATGCAATTATGAATTAAACGTTCTGTAGACCTTTAATCGCGCAATGTAGTTTTGTTGGTTCTTTGATGTCATTAATTAAGACCAGTAAACATGTTTCTTGTTACCAGTTAACTAAGCCAATCCAGAAGTGTGTGTTCTAATAAACCACGTTTTATTACTTACTACTCGTTCACGGTACACTACACGCAATCCACAAATATGTACAGACAGCGTGAAAAACAAAATATCACTTTACGACCATGCAAAAATAACATTTTGAGCATAGTCGATGGAATCAGGCGTAACATTGCGGAAATCCATGACTAAAGCTGAAAAAGAGGATTTTTTTTGCTTTAAATTTCCACTAAACAACGCCAGCGCAGGTAGAATGTAATTGGGTAATTACATCCAACTGTTACCACCTGAAAAAACTAAAGCTAGAAGTCCAAAATACAACTCAATCGCAAGACTCACAACGTGACACAGAAGACAACCAACAACGCGACACGACAACATTTCCTCCTCCAAATAATCCTCTTTATCAGCTTTACATTTTGAGTAGTCTAATTGGCAATTTGTTTATTATTTTTTATTATTTTGACTTGGTAGATACATTTTAGCAGTTTATGCTACAATAGGCTTGTTTCCACTATGAAAGAAATATTCAAAAACTGATTTTCTCTAAAATAATTCATAATTTCAGATGCCTTTACACTAATATTTTTCTGCAGTTCGTATTATTTGATTTTTAATTGGAATTCAAATGATAATTAGTCACTCAGTCGGCATTGCACGCGATGACGTCAAAGTGTGTTATTCCCATACAAGCTCTATGAAGAAAAGCGTTTTGACAGTTGATAAAAAGTACGTCAACGATTGGTGGTGTCAACTACCGTATTATTTTGACAATGATGTCAAATGCGCCAGGTGAGGTTGATAACCAACAACTGTATTTCAGATACCACTAATTAGTGAATGTAACGCTAGCCTATGTGCTAGAAGCTTGAAATTGCTAACTATTTGGAAAACCAAATAAGATTTTATCAACTTTACCAAATAACTTAACTTAATTTGACGACCGCTTGGTGCAGTGGTCCACATTTCGGACTTCTAAAACCAAGGGTCGCGGGTTCGATCCCCGCACAGTACAAGCATAAGTGTGCATGAACATGTGTGTTTGTACTGGTCTGGGTGTTTTCTATGTATAATATGTATTTATTTACAAAAAAAAGTATTTAAGTATGTTAATCCGTTGTCTAGTAGCCATAACACAAGCCTCGTAGCTTAATTTGGGTCTAGAGAATTCGTGTGATTGTTGTGAAATATTTATTTATTATTTATTTAGATAAGAACCGAATAGAATAAGGTCATTATAGAACAAGGAAATGTGTCCTCATTTACTTAAGTTACTTGATAGGGAATCGAAACGCAAAAAACTTCGCTTGTGTTCATTATAGGAGATTTGTTGCAGAACGTAATAGCTAAGCAGTTTCTACAGAGTACAGAGTCCAAAAATTATCAAGAAATACCTAATTGTGTAGGGCTGATAAAATTATTATCTTCGACTTATCGCACACCACAATGTTTCAAAAATATTGAAAAAATAGTTTAAAATGAGAGTGAATGCAATAACAGATAACTGTTACCTAAAATATTTAATCAGTATTTGGTGTAGCGTAGGTAAACCGTTTGACGGTACTGCGTGTAATCTATACTAATATTATAAAGCTGAAGAGTTTGTTTGTTTGAATGCGCTAATCTCAGGAACTGTTGGTTCGAATTGAGAATTTTTTTTGTGTTGCATAGACCAATTATCGAGCGGCGCGGGTGAATTTTATATCGGTGTTATATTAAAATTGTAATATCTTCTAAGATATTTATTGAAATTAAGTGCCTTCAAAGACAATTTTGTTCAAAATTAAATACTCTTAATCAACAATACATTTTATGGATAAAGATTAATATTATTACGTTGATACAACTCTTAACAAATAAGGCATTAATTTCGACCGAATTTGATAACCATTAAAATGTTTCTAGTGACTTAATCTTAAAAGATAGACATATACTGTCGCAGACATTTTTTTAGATCATTTTAAGAGGAAAATTATTTTATACATATATTTTTGGTATCTTGAACCGTTTTTGCAGCGTACGCAACGGAAGCCCTCAAATATGAATAATTACCCCCGTTTTTTTCACATTTTCCATCATTTCTCCGCTCCTAATAGTTGCAGCGTGATTTTATATAGCCTAAAGCCTTTCTCGATAAATGGTCTATTCAACACAAAAATAATTTTTCAATTCGAACCAGCAGTTCCTTAGATTAGCGCGTTCAAACAAACAAACAAACAAACAAACTCTTCAGCTTTAGAATATTAGTATAGATAGTACAGATTCTATTTATAATTTCTGTAGATAAAAAGTTTATACTCATTTTTTATTTGGGCCAGCCCTGACGGACCGCTTTAGTTTCCCCGCCCCGCCGACAGGGGCGCTGGGCAGCCACTGTCCGGCGAAACTGAAACCAACTTCACGATACACTGCACATAGTTTTTGCTCGAGTGGAGCGAGCTCAAAGCAAGGCAGACGTATCTGCAATTCCACAGATGGAATTAATGTTTCAAACTGTTTTGGTCTATCAAAGCGCTGTCTCTCAGACGTATTCGACTTTTACTAAGATAGGTTATTTATGAAATAAGAAAGTATTTTCAATTTTAAAAGAGAAGCGTCTTTGATTGACATTAATCAGGGCCATTTTGGACGTTAAGCACAACGCATTGCCTTCTTTCTGCATGACCTTGAGGTTGACTGGCAGAAAATGCTTTTAGCATTAAGTCCACCCTTTGTACATATCTTGTGCAATAAAATTTTGAATAAATATATAAATAAATAATAACGCACCGCGATGCCTTTCAGACATTTCATAGAAAAAACACGCTAAGATCGCGTCACGCTGCCTTGTGATACAGCCTTTAATAAACACCAGTGGCGTGTTAATCACGCTCTCGTGTCGTATAAGCCTGTCCAGATTATGTGTGTAACAGGATGTTACGGCTCAAATCCGCCACCTGCTCGTTTAAGTCCATAATTTTAATGTATTAATATGGCCATGGGGGTTCCCAATAGTGGCTGTCCTAAATAGAATCAAGGTATTGTGTGATACTGGATATAAACCTCTTTTTAGCACATTCTAGACCGAAAAAAGTACATAATTGGCATGATGACACCTATCTTAAATATTTTCAAGACCCTGGCGTTAAAAAAAAACATAAACCTATGAAGTTAATACAACCAAAATATTTCCAAAAATTTAAACACACAATACATTTTCGGTCAATTGACTCCGATTTCGGATACATGACCGTGACGTCACGTTCATGTATTTCCATACGAAGTCTATGGAGGCAGATCTTATTGACAAATAATAAAAAGTATGTCAACGATTGGTGGTGTCATCTTGCCTATTCTTTGTCGTGATAGCGTTCGGAGCTTACCCGTCGCCTACACAATACATTTACTGAAAGGTTTTGTACTTCAATGAGCTGTAAATATGAGCTTCTGACGACCGTTTGGTGCAGTGGTCCACAGGTCGGACTTCTAAACCAAGGGTCGCGGGTTCGATACCCGCACAGTACAAGCATAAGTGTGCATGAACATGTGTGTTTGTACTGGTCTGGGTGTTTTCTATGTATAATATGTATTTATTTACAAAAAAAAGTATTTAAGTATGTTTATCCGTTGTCTAGTACCCATAACACAAGCCTCGTAGCTTAGTTTGGGTCTAGAGAATTGGTGTGGTTGTTGTGAAATATTTATATTTTAATAAACAAGTAGCCTCAAAGCATGAACACAACACAAAAAGAGTACAATAAGATTAGACCTCTCCTGACACTACAGTGTTTGAGGTCAAGAATTTTATTCTAGGCAACTACTATTATTATATCAGCCGTTTGTAAAGAAACAGTTATTTATTTACTTACGTAAAATGTATATATTTCCGTAAAATTAAAACACACTTAAGGAAAAATGGTAGACCATTTTTCTTCTCACCGACTTCACACTTCTGTGTCTACCACAGGCGGGACTCCAACCCGTACCTCTCGCAAGCCGGGCGATTGTTCTCCCAATTGAGCTACTGTGACAACACTTACTCATCGGTCCGAATTTCTTAGTGTTCCTTAGGCTGCAGCCAGCCATGATTCATCAATGCTGTGGTAAAATACCTACAACATCCGCAAGAAACACCTTTTCAGCTGTTTAACAATCGGTTAAGATGAATCAGCTCATATATTAAGTTACTTATTTTTAGCATTAACAATGCAAATTTTTTTAGGCTTGTGGGAGTTGCAGGTTCGAGTCCCGCCTGTAGAGCAGTCCATATTTTTTTTTAAGTATAATAAATTTGCATTGTTAATGCTAAAAAATAAAGTAACTTAATACTTTCCATCACTTAATATGCGATGAAATACTGATATAACAGGAACTTCTTTTTAGTAAATGGAATATGAAAAAATATTGACGGAAAAACAAACTTTGCCAAGGTGAAACTAAGGAAAGTTACTTTCAGTTTTGTCACGTGAAACGGGTCCGCCACACCTACTCTACTCGTACCAACGCTGCGTCCTCCAACCTCGCATTCCACTTTTTCTTTGCGCCTCCGAAACTTTTCAATTTCCTTCCAATTCTTTCCAATGAGGTCGTTCTATAGCACGCGCGATTACTTTACTACAATTCCCTTGTTTATTTTCAAACGCTCTGATTGGAAACGGTTTCATTGTGTTTGGAAACTGAATTATATATCTGCAACATCGATAGACATAGAGCTCGTAAGCTCTGCCTCAGCACCAATTGGAAAATCAATTAGAAAGGGTCTTGAAATAGTTTTAAGGAGCTTTCAGCATTATATAGAGTTTTGGTTTTTCTTTTAGATTAGGAAGACTATGCTTTAGATCTACTATTAATATTTTTAGCTGATTTTGATACCTAAATGACTGATTATACTACCTGATTTGATGCTGATACCTAAAATTTACAGATTCTGAAAGTCCAGTCGATCCAGTAGAGAATATAAATGTTTTCCAGTTTAATTATTTATTAGTTTTTGGGAAACATACCGTTATGACATTACATAACAAAATATATATTTAAAATAACACATAAACCAATTAAGTTTCCTCAGCTTAAATACATATACATAGACTATATATATATATATATATATATATATATATATACATAGAGTACATACAGTTATTTACATGTACGTGAAAGAAAATTACTTTTGCGTTTCGTCATTATACAATTCTGATTATTTTGTTATAAAGCAGCATCAAATGTAGAATGCGTGTAGAGCTCCTTCAGACGGACCTTGTTTGAGCTCTTGACTTTGTCTGTTCAATTATTATTAAACTTCTATTTGTCATTCGGCATGGTTCGTACCTCTATTGAAAATAGCTGTGTAGGGTGTGTCTTCAGTTTTGCGATGTGTTGAATGCTAGCGACTTGTGAGGGGAAGTAATTGTAAGAAGCAAACCTGTTGTATGCCGTTCTAACTCTGACGGTTGATATCTATTACACACATATATCTCAAAGGCATTGCGAAGTCTAAACGTGATATTTCATGAAATACTTTTTTTTTGGATAGGTTCTACGACTATTCACGTAAGTTAACGAATTCTTGTTCACCCAAAAAAAACATTAGTTCGCGAAAAGTAAAAAATGGCCGCTGAGATCCGTACCTAAAATAACACGTGCGAAATTTTCATAGAGCACTCGTAGGCGCTTTAGAATCTGACAAGAAATGCAAAGCTTTCCCGACATAAACAACATTAACGCGAACATCTCTGTGTGCCGGCACTCGGAATGTGCGACCACACTGAATGCGCGGACGCGGGCGCGGGTTACACTGATGCTCCCGGCTTATTCCCTTAATTGTGGGCGCAAAGGCGTGTTTCATATGCTTGACATTTACGCGTTCGCTATCGCACCCCGCTAGGCTTGCAGTGTGGATCCACATAGGCTCCCGCACTCTAGTAGACGCAAAAGTTCCTTTTATGTATGCAATATTTTCCACGCCAGTTATGCCACTGCGCTATGCTCGCAGTGTGGACCCGCACGGAGTATCGCAACCGCGGCCGATACCGTCTCGCGGTCTGTATATATTTATGAGGCTGCTGTTCTTTATTTATTTAGCCTTTCTTTTCCTTTGCCATGTCTCGGAATTGTTTCTCTTTACCGTCTGCGAGCGTACGATGCACTATCGGAATGTATTACTTACGATCAAAGACAAAGATACATCTCTATTTTTTACCTGTTAAAATTCTTTACCGACAAATTGCCCTTTAATTTACTTTATTAATGTTTGGAGGGATTTAACTTTTAATAAAATTCGGGCAAGTTTCCGTTAAGCAGTTTCTGTGGTAGTTGAAAGCGGAGCTAATTAAAATGTTTGACGGAGAAGCACGTGATTGTGTTGCTACCCGCGACCCGCACATAATAAGGCGTGCGCTCGACTTGACAAGACAGACGTAATAAATGATTCGAGTTGACAACTCGAGGATTCAATTCGTAATTATCTCTATATCTCTTGCTGGCTGTCGTGTAAGCGAGTACCTAGGTATTTACAAATAAGGCACTATCTTTCGAGCTAATGTGTTTCTTGTTGTCGTGTATCAAGAGTAGCAATTACGCTATCGTTGTTTAAGTACCACCGTTAGGTATTCGGCGGTACGACACGACAGTCTTACAGCGGTAATTAAACCGCGAGTCGACTGCAGGCAAACGACATGCCGACGTTACATTGTTTACAACGGAATCCATGTCAGCTAATTTATCTTGAAACGATGTCACGTCACGATACAACCTTATAATCTATTTTAGTGTTAATCTAACTTTAAATGAAGGAGTAACCTTTGCCTGTAAAATTTGATCAACCTTATTTACTGAATTATTGTTAAAGATAAAAATATTTATTTGCTTAGAATAAGTAATACAGGTTCTCATTACATAATTCGTAAATGAGCTCTATTCTGTTAAAGTACATTAACATGCAAAAATTTTTTGGTCAAGGAATTCGTTAACTGTGTAAAAGCACGAGATGGTCAGCCATTCCCGTAGTTTTCTGGTCATTAGCTTAACAGGACCATATTTAAATTTGTCAGGAATTTAATTATATCTTTTTGTAAACATGCAATAACAATTTTTCTTACATAGTGCTAACTAGTGCTAGTGTTTTTCTAGTTTGCAACGTTATCACTCTGTTTTTTGCAAAATATAGTAAACAGCACCGTTTATTGTTCCCTTGCTTCAAGACGGAGAAATCCGGTGTACTGAGATACAGGCTCTTGCTTAGTTCAGATGCCAGTCTCTTTCAGTCTTTAAGAAAAGTGCTAATCATTTGTAAACATTTAACTATCTCTGCTTTCCTTATAAGGTAATAGAAAAAATAAATACTTATTATATAAAGTGCACTAAGGTTAATAATAAGGGTTTATCAGAATAGAGAGATTGCATCGCTATGTTAACTTGTTTTAGTAACCAAACAGTATAGTATAGTCTGATTATTGTAGTTTGTCCACTTTGTGACGTTTTCCTGGAATACTCGTAGCTACAAACTTGTAACTGAACGTCAGAAGCTGAAACAGGAAATTATTCACCGACGTCGCTGCGCCCGCTGTGTCCACTCTGCGGCAGCGAACTTTACTTGTTTTTCTGAAAACTTTGAACAAAGACGCAATTTCTAATTTACGGTTGACCTCAATCTTACACAACTTTAATTGAAACTCCAAGACGGTTCCAAGTAAACAAAAATCTACTGACGTATGTTTGTAATCGAGGAAACTTGTCACGCACCACTTTATGACGCGTCACGACGCGAAAACGATAGAGCTCCATAAGAAATATACTTTTTATGGTTTTATCTCCCTCCCATATATCGCGAAGGTTATTGCGAAAAAATATTATTGTATACCTTTCGCGGGGCGGACGCAATTTATTTTGTTTTTACATCTTTGTCTTGAGCACCACGTTTATTCGGAAAGCAATATACGGAGTATTTGTTTTGTAAAACACCAACAATCTTGCTCGAGTAAATTACTAACATCATCAAAAATGTGCTATGTGACTTTACGGAAAAGACGAAAAAATACTTTTACAGAACGAAACCGTTAACTATTCGTTTTTATTAATATAAATATTATTAATTCGTGATTTATATCAGCTTTCTTCTGGCAGGTGGTAGACGAAGATTCTTTTATGGTCATACTCCACACCTACCTAGATACCTACTCATTAAGTAGACCAGTACAACATTAACGCAAGTTTAACAAGTCAGGCGAGCATGCTGCTCCCTCGTAACTTGAACCTGCGGCACGTTCGGACAGGTAGCCGTGTTAACACGCGATTTGATCCGCGATAATGCGCGCCGCGGCCCGCCCGGCCCTTTACGAGTTCGCTCAACTCCTTCACTGACCTCGGACTTTAATTAAAGCCGGCACTTCTAAGCGCCGCGCACGGGCGAGTCTATTACGGCGCGAATACCAGAGGTGATACATGCAAATTGCTAACACTCGATCCGCTGCCAATCGATGGCACCCTCCACGCTCTCGGCACGTCTGCGCTCTCCAATAATTCGGGAATCGCCGCTCGTTAATCCGGAATGCAATATGTGGCGAAGACGGCCCGGCCCGCAAGGTGCTCACACTCCACGCTGCAATTAGCGACTGTCAATATGAGTAGTTAGGAGTTTACTTCCCCTCGAGGGCGCGCGAGAGCGTCGTTAGCGATTCACTGCGGCCGAGAGACGCTCTGATTGCGATAAACTCCCGGACTTTCGAGCGACTTCCCGAGCCGGCACTCGGTACATGTGTAGCGATGAACGACGCGGAATTGGGTCAAGTAGGCGCATATTGTTCTGGAGGCCATAAAAGCTGTTCGTAAATATCATATCGGCGATAGAGCAAGTTTGGCAAGCTCCGAAGTAATCACGCGCTCCGTTACAACTCCCCCGCGCCCCGCACCGCAAGACAGCTGCTGTTTCCCCTGCTACATATTTCACGGGACAAATCTACCACAAATATTTGGGTCACTTGAAGATATCTCTAAAACGCCACGGTAGCTCTCGCTTACTTAGACACGACATCTTGTTTATTTTCGCTGTGATATGCTACACATTTGTGCGTTTCTTGAAAATACATGGGAAATCCGTTGTCACAACAAACGTTTTGCTAGTCATGTGCATGAAAATAAATGTCAAAGTTTGTTTTCAATTCATTGATTTGTTGTGTCATAGTGATTGAATTTGAACTTAAAGCCACATTTGGAGCCTTTTTGCAATTGATTATCACGTCAACACCACAACACACTGAAAGACATAGTGCCATATTTAGTATCTAGTAGTAGATTGATCAGAACCAGCGAAATCAATGTAGAGTTTTCTCTTGCTTGAGAAATGAAGAGAATGAGAAATGTGTGGTTTGCTATGAACTTCGGCAACTTAATAAGATTTGCGAACGACCGTTACTGGTAGCGGGCGAGTTTGGGATCGCAGTCCTGCTCGCTTAATATGACGCGGTTTCCGTTCCTGTTTTCTGTTCGCCGCTTTACTGTAGTGAGCTCAACGTGTCGTCTTAGACGCCACTATTGATTGGTTTCGAAACCGTCTCTACTAGGTATGATATTGCAAAATAGCTCTCATCTCAGAAGTGATTAAAAAAAAATGGTTATATAAAAAACCATGAAATGAAGAAATCCTGGTAAATTACGCGGACGAGCTATCGGTCAGTTCCTTAGCTCTTTCTGGAGAGGCAGCCAGATGATAAGCGTAGTATTTACTCTCGTTGCATTATCGCTTCCCGCCCGTGCTTGCTAGCCACACTTCTTGAAAGTTTTAGGGAACTTTTGAACATTTTTATTTATATTTTCTTGCAATTAACTTCATATTGTGTACTACCATCCTTGAGATGAGCGTGGTTTTACAAAACAACGCTCTGTTTTTGTATTTGTTTGCAACCCTGTATTTGCATAGAACAGCATCATTGAAATGAATGAATTAAATGATTTAGGGAGTAAGTAGGTACCTCGAAAAAGCGCGTAAATTAGCGACATTAGGCGCAGGTCAAACGGAGTGAGAAGAAGACGTAAAGCTAGTTATTATCACGGAATCCCAAATACAGCGTGCATTTAAATTTTTCCTCTTTATCTCCGGTATGGAGCTCATTGGGATGCAAAGCCCGCGTCGAGTTGATACTACACCTCGTTGAAATTTATTTCAGGCTCCAATAAGGGTGTAGCCCATTTTTCTTCAGACTTTAATAGATGACCCTTCGATATAGCCGTGTAAGATAAAACTTTAATAGGGGTACAGACTCCTCAAGAGATTTATGCTCAAAAGAAAAATAAGCATGAATGATGGAGTAACGTTTTTTTGACTCGACACCGAATATTTAATGGATCATAATTGGCGATTTTTTTTTTGAATTTAACGACCACTTTGGTGCAATAGGCGCAAGAAGTCGCGGGTTCGATCCCCGCACTGTACAAACATTTGTGTGCATGAACATGTTTGTTTGTACTGGTGTGGGTGTTATATGTTTTTATTTAAGTTTATTTGTAATACAACTGTTGATTCTGATATCTGTAGCCAAGTGCTTCATTACTTACTGCGGACTCTGATGTTGTTGTATATTTATTTATTATAGTCGACTCCACCGAAATCCAAGTTTAAGTGAACATTTTGAATTTTATGATACACTTTCAGTGATGTTAGTAATAAATATGACAAGTATTTCTCTTTTAAGATTCGGCACTGTTTTTTATCTTGTAATGCCTAAGACGTGTAGATTTTTTACTTCATTGCATTTTGTCCTTGAACCCCTCCACACAATAAAATGTTATCGCCCTCATTGCGATCCCACATGCACTAAACTTAATTTAATAAACGTCCAATATACTAGCAGAGGGATAGACGCTATCGAGGTTCGCATTATCTGCTAGGGACGCTATTGGAAAGGTGGTGACACCTCATTTTGCATTATTCGGCCCGCTCCTTATGACGGCCCTGCCGTTTCAATAACGTCCTGACAGGTATTTCGCGACCACAAAAGGTTTAGCATCGATTTTATGAACTTTTCAAGCATACAGTGAACGATCAGATTTTCATGAAATATTTTTTTAATAAACGGAAAAAACAGGCATTTAAGCTACCTACACATAATAAAAAGCATTCTTTGAAACGGAAAACAACAACAGCGGTGATCAATAGCCGTTTACATATCGTGTGATTTTGAAAGAGCGTACATACTTGACCACTTTAGTGTAATGGTCAAGAAGTTGACTATGAATCAAGAGGTCGCGGGTTCGATCCCCGCACTGTACAAACATCTGTGTGCATGAACATGTCTGTTAGTACTGGTCCGGGTGTTTATTTGTATTTATTTATGTTTATACCACTGCTGATTCTGATATTTGTAACATAAGTGCTTTAGCTACTTACCACGTAGTCAGATCAAATGTGTTATGTGTTTTAGTATATGATGTTGTATTTAAAAATTAAAAAAAACTTATCCATCGCACAGCTGCCTTTAATCCGCTGATACTCGGCCTCGCGCCCGCGCCGCAAAAAGTTCGCTGTTTATCAAACAAACAGACGGCGGCCTTCGCTTCTTTACTTTCCGAATTAAATTATATCATTCAACAGAGATGATTCCCAGTTTCTTGTCAAACTTAATCTGAAGTTGTCGAGGGAGTAAAAATAATAAAGGAATCCGCGTTGTTGCGCGGCGCGGAATGCCGCGGCTTGTATTTCATTATGATTGTCAAGAGGCCGGGTTGTGGGCGGCGAGTGCTAATCTTCCTTTTTGTTGATTTTGAAGCAATTTGTAGAGGTCAGGGGGGCGGGGGACAGCGGCGGTGATCCATCACGCTGTATTATCGCTGTCGAAGCCACGTTTTTGGCACGCTCCTGCCGCTTCCTTAGCATCGGAGTCACGATTTATTCGTTCTCCGCGCACACAACCGCGGTCCGCCTCTATGCATAATGTAACAAGCCCTTAAGGCTCCAGCTAAAGTTGTTTCGTATTCGCAGCGGAAGCCGTTCCGTAATAATGTCTATGACTAGCGTTTTTATTTGCTTCATGCCGGTATAAATACGAAATAACATGTTTCATAATTTGCTTTAGTATTGGGAGCTACCAATGACTCAGACTCGTACTCGATGAAACGTACATACATAGGTATATGATTTTCACTTCGCTGTTACAATGAGGATGCTACGGCTCAATCTTTTTAAACAGCGTTCCACTAATACTAAATATGTACGTACACATGATGATAAAAGCGTCGTCAATTTTTTTTGGATAAAAAGGCCAACTCCACCGGCGCTGCCGGTGGAGTTGGCTTACGGCGTAACTGACGCGCGGTGATTTGCGAGGCTCATCTTTAAATATGCGACGGGAGCGTTTAGTTGATCCGTCGCTGTCGCAACATTGACACTGGTTCCACAGAATAAATATTAGCTAAAACAGTACGGAACTAACGCTAGAACTCATAATCACACAATGACTCACGCCTGTACACAGCCCTAAGCGGGGATTGGGTACCTATAATAACAATATCCGTTATGGCGCCCTGTTGAAACGCCCGGCTGTCTATATTCGTGTGTCTTTTCGAGAAATAAAGCTGAAAAAAGAGGATTATTTTGTTTTAAATTTCCACCAAACGACGCCAGCGCAGGAACCAAAATACATCCAACTGTAATCTTCGAAAAAGCTAGAACTGGAAGTCGCAGGACTAACAATACCTACAACTTACAACGTGACACAGAAGATGCACCTGGAATCACAACACTGATACCAAAAAGTCGACGCGTTTCGCCACTACACGTGGCATCCTCAGCCAAATTTAAAGCAAAATGATCCGCTTTTGTCAGCTTTAGTCATGGATTTCCGCAAAATAACGCCTGATTCCATTAACTTTTTCGAGGAATTGTTGCTTTCTTCCGTGCTGATTATATATATTCTGTGCTCTCGAGCCAGCGCGCGGCGTCCGGTACCTGCGTACAGATTAAAACCATTTCAGACAAAAAGGGGTAGAGACCTTTGTTCTTTTATTTTTATATCGCAGCCGAGCATTGCTTGTAAATGACATAATCAAAAATGTATACAGCCAAAAGAAAATGGGGTAAATATTTTTGGCTGCCAAGTAGAGTTATTTAGTGTATGCATCACGCACACATTTAATAGTGTTTTGGAACATTCTTCTTACTTTCACAAAGTATATATTTCTTCTTGAATAAAAATAAAACTGTTTCCTTCCGATAACATTGCATTTTTCAGATCAGATTTTGTAACATATTATATTACGTACTGTTTTAAACTTACCTGTTGCATTTTTTATTTATATTACTTCTGTTATATAACACTTTAAACATTGTAATATTACAAACAATATCTATATGTTTGTTGTAAAACATGTAATATAACAATAACTTATAACATGTTTTGTTACATAGTCTGTACGCTTCATAAGACTCAAGAGTGTCTAGTGTTTGCTGTTAATAAAAGAAAACGGTGTGCTATCCGTTAGTATTCGGTGCGGAGACCAGTAAACGGCGCTAAGGGCACATCGCGGCAATATAATAAAGCACAAAAGGGCAAAGATTGCGTTAAGCCCGTGAAATTGATCCCGGGACGTGGCGCAGCCGAGGCGGGGCCGGCGCGCGCACGGGACCACACTCATTGTAGGCCGTGTCAACCCGTGCTTCGGACAGGGTGATGGTAAATTAGTGAGATTAAGACGATTTTCTTACTCGTACATTATCATTTAACGAATTGTTATAAATATAGCTAGTAAACAATTAACATAACAAAGATTTTATTTTCTATGTATAATATGTATTTATTTACAAAAAAAACAAGTATTTAAGTATGTTTATCCGTTGTCTAGTACCCATGACACAAGCCTCGTAGCTTAATTTGGGACTAGAGAATTGGTGTGATTGTTGTGAAATATTTATCATTTTTATTATTATTTATCTACCCAAATAGTTTGTAAATTGAAGCTCAAAGAGCGCCGGCTACAACTGCATTGAACCACAAAAGCGAGTTTTTGTAACCACAGTTAACTCACGTTTCTGATGTGAGAAGAGCCTTACTTACTTACTTACTCCTTTGGCGCAGCGACCCAAAGTGTATCTAGGCCTCCAACACAAGAGAACGCCATCTGATCCGGTCTTGCGCCGCCTCTTGCCAGTCCGCAACTTGTAGCCTAGAAGTGTAGAGAAGAGCCTTGCATTAATGAATTTTAATTATTTATTTTTCCAACGAGGTGGCAATGAATTTACTTACTAGTTCAAACTTTCACATTTATCTCATAAAAATATTTGGAATAGCATATTGGGCAAGCTCATTTTAAACTATATTAAGATTCAGAATAAACGTTCAGACGCCCAAGTAAAGTATATCGACAATTTATTTCAATTTATTAGTTACATTCACATACTACGAATATGATGCAACCGACAAAGCATTAGAGTATGCAGTGATGAGTATATTAGGGTCACCACGAGTAATTGCAGATCGCTTAGAATATTCCGTCACTTAGGTACTTTGGGAAAAGGTGACATTCATCCCAAATATAATAGTCCTCTTGGCCGATTTCGACCACGGCGGCCAATCTCTACAGAGATCAGCCAACTACGCAGGAGATATTATAGTGCACAAGTGTGAGCGCAATACACAGGTGCACTCACTGTTCCATCACTCTGAAAGTTCAGTGAGACGGCAATCCGACATGACCGGAGAGAGATCAGGCGCAGGACCAACGGCTTAACGTGCTTTCCGAGGCACGGGGGTGTAACACCGCCAACTTCCCCACTCCGAGCTGTTTTTGAGAAATTCATGACAGAAACAATTTTGGCTCGACCTGAGATTCAAACCCAGGACCTCTCAGATGTACGGCAGAAACTTTGCCACTACACCAACAAGGCAGTCCCAAATATATGCGTGTCCCAAAAGTGATATGTTTCCAGCCCTTTTCGATGTCGGGCCCCGAGCCCACGCGACACGAAGTAATTAGTTTTTAAAGTCCTGTAACTGATGAATGAATATGCTAATATCTACATCTCTGCTTGGCAGCTGAATTACAAAGGGTTCCAGCCGGCTTTTGTTTTAATGAGGACGTTGGATAAAATCAAAATGGGACATACTGAGATACACTTACATGATTGATTCAAGTTAAGTATTTAAGAGTATTAAGATTTTAGTAGGTATCCCATTTGCATAGTAGCGAATGGATTGAATATACTATTTAATCCGCCTAAAGATTATTTAATGTAAGACTCGAGAACTTTTTACGTAAACAAATAGCGAAAGAACAAGCTGTCTTCGTGAAAGGTAGAGGCATGCGTGAGCAAATGCTCAACATAAGGCAACTCTTAGAAAAGAGCAGAGAATTTAAAGTACCGATGGCGCTCTGTTTCACCGATTACGCAAAGGCTTTCGACTGCATCAGTTGGCCAAAAAGGTTAGAAATAGGTCTACCGCAAAACCTGGTTTTTCTAGTGCAGGACCTTTACCTAGCCAGATCTAAAGACAAGTTGGAAAATGGCGAATCGCAACTCTTCCGATTGGAACGAGGCGAGGTGAGGCAAGTATCCATACCATCTCGATCTATCATCTTCGTGTACTAGAGGATTGGGAGGGAGGTGTTTGAAAAGATGGTCACTTAGTAAACAACCTTCGTTTTGCTGATGACACCACCATTATTGTCATAAAAGAGACCGAACTTGCCGAGCTGATGCACAAAATTGAGAGCGTTAGTGTTGAATACGGGTTCCTCATCAATTTATTTATTTATTTTATTTATTTATTTAAAACTTTATTGCACAAGAAATGTACAATGTGTGGACTTAATGCTAAAAGCATTTTCTGCCAGTCAACCTCAAGGTCATGCAGAAAGAAGGCAATGGGTGCAGTGAAAAGTAAATGAGAAAGGTCAAGACTAAGCTGATTCGTTAATCGCGCAGGACTGACGCCTAGATCCCTTGAGTTGCGTGATCTAGACACGGTACAGGAGTTTGTTAACCTGGGGTCACTCATCTGCAACAGTGGGGACTATGAAAAGGAAGTCATGTGACAAACACAGATGGTCAAATCAGTTGTTAAGCGTCTGGAGAAGATTTGGAGGAATCGTAACATCAAACGCGGGATGAAGGTACGGCTTGTGCGAACCCTCGTCTTCTCCATCTTTCCACATGCGTCTGAAACCTGGACATTGAAAGCTTGCGTGCAGTTCAATATAGACGCGTTTGAAATGGGTGTTGGCAATCGCACTAACGCGTCTATATTGCAAGATTTGAAGATCAAAATTCGTCTGTCCACGAAAGAGAAGCACAGGTAGATAATCATCCCGCTGGACCGACGCTTTAGTAGCAGTTACCCTACATGCCTAAATATCCAAGGCTCTATTCAAATGGCACAAAATCGGCCAACTTAGAGCCCTTCAGAGTAGTGCGACTTATGGTGGTCACGACCCTCAGTCATGAAGAATCGACGAAAAAGAAAAAGAAAGATTATTTGAAAAAGTGACTGGGACATACGGACAAACAGGCAGACAGAAATGCACATTTTATTAACGAATCTATAAGGGTTCCGTTTTGAGAGGGGGTTCAAAGTGTAATGAACCCGTGTACCTAAATTAAACCAAAGTTTTTTTTAAAGAAAAATGGGTTTGTTACTTGCTCACGTACTTCAAAATTGTTGAATTCTGTCTATTCGAATAACTGTTTTCGGTATTCATGCACCGGGCTTAAGCAACATTTCAAGCCTCAGTATTATCAAATCACCGTTTTATCAGCGTTGAAAATATTCGATTTATTGTTTTATCCAAGCGATAATCTCTTTTAGGCTGTCGGTCAGCGCAATAACCTAAATTGTTCGAGCTATTTATCAATTACTAGCTGTGAGCCGCGGCACACCTCGCCACTATCAGAGCGATGCAAATCACTCGCGTTATTAAATATTATAAAAGCTTATAATATTAAATATTATAAGCTTTTCGGATTGTATGTTCTGTAGATACTCACGACAGTACTTCAAGCAATTTTTGTTACAATCTTGCCTTTATTTCGAATACACAATTTGCCACAGTGCTTACCTTAACGTGCTGTCATATGAGCTTTATTATATTCTGTGTTGGTATACTTGGGACATTCTGTGACAGCAACAGCTACAAAACGATCAAACTTTATAGCATTATCAGCTCTATTCATAGACGATCTTTGCTGTGTCTTCGTTGCGTCATTTATTCCTTGCACTTAGAAATTTATATCGCCATACATTTAAGATACTTAAGATCTTTTAGAAAACTGTTGAGTTAATATCTACCAATTCCATGCCCTACACTCCGTAGGTATATAAGTTACTGACATGACAAGTATACGTACTCACCCTCTTGTAGTTGCTATGCTTGTGTACTTACGTTCGAGACGTACCCCTAATGAATTAAGTTCTACAAGTTAATGTTTAAGTTGCGGCTCGCTGCGAATAATTCAGGAGCCTGCACAATGCCTTTCTCATTCTAAGGTTACATTCCAGATTTGGGAGGCTTGTTTATTTAGTGTTAACTGCTGACCCTTGTCCAAAGGTTGCGATTATTTATTCACACGGTAAACAAATAGTATTCAATTACAGATTTTTGTAAACTACACTTTAATGGATCTTTAAAACTTTTTGTGTTAAGCTCACATACTTATTTTACGCTTTTACGGACACGATACACGTTTTAATATTATAATCGCTACATACGCCTCCTATCCGTGATAGCAATAATAAAATTATATACCTATAACATTTTTTGTTTCAGATGCTCATTAAAAATGAGCATAACAATGTGTACCTATAAAGAAAAGTCATTAATACGTTTAAAATAAATTAATCTCATTGATGAAACGAATGAAAGGAAAAAATATTTTATTGTAAGAATAAATTGTATAATTGTGAACGCTTCCATATCGTTTCGCACAAACACGTTTCCATCAGTCCCCGTATACGCGCGCGTGCGTGGGCATACAAGATGAAGTTTGTTCGCACCGATATTTACAACCTCAGTTTAATTATATTACGTTTATTTATATCATACCAAACGACGCTTTTACGCCAGGTAGTATTTGTACTTTAATAAACTACAATTTTATATGAACAAATGCACATGCCGTCGATTTCCATAACTTACATCGATTGTCTGGATAAGAGTTGTAGTTATATTTCATGAATTTCTACCCAGTATTGTTTGCCTGAGGTGCTTGTGGCGCAGTGGTTGCAGCGCTTTGGTAGTGGTACCAAAAGTTAAGCAACCTAAGGCGCGGTCATGTTTGAGATGGGTGACCATTCTGACCATTTAAGTGACGTCTATTTACAAGCATCTCCGTGCTTCGGAAGGCACGTTAAGCGGTTGGTCCCGGTTAATATCGATAGATATTAGTCGTTAAGCCTAGTCAGAGGCCCTTGGGCGGCTTAATAACATCTGACAGTAAGGTTGGTCACTTACCTTACACACACCCCTTCACCAATCCGCACTGAGCCCTCGTGGTGGAGTGTGGCTCGGACCATCTCATAGTTGAGGTGAGGCCTGTGCCCAGCAGTGGGACTTATATAGGCTGATGAGATTGTTTGCCTATGATTTATTTTTAAGACGTATGTGTTATATTCTAGTACTTCTACGTCTATGCTCAAGTTCAGACTTTTTTAATTTTTTTGGCTTGTTTTTTTTGTTATCAATAATAAATGATGTTCAATGCTTTTAAATTTAAATAACAATAGATTATAGCCACTTGTAACATCTGCTTTGTGTGTAAACATAGAGTAGCGAAGTATCGACTGATCGTGATTGCCGGGTGAATCTGCCTCGCTGCAAATTGTTATTGCATCTGCTTGCATTTTAATCAAACAAAGAGCTTAATCCTTTACACGTTTCATAATTGCTGTTTTATTGAACTTGTTTCTGATTTTATATTTGACAAAAAAGCGTTCATTCTTTTCTTTTTAATTTGCAATACAATTTAACATAAGCTTCGCAGGAGAGAAGGAAAGCAACGGACCAAGTTTTCCTTTAACGAGTAAGGCTATTTTTTCGTAGGTCGAAATATGAAATAGCGGAACATTCATACCAGTTACCAGAGTAAGCAGGAAGCTGTATTGTAGTTAATGGAAGTTGCAGAGCGGAGTTCACAAAGAAACGTATTGCGTACGTGAGGTATTAGCGGTGTAGTTCGCGCGCGCGCCGCATGCCAATCGCGTACTAAGGCGCTAGTAGCACAGAATAAATGAAGCTAGCAGTAGAAAAAGCAAACGCTAGAAAAGACACACGCACGACTAAACAAGGACCTAAGCTGGTGTAGACATAAATCTATGCTGTGCTTTTAGTACTTCGTAGCACGCAGCACCGTAGCCCGTAGTCTCGTAGCACCGTAGCGCCCTAGTCGCGTAGCACGGAGCATGACGCATAGTAGACTTTTAATAAGGAAAACGTAGTCGGTTCGAAAGTGGGTTCAGTATAGTATGCGATTATTTATTCACAAATACGCTTAAACGTTTCTTTGTACAAAATCAGTGTTGGTTTTCAAAAGGTTTTTCGAAAATAAGTCTGTAAAAGAAAGTGGGATCTACGATATTCTATTTATGTAAGAGCATTCCTTTTCCACCAGCCTGTGTTTAGCTAGGGCCATAAATATGATTAAGGTACCGTTTCAAAGATATCGGCGAGTAAACTGGGCCAAAACTCTAGCATTTGTTCGAACTTAAACGCGGACGAAGTCGCGTTATCTATTATATTACGCACACATGTATTTTTTTAAAGGGTTTTTGTGACATAATATCCTTTGAATTTATACTCTTTGCTTGCAAATCTTATTCACAGTTTTCGTTAAACATTAAAGCCTTATCCTTGTTATCACTATTCATTTGGACGGGGAGGAGCGCAGCGCATGCTAATAAGCTGTGCGTAGCAAATGTCTGGAGCGGCTTAACGGAGCGCGTCCTCCATGCAAAATACAACCTCATTTGTGCCAAATAATTTGCCTTTAAGTTATGCCGCGTAGTAACTAAAATAATATTAAACAGAACAGATAACCGCTTTGTGTTGAACACTGTTATATTGTTTAACGATAAACATAACATGAGAATGTGATGTTTCAGTATGTCATACAGAAATTGAATCAATACGTACCAGTAAATTCGGAGATGTTTACATGAAACTGAAACCAAGTTAAAGCGAACTTGGATGTTGTTTCGCTTTGTAGATCGCGGAACACTGATACGGTTGGTTTAAACAAATTGTTATTGTTTGTTTGTGCAAAAAGTTATGTCGATTAATATTAATTAAGTTGAGATTTTCAATCCAACCGATAAAAGCTCCAAAATTTTGTAGTACCTAAAGCTTTAATAGCTTAAAGCCGTGTTCACTAAACCGTTTATTAGGAAAGTTGCCATCAATTTTAACGACGGTGAGGATAGTGGCTAAAGCCGCCCCAAGCCCGGTCGCGGCTTAGCTGAGTCCGGCCCTGAGATATGACGGACGCTGGCGGTGGGTTATCTCAGGGTCGATGCATAGCTTGGGGTGCTTTACATATTTTGTAGTATAAAATTGGTCTTGGTGAGTTAGTTTTAGATACTTTATGAGATATTTCCAGCCTTAACACCTCCGATGATTCCAATATTGATGTGATTATCATGTCAAGTATTTTTAACAGTCATTTTCAATAAATGACTTTTGAAAATACTTGAAACCTTTGTTATAAGGCATGAACCTCTCCTTTACATGTTTTTTGAAGAACTCTGTTAAATGAATAGCGTATACAATTTCATAAATCTGTTATTGTAGTAAACCAGATTTTGTTCTCAGCTTCTGCTAGTTTCTAGTTTTTCAAAGACCTCAAAGATACTATCTGGTTCATATATGTGACGTGTCATTAAGGTCTACATTGATTTGAGACGACTTTGAGTATTTTATTACCACGTCACAGAGATACGACGAAGTCATTTAAAATACATTTGCCCCGAGTTTACGTTAAGATTTATCATCAACGACTTAGACATAAAACGGGGCACATTCCGCGCATTTGATGAGACGCAATGCGTGGCATCGACGCGACATGCGCGAGTATTCCCAGATGATCACATTCCCAGAGAATCTTTCCTGGAGGATCTTGGCACATATGTGGTGTTCTGTCGCTGCGACTCACAACTGGGTATTTGACACCGATCTTAAACGTCCAAAAACCTGTTTCTAGTCTAAATTAACATTTAATTTAGTACATTTATTGAGCCCTGACTTACTATTATTCGCAATGTATGTTTTAAGGATTAAAAATTCGCAAAAAGTACACCGATTGACGAGTGTGTATCGTGACGTCATAAGCTAATATCGCCATACAAAATCTATCGGAGACTGTTTTGACAGTTCACCAAAAGTACTTCAACGATTTGTGGTGTCAGATTCCCAACGGTTAGCAATTTGCCAGACAAGGTGACGCATGTGTGTTCTCTAAATATTAGTCACACTTAGCGCATTCGAGGATTCGGGATTGTTGTCATCATCATGACCAACATCAGCCGCAAGACGTCCACTGCTGAACATTGTCCTGCCTCAATGATTTCCAGGTCAATTAGTTGTCAGCAGCCTGAATCTAGTTTGGTCTTTCAATCTCTGTGAGATCTTTAGACCATCTTTTGAGATCCTGAAAGAACATCTGAGGGGAATGAGAACCGGCGCTAACAGCCTTCGCTCCCGGCTTGACACAAGTTCATCGCTACATTTATTTTTTACACACACACACACATACACACACACGAACACACACAAACACACAAACACACACACACACACACTTGGTATTGAATTAATTAAATAATTAGTGATTGTTTTAAGTTACAATGAAATTCTTTATAACCTTCTATAGATTATGTAAGATTTACTTTTTGTGCCCCGAACGACATTGAGTGAGGAGAGTGCTGGAGCTCTGTATTACAGGCCCCCAAGCCTAGTTCAGACTCCAGTTCTCTCACAATCAATTCAATTCCACCCATAGGATGTAAATTTGATGTATCTACTGTGATTGTGATAGAAGAAAATAAATATTATTATTATTATTATTATTATTTCGCATAAATCTGTTAATGTAAGCAGCGGGCCCCAAACACGCGGTTATTAACATGTGGCGCCTTTCATCTCTCGAGGTTCACATTTTTGGCAATTTACATATCACAAGCTCAGAGAGCGATGACATTTAGTGAGCTGAGGTCTCACTAATTTGACGCATTAATGAAGCCTTCGCTTTGTTTTTGGGTAAATCCCCAAAAGGAATCAAAATATAACTGTGTGGATTTATAGTCATCAGTGTAGAAGGAGGTGCCAGAAGAATTGATAAGAAATTTATGAATAACTAAAAATAATAAATATCAATGATAAATATACTAAATTAATATATATATTTTTAACTTTTGTCTCAAGTTAAGTCCGCTCAGTGTAGTGAGGCGCTGACAGAGTTGTACTAATTGTAAATTTTTAACTGAGATCTTAATCGAGCTATATTTCGCTAGATTGAAACAAATTAAAAGAAAAAATATCGACATACCAGACTATCATAATATCGCGGTGAACTAACATATCTTTGAAGTTACACAGTTTTGCATTGGACAAATATTAGTCCTAGTAAAACCCAGCGGATCCAACTCAAATTTTAATCAAGCCATTGAATTTAATGGAGCATAAAGAAATTAAGACGGTCGTTAAAGAGTTTATCTCGTCCTGAATAAAGGGTGACGCCGGAATCACCTTAGTCATGTGTGAGAAAAACGCATTAGCTGTAAAAGCTTTTTCGTATCGCGATCTCGAGATTTAAGATTTATTTGCATCAAAAAAGCATTCTGAATTTTAAAGACCAATGTTTATTGCGATATTAATCACGCCTAAGGAAATGTGTACTCGGGGCCGTTATACTTTAATGTGAATACATAACGAGTAGCCCACGAGGCTCAAAAGCGGTCAGTAAAATTAATGAGACGATTTAAAATAATTCTCATGGGCTTAGCGGGAAATCGGGCTATACGTTTGATTGACGCGTGTTGAGAGCCGCCGCCGGCCGCGCCCCGTTATAATAAATTGTCACTTCTTACGGAGGGCATGGGGAGGGCGCGATAAATAACCCTCTAGAGGCTGTGCCTGTTTAAATAAACATTGCCGCAAAGTGGTCGCCAGCGTGCGAGCGACAAAAACTGGGCCAATTAGCAATCTGATGACACCGGCGGTCATGAAATATTACTGCTCAAAATGAATTGTGCTTTTCTGTGGAAACTTTTCAAATCCGTTTGCAACGATCTTGTTCGTTTGAATTAACGAATTCTCCAGAATTTCAGATTTATTTCTTGAACGAGTATTACCCTTAATTTTACTGATCGAAACACCGATACATATTTCATTAACACAATAACGAAGTGAATTCACTCTGAGTAAACTGGGAAGCGGATGGTTTGCATCTATAATAAATGAAGCTTGTAATCGTTAAAGTGGGCGGTCGCATGCCCTCTCGCGGCCCCGCGCCCCGGGGCGCGGGCCCTGCGACCTGGCCTGGGTCCGTAGCGCCCTGCATCCGGTCCTGGCCTCTGCGACGAGTAAGCGTGCGTCCACACTGTAAGCGCGGTTACAGCGAACGGTCGGTTTAAATCTTTAGGCTCCAGCGTTAGTTACTACAGTCTGATCGGAAAGGCGCGTTTCAATTTTGTTTTTTATTTCCGCGCCCGCTGTCGCCACTGCGCTAGCATCGCAGTGTGGACCCACGCTTAGCCTTCGTTTGCACAGGCAGTTTTTCTCAGAATTCCACAATCCATCGCGCGTGAGTCCGACTTAAACTTGACCACTTTTTATAAAGACCGTCACTAACAAAGGTTAGAATTAGCCTTTCTAAAACATGATAGAATGGAAAAGCAAGGACCACTGTGTAAATGAGGTCCAAGTTCACACCGGGGCCCCATTTGTTCGCCACTACGCCGCTTCCCAGTGAATTTAAATCCTTATAGCCCGTATAGGTCTAATTGCTTAAATGATGGCGTTCGTGCTTCGTGTTCAGTGAATACAGCTATAAAGTGTACTTAATCGCGCTTACCTTTGAATTTAAGTTAAGTTCATTCAAGATAAATATGTATGGATTATGATGATGATTGTCAAATAGACAGATGATACGTACATTAATGAGGTCAGAGATGCCTTTTTAGTCAGTCCAGTTCAGATGGCGTTTGATTCTCATAGCTCTGCAACCATTACAAGCGTGTCTTGTTTCGTATTAACAATACTTAGGTATCTGAATTCGATAAAATGAGTACTGAAACTGTTGCTCAATCAACCTTATTTAAATCAGGAAAGGAAGCAGGGCATAAATGTAGTTTTCATTTTACGACCTAACTGACACACACTCAACCCTGAAACACCGCGTTATTATATTGGTATTAATAGAGAGCTTACGTTAAACGTTTATTACCCGCTTTGTATCGGCGTAATACGAGTATATACGGAACCCTAATCCTTCGCGTCGTTATTCGAGCGTCGCGGGCCCTCAAATAAATACAATTTTATTGGACGCACAGAACATGCCGATTCCCAAGATATATGTGACCCCAATTTGAGTTTTTTGATAAGAAAAAATATACTGCTAAAATATTACTTTGCGCAGGAAGCTCCGCGAATGCTTATCTCGTGCCTTTATCACATTCCATATCTCCACGTGTGTGGCATTAAAATGTGCTATGAATGTAGAAAATATGTAAACCCAGTTCTAATAAAAACTTGCAAATTCTTTAGGTATATAAAGTCAAAAAATCCGACTCTTAACTACTCAATCTCTCATTAAAGGCTTCTTCGGCCATAGTACTAGAACATCCATACAATCAACTTTACTCTTAATAAACGTTGACTGGCGCGGTTGACATTTGACAAGTCTATGCTTTTTCACTTTGCTAAAATGAAAATGAAATATATGTTACATTCTTATAGCAGACATTTTGAACAGTAGATTTAATATTAACAGACGGCTAGCTAGTAAAACCAAGCATCACTGCTTGGAGTCGGTTTGCTTGGGTTGACCCACAATGGCACAAAATAATTTCCTCAGCCACGCCACGGCCCAGGTTTTAGCGTCAGATCTTTCTTTTTAATTTTAATCAAAGCAACAGCAACTCATAAAAGCTCTTGTCATGTCCAATGGCCTTAAGTAGCGTGATGGTGCGGCATTGTGACGTCAGAGGACACTTTCGTCGGCACTCGCGTTCTATTTGTCTAAGCGCCTCCCGCACTTATCGACCGCCCACGCCCCCCGCGCCGCCGAATATTCGCCAAGACGTTGCACTGCGTTTGTCGTTGGAAGAATGAAAAAAAAACTTGTTCAAAATTTACACACACACAGATAAACACATATTACAGAACTATTAATAAAGTGTTATTATATAGTCCTCCTGGCTGATTTCGACCACGGCGGCCAATCTCAACAGATATCAGCCAACTACGCAGGAGATATTATAGTGCATAAGTGTGAGCGCAATACACGGGTGCACTCACTGACTGTTCCATCACTCGCAAAGTTCGGTGAGACGGCAATCCGACATGACCGGAGAGAGACCAGGCGCAGGATCAACGGCTTAACGTGCTTACCGAGGCACGGGGGTGTAACACCGCCAACTTCCCGACTCCGAGCTGTTTTTGAGAAATTCATGACAGAAAATCTCAGAAACAATTTTGGCTCGACCTGGGATTCGAACCCAGGACCGCTCGAATATAAGGCAGAAACTTTGCCACTACACCAACGAGGCAGTCATTATGAAACATCCAAAATTATTACTCGTATAAGTAAACCCAAGCTAAGTGGACCAATCGCAGGCTACATCTTTAATACTGTTTGGCTTCCGCTAATTCAGCGAAAAGTGAAATTGTTCCTCTGCGGAACTCCGCGCGGTCTCGCGGATAAACTTTTTTGATTTCGCCAACTTTCGGCCGCGTTGAGATAAACAAATATTGGTCACATTATAGATAAGTGTTTCCAATAAGATACATTTAACTTTCTGTTATCATCGCTTTTCGGTGGGGTAGCTTAAAAATTTGGTAATTGCCAAAACAAGACGAGATTGCTGCGTCATACTCGTAGTAACTAAATTGTAGGAAAGTAAATTATGTAATGTTATGTTTCTTTAAGGACTCCTGTTTGAGATGCATTCGTAAAACACTTGAGCCACGTCGAATGAGAGTCTGCGAGAATTAAAGTCTTAGTGTGCGTCCACACTAAATGAACGTACGCTGGCGCGGGTGCGGCACATGGGGGCATCACATCATATGGCGTTAGACTCCCGTCTTAGTTACTACAGTATGGACACAAGGACGCGTTTCGTAAGTCTGATATTTCCGCGCCCGCTGTCGCCACCGCGCTAGGCTCGCAGTGTGGACCCACACTCATACATCAGTAAGACGCTTGCCTCGTGGAGTCGTGGCAAGGATCGGCAGTAAAACTCAACCGGCTCTAGCCAGCACGCTTTATCTGCGTCTTACGAGATCATTAAGTACTAAGCACTCGTCTGAAGCACCAAAAGGAAGGTTTAAAGTTAACCAAGAGCATTTTGGTACTATAATTTCTAGATAGACATATCGCAGCATAGTCAAATTTTGCTTACGAAGACAAACATCGCTTTTAGTAATGACAACACATTGAGCCAAGACGTCCGTCCAGTAGGTCGGTCCCAATGATTTATTAAACGTTTGTTCTTTACATAGAAAGACGTAGATACTTCACGCAGCATTTCAGTATTTATAAATGACCAGATTGTAATTAAAGTGCAAATGTCCTTTGTTCTTGCTTGGAATTCTTTGTTTCCCTCGTTAAGTTGCAAAATATATTTTTTTAAATACGACTTAACAGTTAATGATAAATATCATTATGTGTAGCAATAGCTTGATTTGATACATGTGACGAAAACACACAAACACATCGAAGACACGTAATTGCCTATTTTCAAGTAAGATTTTACAAATCATTCAAGACAAGTGGAGTGGAAGATCCCTCGTACGAAATTCGGTCGCTACAAACGTCAAACCGTTTTCCAGAATATCGGCTCCGACAGGCGACGGGAGGCCGTGAGTGATCGCGTAGGTCCTCCCGCTTCCAGGCCGAATCCTGAAACGCAACGCAAAAAATCCAATTGATTGATTGAAATAAAATACGGAATATATGCCACATAGTAGGTACTCAAATGTGGGTTGAAAAAATTGTGGGATTGTGTGCCCACCCACCGAATGCGAGCAGCGACACTTCGTCTTGTTATACTGTTAGCCTTAATAATAATAGTCCTCCTGGCCGATTTCGACCACGGCGGCCAATCTCAACGGAGATCAGCCAACTACGCAGGAAATATTATAGTGCACAAGTGTGAGCGCAATAGACAGGTGCACTCACTGTTCCATAACTCTCAAAGTTCGGTGAGACGGCAATCCGACATGACCGGAGAGAGATAAGCGCAGCACCAACAGCTTAACGTGCTTTCCGAGGCACATGGGTGCAATACCGTCAACGTCCCGACTCCGAGCTGTTTCTGAGAAATTCATGAAAGAAATTAAGTTAGTTTAGTTTATTTAATGTATGCAGGGTGAAATTTTAGTGGTTGTTTTCCCGCAGTGGATTGATTCTATATCAGTAGATAAATCGATTGTTAAAGTTATTTTTAAATAAAATCAACAAAAATTTTCAACATTATGTATGGGCGGGCGCGTTTCATGGAGCGCTTGCAGTATGGAGAACAAAAATAGAACCTATTTAAAAATAAAAAGAACTACCATGATTCGATATTATTACAGAAAGTGATTCGTTCCGCAGCGGGAAAACATCCACTAAAATTTAACCTTGTATAATTAATCAATAGAAAATATAATTTTAATTATAAAATATTGTCATACTATTATTATTATGCTAAATAATATTGTTAAAATAAAAATACTTCATATACCTGAAAAGGTGAAACATAGAGTTCGTGTTGTTCGTTATGTTTTTCTTGACGTGACGTAGAACATCTATTTAGATCGTTCTCATGGTTATTTTCTTCTAGTACAAAGTGTGGCCTTAGTACATAAAGCGTTTTCTTAGTTTTCTCAAGCACGTAATAAATATATAAATTTATCTTCCGATATATCAACTTATCAAAGTTCGAATGTTCCGGAGTGCGAGAGCCCACCAGCATGTATCAATTCTATGAAACGTCATCGTTAATAGGATTTATTTCCACCGCAAATTTTCCACGTATGTTTTCCTGTTTTTTTTCCTTCTTTCCAGTATAAACATGAAAATTTAGAGTGTTTTATTTAAGCCTCCTATTTACTTTGTTTAGTACTTGATACGAAACATGTCCCTTTTGGGAGTAACCATTCTTCACTGGTAACTGCTAACGATTTTGGAGGCATTTCGTATTTAGTTTCATGCCATGGGTACCTAAGAAACGAGTTTTTTTTTTCAATATCTTCTTTATATACAGGGTGTAAAAAAACCTTAACATAACCGAATACCACATATTCTACCAATTGTTACGATCATTTTTTTTCCTTTACACAATACCTGGGAAGTTAACGGTTACTGAGATATTGATGGTTAAAGTTTGAAAAAAAAAATTTATGATTTTTACAGAAATGACTTCTGTCCGTTATAACTGAACTTTTTTCTAAAGAAATATGATACAAATTTTCACTAGATCTTTCATAAAAAGCCTTTCAATAGCACACTCCGCAATGAACAGCGCACACTCGAACCGAACCGCGTCGCGGCGGCGTAAAGCAACACGCCCCGCGGTGACTTTTCCGCGTGCGCGCTTTACATTGCGGGTTAGAATAAAATTATTATTTTTTTGATGTCAAAAATAAAAGTTGTTTCCCAGCCAAAATTTCTTTTTCATACGATTTGGTTTGATGTACTGAATGCGTGGTTGACGGCTTCGTTAAGGTTTTTTTACACCCTGTATATAAAATTCTCGTGTCACCATGTTCATTCCCGTACTCCTCCGAAACGGCTTGACTGATTCTTATAAAATTTTGTGAGAATATTTCAGTAACATCTATTTTTCATACCCCTTAGTGATAAGGGTTGTTCACAATAATTTATATGGCAAAATAACGTTGGCCGGGTCAGCTAGTAATATCTAAAACTCCCTTTCTTATTTTTCGTTTTTGAATGAGAGATAAGAGAAGTCTGGTAGGCGGCTTAGGCGGTTTCTGATGTGAGAAGAGCCTTACTTACTCCTTTGGCGTAGCGACCCAAAGTGTGTCTTGGCCTCCGACACAAGAGAACGCCATCTGATCCGGTCTTGCGCCGCCTCTTGCCAGTCCGCAACTTGTAGCCTAGAAGTGTAGAGAAGAGCCTTGCATTATTGAATTTTAATTATTTATTTTTCCAACGAGGTGGCAATGAATTTACTTACTAGTTCAAACTTTCACATTTATCTCATAAAATTATTTGGAATAGCATATTGGGCAAGCTCATTGTAAACTATATTAAGATTCAGAATAAACGTTCAGACGCCCAAGTAAAGTATATCGACAATTTATTTCAATTTATTAGTTACATTCACAAAAGACATACTACGAATATGATGCAACGGACAAAGCATTAGAGTATGCAGTGATGAGTATATTAGGGTCACCACGAGTAATTGCAGATCGCTTAGAATATTCCGTCACTTAGGTACTTTGGGAAAAGGTGACATTCATCCCAAATATAATAGTCCTCTTGGCCGATTTCGACCACGGCGGCCAATCTCTACAGAGATCAGCCAACTACGCAGGAGATATTATAGTGCACAAGTATGAGCGCAATACACAGGTGCACTCACTGTTCCATCACTCTGAAAGTTCAGTGAGACGGCAATCCGACATGACCGGAGAGAGATCAGGCGCAGGACCAACGGCTTAACGTGCTTTCCGAGGCACGGGGGTGTAACACCGCCAACTTCCCCACTCCGAGCTGTTTTTGAGAAATTCATAACAGAAACAATTTTGGCTCGACCTGAGATTCAAACCCAGGACCTCTCAGATGTAAGGCAGAAACTTTGCCACTACACCAACGAGGCAGTCCCAAATATATGCGTGTCCCAAAAGTGATATGTTTCCAGCCCTTTTCGATGTCGGGCCCCGAGCCCGCGCGACACGAAGTAATTAGTTTTTAAAGTCCTGTAACTGATGAATGAATATGCTAATATCTACATCTCTGCTTGGCAGCTGAATTACAAAGGGTTCCAGCCGGCTTTTGTTTTAATGAGGACGTTGGATAAAATCAAAATGGGACATACTGAGATACACTTATATGTATGATTCAAGTTAAGTATTTAAGAGTATTAAGATTTTAGTAGGTATCCCATTTGCATAGTATGAATGGACTGAATATACTATTTAATCCGCCTAAAGATTATTTAATGTAAGACTCGAGAACTTTTTACGTAAACACATAGCGAAAGAACAAGCTGTCTTCGTGAAAGGTAGAGGCATGCGTGAGCAAATGCTCAACATAAGGCAACTCTTAGAAAAGAGCAGAGAATTTAAAGTGCCGATGGCGCTCTGTTTCATCGATTACGCAAAGGCTTTCGACTGCATCAGTTGGCCAAAAAGGTTAGAAATAGGTCTACCGCAAAACCTGGTTTTTCTAGTGCAGGACCTTTACCGAGCCAGATCTAAAGACAAGTTGGAAAATGGCGAATCGCAACTCTTCCGATTGGAACGAGGCGAGGTGAGGCAAGGATGCATAGGGGAGAGGCGGGCAAAACGGATCCGTTAAGGATAAACAATCAAACAATGCATTAAAATCAGATAACATGTAATTATATAAAATTAAAACCAACCTCTGGTTAACAATGCTTAAAAATAAAACAAAGTCAACAAAAAAATTAACATATTCTATGTAAAATCAGCATTATTTTTTTAGTTGTGAAATACCCGTTTTGCCCAATGGGGGCAGGTAAAACGGGTTTGTCACTAGGGCAAAGAGAATACTTATTTAAGTTCGATCATTAGTCGAAGCACAAATCGCAATAATAGGAACCATGCCCAGAATATGATGAGCAGCTCTCATGTGTCCAGGCAGAGTGATTTCATCTGGACGAACAGTTGCAAAAATAGGCGGTGTTGCCAAACCAGGTGGAGTAATTTCATTTGGATGAACAGTTGCAAGAATGGGTTGTGTTGGAAGCCCTGGAGGATTGATTGCCTCTGATTCGTCTGGTTCAGCTAATTGAGATAGAGGTCCTTGCTCATTCGGTGCAGATGACACTTCGTAAACTGCACATGGTGTATACAGGGCTTCATCTATAACGTTCCGGTCGAATGGATAAATGCCGGCTGATCTAAATCCACTCATGGCATTTTGAGGCGTAGCCACTTTCAAGTATGCAGAACTGACAAGATGAGCAATTTCATATTGAGATATTACTCGTCCAGGATTTTGCTTTTGAAATTTGTTCACTTCAATCTCGAAGGCAGTCTTTAATGGCGAATAGACTGAAATGTCAAGTGACTGTAATCTATAATCCGAGTATATTTGTATACCATCTGCCGGAAGGAAATAAAAACAATTATTAAATATATTGTGGAATCTAAAGTAGGGTAAAACGGGTCGAACCCATTTTGCCCGCTACCGTTTTGCCCTACCGGCTTCCATTGCAATAACATCACAAAAAATCAACACACAATCATAACTTTGACACTAAGAAATCGTTATTGTGGATTTAAAAACCCATGTATACGATAGACCTACCTTTTTATATGAAAGCTTAATGAAATTTCACACAATCACGTTATAATTACCTTGATTTCTTTTTAATTTTTATGCAACAAAACAAATACGCATCTCATTTCACTAACTAATGGCGGCGGACCCCCCGCAACTGGCGTATTCGGCGACCGCCTGCAACAACTTCACGACGGTGTACTATTTCTCTATCTTTCTAGCTTTGGTACCTATGCAGAGCGTAAACTCTTTTTGCCCGCCATAACCTTCTTGCCCTTCCTACCCCTACCATCTCGATCTATCATCTTCGTGTACTAGAGGATTGGGAGGGAGGTGTTTGAAAAGATGGTCACCTAGTAAACAACCTTCGTTTTGCTGATGACACCACCATAATTGGCATAAAAGAGACCGAACTTGCCGAGCTGATGCACAGAATTGAGCGCGTTAGTGTTGAATACGGGTTCCTCATCAATTTATTTATTTATTTTATTTATTTATTTAAAACTTTATTTTACAAGAAATGTACAATGTGTGGACTTAATGCTAAAAGCATTTTCTGCCAGTCAACCTCAAGGTCATGCAGAAAGAAGGCAATGGGTGCAGTGAAAAGTAAATGAGAAAGGTCAAGACTAAGCTGATTCGTTAATCGCGCAGGACTGACGCCTAGATCCCTTGAGTTGCGTGATCTAGACACGGTACAGGAGTTTGTTAACCTGGGGTCACTCATCTGCAACAGTGGGGACTATGAAAAGGAAGTCATGTGACAAACACAGATGGTCAAATCAGTTGTTAAGCGTCTGGAGAAGATTTGGAGGAATCGTAACATCAAACGCGGGATGAAGGTACGGCTTGTGCGAACCCTCGTCTTCTCCATCTTTCTACATGCGTCTGAAACCTGGACATTGAAAGCTTGCGTGCAGTTCAATATAGACGCGTTTGAAATGGGTGTTGGCAATCGCACTAACGCGTCTATATTGCAAGATTTGAAGATCAAAATTCGTCTGTCCACGAAAGAGAAGCACAGGTAGATAATCATCCCGCTGGACCGACGCTTTAGTAGCAGTTACCCTACATGCCTAAATATCCAAGGCTCTATTCAAATGGCACAAAATCGGCCAACTTAGAGCCCTTCAGAGTAGTGCGACTTATGGTGGTCACGACCCTCAGTCATGAAGAATCGACGAAAAAGAAAAAGAAAGATTATTTGAAAAAGTGACTGGGACATACGGACAAACAGGCAGACAGAAATGCACATTTTATTAACGAATCTATAAGGGTTCCGTTTTGAGAGGGGGTTCAAAGTGTAATGAACCCGTGTACCTAAATTAAACCAAAGTTTTTTTTAAAGAATAATGGGTTTGTTACTTGCTCACGTACTTCAAAATTGTTGAACTCTGTCTATTCGAATAACTGTTTTCGGTATTCATGCACCGGGCTTAAGCAACATTTCAAGCCTCAGTATAATCAAATCACCGTTTTATTAGCGTTGAAAATATTCGATTTATTGTTTTATCCAAGCGATAATCTCTTTTAGGCTGTCGGTCAGCGCAATAACCTAAATGTTTCGAGCTATTTGTCAATTATTAGCCGTGAGCCGTAGCGCCTCGCCACTGCCAGTGCGATGCAGGTCACTCGCGTTATTAAGTATTTTGAACTTTTCGGATTGTATGTTCTGTAGATACTCACGACAGTACTTCAAGCAATTTTTGTTACAATCTTGCCTTTATTTCGAATACACAATTTGCCACAGTGCTTACCTAAACGTGCTGTCATATGAGATTAATTACATGCTGTGTTGGTATTCTTGGGATATTCTGTGACAGCAACAGCTACAAAACGATCAAACTTTATAGCATTGTCAGCTCTATTCATAGACGATCTTTGCTGTGTCTTCGTTGCGTAATTTATTTCTTGCACTTAGAAATTTATATCGCCATACATGTAAGATACTTAAGATCTTTTAGAAAACTGTTGAGCTAATATCTACCAATTCCATGCCCTACACTCCGTAGGTATATAAGTTACTGACATGACAAGTATACGTACTCACCCTCTTGTAGTTGCTATGCTTGTGTACTTACGTACCCCTAATGAATTAAGTTCTACAAGTTAATGTTTAAGTTGCGGCTCGCTGCGAATAATTCAGGAGCCTGCACAATGCCTTTCTCATTCTAAGGTTACATTCCAGATTTGGGAGGCTTGTTTATTTAGTGTTAACTTCTGACCCTTGTACAAAGGTTGCGATTATTTATTCACACGGTAAACAAATAGCATTCAATTACAGATGTTTGTAAACTACACTTTAATGGATCTTTAAAACTTTTTGTGTTAAGCTCACATACTTATTTTACGCTTTCAAGGACACGATACACGTTTTAATATTATAATCGCTACAAACGCAGGAGGCGTTTGTAGCGTATCCGTGATAGCAATAATAAAATTATATACCTTTTTTGTTTCAGATGTTAATTGAAAATGAGCATAACAATGTGTACCTATAAAGAAAAGTCATTGATACGTTTAAAATAAATTAATTTTATTGATGAAACGAATGAAAGGAAAAAATATTTTATTGTAAGAATAAATTGTATAATTGTGAACGCTTCCATATCGTTTCGCACAAACACGTTTCCATTAGTCCCCGTATACGCGCGCGTGCGTGGGCATACAAGATAAAGTTTGTTCGCACCGATATTTACAACCTCAGTTTAATTATATTATGTTTATTTATATCATACCAAACGACGCTTTTACGCCAGGTAGTATTTTTACTTTAATAAACTACAATTTTATATGAACAAATGCACATGCCGTCGATTTCCATAACTTACATCGATTGTCTGGATAAGAGTTGTAGTTATATTTCATGAATTTCTATCCAGTATTGTATGCCTGAGGTGCTTGTGGCGCAGTGGTTGCAGCGCTTTGGTAGTGGTACCAAAAGTTAAGCAACCTAAGGCGCGGTCATGTTTGAGATGGGTGACCATTCTGACCATTTAAGTGACGTCTACTTACAAGCAGCTCCGTGCTTCGGAAGGCACGTTAAGCGGTTGGTCCCGGTTAATATCGATAGATATTCGTCGTCGTCGGTCGTTAGGCCTAGTCAGAGGCCCTCGGGCGGCTTAATAACATCTGACAGTAAGGTTGGTCACTTACCTTACACACACCCCTTCACCAATCCGCACTGAGCCCTCGTGGTGGAGTGTGGCTCGGACCATCTCATAGTTGAGGTGAGGCCTGTACCCAGCAGTGGGACTTATATAGGGCTGATCAGATTGTTTGCCTATGATTTATTTTTAAGACTTATGTGTTATATTCTAGTACTTCTACGTCTATGCTCAAGTTCAGACTTTTTTAATTTTGTTGGCATGTTTTTTTGTTATCAATAATAAATGATGTTCAATGCTTTTAAATTTAAATAACAATAGATTATAGCCACTTGTATCATCTGCTTTGTGTGTACACATAGAGTAGCAAAGTATCGACTGATCGTGATTGCCGGGTGAATCTGCCTCGCTGCAAATTGTTATTGCATCTGCTTGCATTTTAATCAAACAAAGAGCTTAATCCTTTACACGTTTCATAATTGCTGTTTTATTGAACTTGTTTCTGATTTTATATTTGAAAAAAAAAGCGTTCATTCTTTTCTTTTTAATTTGCAATACAATTTAACATAAGCTTCGCAGGAGAGAAAGAAAGCAACGGACCAAGTTTTCCTTTAACGAGTAAGGCTATTTTTTCGTAGGTCGAAATATGAAATAGCGGAACATTCATACCAGTTACCAGAGTAAGCAGGAAGCTGTATTGTAGTTAATGGAAGTTGCAGAGCGGAGTTCACAAATAAACGTATTGCGTACGTGAGGTATTAGCGGTGTAGTTCGCGCGCGCGCCGCATGCCAATCGCGTACTAAGGCGCTAGTAGCACAGAATAAATGAAGCTAGCAATAGAAAAAGCAAACGCTAGAAAAGACACACGCACGACTAAACAAGGACCTAAGCTGGTGTAGACATAAATCTATGCTGTGCTTTTAGTACTTCGTAGCACGCAGCACCGTAGCCCGTAGTCTCGTAGCACCGTAGCGCCCTAGTCGCGTAGCACGGAGCATGACGCAAAGTAGACTTTTAATAAGGAAAACGTAGTCGGTTCGAAAGTGGGTTCAGTATAGTATGCGATTATTTATTCACAAACACGCTTAAACGTTTCTTTGTACAAAATCAGTGTTGGTTTTCAAAAGGTTTTTCGAAAATAAGTCTGTAAAAGAAAGTGGGATCTATTACGATATTCTATTTATGTAAGAGCATTCCTTTTCCACCAGCCTGTGTTTAGCTAGGGCCATAAATATGATTAAGGTACCGTTTCAAAGATATCGGCGAGTAAACTGGGCCAAAACTCTAGCATTTGTTCGAACTTAAACGCGGACGAAATCGCGTTATCTATTATATTAAGCACACATGTATTTTTTTAAAGGGTTTTTGTGACATAGTATCCTTTGAATTTATACTCTTTGCTTGCAAATCTTATTCACAGTTTTCGTTAAACATTAAAGCCTTATCCTTGTTATCACTATTCATTTGGACGGGGAGGAGCGCAGCGCATGCTAATAAGCTATGCGTAGCAAATGTCTGGAGCGGCTTAACGGAGCGCGTCCTCCATGCAAAATACAACCTCATTTGTGCCAAATAATTTGCCTTTAAGTTATGCCGCGTAGTAACTAAAATAATATTAAACAGAACAGATAACCGCTTTGTGTTGAACACTGTTATATTGTTTAACGATAAACATAACATGAGAATGTGATGTTTCAGTATGTCATACAGAAATTGAATCAATACGTACCAGTAAATTCGGAGATGTTTACATGAAACTGAAACCAAGTTAACGCGAACTTGGATGTTGTTTCGCTTTGTAGATCGCGGAACACTGATACGGTTGGTTTAAACAAATTGTTATTGTTTGTTTGTGCAAAAAGTTATGTCGATTAATATTCATTAAGATGAGATTTTCAATCCAACCGATAAAAGCTTCAAAATTTTGTAGTACCTAAAGCTTTAATAGCTTAAAGCCGTGTTCACTAAACCGTTTATTAGGAAAGTTGCCATCAATTTTAACGACGGTGAGGATAGTGGCTAAATCGCCCCAAGCCCGGTCGCGGCTTAGCTGAGTCCGGCCCTGAGATATGACGGACGCTGGCGGTGGGTTATCTCAGGGTCGATGCATAGCTTGGGGTGCTTTACATATTTTGTAGTATAAAATTGGTCTTGGTGAGTTAGTTTTAGATCCTTTATGAGATATTTGCAGCCTTAACACCTCCGATGATTCCAATATTGATGTGATTATCATGTCAAGTATTTTTAACAGTCATTTTCAATAAATGACTTTTGAAAATACTTGAAACCTTTGTTATAAGGCATGAAACTCTCCTTTACATGTCATGTGAAGAACTCTGTTAAATGAATAGCGTATACAATTTCATAAATCTGTTATTGTAGTAAACCAGATTTTGTTCTCAGTTTCTGCTAGTTTCTAGTTTTTCAAAGACCTCAAAGATACTATCTGGTTCATATATGTGACGTGTCATTAAGGTCTACATTGATTTGAGACGACTTTGAGTATTTTATTACCACGTCACAGAGATACGACGAAGTCATTTAAAATACATTTGCCCCGAGTTTACGTTAAGATTTATCATCAACGACTTAGACATAAAACGGGGCACATTCCGCGCATTTGATGAGACGCAATGCGTGGCATCGACGCGACATGCGCAAGTATTCCCAGAGGATCACATTCCCAGAGAATCTTTCCTGGAGGATCTTTAATGTAACAAAAGTAAGAGCAAGGGCACATATGTGGTGTTCTGTCGCTGCGACTCACAACTGGGTATTTGACACCGATCTTAAACGTCCAAAAACCTGTTTCTAGTCTAAATTAACATTTAATTTAGTACATTTATTGAGCCCTGACTTACTATTATTCGCAATGTATGTTTTAAGGATTGAAAATTCACAAAAAGTACACCGATTGACGAGTGTATATCGTGACGTCATAAGCTAATATCGCCATACAAAATCTATCGGAGACTGTTTTGACAGTTCACCAAAAGTACTTCAACGATTTGTGGTGTCAGATTCCCAACGGTTAGCAATTTGCCCGACAAGGTGACGCATGTGTGTTCTCTAAATGTTAGTCACACTTAGCGCATTCAAGGATTCGGGATTGTTGTCATCATCATGACCAACATCAGCCGCAAGACGTCCACTGCTGAACATTGTCCTGCCTCAATGATTTCCAGGTCAATTAGTTGTCAGCAGCCTGAATCTAGTCTGGTCTTTCAATCTCTGTGAGATCTTTAGACCATCTTTTGAGATCCTGAAAGAACATCTGAGGGGAATGAGAACCGGTGCTAACAGCCTTCGCTGCCGGCTTGACACAAGTTCATCGCTACATTTCGCATAAATCTGTTAATGTAAGCAGCGGGCCCCAAGCACGCGGTTATTAACATGTGGCGCCTTTCATCTCTCGAGGTTCACATTTTTGGCAATTTACATATCACAAGCTCAGAGAGCGATGACATTTAGTGAGCTGAGGTCTCGCTAATTTGACGCATTAATGAAGCCTTCGCTTTGTTTTTGGGTAAATCCCCAAAAGGAATCAAAAGGATCAAAGGAATCTGGAGGTGCCAGAAGAATTGATAAGAAATTTATGAATAACTAAAAATAATAAATATAAATGATAAATATACTATATTAGTATATATTTTAAACTTTTGTCTCAAGTTAAGTCCGCTCAGTGTAGTGAGGCGCTGGCAGAGTTGTACTAATTGTAAATTTTTAACTGAGATCTTAATCGAGCTATATTTCGCTATATATATAGATTGAAACAAATTAAAAGAAAAAATATCGACATACCAGACTATCATAATATCGCGGTGAACTAACATATCTTTGAAGTTACACCGTTTTACATTGGACAAATATTAGTCCTAGTAAAACCCAGCGGATTCAACTCAAATTTTAATCAAGCCATTGAATTTAATGGAGCATAAAGAAATTAAGACTGTCGTTAAAGAGTTTATCTCGTCCTGAATAAAGGGTGACGCCGGAATCACCTTAGTCATGTGTGAGAAAAACGCATTAGCTGTAAAAGCTTTTTCGTATCGCGATCTCGAGATTTAAGATTTATTTGCATCAAAAAAGCATTCTGAATTTTAAAGACCAATGTTTATTGCGATATTAATCACGCCTAAGGAAATGTGTACACGGGGCCGTTATACTTAAATGTGAATACATAACGAGTAACCCACGAGGCTCAAAAGCGGTCAGTAAAATTAATGAGACGATTTAAAATAATTCTCATGGGCTTTAGCGGGAAATCGGGCTATACGTTTGATTGACGCGTGTTGAGAGCCGCCGCCGGCCGCGCTCCGTTATAATAAATTGTCACTTCTTACGGAGGGCATGGGGAGGGCGCGATAAATAACCCTCTAGAGGCTGTGCCTGTTTAAATAAACATTGCCGCAAAGTGGTCGCCAGCGTGCGAGCGACAAAAACTGGGCCAATTAGCAATCTGATGACACCGGCGGTCATGAAATATTACTGCTCAAAATGAATTGTGCTTGTCTGTGGAAACTTTTCAAATCCGTTTGCAACGATCTTGTTCGTTTGAATTAACGAATTCTCCAGAATTTCGGATTTATTTCTTGAACGAGTATTACCCTTAATTTTACTGATCGAAACACCGATACATATTTCATTAACACAATAACGAAGTGAATTCACTCTGAGTAAACTGGGAAGCGGATGGTTTGCATCTATAATAAATGAAGCTTGTAATCGTTAAAGTGGGCGGTCGCATGCCCTCTCGCGGTCCCGCGCCCCGGGGCGCGGGCCCTGCGACCTGGCCTGGGTCCGTAGCGCCCTGCATCCGGTCCTGGCCTCTGCGACGAGTAAGCGTGCGTCCACACTGTAAGCGCGGTTACAGCGAACGGTCGGTTTAAATCTTTAGGCTCCAGCGTTAGTTACTACAGTCTAATCGGAAAGGCGCGTTTCAATTTTGTTTTTTATTTCCGCGCCCGCTATCGCCACTGCGCTAGCATCGCAGTGTGGACCCACGCTTAGCCTTCGTTTGCACGACGTTTCAGTTTTTCTCACAATTCCACAATCCATCGCGCGTGAGTCCGACTTAAACTTGACCACTTTTTATAAAGACCGTCACTAACAAAGGTTAGAATTAGCCTTTCTAAAACATGATAGAATGGAAAAGCAAGGACCACTGTGTAAATGAGGCCCAAGTTCACACCGGGGCCCAATTTGATCGCCACTACGCCGCTTTCCAGTGAATTTAAATCCTTATAGCCCGTATAGGTTTAATTGCTCAAATGATGGCGTTCGTGCTTCGTGTTCAGTGAATACAGCTATAAAGTGTACTTATTCGCGCTTACCTTTGAATTCATTCGTGATCATGTAAATAGCAAACTAACGCAGGTTAAGTTCATTCAAGATAAATATGTATGGATTATGATGATGATTGTCAAAAAAACAGATGGTCAACAGGTCAGAGATGCCTTTTTAGTCAGTCCAGTTCAGATGGCGTTTGATTCTCATAGCTCTGCAACCATTACAAGCGTTTCTTGTTTCGTATTAACAATACTTAGGTATCTGAATTCGATAAAATGAGTACTGAAACTGTTGCTCAATCAACCTTATTTAAATCAGGAAAGGAAGCAGGGCATAAATGTAGTTTTCATTTTACGACCTAACTGACACACACTCAACCCTGAAACACCGCGTTATTATATTGGTATTAATAGAGAGCTTACGTTAAACGTTTATTACCCGCTTTGTATCGGCGTAATACGAGTATATACGGAACCCTAATCCTTCGCGTCGTTATTCGAGCGTCGCGGGCCCTCAAATAAATACAATTTTATTGGACGCACAGAACATGCCGATTCCCAAGATATATGTGACCCCAATTTGAGTTTTTTGATAAGAAAAAATATACTGCTAAAATATTACTTTGCGCAGGAAGCTCCGCGAATGCTAATCTCGTGCCTTTATCACATTCCATATCTCCACGTGTGTGGCATTAAAATGTGCTATGAATATAGAAAATATTTAAACCCAGTTCTAATAAAAATTTGTAAATTCTTTAGGTATATAAAGTAAAAAAATCCGACTCTTAACTACTTAATCTCTTATTAAAGGCTTCTTCGGCCATAGTACTAAAACATCCATACAATCAACTTTACTCTTAATAAACGTTGACTGGCGCGGTTGACATTTGACAAGGCTTTGCTTTTTCACTTTGATAAAATGAAAATGAAATATATGTTACATTCTTATAGCAGACATTTTATCAACGACAAACGAGATTTAATATTAACAGACGGCTAGCTAGCAAAACCAAGCATCACTGCTTGGAGTCGGTTTGCTTGGGTTGACCCACAATGGCACAAAATAATTTCCTCAGCCACGCCACGGCCCAGGTTTTAGCGTCAGATCTTTCTTTTTCATTTTAATCAAAGCAACAGCAACTCATAAAAGCTCTTGTCATGTCCAATGGCCTTAAGTAGCGTGATGGTGCGGCATTGTGACGTCAGAGGACACTTTCGTCGGCACTCGCGTTCTATTTGTCTAAGCGCCTCCCGCACTTATCGACCGCCCCCGCCCCCCGCGCCGCCGAATATTCGCCAAGACGTTGCACTGCGTTTGTCGTTGGAAGATTGAAAAAAAACTTGTTCAAAATTTACACACACACAGATAAACACATAATACAGAACTTTTAATAAAGTGTTATTATATAGTCCTCCTGGCTGATTTCGACCACGGCGGCCAATCTCAACAGATATCAGCCAACTACGCAGGAGATATTATAGTGCATAAGTGTGAGCGCAATACATGGGTACACTCACTGACTGTTCCACCACTCGCAAAGTTCGGTGAGACGGCAATCCGACATGACCGGAGAGAGACCAGGCGCAGGACCAACGGCTTAACGTGCTTACCGAGGCACGGGGGTGTAACACCGCCAACTTCCCGACTCCGAGCTGTTTTTGAGAAATTCATGACAGAAAATCTCAGAAACAATTTTGGCTCGACCTGGGATTCGAACCCAGGACCGCTCGAATATAAGGCAGAAACTTTGCCATTACACCAACGAGGCAGTCCATATGAAACATCCAAAATTATTACTCGTATAAGTAAAAGCAAAGCAAAGTCCCAAGCTAAGTGGACCAATCGCAGGCTACATCTTTAATACTGTTTGGCTTCCGCTAATTCAGCGAAAAGTGAAATTGTTTCTCTGCGGAACTCCGCGCGGTCTCGCGGATAAACTTTTTTGATTTCGCCAACTTTCGGCCCCGTTGAGATAAACAAATATTGGTCACATTATAGATAAGTGTTTCCAATAAGATACATTTAACTTTCTGTTATCATCGCTTTTCTGTGGGGTAGCTTAAAAATTTGGTAATTGCCAAAACAAGACGAGTTTGCTGCGTCATACTCGTAGTAACTAAATTGTAGGAAAGTAAATTATGTAATGTTATGTTTCTTTAAGGACTCCTGTTTGAGATGCATTCGTAAAACACTTGAGCCACGTCGAATGAGAGTCTGCGAGAATTAAAGTCTTAGTGTGCGTCCACACTAAATGAACGAACGCGGGCGCGGGTGCGGCAAATGGGGGCATCACATCATATGGCGTTAGACTCCCGTCTTAGTTACTACAGTATGGACACAAGGACGCGTTTCGTAAGTCTGATATTTCCGCGCCCGCTGTCGCCACCGCGCTAGGCTCGCAGTGTGGACCCACACTCATACATCAGTAAGACGCTTGCCTCGTGGAGTCGTGGCAAGGATCGGCAGTAAAACTCAACCGGCTCTAGCCAGCACGCTTTATCTGCGTCTTACGAGATCATTAAGTACTACGTACTCGTCTGAAGCACCAAAAGGAAGGTTTTAACCAAGAGCATTTTGGTACTATAATTTCTAGATAGACATATCGCAGCATAGTCAAATTTTGCTTACGAAGACAAACATCGCTTTTAGTAATGACAACACATTGAGCCAAGACGTCCGTCCAGTAGGTCGGTTCCAATGATTTATTAAACGTTTGTTCTTTACATAGAAAGACGTAGATACTTCACGCATTTCAGTATTTATAAATGAACAGATTGTAATTAAAGTGCAAATGTCCTTTGTTCTTGCTTGGAATTCTTTTTTTTCCTTCGTTAAGTTGCAAAATATATTTTTTTAAATACGACTTAACAGTTAATGATAAATATCATTATGTGTAGCAATAGCTTGATTTGATACATGTGACGAAAACACACAAACACATCGAAGACACGTAATTGCCTATTTTCAAGTAAGATTTTACAAATCATTCAAGACAAGTGGAGTGGAAGATCCCTCGTACGAAATTCGGTCGCTACAAACGTCAAACCGTTTTCCAGAATATCGGCTCCGACAGGCGACGGGAGGCCGTGAGTGATCGCGTAGGTCCTCCCGCTTCCAGGCCGAATCCTGAAACGCAACGCAAAAAATCCAATTGATTGATTGAAATAAAATAAGGAATATATGCCACATAGTAGGTACTCAAATGTGGGTTGAAAAAATTGTGGGATTGTGTGCCCACCCACCGAATGCGAGCAGCGACACTTCGTCTTGTTACTGTTAGCCTTAATAATAATAGTCCTCCTGGCCGATTTCGACCACGGCGGCCAATCTCAACGGAGATCAGCCAACTACGCAGGAAATATTATAGTGCACAAGTGTGAGCGCAATAGACAGGTGCACTCACTGTTCCATAACTCTCAAAGTTCGGTGAGACGGCAATCCGACATGACCGGAGAGAGATAAGCGCAGGACCAACAGCTTAACGTGCTTTCCGAGGCACATGGGTGCAATACCGTCAACGTTTCGACTCCGAGCTGTTTCTGAGAAATTCATGAAATAAAATTAAGTTAGTTTAGTTTATTTAATGTATGCAGGGTGAAATTTTAGTGGTTGTTTTCCCGCAGTGAATTGATTCTATATCAGTAGATAAATCGATTGTTAAAGTTATTTTTAAATAAAATCAACAAAAAATTTCAACATTATGTATGGGCGGGCGCGTTTCATGGAGCGCTTGCAGTATGGAGAACAAAAATAGAACCTATTTAAAAATAAAAAAAACTACCATGATTCGATATTATTACAGAAAGTGATTCGTTCCGCAGCGGTAAAACATCCACTAAAATTTAATCTTGTATAATTAATCAATAGAAAATATAATTTCAATTATAAAATATTGTCATACTATTATTATTATGATGAATAATATTGTTAAAATAAAAATACTTCATATACCTGAAAAGGTGAAACATAGAGTTCGTGTTGTTCGTTATGTTTTTGTTGACGTGACGTAGAACATCTATTTAGATCGTTCTCTTGGTTATTTTCTTCTAGTACAAAGTGTGGCCTTAGTACATAAAGCGTTTTCTTAGTTTTCTCAAGCACGTAATAAATATATAAATTTATCTTCCGATATATCAAGAGGTCGCGGGTTCGATCCCCGCACTGTACAAAAATTTGTGTGCATGAACATGTCTGTTTGTACTGGTCTGGGTGTTACATGTATTTATTGAAGTTTATTTGTGATACCACTGTTGATTTTGATATCTGTAACACAAGCCTAAGCTACTTACCACGGAGTCAGATCAATGTATGTGATGTTGTTGTATATTTATTATTATTTTATTATTATCAACTTATCAAAGTTCGAATGTTCCGGAGTGCGAGAGCCCACCAGCATGTATCAATTCTATGAAACGTCATCGTTAATAGGATTTATTTCCACCGCAAATTTTCCACGTATGTTTTCCTGTTTTTTTTCCTTCTTTCCAGTATAAACATGAAAATTTAGAGTGTTTTATTTAAGCCTCCTATTTACTTTGTTTAGTACTTGATACGAAACATGTCCCTTTTGGGAGTAACCGTTCTTCACTGGTAACTGCTAACGACTTTGGAGGCATTTCGTATTTAGTTTCATGCCATGGGTACCTAAGAAACGAGTTCTTTTTCCAATATCTTCTTTATATACAGGGTGTAAAAAAACCTTAACTAAGCCGAATACCACATATTCTACCAATTGTTACGATCATTTTTTTCGTTTACACCATACCTGGGAAGTTAACGGTTACTGAGATATTGATGGTTAAAATTTGAAAAAAAAATTGATGATTTTTACAGAAATGACTTCTGTCCGTTATAACTGAACTTTTTTCTAAAGAAATATGATACAAATTTTCACTAGATTTTTCATAAAAAGCCTCTAAATAGCATACTTTTCCGCGTGCGCGCTTTACATTGCGGGTTAGAATAAAATTATTATTTTTTTGATGTCAAAAAATAAAAGTTGTTTCCCAGACAAAATTTCTTTTTCATACGATTTGGTTTGATGTACTGAATGCGTGGTTGACAGCTTCGTTAAAGGTTTTTTTTACACCCTGTATATAAAATTCTCGTGTCACCATGTTCGTTCCCGTACTCCTCCGAAACGGCTTGACGGATTCTTATAAAATTTTGTGAGAATATTTCAGTAACATCTATTTTTCATACCCCTTAGTGATAAGGGTTGTTCACCATAATTTATATGGCAAAATAACGTTGGCCGGGTCAGCTAGTAATATCTAAAACTCCCTTTCTTATTTTTAGTATTTGAATGAGAGATAAGAGAAGTCTGGTAGGCGGCTTAGGTCAAAGCACTGACTGAGCTTCACACGTAAGCTGTTTGAGTCCTGTTGATTGCCTGGAAATCCTACACAGAGATGTATTACCTTGCATATTTTATACCAGGGCGCTCAATCAACATACGAGGTAGATCCGACAGCATAATATTTTTATATATGTTAGGGTATCTCACACCACCAATCGTTGATGACGATGAGAAATAGTCACTTAATTAAGGTGTTAAATTACGTGTTCAATTTAAAAAATCGAGGTTCGGGATATAATTATTAGATTGGTGTCAAATACCCCATTGAACAATAAAATCGACAAATTAGTTCAAGAACAAGTGACAACCTTTTTCCATACGCAGATCTATAATATTTTTCATGCCATGTTGTTAGTACAGTTTACTATTAAGTGCAGTAAATATCTGGAGACACACTTTCTTCGTTAATTACGGGCTGGTGGATGAATAACTTCCATCGAACCGGTTGCGTAAAGTTTAACGGACGAAAATTTTAATCTGTCGCGGTATTCCTTTGCTTCACAATTAGGCTCTCGATCGTAAAGTGAGCGGCGATCGGCACGTCCGATCAGGACGCGCTGAAATAATTAATGGCCGCTGTCTCCGGAGATATAATGATGTTATCATTTTATAACATCGGCTTCAGCCTGCGAGGGAGGTTGCAGTGGGCAGGGGGGAGTGCCGCGTTAATTCGATTTCCGTGTCGCGTCAGCTGATCGCTTGCGGCCGCCGACACAACCTATATTATTAATGAGTGGCTTTAATTGCGATCAGATATTTTGACACTTTAAAAACATTTATGGAACTAGGTTTTAATGCAAATTGATTCAATATCACAAGGCGCAACTCATTGAATAGGTCGTGTCGATTATGCAAATTTCGTATTTTAAGCTGTTGTGAATCTGAACGTTAGAATGACGTGCGTCTTGGCGCAGTTGCCCAAATTACAGCGTTCACTAAATTTTATAATAAAATGCGATAAAACGTTAAAAGTTTTTCATAGCTGTGGGTTCTGAAGTCGTAAAGCGGCAACTTCGCTGCTTTTTCACACGTTCCGCAAACTAACGAACTTGTTAGCGAACACCGAATTTTTGTGTATACTGTTATATGCTCATACAATTACGAATTATTCGGTCTGGATATTTCCCACTTGACATCATCAAAGGTTTTTCCCTCTTTTTGCAAAAGATAAGACATCATTCGTGAGTACCGCCCTGGGCTGTGATAAGTCAAGTCAAGCGTTGGAACTGAATGAGGTGCCGATTGTATCAGCCGCCGTTATACGACACCTGAGTTACATTCGCACGTTTTTTACTCCACGAACGATCTCGTTAACGTACGTTCGAAAATTCACGCCGTAAAGTATGGTAATTTGTACGTTATCGGCATTCGGCAGACGCGTGGCGAATGCACCTCGCGATAAACGCGCACGATAGCGACACGCGAGGTCTACACTCTACGCCGACATCGCCGACACCAACTCTTACACCGACACGAACCCCGATATCTTTGCCGACGCCGACAAACGCGCGATTACACGAAGGCAGTTATTTTGCCACTGTCTTACGATAGAAATGGAGTGGAAAATTGCCCATTGAAGTCAAAGATTAACGTCACTTCGGATCTGTCGGTAAGGTTAGTAAGAATCGAAAAGCATGAAATAATTTTTACTGTTATCTTTAACTAGCTTTCGCCCGCGGCTCCGCCCGCGTGGACTAATATTTTTCGTATCCCACGGGAACTGCATATTTTTCCGGGATAAAAAGTAGCCTATGTGTTATTCCAGACTATTATCTACCCCTGTGCCAAATTTCAACCAAATCCATTCAGTAGTTTTTACGTGAAAGAGTAACAAACATCCATACATACAAACTTTCGCCTTTATAATATTAGTAGGATGGTGCAAGTTATGGTCGTTAAATGATAACAAACCGGTTTTTGTGCACGTGGTGAAAACAGAAAACAATAACGCAATGTTTATGACACTTTACGACCTTCGGGCATACAGTGCGCGGGCAGGAATTATTAAAAAAAAAATAGTATGAAATATAGCGTTAAATTAATTTAAAGTCCAGCTTTTATCTTTTACCTATTTTACTATCCGGATATTCCATTAGTTTTCACAAAAATTTTGTACTTTTGCGAATGAAATACCCTATTCGGAACCTATGCGTGTTCGAATAACATAAATCCTCCTGAAACTTCTTAGTAAATACGAGTACCTAACGTAACATTTGGTTTAAGCGCGTTTGTAAAGTGATATCGGTGAATGTGGCAATAAATTATTTTGATCGTGATTATTGAAATATGTGCGTGTAAAAAGATCCAAAGTTGCGTGATTCGATCATACGAATCACGAATTCACGAGCAATAAAAACTTTAGCGTCGTTCGTATTACGTGCTCGCCAGACGGGCATTTCGCGGAAACTTTACTGATATTTCGCTTTAAACTCATTTCCGACGATTTGTTATAACAAAGCGGCGTGGGTTAAAACAAATGACATAAGGTCGTTTCAAACTTTCCTCATTTAGGAAGATTTCCAAAGTGCTTTTTCCCCACTATTGTCATGCCAAATATACCTGCGAATTAAGGGGTAATTTTCCAATAGACAGTTAACGATTAACATTCCAATTAACATTCAAAGGTGGGCAATAAACGAAGTCAGTACTGCTTTTGTTTTACAATATTAATTAAAGTCATTTTGACAAAGATCGCCTTGTAACAATAATAAGGTTAATGATCGATACAATTAAATATCTACTATTGTGTAAAGTAAGCTTAAATGACTATGTGACGTTAAAAAAGCAGTCTTTAGGGATTTACGTCCAGTCAGAACGGCCCTCGAAAGCCTTCGTCGCATGAGAAGGCACGACATGTTTCCAGGTCGCACGTCGGGCGTGGCAGTAAGTGATGCGTTTTATCGTGAGTCATTTGTCGCGGCGACACGCGCTGCGGGCCCGCATTTGTTGCCGGTTTGCGCCATCGGTCATATTAGTTTGCTGGTTACCTGGGAATTTTATTTGTTTGTTCAGTCCACTTCAAAAATAGGAATTCTCCATTCACTCTAAGATAAATAATTCGCATGAGATAAATACAGTGTGATGGATTTATATCAAGCTAAGAGAGATACTGTGATTGACGATGTTGTTATGTATCGGGTTCAGAAACCAAAGGGTTACCACTAAGACGCCGCCGTCCGCATGTCTATCAGTTTGTGTGGCAGTCTGTCCATCCGTTTGTCACAAGGCTTTACAATTTTTTGACGAGAGAGTTTTAGAAATACAATATCGTCTCAATGCCATGAAATACTAAAAATCTTTATAAAACTAGCAGCCTCTCGCGGCTTTGTCCGCGTAGACTTTAGTTTTTCTAAACCGAGTTTCATACAAACTTGCGACCTTTATTTTAAGCCCTTCGAGGTGGAAATAATCAAAATCATAGTTGCTATATATCCATGCAAAGTCTCAGCCCGATCGGTTTAAAATTCACAAAGTTTCATACAAACTATCATTGCCTATTTTATCCTATTGGGGGAAGAATTTATTAAAATCCTTTCTTAGCAGACTTCCTACGTCATCACCTACCTGCATGCAAAATTTCAGCCCGATCCGTCGTGGTTTAGGCTGTGCGTTGATAGATCACTTTGTCAGTGAGTCAGTCAGCTTTGAGTATTATATATTTAGATTTATAAGTGTGGCTAGAGGTCGTTCAAATTTACAAATTTAAAGAATTGTGCAGTGTACTGAGTCATGGCATATACTTCAGTTGTTGGCATGAAGTACCTAAATAAAGAACCCTGTCCTCCACTCAGACCCGAAGCTATATTTAACAGCCGCAGCCTCTGAGGTGAGGCGAAGGGACGAGGACACTTAAATTAGTTGCTGTGCTCTCCAAATGTTGAGTGGCCGTAAAAATCTGATGTCAATACCCGAGATTTTACTGCTCAAACAAAGCTGAACCCTTGAGATATCTCGTAATATGAAACGATACGATACATGAATTCTTTTTTTGAACGCGGCAAATTCTTATTTCTCATATAATAGTCTCCTAGCCGATTTCGACCAAGGCAGCTAATCTAAATCAGCTTACTGCGCAGGAGATATTATAGTGCACAAGGTGTAGGCCCAATAAACAGTTGCAGTTAAGTGTTCCTCACTCCGTGACACTGATAGTACGATGAGACGGCAATCTGACTTGCCCAGAGAAAGATCAGGCACAGGACTAGCTTTATTGTACGTATATACTCACCTCTTCTCTTTAAGCTATGCTCTAGTCTGAATAGTTGATATTCTTCTGACCACAAGATCGAAAGGCAATAAACAAAGGAATATCTGCTTACCCAGATCCAGTAAGCTTACTTTTAGTAGCTATAGAGGTATATTAGGGGGCTCTCGAATCCTCCCGAGAGCCGAGAAGAATTTTTTAAGTGTTATGTTTTTTCGAATTTTAAAATAGCGTTGTAAAAAACTTAATAAATAAAGCTTAATATGTTTAAGCATTTGTTTAATAAACTTAAACTCTCGAAAACTTTAATCGTTAAGTATAATGAACCCGCGTATCTACGCGCGAGCACGGACACGTAGTCGGACTAAGCGGCACAACCTAAATGTTAGTTTGGAACACATAAAACGATCCGAAGTTCGCCCGCGAGCCAGCGGCCAGCTCGGCTAATGCTGTGGTTTGTAAAACCAAAAATTTTCGGCGTGATTTTTGCATATCCATACTTAATAATGAATTAATTTTAATCGCCCTCCTGGCCGATTTTGACCCCGGCGGCCAATCTTAACAGAGATCAGCCAACTACGCAGGAGATATTATAGTGCACAAGTGTGAGCGCAATACACAGGTTCACTCACTGTTCCATCACTCTCAAAGTTCGGTGACACGGCAATCCGACATGACCGGAGAGAGATCAGGCGCAGAACCAACGGCTTAACGTGCGCACCGAGGCACGGGGGTGTAACACCGCCAATTTCCCTACTCCGAGCTGTTTTTGAGAAATTCATGACAGAAAAGCTCAGTAACAATATTGGCTCGACCTGGGATTCGAACCCAGGACTTTTAGGATGTAAGGCAGAAACTTTGCCACTACACCAAGGAGGCAGTCAACCATACATTATATTATAAATGCGAAAGTTACTCTGTCCATATATGTTTTAACTTTCGCGTTGCATTTTAGCACTAACTACTGGTTATCGGGTCTAAACGCGATTTATTCTGATGAGTATTAGGCACTCACAGCTCGACGTTTCTTCTGTGTGCAATCCAGCCGATAACCAGAATTTCGTGTGACTCTGTCTATCTATTACTCAATCACGCCTAAACTGCTGAACCAAATTGCTTGAAATTTGGTATGGAGATATTTCGATACTTGAGAAAGGACATGAGTTACTTTTGACCGGAGGAAAATAACGCATTGCCATTTAAAAAAAAAAAAATTACACCTAAATTACCAAAGATTTGAAATATATTTAGAAAACAACGCATTCTAAAAAAACTACTAACTAAAGCGGATGAAGACGTGGGTAAAAGCTAGCATGCAATAAAGCGCAGCCTCTATGTTGTGGGTGGATGTGGCTCTATGTGGCGTATAGGCTTAGCGCCCAGCTGTCGAACAAAGCTGAATTAAGTACGGGTTAGTCCTGTTTGTTCCTGCTCTTATTATTCCTGTTATTGTCTCAAGTCTGATTTCTTTATTCTCAGGAAATCAGTCTTTCACTTGTTGAGGTATTTAAAGTTAAGTGAATAATAATATTTAGAGTCAGATACAATGAGAAGTAATGTAAATGTGTGTGTGAAAACCCCAGGCCGTTAACACGAACAGTGCATTTACAATATTGAATATTTGATAGCCCCGCGGTCGTGCTACTATCTTTGACGTTTTCCTCGTTTTTAGGGTTCCGTAGTCCGAAAAGGAACCCTTATAAGATCGTTCAGTCCGTCCTAGTCTGTCACAGCAGAATATCTTCTACGTTTCACATAGAAAACTCATTTTTAAAAATACGACAAATTAAAATTACCTCATTTAAGGGTACCTCCCTATACATGTAAAGGGGGGGGGGGGAGGGGGTGATTTTTTTGAGGACTATAAAAATAAGATAGGGTTTCCATACAACCCGAGTTATAGCCCGCCAAAGTCGTCGACTTCAAATCTCTCACGTAAAGTTACTTAACATTGTTTCGAGTATCCTGTGATAAATACTTTCGAAATTACAAATAATATAAAAATACATACTTTTTTCCAAAAGAACAGTATAAACTTAAAAAAGTTTTACTGCTAAAGAAAGAAAAAGCTGGGGGGATGATGATGATGCCAGAAATGCAAAACAGCGCGGTGCCAAAATTGACTACGGAACCCTACTTTATGTGTGGTCCGACACGCACTTGGCCGGTTTTTATTATTTAAATTTACAGGTCAAGTAAAAAAAAAAAAAATTTTTTCTATGTTCTGTGTTATCTTGTACTTATGTGTATTTTATGTATTGTATAGATAGATAGATAGATAGATTAACACTTTATTGTACAACACAAAATAAAATTACAGACAGGTTTAACAAAGAAAGATGTACAATTTAGGCGGTCTTATCGCTTGTAGCGATCTCTTCCAGACAACAGTATGTGTGTACTTAGTATTGATTTGATCAAGCATCTTTAAGTACCACAAAATTTGTCGTTTATCAACTTCCAATTAATTTAGGTTATTATACATAAGGGTTCCTAAGTTTTTTTCCCTCTCAAACTATGCAAGCTCAGACTACTTACAAGGCGAAAGTTTCATTGAAATCCTAAATCGAACAATTGTGCGCGCACCGCGGACATTGTGCTCTTTTGTCCCCAAAATTATTCCTCTTCCGCCCTCGTTTCGACGTTCACGCTTTTATTCAAGGTTTATAGAAAGAGAAATAGGTAAATTAATCATTCGCAGAGTAAAACATTTTCCTTTGCGGAGGCTGTTTGTTGGTTTCCCCGCGGGAGCGTCGCGACAATGTTTTTTCAGCGATTCAGCGAACAGAATCTCATTCGTTCAACACGCACGACAGGTGTTGCTATCTTGTTTACGCTTGTAAATGATGATGAAATATAAATGTACATTTTTGTACTTCCAAGTAGGTATCACGAAGCAAATTTGTACCTACGTGTATTTCTTTTTGTATTCAGTATTCGATTAGCATACTGAAGTTAAGTTTTCAAGTATATTTTTATAATCATAAAAAAGTATGATGAATATAACGGAACTTCAGTCTCAATTGCTTACCGAATGGTAAAAAAACTAACTTTTCAGTTAAAAATTGGTTGCCTGTAAAGTCGGTATACGGGCGAAAGTTTTACGTGACAACGACTTTGAGTGGTAAAATAATTTTAATGTGAATATTCATTCGTATAACATGAACCGGTGTGTATGCCTATCTCTCTCACTCTCTCTCTCTCGCTCTGTATCTCTCGCTCTTAGGCGGGCTAACCATGCCCGAGTCGAAGGGACGCGTGCCTCTCACTCGCCCTCATTGTGAGCGCGGAACGTGAGTGGAGCGTAACGCAGTTTCTTGAAGTGTCACCCGGCAAACCAATTTATAAGACGTTGTCACGTCAAAAACCTGCGAATTAACCAGTGGTGAGTTTACATGGCTGGATGGATTTTGACCAACTGCAGCTAAGAACCACCGTCATAAAATTATCTATTGAATCTTCTTCTTCTTGGCGTGTCCATGGAACACGAGAAATTACAACGTCACAGCCCAGAATTCAGCCACTTGTGTTGCGGATCGACTGTAGTTCATTAAATCCGCTGGCGTGCAGGTGTTGGGGCACGCCGGGCATGATGCTATGATCTATTAAATAAAAAAAAACTAATTCGAAATCGGTCCATCCATTCGAGAGGTAAGTACGATGCCACAGTTAGACACACAAAAACACATACACACACACAAACAGACAAAGGGTCTAATTAATAATACCCCTTTCTCGTCTGGGATTAAAGATATACTTCATACAGAAAATGATTACAAGAAGGTAAGCGATACAATTTGCATGAGTGTCTGCCGCGGGTCAAAAGCGTCATATTAAACTTGCAACGACATGAAACCGCCTTTTATTGCTGAAACTGTATTTTTATTGCTTCGGTAACGAAAACATACGCAATTTGTGTAATTCGCTAAGTTATGTCCTTTATTGCTTCGTCTGATGTCTCACTCTCACATTTATCGTTCTGTAATCGATCATTTACATGAGTATGAACCGGACGGTAGTCAAAATTGCATGATGAGCTCGACATTTATGGTTAACGCCATAATTTGGCATTGCTAAAACGAAAGGAAAGTATCTTAAAAAAACTGTTGCTATTAAAATTTGGGTGGTGTTAGTCGGAAAGCAACTAATATTTTTTTAAACCTCTTTTTTCCTCTCAATTAGGCACCATTTGCAAAGCCAGCTATTACTAGAAGTTTGACAAATAATTTCTCCAACCTAACGTGGTACAAAAAATTCAACAACTACATACAAGAAGATAACTACAACGTCCTATGGAGCGCTTAAAGAGTGAATTCTGGCCGATAAGTAAGTATCATAGTAGGTCAACTACACTGCTCAACAAAGTCTAGGGAACAAGCCAACTATATGACTTTATTTGTAAAATCTTCTTTAAAAAAGTACTGATCTCTTTGAGGTAACAGGTAGGCTGAATGTTTATCAAACGTTGTTCGAATTTAAAAAAAAAAAAATTAGAAACAAAAGAATTTTCGTAAAAGGCGGGAATCTTTCACTTTGATTGCTGTGTAGTGATACTGTATGAGAATTTTAAAGATAAAAATTTGTTTTATTGTTTTATGATTTTATTGAAAAACAAAATTAACTGTTGTTATTCGTAACTTTTGCGACTACGGCCATTATGTCACGACGTCATTTAACGCGGGAAGAAATGATTCGAGCTGTAGGAATGTTGGAAGCTGGGCTACCCCATCGCGAAGTTGCAGCTGCTCTGAATTCTCACGCGAGCGTTATCTGCAGACTGTGGCCACGTTACCGACTTACTGGCGATGTAGCCGAAAGGCACAGAGGCAGGTATACTACGGAAAGGCAAGACCGTTTTTTGCAAAATGACGCAAGGAGGCAACCCACCATTACGGCTCGTCAGTTGGTAGAAGACCTCCAGTCGCAGCACCAGGTTGCTATCAGTGACCAGACTGCTCGGAGGAGACTCCATGAAGCTAATCTTCGTGCTCGCAGACCACTAAGAGTGCCCGCGTTGCGTCATGGAAATCGAGGACGTCGATTATTGTGGGCACGTGAACATTTGCAGTGGACCGTAGATCAGTGGGCACATGTACTGTTCTCCGATGAATCTCGCTTCGGATTTCATCCAGATTCAAGAAGAGTGCGTGTTTGGCGGATTCCTGGTCGGCAGAGTCGGCTTCAAAACCCACAGGAGGTGCATCCCTACCAAGGTGGTACAATCATGGTGTGGGCTGGAATCCGCCTGGGTGGACGGACGGATCTCGTTTTGATCAGGGGAAATTTAAATGCAGAGCGATACTGCGAACAGGTAGTCCAATCCGTGGTTATCCCGCACCGACAAAATCTGGGCGCAGATTTTATTTTTATGCAAGATAATGCACGACCACATACTGCGAGTCAGGTGATGGGTGTGTTCCGCGAGTACAACATCGAAGTGCTGGAGTGGCCTGCTCAGTCCGCGGACCTCAATCCCATTGAACACGCGTGGGATTTACTAAAGAGAAGGGCTTTTAGAAATCTCCCTCAAAATTTGAACACAGCAGATGGACTTTTTTCACATCTCTCCAGAGAATGGAGTCTACTTCCACAAGAGACAATCGATAGTCTCATAATCAGTATGCCACGTCGATGTCAAGCTGTTGTTAATGCCTTAGGGGGTCCAACTGATTATTAAAAAAGTCCAAGTGCATTTTTGTTCTTAACTGTAATGTTTTAATTTTTAAGAAATTTTATTAAATTAAATTTCTTTGTTTAGTTCTGTAATACACTTTCTTTGTTTTTCATTAAAATTACCTCGTAATTCAAAAACTGAATCCTTTATTTATATACGCAACTAATTAAGCATTAAATTGCGCATCGATTGGTATATAAACTTTAAAACAAAAATATATAAAAATAAAAATATTCCCTTAAAACCTCCTGTTCCCTAGACTTTGTTGAGCAGTGTATATATAACTTTGGAATTAACAATAAACCAGTAAGGTCTCACTGAAGGACTAAGGCTCAGCTAGTCTGAAGAGATTAATATCGCACTTGGAGCGTTGCCTATCGCGCTGCCTTTTGCCCCGTCCGCAGCCTGCACTCGACACACAATATGTAGTTTCTGTCCCCACTGATATATACCTCTACACACATCTGAATGTAATCCTGTCAGTTTATTGATAGCATGAACTACTTACCTGTTTAAAAAAAAAACTTAACATGTGTACCCCACTGCGCGCACAGACCTCACCTTAAACCATAACAAGATACGAGACTCACTAAACGAATAGTACTTTTGCACTTAATAACAATATAAAATAATTTATTGGCATCTGTTGCCATATTCTCTTTGCAGACGACTTAAAACTAAGCTTGGGGATCGGTGAGGCGGTAAAAGCTCTGGCTCTTCAGCAGGATATAAATGCAGTATCGCAATGTATTTAAGCACTACACACACACTCACAAATAAGAACACTTTCTAGGGCTGCTGATGATAACTTTTTTGAGTAAGGAAGAGACAGCTTATTTACGTCTAAGGAAAAATCCGGTCTGCCGCGCGAGTTAAATTAGTACAGCGCCATCTCTGATCAAACAACGGTACTAAACTTGCATATAATTGTTATTAAAATATATACTAAATTACTAATTAAACATTACCGCCAGCCAAGGACGAACTAGTCCTTTAAACTATGAATCTATAGGAAGCAAGCAAAGTTTAGTAATTGGTCGTTTTAACGTAGTGTTTCCACACTTGACTGTAACTACCCGAACTAAGCCATCATTGCCAGGATGAATACTGATTACTCTACCTAATAACCATTTCGAAGGCGGCAGACATTCATTTTTTATTATAACCAAATCATCAAGCTTTAGTGATTCCTGCTGAGTAGACCATTTATACCTGTTTTGAAGAGTGACAAGATACTCCTGAGTCCACCGTTTCCAAAAAGATTGTAACATGTGTTCGATGTGTTGCCAACGATTAAACCTGTTAATCGGGGTATCGACCACATTTTCATGAGGCACCACAACTGGTGGTCCCAACATTAGGAAATGACCAGGGGTCAAAGCAGTATAATCATCTACAGAATCACTTAGGGCGGAAATAGGACGAGAATTTAAACAACATTCGATTTGCGCTAGAAGAGTACTATACTCTTCGAAAGTAAGCTTTGTATCACCTATCACACGGCGAACATGATGTTTTGTTGATCGGACTCCCCGCTCCCATAAAGCTCCAAAGTGCGGTGAGCTTGGGGGAATAAAATGCCACTCAGTTCCATCAGATGCAAGAAGCTCTCTCAATTCTATGGGAAGGGAAGCTTTTGATTTATTTAGCATTTTAGCAAGCTCAAAATTTGCTCCAATAAAATTTGTTCCACAATCTGAGTAGAGATTGGCACAATGACCTCGACGAGATGTAAATCTTTTAAAAGCAGCTATAAAAGCGTTTGTGGATAACTCCGAAACAAGCTCTAAGTGTATAGCTTTAGTAACAGTGCAAATAAATATGGCAATATAAGCTTTGATGGAAGCGGAATTTCTAAGCTTTGAGGATTTCAAATAGCATGGACCGGCAAAATCTACACCACTACTGGAGAAAGGTTTAGATATAGTTACCCTGGCTGCTGGTAAATTACCCATAAGCTGCGTAGCAAACCTGGGAGAATATCTGATACATGCAACACATTTTCTAACATGTAACTTAACAACAGATTTAGCCCTTGTTATCCAATAATTAGCACGAATAACATTCAACATGAGCAAGGGACCTCCATGCAAAGTCCTTTTGTGAGTTTGATCAACTATCAATTTTGCTAATTCTGACTTTCCTGAAATAATTAATGGATTTTCAGTATCTCGCGGTAAAGAAGCATTTTTTAACCTACCTCCAACTCTTAACAACTGGTTCTCATCGAGAAACGGGTTCAAAGAATAAAGCGGACTTTTTCTGGAAATACCTTGTCCCTGAAGCAAAGCACAAATTTCGGAAAAAAACCAACACTTTTGAGAAATTTTAAGGCAACAATTCATAGCAAGCTTAATTTCATTAGAGGTAAGATATTGTGGGTATATGGAAGGTACAATATTTTCACCAGTCAACCTCTTCTGAGCCTTATCTTTACAAATTTTGACAAATCTCAAGCAATAAGACACAACTCTTTGTAATTTCATTAAATTTGAATACTTTTGTAAAATATATTCATCGCGCATTTCATCAACATTAACAGTATGTGTAATCACCTTAAATTCTAAATCAGTTTCATGCAATTCATTGTTTACAATAAGTTCATCGGTCGAATGTAACCAACTAGGCCCATTCCACCACAGTACATGCTCAGGCAATTGCGAAGGAGACATCCCTCTCGACGCACAATCAGCTGGGTTGTCAACAGAATTTACGTGATGCCATTGCGACGGCCGTGTACAATTTAGGATCTCTGCTACGCGATTACCTACAGACGTTTTCCAGGAATTGGGGTGTTTTTGAAGCCAAGCGAGGACTATGGTAGAATCGGTCCACCCGTACACATTTTCATCAGGCACTTGCAAACAAGTTTTAACCCTGTCTATTAATTTTGCCGTGAGCACAGTTGCACACAACTCCAAACGAGGAATGGACACCTGCTTAATTGGGGCTACCTTGGTCTTGGCTGCTAATATCTTAACCACAACTCCGGAACAATCAATTATTCGAATATAGACTACTCCAGCATATGCCGCGTTGGAGGCGTCACTGAAACCATGTATCTCAACTCTTAAGTTAGTTTCAGTGGTTCCAATCCAGCGCGGTAAATGAATATGTTTCATACGGTTCACTTGATCTCTAAATGATGACCATTTAGCCTGAAAAGTAATAGGAAGTTCATCGTCCCAGCCAACACCAAGAAGCCACAACTTCTGCAAAAATATCTTAGCTACTATTACCACAGGAGACAACCAGCCCAAAGGATCGTAGATTCTTGCAATGTCTGAAAGTACAATACGCTTAGTCAGCCTATTTGGTAAGTCGAGCGAAAAATTAATACTCAATTCAAAACAATCATTTTTTGGATTCCACTTTACTCCGAGCGCCTTAACTGAATTTTCCATTTTAATCTCAAAGGACTCCTGTGGCCGGCTGTCGTCCTTGGGCAAACTGTTTAGAACATCAACAGAATTCGTACCCCATTTATGTAACACGAAACCTCCCCGTTCCAATAAACAAATCAATTCACTACATAACTTAATGGCGTCAACTTCCGAATCACATCCTGACAATAGATCGTCCATATAAAAATCACTTTCTAGGACACTCGCGGCGATAGGATACTTGTTACGCTCGTCACTTGCCAACTGCCTCAACACTTTAATCGCAAGATACGGAGCACACGAAGTGCCATAAGTAACCGTACACAACCGATATTCACTGATAGGATGCGCAGGGCTGTTTCTCCAGACGATCCTCTGATAATCTTGGTCTTCGGGTCTCACGAGTATTTGTCTGTACATTCGTTGAATATCAGCTACAAGGCACACCTTATGTCTTCGCCAGCGCAGGAAGATGTCGCGTATGTCATGTTGAAGTGATGGACCGATAAATAATTTATCATTTAGCGAAGCTCCTGTACTAGTTTCTGCAGAACCATCAAATACAACACGAAGCTTTGTAGTCGTACTCTCTTCTCGAAGGACCCCGTGGTGCGGAAGGTAACAGACGTCAGATTTGTTTAAATCTGCTGCAGGAACCTTTTTCATATGCTGTAGATCTTCGTACTCTTCCATGAAACCCTTATAACGATGCTGAAAGACCTCATCTCGCTGGAAGCGGCGTTCCATGTGCAGCAAACGTTTGACAGCAAGGCTTCTCGATTCTCCAAGCGGTGTTTTATTTTCCGTAGAAAACGGTAGAGCAACAATATAACGCCCAGAGTCAGTGCGAGAGTGTGTTTCCTCAAATATCTTTTCGCACTGTGTTTCACTTGCTGTTTGTATATTGTAGTATTAGAAATCAGAAGCGGGTTGAGTTTTTTTAAAAAAACAGTTTTATTACGCTAAACAAGTGAATTTACACAAATAGAATTATTGCAAAGAAACCAATCAAAACTTAATAAAAACGACACATGAAATAAACCTAAACACATCTACAAATAACGACTATGACCGCCAGTAGCAAATTACAAACACTAAGCACAAAAGCCTACGTCTACCTCGCACCGCGGACACGAACAGAGTGAGCCCGAGCTACCCCCGCCAGACACTTATATACCTTCTTATCCCCTACCACTAGCCTTAGTTCTAGGTTTTGCCAACACGGCCTCTCCTGATACCCTGACGTCCTCGTCAGGCTTGCCCTTTAGTTCAGGTCAGGCATATCCAATCCTCGTGCAGGCACTACGACATCGGGCCTAGATGAAGGTCCTGCTTGCGGTTCATCGTGTACGGACATGGGCTGTGGCTGCTCTGGGCCTGATGAAAGACCTTGCTCTTCCAGATTTATGTCTTGGTCTTCGACATCCTCAGTATCATTGGCTGTAATCAAAGTAACATTGTTACCGAAGGAAACTTGATAGACGGTTAAAGCTCATGCGTGTTATTTAGACTAGGTTAGTTCATAAGTACCGTTATTAAACCATAGCCCCTTACAAGCTAGTACCCTATACATTAGTGTTCCTGAGCAAAACCTTGCTTGTATTACACAGTAAGCAGTTGGAGCATATTTTACACCACTCATGAACACAAATGTACGGATAGTTATCTACACACACAATCACACTAGTAGTAACATGCTTAATAATCAACACTGTGATCGCACACTTCACAGTGACTGATCGGTTTGCAAAGCCGACCAGCTTCCAGAGTCGTGGGTACACCACATATGGTGCACCACACCGACAGAGCTCAACAACAAAACTATTCCTCGGAACAGCCTCGGACATCACCGAACCATTCCTCGAAATAGTCACAGAAGCGCACCGTTCCTCTGAACAGTCGCAAACAGTCGCCACTCACCATCGAAGAGAGCAGCGCACGACTCGGGAGTCCATTCGCCTCCCCAAGGCACCATGTACTGCGCCGCGGCATAAGTCGTCTTTCCATATGAGCCAGCCACCAGCCGCAACTCATATCGCCCGTGAGGCAACACACGAACCACTCGGTAGGGTCCGCGCATGCCATGATCAAGCTTGCCTGTGGATTGAGCATATTTAATTACAAATGCCAAATCGCCCTCTTTAAAAGCTCGAGGAGAAGACCTGTTCCGATTAACCTGAGCATCCATATCCACCTGGTTCCTGGACAAGCGTTCGGCCGTCCTTTGCCTGGTGATTTCTCTTCTAGCCTCACGGTTGTTGGTAGTGGGATTAAATGCAACATCTCTTATAAGGGCTCGAATCGCTGGTGTTGCATTCTCATATCCTACTAGCAGATTTAATGCTGAGGTCTGCGTAGTCTTCTGTTGGGTCAGGTTGAGAATCAGCTGCAACTGCCACAACTCATCAGCCCACTCGTGTTTCTTATAATTGGATTCGATCCTGAGCATATTCAAAACGGTGCGTACATACCGTTCGACCTGCCCATTCGAATGGTGCATTTCAGGTGTTATGTGGTGAAGTTCTACACCCAAGACCTGCATCCACGATCTAAAACCCACCGATTCAAACATCCGACCTCGATCAGTAATTATTAAGCGCGGCGTACCAAATAAAGACATAACGTTCTGGCACACTCTTTTCAGTTCTTCGAAATCTTGGCAACGGATAGGCGTAAGTAGGCAGTACTTAGTAAAAGCATCGATTACTAACATTACATGTTTGAAACCTTTCGACTCTGGTAAAGGTCCCAAAGCGTCCATGTGAAGTGTATCGAATGGGACATCGGGCTTGGGCCAGGAAGATATAGGCTGAAGCGGTGCGCGAGGGACTCGAAGTTATACAATGGCGTATATATTTCTTTACAAAAGCTCTAATGTTGGGAAACCAGAAATGTCTAAGTATTAGTTCTAGTGTTTTATCGCTACCAATATGACTATGCTCGTCGTGAAAGACCCTAAGCAGGCTCAGACGTTGACCCCTCGGTATAAAACAAAGAAGCCTCGTCTCTGATCCCTCTTTGCTGTACCGATAGTACAGCACGTCATTTCGTACTACATAAAGCGATGAATCTAATTCCCCCCGTTCTAAAGCCTGTATCATGTTTCGCGTTTCTTCGTCCCCAGCCTGTGCAATTTGGGCCCAATTACGAGGCCTGTCTATGCTATTAACAGGGTTACGACTTAGGTAATCTGCATGTGGCAACATGGCGCCTTTTCTGTATGCGATAGTGAAATTAAAGTCTTGTAAATATATCCACCATCTTGCCACACGCGGAACCAAATCTCTCTTGTTTTGAGTTGCTTTAAGAGCATTACAATCCGTGATTACTGTGAAATGCATACCCACCAGGTAGTGCCTAAAATGGCGCAGTGCTTTTACCACAGCCAGGGTCTCGAGCTCGTATGAATGATACTTTGACTCGGCACCCTTGGTCACCTGGCTGTAGTAAGCAACCACATGTTTCAAATTATCTTTACTGACTTGTAACAAAACCGCTCCATATCCCAAACTACTCGCATCGGTATGCACTTCAGTGGTTAAATTTGGATCAAATATTGCCAAGACAGGGGTGCTCGTCAAACTTGCAATAATTTCCTGCCTAACGCGTTCTTCTTCAGATCCCCAGCAAAACGGAACGTTCTTGCGAGTGAGACGCGCTATACATGCTGTCTTTGTCGAGTAGCTTGGGATATATTTGCGAAAATATCCCGCCAGGCCTAGAAATTGTCGCACCTGTTTGACATTCTGCGGGGGATTAGAATTAACAAGAGCCTTGACTTTACCGGGAGAGGGTCGCACTCTGCCATTTGATACTACGCGCCCCAGGTACTCAATTTCAGTACACAAAAACGAGCATTTTTTTAAATTTATTGAGAAGCCTGCCTTGGTCAAGGTTTCTAGAACCTCTTTCAAGGTCTTCAAACCCTCATCAATTGTGTCAGAAAGGATCAAACAATCGTCGATGTATACCAAAACCTTTCCAGCTGCTATGAAATCTCGGAGTGTTTTACTAATGATGCGTTGGAATACTATGGGCGCGTTTGTTAAACCATAGGGCATTTTGAAATATTCAAAATGTCCCTCAGGGGTTACAAAACCAGTAAGCGGGATAGACTCGTCATCTAAACGAATTTGATGGAAGCCTGTGGCCATATCTAATGTGGTGAAGAAGTGACATTTACCTAGGCGGTCAATATGATCATCGATCAAAGGTAGGGGATACCTATCTTTGACCGTTACCTTATTCAGGGCTCTGAAATCTACACACATGCGGTCAGAGCCGTCCTTCTTTTTAACTAATAAGATAGGACTAGCATAGGGCGACTCCGATTCGCGTATTATCCCTTTAGACATAAGGTCCCGAATAATATCGCGGACTTTTGCTTTCTCATCATACGACATTTTATAAGGCCGATAATTCACGGGAACGTCGCTGTTGAGTTGAATGCGCATACATCCAGTAGTGACAGTTGATGTGGCAGTACCCGAAATCATATGTTCCGAGTATTCATTTAAAATTTCGTGTAACTTAGTTAGATCATCGCCCATTAATGGAGTATTGATTGATGTTTGCGCATTAGAGTCCACAGCAGACACAAAAAACGATTTTGAATCGCGAACAATACGTTGTGAGTTTTTGGTTCGTATATAAGTAACACCATCTCTATTTAATACATCCGTACCTATGATAATAGGAGCGTTCATACACTCACTGGGCACAACTAACAAATCTACCTCCAAAGAAATACCCTCCAACTCAATTGTCAACGTCACAAACGAATTGATTTGCGTAATTGATTCGCCTACACCTTTTATCTGACGGTCTATAGTTTTCTTAGTGCAAGAAAAGTGATTTACGACAGAAGAGGATATTAAAGAGACGCCAATAGCCCCACTATCGATTAAAATGTCTACTGGAATGCCCTGGATAACTCCTACCACAATATCATTCCGGTTTTGAAAAGGAGCAGAACAAAAATTAACCTTATTCTTTGATCGTTCTTGTTGGTCAGTACGTTGTTTAGCAAAACATGTTTTGATGTCATGACCCGGTTTCTTACAATAAGCACAAGTCACTGCAGCAGCGCTAGGTCTTTTCTCAGTTACATTTGGCCCCGAAGTGGAGGGCTTATTATCAGAAAAATTTGATCGTTTGGTGCAACTAGCCTGCTTATGACCAGGCTCGCCACATAAAAAGCATTTACTACCAACTGACAAACGCTTTTTGAAACCTTGTGACCTGTTATTGCTATTAGGATTGCCTGAAGCAACCTGCGTGTTCGGACGGTAGTTTGGTGCACTTTTTAATGGTTTAACAAAGGAGGATAAATAATTAACCAGATCAGAAGGCTTCAAACCAGCGTTAACCGCCGCGGCTTTTACTTGCGGATCGACAATTCCTCTTAAAACTATTTCCGTAATCAGGTCATCGCTAATGCCTTTAACGACACGTAAACGTAATAATGATTTGCGCGCGTAATCTGCGTAGGTTTGATATTTGTCTGAGGTAGTGGATAAAACTTCAAACAAAATTCCAGCCGAGTCAATTTTTTTAACACATAAAGGTTTAAAATCCAATTTAAAATTAGTCCAAGTGCGATCATTAGACACCCACTCGTTAAGCCACGACTTAGCATCTCCTTTTAGACAGTGACCTATCCGAGCGAGGCATTCACGATCGTCCCATTTGTTCGCTAATCTAGCCCTGTCAACTTCACTGAACCACGAATCGACGTCGTGAATGCTGGGGTCGAAGTTCGAAACATAATAACTGTGGGTACTTACAGATTTTAGAGATTGTATTGCTTCCACGATCTGCTCCGTACCTTGTGCAGCCGCCGTCTGCTCAACCGACGTTGGTACACGAGAACTCCGCTCCAACGCCTCCAGGCGTGCGAGTACTGCACTCCAAGACTCACAGTTACTCAACGGTGGCGGTAAATGAGACAGTGGTGGTGTGCGCGCGCTCCGTGGCACTTCCTTAGTGCGACTAGCGCGAATCACGCGCCGCCGGTGGTCGTCACTGCGGTTCTTGTCACCAGAATGTCGATCTGTGGGGTTATAATCGCGCGAACGTCGACCGCGGCTCCCGCGTGAACGTGAACGTGTATGCGAACGTCTCAAACGTGGTGTGCGTTGACGTGAATAGTTACGCGAGGGTCGGCCCCTAGAACGACGGTCCCGCGAGCGATGGTTCCGTGAGCGCTTCAAACGTGGTGTCCGGGTGCGCGAGTGGCTCCGCGAAAGTCGAACACTACCGGATCGGTCGCGCGATGGTCGAGAATTTGGTGTTTGACTACGGTAACGCGAGCCCCGGTCATGACTGTGCGAGCGTCGAATCCGAGAACGGTCTCTTTCCTGCGAACGCTCATTACGTGTTGCAGGCGAACGTAAGTGTCGAGAACGGTGTTTATTTGAACCACCCATCACCGCTGTAGCAAAGTTCTCAAGTTTTGAGTAAAAAAACTGGCTATGTAACCGAACGGATAAAGTTTATAGTTGTACACTAGTACCCTCTTTTTTTTATAAGAAAAAAAAAACAGCCAAACCAAGTAAATTAACGTTAAAATGAATGTGGGAATGAGAACTTTTATCCCACTTCTGATATTAGAAATCAGAAGCGGGTTGAGTTTTTTTAAAAAAACAGTTTTATTACGCTAAACAAGTGAATTTACACAAATAGAATTATTGCAAAGAAACCAATCAAAACTTAATAAAAACGACACATGAAATAAACCTAAACACATCTACAAATAACGACTATGACCGCCAGTAGCAAATTACAAACACTAAGCACAAAAGCCTACGTCTACCTCGCACCGCGGACACGAACAGAGTGAGCCCGAGCTACCCCCGCCAGACACTTATATACCTTCTTATCCCCTACCACTAGCCTTAGTTCTAGGTTTTGCCAACAGTAGTATATATGCAACCTCCTATAAAGAGGTTGTCAAATAGAATAAGCTTTTGTTAATGTGTCATATGTGACAGTCTTGAAATATATTGTTTCCCTGCATGGACGTCGTTTCATTACCAGCACACCGATTTCCAGGATATTTCAGTGGCGACGAGCTTGAGCATTTTATTTCGAAGAATCAAAGATGTCTTTCGGTAAGATTAACGAGTTTAACTGGGGCGGCGGCAATTGGTCACTGTACGTGGAGCGGTTGGAGATGTACTTCAAGGTGAATAAAGTGGACGAGACGTTATGGCTGCCAACGCTCATTACGGCTATCGGTGATGAAGCCTATGAGGTACTAAGTAGCCTTGCGAGTCCGAAGAAGCCGGCGGAATTGTCGTACGAATCAGCGGTGAAGTTACTGAAGGATCATCTACAACCGAAGCCGTCGGTTATGGCCGAACGGTATCGTTTTAGGCAAAGGAGACAGCGAGATGGCGAGACAGTGGCGAATTACATAACCGAGCTGAAGAAGTTATCAAAAATGTGTGATTTTGGACCCACTTTGGAAGATAATTTACGCGATCAACTAGTGTGCGGGGTAGTGAGTGACGTTTGTAGGCAAAGGTTGTTTGCGGAGGATAATTTAAATTACGCGAGTGCAGTTAAGTTGGCTTGTGCATTAGAAGCGGCGGAGCGTGACGCGGCTGTAGTTGATGGTTCATCAGGAATTATGGCGGGCGCGAACGCGGTGCACGCGGTGCGGGCGGGGCGCGGGCGCGGGCAGCGCGGGCATACCCGGCAAGCCAGTGGGAAGGCGGAGATTAGGTGCACGGCGTGCGGGAACCTAGGTCACAGCAACGAAGAATGTCGCTACAGAGCGTTTGTTTGTAACAAATGTAAGAAGATGGGACATCTGCGTAGGGTATGCCCTAATAGGGGCGAGTACACCCCACTTCTGAATGAAAAACGGGTGAATTGCGTATCAGACCGGAATGAGGAGTCTGGTGAGGATTCTGGGTCGGACGACATCGAGAAGAAGTTGCATCAACTCAGTTTGGGCAGTTACAAACCCGTAAGCTTAAACCTTATTATTGATGGTGTCATGTTAAAAATGGAAATTGATACCGGTTCATCGGTATCATGCATAAGTAAAAAAACTTACGAACGGTTATTTGCGATTAATAATAAGATTGTTAAAAGTGATTTAGCTTTCAAATTTTATGACGGCAGTTATGTTAAGCCTTTAGGCACAATTAAACCAATGGTTAAGTGGAAAAATATGAGCAAACGATTAGAATTATTTGTAGTTGATGGTGGAACAACAACTCTTTTAGGTCGGCATTGGCTAGCGGAGTTAGGAATACAAATTCCACCGATTCTAATCAACGACCTGCACGTAGTTAAAGATGTTCGTGAAAATGTACGAATGTTGCTCAACAGGCATAAGGAGTTGTTCAGCGGTGGTCTCGGGCGGTTCACGGGCGACAAGGCGACGCTGCGGGTGCGGGAGGGCGCGGTGCCGGTGTTCCATCGCGCGCGGCCGCTGCCCTACGCGCTCAAGCCGCAGGTGGACGCGGAGCTGGACTGCATGCTGCGCGACGGCATTATTGAGCCGGTTGACGCCTCGGACTGGGCGACACCCTTGGTTCCGGTGCGTAAAGCGGACGGTGGCTTACGGATTTGTGCGGACTATAAGGTTACGTTAAATCCCGTCTTAATGGTCGATAGGTACCCGTTGCCGAAAATTGATGATTTGTTAGTTAGTCTGAATGGTGCCCAGGTGTTTTCAAAGATTGATTTATCACAAGCCTACAACCAGGTAGAGCTAGACGATTCAAAGAAATTCACTGTTGTTAACACCCACAGGGGCTTATTTAAATATAATAGGTTAGTTTTCGGGCTTTCATCTAGCCCAGGTATTTTTCAAAGGATTATGTCAAATCTTTTGAGGGATATTCCAGGAGTGGAAGTGTTTTTAGATGATGTGATAATAGGTACGGCAGGGGGATATTCGGAACATTTAAATATACTAGAAAAAGTCTTACATAGGTTATCCAGTCACGGCTTGAAATTGAAATCGAGCAAATGTTCATTTCTTGTCGATGAAGTCAAGTATTTAGGTTATATTATTTCCAAAGATGGAGTGAAGGTCGATAATGACAAGGTATCGGCTATTGTTAAAATTCCGCGCCCGGAGGATATTTCACAATTGAGATCATTTCTGGGGCTAGTAAATTTCTATGCTAAATTCGTTAAAAATATAAGTTCTATTTTATTTCCTCTGTATAAGTTACTTAAAAAGGGTGTAACTTGGGAATGGACCAAAGACTGCGAAGAAGCATTTATGAAAATTAAAAATATTTTAACGAGCGCGGAAGTTCTAGCTCATTACGATGTAAAGAAACCACTGATTTTAACTTGCGACGCCAGCGCGAAGGGCATCGGCGGTGTGTTGACACAGCCGGGGCGCGCGGGCCGCGAGCGCCCGGTGGTGTACGTGTCGCGTGCGCTCACGGAAGCGGAGAAACATTACTCGCAGATTGACAGGGAAGCCTTAGCTATTGTGTTTTGCTTGCAAAAATTACACCAGTACCTTTATGGTAGACGCTTTACTCTCAGAACGGATCATAAGCCGTTGGTAAATATTTTTGGGCCTAAACATGGGATTCCGGCAATGGCTGCGAGCCGAATGCAACGATGGGCGGTCATCTTATCGGCGTATAGTTATGATATTGAATATGTAAATACTAAATTGAATGGAGCGGACGGTCTGTCGCGGCTGCCTGTGCCGCGCTCAGCGGATAAGCGGGACTCGTCACTCGATCCACCTGAGCAAACCTATTTACATTTCGCACAAGAACAATTATTGCTAGACTCTAACATAATTAAACAACAGACCTTGCATGATCCACTGTTAAGTAGAGTATTGTTATATATTAGAGATGGATGGCCTAAGGAAAATGACATTAGGGAATTACAACCTTATTTTAATCGGAAAAATGAGTTGTATGAAGAAATGGGGTGTATCATGTGGGGATACAGGGTTGTAATTCCAGAAAAATGTAAGTATAGGGTTTTAGACGCACTGCATGAATCCCACATGGGCATAAGTAAAACCAAAGCCATGGCTCGCTCGTACGTGTGGTGGGCCGGCATCGACGAGGCCGTGGAGGCGCTGTGCCGGGGCTGCGCGGTGTGTGCGGCGGAGGCCGACGCGCCGCCCCGCCACGCGGTCACGCCGTGGCCCTGGCCAGCGAGACCATGGAGTCGGGTGCACTTGGACTTTTTAGGCCCATTGCATGATAAAACGTACTTAGTTTTGATTGATGCTAGAACCAAATGGATTGAAGTATATCCTGTGCCGAGTACGGCTGGTCGTTACACTATAAGTAAACTTGAGGAAGTTTTTGCCAGGTGGGGATTACCTAGGCAATTAGTCACTGATAACGGGCCTCCATTTAGTAGTTCAGATTTTGCTAATTTTGTACAAAAGAATGGAATCGTACATACATTTTCAGCCCCTTACCACCCCGCGTCGAACGGGGCGGCCGAAAATGCGGTGCGCACAATCAAAAGGGCTATTAAGAAGGCTATTCGAGAAAAGGTTGATATTCAATCTTTTTTGAATACTTTTTTGTTACATTATAGAAACACCGTACACTGCTCCACGGGTGAAAGCCCAGCTAGTTTGATGTTAGGAAGACAATTAAGAACTAAATTAGATTTATTAAGACCCGATAGTAGTAGAAAAGTTGAGGAGGCTCAGGCTAGGCAGACTAAAGTGGGCACCAAGGTAAGTCGAGCTTTTGAGTCGGAGGAAGAAGTGTGGATCCGCCAATATCAAGGCGGTACCAAGTGGGTTCCTGGTAGGGTCACTCAAAGGTTAGGCGAAACTGATTATGAGGCTGTTGATTTGTCGGGTAAACCTTTTCATAGACATGTTGACCAGTTAAGACGGAGATCTTCGCGTAATATCCTTGTAGCTCCGTCACCGCCTAGCGGTGGAAACATGGAAACTCCGGTGAGAGAGCCACGGGTAACCGATGGGGTACAGTCCAGCACGAGTCCACCAGGCGAGTCCGCGTCTGGCAATTTAGATGGAAGAGTTACTAGTTCCTCTTCCGCACCAGCAACTGATTCGCCAGAGTCGGTCATGCCGCCTCCAGCTAGGCCTATACGTAAATGTAGGATTATAAACCCGCCACAATATGTTCACAAATGATGTTAAATATGTTTGAGTTAATTTAATTGTAAGTTAGAGGGGAGGATTGTAGTATATATGCAACCTCCTATAAAGAGGTTGTCAAATAGAATAAGCTTTTGTTAATGTGTCATATGTGACAGTCTTGAAATATATTGTTTCCCTGCATGGACGTCGTTTCATTACCAGCACACCGATTTCCAGGATATTTCATATACGAGTCTTTGTTGTGAGCTCCTCAGATTCCCAGAATCGCTGCAATATGTCATCTGTCTGTAGTTGGCTGTGCATCACAAGTACTTCGTTCATTTCAGTGTGGGATCCCTCAACTTTGCCTGAAATGAGCCAACCCAGAAGCGAATTCTGTGCTAAAACTGAGCCATATTTCTTCATGCCATCTAACAAAATTTGTGCGTATATCTCTGCTCCTAAAAGGAGGTCTATACCGCTAGGCTGGTAAAAGGTGGGATCGGCTAAGGTCAACTTTTTTATCTTTGCGGCACAGGTTACATTTGCTTCCTTCCTGGGTAAAATCGTCGACAGGGTTTTTAGAACATGAGCTTTCACACCAACAACTGGCTTATTATCATGCAAACTAAATAAGTTGAACTGTACGACTTCCTTGGACAATGTGGTAACCTTTGAATCAATACCTGTAACCTTGCTATAAACATTCTCCCTGTGTAGACCTAAACGTTGAGCAGCTGTTGTTGTGATAAACGACGCCTGTGACCCTTGGTCGATCAGCGCTCTCAGGGTATGTTTGTTCCCATCCTTGCCTCTAATTCGTACCATTGCCGTAGCTAGCAAGACTTGTGTTCCGGTTATATCAGCCTTGTGCACTGCTAACTGGTTTGTATCTTCATCTTCCACCTCTTCTTCATCTTCATCGATATGAATAGCATGCGTCTGTTGGGTTTCTGGAGCATTCATATGCAGGAGTGAGTGGTGACGTCGTTTGCAAATTTTACACGCTGTATTCTGTCTACAAAAGCGTACGCTATGCCTTGGTATCAAACAATTAAAACATAGCTGTTTTTCTCTGGCAATGTCACGTCGTTCTTCTGGGTTCAATTTAGTAAACTCCTTACAACTGTAAATGTAGTGGTCTTCGCTACAGAGTATACAAATAGGTTCAGTACTGGCCTTAAATGCTTTCAATTGTGGTGTGCGATTCGTCCCTTCCTTCGGAATAGTGAGTTGTAATGATTCAAGTGTTCTGAATCGCATATCCATAAAGTCCAGTAGCTCCTTAGTAGTCGGAACCTCACTTGATCCTCCCAGTCTCTGCTCCCAAAGTCGATGACTCTCCGTATCAAGTTTAGCTACAATAATGTGTGTAACAAGAGGATCCCAGTTTGCAGTTGATACGCCCATATTATTGAGTGAATTTAGCGATTCATTTGTAGTGTCTAGTAATGTGCGTATCCCCTTAGCGGATTCCGTCGAAAGTTTCTTTTGGCTAATCAGTCGTGTGATGTGTGAGTGCACTATAAGTCTCTTGTTATTATATCTAGCTTCTAACACTTCTAGCGCCTTGCAATAATTTGCTTCAGTTACAGGAAATTGTCGTAGCAATAACTCTGCATCACCTTTCAAATTACTCTTCAAATAGTGATATTTTTGGATGTCACTTAGTTCAGCGTTATTATGAATGAGTGACTTGTATAAATCATAGAAACTGGTCCATTCATTGTAATTACCCGAGAAAGAAGGAATTTCTATGGCAGGTAACTTTGTTCTACATGCTGGGGTAGTAGCTATGGTTTCATGATCACAACACTTTGCAACTGTAATACTTGGTTTTGTAGTTAGTTCATCTAAATTTTCTTTCATAAGAGTTTTTAATTCTAGGTAATCATCTTCACAGTTGTAATAAAAATCTTCCTTAAAATATTGCAAATCCTTCTTTTCGGCTGCTGTAGCTACTTCAAGTATTTTAAAGTGATTATTTTTAAACATCACAAAGTTTGACTCGAGCAACTCCAATCTTGTTTCAATATATGATTTGCTAACTCTGGATTTTGATTTTTTGTAATTAGTTATAAGTCTTCCAATTTGTTGAGACAAGTCGCCCTGTGCCAATAATAGCTCTTGAATACCCATTTTGCCACAGTTCTATCTTTATGTTTATTTAGAAAGTAACCGCAAGCTGTCTCTAAGAATTACTAAATTGTCAGTTTCTGTTTTCTAATTCTAAGCTAACACTTCCAGAAAATCACCAAAGTTAAACAAGTCCAAAAGGTTTTTAATTTTTTACAAAGTCATTTGAACATACAAAAATCACTAAAAGTTTTAAGTGCCAGAGTTTCTTGAAATCACGCTAAGTCTTTTTTTTCATATAAAAGTCACTCAAAATATTCTAAGTCCCCAAACACCAAAATTGCACAGAGTCCTAAACTTCTTCACGAAACGACAGTCTTTTTACTTACAGTTGTTCTAGCAAACCAAATCCGTACGCTACACTTCAATCCAATAGGTGGCACTGTAATCCGTTAGCACTTAGCACTTCACTTCAATCCGGCTCTTCAAGGTCCAATATTTAAGCACTACACACACACTCACAAATAAGAACACTTTCTAGGGCTGATGATAACTTTTTTGAGTAAGGAAGAGACAGCTTATTTACGTCTAAGGAAAAATCCGGTCTGCCGCGCGAGTTAAATTAGTACAGCGCCATCTCTGATCAAACAACGGTACTAAACTTGCATATAATTGTTATTAAAATATATACTAAATTACTAATTAAACACAATGGAGTAAAGATCTTCCATTTAATGAGAGTAAATGCAAAGTTATAACTTTTAATAGATCCCATTGCAGTTGAGTATACATTATATGACGCGCCTTTGGCTAGAGTAAATGAAATACGTGACCTTGGATTAATTTTAGATTCTAAGCTTGACTTCAACAATCACGTGACATCAATCTGTAAAATGGCTAAATAGGACATTGGGATTTGTAATGAGGACTGCCGCGGACTTTGACGATGTTAGGGTGGCTATAACATTATACAACGCGTATGTCAGAAGTAAATTAGAATACGCAGCAGTGGCATGGGATCCATATAATAAAAAGTACATACTACTGTTAGAGAGGATACAGCGGAATTTTTTACGCTGGCTGTACAAAAGGAAATACGGCTATTACCCGTACCTATATCCTTCAGCTTTTGTTTTGGGTATGGTTGACCTAGAAACCCTAAAACTTAGGAGAGCAATGGCAACTATGAGGCATTTTCTCTTCATTATTCACCACACACTGGACAGCAAGCGAGTTTTGGAGAATTATTAGTGCCATGGAGAATGCCGCGGGGGGAGGAGGGACTAGTGGCTCCGCGCCGGAGGACACGTCTCTTGATGAGGCCCGAACGGTACGGGCTGCACATGCGCCTACAAACCGTATCTTGAGTCTGGTAGGGGACATACTCATCCAGCACGAGGAACTGGACATTTTTGCTGATGGACTAATTAATTTATTGACATTATTTCATACGGTTGTGGACAAAATGGTTTTATTATAAGTTTTATTTTGACATTTATATTGTAATTCGTTTAATTTGTTTAATAATTTTTATTATAATGTTATTAATTATTTTTGTTTATATCCATGACATTATTTGATTTCGATGACATTGTTGTGACATAGTTTATTTGTGTGAAATTTAAATTGTTATTAATCTTTGTAGTATTTTTGTGCATGAGTATGTAAATTTAAGCTTGTTTGCGACTTGGTGTAAACTGTAAGCTACAAGTGGTTTGAAATAAATAAAAAATAAAAAAAACCTTGAGGATTTTCAACTTAACCCACTTAGCGAGGATTCCATCAATTAGATTTAGGAGTTGAACTCCGAAAAAAAACTATTTTTTTGTAGGTAAAAAGTCAATTTGATCTCGCCCTAACCTCCGGATTCACTGTAACACATATTTAAAAAAATCTTTTCGTAGTTACTACGCTTATTCTTTTTTTATGATTATCATAAAAAGGGTCGATAAATAGACACGCTATTTCAGCAACAATCCAGTACAAAGCCGTTTCACTGAACTCTAAATGTGTTAGCAGTGCTCTCTTACTAGTTAAATGTTGTAAAATTTTAGCACAAGCCTCTAGTGTAGTTGTGCATGCATTGTAAGATGTTCATTGCAGCGGATGCAGCTGCGCTGAATTATTCATTGCGCACGAGTTTACATTCGTATCTCTTTTAAGTTTTCATAAGCTTCAACAGCCTCTATTGCCCGTGGCCTGAGAATGTTCAAGACAATACACTACAACTTTACTTGAAACTTCAATACAATAGCCTTTCCATGTTAGGGGTAAGTATCGGGCTTTGACCTTTAGATAAGTTTACTTATTGTTAAGTTGCGGCATTGTAATTAAGTGGAGGCAAGGAAGTTTGTTAGATATTTTCTGATCACTTATATTGAAAAACTTAGTCTGGAGAAAATAGGATAGATAATATTTGAGTGTCTTACCATATCGTTCATACAACGTTATTTGATTTTGAGAGTGATGGATCAGTGAGTGCACCTGTGTATTGCGCGCACACTTGTGCACTATAATATCTCCTGCGTAGTTGGCTGAGTTTGGCCGCCGTGATCGAAATCGGCCAGGAGGACTATTATTATTATTACAACGTTATTTGACAAATATTTAGCATGCTGACATTTTGGGTGACTGTATGTTGGTATGCAAACTTTATTTAATAAATAAAAAAACATGCGATTGTAAAGTTTGTTGCGACGCTTCTTCTCAGCACTTGTTTAATTGTCTGTGTTTGGTCGGGCCCAAAAGATAAGGAGACATGCTGAAGCCTGATAAAATGTAATTTTCACGTTCATAAATAACATATTATATGTTGAAATCTAAATAAATGATGTTTACTTATGGACTATTGACTATTGAACGAAGTATTACATTAACATCAGTCGGTACATAAGTGAAACAGCCACAGTAGCTATCTCATTTTGTGTGAACCTCATTACGAGTAGGTACATTAATCCTGACGCCGTCAGATAAAGTGCGCATCCTGCTTCGATTCTGTAAAAACGTGCTGGCACCGGCTCGAGATATCGGATCACGCGTGTTTATGAAACAGCCTTTGCCGAATCGATACTGCGAAGAAATAGAATTACCAAAATTAAGGGTATAATTAAATAATAATAAATACACAACAACATCACATGCATTGATCTGACTCCGTGGTAAGCAGCTTAAGCACTTGTGTTACAGATATCGGAACCAACAGTGGTATTTATAAATAAACTTAAATAAATACATATAACACCCAGACCAGGACAAACAGACATGCTCATCCACACAAATGTTTGTACAGTGCGGGGATCGAACCCGCGACCTCTTGGTTATTAGTCAATTTCTTGACCTTTACACAAAAATGAAATGAAATCTGAGGTTCAACAAATAAAAGTAGAAACAGACCACTTTGAGTGTGATTACGTACCGCCAGCGTCATAAATATAGTGAAATTTAAGTTCTTTTTAGTCGGTAACTATTGTCAATGCAGTCGTGGTCATTTTCACGTGGGTGGCTCGCCGAACAGTCTCCCGCCACTTTGTTCTCACTAAGAAATTGCGCAGCACCCAAACGTGGCTCCATATCAAAATAATAATCTTGACAGTTTTCAACAGATTGACTGAAAAAAATGACTATAATATATAGCTACTATACTTTTGCCGCTGACTGTACTACTAAAACCGCATTCGGGCTCAATCCGGCGTCCGGCGCAGGGCAGGGCGCGGCAGCGTCGCCGCTCGTGCATCGCTTTGCATGAAATTTTCAACGAAGTAATCTCTTTGTGGCGCGCCACCAGCCTTTATTTTGCCTGGAATTATTTCATAACGGGCCGGTGTAAACGTTTTCATTAATCGCGCTTGGAAGGCCATTTCTGCGACACAAAACCGCGCAACCGGGGACGTTTCAACTGATTACTATTTTTTCCTCTAAAACCTAGTTTAGAGTACAATTTTGACAGAAATCTGGGTAATGTTAAATTTATGGGTACAACTGTAATATTTAAAAAGACCGAAAACAAGTAGAATTAAATGACTGGATGTTTATGTATTATTTCAAAAGTATTTACCTAAACGTCTATTTAATATGTTATACTCAATGTTACTAACAAAACCCACTTTTACAAATAAAGTTTTGTTTCTCTACAACCCTCAAAAGATGTAAGTGGTTTCGTACAAACAAAAGGCTTTCAATCCTTAGAGACTAGCTTTTGATTAAAATTAATTTAGGATTCGTGGAGAACAATAGCCACTCAAATTCCTTTGCCAATTATGAAGTACGCTTATGAAATATCTGCGAGGAAAGTGTTATAACATTCCCTGGACTAGTTAGAGACAATCAGACAACTCTGCTTAATTTTCTGAAGCGAAGTAAATGACGTTAGCTCGATATAGACAAGAAGATTAATCAATCTTGAACAGATACTGCTGAGAGGCTGAACGCGAATCAAGAATCAATTAGCAAGTGTGACGCTACCGACATAGATTAATTAATTAAACAATTTTCATTGCAATGAGACACTTTTGACGGATTATTTCGCGATCTATTTTCATTTCGTTTAAACCTGACGCTTCGGAACCTTTTCAGCGTCCGTAGTCGCAGGTAGACTGAGTTAACCTCAATCAGTCAATCTGAAATTGTAAATAAATCGCGAAATAATCCGTAAAAATTGTCTCATTTCATTGTCTACTGTTCGCGTAACCCAAAGAAACAAATAAACAATTTTCACCATCACGGTCATAGAAAAAAAATTAGATGCTTCCAGCAACCATAAAAAACCGTTAGTTATTATTTGGGGTCTAGAGAAAATCAGTAAGTAGGAAAATTCATCACTGACACATACTCGTCACAAAACGTCTATCATTACCGCGACTCTTACTCATTATAGCTTCCTTCCTCATGCATTGTCTCGAACAAGTTTCATACTTCGTCATACTGAAATCAAATTGAAATCTTATGCTCTTTTACCTCCTCACTGAATCCATCATACATCTTATGTTATTATACGTTCTGTTTCACTTCCATGTACTTAATGACAAAGGGCTATTTAAATTCGTTGCTGCCTCGTTGGTGTAGTGGCAAAGTCTCTGCCTTACATCCGAGAGGTCTTGGGTTCGAATCCAGGTCGAACCAAAATTGTTTCTGATATTTTCTGTCACGAATTTATAAAAAAACAGCTCGGAGTTGGGAAGTTGGCGGTGTTACAACACCTCGTGCCTCGGAAAGCACGTTAAGCCGTTGGTCCTGCTCCTGATCTCTCTCCGGTCATGTCGGATTGCCGTTTCACCGAACTTTGAGAGTGATGGAACAGTGAGTGCACCTGTGTATTGCGCTCACACTCGTGCACTATAATATCTCCTGCGTAGTTGGTTGATCTCTGTTGAGATTGGCTGCTGTAGTCGAAATCGGCCAGGAGGACTTTTATTATTATTATTTAAATTCATATACTTGATATATAGGTTTAGATAAAACTTTAAGAGCAAACAAACAAAGTCCCAACACCGGATCACATATTCGAATGCCGCCGGGTCAAGTGGAACGGATACGAACCTTAAAGGCTATAATTTAATTAAGCTGGAGGTCCCACAACTTCCGCCGTACGAAAATATGTTCTCAAGTAGCATCCGCCTTTTGACAAAGAAAAATTAGACGCTCGATAATAACATCCTGTTTCATGTTATGTCTCTTGAATACATATTTGTTATTTTTCCATTATGTAAATATTTCAGAGACAGTATTTAATATTATTTTATTCAGAATTCTCTACATAACTCGTTCGCAATATCGGATTAAGCGTCTCACATCTCAATAAATTAAAAACCTTACTTCCAGATTCTAAAGTGATCATATCATGGAAGTTTAGAATTTTAAAATGCTTTTTTGTACTATTTTCATAACAAAGGTATGATATCTTCTTTCTCGGTTCGCGTTAACTCTCGCTTAGCGGTTGTTTAAAAAAAATGTGCATTGTTTGGGAATATCCTTCTTTGACACACAAAAGTCATTGTAAAAAATAAGCCCCCGTAAATATTTTTGAACATTTTGTAATTATTCATTAACTAGTATATTTTTCCCAGTACCATCTGTACGCTCTATAAGTTTAACTGGCAAAAAATGAGTTTTAGCATTATGTCCGCTATTTGTTCAGTTTCATATTGTGCTATAAAGTTTTTAAATATTTTTTTAAGGAATGTTGTTTCCTTAAGATTTGGTACTGCTTAAGCTCGAATGACTCGCGACGCATAAGTGTATAAAACATTATCGTACTTTGCAGTTGCCGAAGACGCACCGTCTGTGCTCTACTGAGTTCGAAATTCTTCAGCGCTTCTTTGACTACGGTAATAAAAATATTTGAGGTGGAATTTTGTAAGCGGCTTACAGGTTACACAGCGCGGGCGGGAGGTTCCTTATGACTCCGTCTCCGAATGAGGAAACCATTAAATTCTGTGTTAATAAATGCACGGTGCGTAAGTACTGCCTGAAGTCTTAGTAATCGTAAAAAAAAATTCTGGGCGCTCAGAAGGACGCTCACTCGCCTCGGAGTAACGAGCGACCGAGGCATAGATTTAACGCTAAAGATAACCCAACGACTGTCTACCGTACAACGACAAATATTTCAGAGAATCTAACGCTCCGATAAAGATTAGGATAACACTCAGCAGAAATAACAGTAAAAGGAAATCGTTGGCTTCAATTGTAACGTTTTTATTTTAAACCGAGATAAGCCAGATTAAAACAGTCAAAAGATTATCTTGCTTTGCACAGGACACATCAAATATAGAGTAGAGGCTGAAATTGTGTAGAATGAAGTAAGCGCAGATTTTCGTGTTTGTTTTAGACTAATCTAGACGGTTTAGTGCTGTCAAAGAGGCATTCATAGCCAAAAGATAAGTGTCGCTGGGCACTGGAGCCGCCGCCGGGCACAAGAGCCGGTGTTGCAGTAATTTACGGCTACAAAAGTGCTGGCCGCGGCCGTTGGCACCACGCCACCGCCCCTAACCATTATTGCTTCCTGTATTACGACGTTTTCATACTACATTGCTGCTAGTTTCTGCTTTACGACACTCTTTTAATAAGAGAATGCTCTTTACTGACCGAACAGTTCAAAGGGAATTGGAAAACGCACCTAATCGTGAGTGAATTTGTGCAGTTCCTATAGCCTGACAAATAACGGACGTTTTCTAGAGAAAGGGTTGTTGTTTTAATAGCTGATTCGTAGGTAGGTGTCGTGATTGATATCCCATTACCGTCGGTGCAGTGCTATCAGTGGTAATGACTTGTGCGACTCCTTGATTGAACCGACTCCCGCTTAATTGTCACCCCCCCCCCCCCTTCCGTGCCCGCTCACCCGTCTGTGTTTAATGACGCCCCACAGATATATCGGGGAACTTCGACAAATCCCTTGCGGGCTCATTACACATTACTTTCGTATAACTCTAGCTGTGCAAATGTAACGAGTGTTTCAACTTTGTTGAACAAGATTAATGTTTGGCGATTGTTTTAAAATGGCACAGTTTGTCATTGATTCAGGGTAAAAAGTTGCAATGCAGCATCTCAGTCGTTAGTGAACAAACAAATCCGCGCCGAGTCATGTCCGCTAGGTGCAAACAGAGCGGAGGTGGCGACGCTCCAACTCCAGACAAATACGACAAAGTGACGCTATCTTATGACGTGTTCGCCACACTGCAAGAACCTTAGATTATATACAGGCTCGCGTATGCAGCTTACATTTTGCATTCTATTGTGAACAAGATGCCAAATTACAAAATAATAAGATAGTACTACGTGTTTCAGAAATCATTTTCACTTAGCGGTAGAAATATGTTTGAAAACCTAAGTCTAAGATAAAAGAATGAATCTATTCAAAAGTCTTATTGTCTTTGGGGTCTGTTAATCTTTATTTTTTTATGTGCAACTAAAATGGCGATTAACCAATTACATTACTTCATTTCTTCCAGTTATTTTACTAAGCGATAATGTTTATATAGCGCTTTCCTCGACACTATTATTACAGCTAAGTGGACTGTCGTGGCCAAGTATATTTAACTGTGACAGCAAATGAGTAGAGTTATTTTTTTGCTAAGTTGGGCGCTTGAAAAAAATACTGTTTCCTGTTCATGGTATTCTTTTGTACGTTTAATGGGGAACTTTTGTTTGACGAGGCGATGACTTGAAGTTACAATACTTACCTGTTAATAAACTGGCAGATGTACATCAACTCTATTTTAAGGAATACTCTGTATAGTCATAGCGATCTCAACAGAGGACGGCCAACTACGAAGGAGATATTATAGTGCAAAAGTGTGAGCGCAATACACAGGTGCACTCACTGTTCCATCACTGTCAAAGTTCGGTGAGACGGCAATCCGACATGACCGGAGAGTGATCAGGCGCAGGACCAACGGCTTAACGTGCGCACCGAGGCACAGGGTGTAATACCGCCAACTTCCCGACTCCGAGCTGTTTTTGAGAAATTCATGACAGAAAATCTCAGAAACAGTTTTGGCTCGACCTAGGATTCGAACCCAGGACCTCTCGGATGTAAGGCAGAAACTTTGCCACTACACCAACAAGGCAGTCAAAAAAGTTACAAAACATCATAAAACCGTTATATGCATAATAATGATGTATATATCAAAATATAAGTACTCACACAGTATCTCTCTGTATATTGCTTTGTCCAAGACGTTTCTTTAAAACAAGTTAAATGCGGCTTCATAAATTATTATCACCAGACGTCGCACAAAGCGAGACTTACGAGCCGTGTGCGACGCAGCGCGCTATCAATGTCTGGTGTGCCATGTATCTAAATACAATATCACTCTATAACTCACCCCTGAATGTAGAGCAGTTTTGAATAGGGTTAGAATCATCTCCGAAATTCGTTAAAGTCATAGTCATAGTTCATTTCTGTTTTAGATTTATTATCGTCACATTGCATAGTCATCCACAGTTTTGAACACACCAATTACCTAGCCCCAAACTAAGCGTTAGCTTGCACTATGGTGCCTAGAATACCGGATAGAAGTACTTATATACACTTATAAACACCCATGACTCAGGTATAAATTGCTCGCGCTCATCACACAAACATTTGCCCCTAGCAGGATTCGAACCCACGACAGCCGGTTTTGTAGTCTGGACCTCAGACCACTAGACCAAAGCTATCGTCAATACATACTTTTATAAAAAATCGGACAGTATCAGACAGTATCTTGAGAACAGCAGAAAGCAACATAAGTCTGTCCAACAAAACACGCCTTTCTGTCTCGATTAATGTCTATCTAAATCAAAAGATGGAGTAAGGTCGAAACAAACATTTTCCTTAATGTTATTTGAAATGTTTATATTCTTATGGTTAATGTTTCTGGGTACAGGTTTTACACTTACCAAAAACTTAAATTTATCTTAACTATTCAAAAAATTTCATGAAATAAAACATTACAGGAACAAGAGTAAAGTCTACTTTTCAATGTGCACGTTTCCGAGTGTACATGTTGTTTTTATACAAAATGTTAAAATCAACAAATTTGAATCACTGTAGCTTTTAGTGTATTCTTATATATTTTCCTCATAAGCAAGGAATCTTCGATAAAGGAAGTAATCTTTTCTCTTTACCAAACGAGTCAAATTACAAAGGCAAAATAAAGGTTAGTAAATTACGGTAGATCATATTACGTTATAAATGGATACAGATTACAGCGAGCTTCCAGGAGGTCCTGACATACGCCCCCCCCCCCACCCCCGCGCCACGCAGCCTTGACCTCCCGGCCCGGGAAGAGACGTCAGCCCGTTACTCATTGTCATCCTGCAAATATGCATTACTCACACAGCCCCGTAACTCAAACTGTCCCGGCTCATAAACACAGCTTACCGCGACACTCCCCTTGAAATTATTTACTTACTCGTAAGTACCTAATAATTACAATGCATATCTTACGCCGGCTCGTGAGTTACATTAAGTCGTAACGAGAAATAGAGAGGGTAAATAAATAAAACGGAAGAGTGTAAGTGAAAGCTCGCAGTTCTTGGCCTTAAGCAGCGTGCATAATACACGAACCGGGCGCCGGTAATTGCTCCTCTGTGGCTACGTGCCGACTATCCTAACATTATGCGTTCGTAAATTGGCATGATGACACCCATCTTCAATATTTTCAAGACCATGGCGTTTATAAAATATAGCCCCTATAAAGTTAATACAACCAGGCACCAGGCGAGTCACTGATATTGCCCTTCCAGCATTTCTTTCTTCGGCATATGGTACCGCTGGTCTCTTTAGCAAAATTTTGCGCTATTCAGGCGTAACGGAGACAGCGTACCTTCCCGAAGCGACAAATGCGTGGTTAGTGGCTTGCCAGAGGACAGACCTTCCCACCGCTCATTCCTCCCAAAAACAGTGGGACGAGCCTCTTTGTTTGCGTGTCCAAGGCGAGCTGTTGGCTCGCTCGGGATGTGCTGCAGAGCGTGCCCGCCTTAGGGCTGTATTTCGGGCAGAGTCTGGGTACTGGCTGCAAGCTCTCCCTTCTCCCTGTGTCGGGACTCTGCTCGACAAGATCTCCTTTCAATTATGTGTGTCCCTGAGACTTGGCGCTCGCACGATTCACCCCCACCGCTGTCAGTGTGGTGATTTAGTGAATGATCTTGGACACCATGGTCTCTCTTGCCAGTTTAGTGCTGGCAGGGTCTCCCGTCACGCCTGCTTAAATGATGTCATCCGCAGATCACTTGTCGCCATTGATGTGCCAGCAGTACTAGAGCCTGCTGGCATATTTCGTGATGACGGCAAGAGACCTGACGGAATGACAATCATTCCCTGGCGGCAGGGGCGTTCGCTTATATGGGATGCCACCTGTGTTGACACACTGGCGCCATCACATATAGGCCGAACTTCTGCCGTTGCTGGTGCGGCGGCTGACGCTGCCGAGTCGCTGAAGATGCGCAAATATGCTGCCCTCTTGGAGAGCTACATATTTGTGCCTTTCGGTGTGGAGACCATGGGCTCCTGGGGCTCCAAGGCTATCGCCTTCTTCAAAGAGCTGAAGAAGAGATTAGCTCAACACACAGGTGACCATAGGGCTGGTAGCTTCCTCGGCCAAAGGATCAGCCTTGCCATACAAAGAGGAAACGCTGCCAGCCTTTTGGGCACCATACCCAATGGCAGCTCTGGGGGAGATATTTTTTCTATATAGTTTGAATTTTTGTTTCCTTAATTTATTATTATTTTTTTTTTTTTGGATTATCTGTTACTATTAGGCTAGTTGTATTCTAATATCTTAGTTTAATTATCTTTATGTACATCTATTTATCTCATTGTTAATAAAAATGTCAAGTTATACAACCAGTTTATTTCCAAAAAGCTGTAGAAACCAATTTTCAAACACACAAAACTCAATAAATATTCGGTCAATTGACTCCGATTTCTGATACATGACCGTGACGTCACGTTCATGTATTCCCATACAAAATCAATGGAGGCAGACCGTTCTGACAGATAACAAAAAGTTTGTCAACGATTGGTGGTGTCATCTAGCCTATTAGACAGTACCACAGTTCCGACAAGTCGTGCTTTGCAAAGGCATTCTCAGCAACGTCTAATACCTACTCCTAATAGTCGGCGCTTAAAGCGAAGTCGCCCGCTGCAGTGAGCGCGATTCCGCTTTGTCTGATCTTGAACGCACAAACAAGGAACCTCCTCTCGGGTTTTATTAAAGCGTAAAATTTCTCATTTCGTGGCTTCTCGTTACGATGAACACCGGCGAACGCGGGAATTAACGAAAATATGAGCTCGAGGAATACTTACACAAAAAACGTGCCGCTGCTTTATAAATATATTACGCGAGCTGCGTATCATGTTCATGTGGCTTGAATAACGCTGGGTTTTTCTCGGAAAACTTGGTGTTTGTTTTATTTAGGTTAAGATTTACTTAAAAGTATAAAATATTATGATGAATAGACGAAACAGTCAGATTGGGCGTTAGTACTTGAATATTCAAAAGAGCAAAGTTGAGCGAGTCTGTTCACTTAAAGTCCGTGAACAGGCAAACTACTGTAAATAGAATAATAGAAAATTGAGGCAGCGCGAACGGCTCAGCAGATGCTTTCAAATTTGCACGAATTGGTAAAGATCGCCGCGAGTGCTGATAATAGAATTGGAATAGAAAAGTTCCTTCACAAAATGAAAGTTCGGTCGCACAGTTCTATTTTCGAATTAAAACTTAAAACTGATTTTTCGGGAAGAAACTGTCATTTTAAATAGTCTCTAGTTACAACAAAGACTTTGTAAAACAGTCATCTTGAAGTTTGAAAAATGAGCCAAAACAAATACTATCTGTACTATGATCAAACCTCGTAGCATCGATGGTTGATAAAACTTTATAAAATATTAAATTTCTCATTAAATTTATCACTGAACCCATTGCCTTCTTTCTGCATGACCTTGAAGTCGACTGGCAATGGGTATACAATGGCAATGGGACTGGCAATATACAAAGGGTGGACTTAACGCTTTTAGCATTATATATTTATATTTCTTGTGCTTTAAAGGTTTTAATAAATAAATAATTTATTTTGTGCTAATTTGACTAAGGAAGGCGCTACAGGTTTGTTCTCTAACTTTAGCTGAACACTACAACGCAACTGACTGTTTTCAAATCACAGGAAAATGTGAAACGGCTCCAGTCCAGCTCCAATCAGTCATATTTTTTTTTGTAATTAAAGAACCCCTTACAAGAGTAAGGAAGACTGTTGATAAGCTTTAATGACTGGACGGATTTTCACCAGCCATAGCTAAGAACGCTTTGATTAAATTACCATTTTATTATATCTCCGTTTTGAATTCGGTCCATCCGATTGGGTGCTACGACGCCACAAACAGACACACAACAAAAAAAAACAATAAAAAGCATACACAAACAGATATAGGGATTAAACTTACAATACCTCTATTTGTCGTAGGTGGTTAAAAATAGTCGAAAATCAGAAAGAACTCTTCTTCGTATTGCGAGGCGTAGTCGCTCAGAACCGTCTGCACTAATCGCCCGCTATTTTCCGACACAGTGAAGGCCTCTGCTCGTTCCGGTACACAAGTATACACTTACACACGGTCCCACTAAAGAGCACTACCTTCTCTTTCGGCAAGAAGTACATATGAGTCTAAGTCTTAAGAAGTAATTCGCATGAAATACGACGTCATTCTCGATGCATTATCAAACGCGAGTCGTATTTTTTTTATGCTTTTCGCTGAGTTTTCCCATAGTTCATGATTTGGTTTAGTTCCCGTAAAGTTTTTAGATATCTTAGTGCACTTCTACTCTTACTTATTTACTTACTAGATATGTTGCATTATTTTGTTTCGTGTAAAAAAAGTGATTTTGAAAAACATTAAAATTTTAAAATTGGACAATGAGTACATTAAAAATCTTCGAGAACACTATGTAATTCGGTGAAAATGCTAGCTGCCGGGCGTTGAAGGCGCCAGGTGGAGGTGGCGATAGCTGGGCGCTGGGAGATGTAGGCGTCCGATAAATGAGGTGAGCAACACACTACATTGAAGAAAGCTTATTTCATTGCTATCATAATCAGACGGAAAGATATCTTCTGGTGGATATAGGCCTAAAGAACGGCCGCCTGGAATCGATTTGATCCTGCAATCTTTATTAGGTCATCAGTCTTTTTGGCCGATCGACACCCTACGCTGCGCTCTTATCAAATGCTGAGCTAAGAATACGAATACGAACATTTACGTGAATGTATTTTTTGCTGTCAAAAACTTATAGGTACGAGCAGCACGTCACCGTAAACACGGTAAGCGCTTGTGATTTGGGCGATTTTGCAACAAAAATGGATAATCTGATGCGACTGTGTAAAAGAGTCATTATCATCAGCCTATATATGTCCCACAGCTGGGCATAGGCCTCACCTCAACTATGAGGTGGTGCGAGCCATACTCCACCATGAGGGCTCAGTGCGGATTGGTAGAGGGGTGTGTGTAAGGACTACTGTCAGATGTTATTAAGCCGCCCGTCCCTCCGACCAGGCTTAATGACTAATATCTATCGATATTAACCGGGACCAACAGCTTAACGTGCCTTCCGAAGCACGGAGATGCTTGTAAATAGACGTCACTTTTATGGTCAGAATGGTCACCCATCCCAAACATGACCGCGCCTTAGGTTGCTTAACTTTTGGTATCACTACCAAAGCGCTGCAACTACTGCGCCACAAGCACCTCAAGTACTGTAAGTACTGTAAAAGAGTACCTAAGAATCATTCAGCTATTTCACAGTTAGACTTTCTCGTCCCAAAATGTCACTCGTGTCCCGCTCCTTATCTTCCCGTCCGCGTCTAGTCCCGCGCCCGGAAATTAGTTTCCCCGCGCGTTTCTTGCCGCCGCCGACGCCGGATTCAATCGGCTTGGCGTACTTTTAAGCATTCCCGCTAATTGAGTTCGTCATTACACCGTACTTCTTGATTTCTTTTTGATTCGTGCCAAGTTTCTTACGCTCCGACAAATATTTTTTTGCTAACTTCGCCTAATTAAATAAGCAGGTTTCGTTTACGCGGCGTTTTTTTTTCATGCGAATAAAAAAATAAGCAATCGTCTACGGTTTATTTAAATTAGCCTACGATTGCATCATTTTGAAGTGTTTATTAAACAATATTGATTAACCAAATTTTCCAATCCAAAAAGTGCAGTACAATGTTTGGTATGAAAATCATACTTCTGCAGAAAAATGTGATCAATCCTGAAACCAATCTTTCCTTATAAAATTAATATCCGCTCAACAATACTCAGATACTGATAACGTAAAACTTATTAAACTAAAAGGATTCTGATTAATCCGTGCCGGACCAGCGAACAGATACCATCGTTAAGCCATCGGGAGACCGTACAAGTAACATGCGCTTCCCGGATCATTGATTTCTATTTTAAATAGAGAAAGTGGGTCGCGCCTTTGACCGACATTCGGCCGCGCCGCAGCCGTGAGCCGCACGCACGCGATAAGCGACAATGAGAATTTTTGACAATTTACATTAGACACTATCACTAACATGAACTGAACTGTCATGAATTTCTCAAAAATAGCTCGGAGTCGGGAAGTTCGCGGTGTTACACCCCCGTGCCTCGGAAAGCACGTTAAGCCGTTGGTCCTGCGCCTGATCTCTCTCCGGTCATGTCAGATTGCCGTCTCACCGAACTTAGAGAGTGATGGATCAGTGAGTGCACCTGTGTATTGCGCTCACACTTGTGCACTATAATATCTCCTGCGCAGTTGGCTGATCTCTGTTGAGATTGGCCGCCGTGGTCGAAATCGGCCAGGAGGACTATCACTAACGAAGATGTGGCTTGATGTGGAGCCGTGGGTACACATCCCACATGTTGCAACTTACTTTCATAGAACATTATTGTTATTGCGTTGTCAAGTTTTATGTCAAAAAATATTTTTACTTACTTACTTTACTAAGACAATGGCTACTAGAAAATGCATTTTACTCTGTAGAGAAATTCCGGAGATGTACGTGTAAAAAAAAATATGAAGTTAAGGTCCCTCTGAGATAGTAGATGGTAGATGCATGGATAATAATAATAATGAAATCTTTATAAGATAAGATATTTATTTTTATAAACATGGTACATTTTTGGTTCTTATATTTAGGTGTCGTGCACATGTTTAATCAATCTATCGATATACAAATGTTATGATATCGTCATGCGTAACTACTTAACTCAAACGTTAATAAAGTTAATGATTGGAGTAAGTACATTTAGAATAATTTTAATTCAATTACAATTCAATTCCAAGTCTATTATGCAAAACAAAATGTCAGGTTATTAAACAAAAAATAAATCAACAAATGTCCGCCCATTATACATAAATAGGGAATCAGTCAAATGCATCAATCCTTAATCTGCGGTCATTTGACTGCAGATTAAGGATTGATGCATTTGACAAAGTCACAAAGCATTAATGTCAATTTCTTGGGAAGAAGTTATTTTTTTTTTTGAGGCCACCATTACTACAAAATTGCATAAATTCATCGACGCTATAAAAACATTTCGCAGCTAAAATTCTGAATATAATTCTTTTAAAAACAACAAATGGCAGAGTTTGGATCCGATCCGGAAGTAAGTTAAACAACCTGACACACATGCTGTAACTATTTTTGCTAAAACAGGTTGTACTTGCTGATGGGATTGTTTATATGTTTGGGTACGTTGTATTGAAATTGCAGTCCTCTAGTTTTTTTGTAAAAAGATTGATGTTCTTCTTTGCAAACAATAGAGTTTCGAAGATATATAAGGATGGTAGCGCGAGTATAGTCATTTGCTTAAAGAGAGGTCTGCATGATTCCACCTTATCTGCATGATTATACCTTATTATTGCTTACATAACTAACATTCAATGAGACCAACAAACATAACAAAGCAATTAGAGGTGGCTCAGCTTGTGCTAGTAATCTGTGCTTGTGCTGACTTGGGATATGATCCCAAACAGCGCTGGTTTTCAGCCACACCCATCTCTCCATAGATCTTGGGTGAGAGTTAGGTATTGAGGGCTTACTTAAAAGATCAGGAAATTAAAAAAAAAAACAATGGATACATAAAAAAAGAAGAAACATTATTCAGGAGCAATCCTGCGTGTGTGTGTGTGTGATACAGTTCTTTCTTTAAAATTATAGCGACATATTAGTTTTAGGACACAATATATTTGCGTGCTGTAGTTGTACGGCTAAATAGGTATAAGTGACTTGAAATTAAATGACCGACTTTGTTAAACCCTATCGCAAATAAAAAAGATTGATTGATAGATTTGATTGAGGTGCTTATGGCGCAGTGGTGGCAACGCTTTGGTTGTTATCCCAAATGGTAAGCAACTTAAGGCACGGTCATGTTTGGAATGGGTGACTATTCTGACCATATTGTCAACATGCATGTTGCGCACGTTGTTCATGATGAAACTATTGTGCTATCCGCAGTTGCGTGGCTTATAAACGCGGAAAAACTGTTGGTTTCGTGAATAAAGCAAAACTCTCTCAACTTTTTGTGTATAAATTTTTGCGTGTAACTTTATTTTGCCTTTTGTTCTCCATCACTGATTTCGTGGAAGCGATGTCCGGCTTCAATAAGCATCGATCATCGGAAACATGTAATCGCATGGAATAGTGATGTGCGAAATAAATCTTCCAAATATTTGTATAGCTCTTTTGCAAATGCATACGTCAATCTAAGACACATTTTCATTAAAAACATTATTATGGAACTGTTTTCTGTTAACTGTTAATTTTATTAATTTTGGTCCCTGTTTCTACACAGAGCTGTCACTTTCTACACGATCTTTTTTTACCGACTTCGAAAAAAAGCATATCATAAGCAAGCATATATTTATATCGTTTCAAGTAGTAAAAGAAATTGCGTGTCATGATGACGGATGTACTTTTTAATTTTTTATTTATTTTAGTTCTGCAAAAACATGTGTACATTGGTGGACTTAATGCCGAAGGCATTCTCTACCAGTCAACCATAGGGCCAAGTAGAGAAAATTCAGGTGCTGCACATAAAGTAAAAGGGAAAAACAAACAATGTAACTGAAGTTGTTTACGTACAAAATAAATTTATAAACATAAAAATTAATTACTTACATATAATAAAATAATAATACCTACATAAAAATCACAGACATAGATTATTACGTATACATAATTATAAAATAAAAAATTAAAATAAATATTTCACAACAATCACACCAATTCTCTAGTCCCAAATTAAGCTACGAGGCTTGTGTCATGGGTACTAGACAACGGATACTTTTTTTTTGTAAATAAATACATAATTTACATAGAAAACACCCAGACCAGCACAAACACGCATGTCCATGCACACTTATACTTGTCATGTGCGGGGATCGAACCCGCGACCCTTGGTTTAGAAGTCCAACACGTGGACCACTGCACCAAGCGGCCGTCCTATTTTTAAAGTATCATTTCGGAGTTGGGGTGCTTGTGGCGCAGTAGTTGCAGCGCTTTGGTAGTGATACCTTAAGTTAAGCAACCTAAGGCGCGGTCATGTTTGGGATGGGTGACCATTCTGACCATTTAAGTGACGTCTATTTATAAGCATCTCCGTGCTTCGGAAGGTACGTTAAGCGGTTGGTCCCAGTTAATATCGATAGATATTAGTCGTTAAACCTGGTCAGAGGCCCACGGGCGGCTTAATAACATCTGACAGTAAGGTTGGTCACTTACCTTTTTTTTTATTAGTATGGGTTCGCTCTGAGCCCGCGTGGTGGAGTATGGCTCGGACCACCTCATAGTTGAGGTGAGGCCTGTGCCCAGCAAGTGGGTCTTATATAGTCTGATGAGACTCCGGAGTTGCCCACCTCTAGCGTGGAAGGGGTAGTGGGATCCGTCTGTGCGGCTGATGTATCGGTGGCAGGAGTGGCAGGCCATCGATAACAGCGATCTGCGTGCCGTCTCTGCGGGAACGGAGCGGTGGACTGCCGAAACTAAAGATCGAAGGCACGGCCGCGATCAATCTTAGTTTTCTTCTTTGTGGCTGCCAAATCGTATTAATACTTTAAAACTATTTAAGGCCTTTATCATATTTAAAGGCTCAGAAAATTTAGTTATAAATCTTTATTTTCACTATGAGATTGGATCATAATTCTAAAGACTCTTTTTCTTTGAAATACGGGCTCAAGAGCAAGACTTGAATAATTGTGTGTAACAATAATAATAATAATATTAAATTGGAATAATTTATGAAAAAAAAATGACTAATAGCAAATTCAAAGATTAAAACTCTTCTCTGTATTATCGGAATGAAGAGCTTTCATGTTTAAAATTGAAGCGTAATAAATAAAACACTTACTTTCAAATGAAAACTTTAATCTTTTCAAATGAAGAACAGATTTATCAGTAAAGAAATTAATTTAATATTGAATTAGTTAAAAAAATTACGTGAAAAAGAATCATTAAGTTAAGAAAGGGATTCCAGAACGGAAACTCCAATTACTTCTTCTGGAAACGAGATAATTGACTTCTTAAAAGAACTTCGGGTCATCTACTATGAATTACTCTCGCCGACAATTTGTCAAACATGACGATTTTCGATAACTAAAGCCATCATTTTCAAAGTAGCATTCGATGGCGCGAGGGACGAGTATTAGTTAGAGGAGTTAATTACTTGGTTAGATTCTTGGTTATTGGATTAGCGGTCGGTGACCGGCGACCGGCGACCGGTGAGCCGGATCCGGCTATATCGCAAAAGTCCCTAAATATGTCTCGCTCGAAGGAACTACCTTTGATAGCAGCATCGCTTAAACTGTGTTTTAGGTTACCATCTTTTTGATTTTGGCTAAGTGCTGAAGTCATACCACATCTCGGTATGAAGAGATATTGTTTATGAAGAGAGTATGATTCACATTATGTGAGTCACCTCAGTAAATAAAATGAAACAAAAGACTGATATTGCATGAACATTGGACTGCTTTAACTTTCCTAGCCTATCGTCATTTAAGTATACTTACCGTGTAATGATTTGATCCAGCTCACATATTTGCGGGCACACGTCAGCCGATATTAAGACTCAACTTAAGATAAATCGAGTAGAGGATTATTTTAAGCTGATTTGAGCACGTAATTTAGTGTTTAAAGCACCCTTACAGCGCTGAAGTACAGCCAGTAATTGCCCCGATCAATTCGGCTTAAGGTCTCCGACGAGACGAGTTCTTTGGATGGAGAAGGCATCTCCGTAATATCACAGTAAAGATGAGCTAAAGCAGTACGAAAACACATAATACGCGCTCGAAACAACCTTCGCACATAGAGTGTGGGTCCACACTGATAGGCCTATTGCTGTGGCGACGGGGGGTGCGACGAGCTGGAGTATAGCGGTAGGCTGCCGCCTAAAACACTACAGTATAGATACAAATGCGCGTTTCATATATTTGATATTTCCGAGCCCGTCGTCACCATTGTGCTAGTCTCAAAGTGTACTCTCGTCTCAACAGGAAGCTAAACCTGAAGCGCGTCTCACGGAAGCAGGATCAAATCCCGCTTAGACGATCTGTTGAGACCTTTAAGTCATTTCGAGTTCCTTTGTGTTCTTAGCTTCCATACAGTTTTTATATGTTCTGTGGCAATATCTTCCTTCACTCTTGCGAGATCCCTCTTTATGAGGCGCCGAGCTCGCCGCACTTTTACTCGTGTCTAATCAATATGGACTCAAGTTATTACGATTGACGCTTCTCGTAGTAATCGAACTGTTATTTCGTTTGACGTCCGCTTGTTCCATAGATAAACAGGTTTAGGTAATTGCCAACCAACACAATAATATCAATAACAATATATATATTAACATTAATGAAAGTAGCTTTGGTCAGGGCAGAATAATTTATACTTAGACGTAAAGACATTAGTTCGATGAAGTCTGCACCATATTCAGTCATATTTTTGTACTGACCCTTTGTAGTTGACGTAAGGCAATGGATTGTTTATTTGGTTTGTCAGTGGTCATTTAACTACCAAAAGGAATTCCGTTAAAAATATGTAAAATATTATCAAGACAAAAAGATCCACACAGGAAACTTGATAGATTGATAGACGACCGCTTGGTGCAGTGGTCCACATGTCGGACTTCTAAAACCAAGGGTTGCGGGTTCGAGCATGTACGGGGTACAGTACAAGCATAAGTGTGCATTGATTTTATTTAAATAGTACTGGACTGGACAATTTAATGTTATTTATTTGATTTTAATTTTTAATTTTGATGTTTTATTTGAATTTTAATTGTATTTAATTGGATTAGAATAATTGATTATATTTTAATAGTACTGGACTGGTCTTATACCTTTGATTGTTTTTGGTTTTATTATTATTGAAATTGAATTATATTGCCTTATTTAATTTGCCATGCCCAAATGGGCTTCATGATGTACCTACTTAAGCTGTATTTGTCACCTACTATATACTCATGAATACAATAAATGAATATGAATATGAATATGAATATGAACATGTGTGTTTGTACTGGTCTGGGTGTTTTCTATGTATAATATCTATTTATTTACAAAAAAAAATATTTAAGTATGTTTATCCGTTGTCTAGTACCCATAACCCAAATTAGGCTTGTGTTATGGGTACTAGAGAATTAGAACGGCTTACTTTGGGACTAGAGAATTAGTGTGATTGTTGTAAAATATATAATAAATTATTTATTTATTGAAGAGTAAATATGGTACGTACGTGTAAAATACCTTAATTTTTCGACGTACCCAGAAAAAGCAATTCTGTGTCAAGCCCTTCTAGGCGGCAGAGGGCGCGGCACTCGATACCCTCGAAGCACTCCACTCACAATGCCCTCAGCTGGAGGGTGCATTGTGCCGCTAACTGCCCTCCTGCACAGGTGAATGCCTCTCGCCTCCCACACTCTACTCTATAAGCTGTTACATGTAACTGCAAAATCTAGCCTTCCTTGTTACACATACCACCTACGTGGTACAGTTCGCCACATCAACGATTTTAAAACCCAGAGGTTCGGGTTTCGTTTCCCAGAGGGAAATTTCATGCTCGGTTGTTTGATGTTGTTTGACCGTCTGACGGCTACCACCGTCTCATCTAAGTGTTTCGCCATTACAGTGATAAGTCAGCTAGAGATAGAGCGTTTTTACGTTCAGCCTTATCAACACTTCACATCAGGTGCGATAAAAGCTAAGTGCTACCTCGTTGTGCCATAAAAAGAACAGCTTGCTCTGCGAAAGAGCAAGATGTCCCAAATCGAATTGTAAATAGGGACATCTGGTTACGGAGTAGGTCCTCTGATCCGTCTCACATCACACATTGACGTGAACCACTTGGTATCACGTTCTCAAAGCGGATAGGTATATATGATAAGGTTATAGCTTGCAAGACTCTCTGATACTAAATAATTTACTAGCCAGAGATGCACTGTTCATCCTTGGCTCATTTTATACCAAAATAATGGGTATAATAAGATTGTTTGATTCCGAGAATTAAACTCTTTTGCGTATTGTACGTATTACGTATTTGACTGCCTCGTTGGTGTAGTGGCAAAGTTTCTGCCTTACATCCGAGAGGTCCTGGGTTCAAATCCCAGGTCGAGGCAAAATTGTTTCTGAGATTTTCTGTCATGAATTTCTCAAAAACAGCTCGGAGACGGGAAGTTGGCGGCGATACACCCCCGTGCCTCGGAAAGCACTTTAAGCCGTTGGTCCTGCGCCTGATCTCTCTCCGGTCATGTCGGATTGCCGTCTCACCGAACTCTGAGAGTGATGGAACAGTGAGTGCACCTGTGTATTGCGCTCTTACTTGTGCACTATAATATCTCCTGCGCAGTTGGCTCATCTCTGTTGAAATCGGCCAGGAGGACTATTATTATTACGTATTTTTATGTTTTGATTGTTATTGTTGTTAGAATTAGTTGAACTATAAAAGTAAGGTAAATAACCAGCGTTAACACTATAAAATGTACTCATAGGTTGTTTTCCGTGACACAAGATTGGCGCTGAAGGAGATGAATGAATGCTCTTCCGGTAACAGATGTTCACTCAAAACGCGTCCCCAATTGAAGATGTTTCGTCATCGACAAAAATGTAGGCTGTATTTTGTTTCCAATTAAGTTGCGTGTCTTTTTTATTCCCTTTGGCTATCTTTGAGCGCTCTTTTTTCTAAAATAATTAGTGTTGACGTTAAGAGAACGTGAAAATAATTTTAAAAAAATACTCGAATTGAAGTACAGTTGCCAGCACATCAGGCTACCCATTTTTGTTGCAAAATCGCCCGTATCACAAGCGCAAAAGATACCGCAGTGTTTACCGTTACATGCTGGCCACCGAACCTCAGCATTGTATACAAATAACTTGGGATAAGACTTAATAATTCACGTTAATTAGCTATAAAACCCGTAGTAAGGTATTAATTGTTCTTACTAAAGAAATTCATCGAATAGAATAATCAACAATTAGTTATTACGAAAAGACATAACACTTAAAAAAATCTTTTTGACCGGACTTCCAAAGGTCGGGTGTTCAATTAATTAAGTATTATGTCTTTCCGAAATTAAAATAGCTTTGTGAACGCTAAAAAATACTTGACAAATGAAATTCGTAATTAATTTGTACAACCCAGAATCTGTTCTTGATAAAATAATATTCTCTGAAAAAATATGTTAACTGACTAGCTTCTTACATTGAGCGACTAAGAGATCGGTTCTTGAAACTCGTAGCATAATTAAGGTTGCACCGTACAGTCTAGTCCATGATAACATCCATAAAAGAGTGAGTGTAGCAAAAACAGCACCTGCTCCCGTCTTTATTTATTTAATGAAACCGACTAAGTGGCAAATATCTCAACATGAAGCTACTCACGAAAGCTTCTGCCCAACGCAACTTTACTCAGTAATAGAAAATTACGAGCTGTTCCTACGAAAAGATTGTCCTTTTTCGGTTTATTTTTCCTCTTCGGGGATTTGCTAATTTTGTTACTGAACCGTTTTCTTAATTGAATTTTTGATTTAAGACAACTCAAGGAAGCACAGGCATAATTGATTTAACAGATATATTTCTTTTGTTACTCTGGCAAAGGTTCAAAAACAGGTAACTTGAAATTGAAATTGATTTTAGAAAATCTATGCGGTCAGTGAAATGAGAACTGTGTGTGCCGACTTGTAGATGAAATGTTAACGAGGTTATTCCGGGGAATGCAGCTGCGGTGCGGCTAACGAATTTATAACAGTAGCTTTGTTAATTAAATTAATTTGGCATTAGTTCCGGCTTATTAGTGCGAGGAGCCATCTCCACTCGCCGCGCCTACAACGCCTCGTTGAAACTATTATTGCACCAGCCAGCAAGTACTTTACCTGCCCGAATTTAAATCAAGTTTTCAACCTACTTTAAAAGCTACAGAAATATGTTGTTGTGATTTATTTAAAACATAATACCTAGTGTCTTAATTAACTGTCGTCTACAATAATTATCACAATTTTGCAATAACAAAAATGGACATGAAATACAATAGAATTAAAAATCAAAAGTTATTAAAAATAAAGAAATTCTTAATTAAAACTTAGTGCCAACAAGGTTGCCGACTCAGTATTAATTGTGGGGGCAGGAAGCCTGCTAATCCCGACACTGATTTTCAACTGGAACCTTTTCCTATTTTTGATCCCTTTACTACGCAACGAAAATCAAATAAAAAACATCAGAACAAAGTGGATCAGTTTTTTTTTAATATCCATTTGATACGTAATGCCATAATTGCATGGTCAATTTCCAGCAAAGTGGTCCATTATGAATATTATGACAATCCCTTGATAGTTATTATTTTACGACTGCTGGCATGTGTAAGAGCTGAATGTCCGTAATAACTTTCATGGGTGAAGTTTAATTTCTATGATTACTTGTGTGCAAATGGGAGTTAGTTCTAGAACTTTATTAGGAACCTAACAATAGGTTTACTCACTCTTTTATGGATATTCCTTAGATAATCTGGAGGCTCGATGAAGCTATCAATGAGACTACCTTAGCCGGGAGTCCAATTAGTATTTCCTCGGCTAATTACCGCCGTCGAGTCGTTGGTGAGAATCTTAGACGCCGAAGAGGCGGTAACGCAGCTCCATTAGATAAATTACCGTTTGGCAGATTCCCGGTGGAGCGTTGTGATGTCACTCTGGAAAGTTATGACGCGAACGCACTCGTTGAACTAGCGACAAATGACGTCAATTATAGCATAAGCAGATTGGACTAACGTCTTCTAAAAGCTCCATAATGCTTATACTAACGGCCGCCCGTGACTTCGTTTCTTGCTACCGAGTTTGATACAAATTTGCAACCCCTATTTTATCCCCTTGGGGGTTGAATTTATCAAAATCCTTTCTTAGTGGATTCTTACGTCATAACATTTACCTGCATTCCAAATTTTAGCCCGACCCGTCCAGTGATTTTGGTTATACGTTTATAGATCACTATGTGAGTCAGTGATCTTTGAGTCTTATATATTTAGATGACCGAGAGTGTTATAACGTAGAAGCAGACAAACATAATCAGAAAGCTAAGAACTGCTAAGGTATTGGGAGTTACACGTGTTATTGTGAGTAACCATTAAAGATAGAGTTTTCCTATAGGATATATTTTTATATAATTTTAGGGAGAATATTTCCGTCATACATGATTTCTGGGTAGCTTTTACCATTAAGGTTGTAGTGTGTGACACATCTCACCCTGATTGTTAGCTATAAGTCTTATATATTAGCGCATGAGCGCACAATAAAGTAAGCATTCAACCGAGATCTGTCTTTTCATTTACACGCGCCTGGTCCCATCACTGCATGGCGACCCTGCCAGTGCTGCCTAAGGGCAGTGCTGTGCAACTTAAAAATAATTAGTCTTTTTCGTGGTGAAATTTGAAAGAACAATTGAGTTATAATTAAAATGATTAGTTAAAAATGGTGACTTCAATAAAAATAATTGCCAGAAGATATTATGAACATTTGAAAAATTGTGAAGAAATAAATAAGTGTTGCGGGGTGCCGGGCGTAGAATGGTGACAGATGAGTGAAGGTTGTTGTTCCTGGGCGCCGGGAGTTGTTGGTGTCGGATTTTGTTGAGATTGTTGCTGGGCGCCGGGAGTCGTTGGAGTCGGATGAGGAGAAGTTGGAGCCGGGAGTGTCATGCGAGTCCATGAATGAAGTAGGCAAAGAAAATGCAAGTCAGCGAAAAAAAGAAAAAAAAATAGTATATCCTTTTTATTATTTTAGAATAACTTTCTTATCAATTTAGCCTTGGCCAAGACATGCATATTATTTTATATTATTAATAATCATTGGTAACAAAAGTAAACCATTTATACATTTTACCTACGCACGAAGTATGTAGACGAGATAGATGAGACGATAATCAAAAATAAATTAATTTCTTAACCTTTAAAAAAAGAAAAGATTTCGCTGTATTCAAATCAAATAACTTAACATACTAGCAATTAAATTTTCTAATGAAATTATTTTGGTTTAACAGTCTCAGTAATTTGCATTGCACGAAAGTAATGTTATTAATGTATTTTAATTCGCCATATCGTTACAGTTGGGCAGCTATTCTCTTCGTAACATTATCCGCTTGGAATGTGTCTGTCATCACTTTTACAAGGTAACATAATTATTGTCCTATGCTCTAAATTATTGATTTTATTGTTTTTTTCTATTGAATTTAGAAAGGTTAATTACGTTACGTTTGGTTTTTTTTCCCCAATACTTTCATTATAATAAATTATCAGTTTACAGAATTCGGTGTTAGTTAAAACTATCAAAATTTTCTCATACATACAAATATTGCAGGGTGATTCTTTTTCAATCAATTTTCTAGTAAAACTTGTTTTCGTATTTTAACTCATGATTATTATAGCTACAGGAAAGAATACCTTAGTCAGTCTAACTTAGGAAATACACATTTTTTTAAACATTTAACATTCAAAAGCTTCGCAATTTTATTTGTTGGATATAAGGCATAGTATGATATTTCAAATATTCAGATATCTATTTATTCCCGACTGCAAAAAAAGCTAGTAACCATTTTTTTTATCCATTGCAAGTGGTATTAGTTGTCAAGCTATCATACAGAGTTCATATTGGTGCAACACGTATCGAGCGTCAGATATCGAATCATCATTCCTTTTTTATTGTTCGCGAAGATTCTTATGAAACATGAAGCACAGCGTAAGCAAATATCATCATGTATCATTCCGAGTAATTGTTTTGCAAACGTTCTTGCTATTGATATCATACCTTTTGTTTTATTAGGAAGTTACTTAAAAGTACTCAGGTAGTATATGTTCTAAATATTTGTCACCAGCAGTTGGATACCAAATACTTATGATTGAATTAAATATTTCCAGTTCTACGATGTTAAGTTTTCAATATGAAAGGGTTATTAGGCAGAAAAGTACGTAATTACAGTATTACAAGAAGAAGGTGTAAAGAAAAAGTTTTTACGGATATGACATTAACGGACATGACAATAATAAAATGTATTGATAGGTATGAATAGAGTCTGGATGTATTAAATCGCTTTTGTACCAAAAAAGTGCATTAGTTACATACCATAGTAGAGGTTTTAGATTTTGATTAAAGTAGATATTTTTATCCACTGTAGATGGTTAACGTATAGATAGAATTTATATTGAAATAGAACGATAGTAAGATTTATTTTGTATAGAAGAATACTATAGTAGAACATTTTTGTCACACGATCGGACTGATCACCCGAAAGTAAACAAAATACTTTGCTTAAGTTATTCATGGATTGATGTTGAAGTTTTAGTATTGAATTGGAATGTTTAATATGAAGTAATTATGAGAAGTAGTTTGCGTAGGAGATAGTTAAGGTTGCCCTACCTCATAACAAGAGGCACAAACGGTGTAGAATCCTTCAGTTTATTCGTAGTGCAAACGAGATTTCTCTATGAAAACATGTTGGAGATCCTTATTGATCTTAAAAGAAGCCCGTTTTATATGACGTTGTTTATTAAAATAAGGTACAAAATGGTACAAGGTACAATACAGGGTGTTAGATCCTTTATTTGATCATGGTGTAGACGAGATTCTCTCTGTGAAAATATTTGGAGATCAATGAATCTTAAAACATACCCCTAGTATAAATAAATAAGGCTATGCATAGCAAATAAATGAATAAATAATATATGTACCAATTAATGAAATAAATGTACCAAATAATTAAATGAACGTCGACTATAAATATAAATAAATATAATGAAGTAAAAAGTACCAAGACATATTATTTTGTAAAGTATACTTACTAATAATAAAAGGATGGCCATCCGATAAAACACACATCCGATAAAACACACATCCGATAATACAAAGGAAGTATACCCCATATGACAAGAAGTAATTAAAGAATACAAGACATGGTCGATAATACTTAGGTACTAGAAAATTTGTGCGAAATGATGAAATAAACAAGTTGTTGAATTAAGGAAATAAATATTTTAGGATTAATTCAGATATATAGTAACATGAGAAATTCAAAGTTGTCAAGTCAATTAATTTCATAAAAAATGTTTTTTTTTTATGTATAATGCAGGAACATGGTTTTCTATTTGTGTGGTATCCAAACTGTCTGATATTTGTTGTTTGTGACATGGTTGTTATTGTTCAATATTATTCGAGTTTTCATTTTTGTTTCAGTAGTCAAGTTTTTATGTAACTCAGTAACATTGTATGATTTTTGTCAAAAATTGATTAATTTAAAAGCATTTGTTAAAGTGTCTCGCTCGTCTACCTACTAATATAATATTCGTGCATTATATCTTAGTTAACTTGTTACTAACCTATATTACATGTTAAAGGCTCTTAGCCGAAGTGTATTGTGTAAGTTAAGATGGTATTTGAAAAATAAATGAAATGTAATGATGATAGTATAATGATTTTTAATCTTTGTTAGTCAATGAAAATGTATTGATAAAAATCTGTCAATTTAACATAACCTTGCATTGTTCAGATATTGTTTACGGTCATTCAAAATTTACCGATTGTTTTCAAAATGTTTTTAAGGAATTGTAATTATGTTATTGTAATGTTTGTAACTTGTATTGAACCATTGTTAAAAATTTAATGTTTTTAGTTGCTTAAAATAAAATGCACTGTTAATATCTTAATAAATTAGTAGTAATAGTTAATATGAGAAAAACATTTATTAAGTTTTTAATAAAAAACATCATTGTAAATTTGGAGAAAGTTTAAATGCACAGCATAATAACGATTCATTGTAAATTGGAATCATCGGAAGGTACAATGTACGAGTACACTACAGAAAAGTTATTTTTCCGAATTTAAAGAAAAAACAATTTCATATCTTTTTTTTTTCAAATACGGGGGAGGTGTAGTGTGTGACACATCTCACCCTGATTGTTAGCTATAAGTCTTATATATTAGCGCATGAGCGCACAATAAAGTAAGCATTCAACCGAGATCTGTCTTTTCATTTACACGCGCCTGGTCCCATCACTGCAGGTTGCACACGCGACGGAAGCTTAAATATTAGGTCCTTACATATGAAATTGGCGTTTTGTCGTACTGGCCACTTTGATCACAAATTTTTCTTATTTGGTTAGGAATTCGAAATTCAAATTTATACAGCTATTTCCACATGTAGTTGTGTTTCGTAAACCGTCATTCATTTGTTTTTTTACTTATCTTTTTTCTGTTTGCATCGCTCAATTTACAAAATGGAAAATTTGAAATATCGCGTTATTTACGAGTACGAGTTCCACCGTGGCACCAGTGCTGCGGAAACGGCTCGAAGGGTTAATGATGTGTATGGCGGTTGTGTCGCAAAAGAAAACACAGTGCGTTTTTGGTTCCAACGTTTTCGTTCTGGAAATTTCGACCTGCAAAACAAGCCCCGTGGACGGCCGGAGACCCAAGTTGATAATGAAGAATTGAAGGCTATTGTGGAAGCGGATCCATCGCAAACCACGTCCGAGTTAGCTGCAGGCTTTGGCGTTAGTGATAAAACTGTTTTAATCCACTTGAAGCAAATTGGGAAGATTAAAAAACTTGAAAGGTGGGTTCCTCACGAATTGAGTGAAGCAAACCGGCAAACGCGCGTCAACTGCTGCGTTACATTACTTGACCGGCACAATAACGAAGGGATTTTAAATCGAATCATTACCTGTGATGAAAAGTGGATTCTCTACGATAATCGGAAGCGCTCATCGCAATGGCTGGACCCTGGCAAGCCAGCCAAAGCCTGCTCCAAGCGAAAATTGACCAATAAAAAGTTACTTGTAAGCGTTTGGTGGACTAGCGCCGGTGTCGTTCATTACAGTTTTCTCAAATCTGGCCAGACGATTACGGCAGATATCTATTGTCAGCAATTGCAAACGATGATGGAAAAGCTAGTTGCTAAACAACCAAGGCTGGTCAATCGCTCTACGCCACTGCTGCTTCACGACAACGCTAGACCACACACTGCACAACAGACGGCTAGCAAATTAGAAGAACTTCAATTGGAATCTCTAAGGCATCCACCGTACTCCCCGGACCTTGCTCCAACAGATTACCATTTTTTTCGAAATTTGGATAACTTCTTGCAAGGGAAAAAGTTCAACTCAGATGGGGCAGTCCAAGTCGCCTTCAAAGATTTTATTGATTCCCGTTCGAATGGTTTTTTTAGTAAAGGGATCAATGAACTACCTATGAGATGGCAAAAGTACATAGATTACAATGGCTCATACTTTGATTAAATAAATATGCTATATAAAAAAATTTCGACTTTTTGTTTCTCCCATACAAAACGCCAATTTCATAGGTAAGGACCTAATAATATTATAATAATAATAAATCATTTATTTAGAGAATCCACTCATAGAAACATACACAAAACAATACAAGGAGATACACAGATACAGATACAATAACACAAAAACACCGTCAAAGTCATAAAATTCATAAGTTCATAATAAATCATATAATTAATAGGTAGTTGCAACATTTGCATTTGATTCCAAAATTAATATATTAGAATCAAATGCAAATGTTTCGTCAAAAATTGTCTACCTAAATAGATACAACCGCACACTGTCAAAGATCACAGACAACCATTTTGCAACTTTCGTACACAACCCTAACTACTTCATTTTTACAATTCCTAATTCGATTCATAAACGAAGCCGCTCTTTTTCTCATAATTGCAAAGAAATCATCGACCCTGTTCTCAGTAATCATGCCAGACGCGCTGCACCGCCAGGGCAGATTCAACATAGCTCGGAATGCATTGTTGTATTGAACACGTAATGCGTGATAAGCGCGCTTTGAGTGATTAGTCCATAGCTGGCTGGTGTAGAACGACTAGCAGTATGCACCAAACAGTGTAACCTTAACAAGTTTACTACATTTGAAAAACCTGCGTGCTAACATGTTGCTTGTAGCTGCAATATAATCTTTTTTGGCGGTCCATGTCATCGTCATCCTTTAAGTCCTCTCTAATTATGTAGCCTAAATAATTAAATTTACGTACACATTTCAATTGAGACCCAGCCAAGCTAACAATTGGAGTACAGTAACTTGTTTTGCCATTTTTGAAAACTACGATCTCAGTTTTACTTAGCCCATGACTTAAGGCATATTTTTCGCATATTGAAAGCAACTTTTTTAAGCCGGTAACAGGACCATATCGTCCGCGTAGCTCAAGTTATTGAGCGATTTGTTATGCATGTGGCATCCAATTTGTGACCTGTTAAGTTCCTCTATCAGACCGTTAATATACAAATTAAACATAGTTGGGGACGTCAGCCCACCCTGTCTCACGCCACAATTGAGTTTTTATTCAGCAGACTTACTACTGGCCCATTTTACACAGTTAGTTTGATTACCATACCAATACCTAAAGAGGCCCAATATGTCACAAGGCACTCCGGCTTTTTTCATTTTTGACCACAATAAATCATAATTTATTGTGTCAAATGCCCGACTTAAATCAAGAAAACATGCGTACACACTCGTATTCCTGGTGACATAGTATTTTACTGTATTTTTTAAAGCAAAAATCGCCATGTCTGTGGAAGACTCGGACCGTAAACCGAATTGTGCATCGCTAAACTTAATGTACTTATGTAATTCAGGATGTAATAAACGTTCCAAAACTTTCGATAAAACCGTGGCCAAAGAAATAGGCCGATAGTTTTTGAGACTCAACGAATCTACTGACCCATTTTTAAGAATAGGTATAACCACAGTCTTCATGAACTGTTGTGGAAAGTAGCAGTATGATAAACATAAGTTAAAGAAATATGAGATGAGTTCATGTAACAATCGCCCACCGTACAGGACATGTTCTACAGTTAAGCCGTCGTGGCCCGGTGATTTACCACGTTTCATATTGTTAAGACATTCAAATAATCTCTCAGGTGTAATATGACGTGAGGCAAGGATTCGTCGGCTGGTCGGTCGGCGTGGGATGAATCATCGCCGCGCTTCACGCCGCTCAGATCGTTACAAACATCTCTGCGATCTCGCGCGAATTCTGGCTATTGTTTACAGTTATCGGAAATGATGGTTTGAATGACAACTTATTTGTAGCCTTCCAGAAATTTTTAAAGTCGCCCTTTGACCTTTGCGCGGCAATGACATCCATTTTTAGTTGAGTTTCATTATTTTGGCACCTCTTTAATTTATTTTTAAACATTTTTATAGATTAGCACATAGCTTCATAAACTAAACCCTGCCTCGGTTTACCATGCAACAGCCACAACTGGTATTTTAGTCTTGCTTCAGCGTGCAAGTCCTTAACATGGTAATTCCAACCCGTAATATTTCTTTGTTTTTTACTATTAGGACGTTTATTAGAAAAAGACGAATTATAAGATGAGTGAGACATCGTAGCTGCGTTAGTCATGCAATTGATTATTTCATCATACAATCTTTTAATTAGCCCAACGTGCCTATGGCTTTTGCATGGCATACCCATGCAGTTCCAATTCTCACATAAATAGCTTAAATCGCACATTTCTAAGTAGTTGTTTCAGTTTTTCGTGTACGAAGAGATTTCCTTAATACTGCTTGTTCCCCATAGGACCCCTTTTGGAAAACTATTGTCCATTAAAGTAACTTTGGGAATTAATACGGTGACGTCACACTCCAATATTAAGGGGAAGTGGTCTATAGAAGTAACTTCTCCCGTTTTTTAACATTTCCCTTCACTGCTCTGCTTCTATTGATTATAGCATGATGAAAAGTATACTATAACCAGCTCAGGAGTATGAAGAATAATTGTTCAAAACCGTCAAGTAGCTTTTGTTTCTATAACGGTTATACAGACAGACAGACAATTATTTTACTTATTCCATTATCGGCAAAAGTATCGATCCCTAATCAACCCCTGATAGTTATTTTGGGAAATATATTTTTAAGTACAGAATTGACCTCTCTACAGATGTTTTATAAGTATAGATAGAAGATTTATATTTTGCATACTAGGTATTATACACGTAAACATCACATTGATATTAGTACAGACCACACCGAGCAGCGATACGGGTGCGAACGGCGAGCAACACACGACGGCATTTGTTCTTTGTTTCGGCCCATTTTTTAACTCCTGACGAAAAAGAGGGTTGTTATAAGTTTGACCCCTGTCTGTTTGTAATTTAATTATAGCTTAGATAGGTATCTATTTTATGATACGATTATCCAGCTCTGATGCCCGGTCCCAGTGACTTCGCTTTTGTATTACCAGGCTTGACTAATCAACAATTTCGGCGCTGTTTCGATTTCAAGAAATTTTATATCAAAACTTGCAGGCTTCCTTACATTTTTTTGCTAGCTTGGTTGGCTACGTTTGCAATCCTATAGAATCGGTTTTAAAATCCTTATTCAAACGATGATATTCGATGCAAAGACGCACATTCTTCTCGGCCCAAGTAGTAGGTATAGCTCAACTGAAAGTATCACAGAAAACATATCATTTAGTTGATGGAATCAGGCGTTACTTTGCGGAAATCCATGACTAAAGCTGAAAAAGAAGATTATATTGCTTTAAATTTCCAGTAAATGACGCCAGCGCAGGAACCAAAATACATCCAACTGTAATCACCCGAAAAAACTAGAACTGGAAGTCGCAGGACTTATAATATCTACAACTCACAACGTGACACAGAAGATGCACCTGGAATCACAACACTGACACCAACAAACACTCAATATAACATTTACTTGCGCGTTGGCTCCGAATTCATAAAAGTTTTTAAGAAAGAAGAAAAAAAGATGGTAACGAGTTAGGAAGTAGGTACTTAGCTGCTTACTCTGCAAAAAACACAGTCGAATGCGTTACGCCAGTTAGCAAGTTATTATCGCCTGTACATCAAAGCATTTAGGTGACAGGTATACAAATACGTTTGTATCGGGGTGCGATTCGCTCAAATTGAGCTCGTTGATGGCGCGTCGTAAACCGATTTGCAGCGAATCGAATCACGGGGAAGTGCGCCCGCGGTCCTTTACAGCCGCGTTGCTGGGAACTATCCCGACACATTGTTGTATACTGGAAACTATCCCGACACGTTGGTGTACTAACGGTGTGCCCGCGACTTCGTCCGCAATAATGGAGGATTTTACTTCAGCAGTGTTTAAAAGACAAAGTATGAATCAAACCTGACGTCAATGTACAGTAGAATCCCGATGATCCAAACATCCGATTATCCGGACTCGCGTCACGGCTCCAGCTGCCGCTTAAAATTTAATACCGCGCAACTTAGACAGACATAACAACACATTATTATAATGTCATTAATTATATTTTAACCACATATATCATTGTTTTAATATCGTTTTGTCTAAACGACGTAGATACAATTCAAACAAATATATGTAGTTTGTTTAGACTACAAAATTGACTATCTGGATTTTCGTTTATCACGGCGTTCTACTGTATAACCTTAAAAAAACAAGGTGGTTAAATCCTGGAAAACGTATTTAAATATTATTTTAACTTTAAACAATCAAATTTTCATAATTTAAAAAAATATTTCTTAGTGCTCACCTGCACCATACTCGTAGATAGCTTGAGACTTCAAGTTTTTAAACCTGTTAGTTCGAGCTATACGTAGATATGACAGTCAGACAGTTTTTTTTATATTTAGGTAGATGTTGTGTTCTTTTATGTCTCATATTGGTCTATGAGGCCACTGATGTCGCTAGGACCAGAATGCCGTTTTGGAGCGGAATCTTTCAACGATCAATTCTTACGAGCTACGAGACCGTTGGGAGCGCTTGCTTTTGAAAATAGTTTTTGATTTTATTAGATCTCTTAGGCCAGCAAGTTTTATAAGTAAATCAGAATATTTCCTCCCTGTTTTTGTTGCTTACAAGTATGAGGACTAGCAAAAACTGCTTGCTCGTATCACATTAAAAAGGAAATACTGTTTGTTTTCGGTATAAAATCGTAAAAGAAAAAAATATGTGAGCAGACTCAAGAGATTTCCAATAAAATTTCAGTTCACTACACATAAAAGGTGGTGACTTCTGGTTACTGAAGTGAAACGCATTACAGCTTGTATGAGACTGATTTATTCAGCACTACTTGCTTACGAAAATTATTATTCATCCGTACATCTTCCCCTTATAACAATGAGTAAACAATATATGCACTTGTAAACTAAACATGTTTAAAAAATAGTTAATTTTAAGCAACTGTAACTTATATATAAATATACACATTCTCATTTTCTTGAAACGATACAATGAAATCAAAAGGCAACATGCATCCATTGTATGGCTACGCGCATAACAAAACAACTGATTTGCCAGCATGCATGCCTACTCATTTCATTCGGTCTCGTACCACGCTATTCTCCAGTTGCTCGAACTCACAACGCGGACTAAGACAGCAGGCCTCCTATCGAAATTCACGGACGAAGTGAATAATCACCTAAATGAAAAAAGGCAAGTGCTGGCTCTATTTATCGATTTTTCTCGTGCTTTTGACACTCTTGTTCATGATCAGTTAATAGAGAGCTAAACAACTGCGGAGTACGGGGACCCTTGCTAAGCTGGTGCCAGAACAACTTGCAGAACCGGAAATTCTCTGTAAAGATCAACGGCGCCCTCAGTGAACCCGTGGTAGTGGAGGGGGAACGGCCCAAGGCTCCGTGTTAGGACCTTTACATTTCTTGACCTACGTCAATGGTATGTGCAGCTGCATTATTAATAGCTCGTGTTATCAGTTTGCGGATGACACATGTTTGTTAATCGGTGATAAAGATGCACAAACAGCCCGTGATCTTTTGCAATCTGATCTCGATAGGTTGACAAGATGGTGTCACGATGCTGGCCTCGTCCTCAATGCCATCAAAACTAAGTTATTGGTAATTAAATCACCATATGTCAAACAAACTCCAATTGACAGACTTGTGGCTCACGATCATAGCTGCTTACATACTAATAGCATTACTGCATGTTGCTGCCCAGGTATCGAGATAGTGGATAGGCAAACTTACCTTGGATTAGTCATTGACAGTAAATTTAATTGGAGATACCACATTGAACACGTACCAAGCTGAGACAGTTTCTGGCAAACATCACTATCCTGAATAATCACATACCATTTAAAATTAAGTTAATGCTGTACAATGCACTTGCGGAGTCACATGTCCAATATGGTCTAAGTAGCTACGGCCGAAGTTATAAATCATATTTTGACCAAATCCACAACCTACAAGTAAGAATTCTCAAAACCATAGTTTCCAACAAAATTAGAGGAAATATCAAGATAATACCGGTGCTCTCTTCAAATACTGTAAAATATTGCCAATAAATTTGCAGGTGCAATACAGTTTGCTAAAGGAAAATTTCTTTAATGAATCGTTAAAAGTCCCTATTAGCCACCCTGTATGCACTCGAGCAACGTCTGCTAGCAGGCTTTGCACGCCGCGCGCAAACAATGCGTACGGCGAGCGAAAAACTGGATACCTCATACCTAGACTTATCAATAACATTCCTCCTACTAAGCTAGTGAATGTCACACAGAAAAATATTAAAATTAAGTTCAAAGAATATTTTCTCGGAAGGTTGAAGCCTAAAATTATTTTTTGTTATTAATATTGTTTTGAATTGTACCTATTGTTTGAATATGTAATAGAAAGATAAGTAGTTATTTCGCTTCAGAGTAATTTATTGTACTATTTGTAAATTATAAGCTCCGATAGCACAAATACAAACCTTAGTGGTTTTAGTTGCTATCTTTATTTTCATATATGTTTGTAGTGTTTTTATATGATAAATAAATTAAATAAATAAATAAATAAATCAATACTTTCAGCGACTTGTCATGTGTGTATAAAAAATTTGAACCGCACCATGATGATGTTCGTCTTCGTTCCGAATGAAGTGAAACGTATTGTACATACGCTTGTACTCCTACAAAAATTATTCACCTGTACAGTCACGTGCCGAAAATAGGCGGTTATTTTTATCGGGATTTATCGGCCCCAGGGACCGCGGACCCCTCACTCTTCACTTCTCACTTCTGCCGCTGACCGTTCGACCATGTGACGCGCCTTTTGACGGCCCGGCCCCAGCCAAAATAGCCCCACAAAGAACCTGATATTTTAAATATTTAACTCACTACAAAATTGCTAAGTGCGCGTGCTCTCATTTCATTTAATCCCACTTGCCATAAGTGGGATTACGAACTGACAAAGCGTGTTCCCTGAAAGGGTATAAAAGTGCAAATCCAGTGAGTAGTGCCCACAAAACGTATCCGCAGAAATTCCGCGCAAAATCAGCGCTTCCCCGGTGCCACGTGTCACTGCGCGTAGCGAAAGCGGTCGTGCTACGTGTTCGTAGCACCGTAGCACTTTACCACACGTAGCAACGCTACATTTTGTCGTAGCGCTACAATTGAAACAGTTACGTTTTGTGTTTGTTCGCCAAACTTTTGGACAATACCCGTTGTTTGACAGCAATTAAAATAATCAGGCTTCAAAACTTTGATGAATTTAAAGCTAACTCAACGTGAATGGAGCGAAATTGAGTATTTTACTCGATTAGAAAAGCAATAAATTGGCGGGTGGAATACGGCGCGTAAGCGAATCGCTAATAAGTCTATTGTAGGGAGACGTGCGGCGCATAGCGATGGGCCGCGCTAACGAGCCCGCGCTCACCTAACCGTGACACATTTACCGGAATCTTGCGAGATTGTTCAGCCTGACATTTTCGAGTATATGTTTCAACAAAAATTAGGTCTGCTCGCAGCATTCCGAGACGAAGAAATTTTGACAGACTATTTAACCAAGTAGAGTCACCATGAGAAAAACTCTTCTGTGTAGCTTACACTTAGGCCCAGGCCACTCGCGACTTTTGTGAATAATAATTCTTTTTGTAAATACATGTGTTTCATTCTTTTGGTACATATGAATTATATGTATTAAAGTAACATACTTTAATAAAAATAATTACTCAATCAGCTAGGCTAAGTTTACAATAATTGTGATTTGCCTTCTTGAAAGGTAGTTATGAATTAAATTTTGTTGTATCAAATGGTGTTGTGTTTATAATTATAATATTGTGATACTTAGAAACAAAACACCAACAACAATATTATGAAATTTAAATTCAAAACTACCTTTTTTCTCTGCTGTATTGCACTTCTTTTTCTCTTCATTCTTGCGTCTTGCTTTCCATTACACAATTATTTAATAAGATTATACCTCTAGAGTTATGACATACTATCCAATTCTGACTTCAATATAAATACCCTACGCACAACTCATAAGAACATGCTCCTTGTTTAAATTTGGTTAAAAAAGATATAGTTTGAAATAGCACCACATTTTTGTTTTTGATTTTCATTACTCATAAAAATGCATTAATAATGTCATGTAACGAAAATATTACAGAATTGCTATCTTCTGCTTTTTCCATCACTGATTAGAATGAAATTTCTTCCAAATGTTTAATCTAGATAGCTAATTTGGATTGTCTTTTATGATACAAAAGTGTGATAAAAACTTTTCACCAGGGTATGTGCGCGGCGGGGGGAAGTGTTGGCAAGTCATCTCCCCCACAAGCCCCCATATTTGACATCTAAAACAGGAGCTTAACTCGCTGTTAAAAGCGAGTCACAAAACTTTGCAGACGACAAAATGTTGCAGGTATAGCCTGAGCCTTACCTCATCCAAATGGGAAGATACTAAATAGGTTTTTGTGAAGTTAGATATATTACTTTAACGGTATTATTTACTGTCGGCTAGGCAACTATGTATTGTGGCTAAACGCGCTTAATGTGACAAGAAACTTAAACATGCGAAGACGTAAAGGCCCTGATTAGGTTGTTTGCCTATGTCTAAATGTGGGTCCCTCTTATAAGCCGCCAACATAAACTAAGCTCTGCGTTTGTTGACGCGCGCCCACAGCCCGCTGCCCCCTGCTTGCTCAGGACCGATGTTTACTTAGGCATACGGTATGTACAGATATTATTTACAAAACTTACTGTTTTTACCCAAAATTTTATTCAAAATGTGGGTCTAAGTGGCGTGGCCTAGCGCAGGCACATCAAATCGCATTGGATTGGCTTTCGCCTGAATCACATCAGTATGGCCACAAAGTCTAGTTTCAAAAGTTTAATATATCCGCGCCCGCCGTCGCCACCGCACTAGGCTCGCATCGTGGACCCACACCGAGGCTTTGTTCGGAAGCCCTTTCATCTTGTCTCGCCTCTAATCGTATCTCGGTGACATGTAATTTGGAGTTCCGTCACCGTTTCAGGATGTGAGTGACTTATTGTGTCACGATACAATGTAGTACAGAATCGGAAACGATCCGGCCGCGTCCCGGCACCTATTGACCGGCGCCTGGCGATCCCAGAAGGCCTACTACGAAAAACAGAATCCGTCGAAACGATATTTCGTTGTACGGATCAGGCTACGAAAATTGATGGCAAAATCGCCCTAATTACATGCGTATAAGAGGCCACAGGATTTACCTTGACGTGTTGTCATGTTACAAAAGAACTAGTATTGTATTTATCGTTATAATAATATATTTGATGATGTTAGTAATTTAATGCATTATCATGAGCTATTTCATCACTACAATGAAATCTTCAGTGCTCACATAATCAAGATTACGCAACCAGCGAGTTACTTTTACACGAGTGCTTTGGTAGATGGTATAAGCTCAGGATATTGTTCAGCTATTATACAGGTAGCTTCCTAGGAAGCAAAAGAATCTGTGGGCAAAAGCAATAATACTAATATCGTATAGTATAATGTAAATAAATCGCAAAATAATTCGTAAAAAGTGTCTCATTTCAATAGTATCGATTAGATGGATTCGTAGTCAGCCTACACGCTCTGCATCACGCGCTGACAGCTGCCCGCGCGGTGGCCGGACGAGTCTCTCCAGGGACCGCATCGCTCACACACTTCGCATCAGGTGAAAACCATCGACAGTTTCCCTGAACACATTTGCAACTTTGACTTACGATAGAAATAGAAATATAAATCTTTATTTGCGTTTGGTTAAGGTACACTGGAGATGGTCATAATTATTTATCATATTGTGGATATGTATTCTATGTTTTTGCCACAACTTTTGTATACTGTACGCATAATAGTCTAAGACCTTATTCTTTTATGCCCATTTCTTGAAGACATTAATGGCATAATTTGTGTCTTAACCTGAGTAAATGATATTGAATCTTGAATCTTGACATAAGTAAGTAACTTCTCGTTCGTGTTCAAATGTGTTGTGTTCATGAGAAAACTTTCCAAGACACTTATACAAGATTAGCGAACCTGGCAGACGTTGTCCTGCCCGCTGTGTTATTATAAACATAAACCTTCTCTATATTCACTCTATATATAAGAACAAACTGCATTAAAATTACTGGGCAGTTTAGTTCTTAGCATACGTACATATTACAGACATACAGACAGACGCTATGCTTTTTACTATGTAGTGATTCAAGCAAGACTACACACTAAAAGAAATCCCATCCAATACGATATTACTCGTATTATACAAGCACCAATCTTATTGGATCACTGACGTGACACGAATGAGTGTAAGGGGAAGATCTTCAAGACGTTATTTAACGTTTCGGTTAGTAAACTTGGAGGCTATAAATCGCGCGGCTAACTTACCCTTACGGGATTTGCGGAACGCACATGATCATGACGCGAATCACAAACATCGCGAAGCTAACCTAGGTACACACAACAGCATATTAGCACAGACTGACTCGTTGATGTAGTGGCGAATTTTATGCTTTACATCCAAGAGGTCCTGGTTTCGAATCACAGGTCGAGCCAAAAAATGTTTCTGATGTTATCTTTCAGAAACAGCTCGTAGTCGGGAAGTAGGCGATGTGACATCCCTGTGCATCGGAAAGAACATTAAGCCGTTGGTCCTGCGCCTGATCTCTCTCCGGTCATGTCGGTTGCCGTCTCACCGAACTTTGAAAGTGAAGGTCAAAAAGAGTGCAACTTTGTATTGCGCTCACACTTGTGCACAATAATATCACCCGCGTAGTTGGTAATCCATGTTGAGATTGGCCCGTGGACAAAATCGGCAAGGAGGAACTTTATTAGCACAGTGACGCTACAGAACAATGCTTGAAATGTGTGTGGGTACACACATCTTTACAAAGCTTCTGAGCGATAATGCGGTGTTGTCGGTCGCGCGTGCCGCGTTTGGCACACGCACATGCACCATTGGACGACCGCTTGGTGCAGTGGTCCACATGTCGGACTTCTAAAACCAAGGGTCGCGGGTTCGATCCCCGCACAGTACAAGCATAAGTGTGCATGAACATGTGTGTTTGTACTGGTCTGGGAGTTTTGTATGTATACTATGTATTTATTTACAAAAAAGTATTTAAGTATGTTTATCCGTTGTCTAGTACCCATTGTCTAGTACACAAGCCTCGTAGCTTAATTTGGGTCTAGAAAATTGGTGTGATTGTTGTGGAATAATTATTTATTATTATTATTATTGACGCAAAGGTGTTCATGACAGCATATAGATCTAGCTATCAAACTGTATAGAAATAATATAAAAGAAAATGGTGTTAGTAACACTATTTTTAACTCAAGAACGGATGAACCGATTTGGATGAAAATTGGCGGAGATGTAGCCTAGAATAAGGAGACGAACATAAAATACTTTTTATACCGATTGAAAAAAGAAATCCAAAGACTACTAATTTATTGCTAATAAGGCTCAGCTAGTAGAAATAAATAAACTGTGATATAAGGATACCCATTTTAGACAAATTCAGCTTTATAACCACTACAGTGTTTACCTTGAGGTGCTGTTTTCGGTACAAACCGAGCTCGCCTAGCCCGAAGTACAGTAGTTGTACGACCTAATTTCCTAGAGAGCTGAAAGAATATACATTCTGACTGTGCGAGTCCAATTTAAAGGATAGTAAATATGTATTTCAGCATTGTTATGAAAATAGCTTGCACAACTTTATTTCGAAAGTGAAGAAAAGTACAAATAAGCATAAATATTTTATCATTATGAGTAGTAATGTATGTGATTTCAAACTTTCGCTCTGCTTTGTAACACTGATTATTTGGTATCGGGTCTGAACGCGATATACTAAACATTTCGCACACAGCCGAAGCGTCGAGCAGTTAGTACCGAATACTTATTTAAATAATTCGCGTTAACCGATAACAAGTAATTAGCAGTTATGTATGTAAAGTATGAAATAATAACTCGCAACTGACTCGAGTTGTTTGTGGACTAAAATATTTCACGGATAAATAAAAAATGCAGAGTCACGTTCTCATTAAAATAGCTCGTGTGGAGTTGTAAGTTACGCGTTTGATAGATTTGGTAAGATAATATCATTTAATTATGTTGATTGTAGCAATGTTTTAACGGTGATAATAGGGACAGCAAATTATAAACTGAATTGTATATATTTTAATGTTTATTTCAGTAAATAAGCAAGAAACACTACAAGCATTGAGCAATTTAACCATTTAATAAGCATAAGCAAAGCATAAATCATTATAGTTCTATTTATACAGCTGATATACCTTATATACCGTGGAATACTATGACCAGACAAAGTATATAGCCTTACGTAACATGAGGAACATATAATATAATCATTTATTTATACTGTTACTTGTATACCTTTGTTTACTATGGGACACTTATGATAACACATAAGTGTGTAATATAAGTAAATAACACAAGTATATAATAATATAATAACACAAAACATATAATGTAAGTATTTAAGTATGTAATAAATATTAATTTACACATACCACAATCTAACCAGCATAGGTATCCCATATTACATTATTACAGTAAAAAATTATAATGTACAGAATCATACCTTAGCAACCGATGTTCACTCTCTGCCAGCCCAAAGGCAACTGACTGTCGGACCGTAGTGCCTCGCTTTTATATCAGTGAACAAACAACTCGCCACGCGATTACTCACAGCCGGCGCGGCTACGCGCCGTCCGTTGACAACTTTTAATATGTAATTCTTTTTTATAACGCCTTAAATTACGAAATACATTTTATTTATGTACTAAATTAATAATTTTGATGTTTTGATATAAATACAAACTTACTAAAATTATATTGAATAATCTATCACGGCCATACTGACATGTACTTTGTTCTCAAAGTACTTAAACAAGCAATTAAATTAAAATCATAAAATTAAATTAATTGTTTGGTGATTGTTGGAACATCTAGGAATCAATATTCTAATCTTTCAATGCTCTTTAACCAATCATTTTGTCTCTCGATTGCCTAGACGTGTCAAACCCCTCATCCGCTGCTTATGAGTTAGGTTTACACCAAGCAAACGAGCGTCCAGCGGAAAGTATCCCGATTACCTAGACGTACTAATCCCATTCACCCGCTGCCAGTGAGATAGATTAGCACCAAGTAAACGGTCGACCAGCGGAGAATACTAGCATATATACCGATTACCTAGACATACTGACCCCAACCACCCGCTGCCGGTGGGATAGATCAGTACCAAGTAACGGTCGTCCAGCGGCTTTGTTCAATTAATAAATAAACCCATTTTTTAATATCTCAAAAAAATCTAAATGTTTCATATAATCACATTATCATCATTACAATACAATAGAATCAATGATCTAACTTACACTAGGTACATCGTCCGTACTAATACTTTCATCAATCATTTCTCCAGGCCAATATCGCAATTTTTCCTTAGCAATTATAATATTACGTAAATTACCCATTCCTCTCAGAGCAAAACGATCATTTGGAAGTATGGATGTTATTTCATAAGGTCCTTTGAATCTAGGATATAACTTGTCATTTCGCCTGTGGTCTTGAGATACGTATACTAGGTCACCTACTTGTAATGTAAGGTTATTGCGTCTTGCAGAATCAAAACGTCTTTTAAATTTTTCGGCAATTGCTAAAAGTCTCTGTCGAGCTAACTCCCTATCAGTGTCTACATTGATTGAAAGATCTCTAGAATTATCAAGTACATCATTTAATCGTGATTGTATACATGGTATATTTGCCTCAACGCCAATTAAAAGTCGCAAAGGTGAAAACCCAGTAGACTTTTGAATAGTAGTATTAATTGATTGTTGAACCTTCCATAATACGTTCGGCCAATCTGACGATTCGTTACACATAGTATTGAGCATGTTGGAGACAGTGAAAACATACCGTTCAACCTGACCGTTACTTCTTGGTGTACCAGTGGCAATCATATGATGTTGGATGTGTAATTCTTCGAAAAGGCTTCGAATTTGATTGCTACTAAAATTGGTTCCACGATCAGTAATGACCAAGGAGGGTGATCCAAAAATGGTAATAGTATCACGGATAAGTGGTATTAATTCATTGGAGCTAAGAGTTTTTAATGGTTTGAGCAGACAAAATTTAGTAAACCCATCAACCAAGAGTAAAATATGTCTATAACCTTCATTGGACTGTGTAAATGGCCCTGTACAGTCTAAATGAATGGTATGAAAGGGAATGGCAGTTTTTTCGATCGGATGAAGTAATCCTTGCTTAGGACCATGATGCCCTTTTCGTTTGATGCAAGTTAAACAATGTGACAAATATTTTCGAACGAAAGATGACATACCGGGGAACCAAAAGTTTTCGCGAATTTTGTTAATGGTTTTATCAAATCCTACGTGACAATTTTCATCATGAAACAATCGTAAAATGCTCATTCTGGTACCTTTTGGAATGTACAATTTTGGTTCTCCAGTAGGATCTATTTTATAATGCAGCAAATTATTATGAAGTACAAATTGATTTGCGTCTACTTCTCCTGCCTGAACTCTATCTATCAACGCTTGTGTTTCGGGGTCATTTTGCTGAGCTATCTCTAACCAAGAATTACCATCGTTAATCAAATTAACAGATCCAGACACAGTAGGAGTATCGACAGGATTACGACTGAGAAAATCCACATGACTTATATAAGCGCCCTTTTTGTAAACAATTTCAAAATTAAAATCTTGCATATAAGTCCACCAGCGAGCTACTCGCGGGGATAAATCTTTTTTATTCATTGTAGATTTTATGGCATTGCAGTCTGTTACGATTTTGAATTTAATACCTAGGAGATAAACCCGAAATTGTTTTAATGCATTAAAAATGGCTAGCGTTTCCAAATCGTATGAGCTGTATTTAGATTCAGATGGTGCAGTTTTTTTACTATAATAAGCGACAACTTTAGTTAGATTATTACATTTTTGAATAAGAACTGCGCCATAGCCTATTGAGCTTGCATCAGTATGCAGCTCGGTTTCCAGGCTAGGATCAAAAACTGATAGCAAAGGCTTTGATACCAAATAATCAACTACATAATTTCTCGCTTCATCCTGTTCCGATCCCCATTCCCATGTCTGGTTCTTTTGTGTCAATTTAGTTATACATGCAGTCCGTTGAGCAAAATTTGGGATAAATTTTCTAAAATAAGATGCAAGGCCCATGAACTGACGCACTTGCTTAACTGTTTGAGGTTTCGGGGAATTAAGTAATGCAGTGACTTTTGTTACACTGGGCCTAACTCCTTCAAATGATATTTCACGACCTAAATACTCGATGGTGTCCACGAAAAATTTGGATTTTTTGAGATTAATTTTAAAGCCAGAATCACTAAGCGCCCTAACTGTCTGTTCTAAATATTCAAGTCCTTGGTCAATAGTAGAAAAGGGGATTAGTATATCGTCCATGTATACGAGTAGAAAATCCAAATGCCTCACAGCCTTTGTAATGGCTCGCTGAAAGACCGACGGCCCATTACAAATTCCAAAAGGCATTTTTAGAAATTCAAAATGACCATCAGGAGTGGAAAAAGCCGTATACCTTATAGAGTCTTCAGAGACTGGAATCTGATAGAACCCATTTTTCATATCAATGGATATAAAGTATCTGGCCCCTCCCAATCTATCAATCTGGTCCTCAATGAGTGGGAGAGGGTAAGTTTCCTTTTCAATTATTTTATTTAATGATCTATAGTCAACGCAAAGTCTATCACTTCCATCTTTTTTTTTTACTAAAAGTACTGGACTTGCAAATGATGAATCACTCTCACGGATAATATTATTTTCTAATAATTCATTTACAATTTCTTTTACCTTCTCCCTCTCAGAAGGTGCCAGACGATAGGGTCTGTAATGAACTGATCCGTTATTTTTTAGTCGTAATTTTAGTTCTCCTGTTGTGACTGAACCAGATTTATTTAAAATTGCTTCATGTCTTTTGAAAATATCTATAATTTTCGTTTGCAGTTCTACGTCTAAATGATCTAATTTCGAAGCTAACTCAATAATTCGAGATTCAAAGCTGTCTTGAACTTGTATAGAATTAACAAATAAGTCTGGTCCATCAAGATTTTTCCGCCTAACTCTACTACCTTCCATGTCCGTTACTATTTCTACATCTGGGAATTCTACAATATTTCGCCCAATCAACAGATCATAATTGAAATGTTTGTCTTTAACTACAAATATATCCAGTTCTATGTTAACATCTTCAAATCTTACAGGGGCAGTTATTTTACCAAACACACCTAAACTTCCGCGACCAATACCATTAAGACAGAGGTAATATGGTTTGATGTTACATTGTAAGCGCTTTGCAACGGATTCTTTGATAATACAACAGTTTGCTCCAGTATCAATAAGGGAATTTATATCATTGTTATAGATTGACACCTTAGTCAATTTTAATTCTGCCGGCCTAAAAAATTAGCCTCGTTATTAGTCGATGGATTTTCTAAACTTGCACGAGCTTTGTGCCAGCATACTGATTCAGAGTGGCCAAGCTTTTTGCAAAATGTGCAAATGTTTTTCTCATTGACTTTACTATCCGCGATACTAGACCTTTTTACTTCGGACACCGAATTGAAATTTTTTGTACATTGTGACCGTAAATGACCTATTTTACCACACAAATAACATTTTTTGTCTTTAGAATCTAATTGGATTGGATTATAATTAGTCAATTTTGGCCGTTTTGTACTACTGGGACCAAAACTGCTACTACTAGGATAGTTTTGCTCTAAGGGACGTTTTTTGGGTTTAACATAACTAGAAAACAGTGAAATCAGTTCAGACGTCGTCTTCACATTACTGTTGAATGAAGCCATTCGAACATTAACGTCAGTGATACTACCACAGACTAATTCAATTAACTGCCCTTCCGTAAGGGATATTTTTGTGTTGCGATATAAACGCACCTTTTCTCTAGCATATTCACAATAAGATTCTGCTAGATCAGACGTATATGAGACCGCAGTGGAAAGCTTTTCAGCCAGATTACGTTTTTCTGGATAAAGGTCCGTGATATCGTTACGGAATTTCTCCCAAGTTCTACCCCCAATAGAGGGATCCCATGACTCAAACCAAATTAATGCAGAGCCCTTCAGGGCCTTACCGGCTTTTGCTACGGTCGCCAAACTGCTCCATCCAAATTCTTTGGCAAGTTCCTCGATGTTTTTGCACCACCCTTCTGCGCCGTTGTCGCTAGTGGTTGGGTCGAATGTTGGCAGCGCCACGTCTTCATCAGGACGTCGATTCGACGAGACAGCATCTCGTATGGCCTTAAGAAGGTCTGTCAGGAGAGCAGGATCCATTCTGAAACTTAAACATAAGGGTATTAGAAAAGGACACACAATCCCACTTCTGATGATAGATTTGGTAAGATAATATCATTTAATTATGTTGATTGTAGCAATGTTTTAACGGTGATAATAGGGACAGCAAATTATAAACTGAATTGTATATATTTTAATGTTTATTTCAGTAAATAAGCAAGAAACACTACAAGCATTGAGCAATTTAACCATTTAATAAGCATAAGCAAAGCATAAATCATTATAGTTCTATTTATACAGCTGATATACCTTATATACCGTGGAATACTATGACCAGACAAAGTATATAGCCTTACGTAACATGAGGAACATATAATATAATCATTTATTTATACTGTTACTTGTATACCTTTGTTTACTATGGGACACTTATGATAACACATAAGTGTGTAATATAAGTAAATAACACAAGTATATAATAATATAATAACACAAAACATATAATGTAAGTATTTAAGTATGTAATAAATATTAATTTACACATACCACAATCTAACCAGCATAGGTATCCCATATTACATTATTACAGTAAAAAATTATAATGTACAGAATCATACCTTAGCAACCGATGTTCACTCTCTGCCAGCCCAAAGGCAACTGACTGTCGGACCGTAGTGCCTCGCTTTTATATCAGTGAACAAACAACTCGCCACGCGATTACTCACAGCCGGCGCGGCTACGCGCCGTCCGTTGACAACTTTTAATATGTAATTCTTTTTTATAACGCCTTAAATTACGAAATACATTTTATTTATGTACTAAATTAATAATTTTGATGTTTTGATATAAATACAAACTTACTAAAATTATATTGAATAATCTATCACGTTCATTTTACTATTATAAAAAATGTTTCAGTTTCACCTATTCCTAATTAGGTGTGTTAATTCTTTCACTCATTTCATAAATAAATGACTAATTTATATAATAAACTATTTTTGATCAATAAATATTTCAGTATGTAGCTAATAGTTGAGAAGTCGTATTTCTTGAGATCATTCGTTCCTTTCGATCGTTTTTGCCAGGTCATTCCATGCCGAAGGCGTCTTATTACAACATTACTGAACACACTGTTTGAAGAACACTCATTCGTAATCAAATAAATGGCAAAGTTTATTACGTAGCCTACATTTCAGATGTTCCTTAGACAGCGCGGGAGTGCGTGACAAATTGTGTTTGTTCGGGACCTCGGTGCCATTATCTCGGTGCGAGTGAATTAGGCCTACCTACGCTAATTGTGAAGGATGAGCCGACCTGAAAGTTTAAACGCTTCTCCGTTGTCACGCGTCACACTTTACGGATTATTGACACCGCCCCTAATCCGTGACGTTTGCTTACGCTAGCGAACAAACAGAGTAGCTTTCTGTAATTTAAACAACACAATCTCATTTATTTCTCAACATTAAGGATATCTTATGAAACTAAGACATACAAAAACGTCAGAATGATAAATTGTATTCTTTCCTAATGATTCTCTGGCGACGACGGGCAAGGAGACGCTGCGTCGCCTCGCTGTATTTACATGTCAAGTTCAGTAGGCTCGGTGCACAACAATGGGCGTCAACATGAATCAGCGTAGCCTCTTGAGCCCGCGCCAAAATCGTGAGTGTGCACCGCGGTCGCCGGTCCGCGCCCGCGTACGCTCGTATCTGGGTCAGGGGCGGGCCGCGGGCTCCGCTGCCCCGCTGGAGCGTTCCGGGACGCGTTATCCTATCTTAGCCTTGACTAGGCGCGGGTCACAACTGCCTCGCTGCGTGCCGCATAACACTACGCGTTATTACATCCGTCAAACTTTTCCCATTTCTGTCTTACGTTAGCTTATGTTACTTACTGGTAATCAAACGATTTATGGTTGTTATTAATCTGCCGCACAAAGAAAACGTCTTCAAATATCTGGGAGGGGTGGCAGTTTGCTATTTTATGCGCTAGACGGTGGCTGGAATGAGAGGCGGTGATAAGAGATAACGGCGAGCGAGCGGTTATGCGGCGATTACCGGCCGCCGCTCCACCCCCTCCCCTTCAGCGCCCCAGCGCCGGCGCTCGCGCGTTTCAAACATGATTAAGATATTATCGACGTCCAAACTTGCGAAACTACTAATAACTGATTTTCATAACTACCAATAACTTATTACTTCTAGTAATATTTTAAAATCGGGAAGAAGCAGTTGCTTGGCTTACTGCATCTGCAGCATTTCAATGTGACCGCAACTGATAAAAAATCACATAAAGGATATGTCATCTTGCAATGCTCATTTCTTTAATTTATTTTAAAAGTAGGTTTAGTAATCGAGTAAGTGGTAATGTTCGGCCACCAACTTAATGTCTACTCGGTTGATTGGTAGAAAACGCCCTAAGGCATTAAGTTCGCCCATTGTACACTGACGGGACAATACCATTAATTTAAATAAAAATTAGTTTTTAAATAAGAAACACTACCTAAGATAGCGCTGCAAGAGCTAAAACACATCACTATCTTGACATTCCATAATCTATCACACCGAAGCACAAGTGAGTCACCCTGACAGCAGACGGTATCTCGACGTATGTCGCCTTGAGCTCATTATCGAAAATCGCTTACAACACTGCACAGTGCACACATGTGCACCTGCCTTATCGCGCCCCGAGTGCAGTGCACACCGCGCCTTACAGCCGCGCCCTTTGTAAGCTGCCTCTTCATTATCATGTGTTAGAGCTTCCTTCCTCCGAGCTAAGCTTCGCAGCAACTGCTCAAATTGCTTAACACTTGAAGATCATAATTTTTTCATGAACCCAGACTCCATGAAAAGTTTTAATAGACTAACATTCATTCCGAAGCAAGCTTTAGTCTTGGCGTGCTGTAATTGTTACTGAAATTGAAATGGTATTCGGCTATCTACTTGTGAATATTTCACGTATTTACGAGTACATAAGCTGTTGAGAACATGTACACAATTTTTACTGATTGTTGGATGTGGTGTAAATTATCCCTACTGACAATCCCATTCCATTATTAATTTATAATTGCTAACAACTGAACTGATTCGGATGAAATAAGATACACAAGTAATCTTGGGAAAGGGAAGTACATATTACAATATTATGAGGACATGCAGCTAAATACGAGCTATTTCATAAAAAAAAACATAAATGGGATCTCAGTCTATTACAAAGGGATTTTTTTTTCATTTTAGGAGTATTACACAAAAACAACAGCAGTTAATAAACAATGGGAAACTGTCGTCGATCCGCGAGGTAGAAGTTTAATCTACTTTAAAATGGCCCCATTCCTGAGCCAACAGGAAAACCGCCGTAGATCATCCCCAGCTTACACTTAAGTTTTTATTTTGTTTAAAAAGCATTACATGTACTTGCTAAAAACGATGCGACTCTAGCGTTTTCATTTTCCAGTTACAAGTAGCTATACGCGCTGAAATACATAGGAAATTATATTTACATTGAGCCGGGAACAGCCCGAAAAAGCCAATAATGGCTCGGTGAGTGTTCGCTTTGATGAAATAAAGCGCTTGTTTCGAGTTCGATATGTTTTATCGTCCCTACACTATGCAACTGCCACCGCGCGATAGTCACGACCGCAGGTCACTGTGACTGCTGGGGCCTTGTTCCGCGAACATAATTGTAACATACTGTATACATAACAATTCCAATCGCAGTATAAGATTTATTTTAATTTATTTTATCAGTTTTTGGGAAACATCCAGTTTTAACATTATATAATAAAAAAGGGTATCAAAAATAACACATCAACCAATTACCTTTCGTCAGCTAAGTAATACATGGAGTAAACCAATGAAAATTTTGTTGTGCAGGGAAAACGCATCGTGGAGCGGAGGCTGCAGGTAGTGCCGAGTCAGCTTCCTCGTGTCACCGATTGACCCAGTGACTGTTGGCCGAATTATTGCGGTCGCTGCTGCATGAGCATGCATGATTCTAATGGTATAACAGTGCTTTTTTTTACCTAAATAAATAAATAAAAAACATATTTGTAATTCCATAGCCTCATTTTGACAGTTCTGGTACGTTAAAATCAAGCAATTCAATAAAGATGGAGCCACGATTGCATTAGCGGAATTAAAGGCCTGGGGTAAGAATCTCATGCATTTTTCCGCATGGTGATTCGTAATTAGCCAGCTGTTTAATAGTAACCTAAAATCAATGTTGACAGTTTTATTTTTCATGACAGCCACAAGATAATTCGTAGGTTTACAAATTTCAAATTTCGATAAGTCAGCACCACACTTTGCCTTCGTAGTGGTAATCGATCGATTTTTTTTATTAATTTGTTTTTTTTTCTATTTCCTTCAGCGGTACAACAAGAACGCAGCACAACTGCAAACCTCATCGCAGCGGAACGAGACAAACCAACAAATGGATTTAATTGTTAATGTTTGGTTGTTTGAGTAAGCAATAGCTTATGACAATATTGAGAGAGCATTTAGAGCAGCAGCCGAGGCGAGCGTCCGTTACGTTACGTATCAACAGAACTTTTAATAGTTTGTCTTTAGTTCAGTTTGTATATCACTGTAACTAATTCTGTGCGTCCTGTGAAAAGTGATACATGTCGAAAATCACAACTTTACAATAGAATAGATTTTATGTTTAAAAAATCATAAAAATTGTTAGAATAATTATTTTCTAGTAGTAGCGACAGTATTTGTATACACATAAGATGGTTGGCTACATATAAAGTTTCTGTCTTGAAACGATACCTACACGATGAGTTATTTAAAAAAAAGATTTTTTCATATCAAAACCCACCAAATGAATGATCGTGTAAAATGATTCTAAATGAGGTGTATCAATTTTAACTTTTTTTGGGGCTTTGGTGTAAGTTGATATTGTTGCACTGTCAGTTAGTTTTGTACAAAACTAAATCAATTCTTAACACGAAGTTAAAAGGAAAAAGTCATATTATTCAATCGCCTAATGCCTCGTAAGCAGAAAACTCCTAAAAGTGGTGTTTTTGCTACTAATATCATTTTACACGGGAATGAATGACGTGTTAATGTGTGTTTTTTGATATAAGTTTACTTAAATCTCTACTTATTTTGTGTAATATGATACAAGAAACAGATACAAAATAATAAAAACAATGTTAGGTTTTTTTTCAATTCTTTTTCAAGGTTAGTTTACAGGTAAGGCAACTGGAAGTTCAGTTATTAAAAATTAGCTTTGGTCTAAGTTAGCTTTTTGTTTTATAATGTACATTAGAAATCAGATCAACTTTAACAAAAAAAGGTTTTCATACAAAAATACTCTTACAAAATATAATTCCAAAAAATCGTTGTGCGCAAAGAAGGTATTCTTTTATTAAAACAAACTAAATTCTAACAAAAATAAAACTCAAAGTTTAAAGTTCAATCCGTCTTTTATGAAATAAATAAGTAGATAACTAACAAGAGTAGATAAATAAATAAAAAACACACTATCAGTATCTATCATCATTAAAAGAACTTATAAAAAATATGTTTAACTTCCATACTAATAAGTGTTCAGTATCATTTGATCAACAACTTATTTATAAAATTTACATTTTTCATTTGTAGTTTACTTATATACATCATACATTTTAGCGAACGATAAATCAGAGCTTAGAAAAGTTTTGCTTGTTTTGCTACGCCCATAGTGGCTTTCATATATTATATCATAATTTCAAAATATGCTGTTTTGCCAATTCTAAATGACCATCAGTGGTTTTTTAATAACTCGCTTCAATCGATATCACGTAACCGCATTTAATTTTCTCCTTACGAACTCTTTGGATAAATCTGTTGCTTTTATCAAAAATTATTAAAAATAGTTTCTTGCATACATTATTAACATTAGTATCCGATTTTAAAACATATTGAAATTTGTTAGCGTGCTCTCTTCTCTTTTTGGGATCAATTTAGGAAAATTATTCTTGCCAATTATTATAAAATTACTGAAATAATTTGTTTTTTTTTTCATTTGAGCTTAAGTGCCAGTATTCTGTAAAAACATTTTCCAATATCTGCTTAGGGATCTTTTCCTTACATTTTTCTCTACAGTCCGGTAACTCTTTTAATTTTTTACCTTTCTTAAATATCCCAGTCTTTGTAAAATACTCTTCCCCTTTGTTTCTAGAGATATTTCTTGCAATTCTTTCCCATCTACGTTCTTTTTTAGCGTCTCTTATTTACTTTTTTCCCTGGTTAAAGTTATGTCATCCCAAAATGAATAAGATAGTACCGCAACATTGCTCTGATTTGGTTCTTCCGATAAGTTATTAATCTCATGTTACGTATTGCATTCATTATTTACTTCTGTGGGGTTACATAAATTGCGTAAAGAAGTTGGTGCTACATTGCATTGGTTTGGTTCTTCTAGGTGTTTTTTTATTATTAATCGAATTACAGATCTATACGAAGAATCATAACAACTGTTACTGGTATATCCATCAGAACCAGGAATATATACATCACTACTCAAAATATTTAAAATATCATTGCGAATAACCAAAATCACAATCAGGAGATAAACTTATATCACCGTCATTGCATGCTTTTTTTCAGCTTTAGTCATGGATTTCCGCAAAGTAACGCCTGATTCCATCAACTATTGCATATCTCATTGAAGGACATATTACATTTAGAAGGCCTCTTCTCTAATATTCTTCCGCACTCTTCGATGTACTACGGCTATCATTATTTTTTACAGCGATAGAAGAAGAAATCTTATCTTACATGGAGTCATCATTTTCATTATTGTGGTCTATTTTTAACATGCGTTTTGTACGACAAGGAGAACGCTGGAACAATGATAATTTTAAATAAAAAACCGCTTAACACTTAAAAGAGAAAGATGATAATAAATAAGTACACTTTACTCAAAAATCACAATAATAAAAATTGTTATGTATTTTGATACAACTAGAAATATTTTTTGTGACAGCTGATATTAGTCCCTGTTGTCCTAATTAATGTTCAAACAAAAAAATAAGTGTTAAATGATACATGTAATACGTATGTCTAGCGCCATGGTGTATTTTTCTGACCTCGCGCGCGCGGACATCTCCTCTCATAGCACGTGCGTCACTGATCCTGCGGCGCCCCGCGCCGACAGCGGACCCCCGCGGGTAACGTCCCCGGTTGCCCCGCGCAACACCCGCGTCGAGAAGATGTATCAGTTTGCAAATATTTTAATTTAAAAACGTTGATTTTTTTCTCGTTATAATTGATACAACTCTACTTGTGTCAATTTACTCATATTTTATTAAATCGATGTGTTTGTGAGTTATAATACAACTTTAGTTATACCGTAGTAGTGTAAAAATTTACTTTGTGATAATTGATATTACTAAATATGTATCATATGACACCTTATTAGATGGTAATAAATAAATGTGAATAATAATATGTCTCGAGATACACCTTTACAAACATTTTTTAATTTCATTGCTGCAATTTTATGAACGATATATGTCAATATGTATTTATTTACACTAAAAACATTTGTCAAAATACGCCAATCTACCATAGATGTATCATACTATCTTTGAAACTAATAGACGTATAGAAATGTGAATTAGACAGAAAAATAGAGTATTTTTTTCTGATAAAGGTGCAACAACAATATCAAATTCGATATAAGTCGACTAATATCACTTTTCACAGGACCCACAGAATTGTACCTTTTTAAAACTCTTAATTGTCTGTTCTTGAATGTTTGTTAATGCGTTCATTTATAATATTATTTCAGAAAAAGATAGATCATTACCTTACCTTTTTGACAAAACTGTAAAAATTTACTTGTTTATTTTGATAAATGAAGAGATGTTATTTTATTACACACACAGTGTTTGGTTTATAATAATTTAATCAACATTATAATAACTTAAATAAATACCTACTATGCTTAATTATGTTTGTTGGTAAGCACTTAACGTGTTATGTTAACAGAGATTTATCTAAATGAAGCCGATATGAGTCAATATTATAATAATTTAATTAATTTAACAGAGCGGATCTCCCACCGGCTCAAACCCCATTAGGTTCATTAATGATATCCATTAGTCGCGCCGCCGAATCGATCATTATGTCGTTGAAAAGGACTTTGGAGGGTTTAGGCACCGTGCAGAGATTATCTAACCACTATAGATTTATTCAAATGATTATTTACTTTTCTATGATCTTAAATCATCATAATACAAATGAATGGATGGATATTTACATTTGAATGAAATGAAGATATTTTTTTTTCAGGTTCAGTGCTTGACATTTCGTTAATATCGTCAGTCAGACTGTCACTTTAACTATGAGGTGACAATCAGGCTGTCCTCACTATAAAATGCATCATAAGATACACTGACCCCAAGGAAACATTAAATAAAGTAAATAACTTATTATTGTTTCCAAAGATATTATGAAAAATAACATCATCAGCCTATATACGTCCCACTGCAGGGCACAGACCTTACCTCAACTACGAGGTGGTGCGAGCCATACTCCACCACGCGGGCTCAGTGCGGATTGGTGGAGGGGTGTGTGTAAGGTAAGTGACCAACCTTATGTCAGATGTTATTAAGCCGCCCGAGGGCCTCCGACCAGGCTTAACGACTAATATCTATCGATATTAACCGGGACCAACAGCTTAACGTGTCTTCCGAAGCACGGAGATGCTTGTAAATGGACGTCACTTTTATGGTCAGAATGGTCACCCATCCCAAACATGACCGCGCCGTACGTTGCTTAACTTTTGGTATCACTACCAAAGCACAGCAACCACTGCGCCACAAGCACCAATTTACGAGTAATAAATAACAAGTTAGAAAACCCGATGCGTGATTGTTTGTGGCGCGGTATAGTTAGTTCAACTATGAATTCATATCCAGCGCACTCATCACTCACATACCACTCATGCCCTCACTCTGCATTCTTCAATTTTTTTTCTGTTTATCATCCATTCGTTCTGGTTCGGTGTTGCTATAAATTAAATGAAGTCTCCATATTTTTTTGTTGTACGTGTTGTGAAAATAGTCGCGTGTGCCTCGCGACCGCGGCCGGCGATTATGGCGCCGGCTCACAACGTGTAGCGAGTAATTACATTTGCAGGCTATTCTCCTCCGTATCACGACGCTAAGAACTTGGTATTCATAATTCATATTAAAAGCGAACGGTTCATACGAGATGGCGTAGCGGCAGCTGTGCCAAGAATCGCTACGGGAATTCCTGCTGAGACTGCGTGCTAGAGAGATGAAATATTAATGAATTATTCTTACTGTTGCGAGTATACTGGAATACGGGAGTAACTCAGTGTGTTTGTAGTAAAAGACACATTCCAAATGTATAAGTTATTTTGAATCGAACGGTACCTCCCCCAGTGATAGTTATCTCGACAAATTTTAATTTTGCCTGCTTATCGTGTTGAAAAAAATAGCAGTTTACAAACAAGATAATACAAATCGGTCTTGTCGTTCTTAGAAATGAAATCTGAACTAATAAAACAGTTATCTTAACATTCACAGACACTTTTTGTATGTTTAAAGATTAGTCAAGCAACTTTATATATATATATATATTGAAAAGACAACACTTAAAAAATTCTTTTCGGCTCCGGTCATCGGGGAGGAATCGAACCCCCGACCTTTGGAAGTCCGGTCCAATGCTCTGACCACTGAGCTACCGAGAACCTTAATGGAGTCGTTGAATTTTGTAAGTGCTTTTTAACTCTTTAAGCCAGCGTATGTTTCATCAATGATTGTGGGAGACACCCTCAAACACCCGAGAGCGAAAAAAATACTTAACAAATAAATAAATAAAAATATATATATATATATTGTACGGTTTACACCGCACAAAGTATGTCACCGAGTCAGCGGCTTTATATTTCGTGCGTTTAGCGTTTGTAATTTTAATTTAGTCATATTTTATCGACTCAATTGTGAAATCGTCCTACAAGAAATAAACAAGTTATGATCAACAAGGATCTCTCATTTATCAAGTCCAAGATCTATCAAGTCTGTTGAGTGGCAGCACCAAGGCGCCGCCCAACATTGGTCCTTCGAAGGTGAGTGATTTAGTGTTTTTTCTGTGTTTTTCAAGTGTTAGCGAATCGGTAAAGTCGGCCTCCCACAAGCGGGTCTCACCGACTGCATTGAGACGTCGCATATAACGTTTGTTAGCACATTTGGCACTGAATCATTAAGAACCAGCAAGTAACAAGATCAAGTTCAAGGTCAAGTTTAAATGTGGAATATTTGTTGTGAAATACAAGCCCACATCATCATCAAGTAGCGCTTGAAGTACGTAGAACACGAGTTCACATCATTATCAAGTTTTACAAGTTATATCCAGAAATAATTCAAGTTTTCAAGTAATACCTATCAAGAAACAAGTTTTCAAGTTTATCAAGATGGAAGTAAGTGACCTACTTTACCGCCAAACACTTATATCAGAAGACATCAAGAGAACGTTAACCAACTTCAAAAAAGATGGTCCATCGCGTAGGACACCAGACCTTATCAAGAGGCGTCTGGAATTATTGGACAGATACTGGTCCGAATACACATCAAACCATGCGAAAATTTCCGAAGTATTAACAGCTGATGATGATTACTTTGTTGGGGAATATTACCAACACGTTAAAGAAAGTTACATTGAAGCTAAGACATACATTGAAAAGTCAAGCGTCATCGTTTCGAACGATCAAGTAATCGCACCCCCGACGACATCGTATGACGCACCCATCTCACGAGATGCCGAGCACGAACAAAACGTATCCTTTCTAGAGACTTTAACCGCTCAAGAGATTCCTAGAACCATTAAACAAGACTGGAATGCTTTGATGAAAACTTCAGATACCGGTACTCATAGCAAGCTCGACGAGATGTACAAGAAACAGCTAAGCAACTTCAAGGCTTTTGCAAGGACCGTCTCTATCATTAACATAGATACAATGCAAGAACGCTGGGAGTTTGAAGACATGCTGAGAACGCTTCAGACCCGCTGGAAGGCAATAGATCTGTTGCACTGGGAGATAGATAGTGAAACAAACGGATCTAACCTCCAATATGAATCAAGATTTACAGAGCATGAACAAAAATACCATGAAATCAAGAAAGCCATAAATAGCAAGCTTTGGTCCGTCTCTCATCGTGAACAATCTACACCCCAACTTGACATTCCTATTTTCAACGGAAACTATCAGCAATGGGTGTCCTTTAAAGACCTCTTCAGTGAGACCATACACAAGAATCCGAGTCTGTCGAACGCGCAACGCATGCAGTTTCTTAAGAGCAAGCTTAAGGGGGAAGCTGAGCGCTTGGTACAGCACTTACAGATTAGTTCGGAAAACTATACAACCTGTTGGGAGATATTAAACCACCGCTACAACAACAAAAAGTTAATCTTCACAACCCATATGAATACTATGATGAGTATTCCTGTTGCGCAATCATCAAACGCAAATAACATAAAACGCCTTCATGACGTCACCACAGAATGCTTGAACGCAATTAAAAACCTTGGCGTCAATATTGACACTTGGGATCCGATTCTGGTGTATCTTTTGGTTCAAAAAGTGGACGCAGAGACTCATAGCGACTACTTGGAAACATTAAAGGAACCGCGAGAACTCCCGAACTTAAACGAATTCCTCAATTTTTTGGAAAACAAGTTTACCACAATGGAAGCGGCACGCCGAAAACAAGAAAACTATCAACAGCGAGCTGTACCATCAACATCAAATAGACAAGACAAATTCCAGTTTAAGTTTCATAACAACAAGGTTATCACGCAATCTCATTCAAGAAACAAGTTGAAATGTCCTATTTGCGAAAGTCAAGATCATGGGATTTATTTTTGCAAGCAATTTCTGGAAATGTCGCCCGTACAAAAACATCAAGCTATTACGAAATTAAATTGTTGCCCAAACTGCCTTCAAAATCACACCGGAAAAGCCTGCTCATCAAATAAACGTTGCCGCGAATGAATATCTGGTATATCTCTTTGAATGTATTAATACTTGGTGACTTTAATTTAAATTCTTGCACTGAAAATGTCAAGGCCAATTTTAATTTCTTCTGTGAATATTGCGGGCTAAGCCAATATAATACGATATATCATAGTCGAGGCGGTATGTTGGACCTCGTGTTGAGTGATTTTAATCCCGAACAGGTCACAGTATCGGAGGGCGAGCCCTTAGTACCTATCGATGTGGTGCACCCACCGCTCGAGGTTACAATAAAATTTCCCTGCGGTGCGCCGGCGCGGCATCCATCCTGTCCGCCTCCTACCCAACGCCCGGATTCAGGTCCAAATTATGACTGGCGCAAAGCAGACTTCCAAGGTCTATACGCGGCATTAAGTAGCTTAGACTGGTCTGATATGTTTAATGTTGAGGACATTGACACTGTTGTTAAATTATTTTATGACCACCTCTATGATTGTATCAGCCAATACGTTCCAATAAAATCTAATCGTATGCAAAGCCAAAAGTACGTGTATCCTAAATGGTTCAATTGTGAAATTATTAGGAACATACGTAAAAAATATTATCACCTGAAGCGGTATAAGTTAGAAGGAAAGGAGTACAATAAAGAATTATTTAATTATTACAGATGGCACGTCAAAAACTTAATTGACAATGCGTACAAGCAGCACTTAAATTTGACAGGTAAAAATTTAATTGACGATCCAACCAGATTCTGGGAATATATTAAGGATAGGAAAAACGACAGAAAACGCGTGAACGTGTACCGGCTTAATGGAGTCGAAGTTGTAGAGCAAGCAGCGGCCGATGCTTTCGCCAATTATTTCGGTTCTGTCTATGCAAATGAAGCACCTTTGCTGGATCCCAATGACGCCTTACAAGCTGCGAATAGGCACTGTAACGTGACTTGTATTACAGTTAATACGGTTAACGAAGACAATATAAAGGAAGCTGCCAAGCGACTTAAACCAAGGTCGTCTGGTGGGCCTGATGGTATTCCAGTTTTTCTTGCAAAATACTGCATAACCATATTTGAGAGTCCGCTTCTTTATATATTTAACCTTTCTCTGTCTTCATCTAGGTACCCTGACATGTGGAAAGTCACTAGGGTCACCCCAGTTCCTAAAGCTGAGAGTGGAAATGAAGTATCCTGTTTTAGGCCGATAGCAGTGTTGTCAGTTTTTGCTAAATTATTTGAAATAGTACTAAGCCAGCATGTATATAAACAAACTGCTATGTTACTACATGATAGTCAACACGGTTTTCGACTAGCTCGCTCCACTACAACAAATCTCGTTTCTCATTTAGACTACATTTATGGGGAGCTAGATGCCGGTAGGCAAGTTGATGCTGCCTACTTTGACTTCAAAAAGGCATTTGATTTGGTCGACAATGACATCTTGTTACAGAAACTGGCTAAAATTGGCTTTGGGCCAAATCTTGTAATATTTTTTTCAAATTACCTGCGTGATCGCCGGCAATTCGTAAAGGTCGGTAAATACGAATCTAGTCAATATTATACTAGGTCTGGGGTGAGCCAGGGAAGCACACTTGGGCCGTTACTTTTTCTCATATTTATCAATGACCTTTCCGAAAGCGTCATTACTTCCAAATGCCTTTTATTTGCGGACGACCTCAAATTAAGCCTCGGTGTAGATGAGCCATCTGACTACGAAGCACTGCAGAAGGATATTGATGCCGTTATGGACTGGAGTCAAAAGAACCATCTTCCATTTAATGCGGAAAAATGTAAAGTCATCACATTTACACGTAAGCTCTGTCCGCAATATGTAAAATATAAATTATTAGACGCACCCCTAGAAAGGGTAAGTAAAATTCGTGACTTAGGATTAATATTAGACTCTAAATTAGACTTTCATGACCATGTGAATACTATCTGTAAAAAGGCTAGTAAAATGCTTGGCTTCGTCATCCGTACCTCTACTCAGTTTGACAGATTGGATGTCGCAATGGTCCTTTACAGTGCGTATGTACGTAGTCAACTTGAATACGGCGCACCTGTGTGGGATCCTTATGAAGATAAATATATTCTCCTGGTTGAAAAAATACAACGCAAATTCGCACGTTGGCTGTATAAAAGAAAGTATGGGTATTATCCACATTTATATCCGTCCTTATTTGTCAGCGGTATGGTAGGACTAGATACGCTAAAATTTAGAAGGGGTGTGCAGACGATAGTACACTATTTGTGTATTATACACAATAAGATAGATAGCCCAACGATTCTTAGCCAAATAGGATTACAGGTGCCTAATCGATTGAGCTGGAACGCGGAGGGGTTGGTAGCGCTGCGACGGCGCCCGCGCCTTTTGTGTTGGCCCTCAGCGCGCACTAAGTACGCCGCGAATGCACCCACCGTTCGGGCTCTACGCCTTATAGGATATATACTCGCCGACGACTATGATATTGACATATTTGCTGACAGTTTTGGCCAATTCATGCATAAAGCTGTTAATTATATAGAAAATTTGTGTTCCGAGTGTTTTAGAAGTAGTATTACTGAACTAACATAATAATTTGATTATTTTTGTAATTCTGACTGACTCTTATGTGTATTTTTTCTGACATATTTAATATTTGTGACATATGATATGGTAATCCCGATGTATCTATTTTTCTTTATCTGATTTTATACTACTTATAAAATGTTTGTTTGACCATGTTTACTGTGCGACTAGCATGCTGACGCTTTGGGCGACTGTAAGTCAGTATGTTTTCTGTTAAATAAATAAAATAAAAATAAAATAAAATAAAATGCAATGAATTTCACAATACCCTGCTGCACGCGGCGTATACGAAAAACAACACGATACCTATCAACGTGACACCAAGGCCAACGATTAACAACTGGGAATCGAACCGACGACCAAACAACAATTCACATGCTACTCAAACATGTGATATACCAGAAATATTATTGGCTACGGCCTTGATAAAGGTACAAAGATCAGATGGCGAACAAGTAATTTTGCGGGCACTTATAGATCAAGGCTCACAAGTGTCCCTGATCACTACAAAGGCAGCCCAGATTTTAAATCTGCGTCGTCAAAAATGCAAGGGCATCATAACAGGTGTTGGCACCAAGGACAACATCTGCACTGGGATAATACAGATCAACTGCAGCTCCACCACTCAAAACTACAACTTTACTACAGAGGCCTATATTATGAAATCTCTGACAAGAAACTTACCGAATGACTCATTCACAAGACCAGCATGGGACATGTTACAAGAAATAGAGTTGGCAGATCCTGAATTCAATATAAGCAAGCCTATCGATATTTTATTTGGAGCCGACATCTATTCGAACATTATTATGGATAGAATATATCGAGTCGGAAATACCACCCCTATAGCGCAAGAAACGCGGCTAGGGTGGATTCTCTGCGGAAAAGTACATACTTTCCAATGCAACGTCGTTCTCAATGATATTCAAGAGATTCAAAAATTCTGGGAAATCGAAGATGTGCCTGAAAACCAATCATATTCATCCGAAGAAAACAAATGCATTGATTTTTACAAGTCCACAACTACAAGATCACAAGATGGGAAATACGTCGTGAGACTTCCCCTTAAATCAAATATAGAGCAATTGGGAAACTCTAAAAACAAAGCAATAGCCCAATTTTATCAATTAGAAAGAAAACTGAACAAAACAAACGATCTTAAAATAGACTACAAGTTGTTTATTAACGAATATGAAGAATTGGGTCATATGAAACCTATCAGCTGTGATGCGACGCCCGGTTGCTACCTACCGCACCATTGCGTGCTACGGCAAGACTCAAGTACTACGAAACTACGCGTAGTCTTCAATGCATCCGATAAAACATCGAGCGGGCTAAGTCTCAATGACTGCATGTGCGCCGGGCCAAACCTACAAAAGGACATTTTCTCACTTATTTTGGGGTGGAGGCAGTATCAAGTTGCCTTTACTGCCGATTGTGAGAAAATGTTTCGAGCTATATGGCTTCATGAAGACGATCAATCTCTTCAAAGAATCATCTGGCGAGATAGTCCACAAGAACCTTTGCAAGAATACCAACTAACCACGGTTACCTACGGCACCAAGGCCGCCCCCTATCTCGCAATGATGACACTTCGCAAACTAGCAAGTGATGAAAAGGATAAATATCCTAAAGCCGCTCAAGTCCTAGAACAAAATTTTTATATGGATGACTTGGTATACTGCGTACCGTCGCTTGAAGCTGCTATTCAACTGAAAAGGGATCTTATACATCTCATGAAAGCAGGCGGCTTCAACCTAAGAAAGTGGAGATCGAACCGAAAAGAATTACTTCAAGATACAAGCCCACCAGAACAAAGTAATTTTAACTTCAAATTAGCTGAGTCTGCAAAAACTCTCGGCTTGCTCTGGGACCCTGAAAAAGATGTTTTTAAATTTCAATGTCAAGTGACTCAGGATAAACAAGATACAAAGAGATCGCTGCTGTCTGCCATATCAAAACTATTCGACCCGATGGGGTGGCTGACACCCCTATCCACTAAAATGAAGCTACTGTTTCAACAAGTATGGAAAACGAATTTATCCTGGGATGACAAGCTCCCACAGGATATTTACAACGATTGGGAAATGATTAAAACCGATATTATTCATATCAATAATATTGAAATACCACGATGGTTGGGTTTCGAGTACACGTGCAAGCTCGAATTACACGGCTTTTGTGACGCATCGCAAAAGGCGTACGGATGCGTCGTTTTTAGCAAAGTTATAAAACGAGGTCAAGTGGAAATAAAACTTCTTGTTGGAAAATCAAGATTGGTCCCATGCAATAAAGAAGTATCCTTACCACGATTAGAACTATGCGGAGCATTACTCCTCTCCAACGTGATAGTTAAAATCAAGGAAACTATCTCTTCAAAGTCTTCGAACATGGATATCAAGATTCATGGATGGACTGACTCAACAGCAGTTCTGGGATGGCTAAATGGTGACCCTGAGCGCTGGAAGCCCTTTGTATCAAACAGAGTTCGCGAAATCATCAAGGTCATGCCGCCTGACAGCTGGAAATATATAAAATCAGCAGAAAATCCAGCGGACTGCGCCAGTCGAGGACTCACAGCAAGTCAACTAATAAGTCAAACCCTGTGGTGGCAGGGTCCGACTTGGCTATCTACATCAGAAAATATTACCCAAGATAATCAAACATACACTACCATGGAAGAAGCAAGAAAAATTAAACAAGTCAACCTCGTTACGCATGGCAATGAGAACAACATAATCAAGAAAATGATAGAAAAACACAGCTCTTATTTAAAACTATTGAGAATACTGACTTGGGTGTACAGATTTATCACAAAAAAAGATAAGAGAGAATCTACGCCGTGGCTAACTGTATCCGAACTAAGAGAAACACGAAAAAAGATTATTAAACAAGTGCAAGGAGAGATTTTTGAAGAAGAAATTATCCATCTGAAGCAAAAGAAACCTATTTTGAAGAAAAGCAAAATATTGAGCCTTAATCCATTCTTAGACGAAGATGGCATCCTACGTGTCGGAGGGAGGCTGCAGAACGCCCCTATCAATCCTGAAATGAAAAATCCGATTTTATTACCTCAAAATCACCACTTTACAGAATTAATTATAAATAATGCGCACGAAAGCACATTCCACGGTGGCGCTCGTGTTACATTGGCGTTCACGCGACAAAGGTACTGGATACTCAGTGGTGTTCGCACTACAAAGAAATATATACACAGATGCGTAACCTGCAAGAAACAAAAGCCTATCATGCAAGCACAGATGATGGGAAACTTACCTGATGCAAGAGTTAGTCCTTCACGTCCGTTTCAACACACAGGCGTTGATTTCACTGGCCATGTCTTCCTGAAAACCAACAAGGGTCGTGGCGTCAAGACCACAAAGGGATATGTTGCCGTCTTTGTATGTATGGCGACCAAGGCCATACATCTCGAGCTCGTCTCAGATTTGACAACTTCAGCGTTCATAGCAGCGCTACGAAGAATGGCTGCCCGAAGAGGAGCCCCGAGTCATCTTTACTGCGACAACGGACGAAATTTTGTTGGAGCAAGTAGAATCATACGACAAGAATATGAAGAAATAGAACAAATCTTCAAAGACAACGATTTACACAAAGAAATCGTCGACATGGACATTTCATTTCACTTCAACGCACCGTCATGGCCTTCGGCAGGAGGACTCTGGGAAGCTGCTGTCAAAAGCTTCAAGTTTCATCTGAAAAGGGTCATTGGAGAGCAAAAGCTTACTTTTGAAGAGTTCTCAACCCTGCTTACCCAGATCGAGGCATGCTTGAATTCAAGACCGCTTTGCCCTTTGACCGAAGACCCAGATGACTTGGACTACATTACACCATCTCATTTCCTCTCAAGTGGCCCAGTTCTAACAGTCATAGAAACAGAGCGGGACCTCAGAACACGCTGGAATCTCACGCAACAATTAACACAAGATATCTGGAAGAGATGGTCGGCGGAATATCTAACACAACTGACATCAAGGTCAAAGTGGAAAACCCCAGTTGAGAACATCAGCGTTGACGACGTCGTTTTAATTCATGAAGAAAACCTACCACCGGGAAAATGGATCATGGGCAGAGTGTGCCAGTTGCACCCCGGGCAAGATGGATTTGTCCGAGTTGTGACCCTGAAAACGAAAAGTGGTTATGTAAAGCGACCGGTCATCAAACTTTCAAAATTGATCAAGAATGAAGAACCTGAAACAAACAGCAAGACTGTAACCACTAACAGTGGCCCTGACAGCGAAAACAAGTCGCTAAACGCAAGTTCAAGAACACAACAAAGGACAAGAAAAACTAAGACAAGTCTATTCACTTCAATTATAATGGCTTTTCTATTTTTCCTGACTGTGGCATCAAGCGCGTCAGCCCACGTCAACATAACAAAGTTTAGAGAAAATCAAGGCCTTTATTTAGACAAATTGGCGAACATGATGTTGATAAAAAATGAGTGGAAGCTCATTGTGTATTTCGATATGGGACCTTATTTGCAAGGAAATAAGGCACTGAACTCATACATACAAACACTTGATACAACATGTGAAAGATTACGTCGACAAACGCGATGTGATGCAATAGTACTCCAGCTACGTCACGGTTACAATGAACTCGAATACTATGATCAGCTGTTACAGACTCAGCAATTCGACGCCGTAGTACAATCACCGGCACAGAGCAGACAGCGCCGACGCAAGAGAGGCCTTATCAATGGTGTCGGATATCTCGCAAACACATTGTTCGGGGTACTAGACAGCCAATTCGCCGAACAGTATAAAAGGGATATCGACCTGCTTGAACAAAATCAAAACCACATTATTAATCTCTGGAAGAATCAAACAACTATTATTGAAGCCGAAAATAACCTGTTAAAACGAACTGAAGACACTATGAATAAGCAACATAAAATAATAAATCAACACATGATATCCTTGGAAAAGGCCGTCGACGAAATAAAAACCTCGACTAACATAAACAACGCACTTAATGACTTCACGATTGGAGCTTTGGTCGCAAGCAACGTACTAAATAATTTGAAGACTATGCAGAACGCATTAATAGACACAATAATGGATATTTATCAAGGCCGAATCAATATCAATCTAGTAACTCCAGATCAACTGACCAAAGAGTTGAACACGATTTCAAGCAAGTTACCCAAGGACGTTTCTTTGCCAACTGATAATTTTGAATCAGATCTACGCAAGGTGTACAAACTCATCAAGGTCAAATCAAGAATGACAGAAAGGTATCTTCTGTTTGAAATGAGAATACCTCTTATCAGTAGAGACTCCTACGAGATTTTCAAGTTGATCTCAATCCCCAAATATCAAGGAAACAAGACCTTTACAATAGCACCTATATCAGATTACGTGGCCATAAACATAAGAAAAGACACTTTTATTCCTATGAACGAAGTAAGCATCAAAGAGTGTTATGTGCAAGACTCATATTACTGCCATAGCCAGCGTCCCGAGTACCAGATGAGAACTGTCAAAAATCTGTGTCAACAAATTAATCAAGAGTGCGTTTTGAATGAAATGCTATGTAAAACAACTTGGCAAGAAAGTTATATTATAAATACTTACATTTACACATGTTGCGAACAATGCAATATACGAACAATGTGCGATGATCAAATTACGAGTTAACAGCTGACGGGCACTGGACTAATAAGTGTAGCTCCAGGTTGTATTATCAAGACCGATGATTTTATGATTCATCCGCACATGCCTCACGTGAGCGAAACTAGAATTTCACCAAATTTATTCACGCCTACAATATCACCTATAAACAACCTCATCAACATTTCCATCCCGCACTTTAACTCGACAAATCAAGAACAAGCGCAGCTGAACAAGGAAGCAGCTGACATACAAGATAGAATACAAGCTCTTAAGGACAGTGAAGTGCCACAAGGAAGCGTAACTTACCACGACATTCATCATTACGCCATGATTTACGTCATCCTGGGAGCATTAGTAGTGGCTGGTGTAATAATCATCATCAACCGCTCACAATGTAGAAGACAGACGAATCAAGACCACCAAACCGCACCAGTACGCGCAGAGGGAGCCCCCGCAGCGCCGCCCCCCGCGCACGCGCCGTGCCCGCGCCCCGGGAGCTCGCGCGCAAGCAGCCGTACGACACAACCACATGAAAACTTAACAAAATACGCGCGCCCCATTCCATTACAGAACAGATCTACAAGTCCTGTTTTAAGAAAATTTAAAGATATCGCACGTTTAATCAAACAAAGAAACAACTCAAAATTCATGTTTTTTGGCTACGGCCGTTTAAAGTTTTGTACTTCCGTAGGATCAAGTTTGGAGGCCTGTAAAAAATAATACAAGAACATTTAAGCTGTAAAAACTGTTCTAATAAAAGGTTTAGTTAATAAAGAAGCGTGTGCAATTAATAAAAACAGCAAAACATTTATTTAAGGTACGAATGTAAGAAAATGAAAAAAAAGTTCCGATTTAGTGCACTTTACAATTAAATAAAAGTATGATTTTCTCAAAATTGTGTGGTCATAATTTATAATAAACCTGTTTCCCTCTGAAAATAAATTTACTGTCTGATCATTTTAAGAATTGTTTCGTTGTTTTTATAAATCGATGTTAAATTACTGTAGAGCAATACCTTTTCTTCCACTTTTATTTTTAACCTTAGTTGAATTATAAATAAATATTATATGAAAAAAAGAAAAATATATATATTTTTCAATTATTTATTTATAAGGAACTAAAGAAAAATAATCAAATACACATTCAAAATATCAAATAACATAACACCTGTAGTATTTCACTGAGATCAACCTTTATTGCTTACCTAATTATAATACCTATGGTATCAGTCTGTAAACATTCAAAATTCGTAATAATCAAAATTATTTTTTTTTACCAAAATATTATTCTTATTACTCAAATAAGTACCTAATCAATTATCAAATAAACTGCCTTCTAACAAAAAAAAATAGTTCAATAAACTTCTCAAAAACGTAACTAGGACTAAGATAGGTACCAAAATAAACACTATGAAATAAAATGCAATAATTAACAATTTTCAGGTACGATTATTAGTCTCACATAATTATACGAGTGTAAATATTTAAGAGCAAAAACGATAACTACAACAGTAATGAGATCTAATGTAAATTATAGAATTATAAAAATTAGCATAAAAAGGCGGAATCAAACCTTTCCTTAAAAGCTCTGACAAGTCTTTTTTCTTGTTTGCACTTATATCTTGTTTCTGCACATAGGCATTTTGTAAAGTTATTTCTTGGATAGGCTTCATTTTTTTTCTCTTATTTCTAACATCTATTTCTTGGTAACTTTTATCTTTATAAGAGAGTTTGTAAAAAATACTAAAAGGCTTCTCCTTTTTCACCATCAGTACTTTTATTTCGTTCCAATTAACTGAGCCTCCGTCTGTACTCACGTTATAATTATATCCCCATTCTTCTTGCAATAGTTTCAAGTCCATAAAAGATTCAAAGGTCAGTTCGTTAACGTTTATGGCGGGTTTGCTTTTCTTAGCATTTTTTATCAAAGCAATATACTGGTCTGGGGTGTAAATAGCCCCAGATTTGAGATTTTTCTTTATTTCCTTCTCGATGAGGCTGTGCACACTATCAGCCTCATTTTGTGTGTGACCACGGATCAGGAATTTGTGTGTTATACTTTGTATATTTAAAGTTTTTACAGCAAATAAGTACAAAGTGGCAATGTACTTATTTTTATTTTGACCGCAGCAGTTGTCCGAAAAAAATGTTATGTTTTTATCATCGCCACTACACTGACACAACATTTGCAGGTACTTCCATACGCAGCTTCCAATCTCAATAGCTCCACGCTTAGCATCTGCTTCCGTCCAAAAAAAACAATGCACTTTGTCATATGCTGTTTTTGCATTTAAATCTGTCAATTGGGTCAAGGTAAGATTGTAGCTATTGAGTTTCGATTTGTAGTAAAATGACGAAGTGTCACCTCTCGGACATTGAAGCACAGCTTCTAAATCATAAATAGCTACTATATTATCTTTATTAACTTTAGATCGATCATCTTTCTTTTCATTTCTACTCAATGTTTTTTCTTCTACGTGTATTCTGTATTTCGTTTCTAGTTCTTGCGTCTTTTCTTGACTACTATTATGGTATTCCGAACACAAATCACATTGGTCCTTCTTCGGCTGGAAGAAGGACAAATTAAATTCTGAAGTGAATATCTTGTAATATGCAATGTAATTTCCAATCTCTCTATCATTTTCTTTCTGCTGTTCTACAAAATCGTTATACAAATCTTTAATATTTTTGCCTCCATCTATATATTGTCTTGAAGTTGTGGCTCGGAGGTAATGTGACTCTATTATCGGAATGGATTGAATGTGCTTCCTTATGTCATCCACTAATTCGGGATTAAGAGTTTTGTGGCTACTGTGTCTGCCTCTCATATCTTCCAGCGTAAAACCTCTATCATTCACTTTCTTTTGTATTGTAAAAATCATACGGTCTGATATGTCTAAAGTGGATTTAAAAAATGTTTTACACACTCTGATCCTGATAGAATTTACGCAAAAATAATAAGCTTTATTAGGACATCTTGGATTTTTGGCATTTGTGTACATATTTTGGTACAATATCAACCATGCAACTCCTTATGAAATTTCTTTGCTTTTCTATATCTCTTAAGTCCCAAAATTCTTTAAATATGTCATATCTTTCATTGTTTGATATATTTTCCACACACTTCAACCTACATTTATCTGTGCATGGAATTTTTAGACAGCGATTTGAAACAACTTTATTCGACTTTGTAGTAACATACGATTGACCAGTATTTCTCAGTCTTTTGGCTTTATTTTGCCTCCCCTTTGCGGGATTTCTAGTGCGTTTTCGACCTTTTTTGGTATTTTTATTAGTAGAGCAATTCATCTCAGAAGAACTCGTGTCACTATCAGTAAGGGTACTACCCGTGGGAAAAATGTAATTGCGTTTTTTTTTGGGGTTATTTTCCATCTCAAAATTAAAAGTTGGATCATCATCACTCAAATCTATATCGCTTTCGTCCGTATATAGTGGTGAAGTGATTATGGATTGATTAGAGCCATTATATCTTTGAAGCATTGCTCTCTGAATATTGCAGGAATTTTGCCCTTCAGTTTCCAAAATCTCTGCCGAGCCACCTTTTTGTGATGAAGTGTCATCCGAATCTGTAGAAGTGCTAGAAGAGGAAGAGCTCGATGAAGATGAATTCGATGATGATGAACTGGATTGAGTTGAAATTGAGGATGATTGTGTCGGATCATCTATAACGTTTTGTTGAATCCCATTGTTTTCGAAGTTACTATTATTATCAATATTTGTCGTAGTTAATGACTCCGCAGATAAAGAACCGTCACTGTCATAGTCTGGAACAAGGCTCTTTTGCAAACCAATTATCTGTTCATCAGTGTTAGGATACATATTATTTTCCGCTTTACGTGCACTTATCAACCGGGAATCAACTTGTAGGGGAAACAGGTCATTATCTGATAATATTTCCTCACAGTTGCTGTTGACTGATGTTTCTAACTCGTTGCGGCCTAAATCACAGTTATGATTTATATTTGGCGAAAGGTTTTCAATGTCTTCATTTACCGTGTTTATTGGGTCTTCCATAAGCCACTCATGGCTCTCAGGCAATTCTATACTCTGATCTTCGTGCCCTTGTGAAGGTGCCGAAGACCGCGATGACACCATTTCCAGTATTTTTTGAGACCTCCGTGACGCCATTCTACAAATAACAAAAATTCCTACTTAATAAGCCGTTTAATGATTTAAATTAATCATTATTAGATCTCATAGTAACTACCTAAAAGAAGTATAGCAATACGTAGAAACAGTAAAAAAAAATTACCCTTATTAAAATGACTTTTGTTTCTTATTTTATTGAATTAAGTCATAAGTAATAATAACTCATTCATAATACGTTTAACATGAAACATAAATAACTTGATATGATTCAGATTTATTTACGACTTTTTAAAAGTAAACTGGACTAAAGTATGATGATTTTTATGTTTGACGCATCATTTTATATTAAACTGAATTAAATCGTAATAGACTATAAAATAATATTATGTTTCAAAAGGAAACTGAAGTAAGTAATACTTCATCATCAAATTCATTCGAAAAATTAATACTAGACTGCAATAAGTCGAAATAAAACGGGCAATGCTAATATTAAAGTTTATCGTAAAGCGAAATAATACAAGATAGTTCACTTTACGAATAAAACTATAGATGAAATAAGACTCACCTCTTAATGCTGTATAGAACTATTTGGGGTTAGTTCATGCTTTGATTTATTTGGCACAGATCTTACTTTATTGACCGACGACGCAACACTGAATCGATCTGTTTATTGGTTCTAACCTGTCAGGACGAGTAAATCAGAAAGAGACGGGTGACCTTCTGTTTCGCTCAGAAACGTTTGATTCAAGCGGCTGTTAGAGCGAGCGTATTGTAAGCTCTGAGTTATTACGGTTTATGATGAAAAGTCCACATCACAAATTTTTGAGTTATTTCTTTGTTTGATTAAACGTGCGATATGTTTAACGATCAATCAATGTACTCGTAGTTCATATTTTTCATTCTTTAATGTTATCTCATCTCTGGCCCGGGAATATGTACGGTTTACACCGCACAAAGTATGTCACCGAGTCAGCGGCTTTATATTTCGTGCGTTTAGCGTTTGTAATTTTAATTTAGTCATATTTTATCGACTCAATTGTGAACTCGTCCTACAAGAAATAAACAAGTTATGATCAACAAGGATCTCTCATTTATCAAGTCCAAGATCTATCAAGTCTGTTGAGTGGCAGCACCAAGGCGCCGCCCAACATATATATATATATATATATATATATATAATTCTCGTGTCACAATGTTCGTTCCCGTACTTCTCCGAAGCGGCTTGACCGATTCTAATGAAATTTTGTGAGCATATTGAAAAGGTCTGAGAATCGGCCAACTATTTATCATACCCCTTAGTGATAAGGGTAGTCCACACTTTACTTTATATTTCTTTGATCGATTTGATGGAAACCTTGTTCCCGATTGCCACAGATAATTTTTATTCATCGTGTAATAGGAAGTTAAACTTTCTTTACGAATTGCGCCATGTCGGTTTCGCTAGTCAACATCAATATTAATATCTTTTCAATAACTTGTAAGTATTAGTCCGCATGGGACAAAGCCGGCCATTCGGAGGGCACTCGACGTCAGCGGCTTCCGCCTCACAATGCCGAGTGACAATCGCGACCGAAAACAATGCGGTGCCTCAGGGATCGTCTTCAATTCCAATTCTGATTTGAATTGCCTTTGGAGCCGGAAGGAGTCCGTTAATTATATTTGTCTTATTAGAAACAGTTTTTTTTTTCAATGATAACATTATTTACAACAATAGACCTCAGAGGAGTGTGTGCCGCTGAAAATCAGCGCTGTCATATGTCAGCAATAGCTGAGCTGCATACAATTAGCTTTCATGTTTTATTTTTATATTATTTAGTATTAAGAGCCAAATATTGTTACAATTTACAGTTGTTGTAATAAACTCAATTTATTATTATTATGATTTAAATAATCATGTTCTATTTTGATAGTTTGTTGGTAATGCTAAGTAAAAAATTACGATCGTGTACAACATATGCGCAACTCGGCAACCTTGCGCGTCAGAGAATTGCAATTGGTATGCCACTGTGCACCCCGCACGGCGCTTGTCGCGTAACACTCCCGGGTAGCATTGCATGAACCGGATGTACTTTCAGATTAACCATAATATATCATTTAGACAGCGGATAAGACTTGTCTTGTTATTAAGGTCAATATTTCTGATAAAAATGATGACAACATTTGAGGATATAAGGCATAATTTGTTCACTTTTTGCGTAATGAAATACCACATTGCAGTACGAAAGATTTGAACATATTTTCTGAAAAGTGTATATTGTGGTAAGATTGCATGTAACAGCGACTTGGCTCAACCCAGAGTGACGCAGTTCGACGAAGACCTCAACTTCACTCGAAATTAATTTGCCGCGCGCAAATTGTTCTGCCTGGATTTGATCACTCCTCACTCAACAACAATTTTAATTTACCTTAGAATGCTTTTCACTTGTCTGCTCTTTGCCTTCAGCGGAATGCCGTGATTATGATAATTTAATTCAGTGGGGTGGGAATTTCAATTTTAAGAATAGATTTATCTGTTTGTGGCTTTTCTTAGTCACAAGCTTGGTCTCGTTATTGATCTCTGTAAAAGTGCCAAGCAATATCACTAAGTATCAAAATAGTGTTTCATTCGCTGGATAAGTGTTAGCGAACCTCTGGTGCCAATTCAGTAAAAACAAGGCATTACTAACGAGAGTTTGAAATATTGTGAAAGTTCGCGTACAAATCATACTCGTTCCTTCTTATTTTTTGGAGACGTAAGTACTTTCGTCGCACGTCTGGGGAACATAAGTAAAGTATTAATTTATTGATTATATTACAAGTAAATATTTGACGCTTTAAAATGTTTGCTAGTTATTCTATCTATTTACCTAAAAAGAACGAAATTGATATAGGCCTTTGGTTTGGTAAACGAAAATCAAGGGGCGTTAAATCGAAATGAGAAGGCATTATGGCAGAAGAAAATGACAATGAATTATCTTTATTCAGTCTTGGATACAAAATCTCACTTGTGAACGTCAATATTGAGATAATAAGAACATGCCTACCTACTTTTTGGGCCCTACTAGCTTCGAGACAAAACACAGACGATTAGGCAAATGCTGAGAAGAAAAGCCGAAACAAACATAGGTACCCAAGTTGCCGTTATAAATAAAAATTACAAGAGTAAAAACGGAACGATAGAGGAACTTTTGATTTCGAATTTGAACTTTACTTTCTGGAGTTAAGTATTCAAAATTTTGATTTCAACATTTTTCTTTATCTGTTATTCTTAGGAGTCATAGAAGCAGAAGCGCATAAAGAGTAAAGCTATTAAAGCTAAGCTTAACGTAATGTTAATTGAAAAATATTTCAGTAGATTACAGTGTAGCGTGTAATCTACCGCGGATTATGAGTGCATCGTGCGGTGGCGGTTTCGAGATCAACCGATGCAAGTTTTAATTGCTGGGAAATTACGTAGCGACACCGACACTCTCTTGACACCGCCTTAACTTTCCGCTATTTTTAACTTGCCAGCATAATTTACATCAAATTATGATATCACTGAGCCCGCGTGGTGGAGTATGGCTCGCGCCACCTCATAGTTGAGGTGAGACGCTTGTCCCCAGCAGTAGGACGTATATGGGCTAATGAGATAAGATGAGATGATTTATAGGCAAGACAGTTAAAGACATATTTTTCTAAAGCTTTACTTTTGCGTTTGCGTATTCATCATTTATAGTCATTGCAATTATTTTAATAATTGTTTGAAGATCAGGATTTGTTAGCTTGAGTTTCTTATTGGAAACCCAAATCAGTGGCCGTAAGAATAAGTAAGCAGCTTTGGTTGAATTTTTTAGTAATTCGTTTAAATGGTTTTAGTTTTGACACATTTTGTTTTGATATGTGATATTAGTTCTAAAAACATTTTATAGGTGTAAAAAAGAGAATGCAAGTTATACCTATGTTAATCCTTACTTATTTTATGAACAAACAGATACCTATTTCTGAACAATATTATTTTGATGTCTAAATGACATGCTTAGTTCCAAAGATTCGTAAATTAACGACTGACTCGCAAAGTTGTACTCCGCACGATTAGTCACGGCTGCGGGCCGCGCGGCGTGCGTGCGTCGAGGGCGGGCGGGCGGCGGCGGCGGCGGGCGGGCGGCAGTACCAGTCGCGCCCCCGGCCGAGCCACACGACATGAGCGCCGCGTGACGGCCCCGCGGCCGACGTCGACCGCCCTACTGCCCAATATCGGACCCCACCACGCATTACATGTTCCCATTGTGAGTGACCGCCGTTGTTCAATCGCACGTTGTGATCTATGTGAGACGGTGAAACGAACTGTGGAAACGCGTAACATGAATTAATTTTTTGGATTCTCAGGCAAGAACTTTTAACTAGTTGGATTTTACAGCTCTTACGACCCAACTTAGCCTTCACATGAATATTCCGTAGTCAAAACTTCATGCACAAAATCTTTTTGGATTCCAACGAGGCATGAAAATTTTGAATCATTGCCATGCACATATTTTATCGCCGGCAGTGAAAGCTCGTGCCATTATCATCAAACCCGGCCTACTCCGGTCTACAGCTGATACGTGCCGTGTCTACTCGTCGTAATAATCTAATTCGTGTACTCCCGCATGCTTTTCAATTCATTTACAGGAATAAATGAATATGGAGTCTTGTTATAGCTACGGTTTTGATCTTTAATGAACTATCTTAAGAGATAGAAACATTGTTGCCTACTGAATTATCAGATAGTTGTAATTAAATTTATGAATCCGTTTATAGCACCTTAGTCAAGCAGATAAATACATTCAACCTTTGAAGTTTGAGTTTGATTCAATAAAAGACCTAGGTACCAACTAAATTTGAATCTTGAGCCAACGCACATGTATACCCGACATAAAGTCGACACGATTCGTGGCTGCGTTGGTCTTTATATCGAATTAAAACGCACTGAGTCTGCAGTAAAAGGTGCACATCTTGCAGACCTGTTAATATAGTTTTCATTGAGATTAATTCGATCCCTCATCAGCTAGCTATAACGTGACATTTTTTAGGGTGTTTTTTTTTATATAAAGAAACCCAGAGGTAACACGCTACGCAAACGTTGCAATTCTGATTTGCTTTATTGTTAAGGCTGTTTGCCATTATAATAAAAAAAGGCCCGAAAAAAAATTGGTCAAATACTCATAAAAACATGGTGTCACCAATATTGCATGGTGTATTCCTTCTTTTCTTTAGCCAGTTAGTCAACACTTTAGAATTGACTAAACACGCACCTGCGCACATCTGAGTTATTATATCTTTGCCTCAGAGCATACTAGTGGAATACTGTCGCCACGACTCACAACTATCAGCGATATTAGTCCTCCTGGCCGATTTCGACCACGGAGGCCAATCTCAACAGAGATCAGCCAACTACGCAGGAGATTTTATAGTGCACAAGTGTAAGCGCAATACACAGGTGCACTCACTGTTCCATTACTCTCAAAGTTCGGTAAGACGGCAATCCGACATGACCGGAGAGAGATCAGGCGTAGGACTAATGGCTTAACGTGCTTCATGAGTGATAATAGCTGTGTTCATTGGATGTCAGTCGCAAGTCGGCGACAGAAAGTCTTCTACGTGTCCTGGCGGTTAGGTATGGTTCCATCTTACAAAAGCTGTTCTTTTTTATCTTTTTTTATTAATATACTACAACATCACATACTTGATCTGACTCCGTGGTAAGTAGCTTAAGCACTTGTGTTACAGATATCAGAATCAACAGTGGTATTACAAATAAACTTAAATAAATACATATTACACCCAGACCAGTACAAACAGACATGTTCATGCACACAAATGTTTGTACTTTGCGGGGATAGAACCCGCGACCTCTTAGTTAATAGTCAACTTCTTGACCATTACACCAAAGTGGTCGTCTTTTTTGTTGTTCTGTTATCTGATCTGTATCACCTATCCCAATCTTCCTTTCTCTAAGGCTGAATATAGCCCGCAACTCTGCGGTGACAACAGCCGATTACCCTAATAATACCTAGAACTTGATGTCCCAGACTATTTACCAACGCACGTGGTAGAAGCATTGGGTGACTAAGCTACTCCAGTTACTACAGACGTTATTAGCAAAAGGCAACCAACTTTCCCATATGTGCGTTTTGACCGCACAAACCAAGGCACTAATCAAACCAAAAAAGAAACACTCAAAATCGTAGTGTTATTTACGAAAAGTTGTTAATTATTATAATGTCGGCGTTGAATATGTTATACTAAAAATGTTAAGGTAATCGAGTAATGCGATAAAGAAAGAGTTTTAACACAGTACGTAGAGAATATCAATAAAAGATGAATACGGGGTATAAAACAGTAAGAGTACTATTAAAATTACTAGCGCACGTCCCGAATAAGCGATCATAGTCAAATAAACTGTCGACTACTACTTACTACTATGTAAGAACGTTTATTGAAGCTACTACGTACGTTGGTGATGACAACATGAACGTTAGTTTTTAACACTTTTCTTGTACGCATTGCTACTCGTACGCTAGCTGTAGATTTAAATGTTTGCATTTAAATATTACTACGGTGTTGGGTTAAGATTCCTGACCCGTTCTAAGATAAATTAACATGCCAACATTTTGTATAAATGCAGCTATTCAATTAAAAAATCTCAAAGACAGCCTGGCGATCATGAAACTCAGATTTAATTTAAGGCGAACTTTACTAAAGCTAGGCGAAGATGCGGCTGCGAGCTCAGAACCCTAACTGCAGGCTGAGGTGCCACTTACTTTAACGAGTAGATAAAAAAAACTCATGCATAAGTTAACTGTATAAGACTGCATGTTGGTATACCGACAGTGGTTTTTATGGTCTAATAAAAGAGTTTGAAAATATCGCACTTATACCTAGTTCTTTAGAGTCATTAATGTCAAAAAAATTCAAAATGAGGTAACTTTACCACAAATCTCCTCTAATTCGAATTTATTGAGTGCTTAAAGATAGTTTTTAATATATTTTTTTGACATTTATGACTTTAAAAAACTACATGTGCGATATGTTCAGTATTTATAAGGGTTTCGTAAATATAGATACGTTTAACCCATTTTAAACCCCCGACGAATAAAAGGGGTGTTATCAGTTTATATAATAATAATAAATCATTTATTTTAGGTAACAGACACAGAAAAGTATACAGACCTATAATTTTGTTAGTAAAATATAATAATAATTAGAAGTTAGTTAGTAAACTATCTAAAAAAAACACAAAAGTTTGGCGGAAGGACAGTCCGATACTGAGTGTAATTGAGCCTACCTCACAAACGTTTGGAGGCTAATCCAGTGCTTCAGCAGCGGAGAGTCCCACCTATCCGCAAAAACATTTAGGATACTGTTGGTGCTTTCACGAAGACGACATGGAAGCCATCAGTATGTGACTCGGCGAACATGACGCACTACAATACCGCGGCAACCCCATCAGCATCCTAAACCCGTTATTATATTAATAATAATAATTGTTTTAATTAATATTTCACAACAATCACACCAATTCTCTAGTCCCAAATTAAGCTACGAGGCTTGTGTTAAGGGTACTAGACAACGGAGAGACATACTTAAATACTTTTTTTTTTGTAAATAAATACATATTATACATAGAAAAACACCCAGACCTGTACAAACACACATGTTCATGCACACTTATGCTTGTACTGTGCGGGAATCGAACCCGCGACCCTTGGTTTTAAAAGTCCGACATGTGAACCACTGCACCAAGCGGTCGTCAAATATTAAATATTGGACACGCAGCGCGCTGTACGCCCGCTGCGTATAGCCTACCCATAGGTTGGTGTTGGTGTTTTTGTGTGTGTCTGTCTACGGCAACCGATAGACCGATATCAGTGCGTTTTTTTTTAATTCAAAAGATAATAATCAATTGGCATGATGACAGCTATCTAAAATATTTTCAAGACCATGGCGTTTAAAAAACATAGCCCCTATTAAGTTAATATAACCAGTTTATTTCCAAAAAGCTGTCGAAACCAATTTTTAAACACACAAAACTCAATAAATATTCGGTCAATTGACTCCGATTTCTAATATATGACCGTGACGTCACGTTCATGTGTTCCCATACAAAATCTATGGAGGCAGACCGTTTTGACAGATAATAAAAAGTATGTCAACGATTGGTGGTGTCGTCTAGCCAATTCACGGTGGTTCTTAGCTATAGCTGGTTAAAATCCGACAAACCGTTAGTTAGGGCTTACCAGCTGTTTAACTGCCTCATTTGGGGTTTTTTAACTGGTTATCAGGAAAGTTTATTGCATAACACAAGCTTAAACTGCCACTGACGGCTGGTAAGTTTTAAATTTGAAAACAAAACAACACTAGTAGGTGTTTTTTTTAAATAAACGAAAATCTCCAAACTGTTCGTACTTTCATTTTTCTTGTTAACGTTCCTAAGACTTTAACTAAAACGCAATGCATTGCTAATTCACCAATAATATTTATAACCTGATGACACTGTTGAATGTTTAACAGCTGAATTCCAAAATGTGAAGTTTGAAATCATTATAACTTTCGTTTCAACAATAAGCCTGGATTTACTGAAAACACCAAAATGTTTTAAGCACTACATTAAAAATGCTTATTCTAAACGTTATCATAGCTGCACACATAGTAACTGGCACAGATTACAACCGAATTACCAACTTAATTGCAAGCAGTTGCGCAAAACCATTTCACTGGTTCTCGTTACTACATTTGTTTACGACTTGTATGAGTATACCCATGGAACCGCGTTTTACTCGGCATTGCTGCTTTTGGACATGTGTTAAAATACCTGTGTTAAGAAATAGATTAAGTTTATTCAGTAAAGGAACAAAACCTTCAACATTTACATCAGCGGATTAGATAAGTATAATAATGTTACATTTGAATCAAAAGATGAGCCGAGAGAACGTCTGCCGACAAACTGCTCAGCAGTTTGGCAGTTTAGCATTAATTACAATAATGTAACTCACTTATGTATAAATAAATAAATAATAATTTGCATTTACATTGGTACATAACCTTATACGCAGTACCGAATAGTATATTTACGATCATCATGAGCCACAGTATCTCAAAAAGATAATTTTGTAGCGCTGGTCATCTGAAGATGCCATATTACATGGCAAAGATGTGTTTCCGTTTTTCTAGAAGTAGTCAGATTATAAGGGTACCTTGTACCTATGTAGAAGAATGATAACTAATTACGACTTACATTGATCCCGGTTTGAGTGGAAGTAAGGATGAAACTTGTATTTGAACACCTATTCGTATGGAGCTGGAGACTCGTAAACCTCCACCATTGTACATCAAACCCTTTTGTAGATCTAGAGTGCTTTGTTCTTATCATTACCTGCTCATATATTAGTTGTTTTTTTTATAATTATGTGCATGGTATACAGGGTGTGAAAAAAACCTTAACGAAGCCGAATACCACATATTCTACCAATTGTTACGATAATTTTTTTCCTTTACACCATACCTGGGAAGTTAACGGTTACTGAGATATTGATGGTTAAAGTTTGAAAAAAAAAATTTATGATTTTTACTTTTTTCCAAAGAAACATGATACAAATTTTTACTAGTTCTTTCATAAAAAGCCTCTAAATGGCACACTCTGCAATGAACAGCGCACACTCGAACCGAACCGCGTCGCGGCGGCGTATAGCAACACGCCCCGCGGCGACTTTTCCGCGTGCGCGCTGTACATTGCGAGTTAGAATTAAATTATTTTTATTTGATGTCAAAAAATAAAAGTTGTTTCCCAGCCATAATTTCTTTTTTATACGATTTGGTTTGATGTACTGAACGCGTGGTTGACGGCTTCGTTAAGGTTTTTTTTAAACCCTGTATAGAATTATTCGAACGATATACTTAGATAAACCTAACTTGTGTATAAATAAATAAAAGATGTAGAATACTTCACCTAAACCAAGACCACGGTTTGTGCAAAAAATATTTGAATTCTCATTTATTTTATTTCAGACTAGCGAAACTGGCAGACGTCATCCAGCATACTGTTTTTTTTTATATTTACTCTCTCGTTCTCGAGTTTAAGCGAGACTAACGAACAGCAGTTAATTTTTATATAAGGTCACCTCAAATTAAGCGCAAATATTTTAAGGGTAGCTTCTATGCATTAATTTAAATAAATAATCTTAATAAAAAAATGGTGTATATACGCTAGTTTTTTATTTGATTTTTCCTAACAAAATAAATGTAATTTTCATTTTTTCGTGTGTGATGGCCCTTACACTACCTATCTCTATCATTTCAATTATATCTATCAATCTTACTCTTTCCCTTAAGCCACGCCTCGTCTACCACATTTGACCACATTTCATTCACAAAATTAATTTCTATTGGTCTTAGTCTTCCCTCAAGTAATTCATAAAGTAGCAAAATGACAGCTGCTGCCACGCCTCCTCCAACAACTTTCATTTACAGCACACACGAGCTCGTTTTGCGAGATGAGAGGATGAGACTGCTAGGAAGATACGTGTTAGGTAAATGATAACGTAGTTCAGTGAATGTTTATCTACGTACGTTAATTTTAGGTTATGAATCCATTATCAGGCAAAAGATTAACAACAAGGTGCTGTAAGCGCACAACCTAACACCTAACCTAATCTACGCGAAAACTGACTGATTAACTTAGGTGAAAGAAAACCCTATCTACATGTTTTAAAACTTACCGTAGGTAGTTTCTACTTACCCACAAACTAACAGGAATATCGGAAATAAATGACAAATAACATTCAACTTTAGTTTATTTTTATTATTAAATAACATTACAAATTTCTTTAATTGTTTAACACTATTACACACTAATACTTCCCATCACACTTTTTCAGGCTTTGGACAGACAAGATAAGACAAGACAAAAAATAACGATGATAATGATGATGATTATGATAGATTTCGTGATAACTTGGCGTGTTTAAAAGTCTTAATTCATTGATATTTACAGTCCCTATTTACACACAAAACATTTTATTTACATTTATTTTATCTACATTAAGTGTTGTACGTGACCTCCCTGTTGTCGCACACATTGTCTGGCACGATCGAGGCAATGCCTCCGAACTGCACTGAGCACTTCAACCTCGCTGGACATCACGTCAAACGCACTCACAATCCTGGCACGTAATTCCACACGTAATAATCGTTGACGCCGAACATACGAGCAGCGTCTGCGATACTCGCCACTGGGTGCCGGTGGAAAAAATCCACGACGTCATCCTCGAGCCGCGCTGGGTAGCGCTGCCGGCCCGTGTCCTGACGTGGACGGAAGCTCCCACTCTCACGATGGCGCTGCACTGCCCCAAGTATGGTGCGCAGGTTAACTACGCGACCATGCCGCTCAGCGTACAGCTGCTGCGCCCGCAACAAAACCTCCCCTGCGTCATCATAGCATAAAGCCATATTGAGGTACTCCTGGTCGGAAAACCGATACGGCATTTTAGCTAGGCGCCGCGCGCACACACAACTCAACGAAATGATGTTGCTTGGCGGACTAACTCTTACTCTTGTGCGCGGCACTAGGGATGCCCGATCTGAATCGATTTTTTTGAAGATCGATTCACGGCAATACTATCTGCCGATTTTTTGAATCGATTCAATGGGATGCGATCTTTGCTAAGATCGAATCGTATGCCTGGAGATCGTATCGTATGAAAATAAACGTATCATTTTGTTTGAATTCGGAATAAACTTATCAGTTTAGTTGAGTTGGAATCTGTAAATATTAAGTTTTAAAGCCCATAACCACAAACACCACAACTTATTGTTATTGCAAAGGAATCATTTTCGTATTTACTTAATTTTCGTAGATTCCGAACGAAGTAGTATTCTAAAATTCGAATTAAGTAATAATTAAACACTGCGTAAGCGTGAATCGATTCACAGGGTTACGATCCATTACGATTTAAAGGATCGATTCAAAGCAAAAGATCGGGTATCCCTACGCGGCACGCGCGCTCTTTGCAGTCCGCGCTGACCAATCCTGGCACCTGGTAAGCCTTTGAGGACTTGCCGCGCTTTGTCGCGCCGCCGATCAAACGAATTGTAAACAATAGGTTTAGGCAAGGAGCCTAGAGCTACACTTATGTCGCTAATGCACATTTTTACCACCCAACTTTTTGTTTATTACTTTTCAAATGGTTTTTACTTTTGTCAAACGATACCTAAGGATATTGAATAATAAATCGATTAACTTAACGTAGTGATAAGTTTCCATCAGTATTTTACTAGAAATGATTAATAATGAAATGCCATTTTGAGGACCGTCTACCTTAGTTGGCACTTCATAATGTAAATACGCATAACACCCAACAATTACATAAATAATTTGTTATGCATATGCCCATTGAGGATGTTCTTTTGCATAATATCAGTATTATGCAAATTAATCAGTGAAACCTTAATTATTTGATTTACAATCCCTTAGACTAGGCGGCTCGATCAAAGATTTTTTGATTTAGGCTAGGCGGCACATCAGAGATTAGTTTTAGGCTAGGCGGCACATCAAAGTTTGTTTTGATTTTAAATAAAGGTGAGGTTATAGGAATGATTAAATTTGTTAGGTACAGTTGATTCGCGCCCTAATATTGTTTAAAAGAAGGAATTAGAAGGCGTTGTAAATAATAATGACTGGATTTCAGCTTCAGTTAAATCGAAATGATTAACATTCACCTAGGTACGTACGTGCCTATGTGGTTTAGTATGGTAGGCACTGAAACTGGCAAACTGTATTAGGTATGCCCTAACACAATTGTGTTATTTTAAACCAGGGTATAGGTAAGTACAAAATGAATTTAAATAAGGGCAAGATACCTACCTAAGATATAAGAGAACGATTTTCTTTGGTGCAGTGGAAATGCACCCTAAGTTTATTCGAAATGTAAGTTAAGTAGCTTTAGACGACCTCCGTGGCCGGGTGGTTAAGACGCCGTTTTTAAGGTCGTTATTTCTGAGGCCCCGGGTTCAATTTTCGGTCAGGCCAATATCGTGTTTTATTTTAATTAAGTGATTTTTCGAAATTAGATTTTCGTAATTAACTTAGGTCTGGGTGTTGTGGTACCGCCGTTGTTTCTGATTTCCATATCACAAGTAAGTAGCTTTAGACGATCTCCGTGGCCGAGTGGTTAAGACGCCGTTTTTAAGGTCGCCATTTCTGAGTCCCCGGGTTCAATTTTCGGTCAGGTCAATATCGGAACTAGTTTTTCGTTATTGACTTGAGTCTCTGAGTTACTGTTGTGGTACCGTCGGAGTTTCTGATTTCCATATCACAAGTGTTTATGTTACTTACTTCACTATTACTTTCACACATTGGGGGTCGGCACAAAAACTATCATAGCATAATCGTATGTTTTTACACAATCGAGTAGGTATTCCTTAGTATCGCATAACTTTTATGATGCATTGGTTTGAAATTGAAGATCAATTATTTTAAACGTCACTTCGATCGAATGCAATTATCAATCGGAATCAGATTTTTTCGGCTATATCACGCTGCGAAAGGTCTTGCAGCGACTGGACTGACTTTGTTGACCGCACTCATGCGGTCAGCTGCTTCCCGCCGGAGTACGCGCCCACGCGCCGCCTCCTCATTGTCCGGGTTTTCTGTCCCTCTCGCACGCAACGTAATCGTATTCAGCGCAGGCTCCGCGCACACTTTTTTTGCGTTTCAATTAAATCGTTTATCACAAAAACTAGCGTATTTACACCATTTTTTTATTAAGATTATTTTTTTAACTTAATGCATAGAATCTACCCTTAAAATATTTGCGCTTAATTCGAGGTGACCCTATATATCAGACTAGTTGACCCGACAGACGTTGTCCTGCCCGTTGCTTTTTTTTTTAATTTTAGATCTTTTAAACCTTCCCTGGACTTCCACGAATATTTCAAGACTAAAATTATTCAAATCGGTTCAGCCATTCTCGAGTTTTAGCGAGACTAACGAACAGCAATTCATTTTTATATATAAAACTAGCGGACCCGGCAGACGTTGTCCAGCCCGTTGCTTTTTTTAAAATTTCTGATCTTTTAAACCTTCGCTGGACTTCCACGAATATCTCAAGACCAAAATTATTCAAATCGGTTCAGCCGTTGTCGAGTTTTAGCGAGACTAACGAACAGCAATTAATTTTTATATATAAAGATAATGCTACGCGATAGTTTAAAATGCATATCTATCAAACTATTTTCTTATCGCTTTAAATGCAACTGAAAAACAAGATTAATAAATCTGTGCGAGCTAGCTGATGTGTGAAGTGTAGGTGGTATTTTATAATAGACAGCAAGTGAGACGGGCTACTCGCGCGAGGTGTATCCCTCGATCGCTTATCTCTTATCAATCACGCTCCCCGCGCTCGTAAACGTAGCATAAAACACTCGTACACTACGACCATACTGGCTTAGTAGTATACTAGGCGTGTACGTCGTAAGCCACGCTACGACGCCAGTTCAACGCCTCACATGTCTTACGGCTTACTTTCGAGCTACGTGCTACGAACCACAATTGGATTGCTACAAGAAGTTTACTTACCGCAATAACGATACGGAAAACGTGCAGATGATGTTTAGGTTCTTAAAATATTAGTTAGGGTAAGCATAAAAATCAGAGACAAGGATGTCGTGAAGCAATAACGTAACCCACCTTTAGGATTATGTCATTAAAATTGTATATCCAACGCAAAAAATTGCCAGAAATGACTAAACTTTTAATGTTTTCTGAACTTTGGTGAATCTGAGTAGTACTAAGCTGGTGTGTGATAAAAAAAGGCTTATTTCCCCTATTCTAATGTTATAACCTTACAACCTGACGAATGGAAATAATATTCTTATATTTATCTCACATCTTATATGTTTGATCAATGATTTAATCAATGTTTGATTCCAAACGATTTTAATTGTCGTTATAATTACATCTTCATTACAGTGGTTTATAATCGAAGTAATAATAGAGAGGGGTCACAACAAAATTGGAAACGATCAGCTAAATGGCTGAAAGTGGTGTCATTGGATAGAGAACAACTCCTTGATGCCGGCGGAATAATGAAATGAAATTAAATGAAATCTTTATTTGCGTTTGGTTAAGGTACACTGAAGATGGTCATAATTATTGATCCACCATTAATAATGGCACGCAAACCTAAAAGTTATTTAGGGATAATAAATTTAAATAGTAAAATGTCTATCACAACAATTACAAAATGTCATCATTAAAGAGATAATAAATAATAAAATAATAATTTCTCAAATAAGCTGGTGAAGGCCATGCCCACACTTACAAAAACAACCCGTGTATCAATTTACGACAAGCAGGTGACCTTGCGGTGATGAGCCAAGCTTTGGAGCCGCGTTTTAACAAGTTTCTCGTCACCAATAAGCTTCTTAGCGTTGCGTTCTATCGAGCCAAGAGCGGCAAGTTGGTAGGTATTTGGCGGAACCATCCCATCATCCCACCATCGGACTCGCGTATCGAGTTAAAAGCTGTTCAACAGTGAAATTTTGCATTTGAACGAATAATTTATTAATGATTACTCGGCTTTTGATTTGTAATAATTTTAAATCTTTAAAATGATTGCCTGAAAACTTTTACCAACTTCATGATACTGATCATAATTTTAACAAACGTATGTTCAGAATTTACAGTTCTAATTTAATTGAGAGGTTATGATTATTAGTCTATTAAATTATTATAACGTTTAGCATATCTAAACAAAATAATTATAGGACATTCTCGGTCAAAACACTGATCGTACTTAGTAAGGGCAATCATATTTTATGGAAGCTTTTCAAGTAATGTTCGACTGCATTGATAACCAAGAGAAGCATTGTTCATGATGAAAGAAAATTCCTTATCAGTACGATACGATACGATACGATAGTTACAATCCTCGAACTAACATTCAAAACGGTGGGAATCGGTTGTTAATTTAGATCGCTTTTTCACACCCATAAGCATCGTGAAGGCAGCGCCAGCATGCTCAGGCACGTTGCGGTGCAGCCGTCTCCCGATGGCGAGGCGGGTTTTGACATTAACATTAAGTTAAGACAAATCTTCATCATTTTAAATGTGTCAGTCTTAATTACAAACACACACTAACAAGCACGCATACACACACATACTACACAATAAGTATTTTATTATACATTTATACACATATTTTATATATACCACCTTATATTTATAATACTACTATGTACACATATTTCATGTCTACAACTACCTGTAAAACGACAACAATTTACAACTTGTACCACACACCAATTATTAAAACATGATGCGAAACTGTGAGTTCAACTTGCTTCACAGCTCGGGACACGTCCACGGCTGACGCTCTTTTGTGATTTAAGCCTACCCTCAAAATATAATTAGTAAATGTGTGAATGTCTTAATTTTTTAGTTTTGTTTACTTACTAGCAATACAATTATTTTTTGCAAATTTAAGTGATTACCCCAAATGGGTTGGAGGGCTGATAACCTGAGATACAGGAATCATCCTAGTACAGGTTTCCGCCCACCATAATTTACTTAGGATATACGTATCAGTGTATGTTTTTGTACCATGTATTTTTGGTGAGAAATAAATGTTTATTATTAGTATTAATAATATTGGTTGGGTTGCAGGTGGCAGGCCGGCGGCGGCGAGGGGCAGGGCGCGCGCGGTCGCGGCGCGATGCGCTGACGCCATGCGCCGCCCGAAATGCTTCGTCGCGCCGCGCCCGCGGCCCTACCGCTGCTGCTCACCCTGCTGCTCGCCGGTAACTATCTAAAAAGTTTAATTATCCTGGTTAACTGCTCTGTGAGTCTAGTGGCTAAAAGGTTAGCCTTGGTTCAAGAGACGAGACACTGCGGATGGCCACGCCATATCATAAATGTTAAAACCGGTTAGGGAAAATAATTTGTCATAAAGTGAAGAGTTTATCGAGGATCAGTTATTCAATACAAGTAAATGAGATACCATCAAAACACCCTGTAAAAACAAAGTCTTGCAGGTCAGTTGCTCTAGTGTAAAAAGTTGTGAGATCCATGTAATGCGAAGTCGGTTAAAATTTGCAGTCCCTACCGCTATTGAAAATCTTATACGTTTTAAATAAAAAGATCAATCTGGTCATGGTCTGGTTACATTCGATTTTTTGTACTTATCTAAAATACTCAAACTACTGGTTTAAATTTTATAAAATTTAGAATATACCGTGTTTATACAATGCTTGTTGTTTTATCCACAACGAAGTTATAGGGGGGTCAAATAGGGCCTGAATAGGATGGTACGGTCGGGCTGCTTTTTTGCTCGACTTGGCGGACTTGGCCGAAAAATATAAAAAAAAGGCATCTTCTAGGTGAGCTCGCTCCATCGTAGACTCAGTCTTTGCCTCGTTTGGGCTTAGTCTTGGGTCAAGAGCAAACCTATCCCAAATAAAAAAAAATAAAAAAATCAACAATGTTTTGCAATGGTTATACATACTGTAGGTACACAAAATTTCAGCTCAATTAGACCCTGGAAAGTGGGACCCCGATAATCATCAGTTTGGATAAAACTAAATAAAAGCTTGTCATAAAAAAAGTTAGTCTTTAAAAATCATTAATTAACACTAGAGTATACGCGCGGGCTACGTTTGTGTGTTTCGTAATTTCGTCAAATCGCGTAATTTAACTTTGAGACACTAGCTAAGCTCCAATTGGATGTTGTTTGACACATTTAGTGTGGCATTAGCGGTAAACGCGCTGGTGCAGATGCGCAAACACCATTTGAAGTTGTCGTGCACTGGCGGAACTTTTGAGTAGCAAAGAAGTAGTAAATTGACGTTTTAATATTTTCTTCTTCATTTTTTATCCTTGTTGTTCTTTTGTCATACTTAATGTTAAACATTACACAGTTCATTTGTTATACTTAAGTACTGTTAACTTACTGTTCGTTGATGATTTTCTAAATATAGATCGCAGAATAGAAGAAAACGAGATGCCTAGAAGAGGAGAGAGATCTGGATAACGCAATTAAAAACGAATAACAAGAAGAGGGTTCCAAAGACGAAGAAAATTTAAGAGGCCATTTACTAGAAGAGGAGGCTACCAGAGGGCATTTACCTTTTTTAAATTCCATTTACTTAATAAATGCCATTCATCATAATAAATGTGTTTAGTTAAATGTTAAAAGATATTATTTCAGTTTAATTCGAAAACTAAATGAAAAACAAGCATAGCCTGCGCAAGCACTCGTGAACCTTTTAGAGGCGCGTGTTCTCTAGTTTTAATGTAAGCCTGCTAGAACTAAGAGCCTAATGTTAATGGCTCACTAGACCACATAGCATCAAGATACCAATTAAATTTCATGTGTCATGAACGGACGATGTTTTGATGGTATTTGTTTGTGTTGGCGTGGCACCAGGATGCGGCGGCAACCCGGACGCCAAGCGGCTCTACGACGACCTGCTCAGCAACTACAACAAGCTGGTGCGGCCCGTGCTCAACGTCAGCGACGCGCTCACCGTGCGCATCAAGCTCAAGCTGAGCCAGCTCATAGACGTGGTAAGCTTACGCTTCATCTGAGTCGCTTAGCAACTACACCAAGCTCGTGCGGCCCGCGCTCAGCGTCAGCGACGCGCTCACCGTGTGCATCAAACTCAAGCTGGACCAGCTTTTATACGTAGTTAGCTTCTACTACATCTAAGTCAGCTAACAGAAGCGCAATACTATGACGTGTACAATCTGGTGTTACGTATGCTTAACGTCAGCAAAATACTCACACGAATACGTGATCCTCAACAATTTGTAATCTTTAGTCAACGGTCAGCAATACACCGGGACTGTTGCCGATGGTCACCGAAGGTCACCGAGGCTTTAGAAGCATGTAGACGAGTAATTGCGGTCCTACTGTTGCTCATGCTTGATAGCTTCAATAGACCTTCGTACAATGCCGCTATAACAACACGATTTGTTCTACTTGCGTCGGTGGGGTGTAAAATTGATATTTTGTGTATAGTCCTATACCTTTTTATCTAATTAAATAACGTTCATCCAATTTCGTAGCTTTGTCTTTTTTTAAATATGTCTTAAATTTATAAATTATTAATAAAAAGGACAGCTCAAGTTATATTTATATTATCTTCTATTTTCTGGTGTTATAGTTATATTATATGCTCTTTTTCAGAATTTGAAGAATCAGATTATGACGACCAATTTATGGGTAGAACAGGTAAGCGGATTTTCCAATTAGTGCTATTGATTATTTTTTATACGTCTTCAGCCATAATTTATTATTTCAGAGTTGGTACGACTACAAATTGTCGTGGGAGCCTCGGGAGTACGGCGGCGTGGAGATGCTGCACGTGCCCTCTGACCACATCTGGCGTCCTGACATCGTGCTCTATAATAAGTAAGAATAGCCAGTTAGCTCGAATATTTGTGATTTAGAATAATTTGTAACTTATGGTATTGTACTCCATAAACACATGTTTTGGTTTTCATTTTAGAACTTTTAATTTTTAAGAAACTTCACAACTCCACAACTGTAAACTGTTTTGTGTTAATAAATAAAATAAAAAAATACTCTTTCGCACTAATTTTAATTAAGTATAATTAAGACTGCCTCATTGGCGCAGTGGCAAAGTTTCTGTCTTACATCCGAGAGGTCCTGGGTTCAAATCCCAGGTCGAGCTAAAGTTGCTTCTGTGATTTTCTGTCATGAAGTTCTCAAAAACAGCTCGGAATCGGGAAGTTGGCGGTGTAACGCCGTTGGTCCTGCGCCTGCTCTCTCTCCGGTCATGTCAAATTGTCGTCTTACCGAACAGTGGGTGCAACTGTGTTTTGCGCTCACACTTGTGCACTATAATATCTCCTGAATAGTTGGCTGATCTCTGTTGAGATTGACCGCCGTGGTCGAAATCGGCCAGGAATACTATATATAATTAAGTTTAGTTTAGCTTGGTTTTGCTTTTTTTCCCTTCCTACTTCAACCAATCCAGGCTTTCCCAGTAAGCAAGCAGACAAAATTATCACAAAACGGTGTTTTGGTCGATTAATCTGACTCATGTTCCAGCGCGGACGGCAACTTCGAGGTGACGCTGGCGACTAAGGCGACGCTGAACTACACGGGCCGCGTGGAGTGGCGCCCGCCCGCCATCTACAAGTCGTCCTGCGAGATCGACGTCGAGTACTTCCCATTCGACCAGCAGACCTGCGTCATGAAGTTCGGCTCCTGGACCTACGACGGGTTCCAGGTCTGTATTTGATCATAAATCGAGAACAAAAAAGGGCGAGAGTTCTAACGTTAGACAGTATTTCGTTTTTGTTTTTGATAAGGGCGCGTTCACATCTAACGTCCTTTTTACTGGTCCCTTAAAATTTGTATGTTATTTATGCAGTTTTTTTATTTTTCATTTAACGGCTAAAGACGATTATATTTCTTCGCTTCATTCTTCAGATATAACATAACCAGGTAGTCCTTCTAACCTACAAGGTAGATATCGCACACATTTAGAATCCAAATCGATATTCGATTTGTCATATTAAAATCGATTTCCCAACCTGGTAACCCCACTACTTATCTTGAGTCGCCATTCTTTTTTCGTGCGAGGTAGGAGACACACGTAGGTACCCAAATTATTAATACCTAAGTTTAGTAATTCTTTAAAGTAGTCACTATGCCGAAACGAAAGAGTGACGAGGAGCTCATAAAACGATATAGAAAAAAAATCAAGAAACTTGAAAGTAAAAAACACGAAGAACAACGTCGGCGTGTAATTATTTACACCGACTCGGACACAAACGAAGGTAAGCGGAATCTTTACTCCAATATGTTGTTGGTTAAGATTGTATTACGTTCGCGTAAAATAAATGCCTAGCGGTTAACCGTGAGTTCACACGAAGGCAATATCTGTAAAACATATGTTTTTCACTAAGCAAGTCTACCATTAACAATTACATTACTTGCATGTTAAAATACCTGGCGGTTGACCGAGCGTCTTCACGAAGGTTATGCCCATACCTACATTTTTTAACAAAATTTATGTTTCGTTTTTATTGAACGATTTTACCATTTGAACGTATGTAATATCAGACGTATATTTACCCGGCGGTTAACCGAGAGTTAACACGAAGGTCAAATTATAAGACATCGTCTTGTGCATTCCAGACGATGCGTCGCCAAAGGAGCCAATCCATACGGAGATACAACCTTCAACGGATGCCGGCCTAATACTCGGCGAGGCGGTCGACTCAAATATACCTGCGTCTGCGTCTAGTGAGGTGGCCGTTGAACCACCTATAGAGGCTTCAACCTCCCTTTCACCCGTACCTGAGCTGGATCCCGAGCTTTTATTAGCACTTGGAGACGAAACGAGAAATACGCCTAGTTTTGGAGAAAAAATTCACCACAGCCTGGCTCAGCGCTGGGTCCCTATTTTAAAGAAGGGACTGACTAAGGAAACAAAGGACAAGCTACTTAAAGACTATTTAGTGCCTGAAAATTGTACCCTTTTACAAGCACCTAAGCTTAACAATGAAGTGGCGGCTGCCATTTCTGAAGCAGCGCGGCATCGCGACAAAAGGAAGGAGACCGAGCAGCAACAGCTGGGTATGGGCACGTCAGCCATCAACAAAGCATTGACCCTCATGTTTACTAGCGATGACAAGATTGAGGCCATTAGGATTTTGAGTGATGGATGCCGTATACTTACGGACCTCCATTATCAGCAGACGCAAGCGCGTATCAGCGTTATAAATTACTCACTAGCCAAGCCTTTCTTGAATGTGGTCCAGGACAGCGAAAGAGATGATACTTTATATGGAAATAAACTAGCTGAAAAAATAAAAGCATCCAAGGCCATAGAAAAACAAGGCCTTTCCATAAAGAAGTTTACGAGACCTTCAAGAAACTCTTCAACTCCGGAGCCATCAACTTCAAATGCGCGTGTACAATACACACATAATCAGCCCGCGCCGTTTCCGGGAAACTGGTCGGGGCCTCCACGCTTCCAACAAAACAGGGGGGGGCGCAGGGGGTCCAGGAGGATGAATCCCCCTCTGAACCGACGGCTTCCACCTCCGGCTTCCAGCAGCGTAGGCCTGAACAAGCCTCGAACATCTGCGACGCGTCAGTAGATGAGGTAAATCACGCTGGCAGAATATCATATTTTTACGACTGTTGGCTTAAAATCACATCAAACCCTGTTATTTTAGAGTGGATACTTTTAGGCTTCCCCATACCGTTTGAATCAGTTGTTTATCAAACGAATGTACCAAACTGTGCTACGTCACCATCCGAAAAAGTTGACATGGCATATGCCATTCAAAAGCTATTAAGTTTAGGTGCCATTAGACCTTGTACACCATCAGATGATCAATTCATTTCTAAGACTTTTTTAGGCTTGAAACCTAATGGGGATAAACGCTTTATATTAAATTTAAAAAATCTTAATAAGTTTATTCCTAAATTACATTTTAAAATGGAGGACCACCGAACTGCAGCTAGACTAATACCGGCCAATGGTTTTATGGCAACCATTGATTTGAAGGAGGCGTATTTCCTTATTAGATTTCGTAAATCCGACCGAAAATATCTAAGATTTCAATTCCAACACCCAAATCAGGATAATATTATCACCTATGAATTTAATGCTATACCCTATGGCCTGTCAGTAGCTCCAAGAGCATTTACAAAGATTATGAAAGAGGTGATTACCCACCTACGCTATCAAGGTTTTAAAAATGTATGCTACTTAGACGATATCCTCTGTATTGAAGACAGTTACTCTGCATGCCTTCAAAACGTTAAGGCTACATTACAATTATTAGAATGCCTTGGTTTTATTGTGAATTACGACAAAAGTTCTCTGGTACCAAAACAAGTCTGCAAATTTCTCGGCTTCATGTTTGATTCTGTAAATCAAACCATGTCATTACCCTCAGATAAATGTGATAAAATTGTAGACCTCGTTAATAAATTTTCGGACTTGCAGAGGTGTACTATTAGAGAATTTGCGAAACTTATTGGAGTTTTGGTGGCAGCATGCCCTGCAGTTAAATATGGTTGGCTGTACACAAAAATTCTTGAACGCCAAAAATTTTTGGCCTTACAAAAATGCCCAAACTTTGACGCACAGTTTAGACCCCCTTTGATTATTTTAGACGACTTAAACTGGTGGAAAGTCAACTTATCAAAAAGTAATAACTCTATTAAAACACCTAATTACGACCACGTAATTTATACTGACGCTTCGAGAACCGGCTGGGGAGCAGTATGTAACAAGGAAAGAGCTCATGGTGCTTGGAAAAGCCACGAACTCAAAAATCACATAAATTTCCTGGAGCTATTAGCAGTTTTCTTAGCCTTAAAATATTTTGCAAATAATTTATCTAACTGTTCTATTCTACTTCGAATTGATAATACAACAGCCATCAGTTATGTGAACCGCATGGGGGGTATTCAATATCCACATCTAAATGATCTGTCTAGACAAATATGGCAATGGTCTGAAAAACGAAATATTTGGCTATTCGCTAGTTATATAAACTCGAAAGAAAATTACGAGGCTGACGAAGAATCCCGAAGACTTAACCCAGATACCGAATGTGAACTTAGCGATTCAGCATTCAAACGGATAGCAAAAGCTTTGGGAGACCCCGAAATTGATCTCTTTGCTTCTAGGGCTAATGCCAAGTGCCAAAATTACATCTCTTGGAAAAGAGATCCTGATGCTCTTGCCGTTGATGCTTTTACTGTCAAGTGGGATGGAAAGTTATTTTATGCCTTTCCACCTTTTCCACTCATTCTTAAATGTCTACAGAAAATGATCAACGATAACGCCACGGGCATCTTAGTATTCCCTTTCTGGCCATCACAGCCTTGGTACCCGCAATTATTAAAAATGGTAGTTTCTGACATAATTTGGCTGTATCCTAATGAACACTGCGTTCAATCTTGTTACAGGAACCCTCTTACCCTGGGTGCCGCAGTACTCTCAGGCAAGCCTTCTTGTCCCGCGGTGTTCCTGAATCAGCCCTAGACCTGATGCTGGCCTCTCTATCCAGGAATACGATGCAACAATATAATGTCTCGTACAAGTTGTGGTGGGATTTTTGTCACAGTCATGGGTATAATCTCTTTGATTGCTCTATCTCAACGGTTATGGACTTTTTGACTCAACAATACAACAGAGGCGCTGCATACGGATCTGTCAATAGTCACAGGTCCGCCTTATCTTTACTGCTAGGTAGCAATATTGGCTCAAATGATTGTGTTAAACGACTATTGCGTGGAGTTTTTAAATTAAAACCCAGCTTCCCCAAGTATAGTCACACTTGGGATCCACAAATTGCCCTGAATTATATATCAGGATGGTACCCTAATAGAGAGCTCGATAGGGACAAAATTACAAAAAAGTTAGTAATTTTACTAGCTTTATGTACCGCCCAACGGGTCCAAACCCTTTCCCTGATGAAATTGGAAAATATTTCAATAAACCCAGGCGGAGTGAATATAGCAATCAAAGATATTATAAAGACTTCGGCGATAGGTCGAGAACAACCATACCTGTTTCTGCCTTATTTTCGTGAAAATGAGCGTATATGCCCTGCGAAGACATTAGAGGATTATCTCCACGTTACTAGTGAAGACCGGCCTGCAAACTTATCCAACCTCTTAATAACTGTGAAGCGCCCCTATAGGAGCGCGACAGCACAGACTATAAGCAGGTGGATTAAGCAGACGTTGTCTGCGAGCGGGGTAGACGTGGCGACGTTCGGCGCGCACAGCACGCGCCACGCCGCCACGTCCGCCGCTGCCGCTGCAGGGGTATCTATAGACACGATAAGAAAGGCAGCAGGATGAACTAGTTCCTCCCAAGTATTCGCCAAGTTCTACCAACGTCATATTAGTGAGAACAATAATTTCGCTCAATCAGTGGTGCATATTAATAATGACACCCAATAAAATGCCACCAATTAATGTAAAGATACTTTATTTAAATTGAATAAGATAAGTTATTTTTCGTTTGTTTAATGGTTTAAAATAAACACTGTTTTGTTATACGATTTCTTAAGAAATAAAATGTTATAAATATTTTCTAATTTTGTTTTAAACTAGCAAAACTTTGCTCTAAACATCTACCTGGTTATGTTATATCTGAAGAATGAAGCGAAGAAATATAATATATGATCAAACGAACTTCACAAGTGAAGTTCGATCAATATTATATGAGTCGCTTCATTCGAAGATATAACTACCCTCCCAACCCTTTCCCTGTAAGAAAGTTTTGCCTATTAATCTCTTAAAGAATGGCGACTCAAGATAAGTAGTGGGGTTACCAGGTTGGGAAATCGATTTTAATATGACAAATCGAATATCGATTTGGACTCTAAATGTGTGCGATATCTACCTTGTAGGTTAGAAGGACTACCTGGTTATGTTATATCTGAAGAATGAAGCGACTCATATAATATTGATCGAACTTCACTTGTGAAGTTCGTTTGATCATAATTATATTATTGTTATATAAAAAAAAGTTATATTAGCGAGTTCATACATAACACAGTATTTCGGATCCAGTAGAAAATATCCTGCTGTGAAAATAAGCAGCAATCCGTTTTACAGGTCCAATAAAACGTATTCCCTTTTCGTCCATTTTACTTTTACATAGCTGATCGTGCAAGCGATCGCACTAGCAAGAGCCGAAAATGTGAACAAAACAGGCCTTTCTGGATCGAGAGCAATAAAAAAATATCACTACCTCTTGGTCCCATGATGCTTGGTTGAAACTTGATGCTAGGGCATTCTTACTCCATGTAAGGCCCTGCAGTGGGACGTATATAGGCTGATGAGATAACTACCTAATTTGGACATGTTTATCTGTATTTGCAACTTAATTTTGTCAATTACTTTAATTGATTATGCAATTGTATAAAAAAATACTCCTATATTTTCAGTTTAACTTATGTGTCCAATGTTCGTAAATGATTGCAGGTTGACCTGAGACACATCGACGAAACCCGCGGCACGAACATAGTGGAGCTGGGCGTCGACCTCTCGGAGTTCTACACCTCCGTCGAGTGGGATATCCTCGAAGTTCCCGCTGTTAGGTAAATTACGTGATATTAAAGCCACGTCCGCATACAAGAAGACTGAACTCGTGAGACTGGCGTCGCTAAACATTGCACGACACGTCTCATAATAACATCTCTGATGGAGTTACCGTTACTTTTATTTTCCCAAAAATAGGCAAGACACCGATAAAGCTTGTCCAATGATAAAACATTAGTTAACATCATGGACATCTGACAAACATATCTTATTGGTAGGACATTTACTTTTAGTCAGTCACTAAACAATGTTTGAACACTTTATTTTTAAAATGGTATTTACGTTAACACCATTTCGAGTGACAAGCTCCTTTTTTCTCGAGTTTTCCAAAAACACAGTAACCTTTATTTTATTTTTATTTATTAACACAAAACAGTTTACAGTTGTGAAGATAAAAGTTTCTTAAAAACAAACATTATAACACAGCTGTTTGTTTTCCTGAATAAAGAAAAAAAATTAAATTTAAATGATTGAGTAAGCTGTAAGTCAAAACATGTGTTTATGAAGTACAATACAATGAGTTACAAATTATGCTAAATCATAAACATTCGAACTAACTGGCGCAAAACAAAACCTTTGCTATGTAGCCAAATGATAACTTGGTTAGTAATGCGCTACTCTTTTGTTCGTTACAGAAATGAGAAATTCTACACGTGTTGCGACGAGCCGTACCTGGACATAACGTTCAACATCACCATGCGGCGGAAGACCCTCTTCTACACCGTGAACCTGATCATCCCTTGCATGGGGATCTCTTTCCTCACGGTGCTGGTGTTCTACCTGCCCTCCGACAGCGGGGAGAAGGTCTCCCTGTCTATCTCCATCCTGCTCTCGCTCACCGTGTTCTTCCTGCTGCTAGCTGAGATCATTCCTCCTACGTCGCTGGTGGTGCCGCTGCTAGGGAAGTTTGTGCTGTTCACCATGATCCTCGACACGTTTAGGTGAAGCTATTTTGTTATTTAAGAACTGTTTTAGTTGTATACTGAACTGTGTCTTATACTTCAATTCTCAACCATGCAATCGTCACGAAATCGTATTCAATTATGATTTTGCCATGATGACATAAAAGTAAATAAGAGCCCAGTTTCTTACTTTTGAATGTTGGCAATCTCTCGTTAGTATATCAGTCCGATTTTAGACTTAACTTATGCTAACGTTGTTAAAATGTTATACAGCTATAGTATCCATAAAAATAAATTGCGACTTGCTACGATTATGCTGCGAGCGCTACAAAGCACGCTATGAGACGTAACATGGGACCACAGTGTTTTCGTAGCACTAAACTTAGCCGGTCAAATCAGAAGATCGCAGACACAATCAAAATTTTGTTCCGCTTGTATCTGTCGCGGGTAAATTATAAAATCTAACGCCTTATGATTTAGTTGTCCGAAAATAAATATTTTTATTTGAAGCATTATTAATTAAACATTAATTAATCACTTATAGCAGCACCACACTTTTACGAGTATTACGTGAAAAATCTGAACCAAAACATGTACTGGCGGGTGCGTAGGCGCGAATTAAAAAATATGTTTTCTCCGATATATGATTTAATACTGAGCTAGACAGCCAGACCAGGTTATATTGCTTTAAGTATATTAGGTGCATATGTGGAGAGGTGCGTCATACAGTACAAACAAATGAATACAAATATTTGTTCCTTACGGTGTCCATGCGATGAATTTTTTTTTTCGTACAACAGTGTGTTCTATTTTGCTTTTTCGTTACACGTTACAAGTTTGTGCAATTAAAAAATTTAGTTAGTTTACCTCGTGCTAATTGAAATAGCAGTGAGATACACATTTGGAACTCTTAGCGACATCTATGCGCTTGGGAGGTTAACATGGGACTCCTAGCGACATTTACGCGTTAGGGAGGTGGGCCAAAATCTTTACTAAACGACAACGTATTTGAACCATTGCAGTATATGCGTGACGGTGGTGGTGCTGAACGTGCACTTCCGGTCGCCGCAGACGCACACGATGGCGCCGTGGGTGCGCCGCGTGTTCATACACGTGCTGCCGCGGCTGCTGGTCATGCGCCGCCCGCACTACCGCCTCGACCCGCACCGCAGCCGCTTGTGAGTCCCTACCCGCCCAACAGCCGCTCACTAGCAGCGCTGCTGCCGCGGCTGCTGGTCATGCGCCGCCCGCACTACCGCCTCGACCCGCACCGCAGCCGCTTGTGAGTCCCTACCCGCCCAACAGCCGCTCACTAGCAGCGCTGCTGCCGCGGCTGCTGGTCATGCGCCGCCCGCACTACCGCCTCGACCCGCACCGCAGCCGCTTGTGAGTCACTACCCGCCCAACAGCCGCTCACTAGTAGCGCTGCTGCCGCGGCTGCTGGTCATGCGCCGCCCGCACTACCACCTTGACCCGCACCACAGCCGCTTGTGAGTCACTACCCGCCCAACAGCCGCTCACTAGTAGCGCTGCTGCCGCGGCTGCAGGTTATGCGCCGCCCGCACTACCGTCACTAAAAAAATACTCACTAACTTTTTTAGCTTTTCGCAGCACTTTAAATTCTTTATGGTTATTATGGTTATCATCAGCAGTTTGGATTAAAGTACTTTTTTAATCAATAAGTTCAGTCAAAAAATCAACTTATACAAGTAACATCGCGATGATCACAGAACTAGTTTTCCTTTTGCACTAGCATAAACAATCAAAAAGTTGCCACGTGTATTGACCAAACATTAAAAGGTATTTTGTATTTAGGTGGTGGGTGGCAGATTCAATCAGCAATTTTGTTTTTCTTTTTTGGCTGGAGAGAGGTCATGAACTGCTTACATACATAACAACAGCATACATTTAGTATACCTGTCTAATTTAGCCTGTACTTACGGTGATGGTAGTAGGCATGGTTTCTTATCAGTGCCGGCGTCGTAATGCGTCGTAATGAAAGTTTTCCCTTTTCCATCTGTAGCGCCGGGCTGGTGACGGCGGGGGGCGAGGCGACGCCGTGGGCGGAGTGCTCGCCGGCGCACCTGGACGAGGAGACGCCGCTCGCGCCGCCGCCGCCCGCCGCCTGCCGCGCCTGCCGCGCCTGCCGCCTGCACGACGCGCCCTCGCTGTGCGACGCGCTGCGCCGGTGGCACCGCTGCCCGGAGCTGCACAAGGCGATAGACGGCATCAACTATATCGCTGACCAGACGAGGAAGGAGGAGGAGTCTACTAGGGTAAGTGTGAGATGAGGACAAGCCTGCCGCGGGCCGCATCACAACGCACCCTCGCTCTGTGATAGATGGAATCAACGTTATTGTTGACCAGACGAGGCACGAGAAAAAGTCCACCACGGTGAGTGTGAGATAATTTGCGTACCGCCTACACGACGCAATGGCATGCGATGGAGGCACCGTTGTGCAGAGCTGTACGTGATAGATGGAATCTACTATGTTGCTGACCAGACGAGCAAGTAGGAGTCACCGAGGGAGTGTGTGAGATGTGTGACATGAAGCCTTCATGTGCAGGCCATTTGTTTAAATATTAAAGTAACTAACTAAGTAACCTACTGACAAGCATGGACGGCCCGGTTAGAAACCTATTGAGTATTATTTAGTGATGTATTGTATGTATTTGCGAGATAGTAACCAAACGTAGTTCGGTTACACCTACGATGAAAATAAATAGACTTGTTGAAAATAGATCTTTAATAAGACAAGGTTTCGTCAGCATAATATCCGAGTTCGTGTCCTAAGATTGTCCTGAGAAGGCATCATGTAGATGACGCCAGAACCACACTGGTGCCGAACCGAAACCACGCGAATACAAATAAATATCGCACTAAAGAGCCGGACCGACACCGCATAGTCATCGGGCTGCCTCTGTAAACATGTGGTCTCGGTCCGGCGCCGTCACGGTTCCGACGTCGTCTACATGAAGCCTGAGGCTGCCCTCTCTAAATCACAAATTCCCTTCGAACAGGTAAAGGAGGACTGGAAGTACGTGGCGATGGTGCTGGACCGGCTGTTCCTGTGGATCTTCACGCTGGCGGTGGTGGTGGGCTCGGCGGGCATCATTCTGCAGGCGCCGACGCTGTACGACGAGCGCGCGCCCATCGACGTGCGCCTCTCCGAGATCGCGTACGCCACCGCCAAGCCGCGCCCCCCGCCGCCTCGCTGAGACACACTGAGCCATACAGAGCCACACTGAGCCGCAGCGAGCCGCACTGAGCCACTTTTGTATTTGTTACCGGAGTCCGACGCCGCGAGGCGTCCGTTCTATTTCCTCCGGCGTCCGGGGACGCCGCACCGATTATTATACGATGTTGTAAATAATATACATATTATAGTTTATACGACGAGCGATGCTATTAAGAAGAGTCGAATTTCTTTTGATAGAGACGAAATAAAACGATCTTTATATTGTTGTTGTTTTATTTCTAGCTTTACGTTTTAGATTTTTTCCTGCAGATTGGTTTGTAGAACAACTAAACCCAGTGTTCAAAAACTATTTAATTCATAAAACACTCCAAACTCTTCCTTATAATGGGACGTAAAATATGAATATAGAATAAACTGAAAGGACTTGAATTGCTTCGAGAAAAGGAAGGTAAGGCCGTGCCCCTTTTTATAAATAGTTATGCCCTGTTCTGTCGCACTTAAAGGCATTTTGAACTCAAGCACATTTTAATAACAGGTCAACGAAATCCTCAAAGACGGCCTTAATGTAAAGTAAAAATTATTTTTTACGAAAAAATGAAGGTTTTTCGAAAATGAATATGAAAATATTAAGGTCCAGGGCACACTAAAAAAAAAAGGTGTCAACCAATCACCGCGCATTAATGCTGATGATTGCAAGTCGCGACGACAGAATTCCACAAGTGTGCGCTGGTGGTAAATGGGGGCATTGGAAACACATTGATCTTGTAGAATAGTAAGGTTATGAGTAAAATGAAAAACGCCAGTTTGAAATGAAAACACCACCCACCAAAATTCGGACTACCACAGGCCGTACTGGAACCCGCACCTTTTGCATTCCGGGCGATTGCTTTTATATTTTATCTTAGTATGTTTTTCTTTGGCTGTGTTTTAATTTCACATGATTATGACATTCATAGCTTTTCGTTTTAGCATTATGAAAATTTAGAGTTTTCAGGACCAGCCGACCTAGTACTAAGGTCAACCCCTATGACGTAATCTACGCTAAAATTATTTTCCTCTATTTTCGCGAGTTTTTAACTGCTTCGTGTATAGTTCACTCAGGCAAATCGATCAACGTTCATTTTTTTTTCCAAAATGTCTTCTTTTGCTAGATATTGAGCAGTAGTCATCAATTCCTGGCTGTTCTGGGTATCTGTCCCCTGAGCATCCTGCTGTTGGGACGACGAGTCCTGTGTTTTCACTCGCTTCCCAGTTGTTGTCGGCGTTTCCACTATTTTGTGTTTCTTCTCTGGCGTTGGCGCCGGCGTCGTCGTCGTCGTTTGTGTCAGTGACGTCGATTCCTCCGTCTGGGCTGCTTCCTGTTCTTCCTCTTCCGGTTGTTCCGGCGATGGAGTCCTGATGTCGTGGAATTCTTGATTGTCTTCCCACTCCTCCGGCGGTTGGTCCATTTTGAATTTTTCTTAGTTCCTCTTCTATGACATCGAATGGTGCGTTCGAGTAGATGTGGTACGCTATTAACTGCTGCGATTGCTGGTGCATACTGATGATTGTACTAGTATTCCCCTCCTTTTATACTCGTCCAATAGCCTTGTAATCAATATTCACCCCTTATATGGTAACGGCCTTTTGTTTATTGCATCCTGTCGACCGTGGCATTTAAAAAGTAATTGCTTGCTTGCAACATTGTATATACATTGTGAAATCTTTATTAATTATCTATTCTAATGCATTTGTTTTTTGGTTGTTTTTTATCTCAAAAACTTCTATATATTTAGGAAGTTTGTTTTTATGATGGGTTTGTTTAGGTTCCAATTAATATCTTAATTAACATAAATATACCTGTTGCGTCATCCACCCCTACGCTAACGTGTATCGACATGTCGAGGTCGTTACACTTTGTGGGCACGGGGTACCGGGAGCACATAACCTAGTAGTAGTAGTGTCGTAGCAACCACCAACCTAACCTAACCTAACCTAACCTAACCTAGTAGTAGTGAACCGAACCTAACCGAACCTAACCTAACCTTTTTTTTTTTTTTTTTTTTATTTCTCGCTGTGGAAATGCTTTTACGCATGCCCCCCACACATCTGCAGGGGGGTATGTGGGACTCAACGGCTGGTGTGCAAGGCCGTAATACCCACTAAAACCACAGCGCATTCCACCACTCCGCCATTGTGGGGGGTGCCATGGGGTCGCGTGAGCATTCACCACGGCACCCCGGCGGATAGCCCGAGGGCCACAAACTCCTTGGCGGCGGAGCAAGGTGTTGGGCTCCGCCACCAACCGGCCGCAGAGGATAGGGAGGACGGCAACGACACACCGCATCTCCTCTTCCTCTGCGGCCCCACCGCAGCGCCATCCAACGGTGCGCCCCCGTTTGGTCGCGGGAGATAGGCCGCACGGCAACGACACACCGAGACGTCTCTCCTCCCGCGACCGCACCCGACTGCGAGGGACAGCCAAAACCGTCCCCCACACCCTCACCCATGGACGCATCCTGCGCAGGCCTGCAGCTAGCCCGCGTGGAGCGTCCCCTCCCTGGATCCCTCTTAGCTTCACCGTGGGTGGCAAAGCCACGGCTACTGAGCCCCCCCACCACGACAAGGTGGAGATCCCACAGGGGGGGAACCTAACCTAACCTAACCTAACCTAACCTAACCTATCCTAGTTTAACCTAACCCGGCCGAACCTAACCTAGGTGACGGAGTCACCTTCGGTGGGGGGGTCCAATTGAGCGGTCCACGGAAAATTTTCGCGATTTTGCGACCTTGACCTAGATAAATTGACCTACTTTTCTATGATGTGACACACTTTTTCTAGCCTGACCCACCTTCTCTAGGCGGCCCCTCGATGCTCGCTCGTTCAAGTCCCGACTTAACTCGGCGAGCATCGCCATGTTCATTGTCTATTGTATATCTCTTTGTCTAGCGTTCTCTAGCTCTGGCGGGCGCAGCCCGCCGCGCGCCGCCCCCGCCCTCCGGCGGACGTCACACTCTACACCCTATACAAAACACACCGAACCTAACCTAACCTAACCGTAAAATAGTGGAGTAGGTTAGTTTAGGTTAGGTTAGGTTAGGTTAGGTTAGGTTAGGTTAGGTTAGGTTCCCCCCTCCCCCCTGTCGGATCTCCACCTTGTCGTGGTGGGGGGGCTCAGTAACCGTGGCTTCGCCACCCACGGTGAAGCTAAGAGGGATCCCGGGAGGGGACGCTCCGCGTGGGCTTGGGAACGCCTGCGCAGGATGCGTCCAAGGGTGCGGGTGCGGGGGACAGTTTTGGCTGTCCCTCGCAGTCGGGTGCGGTCGCGGGAGGAGAGTCGTCTCGGTGTGTCGTTGCCGTGCGGCCTGTCTCCCGCGACCAAACGGGGGCGCACCGTTGGATGGCGCTGCGGTGGGGCCGCAGAGGAAGAGGAGATGCGGTGTGTCGTTGCCGTCCTCCCTGTCCTCTGCGGCCGTGTGGGAGTTAGTTTTGGTGGCGGAGCCCAACACCTTGCTCCGCCGCCAAGGAGTTTGTGGCCCTCGGGCTATCCGCCGGGGTGCCGTGGTGAATGCTCACGCGACCCCATGGCACCCCCCACAATGGCGGAGTGGTGGAAAGCGCTGTGGTTTTAGTGGGTATTACGGCCTTGCACACCAGCCGTTGAGTCCCACATACCCCCCTGCAGTTGTGTGGGGGGCATGCGTAAAAGCATTTCCACAGCGAAAAAAAAAAAAAAAAAAAAAAAAAAAAAAAAAAAAAAAAAAAAAAAAAAAAAAAAAAAAAAAAAAAAAAAAAAGGTTAGGTTCCCCCCTGACGGATCTCCACCTTGTCGTGGTGGGGGGGCTCAGTAACCGTGGCTTCGCCACCCACGGTGAAGCTAAGAGGGATCCCGGGAGGGGACGCACCGCGTGGGCTTGGGGACGCCTGCGCAGGATGCGTCCAAGGGTGCGGGTGTGGGGGACAGTTTTGGCTGTCCCTCGCAGTCGGGTGCGGTCGCGGGAGGAGAGTCGTCTCGGTGTGTCGTTGCCGTGCGGCCTATCTCCCGCGACCAAACGGGGGCGCACCGTTGGATGGCGCTGCGGTGGGGCCGCAGAGGAAGAGGAGATGCGGTGTGTCGTTGCCGTCCTCCCTGTCCTCTGCGGCCGTGTGGGAGTTAGTTTTGGTGGCGGAGCCCAACACCTTGCTCCGCCGCCAAGGAGTTTGTGGCCTTCGGGCTATCCGCCGGGGTGCCGTGGTGAATGCTCACGCGACCCCATGGCACCCCCCACAATGGCGGAGTGGTGGAAAGCGCTGTGGTTTTAGTGGGTATTACGGCCTTGCACACCAGCCGTTGAGTCCCACATACCCCCCTGCAGTTGTGTGGGGGGCATGCGTAAAAGCATTTCCACAGCGAGAAAAAAAAAAAAAAAAAAAAAAAAAAAAAAAAAAAAAAAAAAAAAAAAAAAAAAAAAAAAAAGGTTAGGTTAGGTTAGGTTAGGTTAGGTTAGGTTAGGTTAGGTTAGGTTAGGTTAGGTTCCCCCCTGTCGGATCTCCACCTTGTCGTGGTAGGGGGGCTCAGTAACCGTGGCTTTGCCACCCACGGTGAAGCTAAGCGGGATCCCGGGAGGGGACGCTCCACGTGGGCTTGGGGAGGCCTGCGCAGGATGCGCCCAAGAGTGCGGGTGTGGGGGACGGTTTGGGCTGTCCCTCGCAGTCGGGTGCGGTCGCGGGAGGAGAGTCGTCTCGGTGTGTCGTTGCCGTGCGGCCTATCTCCCGCGACCAAGCGGGGGCGCACCGTTTGATGGCGCTGCGGTGGGGCCGCAGAGGAAGAGGAGATGCGGTGTGTCGTTGCCGTCCTCCCTATCCTCTGCGGCCGTGTGGGAGTTGGTTTTGGTGGCGGAGCCCAACACCTTGCTCCGCGGCCAAGGAGTTTGTGGCCCTCGGGCTGTCCGCCGGGGTGCCGTGGTGAATGCTCACGCGACCCCATGGCGCCCCACAATGGCGGAAAGGCGGAATGCGCTGTGGTTTTAGTGGGTATTACGGCATTGCACACCAGCCGTTGAGTCCCACATACCCCCCTGCAGTTGTGTAGGGGGCATGCGTAAAAGCATTTCCACAGCGACAAAAAAAAAAAAAAAAAAAAAAAAAAAAAAAAAAAAAAAAAAAAAAAAAAAAAAAAAAAGGTTAGGTTAGGTTAGGTTTGTGGTAGTGTCCTACGGGGATCCCATGGCTTCGTCAGGAACCGACACATATTCGTCCGACGAATCGTTCTCCCCTGATGAGGACGATCCGGCGGGCGTCTATGTGTTCGTGCCCAGGTGATAGAGGGAGCATCGATGGTCGTTTTAGTCGGTATGCCGGTCATGGTTACGCTGAGCAGTAGTTCAGCGTAATCATCTCCGGAGAGCCCGACACTCCCCCGCTACCCCCCCAGGGTGCGGGGCGTGCGTAAGGCATTTTTTCCATCGTTAAAAAAAAAAAAAAAAAAAAAAAAAAAAAAAAAGGTTAGGTTAGGTTAGGTTAGGTTAGGTTGGGGTACCATGGGGTACCATCTGTCAGACCTCCTCGTGGTGTACCCTGGGCAACGGTTGGTGATCCATCCACCAGCCGGCTAACGTGACAGGCGCGCGGGATGTGGTCGCCTATACTCGGCAACCGAGTGGCGGCCCTCCTGGGCGCACCCGTAACCCCCAACGGAGGGGGCCGGGGGCCCCGGCTATGGAAGTCGGGGCCACGACAGACAAGTCTCTAAAATCCCCAAAGTGCAAGGTTTGGCGGGGGCTGAGGCACTGTATGGCCGACGGGGATACGTCGGTCCCTACCCCGTCATGAGGTGGAAGGGGGGGCGGCTGTGCCCGGAAGCAGCGGAGTAAAATATGACAGACAGACTGGAAAACGAAAATATTCCCCGGGAGGGTCCCAGCTCAGCTGGGGAATCCCTCACTGCCCTTTTCAGGGCGGGTTGTCCCACGTATACGGGGGGGGCACCATCTGTCTCTCTGCCTGAGCAGAGTAAACAAAACTTTGTAGTAGGAGAAGGTGAAGAAGGTGATGGAAGAGAGAGGAGTGTGCGGCGCGGTGGATTTCCGTCGCCCCGCCCAAACAGGAAAGTGGACAGAGCCAAAGCGCTACCCGGGTCGGGATCCCGCGAACTGCGGGTGTCCCTCGCCCGAATCGACACGGATGTGGACTGCAGGTCGGACTCTTCGGCGGGCACCATGATGTCTGCCGGATCGAACGAAAAGTTTTGGAGGGGTCACAAGCGGCCGTTCTCCCAGCAGAGCAGCGGATCGGATTCAGAAACGGACCTCTTCCGATCCCCCAAACAACCGGCAACTATCACGACGACATCGCGGAGAGGACGCGGCCGACCCCCCACTACAGGGGAGTATGTCGGCCTCGCGGAAAAGAAACGCGAGTTCCTGAAGCTCCAGCAACGTGAGCTGGAGCTTCAGGCAGAAAAGGAAATGCTCGACGTCACCGTCGAGGCCCGCACAATGCGGGAAAAGACAAGGAGGATACTGTCCAACATCGGACACTTGGACGAGGAAACGACATCAATGTCGCTGAAATCGCAAATAGCGAAGGGTCTGACTATGATCCAGGAGGTCAAAACCAAGTCGGGCAAACTGAAGGGGACCATGCAGGCGGCCTTAAATACGGCGACTGAGATGATTCGGGAAGCGTCCGAAGCGCTCGCCGCCAGAACCGTCTCCGAGGAGGTGCGAACCCTGAGGGCCCAGAACGGCCGCTTGGCTGCAGAACTGGGCGAGCTGAAAAGGGAACTAGCCGAGCTCAAGGCCAGTCTCCAAACCAAAGAGGCGACGACCGCTACTGGCGGGAAGCCGTCCTCCGTCAACATGGACGAATGGGCGGCTAAAATTATGAGCCTAACAACGGCCCGCATCAATGCCACGGTGGAGGGCCTAGAATCGCGGCTGAATCCGGAGCCGCGGCTCCGTCCGCCGTTGGCATTTGAAAGACGGAGCAGCGTACCATCCGTGGAGGTCACGGCGCCTGCAGTGGCGAAGCCCTCGCCAGTAAACGCCAAAAACCAGGCGCCTCCTTGTGCCCCCCGGGTGATCAAGGCGACTAGCGCTCAAGGACCTTTGGTAGAGCCAACAAGCGCATCCACCAAGAAAAGAAGGAAGCGGTCGCGAAAAGGCAAAGGCACTCCTGCACCTGCACCTGCGGCATCACAGCCCCAGCGACCACTTCCCCCTGCACCGGTCTCCACCGACGAAGGGTGGACGACAGTGGTCAAGAGGGGGAAGGCTAATGAAAAGAAGATGGCCACCAAGCCGCAGGCAAAAGCGGCACAGGCAGCCAAGATCAAGGCGCGCCCTCCTAAGTCCGCGGCGGTGGTCATCACCGTTCAAGAGGGCGCAGCAGAACGCGGCGTCACATATGCCACAGCGGTAGCAGAGGCCAAGCAGCGCATTGATATAGCGGAGCTCGGTATTGACGGTGTGCGCTTCCGCAGAGCGATGACGGGGGCGACCATTATAGAGGTGCCCGGCGCCACTAGTGGGGACAAGGCGGACTCCCTGGCAGAAAAGCTCAGGGAGATATACAATGAGCAGGATATACGGGTGTCCAGACCAACTAGAACCGTGGAGATCAGGGTCTCCGGGCTGGACGACTCTGTCACAATGGAGGAAATCCAGCAGGGTGTCTCCAAACTCGGAGGTTGCCCTGCTGATCAAATCAAGGTGGGATCTCCCTTGCGCGACCACACGGGATTGTATGCCGTCTGGGTGCGGTGCCCCATTGTAGCCGCGAAAAAGGTGGTAGAGGGCCGCTTGCTCATTGGCTGGGTTGTCGCCAAGGTAAAGATACTACCCCGCAGAAGCCTTCGGTGCTTCCGGTGCTTAGAGCCTGGCCACGTGCGTGCCCAGTGCAATGCGGAGGTGGATAGGAGCCGCCAATGCTACAGGTGCGGCCGGCTGGGGCACATATCCAGCCTGTGTAGTAACGACCCGCACTGCCCACTGTGCTCGCAGGCGGGTAAGGAAGCAGGGCACCGACTGGGAAGCGGTGCATGCAAACCCCCTACTAGGAAGAAGGCCAAGAAGGGAACGGCAAGTGCTCGCAGCCAGCCAGAACCTTCCCGCCCGACGCAAGGGCCAGAGGAGGACGAAATGGTAGGAGACTAAAAAGAATGGCACTAAAATTTCTCATGGCGAATGTCAACCACTGTGCCAGGGCTCAGGACCTTCTACATCAGAGCATGGCACAGTGGTCGACACACATATGTGTCGTCACGGAGCCGTATTATGTCACAGACCGTGACAATTGGGTGGCAGATACAAACGAGACGGTGGCGATAACCACTAACATAGGGGCAAACTCGCCTCCCTTTTCACGGACACGCAAGGGAAATGGGTGTGTGGTGGCACAGCTAGGCGACATGTTGGTGGTTGGGGTGTATTTCTCCCCCAACCGCTCGATTGCAGAGTTCGAGCGGTTTCTGGCCGAACTCGATGTACTTTTGTTGGGATGGGGTCGATCGGATTATGTAGTTGTGGCCGGGGACCTAAACGCCAAGTCGGTGAGCTGGGGCGCTCGTCACACAGACGACAGGGGTGAGCTTGTCGAAGACTGGCTCACGAACCACGGTCTCGTCGTGGTCAACCAAGGGACGGTAGACACGTGCGTGCGGATGCAGGGCGGATCTGTCGTGGACATCACGTTCGCGAGCCCTGCCCTGGCGCGCCGTGTCCAGAACTGGGAGGTGCTGGTGGAGGTCGAGACGCTGTCAGACCACAGGTATGTGCGTTGGGACATCTCCCCCCTCCAGCTTTCCCCGAGCAGTTCAAGCCGTCCCACGGCGGACCTCGGCCCTAGATGGGCTCTAAAGCGCCTGGACCGGGACACCTTTGAGGTGGCAGCTCTGGTTGAGAGTTGGTCGTCCTGGCCGGAGCGCGTAGATCCGAGCAGGGAAGTCGAGTGGTTCCGAGAGGCCATGTCGCACGTGTGCGACGCGGCGATGCCCCGTGTGAGAGCGTTGCCGCCACGCACGGCCGTGTACTGGTGGTCTCCGGAACTCGCTCGACTGAGGGAACTGTGCGTAGAGGCAAGAAGGCACTACTCCCGGCACCGACGTAGACGAGTCAGAGACGAGGCTCTGGACTCCTCGCTGTATGCCGAGTACCAACAGGCCAAAAAGGCACTTCGGGGTGCGATTGGTGCGGCCAAAAACGCCGCTTGGGAGGAGCTCCTCTCCACCCTGAACGAGGATCCATGGGGGAGACCATATCGTCTCGTAATGAGCAAACTGCGTCCGTGGGCCCCCCCACTTACGACCACACTGGATACTGGACTGCTGCGAAATGTAGTGGAGGCCCTTTTCCCCGAGGCCTCCGAATTCACGCCGCCGATCAGATTCCAGTCAGAGGACGATGACAACGATGACGAGGCCCCCGAAATAACGGAGGGGGAGCTGGGAGCCGCAGTCCAACGCCTTCAGGCCAAAAACACCGCCCCCGGTCTGGACGGCATTCCCGGAAAGGCATGGGTCCTGGCCATGAAGGATGGCCTTGAGCCTAGATTTCGCGCCCTCCTCTCGACCTGTTTGCGGGAGGGTCATTTTCCGCTCGCGTGGAAGAGGGGAAAACTAGTGCTCCTCAAGAAAGACGGCCGGCCTGCTGACTCACCATCAGCTTACAGGCCCATTGTCCTATTGGACGAAGCGGCGAAGCTCTTCGAGAGAGTGTTGGCCAACCGACTGGTGCGCCTGGAGGTGACAGGGCCTGACCTAGCCGACAACCAGTTCGGATTTCGGCGGGGAAGGTCCACGATAGACGCTATCGCCCGGGTAAAGAAGATAGCCAAGGACGAGGTCGAAAAAGGCGGAGTCGTCGTGGCGGTGTCTTTAGACATCGCCAATGCCTTCAACTCCCTCCCCCACGGCTGCATCACGGAAGCGCTGAAGCACCACAATGTGCCGAGGTACCTGCAGCGGATAGTGGCCAACTATCTCGCTGACAGGGAAATAACGTTCCCGACCAGTGAGGGGTGGGCCAGCAGAAGGGTGTCGTGCGGTGTTCCACAGGGGTCAGTTTTAGGACCGCTCCTGTGGAACATCGGTTACGACTGGGCAATACGAGGTGCCACATTGAGGGGAGCCAGCGTGATTTGTTACGCGGATGATACGCTGGTCACCGCGAAGGGCGGGACATATCGAGAAGCCGCCATCCTGGCGACGGCCAGTGTAGCGCAAGTGGTCGACAGGATAAGGCGATTAGGGCTGACTGTAGCGTTGCACAAATCGGAGGCCCTGTGCTTTCACGGGCCTCGGAATGCACCACCAGCGGGAGCCGAGATCGTAGTGGGTGGCGTCTCCATCGGTGTCGGGAGTACTATGAAGTACCTTGGATTGGTCCTCGACAGCCGTTGGAACTTTAAGGCTCACTTCGGTTACTTGGCCCCGAAGCTCGTTAGGACGGCTGCGGCTCTCAGTCGCCTTATGCCGAACTTAGGCGGCCCGCACACGGGATGTCGGCGTTTATTCGCCACCGTGATAAAATCCGTGGCACTATACGGCGCCCCAATATGGGTCGATGCCCTCAAGAGGGAGAACCTCGCCGTGCTTCGGCGACCCCAGCGCGCAGTCACCAACCGCATCGTGCGGGCCTTCTGCACGGTGTCAGGGGAAGCGGCTTGCGCGATCGCTGGAACCCTACCGTGGGATTTGGAAGCACAGGTGCTCGCGGAGGTATACTCAAAGTCCGCGGCAGCAAAAATGGAAGGGACACCGCCTTCGAAAGAGGAGGTCGAGCGCTGGCGGGAGGAATCTCGCAATGCGGCTATCGACTTGTGGTCAAACCGCTTGGAGGAGCCGGGAGCGGGCCACCGTACGATAGCGGCTATCCAGCCAGTGCTCAGAGACTGGGTAGAGAGGCGCACGGGTTCTCTCTCCTACAGGATGGTGCAGATGCTGACCGGGCATGGCTGCTTCGGGAAGTATCTGCACAGGATCGGTAGGGAGAGAACCCCTGTTTGCCATCAGTGCGGGCATGCCGTGGACACGGCTGAGCATACTCTGCAAGAGTGCCCGGAATGGGCGAGGGAAAGAGCAGCGTTAGTGGTTGAAATTGGCCAAGATCTCTCGTTGCCTGTTGTCGTAAAGGCTGTTTTGGCAAAAGACACGCATTGGGAGGCATTCAGCACTTTCTGCGAAGAGGTGCTGAACAAAAAGGAAGAGGCGGAAAGGGAGCGTGAAGACGATCCTCTCGCTGATCCTCAACGCCGAAGAAGAGCCGGGCGGAGGCGACGGGTTTTTGCTCGTCAAATTCGTAGCTAGTGTTTTCTAGTCTTAGGTTAGGTTAATGCGCCAGGTGTTGGGCTCCTTACACCCTCATCTGGCGTGCTGTGTATATATAGTTTTAATTATTATTTATACACTGAGATTATTTCGTTTACACCTGTGCACCTATTGCGCACAGGCTTTGTATATTTATATTTTATACTTTTATGATTTATACATATACTTGTAAATGAATTTCCCATGTAAGGAGGCTCGCTCTTTTGGCAGTCTCTTTACCGAGCCGGAGTGGTCGCAAGGTGGGTCTGCGCAAGCGGACAAAACGCGAACCGGGAAAGACGGGTAAGGCCTGGCTATACCGTCAACTTTCCCTGGAACGTGTCGGAGGTGGCTCATGGTGGATTTTTTAGTGGGTAGGCTTCGCCCTTCTGGCGGGGAGAGCCCCACATAACCCGTCGTTCGACCACGGCGGCGGGTATGCAGCTCAATGCATTTTTTACCACCGGGAAAAAAAAAAAAAAAAAAAAAAAAAAAAAAAAAAAAAAAAAAAAAAAAAAAAAAAAAGGTTGGGGTACCATCTGTCAGACCTCCTCGTGGTGTACCCTGGGCAACGGCTGGTGATCCATCCGCCAGCCGGCTAACGTGACAGGCGCGCGGGATGTGGTCGCCTATACTCGGCAACCGAGTGGCGGCCCTCCTGGGCGCACCCGTAACCCCCAACGGAGGGGGCCGGGGGCCCCGGCTATGGAAGTCGGGGCCACGACAGACAAGTCTCTAAAATCCCCAAAGTGCAAGGTTTGGCGGGGGCTGAGGCACTGTATGGCCGACGGGGATACGTCGGTCCCTACCCCGTCATGAGGTGGAAGGGGGGGCGGCTGTGCCCGGAAGCAGCGGAGTAAAATATGACAGACAGACTGGAAAACGAAAATATTCCCCGGGAGGGTCCCAGCTCAGCTGGGGAATCCCTTACTGCCCTTTTCAGGGCGGGTTGTCCCACGTATACGGGGGGGGCACCATCTGTCTCTCTGCCTGAGCAGAGTACACAAAACGTTGTGGTAGGAGAAGGTGAAGTGGAAGGTGAAGAAGGTGATGGAAGAGAGAGGAGTGTGCGGCGCGATGGATTTCCGTCGCCCCGCCCAAACAGGAAAGTGGACAGAGCCAAAGCGCTACCCGGGTCGGGATCCCGCGAACTGCGGGTGTCCCTCGCCCGAATCGACACGGATGTGGACTGCATGTCGGACTCTTCGGCGGGCACCATGGTGTCTGCCGGATCGAGCGAAAAGTTTTGGAGGGGTCACAAGCGGCCGTTCTCCCAGCAAGGCAGCGGATCGGATTCAGAAACGGACCGCTTCCGATCCCCCAAACAGCCGGCAACTATCACGACGACATCGCGGAGAGGACGTGGCCGACCCCCCACTACAGGGGAGTATGTCGGCCTCGCGGAAAAGAAACGCGAGTTCCTGAAGCTCCAGCAACGTGAGCTGGAGCTTCAGGCAGAAAAGGAAATGCTCGACGTCACCGTCGAGGCCCGCACAATGCGGGAAAAGACAAGGAGGATGCTGTCCAACATCGGACACTTGGACGAGGAAGCGACATCAATGTCGCTGAAATCGCAAATAGCGAAGGGCCTGACTATGATCCAGGAGGTCAAAACCAAGTCGGGCAAACTGAAGGGGACCATGCAGGCGGCCTTAAATACGGCGACTGAGATGATTCGGGAGGCGTCCGAAGCGCTCGCCGCCAGAACCGTCTCCGAGGAGGTGCGAACCCTGAGGGCCCAGAACGGCCGCTTGGCTGCAGAACTGGGCGAGCTGAAAAAGGAACTAGCCGAGCTCAAGGCCAGTCTCCAAACCAAAGAGACGACGACCTCTACTGGCGGGAAGCCGTCCTCCGTCAACATGGACGAATGGGCGGCTAAAATTATGAGCCTAACAACGGCCCGCATCAATGCCACGGTGGAGGGCCTAGAATCGCGGCTGAATCCGGAGCCGCGGCTCCGTCCGCCGTTGGCATTTGAAAGACGGAGCAGCGTACCACCTGTGGAGGTCACGGCGCCTGCAGTGGCGAAGCCCTCGCCAGTAAACGCCAAAAAGCAGGCGCCTCCTTGTGCCCCCAGGGTGATCAAGGCGACTAGCGCTCAAGGGCCTTTGGTGGAGCCAACAAGCGCATCCACCAAGAGAAGAAGGAAGCGGTCGCGAAAAGGCAAAGGCACTCCTGCACCTGCACCTGCGGCATCACAGCCCCAGCGACCACTTCCCCCTGCACCGGTCTCCACCGACGAAGGGTGGACGACAGTGGTCAAGAGGGGGAAGGCTAATGAAAAGAAGATGGCCACCAAGCCGCAGGCAAAAGCGGCACAGGCAGCCAAGATCAAGGCGCGCCCTCCTAAGTCCGCGGCGGTGGTCATCACCGTGCAAGAGGGCGCAGCAGAACGCGGCGTCACATATGCCACAGCAGTAGCAGAGGCCAAGCAGCGCATTGATATAGCGGAGCTCGGTATTGACGGTGTGCGCTTCCGCAGAGCGATGACGGGGGCGACCATTATAGAGGTGCCCGGCGCCACTAGTGGGGACAAGGCGGACTCCCTGGCAGAAAAGCTCAGGGAGATATACAATGAGCAGGATATACGGGTGTCCAGACCAACTAGAACCGTGGAGATCAGGGTCTCCGGGCTGGACGACTCTGTCACAATGGAGGAAATCCAGCAGGGAGTATCCAAACTCGGAGGTTGCCCTGCAGATCAAATCAAGGTAGGCTCTCCCTTGCGCGACCACACGGGATTGTATGCCGTCTGGGTGCGGTGCCCCATTGTGGCCGCGAAAAAGGTGGTAGAGGGCCGCTTGCTCATTGGCTGGGTTGTCGCCAAGGTAAAAATTCTACCCCGCAGAAGCCTTCGGTGCTTCCGGTGCTTAGAGCCTGGCCACGTGCGTGCCCAGTGCAATGCGGAGGTGGATAGGAGTCGCCAATGCTACAGGTGCGGCCGGCTGGGGCACATATCCAGCCTGTGTAGTAACGACCCGCACTGCCCACTGTGCTCGCAGGCGGGTAAGGAAGCAGGGCACCGACTGGGAAGCGGTGCCTGCAAACCTCCTACTAAGAAGAAGGCCAAGAAGGGAACGGCAAGTGCTCGTAGCCAGCCAGAACCTTCTCGCCCGACGCAAGGGCCAGAGGAGGACGAAATGGCAGGAGACTAAAAAGAATGGCACTAAAATTTCTCATGGCGAATGTCAACCACTGTGCCAGGGCTCAGGACCTTCTACATCAGAGCATGGCACAGTGGTCGACACACATATGTGTCGTCACGGAGCCGTATTATGTCACAGACCGTGACAATTGGGTGGCAGATACAAACGAGACGGTGGCGATAACCACTAACATAGGGGCAAACTCGCCTCCCTTTTCACGGACACGCAAGGGAAATGGGTGTGTGGTGGCACAGCTAGGCGACATGTTGGTGGTGGGGGTGTATTTCTCCCCCAACCGCTCGATTGCAGAGTTCGAGCGGTTTCTGGCCGAACTCGATGTACTTTTGTTGGGATGGGGTCGATCGAATCATGTAGTTGTGGCCGGGGACCTAAACGCCAAGTCGGTGAGCTGGGGCTCTCGTCACACAGACGACAGGGGTGAGCTTGTCGAAGACTGGCTCACGAACCACGGTCTCGTCGTGGTCAACCAAGGGACGGTAGACACGTGTGTGAGGATGCAGGGCGGATCTGTCGTGGACATCACGTTCGCGAGCCCTGCCCTGGCGCACCGTGTCCAGAACTGGGAGGTGCTGGTGGAGGTCGAGACGCTGTCAGACCACAGGTATGTGCGTTGGGACATCTCCCCCCTCCAGCTTTCCCCGAGCAGTTCAAGCCGTCCCACGGCGGACCTCGGCCCTAGATGGGCCCTTAAGCGCCTGGACCGGGACACCTTTGAGGTGGCAGCTCTGGTTGAGAGTTGGTCGTCCTGGCCGGAGCGCGTAGATCCGAGCAGGGAAGTCGAGTGGTTCCGCGAGGCCATGTCGCACGTGTGCGACGCGGCGATGCCCCGTGTGAGAGCGTTGCCGCAACGCACGGCCGTGTACTGGTGGTCTCCGGAACTCGCTCGACTGAGGGAACTGTGCGTAGAGGCCAGAAGGCGCTACTCCCGGCACCGACGTAGGCGAGTCAGAGACGAGGCTCTGGACTCCTCGCTGTATGCCGAGTACCAGCAGGCCAAGAAGGCACTTCGGGGTGCGATTGGTGCGGCCAAAAACGCCGCTTGGGAGGAGCTCCTCTCCACCCTGAACGAGGATCCGTGGGGGAGACCATATCGTCTCGTAATGAGCAAACTGCGTCCGTGGGCCCCCCCACTTACCACCACACTGGATACTGGACTGCTGCGAAATGTAGTGGAGGCCCTTTTCCCCGAGGCCTCCGAATTCACGCCGCCGTTTAGATTCCAGTCAGAGGACGAGGACAACGATGACGAGGCCCCCGAAATAACGGAGGGGGAGCTGGGAGCCGCAGTCCAACGCCTTCAGGCCAAAAACACCGCCCCCGGTCTGGACGGCGTTCCCGGAAAGGCATGGGTCCTGGCCATGAAGGATGGCCTTGAGCCTAGGTTTCGCGCCCTCCTCTCGACCTGTTTGCGGGAGGGTCATTTTCCGCTCGCGTGGAAGAGGGGAAAACTAGTGCTCCTCAAGAAAGACGGCCGGCCTGCTGACTCACCATCAGCTTACAGGCCCATTGTCCTATTGGACGAAGCGGCGAAGCTCTTCGAGAGAGTGTTGGCCAACCGACTGGTGCGCCACCTGGAGGTGACAGGGCCTGACCTAGCCGACAACCAGTTCGGATTTCGGCGGGGAAGGTCCACGATAGACGCTATCGCCCGGGTAAAGAAGATAGCCAAGGACGAGGTCGAAAAAGGCGGAGTCGTCGTGGCGGTGTCTTTAGACATCGCCAATGCCTTTAACTCCCTCCCCCACGGCTGCATCACGGAAGCGCTGAAGCACCACAATGTGCCGAGGTACCTGCAGCGGATAGTGGCCAACTATCTCGCTGACAGGGAAATAACGTTCCCGACCAGTGAGGGGTGGGCCAGCAGAAGGGTGTCGTGCGGTGTTCCACAGGGGTCAGTTTTAGGGCCGCTCCTGTGGAACATCGGTTACGACTGGGCAATACGAGGTGCCACATTGAGGGGAGCCAGCGTGATTTGTTACGCGGATGATACGCTGGTCACCGCGAAGGGCGGGACGTATCGAGAAGCCGCCATCCTGGCGACGGCCAGTGTAGCGCAAGTGGTCGACAGGATAAGGCGACTAGGGCTGACTGTAGCGTTGCACAAATCGGAGGCCCTGTGCTTTCACGGGCCTCGGAATGCACCACCAGCGGGAGCCGAGATCGTAGTGGGTGGCGTCTCCATCGGTGTCGGGAGTACCATGAAGTACCTTGGATTGGTCCTCGACAGCCGTTGGAACTTTAAGGCTCACTTCGGTTATTTGGCCCCGAAGCTCGTTAGGACGGCTGCGGCACTCAGTCGCCTTATGCCGAACTTAGGCGGCCCGCACACGGGATGTCGGCGTTTATTCGCCACCGTGATAAAATCCGTGGCACTATACGGCGCCCCAATATGGGTCGATGCCCTCAAGAGGGAGAACCTCGCCGTGCTTCGGCGACCCCAGCGCGCAGTCACCAACCGCATCGTGCGGGCCTTCTGCACGGTGTCAGGGGAAGCGGCTTGCGCGATCGCTGGAACCCTACCGTGGGATTTGGAAGCACAGGTGCTCGCGGAGGTATACGCAAAGTCCGCGGCAGCAAAACTGGAAGGCACACCGCCTTCGAAAGAGGAGGTCGAGCGCTGGCGGGAGGAATCTCGCAATGCGGCTATCGACTTGTGGTCAAACCGCTTGGAGGAGCCGGGAGCGGGCCACCGTACGATAGCGGCTATCCAGCCAGTGCTCAGAGACTGGGTAGAGAGGCGCACGGGTTCTCTCTCCTACAGGATGGTGCAGATGCTGACCGGGCATGGCTGCTTCGGGAAGTATCTGCACAGGATCGGTAGGGAGAGAACCCCTGTTTGCCATCAGTGCGGGCATGCCGTGGACACGGCTGAGCATACTCTGCAAGAGTGCCCGGAATGGGCGAGGGAAAGAGCAGCGTTAGTGGTTGAAATTGGTCAAGATCTCTCGTTGCCTGTTGTCGTAAAGGCTGTTTTGGCAAAAGACACGCATTGGGAGGCATTCAGCACTTTCTGCGAAGAGGTGCTGAACAAAAAGGAAGAGGCGGAAAGGGAGCGTGAAGACGATCCTCTCGCTGATCCTCAACGCCGAAGAAGAGCCGGGCGGAGGCGACGGGTTTTTGCTCGTCAAATTCGTAGCTAGTGTTTTCTAGTCTTAGGTTAGGTTAATGCGCCAGGTGTTGGGCTCCTTACACCCTCATCTGGCGTGCTGTGTATATATAGTTTTAATTATTATTTATACACTGAGATTATTTCGTTTACACCTGTGCACCTATTGTGCACAGGCTTTGTATATTTATATTTTATACTTTTATGATTTATACATATACTTGTAAATGAATTTCCCATGTAAGGAGGCTCGCTCTTTTGGCAGTCTCTTTACCGAGCCGGAGTGGTCGCAAGGTGGGTCTGCGCAAGCGGACAAAACGCGAACCGGGAAAGACGGGTAAGGCCTGGCTATACCGTCAACTTTCCCTGGAACGTGTCGGAGGTGGCTCATGGTGGATTTTTTAGTGGGTAGGCTTCGCCCTTCTGGCGGGGAGAGCCCCACATAACCCGTCGTTCGACCATGGCGGCGGGTATGCAGTTCAATGCATTTTTTACCACCGGGAAAAAAAAAAAAAAAAAAAAAAAAAAGGTTAGGTTAGGTTAGGTTAGGTTAGGTTAGGTTAGGTTAGGTTAGGTTAGGTTAGGTTAGGTTAGGTTAGGTTAGGTTAGGTTAGGTTAGGTTAGGTTAGGTTAGGTTAGGTTAGGTTAGGTTAGGTTAGGTTAGGTTAGGTTAGGTTAGGTTAGGTTAGGTTAGGTTAGGTTAGGTTAGGTTAGGTTAGGTTAGGTTAGGTTAGGTTAGGTTAGGTTAGGTTAGGTTAGGTTAGGTTAGGTTAGGTTAGGTTAGGTTAGGTTAGGTTAGGTTAGGTTAGGTTAGGTTAGGTTAGGTTAGGTTAGGTTAGGTTAGGTTAGGTTAGGTTAGGTTAGGTTAGGTTAGGTTAGGTTAGGTTAGGTTAGGTTAGGTTAGGTTAGGTTAGGTTAGGTTAGGTTAGGTTAGGTTAGGTTAGGTTAGGTTAGGTTAGGTTAGGTTAGGTTAGGTTAGGTTAGGTTAGGTTAGGTTAGGTTAGGTTAGGTTAGGTTAGGTTAGGTTAGGTTAGGTTAGGTTAGGTTAGGTTAGGTTAGGTTAGGTTAGGTTAGGTTAGGTTAGGTTAGGTTAGGTTAGGTTAGGTTAGGTTAGGTTAGGTTAGGTTAGGTTAGGTTAGGTTAGGTTAGGTTAGGTTAGGTTAGGTTAGGTTAGGTTAGGTTAGGTTAGGTTAGGTTAGGTTAGGTTAGGTTAGGTTAGGTTAGGTTAGGTTAGGTTAGGTTAGGTTAGGTTAGGTTAGGTTAGGTTAGGTTAGGTTAGGTTAGGTTAGGTTAGGTTAGGTTAGGTTAGGTTAGGTTAGGTTGCCTTCTCCACTTGCCCCTTCCTGGGCCCCGGGCTTCAGACACGGGGGTGTCTGTCGTCCGCTAAAGGGGGCCCGAGACGGCGTTGCGCGTGTTCCCGCGCGCCGTCTGTTGTTTCTGCGACGGGGTCGAGTTTCTCCCTCGTCGCAACCGGTAGGGGCTCGCTGCAAAGTGAGTCGGCCGAGTCTGGGGAACTGCGGTGAATGCCTATGGCATCTTGGCCTACGGTGAACCCGCCACGTCCCCGTCTCACATGGCACCGGAGGGCACCGTCAGGTTTTTAGTGGGTAGGCGGGTTCTCACTCTGAGGCCTGGAGTCCCACATAACCCCCAGCTGCCCCCGCGGCTGGTGGGTATGCGTAACAGCATTTCCCTGACGTAAAAAAAAAAAAAAAAAAAAAAAAAAGGTTAGGTTAGGTTAGGTTAGGTTAGGTTAGGTTAGGTTAGGTTAGGTTAGGTTAGGTTAGGTTAGGTTAGGTTAGGTTAGGTTAGGTTAGGTTAGGTTAGGTTAGGTTAGGTTAGGTTAGGTTAGGTTAGGTTAGGTTAGGTTAGGTTAGGTTAGGTTAGGTTAGGTTAGGTTAGGTTAGGTTAGGTTAGGTTAGGTTAGGTTAGGTTAGGTTAGGTTAGGTTAGGTTAGGTTAGGTTAGGTTAGGTTAGGTTAGGTTAGGTTAGGTTAGGTTAGGTTAGGTTAGGTTAGGTTAGGTTAGGTTAGGTTAGGTTAGGTTAGGTTAGGTTAGGTTAGGTTAGGTTAGGTTAGGTTAGGTTAGGTTAGGTTAGGTTAGGTTAGGTTAGGTTAGGTTAGGTTAGGTTAGGTTAGGTTAGGTTAGGTTAGGTTAGGTTAGGTTAGGTTAGGTTAGGTTAGGTTAGGTTAGGTTAGGTTAGGTTAGGTTAGGTTAGGTTAGGTTAGGTTAGGTTAGGTTAGGTTAGGTTAGGTTAGGTTAGGTTAGGTTAGGTTAGGTTAGGTTAGGTTAGGTTAGGTTAGGTTAGGTTAGGTTAGGTTAGGTTAGGTTAGGTTAGGTTAGGTTAGGTTAGGTTAGGTTAGGTTAGGTTAGGTTAGGTTAGGTTAGGTTAGGTTAGGTTAGGTTAGGTTAGGTTAGGTTAGGTTAGGTTAGGTTAGGTTAGGTTAGGTTAGGTTAGGTTAGGTTAGGTTAGGTTAGGTTAGGTTAGGTTAGGTTAGGTTAGGTTAGGTTAGGTTAGGTTAGGTTAGGTTAGGTTAGGTTAGGTTAGGTTAGGTTAGGTTAGGTTAGGTTAGGTTAGGTTAGGTTAGGTTAGGTTAGGTTAGGTTAGGTTAGGTTAGGTTAGGTTAGGTTAGGTTAGGTTAGGTTAGGTTAGGTTAGGTTAGGTTAGGTTAGGTTAGGTTAGGTTAGGTTAGGTTAGGTTAGGTTAGGTTAGGTTAGGTTAGGTTAGGTTAGGTTAGGTTAGGTTAGGTTAGGTTAGGTTAGGTTAGGTTAGGTTAGGTTAGGTTAGGTTAGGTTAGGTTAGGTTAGGTTAGGTTAGGTTAGGTTAGGTTAGGTTAGGTTAGGTTAGGTTAGGTTAGGTTAGGTTAGGTTAGGTTAGGTTAGGTTAGGTTAGGTTAGGTTAGGTTAGGTTAGGTTAGGTTAGGTTAGGTTAGGTTAGGTTAGGTTAGGTTAGGTTAGGTTAGGTTAGGTTAGGTTAGGTTAGGTTAGGTTAGGTTAGGTTAGGTTAGGTTAGGTTAGGTTAGGTTAGGTTAGGTTAGGTTAGGTTAGGTTAGGTTAGGTTAGGTTAGGTTAGGTTAGGTTAGGTTAGGTTAGGTTAGGTTAGGTTAGGTTAGGTTAGGTTAGGTTAGGTTAGGTTAGGTTAGGTTAGGTTAGGTTAGGTTAGGTTAGGTTAGGTTAGGTTAGGTTAGGTTAGGTTAGGTTAGGTTAGGTTAGGTTAGGTTAGGTTAGGTTAGGTTAGGTTAGGTTAGGTTAGGTTAGGTTAGGTTAGGTTAGGTTAGGTTAGGTTAGGTTAGGTTAGGTTAGGTTAGGTTAGGTTAGGTTAGGTTAGGTTAGGTTAGGTTAGGTTAGGTTAGGTTAGGTTAGGTTAGGTTAGGTTAGGTTAGGTTAGGTTAGGTTAGGTTAGGTTAGGTTAGGTTAGGTTAGGTTAGGTTAGGTTAGGTTAGGTTAGGTTAGGTTAGGTTAGGTTCGGTTAGGTTAGGTTAGGTTAGGTTAGGTTAGGTTAGGTTAGGTTAGGTTAGGTTAGGTTAGGTTAGGTTAGGTTAGGTTAGGTTAGGTTAGGTTAGGTTAGGTTAGGTTAGGTTAGGTTAGGTTAGGTTAGGTTAGGTTAGGTTAGGTTAGGTTAGGTTAGGTTAGGTTAGGTTAGGTTAGGTTAGGTTAGGTTAGGTTAGGTTAGGTTAGGTTAGGTTAGGTTAGGTTAGGTTAGGTTAGGTTAGGTTAGGTTAGGTTAGGTTAGGTTAGGTTAGGTTAGGTTAGGTTAGGTTAGGTTAGGTTAGGTTAGGTTAGGTTAGGTTAGGTTAGGTTAGGTTAGGTTAGGTTAGGTTAGGTTAGGTTAGGTTAGGTTAGGTTAGGTTAGGTTAGGTTAGGTTAGGTTAGGTTAGGTTAGGTTAGGTTAGGTTAGGTTAGGTTAGGTTAGGTTAGGTTAGGTTAGGTTAGGTTAGGTTAGGTTAGGTTAGGTTAGGTTAGGTTAGGTTAGGTTAGGTTAGGTTAGGTTAGGTTAGGTTAGGTTAGGTTAGGTTAGGTTAGGTTAGGTTAGGTTAGGTTAGGTTAGGTTAGGTTAGGTTAGGTTAGGTTAGGTTAGGTTAGGTTAGGTTAGGTTAGGTTAGGTTAGGTTAGGTTAGGTTAGGTTAGGTTAGGTTAGGTTAGGTTAGGTTA